>JAQPPZ010001570.1:0-2400000 GCA_028583015.1 Wollemia nobilis
AGAAATCTTCAACCGCATCCGCCCAACGCCCTTGGACCGGTTCCAATAGAACTTCCTTGTCCACATCCTCCGCCTGGGGGCCTGCTATCTCGCCAGAGCCCCCACCTGCCGCGTCTGCTGATCTGCCCTTTGAAGTCCCACACCTAGGGTTTGATGCCCCTAGACCTCTCGCTCCTCCTCCTTGCTGCTCCATCCGTCACAACTTGTTGCCTCCCATCTCTTGCACATCGAGAAAACACAATGTTAAATGTTAATATATCTATCATTAAAAAGGAAGTACGAGAAAATGAGTAGAATAAGTCTAAAGGTTCCTTAATAGAGTTAGGAGAGAATAGTTCTTATAAAAAGGAAAATTATGAAAGAATAATGAGTAATAGAATAATAAGACCTACCATGATATTAGCAAGGCAAAAAGAGTAAAACCTTCAAATTATCAAGTGAGATTCGAGGAAGCAAGAGCAAACATAGAGAAAGGAACACAATCTAAGTTGGTCGAACTTCTCTTTACCAAATAGAAAAATGATATTGGTGATTCACAAGAGGGGCTAGCATCCCCTAATGAGATATGATTACCATCTCATGAAATATAAGGGGTGTTAATGCCACCTCAAAGCAAAGGTGTATTAGGGACCTTTGTTTAAGTAGTAAACCTAATATTCTTTGTATCCAAGAAACTAAAATGATAAAGGAAGAAATTTTCAAAACTATGAAAGCAATATGGACAAGATGTGAATGGGATGTTGTAAATTTAGGAGCAACAAGGGAAATTCTAATATGTTGGAATCTAGTAATAACGTCCTTTAAAACCATTTATATAACTAGTCATTGGATAGCCTTGTTAGTCACATGCTACTTTGCAAATATTCATTTCATCTTTATCAATGTCTATGGACCTACAACTTAGTCAGGAAGATCATAAGCATGGAGTGGGATTAAAGCCTTTATAAAAACTAAAGATCAAGAAACCTAATTCATGATCATAGGATATTTTAATGTCATACCCAAACTAGATGAAAACTTTAAGGGAATTATGAAAATAACCCAAAGTATGAGAGATTTTCCAACTTTCATTTAAAAGAATAATCTATGGGAGGTTGATTTTAAAGAGGACAACTATACATGGACCAACAACAAAATAGGCTAGAACCTAATAGCAAAAAAATTGGATAGATGCATACACTTAGATCATTGGCTAGATGAAGGGACTTTTGCTAAAGTTAATACCTTGATAAGGATTGGTACAAATCATTGGACAATAAGAATTTAAATATCGGTAAGTGAATTAAAAAAAAAAAATCATAATTTAAACATGAGATAATGTGGGAAGACCATCTTCAATTTGTTGATATGATAGCATAAACATAGAATTCTCATAGAAATGGTGGGTTGTATACACTTTCAAAACAAATTAAATCAATGACATCTAAATTAAAAGAATGAAAAAATAACACTTTTAAAATTATTTTTTAAAGAAAGAAGAACTAAAAGAGAAACTTTCAAAATTCCAAGAGATGAGCACAATAATACAAGCTCAGAGGAAAGGTATTTGCTTAGTGAGTATCATAATATTTTAGGTGAGATTAAAATCAAGACAAACTTGGTTAAAAGGAGATAAAAACACAAAACTTTTTCATATGATGGCAATGGTACAGAGATCCACATCTAGAATTAGTAGAATTAAATCAATAAAAGGGGTTTGGATTGAAGACCAAAGTGAAATTTGGAAGAAGGCAAGGTATTTTTACCATAATATTATAGGATTGAAGGAGATTGAAGTTCTTAATGATAAGCTATGTTAGGGCCCTATCCTAACATTACTATGTAATGATGCCCTTGTGGGGACCCATCCTAATAATATTATGTAATATTTTGTGTTAGTTTGTGGTACTAGAGGCACCTAGACAACCGGGTTTGTTTAATGTAACTGTTCTAAAGAATGTAATTGTTTTTTTGGTAGAAAATTCTAGCTCGAGTGACAAATTGCATGTGAGCCACCCCTTGAGCATTAGGTTTGTTATGATTAAATAATAAAACACGAGCAATAATTAAATGCAAAAATAAAACACAAAAGAATACAATAATACAAGAGACATATTTACGTGGTTCACCCAATATGGGCTACATCCACGAAGAAAATAACTAGGACTTTTTATTCTATCCAGAAAAACAAAGGGATACAACCTACAACAGATCCACTTTAACTTCCTCTTCGCTCTATCATCGTCAATTACAATACGTGCACTCTCTTACTCAACGACCGCATGAAAACCTCTTTATAAAATAGAGTTATAAATTAGGGCAAAAATGCCTTCCTAAAATCTTGTTGGATGTGTCTCATCCTTTGCCGAGGAAATACTGTACGACAGGTACGAGAGGGTAGGAGGAGCAGAGCTCCTCACGAGGAGGACGAAGCCCTCCCCGGTGGTGTCGGGCAGTAAATTTTTTTGATATTTTTTCCCCCTTTTTTTCAGAGCGATTGCTGGGATTCCCACGGTTGGTGGGTGGTTGGTGGGTGTGGGTGGTTTAGCCCATGGTATTATGCCCATTGTATTCTAATACCACATAGTGGTTTAGGGTTGTGAGAGTTTCCTTTATATTTTATTGTAATGTCCCATTTTCGGGTAAGAAAGGAAAATAATAATATCAAGGAGTGGCTCTTGTGTTTGCTGCAGTAGCCCACATCGGGTGAACTAGGGTAAATCTCGTGTGTCATATGTGCATTGTATGGTGTCATTTATTCTAAGTTATTTATTTCTGCATTATTTATGGAATAAGTTTATGTAGATCTCTTCAAATCTGTCGTTCGATTTGTGACGTAATAATAAACGGTCCAGATTTACATAGAGAAAAAACATCTATTTTTAGCTTAGGAGGTGTTGCCTCTGAAACCCTTATCAGGGGGGGCATTGCCCCCCCTACAACCCCCCTTCGTGGAGTGGGTCCAAAAGCGACTAAAAACAAGACCTCCAAATTAGAGAGCGAATTAGGCTTCACAACCAATAAGGTTTAGGGTTATGAAGAGTCTTAAAAAAGGCAAGGGACATAAATGGATTTATATTTTTGCACATTAAATCAAATCTCTATTCATGAGGTTACCCCCTCAAAGAGGCTTGCAATTTTGTGTTGTGATTATGTTGAAATTAAAATAGATTACTACATTTTTATTTTGTATTGCAATGTTTTTTATTTCATGATTTAGTGTTTTTATTGCAATATTTATGTGGATGTGCTTATTTTAACTAGAAGGTTTCTAACAAGTGGTATTATAGCACTTTCCAAGGTCGAGTTATGCTACGACTATAATAGTTCTTGCCTTGTCATTTTGACTTGCTAGGTATAAATTTCCCTTGTTTTCATTTTTTTGCTTATTATCATATTTAAAAAATGAGTCATTTTACCCCTATGTTTTAGTTTAATAGATTAGAAACCTTGTGCTACGGGTTTTAAAATATTACAAAGGATTAATCATTATTAGCTAAGATAAATTACCTGTAAACCATCTATTGAAGTGAAGGGTGATTATAATTCAATACCCACACCTTAGATAACACCCGATATGGACTTCAACTCCCATGTATCTTTGGGTATATCAGGAGACCCCTTAGGATTAAGAGAAACCTTTGACCCTAGGAAGATTTTTAACCATGTATTTAACATAGTGCACTGAGCACAAGATTTAGGAAGATCATCCTCTCATATTGTTAGAGAGGCAGGTAGTGTGCTCAAGGGTATGCATGGAATCCTCCTTGAGTAGTAGCCTAAAATATTGGTTTGAGCATTATCGTCCATCATTATTGAATAACATGGGGCTATGGATAGTGCATACACCTTGTCCTATAGTTACCCTATTTTTGTTGAATGTTAAACCCTACCACATAAATTGAGCATACTGAGAATACTAGACTATCATAGGATTTATTTTACTTAAATAAATGAAGGAAATTATGGTGAAAGTAACAGTCAAGACATGGTTTCCAAGGTAGTTGTTAGTAAAAATTAGGTATAATTTAAATTAGGGCCATAGTCATAATAGTTAAGACAGAGTCTAACCATGCAGTTGTCAATTATAGTCAATAATCATATTAGTTAGGGCAATTATCAGTAACAATCAAAAAAATTTACCAAGATAATTGATAGAAATAGTGAGTTATAGTCTAACTAGGTAATTGTTAGTAATGGTCACTATAAAGCCTAATAAAGGAGTTGTCAGAAAAAGTAGTAGCAGATAAGGCAGTTGTCAAAAATGGAGAAAAAAGTTAATTTTTTGGTTGAAAAAAAACTCTAGAAGAAAAGCAAACGATACTAGACTTTAAAAAAAGTCTAGGATAACAAAAAATACCATCTCGAGACCTAGTCCATTATCATCATCTTTTTGAGATGATAATTTTGATATATAGCTCTCAAACACTATTTTGGGACCATTATTAAAAATAGTAACTACCAAAATAGTATTTTTATTTTTAGTAAGTATCCTTAGAAGGTCAAAAATCCTAGAGTATGGTTCTAGGAACTAGAGAACAATAAAAGGCACAAGAAATGGATTAAAAAATTGCTACTCAAGTAACTCAATGAGGGAAGTATTTGGGAAGTCACAAGGGCACACCTAACTCATGACTATTAGTCAATTGTATAATCAACAACGGATTGTAGAAGAATCTAATTGGGAGGTATGTTGTCAAAAATATAAAGTTACCTATGAGCCCTCATCCTTGTCCTTATTCTTTAGGATGGAAGGATAGTGGGACCACATCCAACATCACACATAGTTGCACGGTATTTTTTGCTTTTCGTCCTAAATTTGTGGATAAAGTTATGTGTGATGCCACTCCTATGGATTGTTGCGGATTGTTTCTTTGTAAGTTGATGTGGATATATAAAAATTAACCTATAAATTGCTTTATCAAAGTGTGCTTAAGTTTCACAATTTACAACTACTATATTTCATATTTGGAAGATTTGATAACTAATTATCTATGTTGATAATTACCTATGCCAACATTTTTCTTTTATGACAATTACAATCCAAATTATATTTGTTATTAAATATAACTTAGACTTAGAAATTATTAAAAACAAACTACTAAACCCTAATCTAATACATCATCATAAATGATCCTCATCATCCCTCCTCACCATAACAACATTAGACTCCAATGCTTGCAAAAGGGATGAAAAATCTCATGACATTTGATTGTGTGATATCCAACGAATTTATTGTGGAAGCTAACCTCGGTGGACAACAAGGTATAAAGTGGAAAAAATTTATCAAATCTTATAAGTCTTTGTATCAAACACTTGATAAAAATCAAGTGAAAGCTATAAGTTAGGCCATATTGACAGGATGGCTAATGACAAGATCAATCTCCAAAGTAGAATCATGATATGGCTTCAAAAGATCCACATTGACAATGTCATGAATGCCAAGGTGAGCCAAAATATCTAGGTGAAAGGTATTCATAGACACCTGTTGAAGAATGGTGTAAGGCCCATAGTGGAGTGGTTTGATCTTACTATGTGCATTTTTTTGAAAAATATCATTTATCCAAGTAGTGTCAACCTCTATATCCAACCTAAAAAGGATGAGAAACATTCGTATCTCACTTCTATTGTTGTCGTCTTCTGCAAGATTTGAATCACATTGGACTAAAAAATTTGCAAGTGTTGTATGAATTATATTGTCTTATCTTGCTTCTAAATATGAATAATAACTAGAGAGAGTAAGGATAGAGGTAACTCATATGGAGCCAAAGGTTAAAACTAAGACACACCTCAAAAGAAGAGTGTCATATGGAAGTGCGAACTACTTTCTTGTAGGTGTGCTCTATGTGAGTGAGGCTCAAATCCCATTTAGCTATGGAAGTGTGGTGATAGATCCTCAACCTTTGTACAAGGGAATGATTAACCACTTTGGTCTACCCATCTAATTGTGGATGAAAGGTCATGGAGAAGTTAAGAGAAAATCCTAAAATCTTCCACAAAAATTGCCAAAAGTGATCCACAAAGCATGAATCTCTATTAGATACAATGTTACCAGGGAGACCAAAGGAACACCATATTATCTCAAAGAAAATTTGTGCTAAGTCAGGTGTAAAATTGATCTCTCAACACAAAATAAAATTAGCCATCTTACTAAATTGGTCCACAACCACAAAAGCACAATCATACTACCAAATTGTCATTGAAAAACCACTTAACAAGTCTATGTAAATACTTTTCCAAGGACAAGAAGGAATGGACAAAGGAACATTGAGACCTGAATTCCCTTTTCTTGGCTTGGGGTGGTAAAACAACACACAATATCAAAAATTACAAGACATCACATTGCATGTGAGGCTAGTAGAAAACCAATTGCAAGTGATGAAGAGTCTTGTCTTTCCCAAAATGTTCGTCATAGAGTGTAGAATGGGCCTCTTTGAGAAGAGACAAATGATGCTCTTGGGGCACACAAAGTTTATCCAATTTATACAACAAACCATCCTTCATATGAAAATCCTAAAAATGACATAGATTAGAAGAAGGATGTAAAAGGTGTTGGTAAAATTTGCCAATATTTGGAACAAGAGCATATTATGCAGGCTAAGTTTAGAAACCAATGTGGGAAGTATTCACAACTATCAAAATATAAGTTGTTGGAGGACAACTCAAACAATCTGCTACAGTGTTGCTAGTCCCTTTCTTGTATTTGTTCACTAAGTTAAACTATTGCAAATAGGTTTCCCACTTCATGTGACAATTCTCTTCAATCTTATTTTGTAATTGTAGAAACTCAAGGGGCATTTGATCTATATGTATAATAGTTTCTTTACCAAGAAGGTAATGTTTCCAATAATTAATGGCTTACACCAAGGCATATAAATCTTTGTCATAGAAATAGTTTTGTTTGGTATCTAAGAATATCTCTGAATGATAGACCATTGGATGACCATTTTGCTTCAATACTGCTCCAAGGGTAAACTGTGAGGCATCTATCTTTATCTCAAATGGTTGAGAAATGTCATGAAGGACAAGGACAAGAGTTGTACATTGTTTGTGTTTAAATGTGTCAAAGGTGCGAGCATGACCCTTTGTCCATTGAAACATAAATTTAGCTTTAGTCAAATGATACAGTGGGTCTACAATAGTGGAAAATCTATGGATGAAATTGTGATAGAATTTTGCAAGTCCAAGGAAACTCCTTAAATCTAATGGTAGAAGGAATTAGTCAATGGAGAAGGACTTCAACCTTGGCAAGATCCACTTGAATGCCTTGATTATTGATGATAAAACTAAGATAGAAGATGGAGGATTGAACAAAATAACCTTTTGAGATATTTAAATACAATTGCTTCTCTTGAAGAGTTTTGAGAACTCGCTCTAGGTGTTCTAGATGGGCCTTCCAAGTAGAAGAGTAAACAAGAATGTCATCAAGATAAATAATCATGAATTTGTCCAAGCTATTCTTGAACACCTCATTCATTAGCCTCATGAATTTAGTTGGAGCATTGGTAAGACCAAAGGGCATAACAAACCATTCAAATAGGCCCAACTTAGTCTTAAATGATGTTTTCTATGTGTCTTCTACTTGTACCCAGATCCTGGTGATACCCACTTTTGAGATCAATCTTTCAAAAAACCTTAACCCCTTATAGTTGATACAAAAGATCATCAACTATGGGAAGTGACCCTATGATATACTATATACTATGATTGATATCTTGAATAGGAGGAAGTGTTAAAGGTTCCTTAAACACATGTAAATACAATTGCAAAAACTTGTTAAGTAAAACATGTCTTGGAGATTTGTGAAGTGGTGCTTGGATGTCTTCATTTTGTGGCCTTATGAAGATGAGTGCCAAGTCATATGCATGATTTATAGCTTTGTGTGTGTGTGTGTGTGTGTCTACATTTTAAAACCAAGTTGATTGTTTGCTAAGTACACTTGATTAGATACACCTTGTTATATAAATACAAAGTATAAGTGTTCTTGTATGCATCATAAGTAGCCATCCTATCATACCAAGAAATAATAAGTTGGGTCTCAATGTTCCTTTGCCAAATAACTTTAGGTGCACTTTGAACTTAGAGGGAAAATATTTGCAAGAGATAAAATAAAAATAACTAAAAAATATATAAAAAAACCTAAGCTAAAAAATGTGGCGATGCACCAAAGATCAAATAATACCTCCCCATACAACAAGCTTGAACGTTATATGCCAATAGTTAACACTTCCTCTCATCGACATAGATAATCCCAAATAAGAGTTATAGACATACACAATCATAAAGAGATAAGTCAAATCATGAGAACCATATATGGCTACTCAAAACAGATGTGTAGGCCCCCATATACACACATGCATGTAAAACTCAAAAATAGGTAAATATTACAAACACACACAGACATATAGAGACGAGTTAGAGCATGAGAACCATAGATGGCTACCCAAAAAATATGCATAGACCTTAAATATATATGCAAACAACCTTACAAATATTGTTCTAAAACTACGGGTTCAGTTGCCCACAAGTTGTTAAGGATTTCGCTAATTACTATACAAGAAGAAATGAAAGGAAAGCTTACAAAACTTGTAGATGCAAACTTGTGAATCTTTTACAAAGCCTAGAGTACTACTATTAATAGATTGTGAGGTATATTTTCCCTCCAAACCTCATGTAGATATTTCAAGATGATTTATGCTTCCTAGTGCCTGGTCATATCTTCATTTAAGTTGTTGACCTTCCTTGGGTCTTTGGATCTCAAGTCATGAATATCAAATGGTTATGAGTCCTTAGAGAAGCAACTACCATCATCATTTCCAACTACTTCCTTTTGGGTTTCCCATAATTTGGGTGTAGATTTTTTTGTATTTAATGATTTAGATTTAGGGGGTGCTTTTTCAATGGCTTCCATGTTGTTTTTGTCCTTTCTAAGAGGTATGCAATATTGTTTTGCATGAAAGGACCTTACTTATAGAAGATTGTATCCCTTGGAAAATTTAGACCCTTAGATTTTGGGGACATGGTTGATTTTCTTTTTCAAAATTTTCCTCCCTATCTAACATCGAAACCTTTTTGACTTCAAGATTTTGACTGTAGAATATCTGTATCGAAACTTTTTCTTCTTATCTCTTATTGAAACTTTATAAATGTTTAATTGAGCTTTCTCAAAACTTTCAAGATTTAGATTTGATTCTCAAAAGTTTTCTTTCGCACTCTATTCACTACTTTAAGTTTTGATTTTGGTCACCTAAGAATTATGCACCTTGATGTAGTGAGAAATCACTACAACACCAATGTATTGGAAAACAATAATTTAGATGGAATAAATTAAGAGGTAAATCTAGGACTTGTTGTCTAAAGGATTTATTAAACCAAGTACTTATCCTTGTGCATCGCCAATTTTGCTTGTGCTCAAGAAGGATGATATATGGATGTTATGTATTGATTTCATGACATTGAATAAAATCACAATCAAGAATAGATATCCACAAACAATAATAGATGATCTTTTGGATCAACTCCAAGGACCTAAATTCTTTTCTAAGATTAATTTTAAGAGTGGGTATCACCAAGTCAAAATTTAGGCTAAAGGTACATGAAAGACAAAATTTAAGACCAATATGGGGCTTTTTGAGTGGCTTGTAACACCTTTCAGTATTACTAATGCCCCAAAAATATTCGTGAGATTGATGAATGAACTGTTTAGAGATAGTTTAGACAAGGATAATATCCTTGTATTTTCTCCTACTTGGAAGATTCATCTAGAGCATCTAGAACAAGTTCTTACCACTCTTCAAAAGAACCAATTGTATGCCAACCTTCCTAAATGTTCTTTTGCTCAATATTCCATTTCCTATCTTGGCTTTGTAGTAAATGATAAAGGTATACAAGTGGAACTAGCCAAAGTTGATTTTCTTAATTGGACTACTTGCACCATTACAAAGTGAAGGTATATCTTGGACTTGCAAATTTATATCACAAGTTAATTTTAGGATATTCTACTATTGTCACTCCTTTGCATCATTTAACCAAAGCTAAAGTTGTGTTTCAATAAAAAAAAGGATCATGCTCATGCCTTTGATACCTTGAAACATAAATTATGTACAACACCTATCCTAGTCCTTCCAAATCTTGCCCAACCTTTTGAGATAGAGATTGATGGCTTTTTAGTTGGATTAAATCATAGGTCCCAATATTGAGGATCTTAATAAAACTCAATATTTGAGTATTCAATATAAATAATCAATATCAATGAACATAACATTCATAAAATAACAATATCAATCAACAATATACTCACAATATTATTGAATCAAATATACAAGCTTCTTGCACAATATTTTTTTTAAAGCGAAAAACCCCTTGTGGGGCCGCCTTGGTCTGAGAGACCACGAACAGGGGGTTCTACACTGTCAAAGTCACCCGAGAGTCGCACCCGACCTTGTCTGCACCAACATTATCAATTGGGTTTTGGATACCCAATTCAGCTTTTTGGTAGGGTGGAGATTTGAACCTGGGACCTCTCTTGGAGGATTTCCCTCTTCTCTCCAACTCACCTACAACACCCAGGTTCTTGTACGATATAATACATGAAGCTTTGTCTCCATAATATAACTTTACAAACGATATTTCAATACTTTGACTATTGCTTTCCTCACATATCCAAGAGATGAATCCTTTCCTATTCCTCACATAAGATAAACCTCTCATATCTCTTGATTTTACATCTTGTCATATACATGTGATTCTTCACTTGCATACTTGACACATACACACATGACACTTGGACTCATACTACACATTGACACATACTTTAGGGTAAATATAAATAACACTCTAATGTAATATTTACAATTGTATCATGGGGGTACTTTCACATAATATTAAATAATGTAATATTCTCCAACACTCCCATGTATTACATTATTTGGCATAAAAGTCTCTTGATGTGCATAGATAACTTTGAAATGTTTGATACTTGTTTCGACCAAAGAGCTTTTGTAAAAATATATGTAATTTGTTATTTACCTGAAACATATTTTACAAGAATATGATTATCTCTAATAAAGTGACATTGAGCTTCAATATGTTTTGTTATTTAATGAATCACAATATTTTTGATCATTTTAAGAACTCCTTGATTATCACAATTCGATATTGTCAAAGCCCTGTTGATTGTCATATCTAACCAAATATATTGTAACCAAAGTGCTTCACATATTGATATTTTTTTGCATAATATTCTCATTATATTGATTAAAGAGCCACTTCATGTTATTTATTACTATACAAATAAATATATCCTAACCCAAGATAGAACACATATCTTGATGTTAATTTTCTATCATCTACAGATCTAGCATAGTCAGAATCTGAATATCCCTCTAAGTAAAATTATAATTTATTTTGTATTTAATCCAATTATGTAATTTTGTTGATATACAATATCCATTTTGTGTCTTTCCAATGGCTTTCTATGCGTTCTTGCATAAATTTAGAGATATAATTTATAGCAATAAAAATATTAGGTCTGGTATTTATTAAATAAAAAATACTTCCAATTAGTTGTTGATACATAGTACTAGAAACTAGTGATGTATTATCATATCTTGATAGTTGTAACCCTTGTTCCATAGGTGTGTCTTTATGTTTACAATTTGTCATTCTATATATTTGTAATTAAATATTTTGCATTCTTTATGTTATTGTGATGCTATTGTCATTTTGACAAATTTATAAACCAAAACATTAATGTAGTAGTCTTAGATCTATCATTTCAAAGTCCTTTTCCAAATTTTTTTTCATTTCATCTATCACAATCTGTGAGCTTCTTGTGATTACTATATCATCAACATACACTACAAGAATTACTCTTTCTGATCCAACCTTTTTTATTTACAGATTTGAATCTGATGTACTCCATTTAAAATTGTGTCATAGTAGATAGTCATTAATATTAATGTACCATGCTCTTGGTTCTTGTTTTAATCCACATAAGGATTTGTTTAATTTACAGATATTTTTTCCTATCCTTTGATAACAAAACCTCTGGTTGATTCATATATACCTCTTCTTCAACATCACCATCAAGAAATGTGCTCTTAACATCCAATTGGTGAAGTTTCCATCCAAATTGTGTTGCTAGTGCACAAATTGTTCATATAGTAGTCATTCTTGTTGTAGATACAAAATTTTCCTCACAGTTAGTTCCTTTTGTTTGAGTATATCATTTTGCAACTAATTGTGCCTTGTAGTTCTCAAGAGAACCATCTACTTTGTATTTTATTTGTAGACCGTACACCCTACTACTTTTTTTCCTTGTGGTATATCAACTAGATCCCATGTTTTATTCTTCATTAATGTTGCATATTATGATTTCATGGTTGTTTTCCTTTTTGGTTGACTTATTGTAGCTTGTTTAGTTGTAGGTTCTGATACTAAGCTCATGAATCTCATATTTGTTCTTGTCATATCACGAGTTTGAGGTCTTTTGGTGGTAAGGTTTGGTATTTATTCTAGCTTTGAATGCTTAAGTGTATTTATGTACCATTTTGTTTATTTTCTTTGAGGTATAATTATGAATTTTTAGTTTTTAGTTGACTCACTAGATAATGATTCTTCATTTGATAAATTCTCTTCATCAAAAATATTTAAAATAGGTCTTATATCTACCTTTTGATCTTTAATAGGATTTATGTTTTCTTCATCAAAAACTACATCTCTATTCACATGCATTTTCTTTGTGATGGGATCAATTATTCTATATCCTGTTGAATCATCATCATAATAAATAAATATCCTGCATATGGTTTTTCCATCTAGTTTTGTCCTTTTTTGCTTTGAAATATTATATTGAAGGTTTTCATCCTAACCATGCTTCTTTAGGAGTAATATTTTTAAATGTTTTTAGTACGTGATCTATTTTGTATGTATAATACAGTTTTAACAACTTTTACCAAATATTGTCGATCAAGGTGTGCTTATTTATCATGCAACGTACCATTTCCATAATAGAACTATTCCTTCTTTATGCTATACCATTATGTCGAGGTTAATAAATTGTAGTGAGTTGTCTTTTTATGCCATTTGATTTTAGAAATTATTCAAACTCTAACAAAAATTCACCACCTCATTTGAGCAAAGATTCTTAATTGATTTTATTGTTTCTGTTTCCACTAGTTGCTTGAATTGTTTAAAGCAACTAAAGGCTTCAGATTTAAGTTTCAAAAAAATTACACATATTTTTATAGAATAATCATTGAAAAATAGTTGAAAATATGTATGTCCTCCAAGGCTAGTAGTGTTCATTGGTCCACACACACACACACACACACACACACACACACACACACACACACACACACATATATATATATATATATATAAATTCTAGTGGTCCCTAAGCTCTCTATTCACTGAGTTCAAAAGGTATTCTATGTTATTTTTCTACAAGGCATTTTGGACAAACTATAGAATCCCATAAAAGTTTGGGTGATTCTCCAACCATTTGATATCTACTCACACTACACCAAAAAGGGTCTTTAAGGGTAATTTTTAACCGTCCTTAAATATCTTTAAGGGTGGTTATTTAGTCGTCATCTAAAAGAACATTGTAAAAATTTTGCATCATACGACGACGATTAAAAACCACCTCAAAAAACTGCCCTATTAGGGTCTATGAGTGTGGTCAAAAACTGCCTCAAAAACCACCTTAATAAACCTTAAGAGGGTGGTTTATAACCACCCTCTTGGGGTCTATTAGGGAAATTTAAAACCACCCTCTTAGAGTCTATTAGGGTGGTTTAAAACTGCCCTAATAGACCCTAAGAGGACAATTTTAAACTGCTCTCTTAGGACCAACTCAAAGTCAAGGCCACATGCTCTAGAATGTATTTGCATGGAAAGAAGGACAATCCATTTAGTTTGATGGAAAAGGTTTTTATTTTACAATACATGGAAGACAAGCAAATCGACCTAGGTGTGATAATTACTGGGATTTGTTGTAATGCTTCTCAAAATCATATTTTCACTATATCAATACCAGAAAGGAAAATCAAGTAGGAAGTGGTAATAGTCTTTTTTTTCAAACAAACACAATTTTATATCATGTAACAAATGAGGAGGCTAGGGAACTCTAGTGTTATACGTTCAAGTCATATTTCAACCAAGTCCCCCTCATCAAAAACAAGACTATGAATAATAGCCTTAAATGACCAATAAAATGGCAAGCTAGAGATGAAAGGAGCCATGTTTGAAAAGCATGCCAATGAAGGGGCCTCCTCCCACCATGCTACCAAGAACCTTGGTAACCAAGGCATACAATTTACCTTCTCTCCATGGCATATTTACTCTTTCAAATTATATATAAATTTAGTCTCCAATATAAATTTAGATTTGTGTTCAGGGAATAGAAGTAGCTTTAGGATTTCATCCATGATGGGCATTATAGGAACTTCCCTGTAAATGCTCATGTTATTTTTATTTATCAAGATTGTCATCCACATCCCTTCTAAGGTCCATTGTATTTATGTGTTCATAGCACTATACATGATAAGAAACTTTGGACAATGATAGTTTGAATTACATAACATGCATATTGATAAGAAACTTATAAATGATTTTATTCTTCCTTATCTTATGACTACAAAATAAGCAATGATAATTGAGCTGAAATAGAACTGAATGATAAGTTTTTCTAGAAGCATATGATTCCATCCAGAAATCTTCTAATGTCTCTATGTGGTTTTTCAGATATAAATGAAGAAACATCTTTAGCAATAAGAGAAAAACAAGCGCTATAGTCATATGAACTATGACATAAAAATATGTTTGGCGTATTTCATTTCAAGTCACACTGATCAATTCTTTAGATATATGGTCATTGATAATTAGCAAAGTTTGTTAAAATACTTGTGGATATTTAAGTATACATGGTTCTAATTTACTTTAGTTTTCCTTAATGAAAATTCATAAAATCAAAAGCTAACCTTGAATTTGAAAGGATAACAAAAGCTCCTGACCTAAGAGAGGTTTTTAGTAAGTGTTGGAAAATATGGCTATTACATCATTTGGTTATTTCCTAATGTACCCTCATGGGTGCATATTTAGTTTAGGATTAGTTTAGGAGTTATTGCTTTATTAATGTAATAGAATAAATGCACAAGTGTTAGAATGTGCAATGATGTAAATGTGCATGTAGTCCACATGTACATGAGTCTTAGGGTTGAGTGAGAGGTAAGTAATCTATATTTCTATATAAAGGCCTCATTGTGAGTGTTTGTGAGTAGTGGTTGGGTAGTGCAAAGGTGAGAGTAGTAGTAGGCACAATGTAGCTCCATTTTGCTATCATGGAGGAGTTGCAAACTCCATGAGAGGAGCATTGTAATTTTCGTGAGCTTTCTTATATGAGCATTTCTAGAGCTTTGTATCAAGTTTTCTATCATATTTTCATGCATGGTTTTTTGCTATTATCATAGTTATATCATTGCATGCTTTTTTCTATACTTGTGAATGCATTTCCTTTATGTTTAAGGCTCCAAAAGCTAACAATGGTATCAGAGCCACGGTGGATCAAAGGAAAGCCACAAGTGATCACCATTACTATTGTTGAGTATTTGCAAACCGGATCAGCCATAGTGTGTCTTTGCATGCAAATACCATCACAATAGATTTTTGATAGAAGTAGCTCTAGGTAGAAGAATAGAAAATAGAGAAAGCCACATGATAGATTTAGCTAGAGTTTTTCCACAAGAGTTGTAATGCTTGTGAAGACTAGAACTCAACATTGTATCCACTAGATTGGCAATCCAACTAGTGAAGTTTATTTTTCATAGAGTCATAGGACTTTTTATTATCTCTAACATTTCATTGCAAGAGAGAAAAGAATTTTTCAGGAGAACCATTGGGTTACTATCATCTAAGTTTTTCTTGTTGCAGAAAATTAACTCTCAGAATGTGGGAAGCTTCCTACAACATATAGAGAAGAACTTCATATTCGTTGCCTGAAAGTCAAAGTTACTTTCCTCGTGCAGGGATTGATTCTTTGTTGCAAAAAAATGAGGATTGAATATTTGGAGGCCTAAGGAGAAAGGTCCCATTGAGAGATTTGCATATTGAAGACTCCTAGTTGAAAGATCGAGGAGAGATTTAGTGGCCAAGGAAGCCACATTGAAGATTGTAAATCTAGGAAGGAGGTCCTAGAAAGAAGACCCCATTGAATATCAAAGAGACTCAAGGAGAAGAGTCCTAGCAAAATATTGGAGATTGGTGATCTCCATTGAAGACTAAAAACTTCTAATTGAAGAAGAGGTCCATTGAAGGCCCGATTGAAGAAGAGGTCCATTGAAGGCCCTATTGAAGAAGAGATCCATTGAAGAATCTATTGAAGAAGAGATTTTAGTAGCAGTAGATTCAGGAGATCCTAGAAGAAGATATCATTTCCATAGTTGAATATTGAAGAGGCCAAGGAAGGTCTCATTGAAGATTTTGAAGTTGCAAGATTGAGAACCTTGGAGAGGTCTCATGGAGAAACAAGAAGAAGTCTTGGTGAGCCTCATTGAAGGAGTTCATAGAAGGACTCATTGAAGAAATTACTACCAAAGAAGAAGCTAAGGAATTGGGACAATTGTCACCATCCGACAACAAGCCCAAAGGAGAAAGTTTGGCAAGAAGTTTGTCAAATAAAAAGGTAGTATTGAATAGATCTCAAGATTGATAGATTGTTTGAGGAGGAGATCTACTTTGAAGTTATAATTTGGCAAGAGAAAAGAGATAGAAGAACCACCAAATCTGCGAGATTTGGGGGCCATCATTGAAGGAGGTTCTTGAGCAACATCTCAGCTACGATTTGGGGAGAATCCTACCAAATTTTTTGGGATTCAAGGATAGCATTTTAGTGATGGTATTGACTACCTTACAATCTAGAAAATTTTCATATTTGAAGACAAATAAAAGGGCAGCATATTAACAACACTTAGAGCTGCAAAATACAGAGTTCGTGGATAGTGAAAAGGGTAGACAAATCAAATAAATTAGAAGCAACTGATAAGATTGCTTAGTGCTGAAAATTTTAGAAATTATGGGCAGCATTAGTGACTGCTAAAAATCAGATTCCAGAAGTACATTCTGAAGAAGTTTTGGAGCCACCAAATCAGATTTTAGAGCAACAAGTTGATAAGGTATTGAAGCTGCAAAAAGGTGAGCAAAGAGCTATTTTTGGACAGCATAGAAGAGCTGCAAAATCATCCACAAAAGGTAGCCATTGAGGTGACTTGAATCACCACTATCTCCATCATCTACGAGAGAAAAAGGTATGCAACAATAAGGTGCAAAAGTTCATTAGTTGAGCTTTCATATTTGGTTTCATATTAAGGTTTATCAAGCACCGTTTTCAAAGGATCAAAGAGTTGCATAGAATAGTTTCATTTCAAGTCTTCAAAATAGTGCAGAAGTTATAGTTTACAAGGAGCAAACCTGCACATAGAAGAAAATAGAAGTTAGGTATATTTTGAGAGAAAGAAACGTATCAACATTCTATTGCTCATTCTAAAGAAAATAAGACTATATTTGCATAAGATAGAATGCAAAATATTACATTGAGTAGCTTGGGTTAATAAGTAAAAGAATAGCCAAGCAAGAAAGATATTGTCAAGAGTTAAAGGCAATATTCTAGTTCAGCCAAACCAGTGATCAAAGGTATATTTTTGAGAGCTCTTTTGTAGAAGTAAATGGTAGAATATTGTGGCAAGGAATAGCCACAAAAAAGGATAACAATACCTCCAAAATATGGAGAAGAGAAGCCAACAAATTATAGTTAGGAAAAGAGCTTAAAAGGAAGAAGGAATTCCAAGTTTAAGTGCACATCTCCAAATGGATTTAGAGGACAATCTTGGAGAAGATTAAAATAGTCTTTGGGAGCAAGCTTGAACCATACATACAAACAACCATATCAACAAATTAAAGCCCACATTTTGAGAAAAGTAAAGATAACATTTCCAAGCACAAGGGGGTAGTTGTAGTCTACATTTGAGAGTCACTCAAAGGACTCCATAAGAGCTGGAAAAATATAGGTTTCAAAGAGCCTTCGAAAAGCAAAAGCAAGGGCCATTCGAAGAGGTCCAAACGTCAGGTATTTGATGTGTTAAAATACACCCAACGGAGCACCATAATAATCAAAGTTGTTGCATACACAAAAGACAAAACCAGACCTACAAAACAAAAAATACAAGGGTAAAAGTTGATATCATAAGTGCAAGTCTTCTATCATCACAAGGGAGGTGCCATTACCATTGAAGCAAGATGGAATTCAACGAGTTTGCACGTCTAACAATATCATAGAAGGAAGTCGATTCATTCTACCAAGGAAAAGATGTAGACAACAAGAGTTGAGCGTTGAAAAGCAAGGAAGAGTTAGACATCTACTACCACATGGTGAGAGTTATTCCATGCATCCAAAGTGAAGAGTGCCACGTTGAAGAGGAAGATTAAGCGCTCGATAGTTTAGTGTAACGTCTCATACTCTACATCCAGCAAAGATAAGAAGAAGAGCGCCCAACATAGGTGGAAAAGACAAAACAAGTTGAGAACCCTCCATATACGAGCGCCCAACATGGAGGAAGATGGTAAAAGGAGTTACAATAGTTTTTCAACCACCAAATATGTTAGAAATCGATAAACACTTGTCACAAGCGTTAAAGGAATGGACTACATCAAACATTTCCAATAGGAGAGCTAAATACAAGCACCACATGTCATATGTGCTACATGGAGGTTTAAAAGGAACATTTTCAAATATAAGAGGAAAATACAAGTGCCACTTGGAACCCCCATCTCATATTGCATCAGTTAAGAAGGTGCCCAACACACATAAATAAAAAGTAAGAGAGCCAAAGAAGTATTGAAGAAGTGAAAGATTGTAGTTTTTAAAGAATACGTAGAAATCAACAAGAGAAATATGGCTATGTACCAGTGAAATATCAGTTTTAAAGAGGGAGTTCAAGCCCCATACAGTGCACATATCAGCCAACTTAAAGTGTAAATACTAGAGCACATATCTAGCCAACATTCAGTTGAAGAGAGGAAGGAAAATCAATTCATCCACAAGGAGGAGAACGTTGACAAGCAAGGTGAAGAGAAACAAGGAAATCAGCCCTTGCAAACCGCATACAAACAACTTGCAAATCAAAATTAAGAAGGTGAGAAATATTTATTATATTGCAAGTTTGATATCAAAGTTTATTGCATATTCTAGAGATATTAGTAGGAGTAATAAGGTGGTGAAAATATCTCTAGAACAGAATATTGGTTATATAGAAGATGTAGAGTAAAACTAGAAGCATTTATATCATTTTCATTGCTTCTAAAGAATAGTTGCAAACTCTTAACATAGGGAGATATAAGGAGTAGTAAACAAAATTTAGTTTGCAAACATTTAATATTTCTAAAACTTCTAATTAGGGAGATATAAGGAATCCTACTTCAAATTGAATTTCTAGAAGTTTAGAAACCAATTATTGCTCTAAATCATAGCTATTAAAATATTGAGTGCATCAAAAATTATAGTTGGAAGATTGATTCAAAAGGACATAGATGATCTAACTAAAGATATTGAGCTCCAATCTTTGAAATTGCATTTTAAAATTTTTCTAGAAGAAGAAAGAAGTAGTTATAGTTGAATATTATTTGGTAAACTATTATCTCAAAGATTAGGAGAAGTCCTTTCAAGGTTGATCCTACATAAAAGGAACCTCTATTCGGGAGACACAAGGATGTCTACTCAAAAGGACATATTAAAAAATGCAATTAGAAAGAAAATCCCTATGTGGTTTAAAGATAAACTTGACTCAATAGAAAGCATGATTAGCAAGTCAAAGAAAGATGAAATTAACAAAGAAGAACAAATTGAATTTAGAACTGAATGTTTGACAGAAGTCTATCCTTCAGAAACATCATCCAATGAGACAGTAAAAGACAACATCAATATCCAAAAGACTGAAACAAAGGAACTCATGCAGATTTTTGAAAAAGGAAAAGAAGGGATAGCTACAATTGTTCACAAATGGTTTAATCAGATCATCAGAGAAATCGACAAACATGATATTCCTAAAACTAAGGAAATGGAGATACATTTACTTTGTACTCATTGTAACAAACTTGGTCATGAGAAGGAAGATTGCTGGAGTCTACACCCCTGTAAATATTGTGAAGGAAAATCTCATTCATCCTACTTCTGTTACTACAAGGACAAATACTATAAGAAATTTGAAGAAAATTTAATATTCAGATTACATTGCTTTCTTCAAATTCTTATTTCAGAAATATCTACTGACCACAAATTCAAGCTTGATATTTTTGAAGATCAAAGATACAGGTCACACAAAAAACCAGAGGAAAGAAAAGAAAACAATCATGATTCTCTCATGACTAGCAAGATTATCAGGTCCTTAGTTCATCAAGGATATCCAGAAGATTTCAAGAAGTTCACCAAGCATTTAGGATCAAAGGGAATATTGGAAAACCATATAAAGACAGAAGCAACAGATGGAAAAGAACTCCATCAAGATGAAGACTACTCAAGAGTCAAAGATCCATATTGAAGACTAAAGTCTTCAAAACCAAATAATGTAATACAAGGGGGTGTTGGAAAATATGGCTATTACATCATTTGGTTATTTTCTAATGTACCCTCATGGGTGCATATTTAGTTTAGGATTAGTTTAGGAGTTATTGATTTATTAATGTAATAGAATAAATGCACAAGTGTTAGAATGTGCAATGATGTAAATGTGCATGTAGTCCACATGTACATGAGTCTTAGGGTTGAGTGAGAGGCAAGTAATCTATCTTTCTATATAAAGGCCTCATTGTGAGTGTTTGTGAGAGTGGTTGAGTAGTGCAAAGGTGAGAGTAGTAGTAGGCACAATGTAGCTCCATTTTGCTATCATGGAGGAGTTGCAAACTCCATGAGAGGAGCATTGTAATTTTCGTGAGATTTATTATATGAGCATTTCTAGAGCTTTGTATCAAGTTTTCTATCATATTTTCATGCATGTTTTTTTGCTATTATCATAGTTATATCATTGCATATTTTTTCTATACCTGTGAATGCATTTCCTTTATGTTTAAGGCTCCAAAAGCTAATAAAAAAACCGAGTTAATTGTATTTCTGTTATCCACATAGTATTTCATGGATATAAAATGTAGAAACCTGACAAGGATTTAGTTCTAGCTGTGTTTTCTCTAAATGTAATCTAGTACCATTAGGGACTACCTGGACGCCAATATTATAATGATATTTCCACAGTGTATTGGTCTCTATAGAAATCTGGATAACAAGTTCCTAAGTAGGACAAATAATTAGCACCACAATGAGAGGTCTCTCCTGATCTCAACTGGTAGGAGGTATTTTTACAAATGCCTCAACTGTTGGAAGTTGAAAAGCACAACCATAATCAAATGTTTATTCAACATGTTAAAGAACTAAATATCTACATTTCTACTTAAAAAATTGGGCAGTATTTTTCATTAACAAGTTATGTAATATTACATTTCACACCATACTTAAATTTTAACTTTCATACCAAAATGGCTAGAGTCTTGCCTATTCCAGATTTGGCTATGGCTAGCACATCCTTTCCTAAATCCACCATGTGAAAACATTAGATTGCTTCAAGCTAATTTCAACTGCTATTTTTTTAAAGTTTAGAAATACTATCAAACTCCTCTTAAATGTTAGGCAAATCACTCTGTATGCTCCTCTCAAGAAAAAGCCTTGTTGTCTACAAAGATTTAAGTTTTTAACCAATTTTACTCTTTCTTGGTGTTGGAACTATTTCCCGTGTGTTAACTTTGTCAGTAATGGATTTAATGTCTTGTTTTGCAAATTACAACAACTAATTGATAAACAAATTCACTCTCAATAGCCTTGGATGAATTCATATGCAAACAAATAAATAATTTACAATACATCACGAGCACAACATATGTAAGCATTGAAGTTTAGAACTAACTGCAAGGGTGTATTAATGTGGGAATATTAAATCACATTTATCAAAACTACTGTCAAGTTAGAAAGTTTCTCGCAACAGGAAAATTATTTCCAAAGTCCAAGCATATGTTGGTTCTTACTTTATTATTCCCTCCATGAATACAAATATGTTTGACGCTTCCTGGTATAACATTAATGTATAATTTATTGTCTACAATAAAGTAGATAGCTACAACAAGTTCCCCCAAAGATACAACTCAAGTCAATATTGGTATACAAGTTTTAAATAAATTTAGAACAAAGTATTTCCTATGCATTCCCTATGCCCATAAAGATAGACCGTACCAATATTGAGAGTTAGCATTTGTGTAAATGCAATGAATCTAGAGAAACCTTCAAGAATAATTGAAAGAATGATGTTCTTCATAGTTGTCATATGCACATATCCTCCTGATGAAAGTACCTAAGTGAAAGTGGTGAGATATTACACTGATCAAATCTGCAAAGCATAATATAAAAAATATATAATGAGATTGCTCAATAAATATACACATAAAATATCCAAATTTCCAATATCTATTACATACAACTAATAAATTACAACTTTTCTGAATTGCTAATACATGAAGGTCAAGTGAGGATAGGACACTCTGTTTTGAACTTACTACTATATAATTTTATATGTTGCTACAATTATCATCAACAAACCTATTAAATATTGAAACTTTTAGAAATGGAGTTTCATAAATCATGAGAAATTTGAAGTGCATATAAACGTTCTATAGAACGCCAAAGACTCCTCATGAAAATTGAAAAATACTGCCCATGAATCTAAAAAATCAAAAATCCACCCCAAAAGTTTAATACATGAAAATTCAAAAATCTCGCCTGTAAAACTAAAAAATCAAAAATCTCGTCAGAATTAGGGCTATTTTTTCTAGGGTGATTGTTAAGGGCTAAGAGGGTGGTTTTAAACCGCCCCTCTTAGGGTCTAAGAGGGCGGTTTAAAACCACTCTCTTAGGTCTACTAGGGCGGTTTAAAAGCACTCTCTTAGGTCTATTAGGGCAGTTTTTTACCGTTGTAAAAATCTATCATATTTTAGGCACCGTTAAAAGCTTTTTTTGGTGAGGGCAGTTTAAAATCGTTCTCTTAGGGTATATTAGGGTGGATTTTTATTGCAATAAAAAATAATCATATTTTAGACGCCCTTCAAAGCCTTTTTTTGTGTAGTGTTATTTCATTCAAAGATGATGCACTTATATGTCCTAGCTTTTTATGCCAAAGTTCTTTGGTTTCTAATATTCTTGCTAATACAGAAACATTTGATAATGTGTCCAGAGCAAAGACCATTAATGTATGAAGCAGAGGCTATGAGTTTTCCCTATTTAGTAATAAGATATTTCTTTTTGTTGTCAAAAATTATGAACTCAACTCCTAAGTTTTGATCCACATTTGAGATACTGAGAGTAGGTTAGCAGCTAATCCAGGCACATACAATACATTGTTAATTATGTTTTTATCATTAAATAAATTGATTAAAATATCTCCTACTCCTTTGACCTCGTATGTATTATTATCAACTATGGCAATTGGTTTCTCATAATTATCTTGAAAAGTATTAAACTATTGTTTATTTCTAGTCATATGCCTGCTTGCCCTTGAGTCAATATACCAATTATTTAGGTCATGTTTTTTATTTAATCATTGACATTGTTTATTTAATATTCCCTTTTATCTCCCAATTTCAAATAAATTCCTTTAATTCTTCAAATTTAATTCCTTTGAAGTTGAAATCCTTATTTCTCCAAAGTTAATAAACAAAAATCAATCTTCAATAATCAAATTTATCAAAATTTCAAATATTCAAATCAACTATTCAAATTTTAATTTCCATATTCCTTATGTCTCTCAATTTAATTTCAAATTTTCTAAATTTCTATAAGCTTATACCTTATAAAATCATATTTTTAATTTCCTTTAGAAACCTTATAACTCCAACTTTTAATTAAATCAATTTCAAATATCTTAAACCTTATATCTCCTCTTTAATATTTCATGTGCCAGAAAATCACTCAACTATGCCCTTAATTTTTTTTCAAATTTTAAATTTATATTTCATGAGCTCATTTTCCACCATGTTGTCCTTGGCATGCAAAAAGACATCAGGGTAGGCACTCTTTAGGTAATTATGTGCTATGTAACTTGATAATGAGCATTATATTGACTATGACAACTCTTAGCTTCAAGCTTTCCATGTTCTTGCCTTTGTTCTACATCTCCTACTTCAAATTTGCTTGGATTTGGATCCTTGGTGCTCCTCTCAAGTGGATTTCAATATTGTTTTTCATCATCCTTGCTTCTATATTCAATAGGCTTCATTCTTGTACACTTCGGTGCTTTGATTTAAAGGAAACTTATGGCTTCAACCTCCTTTCTTTTCTTAAGTGGTTATTAAACAATTTTTCATTCTCAGGGCTTTACGTCCTTTTCTTCTACTCTACATGGGATTATATGCTTCTCCTTCACTTTTCAAAGGCTCTTTAGAATAATTTCTCTCTCTCAAGACTCTTTGTCCCCTTATTCTACTTCATGCATAATATTTACTTTGGACTTTTTATTCATTCCTTTGCTTCTTGCAAGATATATAATTACAACTCTTCTTCCTTGATCTTTAGCGACTGGCTGGATCTATATCTTCCTTGCTTAGTGCTACTCTCAGGTGCACCTTTATCTTCAATATAGGAAATATAATTTGGCTTTTCTACCTTTCCTACTAGCAATTAATGGCATATTTGACGTTACTTGTATATTTCAAGCTTTTAATATTTTTGGAGTATAGCTCCAATCTCTTATAATATTATATCAAGAAGAAAAATTTTAATATTCAGTTATGGCAATAAATCTTAAGCTTCAAGCTTTAAACTAATTAACATTCACACAAGAGTTTTCCTTCGATGCTAGCTTTTTGATTTACAACTTTTTCCTTCAATTCTTCTGACTAAAAGCGAGGATATGTGGCTCTAATAGAAAAATTCTCCAATTTTCTTACTTGGTTTGAATGTATCTCTAATGTACAAATGTCCAAGCTTCTTACTTGGCTCTAATGTAGCTCTAATATCATTAATGGATTTTTAGCTAGATTAAATAAAATGTCTCAATATTTGGGATTTTAATCAAACTCAATATTTGAGTATACAATATGAATAATCAATTTTAATGAACATAACATTCAAGAAATAAAAATATCAATCAACAATATACTCATAATATTAGTAAAACAAATATACAAGGTTATTTATCGATAATACATGGAACTTTAGCTCCATAATATAACTTTACAAATGACCTTTCAGTACTTTGACTAATGATCTCCTCACATATCTAAGAGATGCATCCTTTCCTATTCCATACATAAGAAAAACCTCTCATGTATCTTGACTTTACATCTTGTCATATATATGTGACTCTTCACTTCGCTTGACACATACACACATGAAACTTGGACTCATCCTGCATATTGACACATACTTAGGGTAAATATAAATGATATTGTAGTCTAACATTTATGATTGTACCATGAGAGTACATTCACACAATACCAAATAATTTAATATTCTCCAATAGAGATAGATGCATCACAATTTTCCCTTGGAGTCGTATTGAAGCAGAATGTCCATCTAGTGGCTTATCATTCCAAGATATTCTCAGCTACCAAACAAAACTATTCCACTTATGATAAAGAGTTGTACCACTTTGGTGTAAGCTATAAAGTATTGAACACATGGTATTTTGGGTAAATAAACTTGTTGTGGAGTTTTCTCGCTTACCCTCGAAATATTTGTCATGTCACGGGGAACTCTTGGAATCACAACCAACACTGTGGATTCTAGTAGATCCACCTCATTAACCTAGGAATAGACTACCTTTGATAGCTCTAAACCGACCAGGTTGGGTAAGGAAACCCCAAGCAGTGGGTCCTTTCACTAATGCTTCACAATGCACATGCCCACTATGCCAGACAAAATGTTATTTAGTTATTTTAATGATTTTGGATGATCGAACCTATTAATATGAGTGCTCATTAAGCCAAGACCGGTGCCTTATCCATTACAGAGTTGTAGCAGTTTGATAAATGACTTTAGAAAGATAACAGAAAGAAGAACTAGTTCATTTTATTCCATTCAAATGATGCAATGTAAATAAAATAATTAAACTAGTGAGGGAAAGCATTATTTATGGATTCTTATTGCAGTAATACATAAATAAGCTAACACAAGACAATCACACAAAATATGCCAAGGGAAGAGTTGAGATTTTCATTAATATAATATGTGCATAGAACAGATCAGTAGAGTGCTTGATCCTCATATGCCATTTGAGTACAATAAACCCCCGATTTGAATGTTCAAAACAAGGGGCATCTCCTCTCCGTCCTAATTGTAGTGACGTAAGAGTTCTCAACTCCAGCGCGTTCCATAGGAAATAATCACAACGAACAATGCACCTTGACAATCCCTGGTAAATGACAAGAGAAGGGTGATAAGAAACACACATAGGAGATACAAGGGAAAATACGACTCAAACAATAGACAAAGCTATACCTAGATTTTCTCTCTCAAAGGTTCGATAAAAAAGTGTTGTAGAAGTCTTCTCCTTCTTATAGCATGAGTTGCTTGATTTTTGTGACCGCCCACCCTACTGGAACGATCATGTTGTACCCAAGCTCGAGATGCACTCAAAAAAGGCCACGTATCCCACGTTCCCTTCACACAAGTGGAGGTTGTGCACTCCCACTGGTACTACCTTGCACTGGCGGCTGTGGTCCTTCTGGGGCGTGTGTAGTGGCAGCGATGGGCCCTACTCCTGCCCTATGGTTTTGAATGGCTTGGTCAATAAATTCCCAAGCCTCATCGTGAAAGGTCAGAGAGAAGAGGAGCAGGTTCAAATCTTGGGTGGCCTCCACTACCCGATATTTAGCCCATAGTACATTGTTATTGGTAAACTCACATAGGCGGTCTACCATTTCCACCAAAGCCATAAAACATTTAGATGGCTTATCGCCAGACTCCAAATCAAAATTCTGGATTTTTTAAAAAACAAAATCCTTGATGACTGGTGCTCACCCAAAATCCTTAATGGAGAGGTTGCAATCGGCCAGCTCATCATTGGCCTCATATTCAGATTCTACCACTTCTTGGCCCCACTGGCACCAATTTTGCTCATTCTACAAAAATAGGGAGACCTTGATGTATTCTTCTACAAAGAAGCATAGGGACTCATCTTCTAGAACAGTCAATAGCCTAGAAATAGGTACGTAGTCCTCCTAAAAGTCTCTTATAGATTGGCATGATTTCATCTATCCTTTGCCTTCCACAATGTAAGTTATCATGGATGAGACCTACTGCTCATATCATAGCATAGATATCTATTAGGATGGACTCCAGATCTCCCATTTTAACTTGGATTTTTTCCTTCATCTCCTATTTGAACTCATCCGTCGACCCGAGTTGGACGCTAGCCTATGTAGTGCAAGGAGCTGGCATCTTTAGTTTATCAACTTCGACCTGAAGTTGCTTGAATTTGAGTTGTAGAGGCTCAACCTCGATGGCCTTGGCTCTCCATCCTTCCATTTCCTTTTCTACTGCTTCGGCCACCTGTGCTTGAGTGGCCACCTATGATTTCATCATTTGGATGGGCGCAATAGATGCTCGAATGACACCTTTGTTGGTATCTATGGTGGCCTCCCTCATGCTAGGTGGCAAGGGGATCTCAAAAGAGGCAACAGGTGTATTGGTGGTTTCTTGTCCAACTGCTCCCCCATGCCTGACTATCCCCTTACTTGGAGATATTTGTTCTTCTATATCCTAGATCTGATCTTCTTCGTCAGCTGTGAACTGGCAAGTGTCAGTGACCCTAGCCATCATAAACTTTTCCACTCCCTGATTTGAGGATTCAGTCCTTGCATTTTTATGGGTAGGGGATCGCGTGGGACTTTGCACTTTGTAACCCCTCAAAATATTTGATAACCCTCCAGCTTGCGCTATCTTCTTCATCACCCTTGGCTTAATTTGATGCTCCTCTTGATTTATCACCAGGGTGGTGGAATACCATGAGGGTTGACTTTCTGCCAATTGTCCTTGCTCACGTGGACTTATTAAAGCTAATGCTGATGGGGTAGTAGTATTTTTAGAAGAGCCAATGGCCAAATCCTTTCCTTTTGAAGTGGCAATGGGGGAACTAGAAGAGGAGGGAAGCTTGGCCTGCTCGTCAATGATTTTCATCATTACCTCAAAGAGGTTAGAATCTTGTTGAGCTATTTGGAGGGTGGGATCCTTGAATTCTTCAGGAGGAGCTACTAGAACTAATGGGGCCATCTTGTCCACCAACAACCCCCGATGCAACTTAAGTTGGGCATTGTAATCACCAAAAATCTCCAATATACTATAAGGACGTTGATCCTTGGGCATCCTCCATATCAAATCTAGTGTCTAGTTATTTTTGAAGGCCTCTTGCATCGCGTCTTCAAAATCATCACCATTGTGTGTGACTGACAAGAGGGCCAGCTTGTCATTAACCTCTCTCTTGTGGTGGTCGTCTGGGTCATAAGCTCTCCAAGCTACCTTAGGGAAGTAGTAAGTATCCATATTCCAAATGGCCCATAATGGAGCAAAGTGGCCGAGATAGGTGTAATGCCCCATTGTACAGGGAATGGGCAACCACTTTACTGGTCCTTTCTTCCTCAGGTGTCTAATATTCACTTCCTCGGCCATCTATCGAGTAATTTCAAGGATGGCGATGGAAGTCGAGCAGTGAAAAGGTAGTGCCTTTGAGGGAGTGTCTTCTATGTAAAAGTAGTCTCCTACTTTTTCCTGGCACAAAAATTCCCTGACCCCCATCCCAATTCTATCGGGGAAATTCCCACACAACCGGAAGTGTACCATGGGGAGGACCTTCTCAAAGAAGGTTGTATAGCTGGAACACCCCTCCTGGATGCATAGTAGCCTATCCTGTATGGTGGGCATGTTTACCCCCCTATTTGGGCCACCAAGGTCTTGTCCAGCTGTGCAATAAATAGATGAATGAAAAAAGAATAGTATGAGAAGGGAGGCATCTCCCTTTTATTGGCCATCACGGCCTCCTACAACAGTCGTAATTCCTCATCCATTTTGTCGTTGATGACATCCTCCCATCGATAGAGAGGGGTCCTGTCTGTTCGGTTACATTGGAGGATTAAAAACATCACCTCCTTAGTGATAGGCTCCAAATATTTCACTCCTAGGGCTAGATTGATCATGTCAGCGTAATCTTGTGCCCAGGGATGGAGCATGAATTTCTCGATGGGGAAATCTACTGGTCTTATTTTCCCCCTCTTCAACAAGCTCTGGGGGAATGTCGTATTCATCATGTAATTGGCCTAAAGGGCCAATATTTTGAAATCCACCACCTTGGAAGTGACGACCAAACCAAAAACTTGCCAAATCCTATCAATCGATATCCAGGCTACTGCATAACCATTGAAGTTATGGATGGTGTGCACTCTAGAGTTGTAGGAAACTACGAGCCATGCCAACATATCGGAGGAGTGGTACACCTTTGGACAAGTCAGTCGATTGAGGTTTGTGTTCCATTTGTTATAGACATGAGCAGGTCTGTTATTGTCCCGATAAGCCCACACGTAGAGATCCCTCAAAAGTGTCGGGTGGCGCTGGTTATCCTCCTTCGTGGGATCAAATGAGTAGATGGTGACTCCTTCCACCTCTTTTTGTTGTTCTTCGATGATATCCCTATTGGAGTCGAGCAAATTTTTGAACGCCTTAGGGTTTTGCGTCCTCCCTAGCCTCTTGTTAATCGGCCATGCTTCAGTAATTATGAAGATTCTCTTCTAGACGAGCGACGCATCAAAGATCGGGGAGCTGGTAGATGCCATTTTCTCAAACTGTTATGAATTCTTCGTTCCCCCTTGACTGTGATTTTTCTTTGCGCTTTCTTCACTTCGCTCGACCTTGTCGTTAGGAAATTCTGCATGCACGGATGGTGCAAAAAATGGTCGCCACCTTCCTTTATAATAGGCATATTAAATATAGTAGATGGCACCTATGCTTTTTCCCTGTCGTGAGCTGCTTGTATTGGTCGGGCGTGCCACGTCGACCGTCGCCTCTTCACTTCAATGAACAAATTACGGCTGCCCAAAAAGAGTGGGACACATGGTGGTTTTCCATTGGTTGAGGTGGGGTGTAGGTAGGTATGCGCTCGCTTGAGGTGTGTTGGGTTTAATTTTTGCACGTGCACCCCCTTGGGGAGTGGGGTGCATGGATTTTGAGGTGGGCACATAGGGTTGTGCACCTGCATGACCTTCGAGGAGGTGGAGCGTGCTCGCCTCCATGGGGCACACATGTTGTGCACCCTCTTTTGACCTTGTGCACTCTGCCATAGTGGAGCACATAACCTAGAGGTAGGTGCATGACTTTGTGCACCCATCTTGGACATTAGCACGCATGCCCCAAAGGGAGGGGTGCATCGACTCAGGATGGGGTGCACAACCTTGTGTGCTCCGACTGAGGTAGTGCCCTCCACTCTAGAGTGGAACACACTCGTCTGGGGTGGAGCACACAACCTTGTGCGCTCTAGCTAAGGTTGTGCACTCCACTGTAGAGTGGAGTGCATTCGTTTGGGACAGAGCGCACAACCTTGTGCTCTCTAGCTGGGATTGTGCGCTCCATCGGAGAGTGGAGTGCACTCGGTTGGATGGGGCACATAGCCTTATGCACCCCAACTGAAGTTGTGCACTCCATGATGGGGCACACATTGGACTTCAAGGTGCACGACCTTGTGCGCCCCAAGGGACTATCAGGCACTTTGCCTCCCCATAGAGCGCATGGACCATTTGCGGGGTGCACTACCTTATGCACCCCTAAGGGACTATGTGTGCCCCCTCCTTCAATGGGGTGCACGACTAAAGGTGGGTGCATGGCCTTGTGTGCCCGCCCGAGGGGTCCATGCTCCATTGGAGTGGAGCGCGTCGGTTTGGCTCGGGGTGCACAACTAGTGCACTCGGGTGAATTGGAGTGCGCCCCATGGGAATGGAGCGCACAGGGTAAATGTGGACTTGGATCAAAAAGGTGGCTAACCTTTTTGGGGTCAATAAGACTATTATACATACTGATCACATGCCCCTTAAGTTTCTTCAATCTCAAAACAAGATTGAGGAAGCTCATCACATGAAGCAGACATCTTACTTATGGCAATTTCACCTAGTGATCAAGTACAATAAAGGAAAAAAATAATACAATCATAGATTATTTGAGTCACCCTCCAATAGATCAAGCCTTTATAGTTATGACTACTTCGAAACATTGGTTTCCAATCTTGGGCTACACGATATGTTATTGATCTATATTTTAGGAAAGTTTACCAACAACTTTTACATCCTTATTCCTCCAATCTAAGTCCTTTCTAGAATTTTCATATAAAGGATGGTTTGTTGTATAAGTTGGATAAAATTTGTGTGCTCCAATAGCATCGTTTGTCTCTTCTCAAAGAGGTCCATTCTACACTCTATGATGGATATTTTAGGAAAAACAAAACTCTTCATCACTTGCATTGATTTTTCTACTAGCCTCATATGCAACATCATGTTCTATAGTTTTTAAGACAATGTGTAGTTTGTTGCCGCTCAAAACCCCCTAATAGCAAATTGAGCCTCAGTATTCCATTCTCCATTCCTTCTCATTGTTGAGAAAGCATTTCCATGGAATTTTTTAGTGGTTTCCCAATGACAGTTCAACAACATGATTATGTGTTTATAGTTATGGATAAATTTGGTAAGATGACAAAGTTCATTTCTTACTTCAAGATAAATTCTACACCTAACTTAGCATATCTCTTCTTTGACACAATACAGTGCTCTTGGTATCCTCAATAACATTGCATATAAATGAGACTGACATTTTATGGGTCACTTTCGATGCTCTTTATGGAAAATTTTAAGAGTCTCTTATAATTTCTCCACTGTTGTCAACCCTTAGTCAAATGGGTGGACCAAAATAGTTAATCCCACACTTGTGCAAATTTTGAGGATCTATCACCACACTTATCTAGAAAAGTAGGACTTGAGCCTCACTCACATAGATCATACCTACAACAAAGCATTCCACATCTCCATAGGACACTCTCCTTTGAAATTTTGTCTTGAATTTCAGCCTTTGGATCCATATGAGTTGCCTTTATCTTTGCCCTCTCCAACTACCATGCACATTTAGAAAGAGTAAGATAAGACAAAATCTTTCATATAGCATTTAAAGAGTATTTAGTCAAAGGTGGTTCATATTTTTTAAAAGACTCAATAATAGTAAAAGCAAGCAATAGATAGACATCGTATTCCTCATCCTCTCCAAGTTGGAGATAGATTTTGGCTTTATTTGGATAAATGATGTTTTTCAAAAAGGCACATAGTAAAATCAAACCACTTTGCTGTGGGCCTAATACCATCCTCCAATAGGTATCTAAGAATAACTTTTGCCTTGATCTTCTAACTCACCTTGGCATTCATGATGCTATCAATGTGGATCTTCTCAAGCCCTATCATGACTTTACTTTGGAGACCACTCCTGTCATCAACCATCCTATCATTGCAGTACCTAATTTTTAGCTTCTGCTTGATGCGAATTATATTTTTGACATGGAGACTCACTATATTCAACATGGATTTTCTACCTCATACCTTGTTGATTGTCATGGTTAGCTTCCACACTAGTCTTGCTAGATATCTACTCATGAGTTGTCTCACGATTTTTCTTCTTTGTTGAAAGCATTGGAATCTAACACTTCTATTGTTGGGAGGCATCATGAGGATTAATATGTTAGACTAGTGCTTAGTTTTATTATTGCTAATAGTTTTGATTTCTAAGTTCAATTTATTTGCAAATATGGAAGATATACAATTGTAATTTATGTTATTTAAACACTGCCTGTTAATGCAATTGTCAGCTTCATTTTCTTGATCCACATCAATTAAGGGATGGTTTAAACTAGTTAAGGGATGAAATCAAATCTTTACATGACTCCATGGCCTATGTGATAAGAGAAAGAAAGGATATGAACGAAGAAGCCAATGGAAAAATTGAAGACTTGGAAGATCGTTTAAATAATAACAACCACACATATAGTTAATTTTGTTCTTTTGAATGTAAGGGTGAAGGGCCAGGAAATTAGGAATAGGAAGCACATAATAATAATGGATATAAATTGCCTAAATTAGACTTTCCAAAAATTGATGAAAAGGCTTTGGAGGGATGGTTGTGTCAAGAAAAAAAATATTCCAGTCTTCATATTGTTTCACAATATATACATCTCACAATTGCATCTTTCAATATTGAATCAAATGCCCCACAGTGGTATCAATGGCTCAAAAAAATATGCCCCAAGCTTAGTTGGAATGAATTTGAGAAACAACTACTTACTTGATTTAGCCCCAGTGAGTATGAAGATTTTACAAGAGCCCTTTCTAAACTCAAACAAATTTCAACTATTCAAGACTATCAAGCTCAGTTTGAAAAATGGGCCAATCATACCACTAGCTTAAGTCCTGAATTCTTCCAAAGCTATTTTTTGAGTGGTCTAGAGGATGACATTAAGTATGAAGTTAAAATGTTAAGGCCACAAAAATTATAGTAGGCAATATCATTAGCTATATTGGCAAAAGATAAATTGAAGTCTCAAAGATGCACCTTAAAGTTTTACCAATATTGGCCATCTTTTTCATCCAAACCAACACCAAATCCTGCCAACAAATCTCCTACCATAGAAACAATTAACACAAGAAGAAATGAAAGCCACAAGAGCCCAAGGGTTATGTTATAACCGTGATGAGAAGTATTCCTTATAACACAAATATGTGCACCATAAATTATATTTGATTGATGTGGATGAGGCAACAACAATAGATTCTCTAGAGGTGGAAGAGGATCATCAGGAAGATGACCACATAGAACAACCAAATGTCTTAGAATAATTCCAAAAAAAAAATTTGGTGTATGCCTTAGCAGGTATATAAACTACCAAGACCATGAAGGTGATAGGACACTTCAAAGGACAACGAGTAATAATTCTCATTGACTCTAGAAACACACATAACTTTATTGATCCAAGAGTGGTAAAATAGGGTTGTTAGATAAATACTTGTAACTCCTTTGAAGTCATGATTTCAAATGAAGGAACTTTACCTTGTAAAGGAAAGTTTCAAAATATCAAGGTACAAATAGGGGAATATAATCTTAAAGTGGATATAAATTGTCCAAATTAGACTTTACAAAATTTGATGAAAAGTATTTGAAGGGATGGTTGTGTCGAGCAAAATAATATTTTAATCTTCATAATGTTTTGTAGTATATACGTCTCACAATTGTATCTTTCAATATTGAATAATATGCCCTGAAATGGTATAAATGGCTTAGAAAAGTATACCCCAAGATTACTTGGAATGAATTTAAGCAACAACTACTTATTCGATTTGGCCCCAGTGAGTATGAAGATTTTACAAGAGCCCTTTCTAAACTCAAACAAATTTCAACTATTTAATACTATTAAGCTTAGTTTGAAAAATGGGCCAATCATACCATTAGCTCAAGTCCTAAATTCTTCCAAAGCTTTTCTATGAGTGGTCTAGAGGATGACATTAAGGATGAAGTTAAAATGTTAAGGCCACAAACAATATATTAGGAAATATCATTGGTAGATTGGCAAAAGATAAATTGAAGTTACAAGTATGCACCTCCAATTTTTCCTAATATTAGCCACCTTTTTCATCCAAGTCAACACCAAATCCTATCAACAAATCTCCTACCATAAAAAAAATTGACAAAAGAAGAGATGAAATCCAAAAGAGCCCAAAGGCTATGTTAAAACTGTGATGAGAAGTATTCCTCGGAATACAAATGTGTGCACCATAAATGGCATTTTATTGATGTGGATGAGGCAAAAATCATAGATTCTCTAGAGATGGAAGAGGATCATCAGGAAGATGACCACATATAACAACCAAAAGTCTTAGAAGAATCCCAACCAAAAATTTTGATGTATGCCTTAGTAGGTATATAAACTACCCAGACCATGAAGGTGATAGGAACTTCAAAGGACAACAAGTAATAATTCTCATTGACTCTAGAAACACACATTACTTTATTGACCCAAGAGTGGTAAAATAGGGGAATTGTTATTTTAAATACTTGTAACTCCTTTGAAGTCATGATTGAAAATGGAGGAAATTTTCCTTGTAAAGGAAAGTGTCAAAATGTCAAGGTACAAATAGGGGAATATAATCTTAAAGTGGATATAAATTACCTAAATTAGACTTTCCAAAGTTTGATGAAAAGGTTTTGGAGGGATGGTTGTATTGAAGAAAATTTTATTCCAGTCTTCATAATGTTTTGTAGTATATATGTCTCACAATTGCATCTTTCAATCTTGAATCAGATGCCCTGCAATGGTATCAATGACTCAGTAAAGTATGCCCCAAGCTTACTTGGAATGAATTTAAGAAACAATTACTCACTCGATTTGACCCCTGTGAGTATGAAGATTTTACAAGAGCCCTTTCTAAACTCAAATAAACTTCAACTATTCAATACTATGAATCTTAGTTTGAATTTTTGACCAATCATACCACTGGCTTGAGTATTGATTTTTTCTAAAGTTATTTTGTGAGTGGTCTAGAGGATGAAATTAAGGTTGAAGTTAAAATATTAAGGCCACAAATATTATAGTAGGTAATAGCATTGGCTATATTTAAAAAAATAAATTTAAGGCTCAAGGATGCACCTCCAAGTTTTCCCATTCTTGACCACATTTTTCATCCAAGCCAACACCAAATTCGTCCAACAAATCTCCTACCATAAAAAGGTTGATACAATAAGATATGGAAGCTAATAGAGCCTAAGGGCTATTCAATAATTGTGATGAGAAGTATTCTCGAGGACATAAATATGTGCACAAACAATTGTATTTGATTGATGTGTATGAGGCAACAACCATATAATATCTAGAGGTGGAAGAGGATAATTAGGAAGAGGACCACATAGAACAACCATAAGTATTAGACGATTCCCAACCATAAATTTTGATGTATGCCTTAGTAGGTATATAAACTACCCAAACCATGAAGGTGATAGGACACTTCAAAGGACAACAAGTAATAATTTTCATTTACTCTAGAAACATACATAACTTTATTGACCCAAGATTGGAAAAATAAGGGAATTGTTATATAAATACTTATAACTCCTTTGAATTCATGATTGCTAATGGAGGAACTTTTCCTTGTAAAGAAAAGTGTCAAAATATCAAGGTACAATTAGGGTAATATAATATTAAAGTGGATATAAATTTCCCAAATTAGACTTTCCAAAGTTTGATGAAAAGGAATTGGAGGGATGGTTGTGTCAAGCAAAATAATATTTCAGCCTTTATAATGTTTTGCAATATACATGTCTCACAATTGCATCTTTCAATCTTAAATCATATGCCTTGCAATGGTATCAATGGCTCAAAAAAGTATGTCCCAAGCTTACTTGGAATGAAATTGAGTAACGACTATTCACTCGATTTGACCCTAGTGAGTATGAATATTTTACAAGAACCATTTCTAAACTCAAACAAATATCAACTATTGAAGACTATCAGGCCCAGTTTGAAAAATGGGTCAATCATACCACTGGCTATTCAATTCTTTCAAAGCTATTTTGTGAGTGGTCTAGAGGATGACATTAAGGATGAAGTTAAAATGTTAAGGCCACAAAAATTATAGTAGGCAATATCATTGGCTAGATTGACAAAAGATTAATTAAAGACTTAAGGATGTACCTCCAAGTTTTCCCAATCTTGGCCACATTTTTCATCCAAGCCAACACCAAATCCTTCCAAAAAATATCTTACAATAAAAAATTTGACACAAGAAGAGATGGAATCCAAAATATCCCAAGGGCTATGTTATAACTATGATGAGAAGTATTCCTCATAACACAAATGCTTGCACCATAAATTATATTTGATTGATATGGATGAGGCAACAACCAAGATGCTCTAGAGGTAGAAGAGGATCATTAGGAAGATGACCACATAGAAAAACCAAAGGAACCATCATGAGGAATTACAACTTTTATTTCAAAAACATGCGTCGATATTTGAGGAACCCAAAGGACTACCCCCTCGTCATACTCATGACCATGCAATTCAACTTATTCTAGGTAGTTTTACTCCAAATTTTCACCCTTAGAGGTACCCATTTTGTGCAAAAAATGAAAAATGGTGTAGAAACTACTCCTTGCAAGGGTTATTTGCCCTAGCCTTAGTCCTTATTATTCCCTCGTGTTGTTGGTGCAAAAAAAGACGTTTGTGTGTGGATTTTAGAGAACTCAATAAAATAATTGTTAAAGATAATTTTCCCATTTAGGCCATTGATGAGTTGTTTAAATAAAGGGGTAAAAATTTATTGATAAAAATTCTGGATTACAGAGTACAGTTGAGCTCCCAACCAGGACTCAAATAAACAACAAAATAGGCTAAAACCACTAGACTAGATTGACACCCAAAGAAGACAACAAGAACAAACCACATTAAGTCCGAACATCCTTGTGGATCAACTCCCAGAGGCATTGAGAGTCCCCAGATGGGAGACTCTCCCAATTATCGATAATCCAAGGATCCAACAGCTCAGAAGCCCTTTTGGCCAGGTAATCAACAACCCCATTCCATTCCCTTGGAATGTGCACAAAGGATATAAATTCAAACTCTTCACTCATTCTGAGAATCTGAATGGCTACAGAGGCCAACTACCAATTAACTTCCTCCACCCTTTTACTATTTAAAATATTAACCAAAATTTGAGAGTCGGACTCACAGATAATCCTGCACCAGCCAAGAGAAAACCCCCTCTACAAGGCCTCAAGAATTGTAAGAGCTTCCATAAAATTGTTGGAGTGAACACCTTTATAAATGGAAAAGAAAAACTGACCAACACCAGCAGAATCTCTCCCAACACCACCAATTCCAGCATGTCCAAGATTACCCCTGGATGACCCATCAATATTAATTTTTAAAACTCCTCTAGGGGGTGGCCTCCACCTACCATCTCTCCTAACCTTCTTGTTGAGTTGAGGAACCCTGCTAGGGCTAGAAGAGTTCGTACCATCCCCAAAGAGACCAAGGGCCTATCGTACCTTCTCCTCCCTAGAATCCAAAAGAGGGTCCACATCACATTTTCTATGGATAGTTTCCTGAACCATACACAGGATCCTTTGCTAGATCTGTTGAACAACCAAATGACTACCTTAAAATATGCGATGGTTTTATTCGAGCCAAATCTGCCAGATGATGCAAGAAGGGCCCAAATTCCAAGCCACCCGGAGGAAGGGGGCCTTGGTCGGAGGTCTACCTAGACTACTCCAAAACTCCACCAGGGAGAGCACATGAAAACAAGGATGGTTCCAGGCACTCCACCAATGGTGCCAAATGTCTCTAGCAAGGGAGCATTGGAAAAATAAATGAGAAGAGTCATCCTCATTCTTACCGTAAAGGACACAAAAAGAGGGACCCTGAAATCCCCTCTTCCTCACGTTATCCCAAGTGAGGCATTTATTACGAGCTACCAGCTAGAGAAAGAAGTTACATTTTGGCCAAGCAAATTTGTTCCACACCTTTTTCCACCATGTGACAGGGAGACTCCCAAACTTTTGCTTATCAAGAACCTGATAACCATAGGCTACAGAGTAGGTTCCCTTGGGATCAGGGTTCCAAGCCAGAATGTCTTTACCCCTCAATGAAGAATAGGGTCTCCCCATAAGAATAAGAGCAAGCACATATCTATCCTTGGCCAATCCCCCTTAGGGCCATTCCTATGGATCTTTCCACCTGTACATCTCCATATTTCCAAAAGACTAGATTTTTTTAAAGTCCTCCACATGAGACCAACCCGCTTCCAAGAAACAAATGCTTAGGGAACGTAACCTGGGATATTGATTCAAGATAGGAGGGTGGCCATCCCAAGAATCCTCCCAAAAAAGAGCATCTGATCCTCGATTGCAAATCCAGAACAAACCCTGCTTGATTAAATTAGCTCCTCTTTTTAGAGTGTCCCAGATAACTGAACCTTTCCCAACCAAGCTGACTCTAGGGATCTCAACCTCAGAAATACCTCTCAAGTATTTACAAGATAATATTTTAGCCCAAATCTGATCTTGAGAGGTACACCATCTCCAATAAAGTTTTGCAGCCAAAGCCTGCCCAAAAAGAGTCATCTGTCGCAACCCAAGGCCTCCCTCTTGAACCGGCCTACATATAGAATCCCACCTAACCAAACTCCATTTAGATTGATCAAGTTTTCTAGACCATAAAAACTATCTTGACAAAGCATCCATGTCCTTGATGAAATGAGAGGGAGCTATTTGTACAAAACATCTGTAAATGGGTAAAGCTTGAACAACAAATTTTAAAAGCAACACTCTACCTACAGAGGATAGCCATCTGACGGTCCAGTGATTCACCTTCCTTCTAAACTTATCAAGCATAGACTGCCAAGAAGATCTAGGTAGAGGATGAGATGAAATCAGAATACCAAGATAAATGAAGGGGGAGTCCCAACCTGGAATCTTAGAATGCGAGCAATCCTAGCTTGAATAAGAGGAGGGGTATTGAAGAAGAAAATAGAAGACTTGTCCTCATTAATCAACTATCCAGAAGCACCAAGATATATGTCAAGAGACTATCTAATATTGCCAACTTCCCTGATAGTGGCAACTCCCAACAAAGTAGTATCATCAACAAATTGAAGGTGGGAAAGAGGTGGCAAACTACTATCCCACTTCCACCCCTGAATGAGACCCTGCCTAACTTGAGACTTGAGAAATATTCCCAACCCTTCCACCATAATGATAAACAAATAAGGAGATAAAGGATCTCCTTGCCTCAATCCCCTTGAGGCCTCAAACAACTCTGATGGCTCATTATTAACAAGAACGGAGAATGAGGAAGAAGAAACACAACTCATCACCCATCTAATCCATTCCTCCTCAAATCCAAAAGTAGCAAGAAATTTTTGAAGAAAGGACCATCTGACCCGATCATAGGCTTTGGCCATGTCCAACTTAATGAACATAGTTTTCTCCTTAGAAGTTTCCATCGAGTGAATAGCTTCTATAGCAATAACAACCCCATCCAGGATTTTTCGGCCAACAACAAACCCTCCTTGCTCCTCAGAGATGATTTTTCTCAACCATATCTTCAGCCTCTCAACAATAATTTTTGTGATGATCTTATACACAACATTGCAGAGAGCAATAGGCCTGAACATATCCAAGGAATTTGCTCCCTCTTTTTTGGGAATAAGCACCACAAAGGTAGCATTTAGGGCCCTTAGCATCTGTTTGTTCTTTTGGGACTCATGGACCACCTCCAGAAGATCAAATTTGATTAACTCCCAAAACTCCTGATAAAACTCAATCGAGAATCCATCTGGACCCGGGCTTTCCCTTTTTTCATCTTGAATACAACATTTTCCAACTCCTCAAGGGAAATTGGACCCATCAAGTGCTCATTCATATCTCTAGAAACAATCAAGGGAATACAATTTAGAATAAGCTTTTCATCCTCATCATCTGAGAGGGAGTCCTCCTTGAAGAGAGAGGAAAAATACCTCCTAGTCTCTTCTGAAATATCCCTGAAAGAAGAGAGCAAGGCACCCTGAGAATTCACAAGAGAGGTAATCAAGTTACCATTATGGTGAGCCTTAACTGAGTTATAAAAGAAGGTTATGTTCCTATCCCCTTCCTGAAGCCAATCTACTCGAGATTTTTGTTTCCAAAAAATTTCTTCCCTCAGTTCCCATTCAACAAGGTCTTTTGCAGCCTCAGATTCCTCAATGAGAAGCTCCTCCGTGAGTCCCTGATCTCTAATCTTCCTTGAAGCTTCTTCCACCCTCCTAAGAGCCACCAACTTAGCCAAGGAAAGGTTCCCAAAATTTAGTCTATTCCATCTCTTCAATTTATGCTTAACAAATTGTAGCCGCTTCATAAAGGAATACATAGCGGTGCCATGAGGAGGTTTGCCAATGGTCCACCAGCCTCGCATGAAATCATGAAGCTTAGGATCCCGAAGCCACATAAGTTGAAACTTAAAGGAAGGATTCTTCTTTAGCCCTAACTCTAGAGCAGAGAGTTTGATAGGCCAATGATCAGATCCCCTACCCTCCAGAATCATAGAACTAGCACTTCTGTTATTACCCATCCAAAAATTGGAGATCAAAAACCTATCCAGTCTCTCTGAGATGGAATCTTCCCCACATCTTCTATTGTGCCAGGTAAATATCCCATTATCTGGCTTGATGTCAACCAAGTTCAAGGCCCAGATATGAGCACTGAAGACAGAAGAAAAAGGCTCAAGATGATCAACCCCACCATGTTTCTCCTCCAGACAAGTGATAGAGTTGAAGTCTCCAACCAAAATCCATGGGTACAGGGGAGCCAAACTTCTCACAAAGCAAATGTGCTCCCACAAATTCACTTTACCATTGTAATCAATAGGAGCATACACATTTGTAAGTAGGATGGTTTCACCAGATTCATTATCATGCTCGATCATCGAAATAGACCATCTACTAGAAATCCAAGTAAGAGGAGAGATCTTAACCGGATCCCATAAACAAGCAATACCACCAACATATCCACATGCACCAATACACTAGCATTGACCCCTTCTCCACAACTTGGGAGCAATATTGAACATATTATCAATAGCCAATTTAGTCTCCTGAATAAACACCACATCCGGAGAATGAACACGAACCAAATCACGAACAACTTTTTGTCCGGGGATGTTGTTCAACCCCCTTACATTCCATGAAAGGATAATCATTTTTGGGGGTTAGAAAAATGGGAGTCCAATGTTCTCACCAAGCCTGACTCCACCAAAGTCTCCCCCATTAACTTAATTTTATCCTGGTCCTTCTTTCGACCCACCTTCATATTCTTATCCGAAGCACCTTTTTTAATTATTTTCTGCTGCAATCCCAACACCGTAGGAGTTTTGCAGTCCAAGGATGACTGCATCAGTGCTTGAGTAGGAGAGGGCATAACTAAATCTGTGCCACTTTCCAAAATAGTTTCCCTTCTAGGGCTAGATCCAACCATATCACCTATACTCAGAACCAAAGCCCTTTGTTCTTCATTTAAACCCCCTAGATCTGATTCCTTAGGTTCCACCTCAAGAAGAGACATCTGATTCGGCCCTGTTATATTTGCATCAGGTAGCGATGTTTCAGGTATCTCCATGCACTGATCAAGATCATCTAGTATTTCAAAATGGTTGAGCAGAGCATCTAGTTGGCTATCCTTAAGGTCTCTTTTTGCCCTTCTTCCTCTATTTCGAGGTTTTACCAAAACAAAGCCTTCCTTATCCCATTCCCCTTCCTTTATCGAGGCTTTTCCTTTATCCAAATTTTGTGCAGACCGAGAGGGCCCAGGATTTGAAGCCACGGGTGGGATAAACTTAGGGCATTTTCTTTGCAGGTGGTCATATTCATGGTAGATCCGACAACGAAATGGAAGAGCTTCATAGTCAAGTTTTTGAACCCATGTAGTCGATCCAAACTGTATTTCAACAGAATCTGGAATAGGATTGTTTAAATCAATTTCAACACAGATACGGGAAAAATAGATTACCTTTTTATCCATCATCTATTGTGATGGTCCAACCGGCTTCCCAAGAAGAAGGGCAATCATATGCAAGATGTCATTTCTCCAAAATTCCAACGGGAGCCACGAAAGCCGAACCCACACTGGAACCCACGATGACCGCTCCTCTGACGGGTTGAAACCCACATGCTAGGGTTTAAGAAAGAGTCCCGCTTGGTTACAAAAATAAGGACCCCCTTCAAATGCTTTGTTACGATCCACAAGACAAGAGAAAACCACCATAAAATAGCTATTCGCACTCAACATCACCTCCACGTCACCTTCAGGGTTCCAAGTCTTCCTAACCCAAGCCTCCACAAAGGGAAGAGAAATTTGGATGCCCATAAATTTACCAATAAGCGCATGTTTGGTTAAATACTCCACATCTTCCACCATCGAGTCTGGTTGAACCACTAGAACCGGCCTGGCTTCACATCGTTCCAAACATCCATTGTTCTTTAACAAGCGATTCCCGACATGCAATGGGAAATCCTGTTCCTTCCAATCATTTTTAGATGAAAAAATATCACTAGCATGCATTCTCTGTGATGGGCCCGATGCCATCACAACATTCCTCCAATTGTTCAGACCTCCTCCAGAAACTATTGCCATCCCCGCAGAGCAGTTTTTCCTCATCAAACCCTAGCAGAGCAGCTTTTTCATGAATTGATGTTCTTCTTATACAATTTGTTTCAAATGACCACCACATGATGAGTTGTTAGATGAGATTCATGGTGCTCAATTTTTCTTAAAATTAGATTTGTGGTCAAGATACCATTAGATTCAAATAAATTATAATGATATTTCTAAAATTGCATTTAGAACTCATGAAGACCATTATGAATTTTTGGTTATGAAATTTGGTCTAACCAATGCTTCATCCACTTTTTTGAGCTTTATGAATGTCATTTTTAGCTCTTCCTTTGCAAGTTTATTCTAGTCTTATTTGATGATATTGTAATTTATAGTCACACTTGGGAGGAGCATCTCTAGCATTTGGATCAAACCTTGTAGCTTTATACCAAATGATCAAAGTGTTCTTTCAATTTGCATGAAGTTGAGTATTTGGGTCACATTGTTTCCAAAGAAGGAACTAAAGTAGATCCTAAAAAGATTCAGGCTATTCAAGAATGACCAAAGCCTCAAACCCTTCATGGACTAAGGATTTTTGGGACTCACTAGGTATTACTAAAATTTGTGCAGAATTATGAAAAGATAATGACTCCTTTGACAACCATGTTTAAAAATAATTCCTTTATTTGGTCAAAACCATTAGATCAAATTTTCAAGGAATTAAAATAAGCTATGATAACCACCCCAGTGTTAGAAATGTCTTTGTAATTGAAAGTGACTCTTCTAACAATAGAATTGGGGCACTTTTGATGCAAGAAGAAGATTATTGAATTTCACTAGTAGAGCACCATGAGATAAAATTTGGGCAAATCTACTTATGAAAAGAATATGCTAGCCATTTTACATGTTGTTAATCATTAGAGGCCATATCTCATTAGGCGTCACTTTTCAATCAAAACAAACCATCAAAGTATTAAGTATTTTTTGGAGCAAAGAGTATCCACACGCGAACAACAAAGATGGGTATCCAAATTATTGGGCTATGATTATGAAATCACATATAAAAAATGAAAGAAGAATGTATTTGTGGATGTTTTAGCAAATATGAAGGTTTATCTCACAATATTCACTTCCTAGGATTATAAATCACTTCGAATAATAACATCAATATTCAGTTGCATATTAAAATATCAAAGCATATATCAACCTCATATGAATCAAACTAAAAGCTTTATCAATAATAAAAACTCAAGGAATGCATAAAACAATGCTTATTCATTTTACAATTTACATAGATTTATCTCCAATATAAAGATATATGAGATCTTTTGTATTACGTCTCTTGCCTTTTCCTCTCCTCAAACACATGGGATAACTTGACTCTTCACATGCCTTTCTTACATAATAAGTCTCATATATTACATAAAGACAAAGTATCTCACGATTGCATATATCTCCTACTTCTAAAATAGACACGTCACTCAAAGACTCTTCACTCCCTAACTAGACACCTCATACTCTTAATTACGTTACACTTGCACACTCATACTAACTTGACACATACTTTACACATAAGATCAAAGTCACACCCTAAACTAAATATTTATAATTGGACCAAATAATATAATACCTCCAACACCCCCCGTATTACAATATTTGGTATGAAGGTCTTCAATCTTCGATCTCTGATTTTGATCTTCGTTCTTCTGCTCTAGATTTCATACTGTCCTTGTTCCATTAACTTATTTTTTGTAATGCTTGGAATTTTTTTTGTAAAAATATTTTAACATATCCATAATTATATTCCATTTTGACCAGCTAATCCATCCATAATGTATTTTAAATTTTCCTTTTTTGATGCATCCTTGGCTTCAAATTTTGAAACACTCTTTGTTTTGGTACATGTCTTTTATTTTTTATTTTTAGACCTTTTTTAACATCTCCTATTTTTTTTATTAATGTCTTATTGTTTCTCAAATTGGTCTATACCTTCATTGTTTATAGTTCACCCCAAAAGGGCTCTTATTTCATCCTCTTCTTCATTTTCTATTTTTTGAATTTCTTGAACCAAGTTTCCTTTGTCATTATCTCCTTTAGGATGTTGTTGTTGCACTGATGGATATCGAGATTGATATTGTCTTGAATAGAATATTCGAAAGGCTGTATTCCATTGGATCAATACATTATATTTACAATAGCTTGTGCTATGTCATTTTTTATTACATATGTGATAATATCTTTTCCTCCATCCAGATTGAGATTGAGATGATGCAACAATTTTATTTGATATTTGTTTCTTTGAAATTAGAGCATTATTAGTTATTTCATTTTGGGATAAATTTTCTATTTCATACTCTTGAATAACTTTGACTAATTCATCAAAAGATATGGTTTTGTTTAGTACTTGAAGAGAAGTAAACAAAATTTTGAATGCATCTGATAGTGTTGGAAAGGTCACTTGAACAATAAATATTTTCTCTAATTTTTCTCTTATAGTTTTTAATTTGGATTTTAATTCTACTAATCTTCTAAGAAAGTGTTCTACACTCTCTCCATCATTAACCTTTAAAGAATACAATTGTGATTGCAAGTGCAAAATAGTTGCTTCATTCCTCCCCTCAAATATTTCGCATATTTTTCCATGCAATTTTTGAAGTCTCTCCTTCACTTATGTGTGCTTGAATTTTGTCATATATTCTAAATGTAATTAACATGAGAGCTTTAGCATCATCATCTTTAAGTTTTTGTCTTCCAGTTACATTATCTTGTGGAACATTTTTTTTCCAGTTACTACATCCCAAAGTTTTTCAAAATAAATATTGATTTCATTTTGTTCTTCCATGGGGTAAGATTTGAATATATTTTTTGTATTCAATTCAATTCTTCAAATTCATTAACTCAATTTCTTATTTTTTTCTTGTCTCCTTCAAGTTCAATCAATAAATTCTTCAATCAATGAAATTCATTAATTCATCAGTTCAACTTCTTATATCTCCTAATTTCAATCATTCAATAATTCAATTTCTCCTTTTAATTATCAATTCAATCATTAATCATTCAATTAATTTATCCAACTTATAACTCTCAATAATTCAATTTATCCAATTATCAAAGCGTCAAATAATTTCTCCATCAATTTCTTATAATTCATATTCAATCACTTTAAAATCAAATTAAATCTTCTTATAAATCCAATAATCAATTTTAATCCTTCAAATGTACACCCAAATATAAATTAATGTAAAGGTTATGATTTACCTTTATTTGGTGCTCAACATCTTGTCCACACAACAAGTATCTAGGAATATTTTATCAAGATGTTACTATGATATCAAATATGCACTTATACTTTATCTAGAAGGTTTCAATGTAGTAGATAATGACACAAGTCTCTCCTTAACATCCTTAGGCTTTAGTCTTTAATGTTTCCTCTCACAGGTCTCAATCCTTCGTATACTCTTTATGTTCTTAAGATTATCTAATGAAGCATGCTCACCTAATATTCTGCATTGTCTACTTCTTCAACGTCTCTCCTCTAGGCTGCTCTCCATCATCTAATATCATATCCAATGTCTGTTATCCAATATCTAATATCTACTCTTCAATATTTCTATCCAACATATCCCTTCCAAATAACTCTCTAATGCTTCACCAACAATTCTTAAGCATCTACTTCCCTATAGAGTATCTTCCTTCAATTTTGGATACAAGAATAATGCCTAGTAACCACCAAGTATTTTCTTATTTATACACAACATAGTGGCTCTAATACCATTGTTAGAAAATACAAAGGATTATCTCACAAGATTCACTTTCCAAGATTATAAATAATTCCTAATTTTAACATCAGTATTAAATCACATATCAAAATATCAAAGCATATATCAATATCATATAAATAAAACTGAAATTTTTTTTCTATAATAAAAACTCAAGCAATACATAATGTAAATCTTATTCGAGTTACATTTTACATGGCTTTGTATTCAATATAAAGATACATGAGACCTTTCACATTACATGACTCTTGCCTTTTCCTCTCCTCAAAAACATGAGAGAACTTGACTCTTCATATGCCTTTCTTACATAATAAGTCTCACATATTACATAAAGATAAAGTATCTCATGATTGCATATAACTCCTACTTCTAAACTAGACACATCATTTAAGGACTCTTCACTTCCTAACTAGACACCTCATATTCTAAATTACACGACACTTGCACACTCCTACTAATGACACATACATTATACATAAAATCAAATTCACACGCTAAACTAAATAGTTATAATGGGACCAAATAATATAGTACCTCCAACAGGGTGCACTATCCCGATAGTATAAATACCAGGGTATGTAAAATGTTATATCTACATCGCTTCCTTAATAGATCAATTAGCTCAAAGAAGAAAATACCAAGGATTCAAATTTGCAAGCTTTGATCCACAAAATCCAAGTATAGACAAACTCAATCCCTGGATATGCTTGGGATAGTCAAGACTTGTGATATCATGACCAACTTATCATTCCATAAAATTCACAAATGTAAGAATTCATCTTGTAGGAAATGCATGCATCACCAATGATGGGATATTTTGGATTTCTAAAAACTTATTAAATGACTAAACAAAACTTTTTTTATAAGGGAATGAAAAGGGATACTTAAATTTTTATGGTATAATGTGATAGGTGCCAAAGAATGAAAGGCAAAACTATGTGTTCTCCATGAACCCTTAAAACCTTGCCAATTATGGAAAATGTGTGGACAAATATTTCTATGAATTTCATTGAAGGGCTATCAAAATTGGGAGGAAAATTAATCATTCTAGTGATAGTGGACCGTCTCATAAAATATGCTTATTTTTGTTCCCTACATCGCCTCTATAGTTGCTCAAATATTTTTAGACTCCATATTTTACCTTCATGGAATTCCCAAATCTCGTGTTAAATAGGGACCCTACTTCTACAAGTCATTTTTGGCAGGAATTGTTTAAGTTGCAGGAAACTCAGCTCAAAATGAGTTTAGCACATCATCCTCAAACTGATGGCCAAATATAAATTGTTAACAAGTGCTTGGAAATATATATTGTTTGCTTTGCATAAGAACATCCTACACAATGAGCTAAATGAATCTCTTTGGCTGAATGGTGGTATAATACTTCATATCATACTGCTACCAAGGTTACATCACTTGAAGCAGTATATGGTCTTCCTCCACCAACTTCCTGATACATTCCAAGAAGCTCCAAGGTTCAAGTTGTCAATTCCACTCTCAACCAACATGTCTATGTCCTCTAACAACTTATGGAAAATATTGAATTAGCCCATAATTGTATGCATCAACAAGTTGATCAACACCATTCCTAGAGTAACTTCAAATTGGAGGACATGGTCTTTCTCTACTTTCAACCCTACAAACAATCGTCACTCCAACTTCACAAATGCTAAAAACTTACAACCAAATACTATGGTCCCTACTAAGCATTACAACGAATCGGTTCAACAACCTACAAATTGGCCCTTCTAGCCACTTCTAGGATCCATATAGTCTTTCATGTCTCCTCCCTGAAGAAAGTTGTTGGTAATAAGATACAAGTTCAATCCACATTACCATAGCTAAATGAAGAAGGATCCATCATTCTAGATCTTGAACAATTTTTGGATTGGAGATCGTGCATCCTTTGCAACTATGTCGTCATCGATGTTCTTTTTCAATAGCAAGGATTACAACTTAAATATTCCGCATGGGAGTCCCTCTAGTAGCTCCAACAATAGTTTCCTCATATCCAACTTTGAGGACAAATCTTTTTGAAGGGAAAGGGGATGTTAGGACCCCATCCTAACATTATTATATAATGACCCCCTTTCTAACTTAGGGACCCTATCCTGATGATATTATGTAATATTTTGTATTAGCGTGTGGCACTAGAGGTTCCTAAACAAGTGGGGTTGTTTAATGTAATCCTTATAAAGAATGTAATTATTTTTTTGGTAGAATATTCTAGCTCAAGTGGTAATTTGCATGTGAGTCAATCCTTGATCGTTAGATTTAGGGTTATGAAGAGTCTTAAAAAAGGCAAGGGGTACAGATAGATACATATTTTTACATATTGAATCAAAGTTCTATTTAGGAGGTTGACCCTTTGAAGAGGCCTATGATTTTGTATTGTGATTCTATTGAAATTAATATATATTAATGCATTTTCTTTTTATATTGCAATATTTTATTATTTCATGATTTACTATTTTGATTACAATATTTAAGTGGATGTGTTTATTTTAACTAGAAGTTTTCTAACAAGCTACTACAAGAAGTACCTTCAATTATAATAGATGAAGAAAATTGCAAACTGATGGAGCCTATTACTCTAGAAGAAGTTCATTTAGCTATTTTCTCTTTTGATAAGAATAAATCCCCATGTTATCAACATAATTAGGAAATAGTGAAAAAAAATTATTGGTCATAGTGGAATAGTCTAGGGTAATATTGTACATACTTTATAAAATAAATGCAACATATCTTACCATGATTTCTAAAAAGAATGATGTATAATATTTTTATTCATTCAAGCCCATAAGCCTATGTAATATGGCATATAAGATAATATCCAAAGTGATGGAAAATCAGTTAAGACCACTATTAGAAAAATATATATTTCAAAATAGGAAGGAGGATTTATGAAAGGGACACATATTCTAGATGAGAATGTAGTGTTCATGAAGTAATGCATTCAAAAACTTCTAGAAAAGAGACAGTGATGATCTTAAAACTTGATATGAATAAAGCCTGTGATAGGGTTAATGATATTTTATTTTTGCAATATTATAGAAGTTTAGATTTGGGAAGAAATGGGTTAGATGAAATAAATCTTGTGTCTCTACAATATTATATTTAGTGTTGGTCAATGAGCTAGTAATGAGATCGTTTAAAGCCAAGAGGAGTCTTAGCCAGGAAGATCCTTTGTCCCCATATATGTTCATTACTATGGTAGAGGTATTGGGATGAAACTTAAATAAGGCATACAAAAATGGGCTAATAAATGGATCTAAGGCTAGTAATAACATAGACAACATCACTATCAATAATTTGTAGATCATACAACCCTTTTTGGAAGGGTAGGAAAAAATAAGGCTAGAGCTTTGAATAACTTATTAAAGGAATATGAAAGAGAGTTTGGGCATAAAGTTAATAGGACAAAATCCAAAATTTACTTCCTAAACACTCCACCTAGAATCAAAGCAAGGATATGCAGGTTACTTCAAATGGAAGAGGTAAATTTACCAACAACATATCTAGGGATACCCTTATTTGAGGGGAGAATGAGGATAGAATTGTGGAATCTAATTACAAGTAAAGTTTAAAATGAACTACTAGCTTGAAAATGCAGATGGTTATTGTTAGTAGGAAGAGTGCAACTATTTAAATTAGTCTTATAAGCCATTACAACATATTTTATATGTCCTTGTATATTATGCCAAAATCAGTAGAAAAAAAATTAATCTATATTATGCAATCATTTGTGTGATCATGATCACATGATAAAAGGAATTTTACTTTGGCAAAATGGAGCAAGGTGTTGTAGGTCAAAATCATAACCTCAATTAAATTTCAAAATATCGGGCCCATTTTATGCAAATTGGCTAAGTGTTTCCACTGTTTCGAGACTGCACAAATTTATGATGCACAAAATCGGGCCCTTTGTTAAAGTGACATCAACATGACTACTCCAAAATTCAGTTTAATGCAAAGTTAATGTACAAAATTGGGATCTTCAAATTCAAAGTCCAAGGTAATACTTGCACAAAACTAGGCCTCTTTTGGCAATAATGTTAGTACGACATCACATAGTCCTGAGAATGTGCAAGACTCAATGCACAAAATCATGATTACGCAAAGTTAGGATCACATAGTGATGATGTCACCAAAAACCAACGGGTTGCATGAGAGGTTGACTACATGAAGCTATGATACATGAAACTAGGCTGCATAAAGCCAGGATGACCTCAACAATGTCTTAAATGCTAGGAGGAGGAATTCGAGAGCATGCAAGCCAAGTGTTCCAAGTTGATGCACAAGATCAAGATGCACAAAGTCGGGTTTCCCTTAGTGATGATGTCAACACCTCCATCTCTAATACTGACTTTGTGAAAGGTGCACAAAATCAAAGTTACCCATTGCAAAAGGTTGAAATAGTATTCCACAAGCCAAAATAGCCATGAGAAGACTCAGTAATTATCTTAGTGCTTTCTAGTTGACAGACCAAGCACCACTCAAGCATGAAAGTGATAGCCTAGATAAAGTTGTTGTAACAGTTCAAGTCACTTGCAAGAAGTAATTGCAAATATATGAAGCATATTCCATAATAATCTAAATTCAAATGCAAAAACAGATCTAGGATGACAACTTCAACTTCTAAAACTTTTTGGCCAAGTTATCTTTGTAAAAAAAATTTATAACCGATGGTAAATCTTACGTTGCAAGATTCAAAACACAATCTATAAATAAGCCATGAGACCTCAATTAGGAGGGTTAGCTTTGTAGTCCTTGCTTGGTATTGCTATGTAATTTTGCTACTAATCAATGAAGTGATAGTTTTTTGACCTCCATTACTATATAATTATAGGTTTTTATACATGAATTCTTTGTTTTAAGTGTTTTTTATTACACTTATCACAGTCTATTCTTTTAAAGTTAATTTCACTTTTTGAATTGCTATTGGATTGCTAATTTTTCGAGTCCTTGGCATGATTAAAGCATTTGTTTTAATTTGAATAAACATGTAATTGAATATGATAATAGTTGTTCTGTTAAGTATCATGTAATTAATTTAATTAGCATATTTTTAGTGAGATCCAATGTTGTTACACTATATCTTGTCCACCTTTTAATACCCATTTCTTTTCTTTTCTTTTTTATTGAAAACACCTGAACCAGGATGTCACTTTCGAGTAAGTCCTAAGGAAGCAGGGGTATCTATTTTACCAAAATCACTCAAGGCTCGCACTTGGTCCATACCCTTTGGCACACTCAAAGAGCATGCCTAAAACAACAAAAACACAAACAAACAAACACAAAAAAAAAAAACACAAAACAAACACAAAAACTACAAAAAACAACAAACAAACAACAACAAAACACAAAAAACTAATAAAACAACAAACAAACACAAAAAAAAAGAACACAAAACACAAAAAAATACAAAAATATAAAAACACCGAAAACAAAACAAAAACAATATAAAACAACACACACACACCGAAAAACTAAAAAGAAGAAAAAAACATAATACAACTTTGGCCTTTCTAGGCCAATAGGCTTTTTAGGCAAGATTCAACAAAGGAAACATAAGAATGATCAATCTGAGCAAGGGAACTAAAATACCTTGACTAAACCAAAGAGAAGCAAAAACAAAGTAAAAAGGAACTAGGTACCTCTAGTACTGGAGCCATCCAAAGAAAGGATAGAAAGAAGAGCTTCCCTTATTTGCGAATCCCACCATCTAGGAGGGTGGTCTTAGTAAGTAAGATCACCTTTGTCCAATGCCCAATTAGCCAAAGCATCGACACTCATGTTCTGTTCTCTTACCACATGATTGTATTCAACTTTCAAAAATCCCATATGTATTAATTGAATATTCTCAACAATTATTTTTATTCTCCAATCAACCTTATGATTCTTAGAAGGAGTTTTCAACATATTAATCATGACTTGAGAATTATATTCAACCACCTTTTTCCATCCAACCTTAACATCCTCTCAAAGGCCTCTAAGGATACCATACCACTCAACAAGGTTATTAAAAAGGATACTCAAATTCTCAGCAAAAGTGAAAACTAGAGAACCATCTAAAAGTTTACCAATTTCGCTTGCACTAGCTTTTATAGGGTTCTCCCTAGAGGCTTCATCGGTATTGACTCCTCCAAAATCCTTAGGAGGCTACCAATTCCTTGTTCTATCCATATTTCGATTACTCACATTCCCTTTAAGTTGGTTTCCCTTGAAAGAGTTAATCTTCAATATTTACATCACTTGATATCATCTTTGGTGGGAGTTTTGTGGGTGATTAAGGAGTTGTTGGAATAATTCAACTAATATGACAATGGTCTTTTGCCATATATAGTGAATATCCTTCCTTTCTTGATTAAAAATCCATTTGTTTCTTTCCTTCCATATTTTCCAAGGTAGAATGATAGAACCCATCCAAACTAGTTGCCTAATAAAATTATCAACACCCTCTTGATTAGGCAAATCCCTCCAAAGTTTCTCAAAAGTAAAAAATTGGACCACTGTAAGCCAAGTAAGATTGCCATTCTCCTCCATAGCTCAGAGTCTAAGGTACATTTAATAAAAATATGGTTGAGTTTCCACATTCTCTCCACACATTTCAAATCTAAACGGGCCATGAAAACTATGTTTCATAAGTTGTTCACTAGTGAGCACCCTGTGATGCAATAAAATCCATGTAAAGAACCTCACCTTAGGCCATATTTTTTGATCCCACAACTGAGTAAATATGTCATAATATTGGTTGGGATTATTATGGCATAAGTCCAAATAACCTTGAGCAACTAAATACTCACCCTTAGTAGTGTTGTTCCATCCAAAACAATCTTTATCATGGGACCAAGAGAGATATCTCATATGAAGGATGCTTTGGATGTCTTTTCTTTGCCTTTCTAGAATTTGAATAGGCCAATACCAACCTATAAGTTACTAGTATGGTACCTACAGTAATTAACTACATTTATCCAGTTAGCTCGATGAAACTCCTCCATCCAAGGCCTCCAATTAGGAAACTGAGTTATCAGAGGCTGGTGACCATCCCAAGAATCTGTCAAAAAAATTACCTTTTGACCATTATGAATGATCCAAAATAATTTTTGCTTAATCAAATCCTCACCAGTCTTAAGAACCACTTAAATGGGAGAACCATTGGTTGGAAATTAATAGCGAACAAGGTCTATAGGACTTTTGTTCTCAACATATTTAGCATGAATATTCTTGGCCCAAAGAGCATTAGGGTTATGCAAAATTCTCCAATATAGTTTAGCAACTAAAGCCTTATTGTTATTAATAGCATACCAGAATCCTAACCCCCTTCATTCTTAGGAAGGCATAAAGTATCCCATTTCACCAAGGTCCATTTTCTTTTCTCCTTAATACCACTGCAGAGGAACCGATGATTGATTTGATCTAATTCCCGAAGAACTACCTTTGGGATATTCAACACAACAGAAACATAAAAGGTATAGCTTGAAAGACCGATTTTACAAAGGTAACTCTACCCCCAAATGAAAGTCACCTATTGGTCCACCTTCCAATTTTCTTCTTAAATCTATCCAAAAACCAATTCCAATATTTTTTCTATCTTTGAATATTGATAGGAATGCCTAAATAAGTGATTGGAAGGGAGGCATTCTTATATCTTAAATTATCCAAGACCATGGATTCCTGTTTGGGAGATAAGTGAAAGAAAATGACTTTAGATTTGTCTTTATTAATCAATTGCATGGTAGCATTAGAAAAAGAGCTAATGATTTGCTTAATTTTAGAAGCTTTCGTAACTGTAGCTTTACCTAACAAAGTAGAGTCATCAACAAATTGAAGTTAATAAATAGGCCTAAATCCATGAGCAATGGTAACTCCCTCAAGGGTTTTGTTTTCTCTATTTTTTATTATAATATTTTCCAAGCATTCAACAAAAATGATTAATAAATGATGGGAGAGGGAGTCACCTTGCCTAATACCTCTAAAAGTTGGGAATAACTAAGAAGGCCTACCATTGATAAGAACCGAGTAGGACTCCAAAGAGATACATCCCATAATCCAGTCCATTCGATCCTGAGATAAGATAAATTGCCTCAAAAATTTAACAAGGAAGTGTCAATCCACTTTATCATAAGCTTTGGATAAGTCTAAACGAATGAACATAGATGGATAATTTAGCATTTGCATGGAATGTATGAATTCCTAAGCAAGAACAATCTCATCCACTATTTGACGCTCTTCCACATAACCCCCTTGTTCAGGGGAAATAATATTATGCAAAAGAGGCTTCAATATTTCCACCATGATCTTTGTAATAATTTTGAGAAGAGCATTGCATAAAGCTATAGGTCTAAAAGCTGAGATATGATCTTCCTCTTCAGCTTTTGGGACAAGAGCTATATAATTTTTATTGATAACCTTCAAATTGTTTTTGGCTTTCCTGGCTTCTTCCACCACCTCTAATAAATCAGCATGAAGGATATCCTAAAACTCTTGATAGAACTCAATGGAAAAACCATCAAGACCTGGGGTTTTCTCTTTTTGAATTTTCAATACAACCTATTGAAGATCATTGATAGTAACTCGAGCAGTCAAAACATAGTTCTCCTTAGAAGTTATAAGAGTATGAATCACTTTAACAATATTCAGTTGAGAAGTTGAGTCAAGAGGTGCAAAAACAAATATATTGGAAAAGTATTTGACAATAATAGAGTTCATGTCATCCCAAGTGTAGACAAAATCTCCTGAATTAGATTTTAGGGAAGAAATAAAGTTGTGATATCTTTAAGGTAGAAAATATTTGTGGAAGAAACATGTGTTTTGATATCCTTCTTTGAGCCATTGGATCCTAGATTTTTGCATCTATAAGAGTTCTTCTCCTTTTTCCTAACTCTCTAACTGAGCAATGAGTCTAATTTCATCTATATTTCTGCTCTCTGTGATGCCATATAAATGGATTTTCTAATTCAAATTTTCAAGCTGAGCAATCACTTCATGTTTTTTTTGTTGGACATCTCCAAAATTCTTCCAGTTCCAAATATTGATTTTGGATTTAATGTATTACAAACTTTTGGTAAAATAGAAAATCTTAGTACCATACCTTATTTTACCTTCCTTCCACCATTGTTGCACTTGGGGTTTGAATGAATTGTATTTAAGCCACATTAACTAAAATTGAAGAGGTGAGAAACTCACATTGGTTTTTCAAATTTCCACCATGACTAGCCACTGATCCAAACCAACATTGTTAAGAGTCTTCACCTTAGGAGTGCGACCATGGATTAAGATATTGTCAGAGAACAAGAACCTATCCAATATCTCCATGATACAAGCTAAGCCTTACCTTTTGTTAGACCAAATCATAAGGCCATTATTTGGTTGGATGTCCACGAGATGAAAGTTTGCAATATAATCACTCATGAGGTCAATGCTTCTATCAAAATTTCTATTTCCTCCCATTTTCTCATCTAGAGAGAGAATGATATTGAAATCTCCTCCTATCAAGATCCATGCTTCAGTAAAATGAGAGATAATATAAGTTATATCCTTCCATTGTCTTCTCTTTTTCTCCAAAGTAGTCGAAGCATAAACAATTATGCAAAGCATAATGTGGTTAGAATATCTATTTTGAATATCTACAACAAAAATACCACAATTGCCAACCATATGGTGAATAACTACCTCTTTTGGGTCCCAAAGGCAAGCAACGCCACTAGAAGTCCCCTAGGAACTAAAGGAAGAAAATTTTATAGTTTTCCATATTTTACTAGCAATTGAATCCATTTCCTCGATTAACATCTTTGTTTCTTGAAGGAAAACAAGATGTGGAAGGTTTTTCTAAATCGTTCTTCTAATTTCATTTTGCTTTGAAAGACTCCCTTTGAGTCCTCTAATATTCCAAGTGATGATCTTCATTAATACCAAGGTTAAAGAAATTGGTAAGGGCATTAATTTTGCCTTCATCTACAAGCTTCTCACCTTCTTTTACCATATGATGTTAATTTGTATTACGACCTGCCTTTTGGTTGGAATCCATATTTAGTTTTCTTTCCTGTTTCTTGACTTTCCCAATTGAATATGGGATGGCTTCTAACCTCGAAGAATGCATATACAAAGCCAAATTGTTGCTGGAAGGTTCAACAGAGTCTATATTGGGACCTATATTATTTGAAGTCTCAACATTTAAAAGATTGATTTTCTTGTGTATATTTCCTCATTTTTTTCGTTGAAAACCTTTAATTTGTTGGTTTGTCTCTAAGTCCTTCCCTACATCTTTAAATTGCATTTCTAATATTTTTGTCTCCATTATTTCCTCTTCCTCACTTGGGACATTATTTGTGGAAATAATTTCAAACATATTAGCTAATAACTTCGATTGATCCTTTGTAATTGAAAATTCCTGAGTGTTCTTCTTCTCAGGTATTTGGAAACCTACTAAATTTGTATCCTCTTTCTTTTGATCTAAAATTTTATTTGGGTAGACACTAGCCAAATGACCATATTCATGATAAATTCTATAGTGAAAATAAATGTTCTCATAGGCCATCACTTGCTCCCAAGTATCCTTCCCAAATTGTAATGAGATATTTTTAGGTAGGGGTTTATCAAAATCCATTAAAACACAAATTCGAGCATGAATAATATGTTCAAATTTTTGAGTACAATCAAAAGTCATCACAAAAGTTTCCAATTGAAGAAAAAACATAAAGATTCTAGAATTCCATTGGGAGGCTAAAGAGTCTAACCCACACAAGACCTGTAGAAGGCATCTCTTCTTTGGCTTTAAATTTAGTATACCAAGACTTCATGAAAAGCCTTGCCCTTCCAAAGAACCAAGAATGCCCTTGAAATATTTTCTCTCTATTTTTATTATTATCAAATAAAACAAGAAAATAACCATTTAGATAAGTAGATATTTGTAACTCACCCTTTGCTTTCTAATTTTTTTCAGCCCAAACTTTGAAAACTTAGGAAAACCCAAGAAATAACAAATTGGTCCTCCTTTTTTTCTATATCTTCTATGCCAACCTCAATGCTGCCCATATCTAGCTTAACAATTAGAGTTCCATCAACTTCCCTAAGACATCCCGACTCAATTTTCCTAAGATCAATCTTAGGCATTCTCAAAGGTTTACGAGAAGCCCTAAGATTAATGTTAGCATTAGGTTGAGGTTGTCCACCATGGAGGATATCCCTAAAATTTATTTTTGAGACTGAGTCTTAAAATCCTTGCCCTTGAAAGGGGTTTCCATAGTGGATTTGTTTTGGGAGTGATCCTTAGTGCCTGATTCACTTGAGATCTGGACCATTTTTTATCAGATGCTTAAAACTTATTTCGAGATCTCTTTAATCCATACCTTGGACATCGAGGAAAGGTATGATTTTCACTTTTTTTTTTACAAAAAATTGGAAGTCATTGTAAATCAAGTTCAAAACATGAAGATATGTTGAAAAACATATTTCTAACCCATATTGGGTCCCCTACAACATATCCCACTAAAATCTTGAGCAAAAACCACAAAAATGTTGGTTGCTAGGGCTCAGAGGCTCCAAAAAACAACCTCTGGAGTTGCTTGCACTCAACACAGATGAAACCCTTGCATAGTTGCTTGGTTCCAAAAAACCATCCCTTTCTAACCCTCACTATTTTCTAACCATTTTTCCCTTAAAACTCAATCAATTTAAGGAGTTGACCTTCTCTAGAGGTTGAAATACAGCTAAATCATGTTTCATTAAATTCTATACTTTGGCTAAAGTCTAAGGTATAGCGCCTATCCATAGTTATGGTAGATTTTGGTCCAATAGTATTGTAGTTTTTGCAATGCTCAATGGGACCAATCTTATTGCTTCATTCCACTTTCTTGGAGAGTTCAAGATTCGATGAACAATTTTAACCTCATTAGCAAAGAATGTATGTTCATTTGGTGACTCCCTTGAAGATAAAACCTATAATTACTTAGATATAGGTCAGGCCTCATTCTCATGTCATAATTTTACCCAACCCGGTATGATACCGATCCCATTAATGCCTCAATCTTTCATAAGATACCAAAAGTTGTTCTAAAAGTCCTTCCCATTTATGATGGAAATGACAAATTTTCTTATGAGCACTATCAAGATGTAGCATTTTTAGATAGTGTATGATATTATTTTTGAATATGTAATGATTAGATTAATCATTCAATCCTTCAAGGGCAAAGTGTTTTTATGGTATAGATCCTAAGAATATAAGAGCATATGTACTTGGGTTGAATTGGCCAAGGCTCTTATCATTGATTTTGATGATCCTGGAGATCTATTCTTGTTACTTACCCATTTTTTATCCATCCCAAGATCCTCTCATGAAAGCATTTTTATTTTAATGTTTCATTTAAAAGTACTTGAAAGATGATTCCCCAAGAATTTCAACCCTCCCATGCCTAGACATATCTTTAATATATGCACGCTTTCCATCTTGACCTAAATATGTTAATTCTAAATTCTAAAGAGAAAAGGTTCCCTCAAAATTTTTCAAGAAGCCATACTAGAAAAAAATATGCTCATCACAACAAGAAAAATTCCTCCTAGAAGCACCATATACCCATACGATTCTAATGTGTCTTATGTATCACAACATAATGAAGAGTCTAGGTTATATCCATCTCACCCTCCCATAACAAATTACATTCCCACTGCACAACTATATCAACTCCAAACAGAGCAAGAGTTGAAGGTATTGATTCAGAAGTTGACTAAAGATGTTAGAAAGATGGAGGAGCAACTCTCTTAGTCCAAGATGAGATCTCAAGATGAGTGTACAACAAAAAATGAGATAGAGCAATATCTCGATGTTAACATGCAAAGGATATTTGAAGCAATGACCTCGCATGAAATTCCATCACTTAGTAGAATTCATGTTGATAAAGGTGTTCATGTCATGTACACCCTCAAGGGTATCCAGTGATGGAAAATGTGGTGGTGTTTACAACAAAGTTGGAATGACCATGTTCAGAGGGTATAGCTCCTATGATCAATCTATAATAAGTGGTAGGTGGTCTTGATCATATCCAAAATTTGGTTGTACAAATTAAAAAGAAGGATACACATCCATATGCTCAAAAATCAAGCCCAAAAGTACAACCATTGGATCAACAAATAATTGATCTATATAAAAGGTTGAATTTCTTAGCTATGACTCAGAAGCAGAGGATTGAAATATTAAGTCAGTTTCATCCCAAAATAAGATATTTGAGAGAAATGGATGATAATTCTACAAATTCTATTAGAGACATGAGAAGAGATTTATTGCCAGCTAAAGGAGGGAATTTAGTAGAATTATCTCTTCAAATTTCAAAGAAAGGTGACTATTCATGAAGCTTAAAGATAAGGATAATATCCTTAAATATGCAGAAATGTCAACCTACTCTATTTTATTTATCTCTTTCCCTGGAGGTGTGTATATTACATAATTGTGTAATAGATCCAAAAGCAGAGGTTACAATTATGCCTCCAGAAGTGTGCAAGAGCATGGGATTAACCATCATCCCAGTAGAATTGAGTGATTTCAACTCAAAGGAAAATCAATAAAAGTAGTTGTTCTTATGGAAATTTTTCCAATGATGATGCAGGGATGCCTAGATCTTGTGGTGGTACAAGATATGGTGATTGTTAATATACATTCTCTATTTAGTGTATGTTTGTCTAAATATTTTTTGGTACAAATCGAAGGATACCCGAGCTTGGACCAAAGTCACATGTTCATTTCTTTTGTGGGGAAGATAGTCCGAATATCTAATAAAGGCCCGCACCCCTTCTGTATTGAAAAATGTGGATATTTAAAAGTAAATCTTACAAAAAAAGAAGGCTAGAATGCACATGTGGAAATAAGTGATTGGTCAAAAAAGAATTAGGCTTAACGTGACAAATATAATGGCAAGATAATCACAGTCCCAAAATTCTTTCATAAGAATAGTAAGAATCAACAATCAACTATAAGTCTTTTCAAAGTCTTACGAATCATGAGCTTTAACAATTCTGGCCATTGAATCAAGGAGAATTAAAGAGAAGATGACATGGGTCAAGGAGAGTTATTCAAACAAAATGAGAATTGATGGTGAATATGCTTCTAGAAACTCTACAAGTGACATTCCATAAGAAGCAATTGTAGATCGATGGAGAAGATTCCATAAGAATTCAAATTCAAATGCAGAACAAGATCTAGGACAACCACCTCAGCTTCTAGAACGTTTTTACCAAGTTATCTTTGTAATAATTTTTTGTAACTGATTATAAATATTATGTTGTACGATTCAAAATGTAGCCTATAAATAAGCCATGAGACCTCAATTAAAGGGGTTGGTTCTGGAATCCTTGCCTGGTATTACTATGTAATTTTGCTACTAATCAATGAAGTGATAGCTATTTGACCTCCATTTCTATCTAATTGTAGGTTTTTATGCATGAAATATTTGTTTTAAGTTGTTTTTGTTACACTTAAAACTTAGTGTATTTTGTTAAAGTGAATTTTTCTTTTTGTATTGTTATTGGATTGCTAATATTTCAAGTCCTACGAATGATTAAAACTTTTATTTTAAGTTGAATAAATTTGTAATTGAATATAATAATGGTTGGTTTGTTAAGTATCATGTAATTGGTTTAATTTGTATATTATTTAGTGAGATCCAATGTTGTTACACTATATCCCATCCACTTTTTAATACCTCTTTCTAACCCTTACTCTTTTCTAACCCTTTTTTCCTTATCCATGAGTATGACAGATTTTGGTCCAATAGGTGTGTGATAATAAAACTAGGGGAGGTCTCAGTTTAAAAGTTCTAACAGATGCACACTTAGCTATAAGGGGAAAAATAATTCGGAGATTGTACAAAGAGAGTCAAATACAACAGGGAAGAATTCTTCTAAATACATTGAGCCCAGTGACCCAGCTTAATCTTTACTACATTCTCACTACCAAATGGTTCTACACTATGGAATGGTTTAAAAATTTCAATTGATCTAGTGATTAAAGGTCTAATATGGCTAGTCAAAACTGGGGAAAAAATTCTATTTGGATGGATATTCGATGTGACAAATATCACTCAATATAGATTAAATTTTGAAACCATGGATGAGATTACTTCAAGACAAATATTATAATAGGGTTTCAATATTATATACAAGGGTTAGGAAGGAAGATACAAATGGAAATAACAAGTATACCAAACATTGTTGCTAGGAGGTAGTTGATAAAAAAATAACAATGATTATTTTGAGGGGAGTCAAGGATAACCTAATATGTGAAGAACACAAGCTTATACTGAGAGGGGGGTGAACAGTATAAGACCACTTTTTACTTTTCTTTCCAAATCAATATTAAGCAATGTGTAGATAGCAATATCAATAGTAGTAATCAAAGCAATGCACAAATCACCACACACAATAGAGACACCACAATTTATGTGGTTCACCCAATGTGGGCTACTCCACGGAGAAAATATTTCACTAAAATTTTCTCAATCAATCTCTTGGGAATCCTTCCCAATTACAATGTTTATGGACCTCTATCCAAAGGAGACACCAATCCCCTAAATCAAGTTCGTGGATCTCTATCCATAGGAGAACTCCTTCTCCTCTGCTCTGGTTGGTGATCTTCTAGAAGACTACTGCCTCCACTGCACTGGCTTGTGGATCTCTCTCCACTGAAGACTCTTGTCCCCACTCAGAAGACCTATCCTCACTACCCTGGATGATGGATCTCTATCCACTGGAGACTACTGTCCTCTTTCCTCTGTCACCTCCAAAGCTCTATCTCAAATCTACACTAAACATAGTCCTTTGGTCTAGCACAAATCTGCTCAACAAGTCCACACAAAACTTGCTTAAATCTGCTCAACAAGTCCACATAGAACTTGCTCAAATCTGCTCAACAAGTCCACACAAAACTTGCTCAAATATGCTCAACAAGTCCACACATAACTTGCTCAAATATGCTCAACAAGTCCACACAGAACTTGCTCAAATCTACTCAACAAGTTCACTCATAACTTGCTCAAATATGCTCAATAAGTCCACATAGAACTTGCTCAAATATGCTCAACAAGCTCACTCAGAACTTGTCCAATATGCTCAATAGGTCCACTCAGAACCTATCCAAATCTGTATTGTAAGCTTCCCAAAAAGCTCACACAAAATTAGTCCACAAGTCTTCTCAAAGACTAGCCTCAGATCTGCTTAACAAGTCCACATAGAACTTGTCTAATCTCATAGAAGCATAAAGAGAATTGTTAGAGACTCAATATGTTCTACACTCAATGCTCAAATACTTTCACAACTCAATTCAGAATATAGAATAGTTTGTTTTATGGAACTTGAACAATCACTTCACACACCCACTTGACTAGGCTCAACCAATTCTACTCAACCAATCACTCAAGAAACAACCCTTTCTCACAAGCCCTAGTCCAAGCATGTAAACATTAACTCAAAATGTTTCCAACAATGCTCAACAACAAATCTCACATAACAATGATGCTCATGTTCTTTTGCAACCCTAGTCCAAGTTCTTTGCACTACAACTCACTTCAACAACAATGCTTATAAATCAATCTTCACATAACAATGATACTCATGTTATTTTGCACAACCCTAACTCAAGTTCTTCACACAACCAATGGCTTCAACAACAATGCTTATAAAACAATCTTCACATAACAATGATACTCATGTTCTTTTCATCTCCTAACTTAAGTTCTTCACACAACCAATGGCTTCAACAACAATGCTTATAAAACAAGGTTTTAACAACAACTCTTTATTCCAGAAAACCTTGAAGCATTAACTCAAACACTCTTGAAAAGGAAACCCTAATCAAGTCCTTTTCACTCCAAACTTATTTTCCAGAAAACCAATCAATCAACTCAACTATGGAAGAATGTGCTCATACCTTTTTCTTGATGATGAAGGGATCTCATAAATCTGCCACAATCACAACCACTTCTATGCCAATCTCAAAGAGGATTAGAAGATAATAATTTCCTCAACAAAACACAATACAAAATGATATCAAAATTACACCTTATCACTCCAACTTTAAAATAATATCCAACACTCTCATAATAATCTCTTTGGCAAAAATCCCTTTACAAATAAAATCAACACTCACTAAAATTCAAAACTTCTTATTACCTTATTACTCCAACTTAAAAAGAATATGTCCCCTTTTTATAAATCACAATTCAAAATGTAAACAATTCACTTTCACCCTTATATCTCCTAATTATAAATTAATTGCCAATTAACATAATTCTTTACACCCTTATAACTCCCAACATAACCTTTAATAAACTTTAGGCAATATAAAAATTAATTAAAAAGTTACCTTTGCCACTAGCGGGTTTCGACCCCTTAACCTCTGCCTCCGTGAGCACCCTAACCATGGGCTCAACCACCACGTGTGCTAGATGCACATTAAGAGCTAAAAGGCTCTTCGTGCACCTTGTTCTATCCTAGCGCCCAAATGAAAATGCAAGCAAAACCTTCCCTTTGGTGCTACCACTCCACGAGATTCGATCACAGGCTATTTCTCCACCAACATTTTTGTAAAACGTGCACTGCCAATGGACCACCGTGTCCAACATGCTTTAAACAATGATTTCCCTTCACTTTATACCTGGCGCTTAAGACAAAAAACTTTTCGTCTTCTTCCTCAACGAAGCAGCGAATTCTCATGAATTTGTTTCAACTTTTTGTCGCATAAAATAATTCGATTGAGGGATAATTTTGTAAAGTCCTTTGGCCACCCTTTTATACATGATGCCTCCATAGTCTTCGAACGTCGGTGCTCCAAATTCTTCGATGACATCGACGTTAAAACAACTTTATAAATGGTGCTTTAATTTTGATGACGTCAGCCCATTTAACCTTTGTAATTTATAAATGATTTAAATTCCAAGGAATTTAAATTTTATAAATTATAATTATAACCTTTGGTTTTTAAGGCCTTCTCTTATTGCACAACTTGGTATTAATGATATTTATTTATAAAATTTAAATTCCTTTTGAATTTAAATATTTTATAAAATAAATATTAGACCTCCTTTTAACTTTGCAATAGGCCTCCTTGGGTATTTATGAAAACCCTTTTAAACTTATGCTCTCATATAATATTAAAATATTATGGAGCCCTTTTGCCTTTAACTTCTGCACTGTTGAAGCTTCTTCCTGGATATTAGTGACACCTTTGACGACTTTATTTCTTGCTGAATTCCTTGTCATTAATGATGACTTCATCTGGTGACATCAATGACAACTTTGACTTAGGGACTCAAAATGTCCAACAATCTCCCCCTTTGTCATTGATGGCAACCCAACTTATTTTTATCGAAAACTTGACCTTTCTTTTATTCTGCTCCCCCTGGGACATTGCTCCCCTTGGCTCAATGCTCTCTCAATTATCAAAGCTCTCCCCATTACTCAAATCTCTCCCCCTTTGACATCAATGGCAAAGGGTCACTTTTGGGGCTCGGGGCTAAGGATGAGCCTCTTAGCTTAGCCCCTCCCCCACCTTCTATTGAGGTGGTTAATTCTGGGGTGGGAGTATTTCTACTCCTAGAAAGCACTATTCTTTACCTTTATCCTCTTCTCCTCTTTTTTGAGTTTTCTGATTCCTCTGACTGTTTCTATCCATGTCCATGTTCCTGTCCATGTCAACATTCCTGTTCTTGTTCATGTTCCTGTTCATATCCATGTTCATGTTCCTGTTCATGTTCCTATTCACATTCATGTTCCTATTCTGTTCCTATTCATATCCATGTTCCTATTCTTGTTCCTATTCACATTCATGTTCATGTTCATGTTCCTGTTCATACCTATTTTTGGAATATCTTCTCTACACCACTTTGTTGTGTGACCATCATTATTGCACTTATAACACTTAATGTTATTATTCCTTGGAGGTGCAAATGTCTTAGGATTTCTCCTAGTGAAGCCATATCCTCTTCTATCATGAACCCTACAATTCATTGCCTTGTGACCAAACTGATTACATGAGTAGCAATACCCATGAAAAGGCTATTTGTTCCCATATTCCTGTCTTTCATGTGTCCTGCATTGTGAAGCCATGTGCCCAAACCTGTGACATGAAAAGCATCTTCCATTGAAGCCTCCTTGTCTTGACCTCATTTGTTTCTTATTATGATTGTTGTTCCATCTGTATCTTCTTTGTGCATTGTTCCTATTTTTTTGAACTCTCTATTGTCCAACTCATCCTCTGATGTCTCTCTTTATTTTACACTATCTTCTTCTAAAGTATCTTCATCTGAATATTCTTCTCCTCCAAAACTTGAAGTTGACTCTCCTTCCCATTTCTTTTGATCCTATTCAAATCCAAGACCTATTTTTCTTGATGTAGTCTTTTGTGTCTTGATGAACTTATTCAAGTTCTTTGAGCTATTCTTGAATCCTTTCATCTTGATCTTGGAGTCCTCTAAATATTCTTTTAGTAGTGCCACTTCTTGTGCTAACTTCTCACATTCCAAGATATTTGCTTCTAACTTATCTTTGAACCTCTTTGCCTTAGCCTTTGATTTTTCTAAATCCTCTATGAGCAAACTTCTCTCTTCATCACATTCTTGGAGCTGAATCTCAAGTTTAGAGTTTTGCTTTCTTACCTTATTTACTATTTCAAGAGCATAGATAAGTTCTCCCTTGAGATCATAACCATCCTTTTCTGAATATTCTTCTATTTGTTTGCCTTTGTCCACTTCTTCATTTTATTTTGACTTGTCTTCTATGGGATCACCTTTTTCATCCTCTAATGCCATTAGAATATTTTCATCTGGTCCTTCAAGTGTATCTTCATATTCATCATCACTGAAACTATAACCATCCTTTGTACAACTATCTTCAAGATGTCCAAAGTTACCACATCTAAAACACTTGAGAATGATTGGAGTCCTTTTCTTAATTGGTTCTTTTTCTTCAATCATAAATAGGACTTCATCTCTATCATTGTCTGAAAAACTAGCATCACTATCACTTGAGTACTTACTTGCCTTATCCGCATAGTAGCTTCTCTTTTGCCTTTGAAAAAACTTATTTCCTTGTTTGCTTTGTCCATCCTTGCTTTTCTTCTGGTGCCTATATATTTCTGGTTCCTTGTACCTGTGATCCTATTTTTCTTCACCATTGTTGTTCTTGGGTTCTTGACAATCTGTTGCAAAATGTCCATACCTTCCACAATTGAAACATTTAATAGATATTTTATCTCTAGATCTTCTATAGTCCTTATCTCTTCTACCATAATTAGCTTCTTCATCACTAGATGACTCATTGCTTGATTTTGACTTCTTACCCTTTGTCTTATTGATTGCTTTGAATGTTGCTTCCTTCTGGGGCATAGGATATTTTGTTCTTATCTCAAATGTTGTGAGCATACCAAGCAACTTATCTCTTGTCAAAGTATCACCATCTATTGATACTTCTATAGCAGAAACCTATTCACTGAATATTTTTGGAAGAGATCTTAAGACTTTATCACAAACATCAGATTCATCAATCTTCATACCAAGTCCTCGCATATCATTAACAACCTCATCAATTCGAAGTAGATAAGCACTAATATTTTCCTCTTCGTTCATTCTTAATTCTTCAAGTTGTCTTTTGATATTTTGACTCTTTGCTTTCTTGACACTCTTATCTCCTTCATATATATTTTGCAATTTATCCCACATCTCTTTTGTAGTTTGACAATGCATAACTTTCATAGACTTTGTTCTACGCAAACCTCTCACAAGTGCATTCATTGATTTTGAATTGTAGTGTTGTAGAAGCTTACCTTCCTTATCTATAGGAGGATTGACTAAGGGATCATATCCAAATTCCATTGATTCCCAAATCTCATTGCCAAGTGCCATCAGGTAGATCTTCATCATCATACTCCAATACATATAGTCACTTCCATCAAATATCGGTGCTGAATTATTTGAGGACACCTCCTTAGGATCCATTGTGTTCTTGTTAGATTTTCCTTCAAGTTGTTAAACTCTTCTGAAGGAACTCAGCTCTGATACCAATTGAAGAACACAAGCTTATACTAAGAGGGGGGTGAACAATATAAGACCACTTTTTACTTTTCTTTCCAAATCAATATTAAGCAATGTGTAGATAGCAATATCAATAGCAGTAATCAAAGCAATGCATAAATCACCACACATAATAGAGACACCATAATTTATGTGGTTCACCCAATGTGGGCTACTCCACGGAGAAAATATTTCACTAAAATTTTCTCAATCAATCTCTTGGGAATCCTTCCCAATTACAATGTTTATGGACCTCTATCCAAAGGAGACACCAATCCCCTAAATCAAGTTTGTGGATCTCTATCCATAGGAGAACTCCTTCTCCTCTACTCTAGTTGGTGATCTTCTAGAAGACTACTGCCTCCACTACATTGGCTTGTGGATCTCTCTCCACTAAAGACTCTTATCCCCACTCAGAAGACCTATCCTCACTACCCTGGCTGATGGATCTCTATCCACTAGAGACTACTATCCTCTTTGCTATATCACCTCCAAAGCTCTATCTCAAATCTACACTAAACATAGTCCTTCGATCTAGCACAAATCTACTCAACAAGTCCACACAGAACTTGCTTAAATCTGCTCAACAAGTCCACATAGAACTTGCTCAAATATGCTCAACAAGTCCACATAGAACTTGCTCAAATATACTCAACAATTCCACACAAAACTTTCTCAAATATTCTCAACAAGTCCACACAAAACTTGCTCAAATATGCTCAACAAGTCCACATAGAACTTGCTCAAATATGCTCAACAAGTCCACTCAGAACTTGCTCAAATCTGCTCAACAAGTCCACAAAGAACTTGCTCAAATATGCTCAACAAGCTCACTCAAAACTTGTCCAATCTGCTCAATAGGTCCACTCATAACCTATCCAAATATGTATTGTAAGCTTCCCAAAAATCTCACACAAAATCAGTCCATAAGTCTTCTCAAATACTAGCCTCATATGCTTAACAAGTCCACATAGAACTTGTCTAATCTCATAGAAGCATAAAGAGAATTGTTAGAGACTCAATATGTTCTACACTCAATGCTCAAATACTTTCACAACTCAATTTAGAATATAGAATAGTTTGTTTTATGGAACTTGAACAATCACTTCACACACCCACTTGACTAGGCTCAACCAATTCTACTCAACCAATCACTCAAGAAACAACCCTTTCTCACAAGCCCTAGTCCAAGCATGTAAACATTAACTCAAAATGTTTCCAACAATGCTCAACAAAAAATCTCACATAACAATGATGCTCATGTTCTTTTGCAACCCTAGTCCAAGTTCTTTGCACTACAACTCACTTCAACAACAATGCTTATAAATCAATCTTCACATAACAATGATACTCATGTTCTTTTGCACAACCCTAACTCAAGTTCTTCACACAACCAATGGCTTCAACAACAATGCTTATAAAACAATCTTCACATAACAATACTGATACTCATCTCCTAACTTAAGTTCTTCACACAACCAATGGCTTCAACAACAATGCTTATAAAACAAGGTTTTAACAACAACTCTTTATTCTAGAAAACCTTGAAGCATTAACTCAAACACTCTTGAAAAGGAAACCCTAATCAAGTCCTTTTCACTCCAAACTTATTTTCCAGAAAACCAATCAATCAACTCAACTATGGAAGAATGTGCTCATACCTTTTTCTTGATGATGAAGGGATCTCATAAATCTGCCACAATCACAACAACTTCTATGCCAATATCAAAGAGGGTTAGAAGATAATAATTTCCTCAACAAAACACAATACAAAATGATATCAAAATTACACCTTATCACTCCAACTTTAAAATAATATCCAACACTCTCATAATAATCTCTTTGGCAAAAATCACTTTACAAATAAAATCAACACTCACTAAAATTCAAAACTTCTTATTACCTTATTACTCCAACTTAAAAAGAATATGTCCCCTTTTTATAAATCACAATTCAAAATGTAAACAATTCACTTTCACCCTTATATCTCCTAATTATAAATTAATTGCCAATTAACATAATTCTTTACACCCTTATAACTCCCAACATAACCTTTAATAAACTTTAGGCAATATAAAAATTAATTAAAAAGTTACCTTTGCCACTAGCGGGTTTTGACCCCTTAACCTCTACATCTGTGAGCGCCCTAACCCAGGGCTCAACCACCACATGCGCTAGACACACATTAAGAGCTAAAAGGCTCTTCGTGCACCTTGTTCTATCCTGGCGCCCAAACGAAAATGCAAGCAAAACCTTCCCTTTGGTGCTACCACTCCATGGGATTCGATCGCAGGCTATTTCTCCACCAATATTTTCATAAAATGTGCACTACCAATGGACCACCGTGTCCAACGTGCTTTAAACAATGATTTCCCTTCACTTTATACCTGGTGCTTAAGACAAAAAAATTTTCGTCTTCTTCCTCAATGAAGCAGTGAATTCTCACGAATTTGTTTCAACCTTTTGTCGCATAAAATAATTCGATTGAGGGATAATTTTGTAAAGTCCTTTGGCCACCCTTTTATACATGATGCCTCCATAGTCTTCGAACGTCGGTGCTCCAAATTCTTCGATGACGTCGGCGTTAAAACAACTTTATAAATGGCGCTTTAATTTTGATGACGTCAGCCCATTTAACCTTTGTAATTTATAAATGATTTAAATTCCAAGGAATTTAAATTTTATAAATTATAATTATAACCTTTGGTTTTTAAGGCCTTCTCTTATTGCACAACTTGGTATTAATGATATTTATTTATAAAATTTAAATTCCTTTTGAATTTAAATATTTTATAAAATAAATATTAGACCTCCTTTTAACTTTGCAATAGGCCTCCTTGGGTATTTATGAAAACCCTTTTAAACTTATGCTCTCATATAATATTAAAATATTATGGAGCCCTTTTACCTTTAACTTCTGCACTATTGAAGCTTCTTCCTGGATATTAGTGACACCTTTGATGACTTTATTTCTTTCCGAATTCCTTGTCATTAATGATGACTTCATCTGGTGACATCAATGACAACTTTGACTTAGGGACTCAAAATGTCCAACAATATGGGAGTTGAATAACTCAGAAGAACACGTTGCAAGAAGTGGATATAATATAAAGCACCAAAAAAATAAAAATATCGCAAGAATATGGAGAGATATTTGGGATAGCCTAAACATTCCAAAAATCAAAATGTGTGTATGGCTAGTAGGTCATTAAAATTTTTTAACCTAGGATAACCTAATAAAAAGGGGTTTTCATGGACCCTCAAAATGTGTTCTATGTAAAAAGGAGGAGAGTATAGAACATCTCTTGGGACACTACTCAATAGTATCAGAACTATGGAAATGGATTCTTAATATGTTTGTTATATACATGGTGATGAATGATGGAATTAAAGAAAGGTCAAAGCAATGGGAAATAACTTTTAAAAGTGAGGCTTTATAAACAATCTAGGATACATCAAAAGATACAATACTTTAGACCATATGGCTAGAAAGAAACAAGTAAATATTTACAAGAAATGAAAGTAGATTAGAGGTAATTAAAAGGAAGATTTATTTAGCTATAAAGGAGTCTAAACCAATTATATCAACTTATCCAATCCCTAATATTAAAGTAGAGAGCCTTGATAGATGGATTCAAGTCATCAATTGGAATTATGATGGTGGGTACAAGAGAAATAAAAGGAAGGAAAAAATATAAAGTGAAAACCACTAGAAGCATAGTTGATCAAATTAATTTTTTATAGAACTTTTAAAGGAAATCTAGGACTAGCAGGAGGAATACTAAAAAATAATAGGAGTGAGATTTGGTCACATTATACTTAGTAGTGAATTTAAGACAAACAATAAAGCTTAAGTTTGGGGGGATTTCAAAGGTTTGAAAATATGCATACAAATAAAATGGAATAGAGTATGGATGGAAGGTGATTCATTAATAGTAATAAATGTATAAGCAAAGGCTCCATGGAATACACAAGATATCATTATATAAATACAAGACCTTGCTATAAAGTTTTAAGAAGCCAAGTTTGCACATACGTTAAGGGAAAGGCACTAGTGTGCACATAGGCTAGCCAATAAAGGGGTTTTAATAGAGGAACATGAAATTAAATTCTATTTTCCATGGTTAGAGGAAGTAGTAAGTTTAGTTGAAACTGACAAGAAAAATTTGAAAGGAGCAAATTCAAAATAATGTTCTAGGGGATTACAAAATATTTCAAGGGATTCATTTATAGATCAATGCATTGGAGAAAACTAATAGTCCATATTATGTAAAGTGAATTATAATTTTGTGAAGGGAGTACAAGTTTTGTATGTTGAAGTAGAAGTTGGTATTAGATGGACTTCATGTCTCAATGGATTATTTGAGTTGTTGGTTGTCGGTTAGATTGAGAAAACTAATAGTCCATATTATGTAAAGTGAACTATAATTTTGTGAAGGGAGTACAAGTTTTGTATGTTGAAATAGAAGGTGATATTAGATGGACTTCATGGCTAGATGAATTACTTGAGTTGTTGGTTGTCAGTTAGATTATGGGATAGAGTGTGGATTGGAACTTTCAACTTTTTGAGACTGCTAAACTATTTATTAAAATAATACCATTATGATTTTTTTTTTTGAAAAAAATGAAAAAAAACTTGTATTAAAACAAAAGACAGTTACAAGAGGGAGAAAGGGCATCCCAACCAAGCGCAAAGAGACCAGAAGTACAAAGGGCGCGAAAACGCGACATGTCGCGAAAACGCGACATGTCGCGAAATCGCGACACCAAACCAAACAACCGCCGCGCCACAACAACCAGTCGCGATAACGCGACAAGTCGCGAAATCGCGACATGTCGCGATATCGCGACAAAAAGCGCCGGAACCACAACACACGAAAAAAGTCGCGAAATCGCGACAGCACAGCACCAAATCACCCAAACGCCAAAAGCGTCGCGAAATCGCGATGAGAAAGCCTGAAGGCACCTGCTCCCCAAAACTGTCGCGAAATCGCGACGAGGACCCCTTTGATCAGCAACTTTGAGAAAGTGTCGCGACATCGCGACGGCTTTTCCTTGGAGCCCCACTTGGCCGGAAGTGTAGCGAAATCGCGACAAGAAAACCAATGGGCGCCCCATCCGCAAAAGTGTCGCGAAATCGCGACATGTTCACCCCTGAGGTGCCCATTACCAAAACTAGTCGCGAAATCGCGACGTTTTCCTACAAGCAGTTTTTCTCCAGAACTGTAGCGAAATCGCTACAGGTTTGCCCTTGTGCTTCCTTTCCATAAACATGTCGCGAAATCGCGACAGGTTATCCATTGGGAGGCTTTTCTCAAAAAGGTCGCGATATCGCGACGGTTTTTCCCCTTAACTAAATTTTGCTCAAAACATCTCAAAATCGCAACAAGTATGCCCCTTTGTGTCCTTTCCTCAAAAAAGGCACGAAATCGCGACAATTTTCCTTAGAGTAGCTTTTCACACAAATTGTCGCGATATCGCGACGGTTTTCCCTTTCATGCAATTTTTCTCAAAGCGTCGCGATATCGCGACACTTTTCCTCCAGCAGCAAAACCAACCAAAAAGGTCGCGACATCGCGACACCTTCTCATCAACGACCGCGACGGCGCAACATGTCGCGAAATCGCTACAATTTTCCTCCCAAAGCCGCAGCAACCAAAAGGGTAGCGAAATCGCTACAGTTATCCGGGATAGGTCGCGACGAGCAACATGTCGCGACGAGCAACATGTCGCGACGAGCAACATGTCGCGAAATCGCGACAGATTACCAAACGAGGGTCGCGACGGCGCAATATGTCGCGATATCGCGACGAGAAACTAACCTTAGTCATTTTTGAGCTCATGGATGCAGGGATCGTTCCAGACCACTCCGAATCTCTTCATCTATCATAGGCATATCATTGTGCAGCTGAACACCTACCTCTTTCTCAGCACCCATCTTCGCAAGGAAGTCAGCTACCGTGTTTAGATTTCTACTCACATACACAGGGATGACATCATCTAACTCCCTCCATAACTCCTTGATTTGAGATATCAACATCCGCAGTCTCCAGGCTTTTAAAGAGAAATTCCGCAAGCAATCTAGAGCGCCGATCAGGACTTGAGAATCAGATTCAAGAATTATCCTCCGGTAACCACGCTTAACAGCCCAGATAGACGCTGACTTAATGGCCAAGGCTTCGGCTTCATTGTTCGTGGCTCTGCCCAATCCCTGCAATTCCCGAGTAAAGAACCGCACTCGAGTGATCCCGACAAACAACACCAATTCCTGCGTTGCCCGGGTTGCCTTTTGCAGCCCCATCAGTATTGATCTTGATCCAGCCTTCAGGGGGAGGTTTCCAGCATGATCTGTCTTGCCTCTCATGACCCTCAACCCCCTCTTCAGGATGCCCAAGAGTAGCCTGATTCTTTTCATTGACAAAAGTAGCAACAGTTTCTGTGACTTTGCTCCAGATGACCTGCCAAACGCCGTCAATCGAGGAGAAAGTGTTTCTAAAGATCCGGGCGTTTCTCTCCAACCAAACTTGCCACCAAATGAAGAGAAAGCCTAGCTGCCAGCCAGTTCGGAGAGCTATGGAATTGAACCTGCCCCATTTCCATTTTTCCCAAATATTGGTACGGTTGAGAACACCATTAGACAGGAGTTTAAATTGAGAGAACCAGCGTTCCCAAATCTGATGAGTAAAAGGACACTCAAAAAACAAATGGTCTGCAGTTTCCTCATGTTGGAGGCATAAAGCACATTGAGAGGGGCCATTGAAACCCCTACGTCTGAGATTGTCAAAGGTGAGAAGACCATTATGCATAAGTTGCCAAGCGAAGAAATTCACTTTCGGCCAACCCTTTGAATGCCAAATCCTTCTCCAATGCTGAACCGGAAAAGAGTGTGGGGGAGGCTCGGGGAGGATCTCTTCATATCCGGCCTTAGCCGAGTAGACCCCAAGGCTTCCATAGCCCCGGGCTAATTCATCTTCCTCATCCTTCCCCGTGAGGAACCTTTACGACAAGATTTTTTTTGCAGGATAGGCGCCAACTCCGGAGAGACGGTAATTGGCCACTCCTCCCATCGCTTAAACTTTTTAAAAGTATACCCCCCCAAATGACTGGTAAGAAGATAATTATCAATAAGGATCCAACCATAGGCTTCTAAGGCGGTCATGATAGGTTGTAGCTCAGGGAACATAACAATAATGGGCGGATCTTTGGTCCCAAGAGTCGATCCGGAAGCGAGCCTTGTCTCCTTTCCCCACTTTCGAGAATAATTGATCTTTGATAATCCGGGACCCAATCTTGAGAGTCTGCCACACTAAGGAACCGGGACCTTCCAAGGGAAAGCGACCCACCTCATTGGGATGAACATGCCCCAAATATTTCTTGGAAAGAATTCTTTGAAGAGAGAGGATGGGTGAGAAATCCACCTCCAATACGGTTTTCCAGCCAAAGCTACGTTATTAAGCATAGAACTTCTCAAGCCCGACCCTCCTTTATCCTTAGGGTCGGGTAACTTTGTCCCCACCCAACCAAGGCCCATTTTTTCTTCCCTTTTGCGCCTTCCCATAAAAATCTTCTAGCCATTTTGTCCGGCTCTTTCCGGATGGTATGAGGGGCGACCGGTATTGAGAATTTATAGATCGGCAAAGCCTGAATAACCGATTTCAGGAAGGTTAATCTACCCCCGTAGCTTAGCCATTTATGGGCCCAATGATTCATTCTGTCTTTGATGCCTGCTAACAGGTTCTTCCAAATATCAATATTTAACTTTTTGAAATGAAGGGGAACGCCCAGGTAAACAATTGGAAGAGAAGTCCTTGTGAAGCCCAGGATCTCAATAACGCGCTCCTGAAGCCGTTGGTCGAGATTGAAAAAGACCACTTTGGACTTCCTGACATTTAGAACCTGATTTGAAGCCCTTAGGTAGAAATTCAAAGTATCTCTGATTCCTCTAGCTTCCCGAAGAGTGGCCGCACCAACCAGACCCGTATCATCCACAAATTGCAAGTGAGTCAGAGTTTCCTCCCCAACCTTGATACCAAAAAGCAGACCTTGTTGCCTTCTCCTCAAAAGCAGTCTGCCCAAACCTTCGACCAAGAGAAGGAAGAGATAGGGAGAACAAGGGTCTCCCTGGCGGAGCCACGGGAGGCGCCGAAAGGAAGCGAGGGAAGGCCCTTAATGAGAACGAGAAAAAGAGGGAGAAGAAACACAACTCATAACCCAATCAATCCATTCTGAGAGAAGCCAAAGGCAGACCGACATTTTCGACAAGAAGCACCACTCCACCCGGTCATAAGCCTTGGACATATCCGGTTTAATGAACATGCCTTTGTTGCCCGAAGTTTGCATTGAATGGATGGCCTCCTGAGCCAAAACCACCCCATCCAATATTTGTCTTCCCTCAACAAAGCCCCCTGTTCAGGAGAAATGATGCTATGAAGAAGGGGTTTAAGCCTCTCGACCATTATCTTAGTGATGATTTTGTAAATCACATTGCATAAAGCAATAGGCATAAAATCAGAGATATGAGTCCCCGCTTCCCCTTTTGGAATTAAAGCAATGAAGGTGTGATTGATCGCCATGAGCATTCTTCGATTGGATCCGGATTCCTCGATAGTGACCAGAACATCCTCCTCCAAGGTATCCCGGAAAGCACGAAAAAATTCAATAGGAAAGCCATCCGGACCGGGAGATTTTCCAGTACTCATACCAAAGACCACATTTCTCGGTTCATCCCTTTCAATGGGTCTAAGCGGTGTCGATTGTCCTCTTCGAGAGATAATAGGAGGAATAACATTAAGAACTTCGTTACGAGCCTCAATATCTTCTTGCATACTTTCCTTAAAAAGTTTAGAAAAGTAATCGATAGCATGGGAGTGCATACCGGGGAATAGTATCGAAGACATTTCCATGTTCATCTTTGAGAACTTCCATATTGTTCATCTGTCTCCTAGCACAAGTTGACCGATGAAAAAATTTGGTATTTCTGTCCCCCTCTAATAACCAAGTATTTCTAGCCCTCTGTTTCCAGTATAACTCCTCTTGGTTGTCAATGTCCTCAACCGCTTTACGCGATTCGTCATCTTGATTTGAGTTGCTCGATAATTGATCCTTCCCTAAAAAGTTTCCGAACCTCCTCCCATCTAGCCACCAAGGGGGCCCTTTGGGGCCTGGAAATCCGACTTGTTTCCTTTCCTCCATTGTTTCAATTGAAATTTGACAAATTGAAGTCTGTTTATGAAATTTGAACATTGCTTGTCCCAAAAGGTGGACGGCCTTACGTCCACCAATGAGAAATTTTACTGTCGAAGGTCCTCCTTTTGTAACCAAAAATTCTCAAATTTAAAAGGCCTATGGTGCTTGTCCTCTCGAAGTCCCTCCCTCAAGCAAAATGGGAAAATGATCCGAAATAGGGCCCTCCAAAATGCTGGAACTTAAAAGTCCATTTAACAAAAGCCTCCTCAGAGACCAAAAAGCGATCTAACTTGACCTTCTGCTATGTGGCTCCTTTCTCTTGTTTGTCCAAGTGAAAAAAACACTAGGGCCTTGAACGTCCACTAGATTAAAGGCCCGAACTTGGGCAATCAGAAGCCGATCCCCTGGATCCAAAATAGGGGAGCCACCTTCCTGGTCCCGAACAGATAATTTTGCATTAAAATCCCCTGCAATAATCCAGTCATAACACTCCCTGTATGCTCTCATGTTGTGAACAGCGTCCCATTGGAGCCTCTGGCCATCAAGATCTTGGGCCCCATAAAAGTTGGTTATAAGGACCAGCTCAGAATTGAAGTTATTTACGAAGAGAGAAGTAAGTACACCCCTACAAGCTACATGTTCTAAAGCGAGTCCAGGACCGAGAGGGTTCCAAAGGGTAACAATTCCACCTGAAGCTCCTTGGGCAGCCACGTCCATATACCCAGCTCCCTGCCAGATTTTAGTAGCGGTTTTACTCATAATATCTAAAGACATTTTGGTCTCCTGAAGAAGCAAAAAATCTGTTTTACGGTTTTCTAAGAGTCTTTGAGCAATAGATTGATGGATTCTCTTTGTTTAAACCCCTAATATTCCAAGATTGAATAATCATTGAAAACCTTGAGAGCGGTAAGAATCAATGGTCCTCACCAATCCTCCATTGATTAGCTTATCTCCTTGAGGTCATTAGTAGTTCCTTATTGGATTTTCTTCCCGCTCCTTGAGAGTTATTGTTTCTTGATCTCTTTTCCACAGGAAATCCCTAAAGCGAGCCTTTCTCTATTTTTATCTGCATTTCCCATGGTAACATCTTTTATAGCCAGGTTGTCTTTGGGGAGTGTATAACCAAAGCCCCTGGATTCTCTGACTGCAGGTACTCAGCTAGCACAGTCACCTGTTCTACTACGGGAGTGAAGGAAGGAGAAACAAGAGGTGGAGTGTTGACATTCTCACCATTCCCAACCACTCCTTCCATAGATTGGTCCTCCAGATCCACTAATGACTTAAAAATTTCATACCGATTGTTTGGCTTGAGCTGTACCTGCTCCTTGCCATTTTTCTTTTTGTTTCTCTTTCGTTTCACCTGTTCAAAGCCATCCTGCTGAGCATCAGGACCTGGAGAATTGCTAGAGGGTTCATTGACCGGACTGGACTTACCCTCTCTAGGGCGGTTTGACATTCCACTCGGAGCCTCCGTTTTTGTGCTCACTACGTTTGGGCAGAACCTTGCCAAATGTCCATGCTTATGGCATACTCGGCACTTGAAAGGTAGGGCCTCATAGTCTAGCTGCTTTGGATCCGGGGTACTCCTGCAAGCTCAAGTTCCACCTCGAGTGGTAGAGGTGACTAATGTCCATCTCTACACATATTCTAGCAAAGGCAATGAATTGCCCTCTATGGTATCTTTGGAGACTCCCGAGAAATCTGCCTAGGGAATTACCTATTAATTCCAACACCTGCTCACCCCAAAACTCCATCGGGAGAGCGTACGACCGGATCCGGACCGGGACGGCCGTGGGTTCGATGCGGGGGTCGAAACCCACTCTCCGGGGGTTGGACAAATAACCTCGTCTGGTCCATGGTTTCTCTTTTCTGATTCAAATGCTCTGTTTCTATCTGCTAAAGAAGAGAAACTTATGATGAAATACCCATTGCTTATAGGCCATAGAGAGTACTCACCGTGTGGCTCCCAGTTCTGACGAACCCAGGTATGCAGAAAATTCAGTGTGGGCCGGATGCCCATGAATTTGCGAGATCAAGTCGTGATTAGCTCGGTAGACGATTGTATCTTCGACCAGCATTGGTTCTATTACAATCTTAGGCCTGGAGGAAGATTGTGGGAGGCATCCATTAACGCGGTGAGCATTTGGGCCATTGGCAACAGTCTTGAGTATCGATTGAAAAGCATTCCGCTGAGCTCCGTCCGTGGAAGGCGAGGGAAAATCTTTCAACTTCTCGGCATATGAGGTCTTTCTCCCAGCAGGAGAAACAGGGAGGAGACCCCATCGGGCCCTCCGGGACCACTAAAGAACCTTCGAGCGAAAGCAGAAACAACCCCCCAAAGCCCTAGGCAAGATCTTCGGGCCAGAGTCCCTCGAGCAACACCAGACGCCGTCACAAAAAATTTCCCGCCAAAAGCCAAATCGCCAGAGCCGAGAATCCTTCGGCCAAAGTTTTAATTTGCTCCAACTCTACCATTATGATTTGTTAAAATGCCATTATAATATGAATGATATTCATTTCCTAGTTCATTAAAATGATAAAATATTTTTAAATTAATGATGTGGAATTAAAATGAATTCCACTTGTATTATATAACCGATATAGTTTAGTTATTATGCATATATTCATTGATAAGATTTAATCATGAACTTTCAACTTTTTGAAACTATTAAACTATTTATTACAGTTCTTATGGTTGCACTTATGCTTCAGGAAGCAAACTAACAGTCTAAAGCTGGTAAAGCAGACTATGATAACACGAAATCTTGGAAATATTACTCTACTAAGATATAATGCATAGATAATATACGTAAAATTTCAATGTTGTGAAGGTTGTGTACAAAAATGTCAAGAAAAATGATGTTGAATTATGAAGTATTTGTATTAACAAAAAAAATTGAAGAAGATCTAGAAAATCAAAATCAAGAATTCAATTTTTTTATGAAAAAAGATGTAGGTATCTACTTATAGCAACTCAACTAAGATGAGAATTGAATCTATTTTTAAACTCCCAAGCTCTAAAGGAGAGAGTTGTGATTTTTCAAGAGCGGGGGACCCGAGTACAACCCCTTTTTCTCAAGAAAACAAATAGGGTCCTTTTATGCATAATAAATATCCATGTGAATACAACTTATTATATAGCAACATATATGTTTAACAACATTTTAGTTACTCTCTTGAGGATCCTGCATAAATTTGAAACAAAGACTAATAGTAGATGCAATACCCAATTAAGTGTGGCTATGATGGAGGAGACAATAAGCCAATTATTGATGCAAAGAACCATTTACTCGAGGATAAGTATTTTTAACCTTCAGATTCACACCTAAATCAAAAGTATTAGTAGTTGGCTTATAATGATCCATATAAAACTATTTTAGTATCTCCAATGCATATTACAACTAATAGATAAATCTCTAGAGAATATTAAGAAATCTTGATACCCATAATTAATGAACTAGGCCCAGACATGTCTTCTTAAATGACTTGTGAATATGTAGCTTCAAATATTAAATTATATAGGAATAAATCCTCATAATAATAAGGTCATCAATATAAGATACAATAATTTCACCATCCTAATTCTTGATGTAGACAACATGATCCACTTCACTTTGGAAAAATCCATAACTAAGAAAAAAGATGTTCATTTTCTCATACTAAGGTTGAGAAACCTATTTGAGCTTGTATAAGGACTATCATCTAAAACAAAATCTAATAGCTACTACATATAGATATACTCCTAGATATCCTCACAAAGAAATAAAATCTTGACATCTGTATGATGAATCTCTAATTATTTTTTAGCAAAAATAAGGATAATCATACAAATAGATTTCATGCAAACAACATAAGAAAAAAATTGTATTATAATTATTTCCTTCCTTCTCATAAAATTCCTTTACAACGAGATGATCCTTAAAATTCTAAGTCTAACCATGGATACTAAACTTGATCATATAGACCCATTTACACTCAACAATATCCTTTCACTTGGTAAAGAAATTAATTCCCAAGTTTGTTTTTTCATGAGAGAATACCTACATAGTTGGTTCTTTCTCTAGATATCCCTTCATTCAATTGTAGGTAGTAGGATATTCATTAACATCCATCTTTCCAATAAAAGCACGTGTAGTAAGGGCTTTTAATGGTATTCCTCTTAAAGAATGAGTGTAACATCCTATAGAGTACTCCTAACCCACTTGGGTATAAAATAATTTATAAAAGGGGGAGTTATAAGGGTGGATCTCAACACTAGAAGCATTATCAAGATATGGAGAAACCTGCACATTATTACAATTAAAACAAACCTAAATATCTGATATAGTTAAACAAGGGGGATGAATATCCACAAATTATGAAGCAAGAGATGGGGGAGCAACATCAAAACTATAACATTATCCTCTTACTTAAGTTGTAGGCTTGTTTTATGACCAATACCTTTTATTTTTCTTAATAATTTTTATTTTGTAATCTTTTGCCATGTTTTTGTATTATGGTATATGCACCACTAGAATGCGATATCTTCACAGTTCACTTGTTGAATCGGTTCTCTTCATTTATATTTGACTACAATGGATTCTTAACAAAAGTTTAAAAAAAAATGGTAACACATATTTACATACAAAAAACTATATTTTGATTCATAAATGTTGGTGACACCTAGATGAACTCTCCAATGTATTATCAATACTTTTCAAGACCTCCTTATTGATAAAATCACATGGAAGTCCAAATAACCTAACCTACATGGGAATCCATTCAAAAAATTTCACATCTATAGAATAATTTCCACTCCATGGTCTTAGATGTAAGTTGAACCTCCCTATAAACCATGGGTCATCGCCTATTACATCATCCTTAACTTTTGAAGTAGAGAATTTTTTTTGAGAAAAATCCTCTCATAAGTAAAGTTGTTGAATAATGTGAATTTAGTCTACACTTTTAATCCGCTTTTAAATCTAAAAAATTAACTAATTGGTATCCACTGGATTTATATATTAATCCTCTACTTTTAAGAACCATTATATCATGTTGGTTCATCTTATCCTTGATAATCACTTTTGGTGAATCATTTACTACCTTTACAGGGATTGCCATAATCACTTTTGGTGAATCGTTTACTACCTTTATAGGAATTTCCATATATTCAATCTTTCCTTTATTCTTAATCAATTAAAAACTACTTTCTCTTACTATGACATACTTATGATTACATATTTCTTGAATGACCATTTTACATTAGTGTCTAAAATTTCCTTATGAGAAATATTTATTTTTGAATTATCCAAAGATCTTAAGCAAGAACTCTAAAGATGAGGATTTTTCCTCCCTCTCATTAACACTGACTTCCTTCTGTCACTAGCAATTGCTCCTTAAATATTAAGGTTAAGGTTGTTTAAAGCTTGTAAAAAATATGAGGGTGGGATTGGATCCAATATATGGGTATACTTAACCTTAGGTTCATGTATTGTCGTAAATTTAAACCCTATTGCTAAGTGTTTTTTGGCTTTATATTGTAACTACATTATTAAAATATATAATTTATCCACATTAAAGCCAAAGTTGACATTATAGAACATATTATCTTATACAATCTTTCAAGTTAAGACCCCTCATAAAAACCCATGCTTTACTATAACATTTTAACCTAAAAAGGATAGGTTGATAGGTGCCCCTATCTAATTATTTGGAGGATCAAAGTCACGTTAACTTCATCTTTAAAAGCTAAATATTATAGAGGATCCCTAGAAAAATAAATAAATAAAATAATTACAATTAGTGGTAGCACCATTCCACCCCCACCATTCTATTAAAAATAAAAAAATCCAACATTAATCCTACCATATTTAGGAGCTCGTTCGTTAAGAGTTGCTATGCCAGTTTGACAAGGATAGCTTAGTGGTTAGGCTTTGGCTTTATTTTTTGATAGGTCTAAGGTTCAAACCATGATTTATCCAAACAAGGATAGGTTGGATGGTAACGACCAAGTGTTTGGATCTCGTTAACATCGTCTAACCCAACAAACTAAGGTTTATGATGTTACTTTATAGTAACACCACTCGTGGTCTTACCAATTCACCCATATATTAAAAAACATTGCTATGCTAAATTACATCATCCTTCCATAATATTGCATCTCATTCTTCATTTAATTTAAAATATTAAATACTAGAGATTTTAATGAAAACCATGCAATGTTGTCAAAGGAACACAATCAAGGAGATAGAGCATGAAGGAACCACTTATATAGACAGGGAGAAAATTAAGGAACTTGCCAATCAAAATTACGCAATTCTACTCTCCAAAGAAAATTTCCACATTTTTAGGGAATACTGCTGTAGCATATCCAACAGTATTAAGTTTGGAAGACAAACAACATCTCAATTAGCCAATCACTATGGAGGAACTTAAGAGATTATAAAAGCTCTACCAAAGAACAAAGCTCTTAAACCTAATGGATTCAAAAACAACTTTTACCAACAATACTTACACATCATCGGAGAAGATTTGCTACACATGATTGAGGATGTTAGGGTGAAAGGTAAGCTTCTTGTAACCATCAAATCCATCTTTCTAGCATTGATTCGTAAAGAAAAAAATACCACTACTTTATCTAGATTCAGACCAATTTCTCTATGTAACTCTTCCTATAAAATTATTACCAAATTGTTGGCCAATAAAATAAAGAGACTTGGTAAACTAATATCAAAAGAGCAAGGGGGGTTCATGCTTGGAAAAAAAATATATGATAATATCATAACAATGCATGAAGCTCTCCACAGTAGTAGAAATTAAAAAAATAAATAAATTGTTATAAAACTTGATATGGCAAATGCCTTTGATTGAGTTAATATACATTTTGTAGAATAGATCCTATAAAAGTTTGGATTCCCACATCAAGTCATCAAGTGGATCATAGTATGCATAAAAAACTCATGGATAGCCCCCTTAATAAATGGAGAACTAACAATTTTCTATTAGGCTACAAGAGCAATTAGACAAGGGTGTCCACTATCACCATACCTTTACATCATTTTAGTTGAGACTCTTGGAATATTAATTAACCATTTTCGAAGAGAAAGAAAAATAACAAGGATAGAGGCTGCAATAGGATGTAAATTTGTAACACATACCCAATTTGCATATGATATCATTCTTCTAGGTGAAGCCACTAAGAAAAATGTTAGAAAATTCAAGCAATACCTAGATTGGTTCACACAAGCTACTATGGATCATATAAACACTCAAAAGAGGTAGTTATATACACAAAATGTTGCAGCAATAAGAATCAAACTCTTTTGCACTATTCTAGGATTTCGATCTGGCACAAAAAATACTTCAGATATCTAGGAGTACCCATGAGCTTCCACCTCAAAGCCTCAGACTGTGAGACCCCAATATTGGATAAGATGGGTAGGAGGATACAAATTTATAGTAATAGATGGCTTAGTCTTGCAGGAAGGGTAGTATTGATCAAATCAGTGTTAGCTTCTCTTCTAATCTACCAACTATTAGTATATCATGCTCTCGAGTTTATTTTGCAAAATGCAAATGGAATCATACACAAATTCCTATGGCAAGGAGATAGGCAATAAAAAAGAAAAAAAATTCACTTGGTTAATTGGGAGATGGTTACCAAAAGTAAAATTCAAGGAGGACTGAGAATCAAAAAAAATGGAGATAGTTTCAAAAGCACTAGGAGCAAAATTCTTTGGAACATGCTTAAACACAATCGAGCATGGCAATTCATACTAGTAAGCAAGTATGTAAATAATCAAACAGGTATTCAAATTCTCAAATACATAGACAAACTTCCCAGAGCCTCGTTGGTTTGAAAACATATAGTGGCTGCAAAGAGCATAATAGAGGATATAATTTCTTGGCTACCGGGTGATGGTAAGTCAATTAATATGGGAGGACCCGATCCTAGGAAATCCATCATTAAGAGAGAGAACTCCAATCGAATTGCATAATAACTTGGAAAGCCAAAGAATACTCAAATTAGAGAGTGATGGTGACAACAAGTGACAACAATTTGGCAAGTGCAATCTATGGTGATAGTAGTCTTTAGAAAGTTGAATCATTGTTTGGTGGATCTCGTAGCATCAATCATGGATTCCATATCATGATACACCATAATATGGTTGATAGCATGGAGGCATCAGACCGAAAACCCTTTTTTGGGTCCCCTCCAAATCGTGTCAAAGTAAGTCCTCTCGGTGTGAATGGTCCCAATGGTGATGGGGCATTGGCAGGTTTTGAGAAGTCTATCAAAGGAGGATATATGGACCTTATTGGTGGAGGGGCACTGATCGAAGGTGGATCTATGGCCACTATTGGTGGAGGGGTATTGATTGGCATGTCTTTCAGAGGTGGATCTACGGCCCTTGTGGGTTTTGGGACAATGGTAACTTTTAGTGTGCTTATTGGTGATAAAGCAATGACGACTTTTGGTGTGTTTATCGAAGATGCATATTCGATCCCCATCAAAGACCACACATCGGTGGATTATGGAAGAGGTGGATCTATGAACCCCAAGTAGAGGCCCCCTTTCCACTCTTTTGTAGATATTTTGAAAAAAAACCCTCCACTGGCATCCTCCTCAGAACCTATAGTTAGTCTATGTACTTTGCAAGGATACCTCAGGATTCTATTTGAGCTCATGACATCCCTAGTAGCCCAATAATCTTATTCCTTAATGGGAAAATTTCTAGACTTGCATCCTAACATGGGGTCCATTCACAGATGGGCCCTAACTAGTTGACACCCATAAGGATCCATGAACTTGGTATCCCTTCCTAGAGGATTTTATCTCATCCGACTCAATAACTCTATTAATTCAAGTTGAATCCTCATAGGAGGCCCATGGTTTTTTGGATGAAGGGGTCTTTTTCTCATGAAATGCACTATGTATTTTGACCTAGAAACTCAAAACATCAATCTGGTTCTGATATGGGTTCATATTTCGGGCCTTCCTATCCACTTTTGGTACGAAGATATCTTAAAATGAATTGCGTGGGATATTGGTGAGCTAATATATTTTGATCTGCCTACTAAAGCAAAGACCCACATGCTCCATGCTTGCATGTGTATCAATGCTAACCTTGAATTTGCTCTTCCTTCTTCTATTTAGATGGTTTTGGATGTTAGTACCAAGATCCAGATCATTGAGTATGAAAACAAGCTAGATTTTTGTACTGAATGCTTCAAGCAAGGCCACCTCAACTCTCAATGTCCAACCTTAAAATTTATTAAGGTGCCTCCCTCTAGGAAATATCATGGCGAAGGGTTATATCTGCAACAACTATTCCACGAGCACTCCAAATTTTCTACTACAGATGGTGCAGATGTCACTGGAGTAACTTCAAACCAAGGGCCTCCATTCCAAACATATTTTGGCAAGGCACTGACCATTAAGAATCTTGAAGATTTTGACCCTCCAAAGGAACCCTCCTCTAAGGCTATAAATCTCCAAGTTTCTTTGGAGAAACCGGATCTATCTTCCTCCTTTCAGGTATACCCCTTGTTTCTGTAACAAACAATATTTGGTTAGGTCCATGAGGAAAGATTTAAAGCCTACCATTTTACTTTTGCAAGAGTCCAAGTTGGACATCCAAAATACTTCCTGTATCTCTAAATATATTTTTAAAAAATGTGATTTCCTCATAAGCCCTTCCAATGGAGCTTTTGGTGGCTTGCTATGCTTGTGGGATCCGAATATTGTTGAAGGCAGACTCCTAACTGTGGTAGAGAATTTTATGAACATCCTATTTTTCAGCAAAGATCATAACTACTGATGGGTTATTTCAAACATCTATGCATCAAATTTCCCTTTTAGAATATATTATATCTAGAACACCCTAAGCCATATGAGATAAGTATTTTCCAACGAGGCATGGATATTGGTTGGATATTTTAATTCTCCTTTGTTTCCCATAGACAAGAAAGGAGGTTCTAAAATCACAACTAATTCTTATGAAGACTTCACATCATTTGTGGATGGTAATCAACTCATGGATATCCAAATAAGAGGTCCCAAATTCACCCGGAGCAATAGAAGAAAGGGTGATCAACTCTTCCATATTAGAATTGATAGGGTCCTCATATCTCTTAATGTCATCTATCCCTTTGAAGATTCAATTCTTCAGTGTCTTCCCAAAATCAGATCTAATCACAATTCCCTCCTCCTTGATTGCTCACCTCAAGGCTCTCATTTCAAATACTCTTTTAGGTTTGAGGTGATGTGGCTTCAAAATACTAACCTCAACTCACTCATAGCATCTCAATGGTCCTACAACGTTTTTGGGTCCCTTGCCTCCGAGGTGAGCAAAAATCTCTATTTTGTTAAAGCAAATCTTAAGCAATGGAACATGGATTTTTTTGACAATATTTTTTCTAGGAAGCTGAACATCCAATCCTAGCTCACAAGCATTGATATCTCTATCCAACAAGGAGACCTTAACCCTAGTCTTTGGAAAATTGAAAAGAGCCTCTTGTCTAAATACCACAACAAACTAAAAAATGAGGAAGCTTTTTGGAAGCAGAAATGTAAGGTAAGTTGGATGAAGGAGGATGATTCCAATACTAAATTTTTCCACGCAACTACAATGAGATACAGATATTCTAGTAAAATATAGGAAATCACAAAGGCAGATGGGATTTTTATTTCAGATAATTTCGATATTAGAGTTGAGGCGGTTGCTTTTTTTGAAGATCTACTTGGACCAAGCCTAGATTGTAACCAACAAACTACGAAGAATCTCTTGTGCAACATTCCTAGGTTAGTCACCCAAGAGCATAACAATATTTTGATTAAACCCTTTTCTACTGAGGAAATTTGTTTTGCAATATTCTCCATGCAAGGTGGGAAATATCCTGATCTTGATGGTTTTCCCCTTTTATTTTTTCAATGTTATTGGGATATTGTGGGACCTAATATTGTTTCTGCTACCCAATAAATACAATGAACCAAAAGCATTCCTAGGGACATAAATTCCACCTTTCTGACCCTAATCCCCAAAACTGGTAATGCCAAAACCCTTGTTGACTTTCGTCCAATCAATATTTGTAATATCTTTTACAAAATCCTCACCAAAGTATTGAAGCTAATTATACCACACATCTTTGATTTCAACCAAGGTAGCTTTGTTCAAGGGAGACTCAATATCGACAACATCATCACCATCCACGAACTTATCCATCCAATGTCCAAAAGTAAAAAGGATGGTATTTTCCTCAAATTAGACATGAATAAGGCTGTTGATAGTATATCATGGAAGTTTCTTTTTTTTTTGTCCTCTCTAGGTTTGGGTTCCATTTTGAGTGGATCAACCTAATCAGAGAATACATTACACACGTCAGTTTCTCAGTTCTTGTCAATTGCTCTAACGCCAGATAATTTCCAAGCTTTAAAGGTCTAAGATAAGGATACCCTTTATCTCCTTTTCTCTTCATACTTGTTGTTGAAGCTTTGGGTAGAACCTTAAGGTCTTCTTATTCCAAAGGAGAAATCTCATGTATTAAACTAGACTCCTCTCTTAATCCCATATCCCATCAATAATTCATCGATGACATCATCCTTGCCACCTGTGCCTCTGTTCCTCAAGCTAAAGCCATCAAGTCGATCTTGCTCTCCTTTGAGTCAACTACTGATCAAAAGGTCAACTTCTCTAAAATCAAAATTAACTTTATCAATATCCCCATAAGATGACAAGCCCGTATAGTTGACATTCTTGGTTGTGTTGTTGCAGACCTCACAACTATTTATCTTGGGTTTCCTCTCTTTGATGGACCTGCAAAAAAATCTTTATGGAATCTCATTATTGAAAAAATCCACAAAATGTTGGTCAGATGGAAAGGGGGACTCCTCAGTCAGGCTAGAAAGGCCACCTTAGTCAAAGCCACCCTATAGAGCATCCCTAATTTCTTTATTTACATCTTTTATATTTCGATTGAATTGTGCAACAAAATAGAATAAATCCAATGGAACTTCCTATAGTCAGGCTTTGAACATAAGAAGAGATTTCATTTAGTTGCATGGGACCAATTCTGTTCTAGAAAAGAATATGGAGGCATCGGGCTCGGGAAAGTCAAAAACATGAATTCAACTCTTATAGGCAAACAAGGGTGGAGGGTCCTTCATAATGAAAACTCTCTCTAGATTGAAATTATCAAGGCCAAGTACTCTTGGAACCAAGCAAATTTCTTGGATGACCCCTCACCCATCCTAGGTTCTGCAGTCTAGAATTCCATCATAAGGTCAAGAGAGATCATCAAGAAAGGCATCCGATGGAAGCTTGGTAATGGTTAGAAAATAAACTTCTGGTAAGACAGATGGTTGGGCGATAGTCCACTTCAAAACTGCACTGACTTAATCTTCTTAAAACCTATTACTGATATCTTATTTGGTTCAAAAGTGTGCAATTTCATTTATACCAACAACAAGTGTTGGAAATCCTTTCCTCTTAGTGATCTAAATGAGGAACAAATAAGAGCTACTTCTGTTTTATCTGACATGTTGTGTCTTTGTGTCATCCCTAGCTTCTAGTGGAAGACAACCTCCTTTGGGCACCTAGTGTGAATGGTTTTTTTACTGTTAAATCTACCTATTTCCTCACTGAGATTCTAGGTTAGATGTGGTTCCGTTTGAATATTATCTAGAATAAACACCTCATACCCAAAGTCATTTTTTTTGGCTTGTTGTCCAAGATAAATTTTTTCTATTCCTAACCTTTAGATCCGTGGACTCCCTATTCCTAACTATTGCTACCTATGCAATCAAGCTTACGAATCCACCCAACACATCTTTCCGTATTGAAATTTTTCTCTCAATATTCTTTCATCCTTATTTTCCACTGTTGGGATTGCTTGGGCTCCACCATTTCTCTTGAATAATTTGTGCTTGTAGTGGCCCAACCCCTTTAGGAGCTTTCACTTAAAAAAAATTTAGACTTTCTGTCTCCCCCATTTTTTATGGGAAGTTTGGAAAGAACATAACTCAAGAGCCTTTAATAACTCTACCCATGATTTCCAGTTTGTTCTCTCAAGAATCCTCTAGGCGGCTATTGAGAACCTCTCTATCACCCAAGGCCCCCTAAATCTTTGAACGAAGCTATTTTGGATAGGTTCCTAAAGCTTCCCTCTTGTCCTATCTCTCCCCCAAACTCTATGGTGGATCGTTTGCTCATTAAATGGTCTCCTCCACCCCTAGGTTGGATAAAATTCAATTTTGATGGAGCGACCAAGGGTAACCCTGGCCTTGTTGGTGTTAGAGGTATTTTCAAAAATCATGAAGGGAATATCATTCTGGCCTTTGCAAAAAACCTTGGGGTCCAAACTAATCATTTTGCTGAAGCACGAACTCTTTTTCAAGGTTTGTCTCTTCTACTCCGCTTACATTGTCCTAACTTAGTGGTTGAAGGTGATTCGATGAACATCATTGAAAGCTTTTCAAGGACTTAGTCTACTTCCTAGAACATCTATAACCTAATTTTTGAAGCAAAAACCCTCCTAAGCTTATCCACAAATATTACCATTAAGCATGTCTATAGAGAAGGTAACCAAGATGCTGATCAATTAGCCAATTTGGGTGTCTCTGATCCCAACCTTACCATCTGGACTTAGAATTTTCCTCCTACACTGCTCGATGGTAATTTTCTATCTGTCTTTTATGTGATCTCTCCCCAAAGGGTTGAAGGGATGTTGTTTTTCTTTTATGGGGCTTAGCCAACGTTACCATCATCCACATATTTGTTGCAGTACAAAGTTTCCATGTTCCTATGGAAGGGTTTACGATGCATATCTAGCTCTTTGAGGTCATTGGTGTTTAGAGAATTCTTCGAACTATGTTTGTTCTTATTCCTATGCTCATGGGAAATATGTGTATCAATGAAGATTTCACAGGTGGCATCTGATATCTAGTTTCGATCCACAACAATGCGACTCTCACAGGCGATAATAATTGCCACATATGGAGGACTTGTTACAACGTAGACTTCACAAAAATTACCCAGTGCCATGTATGGAAGATATGTTTCAGCATGGGTGATATTTCTTGTTACCTTGGAAGGGCTTCTCTTCTTGTACTGTGAGGCTTTCTCTCCTACTCCTGTGTGGGATTATCCTCTTCGTTTTAGTAGTTTATCTTTGATGACCCACAGAGGATCTGTTGCTTTTGTTGTAGATTGGTTGGGAGCTCTTCTCTCAATCATCATATTTTTGTAAAAGGTTACGGGATCCTTTCAAAACCCTTGTTCACCAATAAAAAAAAGTATACTCAAATTAGGCAACTTGTTTTATTAGACCTCAAAAACTCTGAACTTGATCTCCCCTCTCATTCCATCTCAGCTTCAAGGAGATCAAAATTATTTTAAGTCCCATGTGGCAAGCATTGGACCTCTTCATTCCATGATGTCAGATAAAATTATTTTGGGGTAGCATCAACAATAATTGGGAATACTCAATTCATCTAGGAGTCCAACATTAGTAGATTGGGCCTACCAAAAAAAAACTATTGATAGTGTGGAAAAATAGAGCACCACCTAAACTGCAAGTATTCAACTAGCTAGTCTCTCAAAATAAAATATTAACATGTGATAATCTATAAAAGAGGAGTATAGCAGAGCCTCATGTTTGTTATAGGTGCAAGCTAAACATCGAAATAATTTTCCATTTTTTGTTTGAATGCCCAAAGGGAATTTCAATTTGGTTAGGAATAACCAAAATTCTTGGCATTTCCTACTCTCGAAGGTTAACCATAGACACATGTTTCACCAAGTGGAACAAATAATACAAAGGTAAACTAGCAAGTAAGCCTCTTATGAAATATTTATGGAGCTTTATACCATATTTTGTCATTTGGCACGTCTAATTGGACAAAAACTAGAGGATTTTGAAGGAAAAGGTAGGGACAAAAAAACTCTAATACAAAATATAAAGGAAGAATTAGTCCTAAATGTCAAATCTAGTTTTTGTCAACACCAGTAAGAAGAAGATATGTTACCCACAGAAAGAAAAATGATCTACCAACTTAATATCTAAGCTTTCTTGACACATGAAGGCTGTAGAGCAGACAATTCTTTGCCTAACATATATTTTTTGGTGCTCTTCTTTGATGGTGCCTCCAAGTCCAACCCCGATAAAACAGTGTCAGAGGGATTGATTCTTATAAGACCCCATGAGATCTTGCTCAAATACATGGTTAACTTGGGAACAACATCTAAGAACGTGGTAGAGGCTATTGGATGTGAAATGGACTTAAATTTGGTGGTAAAGCAAGAAATCACTCAATTCACAGTTTACAGGGATTCTAAACTGATAATAACAACTTTTACTAAAAATAAAGATTTCAGATCTCTACAATTAAAAATTATTCAAGACAAATTAGACAACTAGACAAGATAATTGATAAATTATTCTATCAACACGTAAGAATTCAACAAAGAGGTCAACACATTAGCGAATGAGGTAATAAATATAACCCCTGGTTATTACCGCTAAATCATCAAGAAGCAAAAAGACAAAGATAATATGCCAAGATGATGAAAACTCCAATAATAAAATCCTTTTTATCTTCATGTTTTATTCTTTTATAATACTATGTTCACTTTAATCTCTATTTAAAAAAATTTAAACTTATAAAAAATAAATAAATCTTTTTACTTAAAAAAAGATTTTAAGGTTTGTGAAGTTAAGTAGCCTTTATATTGTCGATCTCCTTATTAATTGATCCATATTCTCATCACTATGCATGTGTAGTTTTTGTTAATCAATTATTGGTTTTTGGGCGTCCTTGTATTTGCTTTTGACCTGTTATCCAGTTTTTTTTTTGGACAGTTTCTTTTATCCTATGATTTGTATTTTCCTATGAACAATCTTATTTTTAATTTTCTTTTTATCGTAAAATAATTTTATTTTACATATAATTATTTCAAACCACGATTATTAAAATTATATAACTCTAAAATATTAAACCTTAAAAAGGATATGAAAGATCCATCGTGCAACGTAAAATCCTTAAGGAAAAATAGACCACTTAAGCATATCTTCCCTCATCTGTAAAGTTGCGGCCGTCAATACGTTCTGGCCCATCTCTACACATTCATTAATTTGTCCGCAAGCGTGTTCAAGATCTTATGCCACATGGTGCCATGGCTTGGATTATATTGTATTTTATATTGTAAGTTTTCTAGTCAATTTGGTTGGGCGTCCAAAAGGACTGATTAAGAAAAGAAGTTACAAAATAAAGTAGTTGTTAATAAATATCAAATTATAGATAAATAAAATAATTTTTATAAAATATATGGTATATAAATTATTTTTTATAGAAAATATTGATTATTTCACTATCAAAACTTTATTGTAAAAGATTTGAATCTTCAACTTTTATTTAAAATTTTAAAATCTATCCTTAAGCCGCTTAAATTATGTCACCCAAAAAATAACTTTAAACTTTCCCGCTTAAATCTTCTTATTTAAAATATTAAATGAATGTCGTAGGCAGGCTTTAATTTATGATTGTTTGATATTTAAGTGGTGGGAAAGTAGCACAAAAGTAGACGGGACCTCATAATTATGTTATCCTATATTCTTCGTTATAACAAAGTCAATGAGTGAGACCCATCGTTCCTGTGAGCGCGCTGATATTTGAATCTATTATTGGATTTATTTGAAAATAAATGGTATAAATATAAATTTAAAGGAATTTTAATATTTTTAATTATTTGGAGGTCTAAGGTTCAAATTTTGAGTCTTGTCGGATTTAACGTTTGTTTTTTTCTTAGTGCTTTCAGTGTAAAAGGTTTAAAATGGTCGTGGCATGGTGGTTATAAGGATGGACTGCGCGAAGATCTATGTGACAACTTTCAGGTGGACAACGCAGAATACTGTGACGGCCATAAAAAGCTGAATAGCCTTACGGATTCGTCCCGGCTAGCTATTCCACCATTTAAAATAAAATAAAATAAAAACAAAAAATATATTTTTAATTATTAAATAGTATTAGTTTAATTGATTAATTTTTTAAAATTTTAAGGAAAAAAATTAGGTTGGTTATTCTAATATCATTGTGTGGCAATGATGTAATAAAGATGGAACTTGTTTTAAATATAATCATACTAAAAAAAAACATGTTAATACTTAGCTTATTAGGGGCATGTAAGAGAGGGCCGTGATGAGTTTCATAGTTTAAACAAAGGTTTCAATTATAACGGTGAATCTTAATATTTTCATTAAATGGCATGATCTCAAGAAATTAAAATTTTTAATTCTTAATAAATATATAGAGAGATTTGTTAAATTATTATATTAAATACATGACTTCAACTTTCAAAGAGAGGATTCACTAAATTAAAAAAAAAAAAAATTAAAAAGGGGTTCAAAACTTATTAAGCGATGCATACATAATTGTCAAGTTATTGTATTAACACTATATGGTCATGATGTAATGTAGGTTGAGTTTGTTTTAATCTCATATAAACAAATAAAAACATACCAAATTATTGTATTAATACCATTATGCGGTTTGTTGAAATAGTGTAGTAAGACAATTATAATGCAATACTATGAGGTGAACCTTGAGAGTTGATCACGAAGAGCTCAAACGATACTAGACATACCAAATAATAGTAGAAGAACGAATTAACACTATCCAAGGAGTAAAGGAAGAATTAAAGGTCAAATGAAATAAAAGATTTTAATTACGTCCGTGATACCCAAATATGGTCTATGGGGCCTAAATATGGAAGTACAACTACTCAAATCATATCATATGATCTTTAATATCTTTGAGAAAGTTGTTCCTTCTCCTGTTGATTTGGGTTAGCAATTCCCCAACTTTTTTTATTTTAGTGTCTTCAAATAAATCTGCCATAGATCCGTTTCCAAGTGTTTCTTTGTATTTGCCACGAATATTTGAAAAACTTGGGTATTTATAGATGAAGTGTTCCTCTGTCTCATCAAAGAAGAAATCATAGACAACTAACTAAGAATATAATTTTGCATATGATTTCACTTTGTTTCCAATACTCACGTATTTGTCCTTTGTCTAGATAACTCAAACATAGAAACAAACTTATTTATCATTGGGGAGGTAATGGACTTAAATATAATATAACATATTTCCCACTTGGAAGCCTAATAGGCTTAATAATAATGTTTCCTCAATAAATTAAACTACTTCTAAATTGATAAGAAGATTTAGTTGACTATTATGTTTTTTGGGTTAAGTTATGTAACATATTCAACATAAATTACTAATGGTATCTTTCAAAAGGATATTGAAGGAAAATTAATCCAATAATGAGGTTTCTCACTACCACTACAATGACAACAAGAGCAAAAAACTATAATTGCACATCTCAAAAGAATGTTATAAGAATCGCCTAATGTGCTACCATTGACAAATCCCTCTAAAAAAAAAATTAGTTTGTTTTATTTGTTGTAACCACTAGTATTTCAAATGCATGTTTTCATATATGGATCAATGTTTCTATATAAAGAGACACATAAAATATAGTAAATATAATTGAAATAAAGGTAAAAGTAAAGTCCCATATGCATTGGCCTTTATTTAGGAATTACTCTAACTCTTCTTATATAATAAGCAAACCAGAGAATAGTACCCATAGAGTTTTCTCAAGATTCTTTAATTTCCATACAAATAAATCAATGATTTTTTCCTCAAGATATATGTGGATTTTATTTTTTTGTCATTCTAACATAGTAATATTAAATCTGCTTACTTTTTAGCCAACTATCCCTCCTCAAATTTTGTTAATTATAGTAGGAATGACATCACATCAATCTTCCTATTCTTTTTCACTTCACTCTTATAATCCACTCTCGTAGATTGTGGTTTGGTACTAAAAACAAACCCTGCTAAAACTATATTAATAACCTCAAATGAGTAATATGTACTTCAAAGAATCAAATACAATTATGGATCGTTGAATAATAAATATGATAATTCATCACACAATAGCTAGAAATTTATAGGGCTTACGTACCCAACTTGCTACCATGTCCCGTGTTGTCAGCTCAATTATCTCCTAATAGTTCTAAGATGCTTGGTATCTAATAAATAAGAAAAATATAGGTATTTCGCTTGAGTTTTTGTTTTCACATAAACAATATTCCTCAAAGGATAAGAAAGTTTCCTACCTAGATAAGGTCATTGAATTTTTCTTTCTTTCCTTTTATATGATGAGGATGGGGCAATTGTCACACTATTTTTAGCTAGGAAATAATAACTTGTTTAGTGCACAAATATATTTTCAACAGGGCTCCTTCGATTGTTCAGTTAGGTCTTAATCATTTCCTCCACCAAGATTGATCATTGCATCCATCCCCTCTAGCCCTTTATATGTTCTCCAAAGTCATCACCAAGTTGCAATACTTGTCAAATGTGTTATGCAAATCCTATGAACATTTTATTTGCATATTGCTTCTAATCTAGTTTTGATAGGCTTTCTTAGATTTCCTTTGTTGGATGAACCTAACATGGGAAGGAGAAAAAGTATGAGGAGAATTAATAGGATTAATGCCATGAATAATGTGCAGGGTGATTAGAGGGGATAGTGGCAACGCACCTGTTATAAAGTTATCTAATTGAGCCAAAGCAAGGGTGACAATGACCTCTATCACCTACAAGAACTAGTAAATAAAATTAAAAGAAGGAAGAGAGCACGCATTTGGATAGAGCAAGTGGATTCAAACAACAAATTATGATTAACTTGTTAAGTATGATAAAATTAATGAACCGGTTTGAGACACTAGACAAAACATGTTTTTTTCTATAATCTATCTACTTCTCCTATACTAAAGGATCCACAAGACATTGGAAATAAGTTTGAGAAAATAGACAGAGAGTATTTCATTGAAAATGCAAGCATGGAAATCATATCAATCGTTCCACTATCAATGATGATCTTCGTATTCTAATGTAATAAAAAATTATCAATTTGTAAGCCTAAAGGCCATGCTTACTCTCAAGTTAAACAAGTCTAAGGTTCTAACAATAAGTGATCAAGCACCTTAGACAAAACAAGTGTTTGTGTTATTCTTATAAGGACCATATTCAACACATATGTGTAGTATCTATAGGTTTAAACCATAATTTAATACTTATATATGGGTTTTTAAGAACAAAGGATACCCTATTATTATTATTTTTTTAAATATATATTAAGACACTTGTTTGTTTAGCTTGGTTATCAATTCTTAATTTAGCAAAAATCATAACAATCCCCACATACCATATAAGTCCTCAAATAAATTCTCTAAGAGCTTGACATCATTTGTATTTTCTAAACTTATAGGAAATGACACCTTCTAGGTAGGGCTCCAAGGGGGTGCTTATTGTATAAGATGTTTTGAGAATTTCCATATCATTAGTTTTAGTTCGCGATAAAAATTTAGGACTTGATTATCCAAAATAGTTAGAAAACTAAAAATAAAGTTTGCTTATAAATAATTTATTACTTGGTAAACTTTGGGCTTTGACAAAATTATGAAGTAAAAATTATTTCAATTGTGTACAAAGTGAGGGTAAAACAGTGGTATACCTAAACACCTAGATTATCCTTATTGTTTTGGCTTCATGATAGTCATAATATCTCACACATGTCTAATATTGGTTATATCTCCTACACTAGAATCCAAAGGCATTTTTTTAAATTATAGAGGACAAGACATTTGGGTTGTCATCTCTCTAAGTTTACTCATACTTAGTGATGAATCAACATCCAAAGTTAGAGCCACCAACATAATATTACCTTTATCAAAAGCATGACACAATGGAAAAAGTATCTTCACTGTCCTCTTCTCCTCTTATTGAAGCAGATACCATGGCATCACCTCCTTTCTAATCCAATAAGACAAACAAATTTGCATATTCAAAAATTTAGCCTCCACATTAATTGTAAATTGTCTCTCTATTTTTGTAGGTCATATTGAATAATCCTAGTTAGAATTCATGGCAGGTTTTGCTCATTGACCTTGAAATATTACAAACAGAGAGAAGAATAGGGAATAAATGTTGTATTTTACTTACTATGATTATTAATCGATAATGACATAAACTCTTTCTTATGCTTTGTAAGAATGGTAGAAATTTTATATAAAGTAAGACACTAACTATATTTAAAGGTGACAAAGTTAGATAAAGTAAGTCACTTATGCCATGGACTACCACAAGATTTTCCATGTAACACATGGTCGGGAATCAATTTTCTACCACATACCATCATAGACATCAATAAAATACAGTAATTACCATGCATGTCTATCGTATGAGGTTTTTTTTTGCCCTTCCAACTTCATCAAATGCTATATTATTTATGAACATTACAAGAATTAAAATATGAAGGATTCAAAGTAGGAGAATGACTCCTTCAATCTTGTTTTATTTTCATACCATACTTGTGCACCTCTTTTGAAGGTACATATCACCTTTTTAACAAATTATTAGTTGAAACCATAAGTTCATCGATGCCTTGACTTTTCTTGGATTTCTTTGGAGAAGAAAATGGTTGATTGCCATTAAAAGCTACTTTGTATTATTTTGTACAATGCAACACATCAATGCTCATATGAAACATAATTTAGTTATGTGTGTGTATGCATGTTTAATGCCATACCACCTAGAAATCCTTAAGGGTAGTATTATTAGTTCTACTAGATTTGATTCTTTATCCTTGAACATATGTTGGCTAGATGACTATATTAAAGCATTGTCTATTCTAAAAGCAATATTTTTTTAAACCAGCTTTTTAAGTTATAGTTAACTTCCCCAAATAAAGTTTAATTTATTTCAAATTCCTTTGCTCAAATCAAACTCCACGTATGAAAATGATGATTTTGAACTTATTTATTATTGATTTGTCTAGGGAAATAAATTTCTCAATAACATTACCAATTTATTTTAGGGTTAAAGACATCCAAGACTAGAAAGGCAAATTTGGAAACTTAGCACAAAAAAAAAAAGAGATTCCATTAAGGAGTTGAAATATAAAAAATTAGTTCTATAAATAACCTAGTTTGTTATGGAACCAAGGCTCATAATTGTCAATTGCATCCCAATTGACCTCTTTGACAAAAAACATAATGAAAATCCTTTGCAAAAGGGTAAATTTCTATATCTTTTAAAATAAGAGGTGAACAATTTTGTCTATCCACTTCATCGAAGCAGGAAGAGTGGCCCAAAAACTATTAAAGATACAGATCAAACCTCTCTTAAGAAGATTAGAAACATATAAATACATCTATTTATTTTTTTAGAGAAAAATAAAGAGGTAAAGATATTTTTTCAATAACAAGCCTATGCATATGAATAGAGGAAGGGAAGTAATGACTTATTTATAGATATTTAAAAAAATATTTAAAGAATCTTGTTTTTGTTGACTAGCATTTTTGTTTGAGCTATGACACATTGATTTTAGGGTTGCCTTGTCAAAGAAGTCTTTACTTTGAAACATTATGGATTCCGGTTTAACTTTGATTGACACTTCATTTCCATAAGATACATGTTATCTCAAGTAATATTATTGGCAAAACATCATTTAAAAGACTTAAAGCTTCTATTAAATTCTTATATATAACATCATAAACCTTATATATTACCTCAAATGTTGGTAGGTGTGTCTCCTTTAAAGAACTCAAATCTCCTCCATGACACTTCTATGCAGACTTTGATTTTGATTCTAAAGATTTTTCTTTATTTATTTATATCTAAACCTATCACAAGCATCGATCATTTATATATCCTAATATTATGCTTACTAGTAATAATTGGAATAATCATGTAACATAATGATTTTATATGCACAATATTTTTCAACATTTATTTTTGGCAAATCAAACTCTATATATATATATATATATATATACACACTTGATTTTGAAAAATATTTTGCACTTTCATAACTATTTTAATTAATTATATACTCTATTTTGAAAAAAATACAATGCACTTTCATCCATAACTATTTTAATTACTTATACACTATATTTTTAAAAAATAGTATACACTTCCATAAATAAATATTTTAATATTTTATTGAAATTTAAGGAGAAGATAGGTGATCCAAGAGGGAGTGCGAGTTGAGATACAATCATGGTGAAAGGCGACGAGTTCATTTTGAGTGCATCAATACCTCAAATTATTGCCATGAATGCATGGAACATTGTTTACAAAAAATTGTTGAAGCAAAGGAACATCAAGAAAAAAGAGATGTTTTAAACTTCACCGAATTCCAAAGCATTTTGCGCAGTACCGATCATGAGTGCTCCACTGCCTCTTTGCCAAATATTTGATCTAGCTTAGATGTCGCCAAGTCCCTATGGCATTTCAACTCCACCCGTGTGGATATCGCTTTGAGGACCCACACCAATCCCCAGTCACCTTCCTCTTTCCACTGCCTTTCCACCTATTGTTATCCTGTGACTAACGACATGACCAATGACTTACCTAATACCTATTTAAGATCAAGGTGAGTCACCATGCATGCCTATGTACTTCATCTCTACCACCCCAGCCATTGCCTAAGCTCCCTTGCTACCTTCCATCGTCACTCTATTACAGCCACCATGCCCTTCCTCGATTCGATCAGTCTTCAACTTGATACTCTTTCGGTCTCCTTCCTGCAAGGTTGTGGCCTTATCCCTTTTCTATCAAAATTCAAGGTTTTGAGGCCGACATCACGTCTGATTTTGTAAGAACCTGGTTGAACAACCATGTTACAATTTGGTACATTCATTTCAAAGCAACTCCTACTCTCATCACCGAGGTGTTTGGCCTTCCTCTTATGATGTGCCTAGTTCAGTGAGATAAAAATAACTGGGACAAGGAGCTTGAAGGGTTCCCTAATTACCAAGAATTCAAGTGGATAGGAGTTTCCCTAGATCGTGAATCCCTCCCCTCCCCGTGGTCCATCATAACTATCCCTCTACTCTAGTATTTATCATATGATGACCCTTCCAAATTGCTCTCTAGCTTTAATATTGCGTTGGTCAACCACCTTCGGGGATATAGGCCTATGAACATCCCTGCTTTCCTCCACCGGTCCATTTGGATCTCTGTGCTCGGTGCTCGCAAGAAACACTCGATTCCCACTCATCAGGGGTTATTTATAGTTATGTTCCACCATGTATCCACCTCCATCCCGCCACCCATTTCAGCCAACTCCATCCAATCCAACTCTCCCCATCCCTCCCCCACTCATAGTCCTGCCCATTCCCTGTCCAGCGAACCCCTGGTAAGCGAGGAAGTCCTTGAATTCCACACTCCTATATCCAAGAAGGGATCTCCGTCTACTGCTACTCCCTCTAAACCCCTTTTTGTGAGTGGTAACAAGGCGACGTTAGCTAAGTGTAAATTCAAAGTTGAAGATATCACCACCTAGGTCCAAATATCTTCTAGAGTAAAGAAGGTTATGGCAAAATCGATCCAGAATTCCCCCGTCTACATCTTTGAGGACATCAACGGGAAATCGATCCTCGACTCTATGATTTCCATAAAAATTTCTAGGATGTTCCTCAAGAGTTTCATTGTCGCATTCAAGAGCGCCAGTTCATCCATGAATGCAACCAACACCAAGGGGGATTCCACAAAAGCCAAGCCCCTCTAAGCTAGCTTTCGCATCCACGAATATACTACTACAGGTTTTTTGGTCTATCTGGTTTTTTGGTTTTTCTAATAGATTTTGCTTCATCCTTTCCATGTCTATAAATATCTATTTCTCAGATGACCCCTATGTGGGTTCTGGTCAGTATATTGTCAAAATTTAGTTTATGTGGTCTTTCGCCCCTGCGTGGGTAGGTTTGCTTTTATGATAGTACCACCATCCCCTACGTGGGAAATTTTACATCTATCATCCCCTATGTGGGATTATTAGTCGTATTTATGTCTATCCTCCTCGATATGGTATTTTCCAACAGTATTTTCTCTCTATCAATCAAGATTTTATGTGCATCTGGGATTGGGAATCAACCAAAACCCACATAATATAACCACCAAATTACAAAAAAATAAAATAAAAAGAAGAGACAAGGGCTATTGCTATCCAAGAGGGAGTGCAAGCCAAGAACGAGTGTGAGCTAGGAGAGAGTGCAAGCTAAGAGCGAGTACAAACCGAGGAGTGTGAGCCAAGAGGGAGTGCAAGCCAAGAGCAAGCCCCATCAGTTAGTGTGGAAGGAAAGTCATATTTGAAAGCTTTAATGGGAATTCAAAATGCCCTAGATATAAATTAGGGTTCCCTAATTGGAAGTATGGAGGCCCAAGTTAGAGATAAGTAGAAGAGTAAATACATGGTAAGTTCAATCCATGTAGCAGATCTTACACCAGAAGTAAGTATCAAGGATGAGATGATTGAGCATGATATAACGATTCTTAAAAGTATAGGGTTAATATGTAAGTTCCATAGATCATGGCTAGGGTTTTTGGAGATTCAAAATTGGATCAAGTGGAAGTGAGGATTAAATTCAAATTACTTTGTGACTTTTCTTCCTAAAGATTTTTTCGTCATCATCTTTTAAAATTCAAAAATTAGGGATAAAATAATGGTTGGTGGCCTATGGTTTAGGGGAAGAGATGCAATTTATTTGAGACCATGGAATTAAATATTTTATGTTGATACAAAAACTATTAAGAATCTTCTCGTGCGGGTTAGGATTTTTGGACTTCCATATCAACTTATAAATAAGGATTTTTTGAAGAATATTGGAAATACCCCAGGGAAATTAATAAAGGAAGGAATAACTACTAAGGAGTGAAAGCGTGTTATATATACTCGAATATTTGTTGCTATGGATATTTCAAAATCTTTATTGCAATACTTTAAGATTAAATTTAAATCATGAAAATTAGATCAACAAGTAGATTATGAAAATACCGCATTTTGTTGCCACAATTATTATGAGATTGGACACATGGCAAGAGTTTGCAAAGTGAAAACTATGAAAAAAGAGACAAAAAATTCTAGTCATGAGATAAAATTCAAGACGAAGCAAGAAAATCATATAGTAATAGAAGCTATATTAGATCAAGGATATTCCACTCTGAAAGAAGAGGCAAATAAATTATATCTATAGTATCATTTGGCAAGTTCAGAAGGAATTAAAGTTGCAAAAGAAGTTGTGGGGAGAAATCCTAAAACAAAGACGAAAAAAGAAGTCAAGTTTATTCTAGGTAAATCATCTTCATTTTCCTCAAGTAGTATAGAATCCTCTCTAGGTAATAAAAGTAAAATGGGTGAAGATGTTATCCCTTGTACTTTAAGGTTTCAAGAGCAATATAATAAAGAAATGAGGATGGAGGAAACCCATAGCAATTTAGGCTTTTTAGGGAAAAATAAGAAGGCAATTGTTGCAAAATAACATCCTTGCACTTTAGGGTTTCTAGGGCAACATAAAGAAGATTGTTCTTTTGAGGTTATTTCTTGCACTTAGATCCTTCAAAACAAGGCAAACCTAAAGAAGATAAGTCTTACTATGAGCAATGTGAGGAGATTGAAGAGATTGATGAAAATGAAAGTATTGTTGGGAATGAAAAAAGAGAGGAAGACCCAAGAAGGAAAAAGAAAAAGAAAAATAAATCCATAGGGATATTGATATGGGAAAACAAAAGCAAATATCACAATTTCTAACAAGAAGTGGGGCTAAACCCACAAATAAAAATAAAAAATAACAATGAAAATAATATCCTGGAATATTCAAGGAACGAATAAGAACCCCTAAAAAAGCTATTTAGAAATTGAGGTTTTTATAGATAAGATATTTATAGATATAGAAGCAAAGCAACAAATATTTAAGCCATTCACAACATTGAATTTCATCTTTGACCATAATTTAAATTTTGGAAGGCATCTGATATAAAAGGAGTTGATTGTGGAAACTTAGCAGTTTGAGGAAGATGGAGAATATCTTTGATAGAAAGGCAAATAAATAATATCTTTGATAGAAAGGTAAATTTGGATATGCTTTAATTAACTTGTTAGAAATGTAATGAGAGCAATGTAATGTTTTTTTTGTAATGGGAGTGCCCCCCAATAGAAGCCACACATAGCTTATTAAAAAATATATATTTTTAAATATTTTAATTAGTCAAAGGCTATGATTTAGTTCTTAGAAACATGATAAATAATTTATGTTGATTTCCAAACTTAATTATGGATGATAAATATTATTTCTTAAATATAATTAAGCTTAAAATTATAATTATCAAAAAAATATATTTTGTTTGACAAACAATTCCTAAAGCTCAAACACCCTATAAATCACACATTTCTTGCTAATAGGATTTTAATCTAATTCATTATTAAATGAAATATTTGTATGATTGTATGTTTATTTTAGATTCTAATGCTTTTTATAACATTCATTAACACATATATGTAATCCCCCGCTATTAGAATTGATTAGTGAAGAATCCTAGAGAGGTAGAGGTAGAAGCAGGAGCAAGGAGGCAAAGGCATATCCAAGTGGTGGAGGTAGATTCCAAAGGTAGAGGCAAATTCAAAAGTAGGAAGGTAGAGGGAGATTCGATTGGTGGAGACAAATTCCAAAGGTAGAAGTAGATTCAAATGGTGGAGGTAGATTCTGATATAGTTGATAAAAAATAGGTGTAGTTGATAGATATGAGTGAATGTGTAAAGATTATTTCTAACATGATCATAGTGTAAATGAAGACACATGTACAAAAAAGACAGATAAAATCAAGAAATCCTTCAAACCTAAATACCTTAATTTCTTCTTTTGTTATTTTTATTTTATGGCTCAAAAATCTAAAAGCTGAATAAATCCATTTGGCAGGGCCAAGACTAGGGTTTGAAAAACTGAGATCCCAAACATTCTAGTGCATAATTGTTAGGAAAGATTGAATTAGGTAATGACAAACCCATAACACAAAGGAGACAAAGGAAAGGTAGGTGAGATTAACTTGAATATATCAATTGATACCATGGCTAGCCCATCTCATGATAGAATAATGCATAGGGTCCTTGCAATATGAGATGTTAGAATTGACTGTAGTCATGAGGAAACAACAAAGACTCATCATGGAACAACCAAAAATAATTTTACAACTAGTTGTTCAAATAAATGTATTAAAGACATCACTGGTAGAACTAAAATCCTCCACTACAATAGGCTTGAGTAGTAATAATGATTCTATAAATAGATCTCATATTCAAATTGAGTTGCAAATTAGGAAAGAAAAAGAAAAAGAAAAAATCTTTTACAAATAAAAGGAATTCAGGCAATAATTGCAAAGATGGTGATAAAATAAATATAACTACAAAACAAATTAGAGGAGACTAGATCATGGGCATAGGTAGTAAGAGATCCAACAATCTAACCAAAGGAACAAAAAGATTTAATAGAGAAACAATTTAGAATGTAACTATCAGAAGAAAAAGAAAGACAAAATCGGTCAGTAAACATTATCATTAAAGGAATAAAAGAGCATGGAGTACAAGAAAACATATCAAAATTAACAAGGGATTTTCTTTTTGATAAACTTCATTAGAGCGAACAAATTCATCAAGAATGTAGACTAGAAAACGTAAGGGAAGACATGAGAGCTAGACCAATCTAAGCCACAAAGTTTAGTATAGGAGATAAAATAAAGGTTCTTAAAAATAGAGGATTGCTATAGGGGTCCTATTTTTACCTGGATAAATATCTTACTCCTATGCGACAAGAGAATACAAGGGAAGAATGGGAAAAGGTAAAAACAACAAGGAGTGACAATAAAAAAGCATGGTTGAGAAATGGGAAAGCATGCATTAGAAATGGAATAAACAAAAATAAATAGAAAATTGGGGCTCGTTGGGAATACTTAACATTGGTGAATTGAAATTATTGTGGATATCCATGAAGAAGAGGTCCTAGTCTAGGACCCATAACTAAAGCAAATGATGTAATTGTACTAATAGAAACACATGAACATGATGGATGCAAGATTCCATATTGTGAAGGATACAAAAAGATATATGTATGGAATGAAGCAACAAAAAATGAAAAAGTACATGGAATAGCAAGAATACTAATAAAAGAGTCTTGGGTTAGACTCATATAAGTTGAAAAGAAGACCCAAATAAATAGTATATATGGATTAGAATCTCTAATAATGATAAATTGATTAGTATTGCATCTTGTTATTTTGGTCCACAACAATCAAAGTTTTGTAATAAACATGGCTTAGATCATGGAATTCCATATATGGCATTGATAAAAGATGTCACAAAATATAACAAGCTTAGAGAGGTGGTTTTTGTGGATGACTTTAATGCTAGGACAACTAGACAAGAAATTTTTTTAAATATCAGTTAAGGCATAGATGATAATTCACTATGGCTAAAAGAAGAGGTGGATCACCAATGGTTAATTTTCTTTTATGATAGTTAAGGACCCATCACACATTATGGATAACTTCTTAAAACGTATAGAATATATGGATTGGTCATCTAAAATAACATATACATGTGGCAAAAATTTAGAAAATATGCTATTTGCTCGTCAAATTTTATTTCAAGGATAAAATATCTAGAAATTGAAGCAATTGCCATGAAGCTAAAATCTAATCATAGTTCAATATACATAAATATCCAAATGCAAGAAAGTGGGCAAGAAGAACATATTCAAGTAACTGCAAGAAAGACGAAAGGAAACATCTTTATGACAAACAAATTAGAAAACTTTAAAAACATTACTCAAGCAAATTATGCAAAGAGAGGAAAGAAAGAGGACAAATATCTTTCAATCTTATACTTTTGATAGATATAATATAGTTAGAGAAGCCTTGAAATCATGCAAAAATTTGAAACCCATGAATGTTTCCTTGTAAATACATGATATTATGAAGAATGCAAAGCAGTAAGGAGAACCTTGAAAGAATCAAACAAAGAGAAAAAAAATAGCAATATATATGAATAACTAGTGAAAACATAAAAAGGAAGAATACATAATAGCAAGGCAAAAGTATAGACACCTAAAAAGTGCCATATTGGAATTGGTTAAATGTTAATATTTAATAAATTTTACAATTATTTTAATTAATACATTGTAAACTTATAAATATTAACGTTTATTATCGTAGCCCCTTTGATCATCCTAAACACCTTCCTATGCCTAACATATGGTCATAATGAGACCATCTCTCTATTTTAACCTAGGCCCACCTCACTCTAGTTGGTATTTACTCCTTCTCTCCTCCACATTCCAAGCTCATTAATGCACATGGCTAAGAATTCCCTCCACCCAAGCACATTGATGAAGCATGACATTTTGGTGGGTGACAAATCTCTCCACCCAAGAGCATTAATGAGGCATGTCATAGCATGTCATAGTGTGTCATAGCCCAAATAGAGAATATTGCACACTTGTCCATCCAAGCAGCCAAGTGGGGAAACTTAAGATTCCTCCCTTCTCTCACATAGGCCACTTGTCTATCATCCTATCACCCCCTCATAATTCTCCTCACCCTTGGGAAATATTATAAATATGCTCCCATTTCATTCGCTTCAGGGGAGATATTGCACAAAATACTATTGAAACTTTACCCAAATTTCATTTGGCCCTCCTTGTGGATCTTTGAATTTGTGAATGCAGGTACCTCATTTAGAGAGCTCAAGAACATCAATCATGGAGTCTCTTTGGAATGTGTGATAATCTTTATTTTGTAGTTGTGCTCATCTTCAACAATCAAACAACATTGGATCTACATCAGAAGCCCTAAGAGAGTTCTAAAAAGGTCCATATTTGAGTTTGAAACACCTACCATAACACAAGTCCAACCGTCTTGTGTAGCCACACAGATACAACTATCCTTTGTGGCCACACATAGACAATCGCCCTGTGTGGCTACACAAAGACAACCACCCATTGCAGCTATATAAAACCAACCGCATTGGGCGGTTGGGTCTTGAAGGTAGATAGAGACCTAGAATCAACAATAGGTAGCTAAGCAAGGTAAAACAAGACAATTTATAAGGTTTTGTAACCATTTTGCATAGTTTTGTAACTTTTGTAAAAGGTTTTGTAATATTTTGTAAGCTTTTTGTAATCCTTTTTCATGATTTTGGGCCTTATCTTGAAAGGCCCAATAAATGCTATTGATATTTTTAGTATGGGCTTGCATGCAAGTATTGGGACCGATATAGAGGCTCGAGAGGTCAAGCAACAAGACTTCAAAACCCTCCTTATAATTTATTGTGTGACCAAGAAGATGATTTGTGACACCATTGGACTCATTTGCAAAAGGAAACCCTCCCTTTTGGGAGGCCCACTGTAATAAAAAGGCTGATTTGTAACAAACAAAGTATATAAATGCAACAAGTATCATCTTGTTTATTTACATGTTATGGTGTATTTTCTTAGTCACAAAAATTAGTTGATATATCTTGCAAAGCATAGCCCAAGACAATTTTGAAAATAGCTACAACAAAGCATAATAAGACACAAAAACAATATCATAGGCGGACAATGGTTACAATATGCTAAGCAATTATATGAGAGAAACCAAGAAAAGGATATCCCTCCTAATACTGATACAATTGAGGAACTTTTTCCTCAAAACTATGTGAAGGAGGGCATTAAAAAAATAACAATAATTTTAAGCTGAGCATATCAAGTGTGGTGTTGGCATCTTAGCACCACACATCCAACATATTTTTAATAACATCATTAAAGTAGGCTTTCCATTGAAATGGATAACCAACCTAGTCATACCAATGTATAAAAATGAAGACACTAATAATCCTTCAAATTATTGCACTATCATGATTAATCCTCTTTTTGGAAAATTATTTGACAACATAGAAGAAAGTAAAATCAGTCAATAGATAAAACAATCAAGGAAAAAGTGCAATAATGCAAGAGAGGTTTTGATTAAAGTACTCAACAATAGGTCATTGCATTACTTTAAGGCACCTAATAAAGAGGATATGAAATAAAAAATGAGAAGTTTATTGTTGTTTTTTAGACTTTAAAAAGTTTGTTGACACAATACTTAGAGGTAAATTATGGAAAAATGGAAGAAATTTGCATACAAACCAACTACAAATAAATTATACATAGAATTTATGAATAGGTGGGAGCAAAAATTAGACTCCAAAAGGACTATCAGAGTGTTTTGGAAGTGATATTAGGGTGAAATAGGGTTGTCCATTGTCACCTATTTTATTTGGCTTTTACATTGACAAATTGGAGGAATGGGTAGAAAGGATGGTAGGAGGGAATACAATTGATTAATTATGTAGTGAAACTTATTCTCTACGTTAATTACCTCATATTTATTGGAAAGACACTTGAAATTTTTAAATAACATCTAAGTGATGATCTTCCAATTCACCAATATATGCCATCAGCATAAGATATAAATGATTAAGGAGGAGTGGAGTTATATGGTTATTGGGGATGGTGAGTTTGAATGTAAAGGTAGTGAATTTGAATGGTCGAGAGAGAATTTGCAGCGACTAGGGGTAGTCACCCTTACCGATGTGTGGAATTTTGAGGGTGGGTATACGAACAACTATAGGTTCTATGAGGTGTATGTGTTGTTTAGAATGTACACGACCAGGTTCACAACTCTCTTTGCTAGACCAAAGTCTAACTAAAATTACATAATTTTTTATTCTTTTAGAAAAAAAGATTATGATGCAAATTCGGTTATAAACTAGGAAACAAAATTTATATATGATTATTTGTTCTGAAAGTCAAGGGACACCACCTTTTTTGTTTTTTAATCTATTTATGCGATGTTTTTCTCATGTATATTGTTTATTTCCAACCAAATGCGATGAAGTTTAATTTCACATTAATATTTTATTTCTCGTGTATCTTGCAATGAATGTGGGATAGTCTCACATTTTTTTATTTTTTCCCGTGTATCTTTCAATTAATGTGGTGTTGTGCTCGAAAAGTAATGTGGTAAGTAGTATATGAAAAATAATATTTGGGGTAGTTAGGCATCAATGGTTTTGGTAGTTAACAACATATCTTATTTCTTACATTTAATAAAGAGAGAAAAATACCCATCTCATACACGTTAAGAGAACATACTAGCAAATTATTATATTTTTGATATTAGCTATCTCTAGAAAGGAAAAAGCAAAACAAGATCGAGGAAGCTCATCACACGAAGAGAGAATCTTATTTGTAGCAGTTTCACCTAGTGATCAAGTACAAGAAAGGAAAAAACAATACAATCATAGATTATTTGAGTCACCCTCTAATAGATCAAACCTTAATAGTTATGGCTACTTGGAAACATTGGTTTCTAAAATTGGCCTACACGATATGCTCTTGATCAAGATTGTAGGAAATTTTACTAACAACTTTAACATCCTTCTTCCTCAAATTTAAGTCCTTTTAAGGATTTTCATATAAAGGATGGTTTGTTGTATAAGTTGGATAAACTCTATGTGCCCCAAGAACATCGTTTGTATCTTATCAAAGAGGCCCATTCTACACTTTATAGTGGATATTTTGGGAGATAAAAAACTCTTCACCACTTGCATCGATTTTTCTTCTAGTCTCATATGCAACGCCATGTTCTACAATTTTTGAGATAATGTGTAGTTTGTTGCCGCTCAAAACCCCTTTATAGGAAATTGGGTCTCATTATTCCATTGCCATTTCTTCTCATCCTTGGATAAGCATTTCCATGGACTTTTTGAGTGATTTTCCAATTACAATTTGATAACATGATTATGTGTTTGTAGTTATGGATAGATTTGGTAAGATGGAAAAGTTCATTCCTTACCGCAAGATTAGTTCTACACCTAACATAGCACAACTCTTCTTTAATATAATATGGTGCTCTTGCTATCCTTAGTATCTAACTGAGACTCACATTTTGTGGATCACTTTTGGTGTTCTTTGTGGAAAATTTTAAGTCTCTTTTAATTTCTCCATTATTATCAACCCTTAGTCAAATGGGTAGACCGAAGTAGTTAATTGCACACTTGTGCAAAGTTTAAGGATATATCACCACACTTATATAAAAAAGTGTGATTTGAGCCTCACTCATATAGATCATGCCTACAAAAAAGCATTCCACACCTCCATAGGACACTCTCCTTTTGAAGTTTGTCTTGCATTTTAACCTTTGGATCCATATGAGTTGTCTTTATCTATGCTCTCTCCAAATACCATGTACATTTAGAAAGAGTAAGATGAGACAAACTCTTTCATATAGCATTTATAGAGTCTTTAGTTAAATGTGGTTCATATTTTGCTGAGACTCAACAATAGTAAAAGCAAGCAATGGATAGACATTGTATTCCTCATCCTCTCCAAGTTGGAGAAAATTTTTGGCTCTATTGGATAAATGATTTTTTTCAAAAAAGGTACATAGTAAACTCAAACCACTTTGTTATGGGCATTATACCATCCTCCAAAAAGTATCTAAAAATACCTTTTTCCTTGATCTTCTAGCTTTCCTTGACATTCATGATGCCATCAATGTGGATCTTCTCAAGCTCTATCATGACTCTACTTTGGAGACCACTACTGTCATCAACCATCTTGTCAATATGGTACCCGATTTTTAGATTTTGCTTGATGTCAATTGTGTTTTTGACATTAAGACTCGCTAGAGTCAGCATGAATTTTCTACCTCATACCGTGTAGCTCATCATGGTTAGCTTCCACACTAGACTCATTGGATATCTACTCATTAGATGTCTCACAATTTTCCTTCTTTGTTGAAAGCATTGGAGTCCAATGCTTCTATTGTTGGAAGCCATGATGAGGATTAATATGTTATACTAGGACTTAGTTTTATTATTTCTAATAGTTTCTATGTCTAAGTTATATTTATTTACATATATAGAAGATTTATAGTTATAATCGGTGTTATTTAAGCATTACCTATTAATGCAATTGTCAGCTTCATTTTCTTGATCCACGTCAATTAAGGGATGGTTTAAACTAGTTAAGAGATGAAATCAAATATTTACATGACTCCATGGCCTATGTGATAAGAGAACAAAAGGAGATGAAGAAAGAAGTCAATGGAAAAATTATAGACTTGGAAGGTCGTTTAAATAGTAATAACCACACATATAGTTAATTTGGTTCTTTTGATCGTAAGGGTGAAGGACCAAGAAATTAGGAATAGGAAGCACACAATAATAATGGATATAAATTACCCAAATTAGACTTTCCAAAGTTTTATGAAAAGGACTTGGAGGTATGGTTGTGTCAAGTAAAACAATATTTCATTCTTCATATTATTTCGCAGTATATACATCTCACAATTGAATCTTTCAATCCTGAATCATATGCCCTACAATGGTGTCAATGGTTCAAAAAAGTATGCCCGAAGCTTACTTGGAATGAATTTGAGCAACTACTTACTCGATTTGGTCCTAGTGAGTATGAAGATTTTACAAGAGCCCTTTCTAAACTCAAACAAACTTCAACTATTCAATATTTTCAAGCTCAGTTTGAAAAAATGGCCAATCATACCACTGGCTTGATTAATGAATTCTTCCAAAGATATTTTGTGAGTGGTCTAAAGGATGACATTAAGGCTAAAATTAAAATTTTAAGTCCACAAAAATTATAGTAGGCAATATCATTGGCTATATTGATAGAAGATAAACTTAAGGCTTACGGATGCACCTCCACATTTTCCCAATCTTGATCACTGTTTTCATCCAAGCCAACATTAAATCCTATTAATAAATATCCTGCCATAAAAAAATTGACATAAGAAGAGATGGAAGCCAGAAGAGCCCAAGGGCTATGTTATAACTATGATGAGAAGTATTCCTCGGGACATAAATGTGTGCACCAAAAATTATATTTGATTGATGTGGATGAGGCAACAACTATAAAATCTATAGAGGTGGAAGAGGATAAACAAGAAGAGGACCACATAGAACAACCAATAGTCTTAGAAGAATCCTAGTCAAAAATTTTGGTGTATGCATTAGCAGGTATATAAACTACCCAAACCATGAAGGTGATAGGATACTTCAAAGGACAATGCGTAATAATTTTCATTGACTTTAGAAACATACATAACTTTATTGATCCAAGAGTGGTAAAATAGGGGATTGTTATATAAATACTTGTAACTCCTTTGAAGTCATGATTGCAAATGCAGGAACTTTGCCTTGTAAAGAAAAGTGTCATAATGTCAAGGTACAAATAGGGAAAAATAATATTAAAGTGGATATAAATTTCTCAAATTATAATTCCTAAATTTTTATGAAAAGGATTTGGAGGGATGGTTGTGTCAAGCAAAACAATATTTAAATTTTTATAATGTTTCACAATATATATGTCACACAATTGCATATTTCAATCTTAAATCATATGCCTTGCAATGGTATCAATGACTCAAAAAAGTATGCCCCAAGATTACTTGGAATGAATTTGAGCAACAACTACTCACTCGATTTAGCCCTAGTGAGTATGAAGATTTTACATGAGTCCTTTCTAAACTCAAAATAATTTCAACAATTTAAGACTATCAAGATCAGTTTGAAAAATTAGCCAATCATACCACTGGCTTGAGTCCTGAAGTCTTCCAAAGCTATTTTGTGAGTGATCTAAAAGATGACATTAAGGATGAAGTTACAACGTTAAGGCCACAAACATTATAGGAGGTAAAATCATTGGCTAGGTTGGCAAAATATAAATTGAAGTCTCAAGGATGCACCTCCACGTTATTCCAATCTTGGCCACCTTTTTCATCCAATCCAACACCAAATCCTACCAAATCTCCTACCATAAAAAATTTCACACAAGAAGAGATGGAAGCCAAAAGAGCCCAAGGGCTATGTTATAACTGTGATGAGAAGTATTCCTCATAACATAAATGTGTGCATATAAATTGTATTTGATTGATGTGGATAAGGAAACAACCATAGAATCTGTAGAGGTGGAAGAGGAAAATTAGGAAGAGGACCACTAGAACAACCAAAAGTTTTAGAAGAATTCCAACCAAAAATTTTGGTGTATGCCTTCACAAGTATATAAAATACCCAAAACATGAAGGTGATAGGACACTCCAAAGTGCATCAAGTAATAATTCTCATTGAATCTAGAAACACACATAACTTTATTGACCCAAGAGTAGGAAAATAGGGGAATTGTTAAATAAATACTTGTAACTCCTTTGAAGTCGTGATTGCAAATAGAGGAACTTTACCTTGTAAATAAAAGTGTCAAAATATCAAGGTACAAATAGAGGAATATAATCTTAAAGTGGATATAAATTGCCCAAATTAGACTTTCCAAAGTTTGATGAAAAGGATTTAGAGGGATGGTTGTGTCAAGAAAAAATAATATTTTAGTCTTTATAATGTTTCACAATATATATGTCTCACAATTGCATATTTCAATATTTAATCATATGCCTTGCAATGGTATCAAAGCTCAAAAAAGTACGCCCTAAGACCACTTGAAATGAATTTGAGCAACAACTACTCACTCGATTTGGCCCTAGTGAGTATGAAGATTTTACAAGAGCCCTTTCTAAAATCAAAATAATTTTAACTATTTAAGACTATCAAGCTCAGTTTAAAAAAGTATCCAATCATACCACTGGCTTGAGTCCTGAAGTCTTCCAAAGCTATTTTGTGAGTGGTCTAGAGGATGACATTAAGGTGAAGTTACAATGTTAAGGCCGCAAACATTATAGTAGGCAATATCATTAGCTATATTGGCAAAAGATAAATTGAAGTCTCAAGGATGCACCTCCAAGTTTTCCCAATATTGACGACCTTTTTCATCCAAGCCAACACCAAATCCTGCCAACAAATCTCCTACCATAAAAAATTTGACACAAGAAGATATGGAAGCCAAAAGAGCCCAAGGGCTATGTTATAACTGTGATGAGAAGTATTCCTCATAACATAAATGTGTGCACCATAAATTGTATTTTATTGATGTGGATGAGGCAACAACCATAGAATTTGTAGAGGTGGAAGAGGATAATTAGGAAGAGGACCACATAGAACAACCAACAGTCTCAGAATAATCCCAACCAAAAAAATTGGTGTATGCCTTAGTAGGTATATAAACTATTCAGATCATGAAGGTGATAAAACACTTCAAAGCACAATAAGTAATAATTCTCATTGACTCTAGAAACACACATAACTTTATTGATCCAATATTGGCAAAACAAGGGAATTATTATATAAATACTTGTAACTCCTTTGAAGTCATGATTGCAAATGGAGGAACTTTTTCTTGTAAAGAAAAGTGTCAAAATGTTAAGGTACAAATAGAGGAATATAATATTAAAGTGGATATAAATTGCCCAAGTTAAACTTTCCAAAGTTTTATGAAAAGGATTTAGAGGGATGGTTGTGTCAAGAAAAACAATATTTCAGTATTTATAATGTTTCGCAATATATATGTCTCACAATTGCATCTTTCAACTTTAAATCACATGTCGTGCAATGGTATCAATGGCTCAAAAAAGTACATCCCAAGCTTACTTGGAATGAATTTGAGCAACAACAACTCACTCGATTTGGCCCTAGTGAGTATGAAGATTTTACAAGAGCCCTTTCTAAACTCAAAATAATTTCAACTATTAAGACTATCAAGCTCAGTTTGAAAAATTAGCCAATCATACCACTGGCTTGAGTCCTGAAGTCTTCCAAAGCTATTTTGTGAGTGGTCTAGAGGATGACGTTAAGGATTAAGTTACAATGTTAAGGCCACAAACATTATAGTAGGCAATAGCATTAGCTAGATTGGCAAAAGATAAATTGAAGTCTCAAGGATGCACCTCCACGTTTTCCCAATCTTGGCCACCTTTTCCATTCAAGCCAACACCAAATCTTGCCAACAAATCTCCTACCACAAAAAATTTCACACAAGAAGAGATGGAAGTTGTTGGAAATATTGAGTTGTCATTGATGTCAAAGGCAAAAATATCTTCAGAGGTGTCAAAGGCAGAAATATCTCCAAGGATAAATGTCAATGTCAAAGGCAGATATCTTCAAGGATGTTTAATATTTAAATATTAAATACGGAGGTTCATATTTAAATCAGAGGATTTAAATATAGTTTAATAGTTTAAAAAGTTTAAATATTTAAAAATATTTAAAACCTTGGGTGACCTCCTTGCAAAAGTTTTAAAATTTGAAAAATCAAAATTCAAATGTTTTGGCACCAAAGGACAAAGCGCATAATGGTGGAGCCGACTTCGTTGAAAAACAAAGGACAAAGCATATAAATATATGCTTTAATTAATTTGGATGATGCTAAGGTTTGCGAGAGAAAAATCAATCGAGCGGAGTAGTGGCGAACAGGCGGCGGCGAAGGAGGAGAGTGGAGAAGTTTCGGTAGCAGCAAAAAATGAAGGATAAATCCGATATAGTGCAATTCGTGTTTCAACCATCGGGGTAGCCCAGCTGGTTACGTAGCTCACGGGGAGCACTGCTTGGTAGGAGGTTGAGGGGTCGAAACCCTTCGACATCATTTTTTGTTGAAGACAAAGCGGTGGAAGAAATAAATTTGTTTTTGTGCATTAAGGTTTCAAGCGTTGCGATAGCGCAGTCGGTTAAAGGGCCCGTGATAGGGCGCTGCACCTCGCAAGGTGAGGGGATCGAATCCCGTCGGTAGTAGTGAGAGGTATTTAATTTTTGCTTTATTAAAATTGATATTTGAGGGGCTATAAGGTATGGTTTGAAATTTAATTTTGCAAATAATAAAAGGGAGCTATAAGGTATAGTTTTGTGATTTAAATTTTGCAAATGATAAAAGGGAGCTATAAGGTATAGTTTTGAAATTTAATTTTTGCAAATGACAAATGGGAATGAATTTTTGCAAATGATAAATGTGATTTAATTTTTGCAAAAGAAGAAATAAGGGTTCTTGTTGTTAATAAAGCTTTATATTGTGAGTTTCAAAAGGGAGATATAAGGAGTTATTTTTAAGCTTTATTGTGTATGTTTTGATAAGGGTTTCTAAAGTGGTTGATTTGATATTTGATCAAAAAGGGAAAAAGAAAATTGCTAACCAGATTTTGAAGGAACAAACAAAGAGAAGATTATTTTTGTCAAAACAGGTTTGGAAAGCTCATCATCATCATTGAGGTAGATTTGGAGGTATGGTGATTTAATTCCTTTCTCAAAAGTGGTTTTGCTTGAGGAAAATATTTTTGGCATATGGTTGGAGGAATAAGGAATTATTGAATGTGCATTTGTTTTTGCTTGAAATTGAAAATAAAAGTGCAAGGGTTATTGATCAGTTTTGTGAGAAAATTTGTGCATTCCCTTTGATTGAAATTGAGAGTATAAGTGCAAGGGTTATAGATCAGATTTGAGAGAAAATTTATGTATTGTTCATGATTGATTTTGGGAGTAGATGAGAAGGACAGACTTGTGCATTGTGATTGGTTTTGAAGTGAAGGTGGAAATCAACAATTACCTAGTCAGTTATCTAGTGCTAGACTAAAGCTACCTTTTGATGTAATAAATGTGAGACATGTGAAAGCGATAGACTTAATGAATGTGAAGAACATATAGGACATTTGTTAATGCATATCATATTCTATATGTTCATGAAGATAAAAGAATTATGGGTAGAATATATCTGAAATTGCTTTAGTTGAGGAAAGCACACTGAAGAATAAATGAGCATTATTTGTATGCAAGTTTTGGGAATAGATGAGCAGTGTTTGTAAGCAAGTTTTGGATCAGATTGATTGAATATATTTGAGCAGGTTATGAATCAGATTGTTGAAAATATTTGAGAAGGTTTTGGATAAGGTTTTTGAGCAGATTTGAGCAGGTGTTGTGAGCAGATTTATGAGAATATTTGAGCAGGTGTTGTGAGCAGATTTGAGTAGGTTGTGTGAGCATATTTGAGCAAGTGTTGTGAGTATATTTGAGAGTAGATTTGAGTAGGTTGTGTGAGCATATTTGAGCAGGTTTTGGAGTAGATGTGAGCAACATTTATGAGTATGATTTGAGCAGAGTTGATTGAGCAGGATTTGTGAGAAGATTTGAGAGAAGACTTGAGTAGAGGGGATTGGTGTCTCCTATGGAGTGGTGTCCACAAAACTAGAATAGAGTGGAGTGGTGTCCATAGAACTAGAGTAGAGGGGATTGGTGTCTCCTATGGAGTGGTGTCCACAAAACTAGAATAGAGTGGAGTGGTGTCCACAAAACCAGAGTAGAGGGGATTGGTGTCTCCTATGGAGTGGTGTCCACAAAACTAGAATAGAGTGGAGTGGTATCCACAAAGTGGAGTGGTATCCACGAACTAGAGTAGAGGGGATTGGTGTCTCCTATGGAGTGGTGTCCACAAAACTAGAACAGAGTGGAGTGGTGTCCACAGAACCAGAGCAGAGGGGATTGGTGTCTCCTATGGAGTGGTGTCCAAAACAGAATAGAGTGGAGTGGTGTCCACATAACTAGAGAGGGGATTGGTGTCTCCTATGGATTGGTGTCCATGAACTTGAGAGGGGATTGGTGTCTCCTATGGATTGGTGTCCATGAACATTGTAATAGGGGATTGGTGTCTCCTATGGGTTGGTGCCCATAAAATTTTTTGAGAAATTTATAAGCAATATTTCTCCATGGATGTAGCCCACATTGGGTGAACCATATTAAATATATGTCTCTTATGTGTGTGGTGATTTTTTTGCATTGATATTATTATTGTTATCATTTGGATTGAAAAGTAAAAAGTTTTATCTTATACTATTCACCCCCTCTCAGTATAAGCTTGTGTTCTTCAATTGGTATCAGAGCGGGTTCCTTCATGAAAGCCTAACAACTTGAAGGAAGATCTTACAGGAACACAAATGGCACATCAAGAAGGGTTTTCATCAAATAGAGCTCCATTGTTTGATGGGACTAACTATGCTTTCTAGAGCATAAGGATGAAGACTTATTTGATGGCACATGGATATGATATATGGCAATCCATTGAGAATGGGTTCACTCCACCTACAACTCCTCCCATAGATGCAAATGGTAAGAAACCATATGAAAATAATGCCAAGGCAATGAATGCAATCTTAAGTGGATTATGTGAATCAGAGTTTGTGAAGGTCATGCAATGCACTTCAGCAAAATAAATATGGGATAAATTATAGAGAACATATGAAGGAGACGACAAGGTGAAGATGGCAAAACTTCAAACCCATAGGAGAAAGTTTGAAGACTTGAAGATGAAATATGAGGAAGATATTGCTAGGTATCTACTCCGTGTTGATGAGGTTGTCAACACAATTCGTGGACTTGGAGAAAGTATTGAAGACTCTAAGATTGTTCAAAAAATCTTGAGGTCACTTCCCATGAGATTTGATGCAAAGGTTTCAGCAATTGAAGAAATGAAGGATCTCAAAACTTTGAGCATGGATGAGCTACATGGGATTCTCACAGCCTATGAGATGAGGACAGAAAAAGATCAAACATCCAAAAGAGAGGCAACATTCAAAGCTTCAAAGAAGGCAAAGAATAAAGAACCAGAATCAAGTGAAGAATCAAGCAGTGGAGAAGAAGCTAATTTTGTAAGAAGGAATAAGAAGGGTCCAAGAAAACACAAAGGTATGCATTCTATGAAATGTTTCAATTGTGGTAACCTTGGTCATTATGCATCTAATTGTCCACAAGCTAGAAGTAGTAGCAGTGAAGAAGAAAAGGAATATGAGAAAAAGAAAGAAAGAAGATTTTATCATGAAAAGAAAAATAGGCATGGTCAAAACAGGCATGAGAAGAAGATCTTTCAAAAACACAAGAAATTTTTTTATGTTGAGGAAGCAAGCAATTCCTCCAGCAGCAGTGATGAAAGTTTCTTCGATAGTGAAAAGGAAGAGATCCTATTTTTGGCCATAGAAGAGAATGAAGATGCTCCTGTTGTTGAAGACCAAGAAGAAGAGGAAGATTCAAAAGATGAAGAGGAAGCCACAATTGACATAGAAGAGGAACTCATAGTTGCTCTTGAAGAGTTGAAGAGGGTTAGAAAGAAGAACTCAAAATTGAAGGCTCAAGTACAAGAGGATGAGAAAACAAAGGCAAAGCTTCTACAAGATCTCACTGACTTAAAAGTTAAAGTTGAAGAGGCAAGGAGAATTGAAGAAGGTATGGCTGAATAGTTAAAGGCAAAAGAACTAGAGTGTGAAAGACTAGAACATGAAGTTGTCATTCTAAGGAAGGGACTTGAAAAATTTAATGATAAGATATATCAGTTTAGGAAAAGCTCAAAAACTTTGGATGATATTATCAAAGCACAAAGATCTCCATTTATCAAGACTGGACTTGGTTTTGAAGAAGGTCAAGAGAAAGAGTCAAGCTCAAAAGAGATAGAAGCATCAAAGAAAGTAATTGAAGAAGAAGAATTCAAGACCTATGATGATATGTTGAAAAGTGGAAGCATCAATAAGGAAGAAAACAATGCACCATCAAGGAACAGGGAACATCACAGGAAAAGAAGAACCATGCGACCATATCCTCCAAGGCAAGATGAATATTTCTTCCAGGGTTATTGTTTCTCATGTAATCATTTTGGTCACAAAGTTGTACATTGCAGGGTTCATGATAAGAATGATTTTGGCTTCACCAAGAGGAACTTCAATTCATTTGCACCTTTCAAGGACTACAACATCATGTGTTACAATTGCAACAATTTTGGGCATACAACTAGATGGTGTAGAACAGTGTTCCTCGAAACTTCCAAAGATAGGCAAGAAAAAGGATGCTCAAAATATTCAAAGAGGTATGATCTCCAAAGTTTGGAGAAAGAAAATGAAACAAGAAGAGGAGCATAGTAATTTGGGAGTTTCACTCCCATCCCATAATTGATCACCTCAAAGAGAGCAGGTGGTGAGGGGGTTGTGTTTAGTGTCTTATCTTTCAGCCCCAAGGAGCCCTTTGCCATTGATGTCAAAGGGGGAGAGTTTTTAGTAAGGGGGAGCAGCTGGTCAGGGGGAGCAGATTGTGAATCCAGTTGCAGTAAAAGAAAATTTATTTTGGGTTGCCATCAATGACAAAGGGGGAGATTGTTGGAAATATTGAGTTGTCATTGATGTCAAAGGCAGAAATATCTTCAGAGGTGTCAAAAGCAGAAATATCTCCAAGGATAAATGTCAATGTCAAAGGCAGATATCTTCAAGGATGTTTAATATTTAAATAATATTTAAATATTAAATATGGAGGTTCATATTTAAATCAGAGGATTTAAATATAGTTTAATAGTTTAAAAGTTTAATATTAAATTTTAAATATTTAAAACCTTGGGTGACCTCCTTGCAAAAGATTTAAAATTTGAAAAATCAAAATTCAAATGTTTTGGCACCAAAGGACAAAGCGCATAATGGTGGAGCCGACTTCGTTGAAAAACAAAGGACAAAGCATATAAATATATGCTTTAATTAATTTGGACAAGCTAAGGTTTGTGAGAGAAAAATCAATCAAGTGGAGTAGCGGCGAACAGGCGATGGCGAAGGAGGAGAGTGGAGAAGTTTCGGTAGTAGCAAAAAATGAAGGATAAATCCGATATAGTGCAATTCATGTTTCAACCGTCGGGGTAGCCCAGCTAGTTACGTAGCTCACGAGGAGCGCTGCCTGGTAGGAGGTTGAGGGGTCGAAACCCTTCGATGTCATTTTTTGTTGAAGACAAAGCGACGGAAGAAATAAATTTGTTTTTGTGCATTAAGGTTTCAAGCGTTGCGATAGCACAGCCGGTTAAAGGGCCCGTGATAGGGCGCTGCACCTCGCAAGGTGAGGGGATCGAATCCCGTCGATAGCAGTGAGAGGTATTTAATTTTTTCTTTATTAAAATTGATATTTGAGGGGCTATAAGGTATGGTTTGAAATTTAATTTTGCAAATAATAAAAGGGAGCTATAAGGTATAGTTTTGTGATTTAAATTTTGCAAATGATAAAAGGGAGCTATAAGGTATAGTTTTGAAATTTAAATTTTTGCAAATGACAAATGGGAATGAATTTTTGCAAATGATAAATGTGATTTAATTTTTGCAAAAGAAGAAATAAGGGTTCTTGTTGTTAATAAAGCTTTATATTGTGAGTTTCAAAAGGGAGATATAAGGAGTTATTTTTAAGCTTTATTGTGTATGTTTTGATAAGGGTTTCTAAAGTGGTTGATTTGATATTTGATCAAAAAGGGAAAAAGAAAATTGCTAACCAGATTTTGAAGGAACAAACAAAGAGAAGATTATTTTTGTCAAAACAGGTTTGGAAAGCTCATCATCATCATTGAGGTAAATTTGGAGGTATGGTGATTTAATTCCTTTCTCAAAAGTGGTTTTGCTTGAGGAAAATATTTTTGGCATATGGTTGGAGGAATAAGGAATTATTGAATGTGCATTTGTTTTTGCTTGAAATTGAAAATAAAAGTGCAAGGGTTATTGATCAGTTTTGTGAGCAAATTTGTGCATTCCCTTTGATTGAAATTGAGAGTATAAGTGCAAGGGTTATAGATCAGATTTGAGAGAAAATTTGTGTATTGTTCATGATTGATTTTGGGAGTAGATGAGAAGGACAGACTTGTGCATTGTGATTGGTTTTGAAGTGAAGGTGGAAATCAACAATTACCTGGTCAGTTATCTAGTGCTAGACTAAAGCTACCTTTTGATGTAATAAATGTGAGACATGTGAAAGCGACAGACTTAATGAATGTGAAGAACATATAGGACATTTGTTAATGCATATCATATTCTATATGTTCATGAAGATAAAATAATTTTGGGTAGAATATGTCTAAAATTGCTTTAGTTGAGGAAAGCACACTGAAGAATAAATGAGCATTATTTGTATGCAAGTTTTGGGAATAGATGAGCAGTGTTTGTAAGCAAGTTTTGGATCAGATTGATTGAATATATTTGAGCAGGTTATGAATCAGATTGTTGAAAATATTTGAGAAGGTTTTGGATAAGGTTTTTGAGCAGATTTGAGCAGGTGTTGTGAGCAAATTTGTGAGCATATTTGAGCAGGTATTGTAAGCATATTTGAGAGCATATTTGAGCAGGTTGTGTGAGTAAATTTGAGAAAGTTTTGTGAGTATATTTGAGCAAGTGTTGTGAGCATATTTGAGAGAATATTTGAGTAGGTTGTGTGAGCAGATTTGAGCAGGTTTTGGAGTAGATGTGAGCAACATTTATGAGCAGGTTATGGAGCTAGTTTGAGCAGAGTTGATTGAGTAGGATTTGTGAGCAGATTTGAGAGAAGACTTGAGTAGAGGGGTGTAGCACCCTAAAATTGGTGCAGTTAAACCATAAATAAAAAGTAGAAATTTGAATTTTAACCTCAAAATCGTCTATTAACCGCTTACCTCATTTTTTGTGCCATTTTTAGAGGTTGTTGTGACTGTTGGATGATATCATCGTCAATCTGACAATATCATCCCAAATCGGACGAATTCGTCTGGAACAGAACATCCAGACGATTTAGTCCCAAAACCAAATTTTTGTAATTAGCTTTTGTTCCAACGACCTCTCCAACTTGGGCAGAAGCGTGTCTGCATGGTTGGATATTCCCACGTTGAGGATCTCCTAGATTAGGATGATCCCCAACCTCCTAACCTCCCCCTAATCCTATATAAACTAGGATTTTCCTAGTTTATCCCCCTGACTCCCTCCCTGACTCCCTACCTGGCTGCCTGGCTGATTATTTCCCAGCAATTTTAGTTATTGTTGTGATATCCCATCATTTGCACTTGTATTTTCAAGTTTTGTTGCAGGATTTCATTGTTTTTAGCCAAAAGTAGCTCAGATCGTCGTAGGCGATTCAACTACAATTTTAGATGATCCTATCAAGATCGACGATGATCTTGTACGATTACAGACGATCCGATCTGCAATTCAGCTTGGGGGCAATCAAAGCCTTGAGTTTTCATTCTCTATCTCATTTTCCTTATTTATTGGTGCATTAGATTAATTTACTTATATTTTGCATCTTGGAGTTCACCTCATTTAGCATAATTGCATGATAAAATTCAAAGTAAGTTTCCAAAACAGTGCATCTCATTTAATTTGATATCTGAATTTATCATTAAAACATCTATACTCTTATTTCTATCATTTTGCATCATTCTTGCAATTGTATTTTTGGTTTTTGGTGTCTATTTTCTTGATTGCAGGTTTCTGATGAATTCGCTTGACGAATTCATCAGGTCACTGATGATCTTGGGTGATCTCGGATGATCTCCTATGATTTGGGATGATTCTATACAATTACAGATGATTCTATCATATTTGGGACAATCTGGACTCCTACAAGCTTCAGAATCTTTATCAGACATCAGAAATCAGGTGTATTATTCTCCATTTTATATATTCTCTGTATTCAATCACATTAGGATTCATTTATGTCTTTTGTCTTCATATAAATTAGAATCTTCATATAAGATAGCTTAGCTTCATTTTGGCCAACCTAGGAATCTAAATGATTGAACATAAAACGAACAAATCAAACCCATTCTCAACCTAGGCATGGAAACTGCCACTCAAAGTTTCCTGGTGAACCCCACCATCCGTAAAAAATTCACCTTTATACCCCTCCCCCGAGAGGCACGACCTTCAAAGGGCCTCTCCGTCCGAGGTATTGTTCCATCATTTTCTCACCCCCCTTTCGGGCACGGATCCTTTAGCCTGAAGGTAAGGGTGCAAAAAATTTGGGCGATACATTTTGGTGAACCCGACGTGAAATTAAAAACACCTTCTGATAACAATCCAAAAAAAAAACACATTATTAAGAACATCTAGAATCATTAGAAAACTGTTAAATTTGCATATCATACTTAGATGGTAGATTATAATAGAAGACGAGCTATCTCTATAAATATTGAAAATCAATTAACGGTCATAGAGATTACTTCTGTGCTTAGAGTACCACAAACATATAGAGCCCAACATTTGTGGGACGAACTTGATAGGAGATTAGGTATTATTGAATCTAAATCTGCAAAACTTAGACAAATTAAGAGGTTTGTCCTTGATAGAATCCTAGATCCTGATCAGGTGACTTTGTATCATGAACTTCAAAGAGCTTGCCATAGGTGGTTAGCCGATAAAAGAGCACTTGTGTCTTTTGAATTATACACCTTTGAGGAATACCTTGAGAACGTAGTTGTAGTACATAAATTTCTATCTCATGTAGAGGATCAAGAAGTCGTTCTTACGGATAGAAAGAGATGGAATAGAGTTCCTAGAGCTGTGTTGTATCGAGAGTATTGCCATGAACTTTATTTTTACATGTCAAAGTCTGAAATAGATCATATTACCATAACACACTTTGTCAAGTTCTTGAAAAACAACTTCCAATTTGAAGAGGAGCATTTCATAACTCCTAATGAACTTGACCCTATCAATGATATCCATAAACTATTCATAGAAAGCTAAGTGATTCTTTCTACTATTATTTCTTACAACTAGCATGTTGTTTGTTATTTTTATTCTCGCAAAATAATAATATAATAAAATCACACAAAAAAAAAAAACAACAAAACATTTCCTTTTAAAGTATTATAGTAGGTATATAGTTAAAATATATACCTCTCAACCCTATCACATATATATATAAGTATATATATTTGCCAAAACCTAATTTTAGCACAATGCCTAGACTTAGGAATGGAAAAAAAACCGAAGAAGATGAAGATTGGTTAGGAAGTCCATTAACTGACCAAAATGTCCCTCCTGAGGACCAAGTTTAGGAAGAAGAAACCCTAGACCAGCAAGAAGAAGAGCTTGTTGTAGGAAATGAACAAGAAGAATCTATTAGAGAGGAAGGATCCTCATCCCCTAAAATGTCTCCGGGAGGAGCTATCACTTTTGAAAAAATGGAACAATTCCTAGAAGTTCATTAACACTAATATTGGTGTTTTTAATAGAGCAGGCCATATGGACAAGGATCAAATTAGTGACACTCAAGAAACTCTAAAAGAAGTATTTCAAACACACACTAATACCTTGTCCTTTATTGAACAAGAGAGTGATCAAGCTGGACCATCCAATTTGGCTATAGTAGCTGCGATCCAGAGCATGCAACAACAACAGGTTACCCAACAATCTAAAGTCCCCGTTAACAAGCCTAGAGTCATTCTCGCATAAAAGAAACCATCATTTACTGCTCTATTTCGCCAAGCTCTTGATCAACATACCTCAAATCAACAAAAACCCAAAACAAAACCGAACACCAATTACCAACAATCTAAGGTACAACATAATACTATTACAAATCCCCTTCATAATACTCTTCCTACAAACACTTTGCATAATAGCAATATAACATCTAATCCTTGTGTCACACCATCATACGCTCATAGATCCCATACCTATGTGCCACCGAACCAATATGGTGGACAAACTAGCAAACTTGAAGCCGTGGTGAAGCAATTAGTTTCTCGCATGGACCATATAGATCCCTATCGTCCCTCGTACAATTATTGAGAGATGTGTAGTCAGCCTTTAGATCCTATAGTCGTAGCACAGTCGTATCCTAAATATTTTCCTATGCCTGTTCTTCCCATATATAAAGGAACCGAAGATCCCATAGAGCATCTTCATATGTTTAGGATAACATGTCATGATATATCACATGATGACTTGTTATTACTAAAAATGTTCCCAAAAAGCTTGGGAGGAATGGCATTAGAGTGGTATTATCAATTACCCACTAATTCTTTGAGGAATTTTGAAGAAACTGTCGAGTCTTTTGTTCATCAATTTAGTGCCTACATCGAAAGAGATGTGACCATTAAATATTTGTATAACTTAAAACAAGGCAAAGAGGAATGCTTTGCTGATTTCCTAGCTAGGTGGAGACAATTGATAGGAAAATTGCACTTTGTGTTACCTTATAGGGAGATGTTGGACATCTTTATTAATAATTTACAAGAGCAACTATCTTATGAATTATCAACTGCTACCTTGACCACCTTCGATCAAGCTATAGACTTAGCCCAAAGAGTGGAAGATGCTCTCATTAGGAGAGGCCAACTTAAAAAGAGAGACGATGAGAAAACATCCAAAAATCAATATAAGAATAAACAAGTTGTGGGTTATGGAGTCATCGATAGCAGAAATACTACTAATGTTAATGCTACGAAGACAACGGAGAAGTTTGTATTGAAACCTCCTGATAGACCTCCTCAAGAATTTACTAGGTTAAATCAACCTTTATCAACTATTCTATCGCAATTATTAGAATGAGGTTTGATTCAATTACCAAATATTCGAGAACCTGATCCAACTATACCCGGATACAGAGCATATTTACACTGTGACTTCCATAGAGGACTTGGACACACTACCAACTCTTGTAAAAGATTAAAACATAAAATACAGGACTTAATTGATAACAATGAGATGGAGGTGCAAGCCTTTCAACCTAAGCAAAATCCTCCTAATAATGTTCAAAAGAACACCCCACAAAACCAGAATCAAAATGCCAATCAGTCATTGGACATCTTTCAACATGCCTTACCAAAACATGGTAAGGATGTGGCTAATCAAGTTGAACATCATAATGTCCCTCCTCCTGCCCGATATGTAGGAACTATTAGTGGGAATTTACCTGTTCATGATCTAGAAATCTTTGCCACAACTTTATCCGTGGTTACAACTAGGCCTCTATATAATATTCAGATACCTGATCTTAGTGATACGGAATACGAGACTGAGAGTGATATGGAAATCACATCAAATCAATCGAATAGTTCTAAATATGAATTGGATCCTATTCACCCTATCACAAGTTATATGGTTCCAGAAGAGCCATTTCCAAGAAGATTCACTACTAGACCATCGTCTCACCGATTACTTTCTAATGAGATAGCTATAAATGCTAGACCAATACCCATTCATCATCTGTAGAATCATATTTTGGGTACCATTGGAGCTGTTACTAGACAACAGACTCAAAATTCTCAACAAGATCAAATTCAGAATGGTGGATCATCTCCATTTGTTTTGAAGGTTCCTAATAAAGGGAATCATTCACTTAATGTTCAACCTAAACCTCCTTATAATATTAATGAACAATTATCAAATATTATAGCTATAATTTCTCTCTTGGACCTTTTAAGATATTCTCATACACATAGAGATAAATTAATGCTCACATTAAGTCAGATGATGGTACCACAAGATATTCAACCTGAAGCCATGGCCGATACTATAATAACTCATGAAGTTGATTGTATTGACTTTCGGGATAGAGACCTACCGCAACATAGTTTACATAAAGATAACCCCTTATATATTACTGCCTTAATTAGAGATGTAGCAGTCAAACGAATTTTGATTGATAATGGTTCATCTTTAAATATCTGCACTTTTGACTTCTACCAAAGATTTGGATTTAGAAGTGATGAAATGAAAAGAACTGATATGATCATAAAAGCTTTCAATGACAAAACACAAGAAACATGTGGAGTTATTACCATTCCATTGCAGGTTGGTCCAAGAACCTTGGATACGACTATGTTTATTGTACATTGCCTTGCATCATACAATATACTCTTGGGTCGCCCTTGGATCAACGCGATGTGAGCTATTCCCTCAACTTTACATCAATGTGTTAAGTTCGAATTTAAGAATCAGTTGGTTACCATTCATGGTGATCCAAGACCCTTTGATATGTGTGCTTTGGCAGAACCTATTGGAGTTCAATTTTGCCCTACTCTGTCATCCACACATCCTAATTCTCATTATCCATCTAAACGTGTGAAACTCACACCCACAACGTCATCTACTTCTTCTCCATCAGTTGCACCTCCACATATAGCTCAACCATCTTCTAAACAAACCACATTAGGACCTAAGAAAGATCCTAATCCCACAACCAATGTCTCTTGTTCTACTCCTATAACTTCCATACCTATAATAGACCCATCTATCGAAACCTCTACACCATCTACATCCACCAAATTCATATTTTCCACATCAAAAGACGTAGGGAATGTTCCTTCTACCTCTTATGCTCTTACTGACGAGCTCTTACCCGATCTATCTAAAATTCTTATATAAGAAGAAAAGAATGCTTCTATGCAAGATTCCCTTATTTTAAATAATTTGCCACCATCTCCTCGTACCTTGGGCCTCCCACAACCTATGGGAAGTATTTACCAAGTCGGGAGTTGTGCCTTTATTTATAAGGGAGATGACTGGGGTAGAATACCCAGAAACATCAGAACTCATTATGATGGATATGCTCGATGTTATTTTACTAATGAGTATATTAAAGCCAAACCTATAATGCTTAAATTGGGATATAAAGGGAAAGGTTTGGGACCTTTCCAAAATGGTATGAAAGAACCTTTTGAGGTAGAAGCGTGGCCTGCACGATGTGGTATGGGCCTATTTTCTAGTAAGGGTCAGCCATTCCCATTTGAGGATGATGACCATCTTATATGTTACCAAGATTATTTAGATGAACGCGATGCTTTGCATTTAATGAATAAGACATTCACATGTAATATGTTATTTATAGCTTATCCTGAGATGATCGTTGAATCTGACGATGAGTTGGAGGGAAATATCTTTCACGATGTCTCCGTTGAGGAATTATTATATAATGAATTTTATTTTGATGGCTCTAAACCTAGTATAGCCCAGCTTGGGGCCACGACTCCTCAATACAAATTATCCAAGCTAACCTTGGAAGAATTACAAGAATTGGGCGTTTCACCCGCCCCACCTAATTTTGAGAGAGATATACACATGGAAGTATAAAATGTCATAAAAATTAACATTGGAACCAACGATAACCCTCACATAATCAACATTGGATCAAAATTGAGTCAAGAAAAACAGGATAAATACATTGTATTTCTTAAAGAATATGAAGATGTTTTTGCTTGGACATATGAAGATATACCAGGTTTAGACCCTTCTGTAGTTATGCATCACCTAGTAGTGCATTCGGATGCTAAACCTATTAAGTAGAAGCTTAGAAAAATGCATCCTAAAGTGGCCTTACTAGTCAAAGGGGAGTTAGAAAAATTCTTGAATGTTATTTTTATACAAGCCATTGATTATGCTGAATGGATCTCGAATGTAGTTCTAGTAACTAAGAAAGAAGCTACTAAGATTAGGGTTTGTACAGACTTTAGAGATATTAATGTTGCATGCCCTAAAGATGATTTTCCCCTTCCCAATATGGATAAGATCATTGATTTTACTACTGGGAGTGGAATGATATCCTTAATGGATGGATTTTCTGGTTATAATCAAATCAGGATAGCTCCTGAAGATCAGGCTAAAACAACCTTAACCCCTTGGGGGACTTTCTGTTGGAAAGTGATGCCATTCGGTTTGAAGAATGTAGGTGCAACCTATCAACGAGCCATGACTTATATATTTCATGATATGATGCATGATATACTACATGATTATGTAGACGACATTATAGCACGTTCTACTGAAGAAGATGACCATTTAGATGACTTGAGAAAAGTATTTGATCGGTTAAGGTATCTTATTCGATTGAATCCAGCAAAATGTATATTCTGAGTTAAGTCAGGTAAATTATTGGGGGTTATAGTTTCTTTACGTGGCATTGAAATTGACCCTCTCAAGATTACGGCTATCATTGATATGCCCGCACCTACAAATATATCTGAATTACGGAGTCTACAAGGTAAGCTTCAAGCTATCCGTCGCTTCATCGATAAGTTGGCAGATAAAACTAGACCCTTTCTTAAGCTTCTTAAGAAGGATGTCTCTTTCCATTGGGACAACGAATGTAAGGAAGCATTTGAACTCCTCAAACAATATCTTCTTAACCCACCTGTACTTTCGCCACCTAAACCTGATCGCCCATTTATCTTGTATATTTCTGCTTCAGATTTTGCTTTAGGAGCTATGTTAGCTCAACTTGATGATGAGAAAAGAGAGCATGCTAATTATTACATTAGCATAACATTAATTAGTTATGAAACCCACTACACAACATTAGAGAAGTTATGTTTAGCAGTCGTATTTTCTATACAAAAACTATGCCATTATATGCTCAGTCAAAAAACATACATTATACCTAGATGTTGTAGGTGAGTTGGAGAGGAGAGGGCAATCCTCCAAGGGAGGTCCCAGGTTCAAATCTCCACCCTACCAAAAAGCTGAATTGGGTATCCAAAATCCAAATGATAATGTTGGTGCGGGCAGGGTCGGGTGCGACCCCTAGGTGACTTTGACGGTGTAGAACCCCCTGTTTGTGGTCTCTCAGACCAAGGCGGCTCTGCAAGGGGTTTTTCGCTATTAAAAAAAAAACATACGTTATTTCTAAATCCGATCCCTTGCGGTATCTCATGAGTCGACCTTATTTATCTGGTCACACAACGAAGTGGGTTCTTGCTCTAAGCGAGTTTGAACTCACGTTTATAGGACAGAAGTCTGTTAAGGGTCAAATCATAGTAGATCAATTAGCTGCTGCACCCTTAGAGTCCACCCATCCCCTCGTCATTGAATTTCTTGATGAATGCCTTAACCTAGAGGTAGATCATTCAGAGCAATGGTCCCTATACTTTGACGGAGCTCGATGCATGAGTGGGGTTGGTGCAGGTATTATTTTGATATCTCCACATAAACATCTCATACCTCTATCCTTTAAATTAACGTTTGCCTATACTAATAACACTACTGAATATGAGGCTCTAATCCTTGGATTACGAGCTGCCCTGGCACTGAAAATTAAAAATCTATTAGTTTTTGATGATTCTCAACTTGTTATAAATCAAATTAACGATGTTTATCAGACCAGAGATGATAAATTGCGCCCATATAAAGCATATGTATTACAATTAATATCTTTATTTGATCAAGTTACCTTGGAAGCTATTCCTAGAACTAGCAATCATGCGGCTAACGCTATGGTCGTAGCTGCATCTCTTTTACCCTTGGAGTTAGATGAAGAATATGCTACCATCATTATTCGTTGACTCCAGGAACCCGCTTCAACTAAATCATGCTTGGAACCTTTGGACGTGTTTCTAATCAACGAAACTATTCCTAAACTTTGGTACACTGACATCCTCAATTTTCTTCAAAATGGGACCTTCCCTGAAGGTTTTAATAGAAACCAATGCCGGTTATTACGTAGACAAGCAAGTCGCTTCGTAATAATTGGCAATACATTATATAGGAGATCTTTTGAAGGTATCCTATTGAGATGTTTGAATCTAGAAGAGTCTAGATCAGCTTTGAGTGAAGCCCACGATGGATCTTGTGGGGGACACTTTAGTGGTAGCGCCATTGCTAAGAAGCTCCTTAGGATAGGATATTTTTGGCCTACCATGGAGAATTATGCACATGATTACGTGCGCCATTGTGACAAGTGCCAGAAACACGCTGACCTTGTCCATGCGCCTACACAAGAACTGCAGGCTATTTCATCTCCTTGGCCCTTTTCAAAATGGGGCTTAGACATCATCGAAAAAATCAATCCTGTGTCATCTGATGGACACAAATTCATCATAACCACCATCGAGTATTTTATGAAGTGGGTCGAAGCTATGCCCTTAGCTTCTTGCACTGGAACGCAAGTTTCCAAGTTTATTCTTAATCAAATTATTTGTAGGTTCGAAATTCCTGCAAATCTCATCTCGAATAATGGAACTTGTTTCAAAAACAAATATGTAAATAAACTATGTCAAAAATATAAAATTCAACATCGTTTGTCCACTCCCTATTATCCTCAGGGTAATGGCCAAGTAGAAGCATCTAATAAAACATTAATTAAAATCCTCAAGAGATTGGTCAATAAATCTGGCCGTGATTGGCACATTCAATTATATCCTGCTTTGTGGGCTTATCGAACTAGCATTTGTACTCCCACGAGCACTTCACCTTTTGTTTTGGTTTATGGCGTTGAAGTTGTTTTTCCCTTTGAACTAGAAGTTCCTTCTTTGGCTCTACTACTTCAAGATATTGAAGTAGGAGATGAATATCGTGCTGGCAGATTTAGTCAGCTGGAACTCCTAGATGAGAAGCGCATTAATTCTTTGGAGCATCTTCGTGCCTACCAGAACAAGCTCAAACGAGCATATCTCAAGAAAGTTCATAATCGATCCTTTGAGATCAACGACCTCATCTTAAAAGAAAATAAAAAAAATACTAATGCAACTAAAGACCTTAAAGGCAAATTCGAGCCTAACTGGCTTGGGCCACTACTAAATTTGGATTGGGAGCATACATATTAGCTACCTTAGATGGTAAATATCTTAAAGAACCTATGAAAATTATGCATCTTAAGCGCTATTATACATAAATATGGTAATTTCATCACTATATATATTATACATATTTTCTCATATTAGTAATTCATATAAAAATTTCAAAAAACAGTAATATTATGTATTCTCTCAATTCATAAATTAAAATCAAAATATAAAAAAATCAAAATCCTCAAAAACATCTTCTATTTTGCACCTGTCAATTCTTGAAGTATTGCAGTTATATTTTCGGTTATTTTGGATAAATTAGCATTTATCTGGAATCCCTCACTTTCACACTCACATGAATAAATATCTTGATCTTATTTGGTATGATTATTAATCTCTCTTATATCGAAGTCCATAGTTGAATTAAATAAAGTTTTGAGCATAGAGAACTGATCTTGTTATTTACTTGAACCAAGTACACCTTTTCACATTAAAATGATTTCATTGCAAATTCAAAATGATGCTACACAGTAGAAGTGGTCTCTTGAGCGAAAAGTTTCCCCTGCTATCCTATCATGCACATGGTCTAGAATCTTTGAGAATTGACAAAAGGACAAGCTCACCCCCGCCTAGAATAAAAATCCCTTGCTCTACAACCAATCCGAGCAAGTATCCCTAGTATAGGAAGAAAAGAAAAAGAAAATCAAGAAAAATCATGAGAAAAAGAGAAATTATTCGAAAACATTATTTCAGTATCATTTTGTACCATCTCAGCAATATTTCAGCATTATCTCAGTGTCAAGCAAAATACAAAATACAAAAAAAAAATAGAAAAAGAAAATAAAAGAAAAAGCAAAAAGCAATAAATCCCCCCCCCTTTGAAAGAAGGAAGTGTGAAGCTTGAATCCCTGGAATTCTCAATTATTCGAAAACTGTGAGGTAAACCCCATAACAGGTGATTTGTGCCCAACTTGCTTGACATTGGGTAACTCCTAGCATGGTGATATGTCTGTCACATTAGCGACCTTCTTTTGTACAAACCTATGTCCGCTTATGGATCAGCTAGCTCTTGATGACCCGACTTACATAGTAGTCTGGTACGGTTACATGCATATAAATCATGGTCAACGAACACTCATTTTGTTAATTCAAATTACTTATATCAAATTATCTTGCTCAAAATCGGTAAATGAACATTACAATTGCACACACATTTGTGTTTGAGAGATTTTGTATCATTATGATAGATCAAGATCGGCAATGAACTCACGTATGCACACGGGGTTCCTTATAAATCTAAATTTTGTCTTTGAGATAATTTAAAATATTTATTCAAATCTTCTGGAATAATTTGACTTTCTTACTTGAGAATATCTCGCTAGCGTAAAATCAATTAAATACATTTTTTTCAAAAATCCAAAATTTTCTTGCAAAACATGTTAAAAAATCTAGCAATAAAGTCACATTTATATATTTTTGACTTTCGCGACAATGGTATAGTTCCTAAACCTAAATTGGAATTTTATGCCTAGTGCAAGTCCTCATTTTTATATTTTTTGTTTATCTCAAAATCAAAAATCAACTATGCAATAAAACTATTATATCAATTTCTTCTTTGGATTTCGCGATGATGGTATAAGTCTATACCTAAAATTCTATGCCTAGCGCAAACCATCGTTCTAATTTTATTTTCCATTTATTTAATCCATAAAAACATATGGCTTAAATCATTATGTTACACAATTGTGCTTTAAAAAGAACGAAAACTTTCCTATTTCATTTCATTATGTCAACATTCATTTTTTTTGCAATGATGGTATAATTCCTAGGGAATTGTTCAAATTTCTATCATACTTAGGAATTTTATGCCTAGCAAAAATCATATTTTTAATATTTCATGCATAATATTTTCATGGAAATCTGAAAACAAATCATCACTATCATCATTTTTCATCATCACAACACAAAGTCTTAAGAAAGTCTCTTAAGCACCCTTTTACTTTTAGCAATATTTCTCTCATACCGGGATTAGCTTGATGACCTAGCGAGCGGTGACTCCATGAAATGGTCATGTAACAACGACAATATCCTTTGAAATTATTGTTAGAAGTCACTTTATTTTCATCAAAACACACCACAACAACCAGTTTGTTTACATCAGATTATTTCATTTAATTTTATAGCATGACATAAAATTATAATATTTTCAACGACATAATTACATGAATAGTCAATCAACAATTAACACATTAAAAACATCATAAAACATATGCACAAATCATATCACAAAAGAACATCATATATATATCAAGAAGTATATACATCATATCAAAACGGATTGGTATGCCACAATCTATACCCTGGCATACTCAATCATCTCAAAAATAGTCTATGTACAATGTGCATCTAGTCTCGAGAAGACCTCGAGCTCTCAGCCTCATCTCCTCTCCCGCCTTGAGGTGGAGGAGGTGGTCCCATCGAAGCCCGTCCTGTATCGTGGGTCCTCGACATCGATCGTGATGATGTCCTCGATGACCCCATCCTGATCGGCTCCGTAATGTCGGTTGGCAACTGTATCCTCTGGCCCTCTAGAACCAGTTGGTAGTACACTCCCTAATAGAACACGGTCTAAGCAACCGACCACGCCAGCTCCATAATGCTCGCCCCTCCACTCCGAGCCTTGAGCCGTGTAGCCTCATCCTATAGAGTCTGCACCTAAGCTCGTAGGTGGGCATTCTTCGCTCGAAGAGCTACCATCTCGTTGCTCTCCCCCACATCGACACCCTTGCCCCTATCGAGCGATGGTGGCCTATCCCTCTACTGAGGAGGGAGTCTTTCTATCCTCTCCTCTCTCCTCTCCTCCCTCCTCTATGACTGCTACTGTATCTCCGAAGCTTATGGTACTCTCCGGTGTCTCTCCTGAGGAGGTCATCGCTGATCCCTCCCTTCATGACCCCTCACTGCATCGATGGCAGCCTAGCACCACCTCTCCATCCATTGCACTATAGCGTGCATCGGACCTTATGCCCTCATCATCCGAGGAGGGCGGATGCCTACATACCAGGCATCATATCCGTCTGCTATCCCTGCATCATCCCCATCCACTGGCTGAATGGGGGCATCATCAGCATCCTGACTCCAGAACCACTGCATGTCTGGAGCCCCACTCAGTGTGGTACTATCTCGCACAGTCTGAGAGTACTCATAATCCCTAAGAGTAGGGATCCCCTATTATAGATCGAACTGCCTCAAAACTCGATCGTAGCGATGGAGCTCTACCTCTCCCTGCTCTGTCCTCAACCATATGACTCGCCTGATGTGAGCCAACTCCTATCCATCCTCTACCCACCCTGGATGCTCTCTCCATGGTCTCCAGGTGATCTAATCTGGGGTGAGGTCATCCAACAACCTCTAGGACATCGGTAGATCTATCCACCACTGTGACCCTCTCTGGAGCCACCAATAGAAAACCCGGGGTCTCTCTCGGTCAACTCCTGTTAGTGGAAGCCCTACCGGCATCCGCATCACAATGTGCTCCCAACACCAAACTTGTAGAAGCGATGTCAGCACCAGACATCGACCCCCCTTGTATACGACCCCATAAAGGATCCTATACAAGCGACATTGTACAAAGATGCCCTAAGCAAACTTGTATCTGTGGGCTCTCATATCACAAACCACATCTAAAAGTAGCCATGGTAATCTGCATCCAATCTAGTGGCATAGAAGAAGGCCACCCACCACCCCTGACAAAACCTGGGTCAACCGAGACACCCTAGGCATCCACCTCAATGCCTCGATGTTCACTCTGCCTTTCTCTAGGACGAAGCTCGGGTCCTCACACAATCTCATCATAGCGTGGCCCTGATCGGCCGAAGGGGTCATGAATCGACCGTGTATGGGGATCCTCAAGATCCTCCATACATCCTCTAGAGTGGGAGTCATCTCCCCTTTCGATAGCCGAAAGCAAAACGACTTCGGATACCATCTCTCTGCTAGGGCTATAAGTAGCCCCATGTTTGTAGGAATTTGTGGCATCTCTACCACATGTTGTAGTCCTACCTCTACCAATCTATCTCTCTCGGCCTGATCGAGCGCGGCCAAATCGTCTCTTAGACCTCCGTATTTCCACTCCCGACTCTTTAGAAATCCCCTCTGCAAAATAAGCAATAAAACAACAAAAATCATTAGTACATAATCATTAAAAAAAAATTAAATCATCCCATAAAAGTTGATATCGCCCATTATTGGACGATATTGTACCAAATTTAGATAAAATCGTCCTTAATAGGACGAAATCGTCTTTGTTCTTCAATTTGGGGATCGCCCCTTATTGGACGGGATCACCCCTATTTCTTTGATTTCGTCCCTAGACGAAATCGGCAATATAGAGACGATTTTTTCGTCGGCCTAAAAACGGTCGCGACGCCCAAAAACACTTAAAATTCAAGTAAAAAATCAAGTTAAAAACACAGTAAACTAGGTTTAGATCCTTACCCGCAACCCATGTCGGATCTCTGTAGATCTGTGTGCCGTCTCTACCATTTCGTCTGCAAAGCTCTGAAACAACGAAAGTGAACAGTAAAAATAAATTAGGGTTTTACCCTATTTTTCTTATTTTTATTCAAAACGACATTTTTTTTTATTTTTTCTTTTTCGCGCTTTTACCTCAAACGTTCGATTTGGGTAAAAACTCGGAGGGGGCACCATAGAAAACAGTCGTACGATTCGACCTAGAATCGTCGTCTAAAAAATGGAATAAATTTTTGCTTTCTTGTAAAGCATGAAGAACTCGTCTTTAACGCATTTTTTTCGGAAAATTCGCTAAAGAGGGGGCAAAATGTAGCACCCTAAAATTGGCGTAGTTAAACCATCAGTAAAAAGTAGAAATTTGAATTTTAACCCCAAAATCGCCCGTTAACCGCTTACCTCATTTTTCATGCCATTTTTAAAGGTTGTTGTGACCGTTGGACGATATCGTCGTCGATCTGACGATATCGTCATCGATCTGAATTTATCATCCCAAATCGGATGAATTCGTCTGGAACAAAACATCCAGACGATTTAGTCCCAAAATTGAATTTTTGTAATTAGCTTTTGTTCCAACGACCTCTCCAACTTGGGCAGAAGCGTGTCTGTGCAGTTGGAGATTCCCACTTTGAGGATATCCCATATTGGGATGATCCCCAACCTCCTAACCTCCCCCTAATCCTATATAAACTGGGATTTTCCCAGTTTATCCCCCTGACTCCCTACCTGGCTGATTATTTCCTTGCAATTTTAGTTTTTGTTGTGATCTCCCATCATTTGCACTTGTATTTTCAAGTTTTGTTGCAGGATTTCACTGTGTTTCAGTCGAAAGTAGCTCGGATCATCGCAGGCGATTCAACTACAATTTTAGACGATCCTATCAAGATCGACGACGATCTTGTACAATTACAGATGATTCGATCTGCAATTCAGCTTGGGGGCAATCAAAGCCCTAAGTTTGCATTCTCTATCTCATTTTCCTTATTTATTGGTGCATTAGATTAATTTACTTATGTTTTGCATCTTGGAGTTCACCTCATTTAGCATAATTGCATGATAAAATTCAAAGTAAGTTTCCAAAATAGTGCATCTCATTTAATTTGATATATGGATTTATCATTCAAACATCTATACTCTTATTTCTATCATTTTGCATCATTCTTGCAATTGTATTTTTGGTTTTTGGTGTCTATTTTCTTGATTGCAGGTTTCTAACGAATTTGCCTGACGAATTCGTCAGGTCGCTGACTATCTTGGGTGATCTCGGATGATCTCGGATGATCTCCTATGATTTGGGATGATTATGTACAATTACAGGCAATCCTGTCATATCCGGGATGATCTGGACTCCTACAAGCTTCAGAATCTTCATCAGACATCAAAAATCAGGTGTACTCTTCTCCATTTTATATATTCTCTGTATTCAATCACATTAGGATTCATTTATGTCTTTTGTCTTCATATAAATCAGAATCTTCATATAGGATAGCTTAGCTTCATTTTGGCCAACCTAGGAATCTGAATGATTGAACATAAAATGAACAAATCAAACCCATTCTCAACCTAGGCATGGAAACTGCCACTCAAAGTTTCCTAGTGAACCCCACCATCCGTCGAAAATTAACCTTTATACCCATCCCCCGAGAGGCGCAAACTTTAAAGGGCCTCTCCATCCGAGGTATTGTTCCATCCTTTTCTCACCCCCATTATGGGTACGGATTCTTTATCCTGAAGGTAAGGGTGCAAAAAATTTGGGTGATACAAGGGGATTGTTGTCTCTTGTGGAGTGGTGTCTACAAAACCAGAACAAAGTGGAGTGGTGTCCACAAAACCAGAGTAAAGGAGATTGGTGTCTCTTGTGGAGTGGTGTCCACAAAACTAAAATAGAGCAGAGTGGTGTACATAGAACTAGAGTAGAGGGGATTGATGTCTCCTATGGAGTGGTGTCCACAAAACTAGAACAAAGTGGAGTGGTGTCCATAGAACCAAAGTAGAGGGGATTGGTGTCTCCTATGGAGTGGTATCCACAAAACCATAATAGAGTGGAGTGGTGTCCATAGAACCAGAGTAGATGGGATTGGTATCTCCTATGGAGTGGTGTCCACAAAACTATAATAGAGTGGAGTGGTGTCCATAGAACCAAAGCAAAGGGGATTGGTGTCTCCAGTGGAGTGGTATCCACAAAACCAGAATAGAGTGGAGTGGTGTCCACAAAACCAAAGTAGAGGGGATTGGTGTCTCCTGTAGAGTGGTGTCCACAAAACCAAAACAGAGTGGAGTGGTATCCATAGAACCAAAGCAGAGGGGATTGGTGTCTCCTATGGATTGGTGTCCATGAACCATGAGAGGGGATTGGTGTCTCCTATGAATTGGTGTCCACAAACTTGAAAGGGGATTGGTGTCTCCTATGGATTGGTGTCCATGAACATTGTAATAGGGGATTGGTTTCTCCTGTGGGTTGGTGCCCATGAAATTTTTTGATAAATTTATAAGCAATATTTCTTTGTGGATGTAGCCCACATTGGATGAACCACGTTAAATTTGTGTCTCTTATGTGTGGTGATTTTTACATTGTTTCATTACTGCATTGATATTATTGCTATGATAATTTGGATTGAAAAGTAAAAATTTTTAACTTATATTGTTCAACCCCCCTCTCAGTATAAGCTTGTGTTCTTTAGAATCCAAAAGAGCCCAAGGGCTATGTTATAACTGTGATGAGAAGTATTCCTCATAACATAAATTTGTGCACCATTAATTGTATTTTATTGATGTGGATGAGGCAACAACCATAGAATATGTAGAGGTGGAAGAGGATAATCAAGAAGAGGACCACATAGAACAACCAATAGTCTCAGAAGAATCCCAACAAAAATATTTGGTTTATGCCTTAGTAGGTATATAAACTATTCATATCATGAAGGTTATAAAACACTTCAAAGTACAATGAGTAATAATTCTCATTGACTCTAGAAACACACATAACTTTATTGATCCAAGAGTGGCAAAATAGGGGAATTGTTATATAAATACTTGTAACTCCTTTGAAGTCATGATTACAAACAAAAGAACTTTGCCTTGTAACAAAAAGTGTCAAAATTTCAAGGTACAAATAGAGGAATATAATATTAAAGTGGATATGTTTTCCTTACCCTTTGGTGGATGTGACATTTTTTTGGGAGCATAGTGGATGAGAATGTTGAGTCCAATATTATGGGATTTTTTTGAGCTATGGATAAAATTCAACTAACAGGGAACAAAGTGCACCTTAAGGATTATGAAGGCTGGGGCTACTTGATCCATCTCATATGATGGAGAAACTATTGAAAAAGTCATAAAATAGAGTTGTGGCCCAACTATTTTCTATACAAGCTCTATAATATAGGGATAAGGATCATCAGGAGAAATTACTTTTATTTCAAAAACATGCCTCGATATTTGAGGAACCCAAAGTTCGATCCCCTCATAATACTCATGACCATGCAATTCAACTTATTCTAGGTAGTTTTCCTCCAAATGTTCGTCCTTAGAGGTATCCATTTATGCAAAATTTAAAAAAATGGTGTAGGAACTGCTCCTTGTAAGGGTTATTTGCCCTAACATTAGTCCTTATTCTTCCCTAGTTTTGTTGGTGCAAAAAAAGATATTTGTGTGTGTGTATTTTAGAGAACTCGATAAAATAATTGTTAAATACGATTTTCCCATTCAAGTAATTTATGAGTTGTTAGATGAGTGGCATGGTGTTCAATTTTTATCAAGACTAGATTTGTGGTCAAGATACCATTACATTCAAATCACAATGACATTTCTAAAATTTCTTTTAGGATTCATGAAGGACATTGTGAATTTTTTGTTATGAAATTTGGTCTAACCAATGCTTCATCCACTTTTTTGAGATTGATGAATGCCATTTTTTAGCCCTTCCTTCGCAATTTTATTCTAGTATTCTTTGATGATATTCTAATTTATAGTCACACTTGGGAGGAGAATCTCTAACATTTTGATCAAACCTTGTAGATTTATGCCAAACGATCAAAGTGTTCTTTCAATTTGCACAAAGTAGAGTATTTGGGTCACATTGTTTCCAAAGAAGGAATTAAAGTAGATCCTAAAACAATTTAGGCTATTCAAGAATGACCAAAGCCTCAAACCCTCAAGGTACTTTTAGGATTTTTGGGACTCACTAGGTATTACTAAAAAATTATGGAAATAAAATGACTCCTTTGAAAGCCATGTTGAAAAATAATTCTTTTATTTGGTTAGAACCATTAGATCAAGTTTTGAAGGAATTAAAAAAAGCTATGATAACCACCCTAGTGTTAGCAATGTCTTAATTTTCTAAACTTTTTGTAATTGAAAGTGATGATTTTGGCAACATAAATGGGGCACTTTTGATGCAAGAAGGAAGATTATTGGTTTTCACTAGTAGAGCACTATCAGACAAAACTTTGGAAAAATCCACTTATAAAAATGAGATGCTAGCCATTTTACGTGTTGTTAATAATTAGAGGCCATGTCTCACTAAGCGTTACTTTTTAATCAAAACAAACCATCAAAGTATTAAGTATTTTTTGGAGCAAAGAGTAGCCACATCTGAACAACAAAGGTCGATATCTAAATTATTTGACTATGATTATGAAATCACATATAAAAAAGAAATAATAATGTAATTGTGGATGCATTAGCAAATATGAAGGTTTATCTCACAAGATTCACTTCCTAGAATTATAAATCACTTCGAATAATAACATCAATATTCAATCGTATATCAAAATATCAAAGCATGTATCAACCTCATATGAACCAAACTAAAATCTATATCGATAATAAAAACTCAAGCAATGCACAAAGCAAATCTTATTCAAGTTACATTTTACATAGCTTTGTCTCCAATATAGACCTTTCACATTACATGTATCTTGCCTTTTCCTCTCCTCAAACACATGGGATCACTTGACTCTTTATATGTCTTTCTTACATAATAAGTCTCATATATTACATAAAGATAAAGTATCTCATGATTACATATAACTCCTACTTCTAAACTAGACACATCACTCAAAGACTCTTCACTTCCTAACTAGACACCTCACACTCTTAATTACATGACACTTGCACACTCAAACTAACTTGACACATAATTTATACATAAAATCAAAGTCACCCTAATATTTACAATGGGACCAAATATTATAATACGTCCAGCACTTGTCTATTACATTATTTGGTATGAAGGTCTTAAATATTCAATCTCTGAATCTGATCTTTGTTCTTCTGCTCTAGATTTCATATTGCACCTGTTCCATTAACTTCTTTTCTGTAATGCTTGTTAGACTTTTCTTTTTATAAAAATATTTGAACATATCCATAATTATATTCCATTTTGACCACCCAATCCATCCATAATGTATTTTGATTTTCGTTTTTTGTTGCATCCTTGGCTTGAACATCTGAAGTACTCTTTGTTTTGGTCCATGTATTTATTATTTCTTTTTGCACCTTTTTTAACATATCTTGCTTTGTTATTAGTGTCATCATGTTTCTCAAATTGGTCTATACCTTTATTGTCTATAATTCATCCCAAAAGGGCTCTTAATTCATCCTCTTCTCCATTTTCTATTTCTTGAATTTCTTAAACCAAGTTATCTTTTTCATTTTCTCCTTTAGGATGATGTTGTTGCACTGATGGATATCGAGATTGATATTGTATTGGATAGAATATTTGAAACTGCTTATTCCATTGGATCAATACATTGTATTTACAATAGCTTGTGTTATGTCTTTTTTGCATATGTGATAATATATTTTCCTCCATTCAGGTTGAGATTGAGATGATACAATAATATTATTTGATATTTGTTTCTTTGACATTAGAGCATTATTAATCATTTCATCTTAGGCTAAATTTTATATTTCATACTATTGAATAATGTTGACTAATTCATCAAAAGATATGGTTTTGTTTAGTACTTGAAGAGAAGTAAACAAAATTTTGAATGTATTTGGTAGTGTTGGTAACGTCACTTGAACAAGAAAAATTTCCTCTACTTTTTCCCTCATAGTTTTTAATTTGGCTTTTAATTCTACTACTCTTCTAAGAAAGTGTTCTACACTTTCTCCATCATGAACCTTTAAAGAATACAATTGTGATTGCAAGTGCAAAATAGTTGCTTCATTCCTCCCCTCAAATATTTTTCATAATTTTTTCCATACAATTTTTGAAGTATTTGTTTCACTTATGTGTTCTTGAAATTCGTCATATATTCCAAACGTAATTAACATAAGATCTTTAGCATCATCATCTTTAATTTTTTGACTTCCAGTTACACCATCTTATGGAACGTGTTTTTCCCAGTTACTACATCCCAGAGTTTTTCAGCAATAAGTGTTAATTTCGTTTTGTTCTTCCATGGGGTAAAATTTGGTCCTTTCAAAAATTATAATTCGAAAAATATTTTTTTTGTATTTGCCATAATTTTTTCAATCAATTCAATTTGTCTCTTTAATTCAATTCTTCAAATTCATTAACTTATATTCTTATTTTTCTTCTTATGTCTCCCTTCAAATTCAATCAATAAATTCTTCAATCAATCAAGTTCATTAATTCATCAATTCAACTTCTTATATCTCCCAATTTCAATCATTCAATAATTCAATTTCTCCTTTTAATTATCAATTCAATCATCAATTTTATAATCAATTTCCTTCAATCATTAATCATTCAATTAATTTATCCAATTTGTAACTGTCAATCATTCAATTTCTCCAATTATAAAATTCATCAATTTCAATAATATTCTTCTTATGCATCCAATTAATCAATACTTTAATTCTTCTCCTTAATTATCAAACCATCAAATAATTTTTCCATCAATTAATTAATCAATTTCCTATAATTCCTATTTAATCACTTTAAAATCAAATTAAATCTTCTTATCACTCCAATTATCAAATTTAATCCTTCAAATGTACACCCAAATATAAATTAATGTAAAGGTTATGATTTACCTTTATCCGGTGCTCAATATCTTGTCCACACAACGGGATCTAAGAATATTTTATCAAGATGTTACTACAATATCAATTATGCACTTAGAATTTATCTAGTAGGCTTTAATGTAGTAGATAATGACACAAGTATCTCCTTAATATTCGTAGGCTTTAGTCTTTAATGTTTCCTATCACAAGACTCAATGCTTTGTATACTCTTTATGTTCTTAAGCTTATATAATGAAGCATGCTCACCTATTATTCTGCATTCTCTACTTCTTCGACGTCTATCCTCCAGACTGCTCTCCATCATCTACTCTCCTATCCAATGTTTGTTCTCCAATATCTAATATCTACTCTTCAATATTCCTATCCAACATATCCCTTCCAAACAACTCTCTAATGCTTCACCAATAATTCTTAAGCTTCTACTTCCCAATAGAGTATCTTCCTTCAATTTTGGACACAAGAATATTGCCTAGTAATCACCAAGTCTCTTCTTTTTCATCCAGTACAACACAGTGGCTCTGATACCACTGTTAGCAAATACAAGGTATTATCTCACAATATCACTTTCCAAGATTATAAATCATTTAGAATATTAACATTAATATTCAATCACATATCAAAATACCAAAGCATATATCAATCTCATATGAATCAAATTGAAAGCTTTATTGATAATAAAAACTCAAACAATGCATAATGTAAATCTTATTTGAATTACATTTTTTTGAATTTACGTGGTGGAATCGGTAGCTACCACAAATCTAGGAAGGCTATCCAGCTTTTATGGCCACCATAGTATTTTGCATTGTCTACCCTGGAAGCCATCGTATAGTTCTTTGCGCAGTTTGCCCCTATAACCACCATCCCACAATCATTTTAAACCTTTTACATCGTTGAAAGCAACAGGAAAGGGACAAGTGTTCAGTTTGACGAGGCTCGAGATTTGAACCTTGGACCTTCGTCCCCATTATGGGGTTTGGTCGAACCAATTGGTCTACACCTCGGACCTTATTTGAGTTATATTTTACATAGCTTTATCTCCAATATAAATAAACATGAGACCTTTTACATTACATAACTCTTACCTTTTCTTCTCCTCAAACACACAAAAAAAATTGACTCTTCATATGCTTTTCTTACTTAATAAGTCTCGCATATTATATAAATATAAATTATCTCATGATTGCATATAACCCCTACTTCTAAACTAGACACATCATTTAAGGACTCTTCACTTCCTAGCTAGACACCTCACATTCTTAATTACATGACACTTGCACACTCTTACTAACTTGACACATACGTTATACATAAAATCAAACTCACACACGAAACTAAATATTTACAATGAGATAAAATAATGTAATACCTCCAACATGATGCACTATCCTGATAGTATGAAGATCAGGATATGTTAAATGTTATATCTACACTAGTTCCTTAATGGATCAATTAGCTCAAATAAGAAAATACCAAGGATTACAATTTGTAAGCTTTGATCCACAAAATCCAAGCAAAGGCAATCTCATGCCCTCGATACGCTTGGGATAGTCAAGACTTGAGATATTATGACTAACTTGTCATTCCATAAAATTCATAAATACGAGAATTCATCTTGTAGGAAATGCATGCATCACCAATGATGGGATATTTTGGGTTTCTACAAACTTATGAAATGACTAAACAAAACTTATTTTGGAAGGGAATGAAAAGGGATATTCATTTTTTGATGGCATAATGTGATAGGTACCAAAGGATGGAAGGCAAAACTATGTGTTCCCCATGAACCCTTCAACCCTTTCCAATTATGGAAAAGGTGTGGATAAATATTTCTATGGATTTTATTTGAAGGGATACCCAAATTGGGAGGAAAATAGGTCATTCTAGTGGTAGTGGATCGACTCATAAAGTATACTCATTTTTGTTCCATGTCCCATCCCTACATTACCTCTATAGTTGCTCAAATATTTATAGACTCCATATTTTGCCTTCATGGAATTCCCAAATCTATTGTGTTAGATAGGGACCCTACTTCTACAAGTCATTTTTGGCAGGAACTATCTAAGTTGCAGGGCACTCAACTCAAAATGAGTTTAGCCTATCATCCTTAGACTGATGGCCAAATAGAAATTGTTAACAAGTGCTTGGAAATATACCTTCGTTGCTTTGCATAAGAACATCCTACACAATGAGTTAAATGGCTCCCTTTGACCGAATGATGGTATAATACTTCATATCATACTACTACAAAGGTTAAATAATTTGAAGCAGTATATGGTCTTTCTCCACCAACACCTTCCTCATACATTCCAGGAAGCTCCAAGGTTCAAGTTTGCGATTCCTCTCTCAGTCAACATGTCGTCGTCCTCTAACAACTTATGCAAATCTTGAATTGGCCCATAATTGTATGCATCAACAAGTTGATCAACACCATTATGAGAGCAACTTCAAAGTGGGGGACATGGTATTTCTCTACCTGAAATCCTACAAACAATCATCACTTCAGGTTCATAGATGCCAAAAATATGCAGCCAAATTCTATTGTCCCTACCAGGTGTTACAACGAATCGGTTCAACAACCTACAAATTTGCCCTTCTAGCCACTTCTAGGATCCATCTAGTATTTCACGTCTCCTCCCTAAAGAAGGTTATTGGTAATAAGATACAGGTTCAATCCACATTATCATATCTGAATGAAGAAGGATTCATCATTCTCGAGCTTGAACAATTTTTGGATCAGAGATCGTGCACCATTTGCAACTATGTCACCATCGATGTTCTTGTTCAATAGCAAGGATTACAACTTAAAGATTCCACATGGGAGTCCCTCTAATAGCTCCAACAATAGTTTATTTATCTCCAAATTTGAGGAGAAAACTTTTTGAAGGGAAAGGGTATGTTAGGACCCCATCCTAACATTATTATATAATGATCCCATTTTTAACATGGGAACCCCATCCTAATGATATTATGTAATATTTTGTATTAGTGTGTGGCACTAGATGCGCCTAGACAAGTGGGGTTGTTTAATGTAATCGTTATAAAAAATGTAACTGTTTGTTTGGTAGAATATTCTAGCTCGGGTGGAAACTTGCATGTGAGCCAACCCTTGAGCATTAGGTTTAGGGTTACGAAGAGTCTTAAAAAAGGCAATGGGCATAGATGGATACATCTTTTTACATATTGAATAAAAGTTTTGTTTAGGAGGTTGCCCTTTCAGAGAGGCCTAAGATTTTGTATTGTGATTCTACTAAAATTAATATAGATTATCACATTTTCTTTTTATATTGTAATATGATGTTATTTAATGATTTACTATTTTTATTACAATATTTATGTGGATATATTTATTTTAACAATAAGGTTTCTAACAAGTTACTACAAGAAGTACTTTCAATTATAATAGATGAAGAAAATTGCAAACTGATGGAGCTTATTACTCTGGAAGAAGTTCATTTAGCTCTTTTCTCTTTTGATAAGGATATATCCCCAGGTCTCAATGGACTCTCTACAACATTCTATCAACATAACTAGGAAATAACGAAGAATGAAGAATTTTTTATTGGTCATAGTGGAATAGTCTAGGGTAATATAGTACATACTTTATAAAATAAATGCAACATATCTTACCATGATTTCTAAAAACAATGATGTATAATTGTTTGATTCATTTATCAAGTGGCATTAGCTCAACCGGTTAGATTCCTCAATATTTCAAGGAGGAGACCTAGGTTTGAATCTTGCCAAAATGATACATGGATAATATCTAAGCTTTGTTGTAATACCACTATGTGGTGATGATGTAATATAGGTGGGGCTCATTTCAATCCCATATAACTCATTAAAAAAAAATGTTTGATTCATTCAAGCCCATAAGCCTATGTAATATGGCATATAAGATAATATCCAAAGTGATGGAAAATCATTTAATACCATTATTAAAAAAAAATTAAAATAAGGAGGATTTATGAAAAGGACACATATTTTAGACGAGAACATAGTGTTCATGAAGTAATGCATTTAATAACTTATAGAAAAGAGAGAGCAATGATCTTAAAACTTATATGAATAAAGCCTATGATAGGGTTAAATGACATTTTATTTTTGCAATATTATAAAATTTTATATTTGGGAAGAAATGGGCCAGATGGAATAAAGCTTGTGTCTCTACAATATCATATTCAGTGTTGCTCAATGTGCTAGTAACAAGATCATTTAAATCCACTAGGAGTCTTAGACAGGAAGATTCTTTGTCCCCATATTTATTCATTATTATGGCAGAGATATTGGGAAGAAACTTAGAGAAGGCATACAAAAATGAGCTAATAAGCATATGTAAGGCTAGTAATAACATCGAAAACATCACCCATCAACAATTTATAGATCATACAACCCTTTTTGGGAGGGTAGGTAAAAAAAATGCTAGAGCTTTGAATAGCTTATTAAAGGAACATCAAAGAGAGTTTGGGTAGAAATTTAATAGGAGAAAATACATAATTTACTTCCTAAACACTCCACCTAGAATCAAAGTAAGGATATGCAGGTTACGTCAAATGGAGGAGGCAAATTTACCAAAAACATATCTAGGGATGCCCTTATTTAAGGGGAGAATGAGGATAGAATTCTGGAATCTAGTTATAAGTAAAGTTTAAAATAAACTACTATCTTGAAAAGGTAGATGGTTATCGTTAGTAGGAACAGTGCAAATATTTAAATTAGTCTTACAAGACATTCCAACATATAATATATCCTTGTATATTATGTCAAAATCAGTAGAAAAAAGTTTAATCTATATTATGCAGTCTTTTTTGTGGTCATAATTACATGATAAAAGGAATTTTCCTTTGGAAAAATAAAGCAAGGTGTTGTCAGTCAAAATCATGATATCATTTAAAGTTCAAAACACCAGGCCCCTTTTATGCAAATTGGCTAAGTTTTTCCACTACTTCGAGACTACACAAAGTCGTGATGCACAAAATTGGGCCCTTTATTGAAGTGACATCAACATGACTTCCTCGAAACCTGATTTAATGCAAAGTTGATGTACAAAATTAGGATCTTCAAATTCAAAGGCTAAGGCAACACTTGCACAAAACCAGACTACTTTTGGTAATAATATCAGTATGACATCACATAGTCCCGATAATGTGTAAGACTTAATGCACAAAACCATGATTATGCAAAGTCAGGATCACATAGTGATGATGTCATCAAAATTCAAAGGGACACACGAGAGACTCACTACATGAATCTGTGATGCATGAAAACAGACTGCACAAAGCCAAGATGACCTCAACAACGTCACAAGTGTTAGGAGGAGGAATTCGAGAGTGTGTACGCCAAGCATTCCAAGTTGATGCACAAGATCAAGATGCACAAATTTAGGTTTCCCTTGGTGATGATGTCAAACTTTGTGCAAGGTGCACAAAATCGAAGTTGCCCATTGCATAAGGCTGAAATATTATTGCATGAAGACAAAATAGCCATGAGAAGACTCGGTAACTATCTTAGTCCTTTCTAGTTGATAGACCAAGTGCCACTTAGGTATGAAAATGATAGCCCTGAGAAATCTTTTGTAACAGTTCAAGCCACTTGCAGGAAGCAAGTGCAAATCAATGAAGCAGATTCCATATGAATTCAAATTCAAATGCAAAATGAGATCTAGAATGACCACCTCAACTTCTATAACTTTTTAGCCAAGTTGTCTTTGTAACAATTTTTTGTAATTGATTGTAAATATTATGTTGTATGATTCAAAATACAACCTATAAATAATCCATGAGACCTCAATTACAAGGGTTAACTTTGTAGTCCTTGCTTGGTATTACTATGTAATTGTTCTACTAATCAATGAAGTGATAGTTGTTTGGCCTCCATTACTATCTAATTGCAGGTTTTTATACATGAATTCTTTGTTTTAAGTCATTTTTGTTACACTTAACACAATCTATTTGGTTAAAGTTAATTTTACTTTTTGGATCTGTATTGGATTGCTAATTGTTCAAGTCCTTGGAATGATTAAATCATTTGTTTTAAGTTGAATAAATTTGTAATTGAATATGATAATGGTTGGTCTATTAAGTATCATGTAATTGATTTAGTTAACATATTATATAGTGAGATCCAATGTTGTTACACTATATCCCATCCATTTTTTAATATCCCTTTCTATGTTGGCAATTTGAGTTATTTTGTGTTGTCATTGATGTCACTTGGATCACATTGAGTTTTGGTGGCAAAAGCACTTCATAAATAATCATTTATGATATTTTGGAGAGCATGGATGTATACAGGGTTTTGTGGCACAAGAGGCATATAATATTTAATTTTAAATATTATATTAATGGTTTTTAGTAAAACCAATGGTAAAGGTTTTTATTAAAACCAATGGCAAGGGTTTTTATTAAAACCAATGGTAAAGGTTTTTATTTAAACCAATGGAAAGAGTTTTTATTAAAACCATTGGAAAATGTTTTTCATTAAAACCACTATGCTAATACTTCTCCAAATAATGATGGATGAAAAGGTTTTTAAATAAAACCTAGGTGCAAAAGGTTTCATGGAAAAATTCAAAAGAATGAAGGAGATATCCCAATTCAAAGTTAAGAGGTGAATTATTAAATTATTTAATAATTCTAAGGTCTAAAATTGAATTTTATTATTTGTCGACGTGCAATGGCTGGGGAGATTAATAAAATCCATCAACGTCATTCGAAGGCATGGAGGTGCATATAAATAAAAGGTAAAACCTTTGTTTATAAGAGATTGGGATAATGGCGCATGAGTGAGAATCGTCAAAAGGGGAGCAGTGAAGAAATAAAGAAAAATAATTTTCGTTTGAGAGCAAGGTCAAGGAGACAACGTGAGAAAGTGACGTCATGCAAGAGCCTATAGCGCAGTTGGTAGTGCACGAACTTTGCACAAGGCAGGTTCGTTGTTTTAATCCTGCCAGGGGCAAAGTGTTTTGCTAAGGAAGGCAATTTGAGTTTTCAGATTTGAGCACAGGCAAAGTTAGGTGTTTGGGATTAAATCCCAATGTGGGTTGACGCCCACATGGTAAGCGCTTCACAGCGCTAAGTGAGAGGAACAGAGTTCGACTCTTGCAAAGGTGTGAAGGTGCATTGTTTTTTGCAAGGCATTAACAATTTCGAAGATGGTGAAGGCACATTAATTTTGGCAAAGGTATTTCATAAAAAGGTATTTATCTCTAGCACATGGTAATATTTGATATTGCAAAATTTTTGGTGCATTGAAAATCATTACTATTATAACTAGGGAGTTGTAAGGTATTTAGTAAAAATAAATGATTGTTGTATGTGCTTAGAGAGTTATAAGGTTTGAAGTTAAATATTTGTGATTTATGTATGTGGAGTTATAAGGTGTGGAATTAAAAATAAAAGCATAGGTGTTTATTTTATGTATTAATAAAAATTAGGGAGTCATAAGGTTGGAAAGTGTTTAACTTGTTATATGTTTTAGTGCATGAATTAATTATGAAATTAAACTAGGAACTTGAGACCTAGTTAATTGCTACCTTGAGTTAGAAGACATGCACATGATTTAGGGTTTGAAGTTGAAGACAAATTGCTTGATTATGTGCCTTGGCTATTAAGAAGAAGTGGATGGATTAGAAAATCAATTTTTGTGGATAAAATTGATGCTTGAGTTCATTATTGCTTTAGTTGAGTTCATTGTTGAGCATTGTTATCGTCCATTTGAGAGAGTATTTGTCATACATGGTTGAGTTCATTGTTGAGAATTGTTATATTCCATTTGAGAGAGTAGTTTTCATACATTTTTTAGATCATTTTGGATCATTGTTGTCATCCATTGAAGAGCACAATGCCATTCATTGTTGAGTTCATCATTGAGCCTTGCCTTCGTTGATTTGTGGATGAGATTTGAGTGCTACTTGAGCATGATTGATTGAGCCTTTGAGAAGGCTTTTGGGATAAAATTTTTGGATAGATTTGAGGCAACTTTTGTGTATGATTGAGTGAGCCTTTGAGAAGGCTTTTAGGATAGATTTGGGACAGCATTTGAGCAGCATTGTTTGAGCCTTTGTGAAGGCCTTGAGTATATATTTGGAACATCATTTGAGCAGCATTATTTGAGCCTTTTGTGATGGCCTTGAGTACATATTTGGGACAAATTTTAAGTAGGATTGTTTGAACCTTGTGAGAATACATTGAGGTAGATTTTTTAGTAGTGAAAGAGATAGAATAGAAACAAAAAAACATACCAACACCAATTGCCTAGCTGAGCAGATCAGTGAAGAGCCCACCTGAGCATATCAGGATTACCTAGCTGATAAAAATAGTGGATTACCTAGCTAAGAAAATCAGTGGATAGCCTAGCTAAGCAGATCAGTGGATCCCACTTGAGAAGATCGGGACAACCTAGCTTTGAGCAGATCAGTGGATCCCACTTGAGAAGATCGGGACAACCTAGCTTTGAGCAGATCAAAGTAATCATTTGTATTGGGATAAGGATCCCTATTTCTTTGTGAAATATTATAAGGAGATTAACTTGTGGACTAAACCACATTGGGGGAACCACGTTAAATCTTGTGTCTCAATTGTGTGTGGTGATTTGTGCACTTTCTTACTATTGATATCTATGTCATTAATGCACACTGTTGTATTTGGTTATTGCAATTAAGGACACTAATTGATATTGGTTTGGAAAGAAAGTAAAAAGTGGGTGCTATACTATTCACCCCCCTCTCAATATAAGCTTGTGTTCTTCAATTGGTATTAGAGCGGGTTCCTTCGAAAAGGCTAACAACTTGAAGGCAGATTCTACAAGAACACAAATGGCTTCACATAATGGATCATCTACAAGTAAGGCTCCGTTATTTAATGGTAACAATTATGCAATCTGGAGCATGAGAATGAAGAACTACTTGATATCATAAGGATATAAGGTATGGCAGATGATTGCAAAAGAGGATGAGGTTGAAGGTGATCCCGAGACAGATAAGACTATCAGAAAATTGGTTGAGATCAATGCAAAGGCAATGAATTACATTCTGAGTGGGCTACGTGAGACAAATTTTACAAAATTCATGGTATGTAATTCAGCTAATGAAATGTGGATCAAGTTTCAGAATACCTGTGAAGGAGATTCCAAGGTAAAGTTGGAAAAACTACAAACTCATAGAAAAATATTTGATGAATTGAAAATGGAAGATTCTAAAGATATTACAAAGTTTTTACTTTGAGTTGATGAGATTGCTAACACCATGAGAGGTCTAGGATTTGAGATGAAAGAATCAGATGTTACTCAAAAGCTTTTGAGATCACTTCCCATGAAGTATGATGCAAAGGTTTCAGCAATAGAAGAAATAATGGATATCGATAAGCTAACAATGGAAGAACTACAAAGAACTCTCACAACTTATGAGATGAGGATAAGTAAGCATCAGGTTCCAATAAAAGAAATTGCATTCAAGGCTTCAAATAAAAAGAAAGGGAAAGTTTCAGAGACAGATAAATATTTAGATGATGAAAAGGAAGAACATCTGTTCCTAGGAATAGAATGTGAAAGAGAATAGTGCTTTGTGTGTGGTCAAAGAGATCACAGATTAGGCTATTGCAATGGCTTCAGTGATAGTGAAGATGAGATGACACATCAAGGAAACATGCATGGTCAAATAAATCATGAGAGTTTGTTTGCTATAAAAGATTATAATGATCTCAGTGATAGTGAAGATGAAGAAGTCTCACTTTTGATAATATAAAAAGAAGAGGATGAGCCAAGAAAACAAAAATCAAAAGTCAAAATGCTAAAATAAGAAATCGGGAATCTTGAAAACAAGCTTCGAACAGATGTCAAAATCAGAGAAGAACAAATTTAGACAATCAGTGATCTAAGAGATGAGCTTCAAGATACAAAAAGGATAGAGGAAAGGATGAATGAAGAACTAAGGGTAATAACAACAAGACATGACACATTAGATGAAAAGGTTAAAAAAGGAGTGGAAACATATTTTAAGGCTGTATCTTATTTCCAAGAAAAGTCACCCTCAAAAGGAAAATAAATTCTTGAAAAGGAAAGCAAGGAAGAAATTAAGGAAGAGGAGTTGGATACTACAAAGAAGGTTCAAGGATACAATGCACAAGTAAAAAATGACGAGAAGGATAATGGTCAAGAAATATATGAGGAACCAAGGCATGAAAAAAGGGCTTTTCAAGGACATTGTTTTTCTTGTAATGGATTTGGACACAAGGCTATACACTGTAGGGTCTATGGATCAAAGAAGTTTGATTTTTCTAGAAGGAACTTCAAAGGAATAAGGTATGGTTTTCAAGGACATTGCTTCTTATGCAACAATATTGGTCATAGAGCTTATCAATGCAAAGAAAATGAGCAACATAGTTTTGGTTTTAGAGCTACACAATTCATAAGTCATGGTCATAATGATTATGAAAACAGAACTTCACAATACAGGGTTCAGTTTAGGAATGAATATGGAAGTTATTTCAAGAAAGAATTCAGGATATGAGCACCATCCAAAGGCTACAATATCAAGTGTTTTAATTGCAATAATTTTGGACATATTGCAAAATGGTGTAGGACTCAATTCCAAACAGGTTCAAGACAAGAAGATCAAGTAACTCATCAAGAAAAGGATATCAGAAAGATGTGGAAGGAAGTTGACAAAGGAAAGGAACAATGTAAGATGGGAGTAAATGTACTCCCACCCCAAAATTAATCACTTCAAGAGAGAAGGTAGGGGGGGCTAAAATTAAGAGTCATATCTTTTAGCCCCATAGGTGTCCCTTTTTCCATTGATGTCAAAAGGGGAGAGATTTGAGTAAGGATAAGAGCATTGAGTTAGGGGGAGCAGCATCCAAAGAGAGCATTAAGATAGGGGGAGCAGCCTCCATAGAGAGTATTGAGTCAGGGGGAGAACCTTTGATTCTCAGAGATGGTTTTTGCAATGATTGTGGTGATTTGCATTAGAGGTGTTGCCATCAATGAAAAAGGGGGATATTGTTGGCAAATTGAGTTATTTTGTGTTGTCATTGATGTCGCTTGGATCACATTGAGTTTTGGTGGCAAAAGCACTTCATAAATAATAATTTATGATATTTTGGAGAGCATGGACATATACAAGGTTTTGTGGCACAAGAGGCATATAATATTTAATTTTTAAATATCATATTAATGGTTTTTATTAAAACCAATTGTAAAGGATTTTATTAAAACCAATGGCAAGGGTTTTTATTAAAACCAATGGTAAAGGTTTTTATTTAAACCACTGGAAAGGGTTTTTATTAAAACCATTGGAAAGGGTTTTTCATTAAAACCGCTATGCTAAGACTTCTCCAAATAATGATGGATGAAAAGGTTTTTAAATAAAACCTAGGTGCAAAAATTTTCATGGAAAAATTCAAAAGAATGAAGGAGATATTCCAATTCAAAGTTAAGAGGTGAATTATTAAATTATTTAATAATTCTAAGGTCTAAAATTGAATTTTAATCTTTACCAACGTGCAATGGTTGGGGAGATTAATAAAATTCGTCGATGTCATTCGAAGGCATGGAGGTGCATATAAATAAAAGGTAAAACCTTTTTTTATAAGAGATTGGGATAATTGTGCATGAGTGAGAATCGTCGAAAGGGGAGCAATGAAGAAATAAAGAAAAATAATTTTTGTTTGAGAGCAAGGTCAAGGAGACAGCACAGGAAAGTGATGTCACGTAGGAGCCTATAGCGCAGTTGGTAGCACACGAACTTTGCACAAGGCAGGTTCGTTGTTCGAATCCCGCCAGGGGTAAAGTGTTTTGCTAAGGAAGGCAATTTGAGTTTTCAAATTTGAGCACAGGTAAAGTTGGGTGTTTGGGATTAAATACCAACATGGGCTGACGCCCACGTGGTAAGCACTTCATAGTGCTAAGTGAGAGGAATAGAGTCCTACTGCCGCAAAGGTGTGAAGGTGCATTGTTTTTGGCAAGGCATTAACGATTTCGAATATGGTGAAGGCACATTAATTTTGGCAAAGGCATTTCATAAAAAGGTATTTATCTCTAGCGCATGGTAATATTTGATATTACCAAAGTTTTGGTGCATTGAAAATCATTTCTATTATAACTAGGCAGTTATAAGGTATTTAGTAAAAATAAATGATTGTTGTATGTGCTTAGGGAGTTATAAGGTTTGAAGTTAAATATTTGTGATTGTTGTATGTGCTTAGGGAGTTATAAGGTTTGAAGTTAAATATTTGTGATTTTTGTATGTGGAGTTATAAGGTGTGGAATTAAAAATAAAAGCATAGGTGTTTGTTGTATGTATTAATAAAAATTAGGTAGTCATAAGGTTGGAAAGTGTTGAACTTGTTATATGTGCTAGTGAATGATTTAATTATGAAATTAAACTAGGAACTTGAGACCTAGTTAATTGCTACCTTGAGTTAGAAGACATGCACATGAGTTAGGGTTTGAAGTTGAAGACAAATTGCTTTATTATGTGCCTTGGCTATTAAGAAGAAGTGGATGGATTAGAAAATCAATTTTGTGGATAAAATTGATGTTTGAGTTCATTATTGCTTTAGTTGAGTTCATTGTTGAGCATTGTTATCATCCATTTGAGAGAGTATTTGTCATACATGGTTGAGTTCATTGTTGAGCATTGTTATCATCCATTTGAGAGAGTAGTTGTCATACATTGTTGAGATAATTGTGGATCATTGTTGTCATCCATTGAAGAGTACATTACCATTTATTGTTGAGTTCATCATTGAGCCTTGCCTTCGTTTATTTGTGGATGAGATTTGAGTGCTACTTGAGCATGATTGATTGAGCCTTTGAGAAGGCTTTTGGGACAAAATTTTTGGATAGATTTGAGGCAACTTTTGTGCATGATTGAGTGAGCCTTTGATAAGGCTTTTGGGACAAATTTGGGACAACATTTGAGAAGCATTGTTTGAGCCTTTTGTGAAGGCCTTGAGTACAGATTTGGGATAGCATTTGAGCAACATTGTTTGAGCCTTTTTGTGAAGGCCTTGAGTACAAATTTGGGACAACATTTGAGCAGGATTGTTTGAGCCTTGTGAGAAGACATTGAGCTAGATTTGTGAGTAGTGAAAGAGATATAACAAAAATAGAAAAACATACCAACACCAGTTGCCTAGCTGAGTAGATCAGTTAAGAGCCCACATGAGCAGATCATGATTACCTAGCTGATCAAAATAGTGGATTGCCTAGATGAGTAGATCAATGGATATCATAGCTGAGCAGATCAACGGATAGCCTAACTAAGCAGATCAGTGGAGCCCACCTGAGCAGATCAGGATAGCCTAGATTTGAGCAGATCAAAGTAATCATTTGTATTGGGATAAGGATCCCTATTTCTTTGTGAAATATTATAAGGATATTATCTTGTGGACTACCCCACATTGGGGGAACCACATTAAATCTTGTGTCTCAATTATGTGTGGTAATTTGTGCACTTTCTTACTATTATTATCTATGTCATTAATGCACACTGCTTTATTTGGTTATTGCAATTAAGGACACTAATTGATATTGGTTTGGAAAGAAATTAAAAATTTGGTGCTATATTGTTCACCCCCCTCTTAGTATAAGCTTGTGTTCTTCATTCTAACCCTTACTCTTTTCTAACCATTTTCCCTCAAAATTCAATCATTTTAAGTAGTCGATCTTCTCTAGAGGTTGAAATAGAGAGAAATCTTGTTTCATCCAATTCTATACTTTGGCTAAAGTCCAGGTTATGGTAGATTTTGGTCCAAAAATATAGGAGTTTCTAGCACGCTTGATGGGACATATCTCATTGCTTCATACCAATTCCCTAGAGAGTTAAAGATTTAATGAACAGTCTTGACCTCATTAGCAAAGAATGTATGTTCATCTAGTGACTCCCTTGAATATCAAACCTGGTATTGCTTAGAGATACGTTGGGCCTAATTCTCATGGCCGAACAATTTTACCCAGCCTAGTATGATACCAATGCCCTTAACGCCTCAATATTTCATAAGATACCAAAAGTTCTTCTAAAAGTCCTTCCCAGTTATGATGGCAATGAGAAAACTTCTTATGAGCACTATCAAGATGTAGCATTTTTAGCTATTGTGTATGATATTGTCTTTGAATATGTAATTATTAGATTACTCGTTCAATATTTCAAGGGCAAAGTATTGTTATAGTATAGATCCTTAAAAGATAAGATAAAAAATACTTGGGCTATATTGGACAAGGCTCTTATCACTGAGTTTGATGATCTTGGATATCCATTCTTGTTACTTGCCCATTTTTTATCCTTCCCAAGATCCTCCCATGAAAGCATTTTTTATTTTAATGTTTGATTTAAAAGGACTTGAAAGAAGATTCTCCAAGAATTTCAACCCTCCCATGCATAGACATATCTTTATTACATTCACGCCTTCCATCTTGACATAAATCTGCTAATTCAATAGTCTAAGGAGAAAAGGTTCCCTCAAGTTTTCCAAGAAGCCATACTAGCAAAAAAATATGCTCATCACAACAGGGAAAATTCCTCCAAGAATCACCATATACCCATACGATTCTAATGTTTCTTATGTATCATATCATCATAAAGAGTCTATGTTATATCCATCCCATCCTTCCATAACAAATTGCATTCCCACTACACAACTATATCAACTCCAAATAGAGCAACAATTGTAGGCATTAATTTAGAAGTTGACTAAAGATATTAGAAAGATGAAGGAGCAACTCTCTTAGTCCAATACGAGATCTCAAGATGAGTGTACCACATAAAATGATACAGAGCAATATCTTGATGTTAATATGCAAAAAATATTTGAAGCTACGACCACACATGACCTTCTGTCACTTAGTATAAATATTAATAGAAGTGTTCATGTCAAGTACACCCTCAAGGGTATCCAATGATGGAAAATATTGTGGTTTTACAACAGAGTTGGTATGACTATGTTCAGAAGGTATGGCTTCTGTTATCAACCAGCAAGAAGTGGCAGGTGGTCTTGATCTTATCCAAAATTTGGTTGTACAAAGTAAAAAGAAAGATACACATCCATATGCTTAGAAATCAAGCCCAAAAGTACAACCATTATTTCAAGAGAGAATTGAGTTGTATAAAAGGCTGAATTTCTCGACTATGACTCAAAAGTAGAGGATTGAAACAATAAGCCAATTTCAAAGCTTATTCAAAGAACTAATTCCAACATAAGATATTTTGAGAAAAATGGATGATAATCTTACAAATTTTATTAGAGACATGAGAAAATATTTATTGGCAGTTGAAGAAGAGGATTTAGTAGAATTTTATCTTGAAAAGTCAAAGAAAGGTGACAATATATGAAGCTCAAAGATAAGGAGACCATCCTTAAACATTCAGAAATATCAGCCTACTTGATTTTATTTATCTCTTTCCCTGGAGGTGTGCATATTACATAATTATGTAATAGATCCAAAAGCAGAGGTTACAATTAAGCCTCAAGAAGTGTGCAAGAGCATGAGATTAACCATTAGCCTAGTAGAATATGAGTGGTTTCAATTCAAAGAGAAATTAGTAAAAGCATTTGGTATTCTGAAAAAATTTCCAATGATGATGTAGATATGCCATGTTCTTGTAGTGGTGCAAGATATGGTGATTGTTGATATACCTTCTCTATTTAGTGTATGTTTGTCTAAATATTTTTTGGTATAAATCAAAGGATACTTGATCTTGGACCAAAGTCACATGTTTGTTCCTTGTGTTGGAACGATAGTTAGAATATCTTATCAAGGCTTGTACCCCTTCTGCATTGAATAATATGGAGAACTAAAAGCAAATATTACAAGAAAAGGTGCCTAGGATGCACATGTGAAAATAAATGATTAGTCAAGAAAATAATTAGTCTTAGCACAACAAAAGTTGTGGAACGATAATCACAGTCCTAAAATTATTTCATAAGAATAGTCAGAATCAACAATCGACTATAAGTATTTTCAAAGTCTAAATAATCATGAGCTTTAACGATCATGGCCATTGAATCAAGGACAGTCAATGAGAAGATGATACAGTTCAAGAAGAGTAAATCAAATAGAATGAGAATTGATAGTGAATATGATTTTGGAAACTCTACAAATGACATTCCATAAGTAGTTACAGATCAATGGAGCAAATTCTATAGAATTAAAATTAAAATGCAGAACAAGATCTAGGACAACCACCTCAGCTTCTAGAACCTTTTTGTGAAGCTATCTTTGTAATAGTTTTTTATAATTGATTATAAATATTACGCTGCAAGATTCAAAATGTAGCCTATAAATAAGCAATGAGACCTAAACTACAGGGGTCGGCTTTGTAGTTCTTGTTTGGTATTACTATATAATTTTTCTACTAATAAATGAAGTGATAGCTATTTGGCCTCCATTGTTATCTAATTGCAGATTTTTATGCATGAAATATTGTTTTAAGTCTTTTTTATTACACTTAATACTTAGTCTATTATGAGAAAGTTAATTTTGCTTTTTGGATCATTATTGGATTACTAATTGTTCAAGTCCTTCGAATGATTAAAGCATTTGTTTTAAGTTGAATAAATTTGTAATTGAATCTAATAATGGTTGGTCTGTTAAGTATCATGTAATCGGTTTAATTTGTATATTATTTTGTGAGATCCAATGTTGTTACACTATATCCCATCCACTTTTTAATATCCCTTTCTAACCCTTACTCTTTTCTAACCCTTTTTCCCTTAAAAATTAATCATTTTAAGGATTCAACCTTCTTTGGAGGTTGAAACAGAGAGAAATCTCATTTCATCCAATTCTATACTTTGGCTAAAGTCTAGGGCATAACACCTATCCGTGAGTATGGTATATTTTGATCCAATAGGTGTGTGATGATAAAACTAGGGGAGGTCTCAGTTTAAGAGCTATAACAAACACACACTTAGCTATACGGGGAAAAATATTTTGGAGATTGTACAAAGAGTCAAATACAATGGGCAAGAATTCTTCTATACACATTGAGCCCAATGACCCAAGTTTAATCTTTACTACATTATCACTACTAGATGCTTCTATACTATGGAATGGTTTAATTTTTTTTTTTAATCTAGTGATTAAAGGTCTAATATGTGTGGTGGGAACTAGAGAAAAAAATCTATTTGGATAGATGCTTGGTGTGACAAAATATCACTCAATCTATATTCAATTTTGAAACCATGGATGAGATTAATTCAAGACAAATATTATAATGGGGTTTCAACATTATGTACAAGGGTTAGGAAGGAAGTTACAAATGGAAAGAATATTTTTTACAAATATACTGGACATTGTTGCTAGGGGGTAGTTGATAAAAAATATAACAACAATTATTATTCTAAGGGGAGTGAAGGATAAGCTAATATGGGAGTTGAATAGCTCAGGAGAACACATTGCAAGAAGTGAATATTATGTAAAGCACCAACAAAATAGGAATACCAGAAGAATATGGAAAGATATTTGGGATAGTCTGAGCATTCCAAAAGTCAAAATGTTTGTATGGCTAGTAGGTCATAGAAAAATTTTAACCTAGGATAATCTACTAAAAAGGGGTTTTCATAGCACCTCAAAATGTGTTCTATATAAAAATGAGGAGGAGAGTATAGAACATCTCTTGGAACACTACTCAATAGTCTGGGAACTATGGCAATGGATTCTTAAAATGTTTGGTATAAACATGGTGATGAATGATAAAATTAAAGAATGGTCAAAGCAATGACAAATAACTTTAAAAGTGAGACATTATAGACAATTTGGGATATATCAAAAGATACAATCTTTTAGACTGTATGGCTAGAAAGGAACAATAGAATATTTAAAGGAAAGGAAAGTAGATTAGAGGTAATGAAACAGAAGATTTGTTTAACTATAGGGGAGTCTAAACCAATTCTATCAACTTATCCAATTCTTAATATTGAAGCAGAGAGCCTTGATAGATGGAGTCAAGTCATCAAATGAAATTATGATGGTGGATAAAAGAGAACTAAAAGGAAGGCAAAAATATAAAGTGGAAACCACTAGAAGCATAGTTGATCAAATTAAATGTTGATGGAGCTTCTAAAGAAAATCTAGGACTAGTAGGAGGAGGAGGAATAATAAAAAATAATAAGGGTGAGATTTGGTCACAATACACTTTTAATAGTGGATTTAAGATAAGTAATAAAGCTCAAGCTTGGGGGGCTTTGGAAGGTTTAAAAATATGCATACAAATGAAATGGAATAGAGTATGGATGGAAAGTGATTCATTAATAGTAATAAATACAATTCTGAGGAAAGCAAAGGCTCCATAGAATATACAAGAGATCATCATGGAAATACAAGACCTTGATATAAAGTGTTAAGAAGCCAAGTTTACATATACATTAAGGGAAAGAAACTAATGTGCACATAGGCTAGCCAATATAGGGGTTTTAATAGAGGATCGTGAAGTTAAATTCTTTTTTCCATGGTTAGAAGAAGTAGTAAGTTTAGTTGAAACTGACAAGAAAATTTTGAAAGGAGTAAATTTAAAAAGATGTTCTAGAGGATTACAAAATATTTCAAGGGATTCATTTACATATTAATGCATTGAAGAAAAATAATAGTCCATATTTGGTAAAACAAACTATAATTTTGTGAAGGGAGTACAAGTTTTGTATGTTGAAGTAGAAGGTGATATTAGATGGACTTCATGGTTGAATTGATTATTTGAGTTGTTGGTTGTTGGTTGGATTATGGGATAGAGTATGGATTGGAACTTTCAACTTTTTGAGACTGCTAAACTATTTATTAAAATAATACCATTATGATTTGTTAAAAAGTCATTTTTTATTATAATAGAGGAATCGGTAACACGTTACAATTTTCTACACCTCTTCGTGGATTTGAATCTCGCTCCTTGTCGCCACTATAACCTTCAATTGCATCGGGGTAAACCTTTTACGTAGTTAATGACACTAACGTGACACGCCCACAAGTACTACACGACCTAAGGGATTGGAACTCTAGTCTTCGTGCTCCTATAGAAGCATTTTGACAGTTGAACCAAGCCCTTGAACCCGATTTGTTAAAATATCATTATAATATGAATGAGATTTATTTCCTAATTCATTAAAATGTTAAAATATTTTTTAATTGGTTATTTGGAATTAAAATGAATCCCACTTATTTAATATAATTGATATAGTCTAATTATTATGCATATATTCATTGATAAGATTTAATCATGAACTTTCAAAATTTTGAGACTTCTAAACTATTTATTACAATTCTTATGGCTGCACTTATGCTTTAGGAAGGAAACTAATATTCTAGAGCTGGTAAAGTAGACTATTATAACACAAACTTTTGGAAATATTACTCTACTAAGATGTAATGCATAGATAATAGAGGTGGATTTTTAGTATTTTAAATGTTTTACAAAAATTTCAAGAAAATTGATGTTGAATTTAGGAGTATTTGTATTAACAAAGAAAATTGAAGAAGATCCATAAAATGAAAATCAAGAATTCAATTTTTGTATGAAAAAATATGTAGGTATCTACTTATAGCAACTCAATTGAGATGAGAATTGAAAATATTTGTAAACTCCCAAGCTCTAAAGGAGAGAGTTGTGATTTATCAAGGACGGGGGACCCAAGTACAACCCCTTTTTCTCAAGTAAACAAACAAAAATTATAGGATCCTTTTATGCATAATAAATACCCATGTGAATACAACTTATAATATAGCAACAAATATGTTTAATATTCTTTTAGTTACTCTCTTGAGGATCCTACATAAATTTAAAATAGAGACTAATAGTAAATGCAATACCCAATTAAATGTGGCTATGATGGAGGAGACAACAAACCAATTAAATGCAATACACATATTTACATACACAAAACTAGATTTTACTCCATAAATGTTGGTGACACCTAGGCGAGCTCTCCAATGTATTATCAATACTTTTCAAGACATCCTTATTGATAAAGTCACGTGGAATTCCAAATAACCTAACCCACATGGGAATCCATTCGAGAGTTTTCACATCTATAGAATAATTTCCACTCCATGGTCTTAGATGTAAGTTGACTCTCCCTAGAGTGTAAGCCAAGAGTAAGTGCAACAGTGAGTGCGAGTCAGTAGTAAGTACAAGAGTGAGTGCAAGTGCAATATGGGAGTAAGTGCAGTGGCAAGTGTGAGTAAGCGCATCCAAAAGTGAGTGTGAGTGAGTGCAACCAAAAGTGAGGCGCAAGTCGATAGTAAGTGAAGCAACGAGTGTAAGCATGAGTTGGGAGTGTGCAAGCTGAGAGCAAATGAGATCATAGAGGGAGTGTGAACCAAGAGGAAGTGCGAGCCAAGGTTTAGTCATGGAAAAATAGCAACAAGTTAATTCAAAGTGTATCGATGCTTCAAATCCTTACCATGAATATGTGGAACATTACTTCAAAAATTGTTGAATCCAAGGAGCATCGAGAAAAATAAGAGATAAGGCAATTGGGAGCCAAGAGGAAGTGCAAGCTGGGAGTGAGTGCAAGGCAGGAGAGAGTGCGAGGCAGGAGAGAGTGTGAGGCAGGAGGGAGTGCAAACTAATAGGTAGTGCAAGTTGGGATTCAATCGTAGAAAAAGAGCGGTAGGTTCATCCAGAGTGCATCAATGCATCAAACCCTTACCATGAATGCGTGGAACATTATTTCAAAAAAATTGCTGAAGTGAAGGAACATCGATAAAAATAAGATATATGGGCAATTGTGAGCCAAGAGGGAGTGCAATTCAAGAGCAAGTGTGAGGCAAGAGAGAGTGCAAGTTGGGAGCAAGAGCGAGTGCGAGTAGAGAGGGAGTACAAGTCAAGTGCAAGCCCTATTAGCTATTATGGAAGGAAAGTCATTTTTGAAAGCCCTAATGGGAAGTCAAGATGCCCTAGCTAGAAATCAAAATACCCTAGTTGAAAGTATGAAGGCCCAAGCTGGAGATAAGCGAAAGAGAGAATACATGGCAAGTTCAATCCAGGTAGCAGATGGTACACCATAAGTTAGTATCAAGGATGAGATAATTGAGCATGATTTAATGGTTCTTAAAAGTAGAGGGCTAATATGTAAGCTCCATAGATCATGGCCATGGTTTTTGGAGATTCAAATTTAGATCACGTGAAAGTGGGGATTGAATTAAAATTATTTGATGATTTTTCTTCCTAAAGGTTTTTTCCTCATCATATTTTCCAATTCAAAAATTAGGGATAAAATAATGGTTGTTGGCCCATGGTTTAAGGAAAGAGATGCACTTTATTTGAGACCATAAAACGATTTTTTTTCGTTGAGTCATAAACTATTAAGAAGCTTCTAGTGTGGGTTAGGCTTTTTGGACTTCTATTTCAACTTATAAATAAGGATGTTTTGAAAAATATTGGAAATGCCCTAGGGGAATTCATCAAGTAAGGACCAACAACTAATGAGCGAAAACATGCTATATATACTCAAATATGTGTTGCTATGGATATTTCAAAACCTTTGCCACAATCCATTAAGACTAGATCTGAATCAAGAGAATGGGATCAACAAGTAGATTATGAAAATATTGCTTTTCGTTGCCACAATTATTTTGAGATTGGACATATGGCAAGAGTTTGCAAAGTGAAAACTATGAAAAGGAGACACAAAATTCTAGCTATGAGATAAACTTCAAGACGAAGCAAGGAAATCATTCAATAATAGAAGCTATATCAAATCAAGGATATTCTACTCCAAAAGAAGAAGCAAATAAATCCTATCAACAATATCAATTGACAAGTTTAGAAGAAATTAAAGGTGCAAAAGAAGATGTGGAGATAAAACCCAAAACAAAGACAACAAAAAATGTCAATTTTATTCCAGGTAAATCATCTTTATTTTCCTCAAGTAGTATAGAATTCTCTTTAGGTAATAAAAGTGAAAGTGGTGAAGATGTTATCCCTTGCAATTTAAGGTTTCAAAAGCAAAACAATATAGAAATGAGGTTGGAGGAAACCCATAACAATTTAGGATTTTTAGGGCAGAATAAGAAGCTATTTGCTATAGAAGAGCATCTTTGCACTTTAGGATCTCCAGGGAAATAAAGAATATTGTGCTTTTGAGGTTATTCCTTGCACTTTAGATCCTTCGAAACAAGGCAAACCTATAGATGATAAGTATTACTATGAGTAGTGTGTGAAGATTGAAGAGATTGATGAAGATGAAAGTATTGTTGAGAATGAAAAAAAAAGAGGAAGACCCAAGAAGCAAATACAAAGAGAAAAAGAAACACAAAGGGATATTGATATGGGAAAATAAAAGCAAATATCACAAGTGTTAACAAGAAGTAGGGCTAAACCCACAAATAAAATTTAAAAAATAACAATGAAAATAATATCTTGGAATATTAGGGGAATGAATAAGAACCCTAAAAAAAGGTATTAAGAAATTGTGAGGTTGTTATAGACAAGATATTTTTGGATATAGAAGTTGGGTAGCAAATATTTTAGCCATTCACGGTGTTGAATTTCATCTTGACATAATTTAAATTTTTGAAGGCATTTGATATAAAAGAAGTTGATTGTGGAAACTTAACAGTTTGAGGAAGATGATGAATATCTTTGATAGAAAGGTAAATGAAGAATATCTTTGAAAGAAAGACAAATTTGGATATGCTTTAATTAACTTGTTAGAAATGTAATGAGAGTAATGTAATGTTTTGTTTTCGTAATAGGAGTGGCTCCCAATAAAAGCCAAGCATAGCTTATTAAAAAAAAATTGACCCTCCTTATAAACTATGGGTCATCATCCTTAACATTTGAAGTAAAGTTTTTGAAAAAATTCCTCTCATGAATAAAGTTGTAGAATAATGTAAATTTAGTCTACACTTTTAATCCACTTTTAAATATAAAAAATAAACTAATTGGTATCCACCAACTTTATATATTAATCCTCTACTTTTAAAAACCATTATATCATGTTTGTTCGTCTTATCCTTGATAATCACTTTTGGTGAATCATTTACTACCTTAACAAATATTGTCACAATCACTTGTGATGAATCATTTACTACCTTTATAGGGATTGTCATATATTCACTCTTCCCTTTATCCTTAATCTACCAAAAATTATTTTCTCTTACTATGACATACTTATGATCACATCTTTTCTTAAATGATCATTTTATATTAGCTTCTAAAATTTTCTTTTGAAAAATATTTTGTTCTTTGAATTATCCAAAGATCTTACCCAAGAACTCAAAAGGTGAGGCTTGTTCCTCACTCGCATTAACATTGATTTCTTTCACACACTAGCACTTACTCCTTAAACCTTAAGGTTATGGTTGTTTAAAGCTTGTAAAAAACACGAGGGTGGGATTGAATCCACTATATGAGTGCACATGACCTTAAGATCATGTATTGTTGTAAATTTAAACCCTATCTCCAAGTGTATTTTTGGCTTTACATTATAACTACATTATTAAAATATATAATTTATCTTCATTTAAACCAAGATTGACATTATAGAACATATTATCTTATACAACCTTACAAGCTAAGACTCCTTAAAAAAACCTGTGCTTACCTCCAAGGGCTAGGTGGATTGGTAAGTGCAAGTGTGGTTGGGCACTTACCAAGAAGAGACCTAGGTTCAAACCTTGGGGGAAGCCAACCCTTTGTAAAGGTAGTAGTTTGCTTCGAATCCTTTGAGTATGCGCCAACCGACGACAACAGGACGAGCCTCGAGCAGGCATATAGATTTGTTGGAAGCAGTCCATGTGGTTTGAACCCTACGCTTAGTTACTACAACTAGTGGATGTAACCAACTCTCCTATATAATAAAAAATAAATAAAAACTTGTGCTTTATCCTAATATTTTTTTGCCTAAAAAGAATAGCTAGGTTGGTAGTGGGCAAGTGGTTGTCGGTGGCCTACCCCAATTCGATTCCCTGGAGGATCGAAGTCTAGTTAACTTTGTCTTTGCAAGCTAAGGATCATAGAGGTTTCCAAAAAAAATAATAATAATAATAATAATAACAATGGTTAGTAATAGCATTCTGTCCCACCATTTTATTTAAAAAAAATCCAACATTAATCCTAATCCTATCATATTTATGAGCTCTCTAAGGTTAGATCTAGTTGACTTTGTGTAATTTAATAAACTAGGGTTTATAATAACACTTTGTAGTAACATCACTCAAACTAAGATTTATAATAACATTACAAATTTAAAAAACTTTGTTGCTACTTAAATTACATCATCATTCATTTACTTTTAAATTATTAAAGTCGAAGTAGCCTTTATATTCTAGGTCTCCTTATTAATTAATCCATATTCTCATCACTACGTATGTGTAGTATTTGTTAATCAATTATTTTATCACTTCATCTCATTGTCTCTTTACGTAGAAACACTGTTTATGGGCGTCCTTATCTTTGCTTTTGACCTGTTATACAATTATTTGACAGTTTCTTTTATCCTCTGCTTTGTATTTTCCTTTGAACAACCTTGTTTTTATTTTTTAATCTGCTTGTATGATAAAATATTTTTTAACATTTATAAGATTAATAAATACCATTTATTTTATATATAATTGTTTCAAACCGCCGTTATTAAAACTATATAACTCTAAAATACTAAACCTTAAAAAGGATATGAAGGATCTATCATCTGATGTGATTTTTTTTTTTTTTTGGTTGTAAAAAGGAAAAATAGACCACTTAAGCATATCTTCACTTGTTTGTTAAGTTGTGGCCGTCAATACGTTCTGACTGACTCATCTCCACACATTCATTAATTTGTCGGCAAAAGTGTCCAAGATACTGTGCCAAATGGTGCCATGCATTGGATTATATTGTATTTTATATTGTAAGTTTTCTAGTCAATCTGGTTGGGCGTCCACGTTGTTTAAAGGACTGGTTAAGAAAATAAGTAAGAAAACAAAGTAGTTGATAATATATATCAAATTATAGATAATAAAAGTATTTTTATAATATAAAATAGTTTTTTTTAAAGAAATTATTGTGTATAATTTAGTGTAAAGATTTGATTCTTTAACTTTTATTTAAAATTCTAAAATCTATCCTTTAGCCGCTTAAATTATTTATTCTAAAATCTATCCTTAAGCCGCTTAAATTATGTCACTCAAAAAATAATTGTATTGAGCACTTTAAACTTTCCCGCTTAAATCTTTTTATTTAAAATATTAAATGAATGTGGGAGGTAGGCTTTATTTATGATTGTTTGATATTTTAGTGGTGGGAAAGAAGTACAAAGGTAGACTGGACATCATGATTATGCTATCCTATTTTTCGTTATAACAAACTCAATGAGTGAGACCCATCGTTCCTATGAGCGCGATCATATTGATATTTGATTCTATTATTGGATTTATTTTAAAATGAATGGTATAAATATATATTTAAGTGAATTTTGATATTTTTAATTATTAAATGATATTAATTTAACTGATTTTTTTTGGAAAAAAATAGGTTGGAATCTTGTCAAGTGATATATGGATAGTAGTTAAGTTATTCTAATATTATTTTGTGGCAAAGATGTAATAAAGATGGAACTTGTTTCAAATGAAATGGAATAGAGTTTGGATGAAAGGTGATTCTCTCATAGTAATAAATGCAATTATGAGGAAAGCAAAGGCTCCATGGAACATACAAGAGATAATTGTGGAAATTCAAGATCTTGTTAAAGAGTTTAAAGAAATCAGGTTTATATATATATATTAAGGGAAGGAAACAAATGTGCAGATAAGCTAGCCAATAGAGGGGTTTTGGTTGAGGATTGTGAAGTTAACATCTCCTTTCCATGGTTAGAGGAAGTAAAAAGTTTAGTTGAAGCTGACAAAATTTATTGATTGCCTAATTCAATTAATGATTAAGATTTACTTTAATTTTTTCCATTGGTAATATCTTTTTTATTTTGTAACAATAATGTGTGTTCATTTAGACTATTTAATATATTTTTGTGGTTGAACTTGTGTTTCAAGAAGGAAACTAGCAATCCATTTTTGGTAAAGCGAACTATGTTAGTGCGATGTTTTGGAAATATTACTCTACTAAGATGTAAGGCATATATAGTAGAGTTGAAGTTTTGGCATTGTGAAGGCTGTTATACGAAAATGTCAAGAAAGATGCTAAATTTTGGAGTAATTGTATTCATACAAAGATTTAAAAAGATCCAGAAAATGAAAATCAAGAATTTAGACATTTTATGTAAAATGATGTAGGTTTTTAACTATAGCATCTCAATTGAGATGAGAAGTGTATCTATTTGTAAACTTTCAAGCTCTAAAGAAGAAAGATGTAATTTGTTAAGAATGGAGACCCGAGTATAACCCTTTTTTATCAAGGAAAAAAAAAGATGGAACTTGTTTTAAATATAAACATATTAAAAAATTAACATAAAGCTTCTTAGGGGTATTAGGGGTACGAGGCATGTAACAGAGAATGATGAGTTTCATAATTTAAATGAAGGTTTCAGTTCTAAAGGTGACTCTTAATATTTTCATTAAATGACATGATCTCAAGTGATTAAAATTGTTAAATTTCAAATATATATATTTGTCAAATTGTTATATTAAATACCATGACCTTATTTACCTCAACTTTCAAGGAGGGGCCATGTTCAAAACTTGTTAAACAATACATACACGGTTGTCAAGTTATTGTATTACCAGTATATGGTCATGATGTAATATGGGTTGGGCTTGCCCCCAAGGGCTAGGTGGATTGGTAGTTACTTATCTGGCCAGGCACTTACTAAGAAGAGACTTGGGTTCAAACTTTGGGGTGCCAATTTGCAAAGGTAGTAGTCTACTCTGAATCCTCTGAGTGCGTGCTAGATCGATGATGATGGTACAAATATTGAGTGATTGATGGTATCCCCCTCACGCTAAGTCAACAACAACAATTTGGAATAGGGTTGTTGGGAGCAACCCCTGTGGTTTGAACCCTACGCTTGTCAATTACTAAAAATAGTGTGGTTGTAATTAACTCCACTATGTATCAAATATATATATATATATATATATATATATATATATATAGGGTTTTTGGGAGCAACCTCTATGGTTTGAACCCAGCGCCTATTTGTTACTAAAAATAGTGTGGTTATAACTAACTCCCCTATATATACACAAACATATATATATATATATATATATATGGGTTGGGCTTGTTTTTTTATTTGGTTAGTGTGAGAAACCCCTACGACCAACACACAAGGTTGAGCAGTCTCCTCTCAACCATGACCCCTCGTAAAGATGAGAGCTATGCTTATCAATAGGGAATTTAACACACACCCATCCCCTCACACACTCGCCCACACTGCGGTTTGAACCTTAAACCTCCCGATGTTGGGCTTGTTTTGATCCCATGTAAACAATTAAAAACATGTCAAATTATTATTGTATTAATACCATTATGCGGTTTGTTGAAATAGTGTAATAACACAATTATGATGAAATACTATAAGGCAAGTTTTAATAACATATAACCAATAAAAATGGTTATGTTTGATGTTTAAAGTGTTTGAAACAAATAGTGGAGAACAAACAATTTAACATCATAAACTAAAATTATAGTCTAATAGGTGAACCTTGACAGTCACGAAGAGCCCAAACGATACTAGACATATCAAATAATAGTCGAAGAAGGAATTAAAACTATCTACATAGTAAAGGAAGAATTAAATGTTAAAAAAATTGATTATAAAAATAAAAACACACGTGTAATAAGGTGTTTAAAACAAATACCAGTCAGATCAAAAACTACGACGGATGACAAACAAATGTAAAAATAGTTATGCATACATTTATGAGATATACACTATAGTATGAGAAATGATAGATAAATAAACGATAAAAACTCGTCTCATCAAGGAAGAAATCATAGACAACTAACTAAGAATATAATTTTGCATATGATTTTACTTTGTTTCCAATGCTCATGTATTTGTCCTTTGTCTAGATAACTTACATAGAAACAAACACATCTACTCATTGGAGGAGGTACTTAAATATAATATAACCTGTTTTCCACTTGGAATCCTAATAGGCTTAGTAATAATGTTTCCTCGGAAAATTGAACTACTTATAAGTTGATAACAAGATTTAGTTGGCTATTATGTTTTATGGGTTAAGTTATGTAACATATTCAACATAAACCACCAATGGTATCTTCCAAAAGAATATTGAAGGAAAATTAATCCAATAATGAGGTCCCTCACAACCACTATAATGTCAACAAGAGAAAAAAATTATAATTGCACATCTCAAAATAATCGCCTAATGTGCTACCATTGACAAATCCCTCTAAAAAAAAAATTGGTCTATTTTATTTGTTGTAACCACTAATATTTCAAATGCATGTTTTCATATGTGGATCAATGTTTCTATATAAAGAGACACATAAAATATAGTAAATATAATTAAAATAAAGGTAAAAGTAAAGTCCCATATGCATTGACCTTTTATTTAAGAATTACTTACTCTTCTTATAGAATAAGCAAACCAAAGAATAGTACCCATAGAAATTTCTCAAGATTCTCTAACTTTCATACAAATAAATCAATGATTTTTTCCTCAAGATACTCGTGGATTTTTATTTTTTTGTCATTCTAACATAGTAATATTAAATCTTATTATTTTTTTAGCCAACTATCCCTCCTCAAATTTTGTTTATTATGGTAGGAATGACATCCCATCAATCTCCCTATTCTATTTCACTTCACTCTTATAATCCACTCTTGTAGTTTGTGGTTTGGTACTAAAAAAAACTCTACTAAAACTATATTAATAACCTCAAATGAGTAATATGTACTTCAAAGAATCAAATACAATGATGGATCGTTGAATAATAAACTGGATAATTCAATGCACAATAGCTAGAAATTTTTAGGGCTTACATACCCAACTTGCTATCATATCCCATGTTGTAAGCTCAATTATCTCCCAATAGTTCTAAGATGCTTGGAATCTCATAAAGAAGAAAATTATAGGTAATTCACTTGAGTTTTTATTTTCACATGTACAGTATTCCTCAAAGGATAAGAAATCTCCCTACCTAGATAAGGTCATTGAGTTTTTATTTCTTTCCTTTTCTATGATGAGTATGAGGCTATTATCACACTATTTTTAGCTAAGAAATAATAACTTGTTTAGGGCACAAATATATTTCCAATAGAGCTCCTTCGATTGTTCAGTTAGGTCTTAATCATTTCCTCGACCAGAATTGATTGCTGCCTCCATCCTCTCTAGCCCTTTTTATGTTCTCCAAATTCATCACCAAGTTGCAATACTTGTCAAATGTATTATGCAAATCCCATGAATATTTTAGTTGAATATTGCTTCTAATATAGTTTTGATAGGTTTTCTTAGTTTTTCCTTTGTTGGATGAACCTAACATGGGAAGGAGAAAAATTATGAGTAGAATTATTAGGATTAATGTCATGAATAATGTGCAGGGTGATTAGAGAGGGTAGTGGCAACACACCTATTATGAAGTTCTCGAATTGATCCAAAGCAAGGGTGACAATGGCCTTTATCACCTACAAGAACTAGTAAATAAAATTAAAAGAGGAAGGAGGAGAGCACGCATTTGGATAGAGCAAGTGGATTCGAGCAACAAATTATGATTAACTTGTTAAGTATGATAAAATTAATGAACTGGTTTGAGACACTAGACAAGACATATTTTTTCCTATAATCTATTTACTTCTCCTATACTCAAGGATCCACAAGACATTGGAAAAAAGTTTTAGAAAACAGATAGAAAGTATTTCATTGAAAATGCAAGCATGGAAATCATATCCATTGTTCCACTATCAATGGTGATCTCGGTATTCTAACGTAACAAAAAAGTCTCAAGTTGTAAGCTTAAAGGCCATAATTACTCTCAAGTTAAATAAGCCTAATGTTCTAATGATAAGTGAGCAAGCACCTTAGACAAAACAAGTGTTTGTATTATTCTTCTAAGGATCATCTTCAACACATATGTGTAGTATCTATAGGTTTAAACTATAATTTAATACTCATATATGGGTTTTTAAGAACAAAGGATACCCTATTATTATTTTTAATTATATATTAAGACACCTATTTGTTTAGCTTGGTTATTGATTCTTAACTTAGCAAACATGATAACAATCCTCACATGCCGTCTAAGTCCTAAAATAAATTCTCCAAGGGCTTGACATATTTTGTATTTTCTAAACTTATAGAAAATGACACCTGCTAGGTAGGGCTTCAAGGGGGTGCGTGTTGTATAAAATATTTTGATAATTTCCAGATCATTAGTTTTAGTTCATGATAAAAATTTAGGACTTGTATTATCCAAAATAGTTAGAAAACTAAAAATAAAGTTTGCTTATAAATAATTTATTACTCGGCAAACTTTGGGCTTTGACAAAATTATGAAATAACAAAATTATTTCGATTGTGTACAAAGTGAGGGTAAAACATTGGTATAGCTAAGCACCTTGATTATCCTTATTGTTTTGACTCCATGATAGTCATAATATTTCACACATGTCTAATATTGGTTATATCTCCTACACTAGAAGCCAAAGACATTTTTTTAAATTATAGATGACAAGACAATTGGATTGTCATCTGTCTAATTTTACTCATACCTAGTGATGGATCAACATCCAAAGTTAGAACCACTAACATAATATTCCCTTTATCAAAAGCATGACACAATGGAAAATGTATCTTCACTGTCCTCTTCTCCTCTTATTGAGGTAAAGACCATGACATCACCTCCTTTCTAATCCAATAAGACAAACATGTTTGCATATTAAAAAATTTAGCCTCCACATTAATTGTAAATTGTCTTTCTATTTTTGTAGGCCGCATTGAATTATCGTAGTTGGATTTCATGTCAGGTTTTACTCATTGACCTTGAAATATTACAAATAGAGATAAGAATAGGGGAGAATTACTATTTTTTACTTACTCTAATTCTTAATCGATAATGACATAAACTCTTTCTTATGCTTTGTGAGAATGGTATAAATTTTAAATAAAGTAAGATACTAACTATATTTAAAGGTGATAAAGTTAGATAAAGTAAGTCACTTATGCCATGGACTGCCACAAGCTTTCCCATGTAACACATGGTCGAGAATCAAATTTCTACCACATACCATCATAGACATCAATAAAATACAGTAACTACCATGCAAGTCTATTGTATGAGGTTTTTTTTGCCCTTCCAACTTCATCAAATGCTATATTATTTATGAAAATTACAAGAATTAGAAGATGAAGGATTCAAAGTAGGAGAATGACTCCTTCAATCTTGTTTTATTTTCATACCATTCTTGTGCACCTCTTTTGAAGGTATATATCACCTTTCTAACAAATTATTAGTTGAAACTATAAGTTCATTGGTGCCTTGACTTTTCTTGGATTTCTTTGGAGAAGTAAATGGTTGATTTTCATTAGAAGCTACTTTGTATTATTTTGTGCAATGCAACACAACAATGGTAATATGAAACATCATTCAATTATGTGTGTGTATGCATGTGTAATGTTGTACCACCTAAAAATCCTTACAAATAATATTATATTTTTACTTCTACGAGACTTTATTCTTTATCCTTGGGCATATATTGGCTAGATGATTATATTAAAGCATTGTTTATTCTAAAAGCAATGTTTTTGTAAACCAGTTTTTAAGTTAAACTTACCCAAATAAAGTTTAATTTATTTCAAAGTCCTTTGTTCAGATCAACTTCCACATGAAAATGATGATTTTGAACTTATTTATTATTGACTTTTCTAGGGAAATAAATTTCTCAATAACGTTATCGATTTTTTTTTAGGGTTAAAGGCATCCAAGACTAAAAAAAATAAATTTGGCAACTTAGCACAAACAAAAACAAAAAAAAAAGATTCCATGAAGGGGTTGAAATATAAAAAATTAGTTCTATACATAACCTAGTTTGTTATGGAACCAAGGGCCATCATTGTCAAATGCATCTCATTTGACCTCTTTGACAAAAAACATAATAAAAATCCTTTACAAAAGGGCAAATTTCTATAACTTCTAAAATAAGAGGTGAACAATTTTGGTTTATACACTTCATAAAAGCAGGAAGAGTGGGCCAAAAACCATTAAATATACAGATCAAAGCTCTCTCAAGAATATTAGAAACAAACAAAGCAATCTATTTATTTTTTTAGAGAAAAATAAAGAGGTAAAGATATTTTTCAATAACAAGTCTATGCATATGAATAGAGGAAGGGAAGTAATAACTTATTTATGTTTTAATATTTTAATTAGTCAAAGGCTATGATTTAGTTCTTAGAAACATGATAAGTAATTTATGTTGATTTCCAAATTAAAATATGGATGATAAATATTATTAATATTAAATTTATAATTATCATTTTTTTGACAAATAATTTCTAAAGCTAAAACACCCTATAAATCACACATTGCCTTCTAGTAGGATTTGAATGTAATTATTTATTAAATGAAATATTTGTACGATTGTATGTTTATTTTAGATTCTAATGCTTTTTATAACTTTCATTAACACATATATGTAATCCCCCACTATTATAATTGATTGGTGGAGAATCCTAGAGACGTAGAGGTAGAGGCAGGAGCAAGGAGGCAAAGGCAGATCCAAGCGGTGGAGGTAGATTCCAAAGGTAGAGGCAGAGGTAAAAGCAGGAAGGTAGAGGAAGATTCGAATGGTGGAGACAAATTCCAAAGGTAGAGGAAGATTCGAATGGTGGAGACAAATTCCAAAGGTAGAGGTAGATTCAAATGGTGGAGGTAAATTCTAATATAGTTGATAAAAACATGTGTAATTGATAGATATGAGTGAATGTGTAAAGGTTCTTTCTAACAAGATTATAGTGTAAATGAAGAAAACTGTACATAAAAGACAAAGACAAAATCAAGAAAGCCTTCAAACCTAAATACCTTATTTTATTCTCTTGTTATTTTTATTTTATGGCCTAAAAGTCTAAAAGCTGAATAAATACATTTGGTAGGACCAAGACTAGGATTTGAAAAGCTGTGATCCCAAACATTCTAGTGCATATTTGTTAGGAAAGGTTGAATTAGGTAATGGAAAACCTATAACACAAAGGAGACAAAGGTAAGGTAGATGATATTAACTTGAACATATCAATTAATATCATGGCTAACCCATCTCATGATAGAATAATGTATAGAGTCCTTGCAACATGAGATGTTAGAATTGACTGTAGTCACAAGGAAACAACAAAGACTCATCATGGAACAACATTTTTTTTTGCAACAAGTTGTTCAAATAAGTCTATTAAATACATCACTGGTAGAACTGAAATCATCCACTACCATAGGCTTGAGTAGTAGTAATGATTCTATAAGTAGATCTCATCTTCAAATTGAATTGTAAAATAGCAAAGAAAAAGAAAACAAAGACAATATTTTACAAATAAAAGAAGTTTAGGCAATAATTGTAAACATGATGACAAAATAACTAGAACTACAAAACAAATTAGAGGAGACTATATCATGGGCATAAGTGGTAAGAGATCCAACAATTAAGCCAAAGGAACAAAAAAAATTAATAGAGAAACAATTTAGAATGCAACTATTAGAAGAAAATGAAAGACAAAATAGGTTAGTAAACATTATCATTAAAGGAGTTAAAGAGACTTGAGAACAAGAAAATATATCCAACTTAACAAGGGATTTTCTTTTTGATAAACTTCATTAGAGAGAACAAATTCATCAAGCATGTAGACTAGAAAAAGTAAGGGAAGACATGAGAGCTAGACCAATATGAGCCACAAAGTTTAGTATAGGAGAAAAAAAAAAGGTTCTTCGAAATAGAGGATTGCTATAGGGGTCCTATTTTTACTTGGATAAATATCTTACTCTTATGCAACAAGAGAAGATAAGGGAAGAATGGGAAAAGGTAAAAACAAGGAGTGACAATAAAAAAGTATGGTTGAGAAATAGGAAAGCATGCATTATAAACGGAATAAACCAAAATAAATAGGAAATTGGGGCTCATTGGGAATACTTAACATTGGTGAATTGAAATTGTTATGGATATCCATGGAGAATATTTCTCGGTCTAGGGCCCATAACTAAAGAAAATGATCTAATTGAACTAATAGAAACACATGAACTTGATGGATGCAATATTCAATGTTGTGAAGGATACAAAAAGATATCAGTATGGATTGAAGCAACAAAAAATGAAAAAGTACATGGAAGAGCAAGAATATTAATAAAATAGTCCTGGGTTAGAATCATATAGGTTGAGAAATAAGACCCAAATAAATAGTATATATGGATTAGAATCACAGATAATGAAAAATTTATTAGTATTGCAACTTGTTATTTTGGTCTACAACAATCAAAGTTTTGTAAGAAACATGGCTTAGATCATGAAATTCTATATATGGCATTGATAAAAGATGTCACAAAATATAAAAAGCTTGAAGAGGTGGTTTTAGTGGGTGACTTTAATGGTGGGACAACTAGACAATAAAGCTTTTTAAAGAACAATGAAGGCATAGATGATAATCCGCTGTGGCTAAAAGAATAGGTGGATCACCAATGGTTAAGTTCCTTAGATGACAGTGAAGGATCCATCACACATTATGGACAACTTCTTAAAATTTGTAGAATAGAGGGATTGATCATCTAAAATGGCATATACATATGGAAAAAACTTAAAAAATATGCTTATCAAACACATAATGGATGCAATGTAGTTGAATATGCTATTTGCTCACCAAATTTTATTTTAAGGATAAAATATCTAGAAATTGAAGCAATTCCAATGGAGCTAAAATCTGATCATAGTTCAATATACATAAATATTCAAATGCAATAAAGTGGGCAAGAAGAACATCTTCAAGTAAGTAAAAGAAAGACAAAAGGAAACATTTTTATGACAACAAATTCAAAAAACTTTAAAAACATTACTCAAGCAAACTATGCAAAAAGAGGAAAGAAAGATGACAAATATTTTTCAATATTATACTTTTGATAGCAATAATATGATTAGAGAAGCCTTGGAATCATACAAAAATTTAAAACCAATGAAATTTTTCTTGTAAATCCATGGTATTATGAAGAATGAAAAGTAGTAAGGAGAACCTTGAAATAATCAAACAAAGAGAAAATAAATAGCAAGATATATGAATAACTAGTGAAAAAAAAGGAAGAATACATAATAACAAGGTAAAAGTATAGACACCTAAGAAGTGTCATATTGGCATTAGTTAAATGTTAATATTTAATAAATTTTACAATTATTTTAATTAATACATTGTAACCTTATAAATATTAACGTTGACTATCCTAGCCCCTTTGACCATCCTAAGCACCTTCCTACACCTAACCCATGGTCATCATGAGACCATCCCTCTATTTTAACCTAGGTTCACCTCACTCTAGTTGGCATTTACTCCCTTCTCTCCTCCACATTCCAAGCTCATTAATGCACATGGGTGAGGATTCCCTCCACCCAAGCACATTGATGAAGCATGTCATTTTGGTGGGTGAGGAATCTCTCCACCCAAGAGCATTAATGAGGCATGTCATAGCACGTCATAGTGTGTCATAGCCCAAATAGAGAATATTGCACACTTGTCCATCCAAGCAACCAAGTGGGGAAACTTAAGATTCCTCCCTTCTCTCACCTAGGCCACTTGTCCATCATCCTATCACCCCCTCATCATTCTCCTCACCCTTGGGAAATATTATAAATATACTTCCATTTCATTTGCTTTAGGGGAGAGAGCGCACAAAACACTACCGAAACTTTACCTGTATTTCATTTGATCCTCCTTACGGATCTCTAAATTTGTGAATGCAAGTACCTCATTCAGAGAGCTCAAGAACATCAATCATGGAGTTTATTTGCAATGCGTGATAATCTTTATTTTGTAGTTGTGCTTATCTTTGACAATCAAACAACATTAGATTTGCATTAGAAGCCTCAGGATACTTTCAAAAAGGTGTATATTTAAGTTTGAAATCCTTGATCTAATCGCCCTATGCAACCACGTAGAGACAACTGTCGTGTGTGACCACATAGAGATAACCACATTGTGCGGCTACATAGCACCCATTGTAGCTACATAAAACCAACCGCCTTGGGCAGTTGGGTCACGAAGGTAGACAAAGACCCAAAATCAACAATAGGTAGCTAAGCAATGTAAAACAAGGCAATTTATAAGGTTTTGTAACCATTTTACATAGTTTTGTAATTTTTTATAAAAGGTTTTGAAATATTTTGTAAGATTTTTGTAATCCTTTTTCATGATTTTAGGCCTTATACTGAAAGGCCTAATAGATGATACTGATGCTTTTATTATGGGCTTGTGTGCAGATATTGGGATCGACATAGAGGCTCAGGAGGTCAAGAAACAAGACTTCAAAACCCTCCTTATAATTTATTATTTGACTAAGAAGATGATTGTGACACCATTGGACTTATTTGCAAAGGAAACCATCTCTTTTGGGAGATCCATTGTAATAAAAAATGTTGAATTGTAACAAACAAAGTCTATAAATGCAATGTCAAGTTTAATCTTGTTTATTTACATGTTATGGTGCATTTTCTTAGTCATGAAAAGTAGTTGATATATCTTGCAAAGCATAGCCCAAGACAATTTTGAAAAGAGCTACAACAAAGCATGAGATACAAAAACCAATATCATAAGCAGTCAATGGTTACAATACGCTAAGCAATTTTATGAGAGAAACCAAGAAAAGTATATCCCTCCTATAACTGATACAATTGGGGAACTTTTTCCTCAAACCTATGTGAAGGAGGGCATTAAGAAAATAATAATAATTGCAAGCTGAGCATCTCAAGTGTGGTGTTGGCATCTTAGCACTACACATCCAAAATAATTTAATGACATCATTAAAGGAGGTTTTCCATTGAAATGGATAATCGACCTAGTCATACCATTGCATAAAAATGGAGACACTAACAATCCTTCAAATTATTGCACTATCATGATTAATCATCTTTTTGGAAAATTATTTGACAACATAGTAGAAAGCAAAATCAGTCAATAGACAAAAAGTCAAGGAAAGAGAGCAATAAGGCAAGAGAGGTTTTGATTAAGTAATCAACAATAGGTCATTGCGTTACTTTAAGGCACCTAATAGAGAGGATATGGAATAAAAAATGAGAATTTTATTGTTGTTTTTAAGACTTTAAAAAGGTTGTTGACATAGTACTCATAGGTAAATTATGAAAAATTGAAGACATTGGCATACCAACCAACTACAAAGCACATATACTTTATGAATATGGGGTAGCAAAAATTAGACTCCAAAAGAACTATCAGAGTGTTTTCGAAGTGATATCGGGGCGAAATAGGGTTGTCCATTGTCATCTACTTTATTTGGCTTTTACATTGACAAATTGGAGGAATGGGTAGAAAGGATGGGAGGAGAGGGAATACAATTGACTAATTATGTAGTGAAACTTATTCTCTATGCTAATGACCTCATCTTGATTGGAAAGACACTTGAAAGTTAAAAAAACATTTAAAATATTTACACCATTTTTGTAAAGAAGTTGAGATGTTGGTAAACACTAGCAAGACTAAAGAGTGGAGAGAGAAAAAACAACCATATATTTTATTTGAAGGAATTCCTTTAAAGGTAGTAACAATATACAAATACTTTGAGTTAGATTTTTAAAGCAAACTCAATTGTGGAATATGGAGGATGAAACAAATACAAGTAGGAAGGAGGGCACTCTACTCATTGCTAACTAAGGGCAAAAAACAAAGCTATGGGATTGGAAAACCATTAGGGTCCTTTTTGGGTTGTTAGTTATTAAAGTGGTGCTATATGGGTGTGAAGTGTGGGCTAGTAATACATCAAATTTTAAATGGAGATAAATATAAAGAGTTTAAAAGCAACTAATTACAAATAATTTAATAATTAAAGCACCAATCCCATATGAAATTTTACTTGCTAAAATAGGGATTTTTCCTTTAGAAGTAGAAGGTATAATAAAGCTATTGGGATACCTAAAGAAAATACAAAGAATGAAAGATAGCAGGTTGCCAAAACAAATACTCAAAGAAACAACGAATATAATAAGATACACATGAATAAAACAAAACAACAAATTGATGGACAAATGAAGCATTAAATTTTATGAAGTCATAAAATTTAGCAAAAAAATTAAACAATATGTGAGGGAAAAATTTAGACTTGTTATGTGGACTAAAAATTTTAAGAAAGAAAAACTATTACACATTTAACAATTTCAACCCAAATTGTAAACATAGCTAAAAGAAGTATATAGATGCAAAGATTAAAATGGAAGGAAAAAATGCTTATAGCAACTACGATCTAGTTCACACCATCTCAAATACAAAACTAGGAGATGGAAAATTCCTCGTAAGGTATGGTCAAAACGAATATGTATTATTTGCACAACAAAGTAGTGGAGACCGAAAAATATATCATTAAAGATTGCATATGAGTATGCTCTAAAAATAAACTCATTAATAATTTATTTATTATTAAATAATGATTTTTTTGATCTTAGGTAGCGTGATAAATCTCTACGACTCACTGATACACAGGGTTGAGCAATCTCCTCCCAACTATGATCCCTCTTAAAATTGAGAGCTATGCTTATCAATAGGGAATTTAACACAACCATCACACACCCACCCTCTCACATACTCACCCCGCCGTAGTTTAAACCTTAAACCTCCCGAAGAAAGTAATGGAATTTTTCACTAATAAATTTTTTTCCTAGTAACGAAATTTTTTGAAGAATTAAGAATAGAAAAAACAAGGAAATTTCTTATCAAAATCAACAACATAAAACACACATTCCAAAAGATGGAAAGAGGATGTTGAGCTTTTTGACTTTGAACATTTTTTTTTTTTTTTATATTTAAAGTTGCTAAAACTCTGGAAAAGAAGTTTAAGGTTTAAATAAAAAAAAAAATATACACCATAACTCATTTTATATTAAAATTCTTAATCCCATAATTTCATAAAATTAATTAAAAGTATTTATTATAATTATTAAAAATAATATTAACAAAATATCTTTTTATTTACACCCAAAAACTTTTTTTTTTTTGGTATAAGGTAGAGGTGGTTATAAGGTCCACAAACCTTTTACAAAGTCAAAATGGGCTGGTTCTAGCATCAAGCCCGTATAATCAAAATACAAAATGGATCTTTCTAAGACTCACATTAAGCCATACTTAGAGTCCACAAATCCCATACTTGTCGCTTGACTATTCAGATAAAACAAAAACCAAACAACACCTAGCACTTACTAACACTAGGTTGTCAGTACCGTACACTTGTCACCTCCCGGGCCCCAACAAATGGGATGCCTTTTCTCGCCTAATTCCATCTCGTCGGATTACTCATCATCAGCCCCTCTCGATCTCCCCGATGCTCTAACAGTTTGATCTTAGCTCTTCTCTAGCAACCAACACCAATAGTTCTTGAGGGAAGTTATCCTTCCAAATTTGCATCTCCCCAACGTAAACCGCAATATTTGCCATTAGATCCGCCGCTCCGGTTCCCTTCTCTGAAGGTGTGTTGGATTCGGGCATTAACCAAATGAGATTTATGAATCCTTGCTTCTAGGATAAGCTCCAATATGGTCCAGCTGGGGTCTTTATCCTCCTTAATTGCCTTGATTATATTAAGCGAATCCCCTTCAAAGATAACTTCCTTATAACCCTCAAGTCTGGCAATTCTCATTGCCTCGCATGCGAGCTCGAGCTTCGCAAAATGATTTGTTTGAGTTCCCAAAGGCTCGAGAAAGGCAAGGACCACTTTTCCTTCCTCATTTCTCAAAACTCCTCCCCGCCTCCCGCAGCCCCGGATTTCCTTTAGCTCGCCCGTCAAAATTAAACTTAACCCACTTTTGTGTGGGGGGTATCCACTTGACACCATCCCGTGGGTTGGTTGTAATGTCTAGGTCTGGAAGTTCCTCTCCCCAGCTTCGCAAAATCCTCCTTTCCCTTAGAGACATGGTCTCATTTTTGAAGAAGAAAGTTTTCCAGTTTTTCTTTCAAAGCTCGATTATTTTATTGCCACATAACCCGGGATCTTTCTTACGTCCTTTAAATACTCTCTTATTTCTCTCATTCCATATCCCCCATAAAAAATGGGGTAAGCCGAGCTTCCAGAGCCAAGTCAAAAGCTTTGCCCTAAGGGGGAAGCCCACCGTATGCGTAAGTCGACATGCTATTTGGACAGACTCCAATCTATATGAAATTTGGACAGATCATTTGGAAGACTCGTACAAGAAAAATCACAAGTTAGAAATATATGACTTACAGATTCTATTGCTTTCTCACACAAGATACATCGATTGATGAATTGGAAACCTCTCCTTTGCAGATTATCTCGTTGTCGGATCTTATTTTGAACTCGCCAACCAAAAGAAGAAAGCTATTTTTGGGGTTAAATTATTTAACCAAATAACGAAGTCTGAGTCCAACCATTGAATCCCGAGTGGATTAACTTATAGGCGCTTTTACCGAATAGATCCCACTTGTAGTTTTGCCCCAAATCGCCTTGTCTCTTCCTCCCCAGGAATGATCAGGAACACCCTTAAAGCATCATTGAGTTTGGTTAGGGCCACCTTCTCTTGCTCGACAGTATTATGAACTCGTGATTTTCTTCCAAGAAGAAGTTTCCCGTGCTACAAAGAATAAAATCCCCTACTTTTCCTCCCATTTCCTTCGAAAGTTTATGTTGGAGGACCTGAAGGTCTAAGTTATCTTTCATAGGGGCCTCTTCCAACCACGGGTCTTTCCAAAAGTCCACTTGTCTTCCATTACCAATTCTCCATCTGATGCCTTTCCTCGACTACCTCCCGACATTCGAGCAAACAATTCCAAAAATAGGATCCTCTAGGAAGATTATCACCTTTCAGAAGTCCCGATTATTTCGATATATTTTGCCTTAAGAAGTTTTACCCATCCCAATTGATCATTATTGATAAATCTCCATACCCGTTTTCCAATCAGAGCTTGATTCAATTCTTTCATTCTCTTTAACCCCAGGCCCCCCTGATCCTTGCTTGCACACACCTGATTCCATGCTACCAATGAAATTCTCTTTCTCTCCTCTCGAACCCCGACCACAAGAAGTTGCGTTGAATTAGCTCCAATGTAGCTCGGACCTTTGCAGGCATTCTAAATAGAGACATGCAAGAAATTGGAATGCTCAGTAAAGTAGTTTGAACTAATAAGGCTTTTCCTCGCGGAGCCGAGAAGGTCGCCCTTCCACCCCGCTAACTTTTTGGAGATCCCGTCAATGACTGAGTTCCACAATGTAGCCTTCATTCTTCCTTCAAACATAGACATGCCTAGATAAGTTGCTCGTAGAAGCTCCTTTCCACAACCGAAGAGGTTAGCTATCCTTTCCTCCCTCCCACTAGGTGTGTTAAAGAAATAGATGCTACTCTTCTTATAGTTTATGTACTCTCTTGCTTTCGTCTCATACTTGGTTAGAATTCTCTTCAACTTCCTAGCTTGAGGCACCGAGGCTTTGGACACAATGATTGTATCATCCACAAACCGTTGGTGAGACACTGCCCCGCTCGTTGAGGCCGGTTTAAAACCTTCCAATTGACCATCTGCCACCGCTGCTGAAATGTTCCTACCCAATGCTTCCGCTAAAATAATAAACAAGTATGGAGACAAAGGATCTCCTTGTCGCAACCCCCTTTCACTCTTAAAGTAACCGGAGGGTGACCCATTCACCATGACATAAAATCTTGTAGTAGAGATACAACTAAAAATCAACTTAATCCACTGGGGACAGAAACCAAACTTACCCAAAATCTTGGTGAGGAACCGCCATGAGACCCGGTCGTAGGCTTTATTCATATCAAGCTTTAGTAACATACCCGCTTCCTTACTAGTCACCATTGAATGAATAACCTCATGAATTGTGATGATACCATCCAATATTTGTCGCCCTTTCACAAAGCCACCTTGGTTCATATCAATGATGAAAGGAAGGATAACCTTCAACCTATTGGCGATTGTTTTTGTGAGAATCTTCATCAGAGTGTTACATAAACTGATAGGGCGAAACTGGAAAATTCCATTGCTCCCACTAGTTTAGGGATGAGGACTAAAAAAGTAGCATTAACTCCTTCCGGGGATTTCCATGTCCTTTTGAGCCTCAATTATAGCTTCCACTACATCATTGCCTAGGATATCCCAAAACTTCGGGAAGAAAGCCGCAGGGAAGCCATCCGGTCCTGGGGAGCCGTTACCATCCATGTCAAAAACGACCTTCTTGATTTCCTCCTTTGTGAAAGGACTAAGTAAGAATCCATTAAGATTATCGGTTACGAGGGGTGGAATGGCTGCCAACAGAGAGTCCTCTTCTTCAATAGTCGGATTTACATCTTCTAGCAACGATTTAAAGTACTCAACCGCTTCCCTCCTTATGTCTTCCATATCTTTGGTGTTAGACCCATCGGCCATCTTGATCTCCTTAATTTTGTTAGTACTCCCGTGGCGAAGAGTAGAGACATGGAAGAACTTTGTATTTCTCGTCACCCTCCTTTAACCAACGCAATCTGATTTCTCGCCTCCAAAAGGTTTCTTCAAATCCTAGCATCGTGTGGTATTCGGCCAATGCCTCCCTCTCCCGGTTTCTCGGATCCTCTCGTAAGTCGCTCCGACTTCAACTTCTCCCCGTAGTTCATTGATCTTGTCTTTTAGTTCTCGCCTTTTTAACAAAAATATTGCCAAAGGAAGTTTTGTTCCACTCTCTAATGTTAGCCTTCACATTCCTTAGTTTACATGCCACTTGGGCCGGTTTCGAACCATTATACTTTTTGTCCCACCATTGGGCAACCGGATCCTTGAGATCCCGATGTTGGAACCACATAAGTTCGAATCGAAAGGGTCCGATGTATCTTTTCTTAGAGTCCTCCCCTCGTTTCCCATAGAATTGGGTTGTGATCGGACCCGATTCTTGGGAGTGCCGTTAATGAAGAGTCCCCAAACCTCTCCAGGCATTCTTGAGAAAGAAGAAACCTATCTAATCTTATCTCGAATTTGGTTTTCCTTCAATCTTTTGTTAGACCATGTATAGGAGAATCTACGCAGTCCACATCCATCACCTCATGTTGCTCAACAAAATCTCTAAACTCGTAGATATCGGCAGTTATTCTTTGAGAGCCCCCCAATTTATCTACAGGATTAAGGTAGCAATTGAAATCCCCCGCCACAATCCAAGGGTAGTTGGGGACCGTCTCCCTCAATTCAGCCTAGCCGACTCCAAAGAACCCTTCTCGATCCCTCGTCTAACCGGAGCATATACATTCGTTAAGATCCACTCTTCCCGCGTGGTTTTATCCACACATAAGAGACAAATAAACCAACTAGACATCGGAATCACTCTACTATCAATCACATTTTTGTTCCACATAACCAAGAACCCTCCCCGTTGCTCCAGTGGCCTCTTGGCCTACTACTTCAGCCTTCTCGCCAAGTCCTATTCTTAAAAGGAATAACTCTACTCTCCTCCATTTTAGTTTCTTGCAAGAAAATCATATCCGGTTTGTGTTCTTGTCTAAGAGCATACAAAGCTCTTATTTTTGGCAGGATTACTCCCACGAATATTCCATGAAAGAATCTTCATTTATGGGCTTTGGATCCTCGAGCCTTCGCCCCAAAGAGCAACACCGCTTGAGTGCCATCGCCCACTCCTCGCTCTCGCTTCTTTCTCGCCTTAAGGCAAGATTGCTAGGTTTCCCCTCTTCCTACCGAACCATATCCCCATACATCCGCTCTAGGTTGAAGTTCCTTAGGATTCACTTGGCTTCTAGTAACCATCTTGGGTAGGTCGGCCTTGGTATTTGGGGTAACAATCTGCTTTCCAGGTTAACCGGTCTTTTTGACAGTGGAGATGATTCCGTGCTCTTAGCTTCTTGATTAGTAGATTCTTTTTTCCCCGCTTTGGGGTTACACCGATCTTGGTGGTTCACCTCTTCCTCCCGAGTATCCTTGCCTCGTATTATTAGTTTCCCTCGCTCCTTCCTCTCGATTTTTCTCCTCTAAATCCTTCTCTTGAGTCTCCTCTACCTCGCATTCCACTTCTTGGCCGTCCATCCGATCTCCCTTCAAATGATTTAATGCATCAAAACCGTTCTCCACTGGGATGTTGATCTCCTTGGAATTTCTTCCCATAAATTCCTCTCGCAGACATGGGACCACTTCCACCGAGCCTCCATAGGCCTCCCGTATCACCCAATCAAACTTACTTTCCCTGTGGCGTTGATCTATGGGGTTCTTTCCTTTGTTATTTGGCTCGAGGCTTGCTCGTATCATCTTAGGAGCAAAGTTGAGCTTGAGGGTTCCCATCAAAGGGACCAGCCTCCCCGTGAGAGGGTTTTGGGGCATAGGAATTTTTGGGAGGAGGGTTAAAACGTTGCCTCTTGCTTACAATAGGGCGAACAGGGTCTCTCGATATTCGGATTTTGAGCTCCACGTCCTTGAGGCCCAGATTGGGTAGGAATGGAGATCTCATGGGGGAGGGATATTATTCTCGGGTTTGAGGATCGTATTTTGGAGTGGGGGCCGGTTCTTGGAAATGCAAGTGGATACCCTGGTGCCCTACCTTCCCACAAACACTACACTTAAAAGACATATTTTCATATTCAAATACCTGAGTATGAAGGCCAAACATAGACGACAAAATAATGGATTTAGGGAGCTCTTTACTCAGGTCCGCCAACACACACATGCGAGCAGACATGAGTCTTGTTTTGCTCAAGGTTGCAGGATCAATAGCTATTAGTTCTCCAATCTCTGTAGCTATCCCAACCAATATTTGTTCGTTCCAGAAAAGCAGAGGTAATCCCGGCATCTTAACCCAAATAGGAGCCAAATCCAAAGACTCCGAGTCCTGGGGGTTGGAAATCGGGGGACCAACGCTTCGGATACAAGCCCCTTTTCCCAAAAAACCAAGGACCTCCTTGGAGAGTCCTTTCCATGTCCCGTTCACATTGAAATGTCACCAAAAGAAAACTCTTGGGTAAAGCCTTAATTATCATACCGACCCTTGGCCGCCATTTTTGGATGACCCATCTCCTTATGAATTCCAAGTCTGGCCTCACCCCCATAAATTTAGCCACCAAAGATGTTCTGCCCTCCATAGCCACATGCTGAGCTAAGGTATTCGGGACGTGCAACCTACCATTGACAGATTTTAGATTAAAACAAGAGTCAGATAATTTTTTCTTACCACGAAGAGAATTAATATATGAAGGTCTCCAGCTGCCGTGTTTCTCTTTGTCTCCTTCTTGGTTCTTCCTTTGATCCCGACGCATAGAGTCCTCGGGTCCCCCTCGTAGAAATCTTCAACCGCATCCGCCCAACGCCCTTGGACCGGTTCCAAAAGAACTTCCTTGTCCACATCCTCCGCCTCGGGGCCTCGCTATCTCGCCGGAGCCCCCACCTGCCGCGACTGCTGATCTGCCCTCTGAAGTCCCACACCTAGGGTTTGATGCCCCTAGACCTCTCGCTCCTCCTCCTTGCTGCTCCATCCGTCCGATCATCCATGACACCCAAAAACTTTTGACATCAACGCAATTATATAATATTAAATATTTAAAAATTTATAAGTGCAACTCTTTGGACAACTCAAAGTTCTTGATTACTTTATTTGTAGGTTTTTGATACCTTTAGTCTAATGTATTTGTAGCTAGTGATTTGTAATCCTCAATCATTATCTCTTATTAAAACTTTGATCAAATGCACTTCCAAAGTATTATATGGAGATTTATCTTGAAATGTTCTTCACACCATTACAATTTTATTGTATCAATACCAATCAATAAGGTTTTAACAATTTTTCAAAATTTAGTAAGAAAGATTGTTTACACTTCTCTTCTAATATAAGATTATAATTTTTTTTTTTTTTTTTGAGTATATCCTTTTAAAATAAAAACATTTAGTTGAAGTCATCATATAAACAATTATACCTATGAAATGTGTCAACTTCCAAGGAAACAACTAGTCTATCTATTCCTTTTCTCTTGACATGATATCTATTCTCATTATTTCTTTTTCATTTGTTAAAAATATTTAGAACATATACCTAGGTTTTGATCAAATGTACTTCCAAAGCATTATATGGAGATTTATCTTAAAATGTTCTTCACACCATTACAATTTTATTGTAACAATATCATTCAATAAGGTTTTAACAACTTTTCAAAATTTAGTAGGAAAGATTGTTTACACTTCCTTATACCTATGAAATGTGTCAACTTCCAAGGAAACAACTGTCCTATCTATTCCTTTTCTTTTGACATGATATCCATTCTCATTATTTCTCTTTCATTTGTTAAAAATGTTTAGAACGTATATCTAGGTTTTGATCAAATGTACTTCCAAAACATTATATGGAAAATTATCTTGAAATGTTCTTCACACCATTATAATTTTATTGTAGCAATACCAATCAATAAGGTTTTAACAACTATTCAAAATTTAGTAGGAAAGATTGTTTACACTTCTCCTCTAGTATAAGATTAAAATAAAAATATTTTGTAGTACATCTTTTTAAAATAAAAACATTTAGTTGAAGTCAGCATATAAACAATTATACCTATGAAATGTGTCAACTTCCAAGGAAACAACTGGCCTATCTATTCCTTTTCTCTTGACATGATATCTATTCTCATTATTTCTTTTTCATTTGTTAAAAATGTTTATAACATATACCTAGGTTTTTTAAATCTCTATAGTGTAAGAAATTTTTAAGACCGATGTTTAGGGTTGGACATTTTCATCCAAACCGATGTTTAAAATTGAACATCTTCATCCCATCATAATTGGAAAGCTGAGCTTATCGATAAGATATAAGTTTAAAATTTAAACCTCAAAAACCAAAACCTAAACCATTAAGCTTTCACATTAACTATTAACTAAAGTCCGGGCTAATAAACCGACTTTACATAAAACATCTTTAATCCTTATCAGCCACGTCCATGATACTTAAAATTATGGTATTAGTAACGTGGTTTATGGGCCCACATGGTCCAATTTAGGAGCGCTATCTCTGGAAGACATGCCTGGGCCCACGTACGACCCTTAAAATTAAATAAACGCGCTTTGTCTTTCCCTTTCCCTCCACCGCCATGAACCATCTTTTGATGTGGCCTAGAGTAACGGGCATCAACAACTAAGGATTGTAAAGCCCACCCAAAAGGCGGTGCCAGGATTTAAAATCGAGAGCTCCACTATAAAACCTCCGAGCAGTCATCGCTTATCCAGCATTCTCCTCCAGTAGGGTTTTACCATGGGGTTTTAAGCCTCGTCTGATAGTTCATTTTGCCTTTCAACAATGGCAGCTGCATCGTCTCACCTGACGGACTTATCCTACGAAGCTCAAGAATTAAGCTCTCTCCTCATCCACAGTTCCTCCTCGAGCTCTGAGATTCTGAATTCATGCCGGGCCGTGGAGTCCTTCATTCAGCGGCACAACACGGACCAGGTCCGCCATTTCTATGTGATGTGCTTCCCCGTTCTGCTTCGCAAGATCTTCGGTTTCGAGGAGAATTTTCAGGCGGCGCTTGACGTGCCGCCGGGCATGGGCGGAGGCGGGTGGATCGCCCAGGCCTCGGATTACGTCGCCAATGCGCTCGTCGATCTTTTATCGCCGTCGGGGGCGTTGTTTTCTTCCATCCTGGCGGCGGATGCCCAAAATTTGGTCCGCTATGTGTTCCCCCCAGAGCGCCTGCCAGCCTGGATCCGCCCTCTGCTGCGCTTCGACCGTGGCCTGCCCGTGCTGCCCGAGGCCTGCCCAATGCTCTTCAAGGGTCGCCTCAAGGAAGAGTCGGGCTCGCTCCATGTACAGCTCAACATATTTGAGTATTTCATGTTCTGGTTTGCCTACTATGCGGTCTGTAAAGATAGGGGTGACGATATCAAGGATGAATTCAATGCGAATGAATTGCGATTTGGAGTCCGGAGGGTTTCGAGGCCAAGGTCTGAAAAATGGGCCTGGGCGTCCTCGCTGTCGGGGTTGAGCCCTGGGCAGGGGAGGGGTAGCTCTGGGAGGCTCAATTCCAGGCCCTATTTACACCTCGTCAGTCTTTATCTCCATAATTTTGTGCCTCTGTCGGAATTTAGTCTTTCCCCGTCTCCTTATTTGCACCATTTTGACGGAGAGGATCGAGCTGTGTTTTCTCGGGCCGAGTTTGTTTTCCACACATTTGTACAGTTTTGGCTGGTGGATATGGATTCCTCACCCTTGCCCTTGCCAGTTTGCCAAGCCTTGAACGTATTTTTCCCTTGTGATAACGAGTGTGGTAGGTATGTGCCCCCCAGCGCGGATCACACGGAGGCCGTGAGGATTGTGGTGAATTATGTGAATGGCACTTTGAAGTCTCCTGATTTAAATCCTAAATTATTTACCGAGTCTCAAGCCGAGAAATCGAGGCTTGCCCCTACTTCATTACCTAGAACATTCTCTTTGTCTTCAAGAAATGTTGTCGGGTTCACGCCTTGGTCTCTATTGTTACAGAGGCCTCTGTATCGGTTTATATTGAGATCTTTCCGATACTGGCCAATTGGTGCTTGTGTCAAGAAGCTTCACTGCATTCTTGACCTATGGTTGGACTATTTGGAGCCTTGGAATAGTGCCTTAGAAGGAGGACAACCAATGTCAGAGGGTTTCTCCTTTGAGTTGGAGAATAAGATGTTGAGAGATCCAGCTAGAAGTCTGTCGCCTTTGTCAGGAAGTTTGCTTTTTAAACAAAAAGGTGGTGTTCGTTCTGGTGGATCTTTGTCTGATCGAAGAAGCATGGATGAGAGTCACGGTAGTAGCAGTTATAATGAACAGTGGCAGAATTATGTTTTGGCCAATTATCCATTTTACACCTCTCTGGTTGTCCATTTCCTCGTGTTTGCTAACAAGTTTGTGCACATTGATACTGAGGCAGTTCTTCAGATGACGCACAAGGTACAATTATATTTTCTTTTGTTTGCCCTATGACTTATCAATAGGAACAAATAATTGATATTATAATTTTATATCCTCAGACAACAAAAGTAGTTCAATTGAAAATTTTATTCCCTCAACTGAGGAGAACTTGTTTAGGTCATTAGTTGGTATATTACATGCATTCTTATGTTTGAGTACTGTAATTAAAAGCTATAGATACATAGGCGTGTTGGTTAAACCAAGTTTGTAGTTAAGATGTCTATACTTTCTTAGGTTTTTTCTTTGAAATTCATTTTCTGAGATAGATATCTAAATTAATATGGGCGGTACAAGTAAATCTTCCTCATGAGTAGGAATGGTAACCGTACACTTACGTTGGGTTCTATGTCATAAGCAAAAATGACTGGCAACTAAGTGTTAATGCATGAAATGACTGGCAAGTAATAGTTAGTGCATGTTAAATTTAACGGATCTCAATTTATGAGATCTTTTGGCATGAGTTTAGCATTCTAGTTGGCTTCCTCATCATAGCGGCATTAATGCATTCTAATTGACATCTTATTTGGCATTTTGGTCTCACCTCCTTATCTTGTGCTTGCAATTCTCAATGCATGTCTAGATCTCAAGCCTTTCTTGAGAATTCTGGGTTTATAAATGTGGTCTATCATTAAGTAAAGGAGTACTGACATGCACAAACTTTACATAGCATTTTGTGTTGAGTTACTATTTAAAAAATAGGGAGAGTTACTATATAAAAAAAATTAGGGAGAAGGAAAGGGATTGTCAACTGTTTTTAATTGGTTATGTGGGACTGAACAGGTACCACACCCGTGTATTACGTCAACGACCTTGAAATTTGAAATTATGTATACTTACCCACCCGTGTATTACGTAACGACATTGAAATTATGTATATATTGCTAACGTGGGTCTCTTTATTGAATGTTAAGGAATATAATCGATTGAGATAATGTCGTTTGATCACATATTTTCAATTGTTGAAAATGCATCCTTTTAATATAATGGAACCTTTGACCCTCTTAGTAGAATGCTTAACCTTGGCCCTTTGTCAAGTGTGTTTAAGTACTATATTGATGGGAGTTTCATTTTTTTAATTGGTTATATTGGATTGAAATGTGACCCACCTGCATTATATCATGACCACATGGCATACCACTTGGCAATTATGCATGTATTAGTTGGGTGGTCTCCTCATTGAAAGTAAGGAATTTAACTGGTTGAGCTTATCCCATTGGATGGGGAGTCTCATATCTATTAATCAGTTCCATGAATAGTTTAGGCCCAGGATTTCATCTATCCTGCAAATTTTTTTTTTCAGTACATTTGGGTGTATGCTTGGATATAATTGGTTTTCCACATTTTATATAATCTTAAATATTTCCATGAATAGTTTAGGCCCACTATTTCACCTATCCGTCAACTTTTATATATTTTATAGTACATTTGGGTGAATGCTTGGATATAATTGGTTTCCGACATTCTATATAATGTTGAATGTTTTTTATGCATGGTATTTTGTAGGTTTTGTTTAGGTTGCCACTTAACATCTCCTATATCCATAGGATTTAACAAGGTTTGGAAATCCTAATTAAAGCAAAAATCCAAAAAAAATCTGAAAATTTGGAACTTTTGGACAAATCTCAAAAATTTGAATCTAGTTAAGAAAATAAACATATACACATGTAAAATATGCACAATACAACCACAAATATCCAAAATATGGATAACACTTGCATATATTATTTACATACAAATACAAATATGCAAAATATTAATATATTAATAACAGTTTAGAACTGAAGCTCAAAATCGTAGTGGAAATTTATTTTCCTAAGGCTTTAGATTGGATCCAACTAATCTTGGACAGTTAAAAGCTCTTGCCAGATCCAGATTTGGCTTAGATCTTACAAACTTTTGTTGCTATGATAAAATAATTCACAAAGGTCTTCAGCCTATGGGACTTTGTTACTTTTCAGTTTTTAGTCTCTTACCTAGCTCTTTCAGTTTATTCTCCTTTCCTTTCCTTCTTTGAGGGCAAGTGTTATTGCTTCCTCCTCGTTCTTCCTTTTTTTAGGTTATGTTGCTTTTGGTTCAACTTCTTTAGGGTTATGTTAGTAACTTTAAGATTCTTTAGGAAAAGTTGTTCTTCTTGGATATCAAAAAGGGTTTTGATACTCACTCTTGCTTTTTTGTCTTGCATTTGTCACTTAGTCCGTTGCACTACCTCCTGTTTGTGTATGTGATTATAATTAATTGTTGCTTCTTTCTCCTTCCTTTTTACAATCCAATGTTTTGATTCCAAGGTTTTTTATTTTGAAAAGTGGGTTTGGTGGTGTAATGTTTGTTTATGTTAGTAACTTTAAGATTCTTTAGGAAAAGTTCTTCTTCTTGGATATCAAAAAGGGTTTTGATACTCACTCTTGCTTTTTTGTCTTGCATTTGTCACTTAGTCCGTTGCACTACCTCCTGTTTGTGTATGTGATTATAATTAATTGTTGCTTCTTTCTCCTTCCTTTTTACAATCCAATGTTTTGATTCCAAGGTTTTTTATTTTGAAAAGTGGGTTTGGTGGTGTAATGTTTGTTTCGATGGTACATTATATTTGAATAGTTTTGTAATTAGTTGTTCTCTAATGCTTATAACCTAGGAGAGTTGGAATCATTATTGCAAACAGATTACCCTTCTTGAGGTCTGTACTTATTCTAGTGTATTTTGTGTTGTCATGTATTTGTCTCTTTTTGTTTGTTGTGTTGAATGTGCTAAGTGCATTTCAAAGCAGGTTTTGCAATTAAAAGCATGTTCGTGTGATAATGTGTATCTTTGCAGTATGCAGACAGAATCAATTAATTGAGGATTGTTTGAAGCAAGTTATTTTTTTTCTTTTCTCGTGAAGTCCAGACCTCCCAAATTCCTGCATTTTGTAGCTTTATATATTTGTAGTTCATGAGGAAAGCGTGTAGGTTTAGAATGTACCTAATCTGCAAAATATTGATTTGTACGATATCCAAAGTCTTTGCCAAAGATGATGCAAAGACATTTCCTTAAGATTGAATGCTCCTGTCCATCGTTTCATCCCATCATCTTCAGTCTGCTTTTGGAAATCAAATCTTCATCTTTGATATTAGATATATATTTTGGTTCCTCTCTTGTCATTGTGTTGTTGGTAATCCCTTATGCTAATGTTTTAGTTTCTTGGACCAGAACGTGCTAAATGTCTATCAAAGCCGGTTTTATATTTAGAAGGCACAATCTTGTGATTGAGTGTTTGTTGCAGACAAAATTCATTAAATGACGTTTTAGCTTGAAGCTGAGAGTTGTTTTTTCTTAATTCTAGACCAAATTTGTGAAACATGGACTTCTGCTAAGATAATGGGGATGATATCTGAAGGCTATCCCAAAATGAGGCAAAGGGAGGGATATTCTCAAGAGATTAAATGCTAATATCCATTGGTTCCCTGCATCATCTGTAGTCCACTTTTGGTGATAAAATCTTTCTATTTGATATGAGCAAAATTTAAAAAGAAAAACCTTGAAAAGGAACCTTTTGGGAATGTCATTAAGCCATCCCAAACTTTTTTCATCTCGCTACTATTCATATTTTGATTTTTTAAGATCTTTTGTCATATCCTCTTCAAGCAACAGATCAAATCCCTCTGTTTGGGGTTCTGGATGTGATTAGTTGAATGGGTAGGCTGAAGTAGCAAATCAGTTTCATATCATGGGTGGTCTAGATAATTATTGGTCTAAAGGACTGTTTGAAGGATAAGTGCAGACATCTGACAATATAGAAATTATGTTTGTGCCTTGAGAAAAAGGAGGGTGAAAATTATATTAATGTACTTGTATGACTGTTGCTCAGGAGTGAAGTTACAATAATAAATTAGTGTTGTTTATAAGAGCTTCTATGACCATATGTAAAGTGGAGAGGCTGAAGGATACTTTCGAACATTTGGCATTGTAGGAACTATGTTTGTTTGTTGAGAGGGAAAGAAAGATGGAAATTATGTTGATTTGGAAAAGAACTCCAATAACCAAAAATGAAGTATCTAAAATTTAAGACTAAAACTAGAATATATATTTTTTTAGAATCAGAACATATTATGTATTTCCATATATTGAGATTTTATCTATTTATAGTGGACAAGTTTTAGTTAATCAATGAGTTTCCAGAGGGAAAAATTCCGTTTGGTCAAATGGCTATGCCAAGAATAATTGCAAGATTTTGCAAGTTGTTGCAATCTGTTGCTATGTTTTTATTTACCAAGGTTGTTGACGTTGCTTTGTGTTGCAGATGTTTGTCCAGATAGCAAAACTGTTATCAGGTTCTTGAAATCCTTGTTGTAAAAGTGGTGTTCCATCCATTCTTGTATGTATTTTGTATTGTTTTTCTCATTTTGATATGTATTCTTGTATGTATTATGTATTATTTGGACTGGATTTCAATTTTGATTTTTGACATTTTAGTGGGTTTGGATAGTGCACTTTTTATTTTTCTGAAGTAGACTATTCTTTGTCTGGCTTGGTTATTCTAATAATTGGTTTGGTTGCTTTGGAGGGTTTGTTGCTTATTGTGCTTTGGAGGGTTTGTTGCTTATTGACTGCATGCTGTGTTAGCTTTTCAGCTAGATTAGCACAGGGAAAGCCTTATTTATCCAGGATCGAGTATAAATGAGATAAATGCCACTCACAAAATAACAATGAATCACACTTCTAGAATAACAGCAATATTTCACAAATATATCTCATAAATATATTCAATATCAAAAGATTACAAGTATAATTCTGAGAGATTTCATTAAATGAAGTTTTATCTCCAATAAATGCCACTCACAAAATAACAATGAATCACACTTCTAGAATAACAGCAATATTTCACAAATATATCTCATAAATATATTCAATATCAAAAGATTACAAGTATAATTCTGAGAGATTTCATTAAATGAAGTTTTATCTCCAATAGATAATTTTACTCTAACTATTGGTCTCCTCAAACATCTGGGAGATGCATCTTTTCATATTCCTCTCATTAAGACAAAACTCTCATCTTGCCACATATCAATGTGACTTTTCATTCTCTCTTGACACCTTGCACTTTCCCTCACATTGACATATACATTTAATAAAATATAAATCATTCTATCAAACTAATAGTTGTTGGAATTAATTTCCTCTGCTTTTACAATATTTATTATTGCATCAGCTTTCTATTAGGACCATGCCTAGCGAGACTTTGCAGTGGATGTGTGTTTTGCAAGCAAGAGATAGTGCTATGGTCTGTTTGTTTATACTTGGAATGTGATACGTGCCTTATTGCATTTGGTCTTTACATTAGCGTATCTCTAGTAATTCGAGAAAGCTTAGTGCAAATTTTATTTGATGCATCTGATTTCCTATTAATCAGAGTTTACTATTGATTCATCTATAGTATGTTGTGGAATCTTAATGCAATGCAAAATGTGTTTGTTGCAACTAATATCTTATTACTGCTTCTGCAATATTCTACTTTTTGTTTGTTTCTGTGATGACCATGTATAGTGAAATAAAGCTATTTAATGGGAATCTATAGGTATTGGATGTTTTGGCATCGTCAAGAGAACTCTTGGATCTTCTTAGGAGAGTAGACTATGCATACAATGATGTGATTTCAGGAAGTGCTTCATATTCTTCTGAAAATATGAATAAGTTTATACCAGCTATCCGAGAAAAGATACAGATACTCATTGCATGTGTTACTTACATGATCAAACTTACCCTCTACCATGTCATTGTTACTAACAAAATTGTGCTGCGTGATACTGTTCATATTGACTTTCTGTTTTCACTGCTACAGGAATGGGAGAATGATTCTTCTAATTATGAAGAAGAAAGCGAATTAATTCTTGCATCTTCACATAAAGGAGGTTCTACCTTGCATCTTTTCAATACCAGTGACAATGGAGGTTACCATATTTTGAAGGTGAGTTGTTTCATATAAGTTTATTAAATTGGTATTATTCCATTGATAATCCATGAAATTTCATTATTAAATAATGTTTAATGTGTTTGTTTCTCAAGCCCGTTAATTTAACATGTGCATGTATTCTATTTGCAAGTCTTGAACACTGTTTAAAGTTCAAGTTCGGCATATGGATGACAACTGACAGTGCTTTAGCATTTATGTTAAAGAACATTTTTCATCACAGATTTGTCCTTTTTTATTCCTTTTGAGTCATCATTATCAAGTGCTATTAAATTTGTTATTTAATGAAAATTTTCACGTGATAAGGATGAGGATCTAGTCTTTTGCTTCCAAAAAAATGTGGTGCCACATTCCAGTTCATAGATACACTAGAAATCAATATCCAGGGCGAGTGATCTGGATTGCATGCTTCACAGACTTCTGCCAGAAAGTATGGTGCCAAGATCTTCAGTACTTTAGTTCACAGTTCTTTTAACAGTTTACATCTTCCTTGGGCTTTTAGGCTTTACTCATAGGCCATAGTTTTCTGGAGATCAAAATTTTGGATGTTTCTTTTGCTACTTACATTGGAGTCTAGTTACTCTTTTTGAACTCACCTAATGAAAGACTATAATCATTGAATTTGTGAGCAGGCTTATGCTTGAGATCATATTCAACAACAATTAAAGCAGAAGAAAAGTCATATAAGGGTCACATTATCATTACTGAACTTGTTTTTGCATTGTTCCAAAACGTGTTGTTTAATTTAGTTGGGAAGGGTCACATTATCATTACTGAACTTGTTTTTGCATTGTTCCAAAACGTGTTGTTTAATTTAGTTGGGCGTCTCATGTTGTTTAATTTAGTTGGGCGTCTCATGTGGGGATTAGATGTCAGTTGAATTTAGAATGTTGCTAATTCTGTGGTTGGAATAAAACCGATCTTATATTTAAGTAGTTGTAAAAGAAAGATGAAACAAAATTCTTTTCTGAAAAATCTTAAACCTCTTATAAAGTCATTTCCCTTGGCATAGGACTCACATTTCGCTTATTGGATATCAACTTCGCTTATTGGATATCAACTTCTGGTCTTTAAGAAAGTTCTAAGGTTGTCAGTGGACATGTGTAGGTGAAAGTGGTTTATCCCCATCCTTATGGCAGTCACTTGAAGTTCTTGTGTCATATGTAACTCAGTCTAGCTAACCAAAGAAAGTGGCAGAAAAATGCTTTAAGTGCACAGACCAAACCTGAATCAAGTTATCATGTTATAAACACGTCCGCAAGAGATGGTCAATTCCTTATTAGACCTAAGTCTCAATCCCTTATTAGACTTAAGGGGAACATATATCAGTCCTTGAACATGAGATGACTTTGTAGAGTAGTTGCTATGCCAGACCCTACAACCTTTTTTCATATCTTCCAAATTGAGCTTTCATTGTACTTAACTTCTGGTCTTCCTTTAGGAAAATTTCAAGGTTGTTAATGGACATATGGATGGAAGAGGTCTTACCCATACTTATGGTAATTTCTTGAAGTTCTTATTAAGTCCTGCGTGGCTTAAGTGTAAATTTTCCAAACCCTAGATAACTGCTGTCCTATGTTATTTTAAAATAAATCAGATCTGAGAATAATTTATTCAAACATGCAACAATCACACAAATGGCTGGAAAAATAAACAGTGTGAACAGCGGAAGTTAAATATATTTCTGAACCTGAAATATTACAAATAAAAGAGGCTACAGCTATAGCAGAACACTTCTGCTCTCTTGCTGCTTTTCTAGCCAGCAAGCACTGTTCTCCTCCCTCCTAAGCTTGTATTTTTCCTTCAACAATCTATTCTCCTCCATTCTTTTCTGTGTCTTTGTCTGTGTATCTAAAACACTCTTGATCTTCTCCTTTTATCCTTGAAAAAGGTAACCCTAATCTCTCTAACCCTAAGATTAGATCTCATTTCATCTTGAGATGTAAGGTTAAAAATAGAAAATCACTTTAAGTGAAACCCTAAGATTATATCTCATCTCATCTTGAGATGTAAGGTTAAAAATAGAAAATCACTTTAAGTGAATATCAAAATAGAATCACTTAAGTGAAGTACAAAATAGAATCACTTAAGTGAACTTAAAAATAGAAAATCACTTAAGTGAACTTAAAAATAGAAAATCACTTTAAGTGAACTACAAAATAGAATCACTTAAGTGAACTACAAAATAGAAAATCACGTAAGTGAAATTCAAAATAGAATTAGAAATGTTTCGAACCACTTCTAGCACGTTCATACTGAAGCTTGTGCAAGAAGTTCCTGTCCGAGCTACATTTCTCAACACTCCCTCTTAGCGAGGAAGGAATTTTGCACCAATCCAAGTTTGTCTTTGAATGCTTCAAACTTCCCTTTCACTAAGGGCTTGGTCAGAATATCAGCTACCTGCTGATCTGTGGGAATATACTGGAGCTTTACGGCTCCCTTATGAATCTGCCATTCCATAGATGAAGCTAAAGACATAATTGCTCTAATGGAAGCGTATTGGGCGACTGGAGCAAAAGTCTCCTCATAGTCCACTCCCTCTTTCTGGGAGACCCCTCTCACCACAAACTGCTCGATGCTGCCATCTGCAACATGCTTAATTTTGTAGAGCCACTTGGAACTCACAACTGACTTCCCCTCCGGTCTTGGCGCTATGTTCCAAACATCATTCTTCATGATGGAGGTGTACTCCTACACCATGGCATCTCGCCAAACCTCGTTGGTCCGTTGCCTCCCGAAAACCGGTAGGCTCCGAATTTATGATGTTACTCATCAATGCCATGTAGCTTGAAAACTTCCTTGGAGGTCTGCTCTCCCTAATCATGCTGCTAGGAGTCTCAACATACTCCTCAGCATCCCTCAATGTCTGTGTAAGCCATTGAGGTCTCCCAATAGAATTGGAAGGCGCTAATGTCTCTACCTCCTCACTTGAAGGTTGTTGTTTTGAACTGGAAACCACTGGTGTCTTTGGTGACCCTAGCTCAACCTTCGGAGCTTCTTGCTCCTCATTCTCTATCACTGGAATAGGCTTATTCCATGGGACTTCCTGGATGCAACGTCCTCCTCAAACTTTACATCCCTCGCTCACTACCGTCTTCCTCTTCTCTGGAATATAAATCCTGTAAGCTTTTGAAGTCTCCTCACTGTATCCTACAAATAAACCCTTCCTACTGGAGGGCTCCAACTTGGTCCTCTTCTCTACTGCAACATGGATATAAACTGGACATCCAAATATGCGGAAATGACTCACCTCTGGTTTCACACCAGTGAATGCCTCCTCTTGTGTCTTGTCCTCCAAGATCCTGTGAGGACACCTGTTTTGGATGTAGATTGTTGTGTTGCATTCTTCTGCCCAAAGAAACATTGGCAAACCTTGGTCATGAATCATGGCCGTAGCAACCCCTATGATGGATTGATTCTTTCGCTCTGCAACCCCATTCTGTTGTGGGTTGTATGGAACAATTAGCTCCCTCTTGATTCCTGCCTGCTTGCAGAAACCATTGAACTCCTTGGAGGTATATTCACCTCCATTGTCTGATCTCAAGACCTTGACCTTGATCTTCTTCTCTGTCTAGTTCTCAACTAGAGCTTTGAACTCCTGAAACATCGGTCCACAAACATCCGAATGTACTAGATCTAGTATCTTCTTAGATCTATGCTCATTGTTTGGGAAAACAGCCTTGGCGTGCTTGCCAAGCGTGTACCCTCTGCATACTCCTTGTTGCTCAATGTTGAACTTTGGAAGACCTGTGACTATCTCCCTCAGAATAGGCAACACTCTATGATGCAGGTGCCCCATCCTCTTGTGCCACAAATCACACAAGTTGTTACCCCTATGAACTAGGGTTTGAACAGGTTCACCCTGCAACCTGTATAAACTACCTTCTCTAACCCCTAACCCTATTACTTGTGCCGTTTCCGGGCTAGATTCTTTTGGTCTAATAAGGACATGCTGGTTCTTGAACTACACTGCATAACCCTTATCCTCCATAACCGAAATTGAAAGCAAGTTCTTCCTAACCGAAACTAAAGGCAAGTTATTCCTGAGACCTGGAACAAACAAAACATCATCAAAGTCTAAAGATTTCCCTGACTGGAGTCGAAAAGGAATGGTACCAATTCTTACAACTGGATATTTGGTATCATCACCAAGCTCAACCTGAACCCCTCAGTCCTGCTCTTGTAGACTGGTAAAACATTGTCGGGCTGATGTCATGTGTCGAGATGCCCCACTATCCACATACCAAGCATTCCTTGGAACCGTGCTGGTAGAAAGGCAAGAGACCAATGAGAAATCCTTCTCGAATTTGGCAGCAAACTCACTCATCTGAGTTTCTGCAGAGGCTGCTACCTGCATTTGCTGCTGCTTCCCTTTGCCCTTCTTGTCTGGACACTGTGATGCATAATGGCCGTGCTTATGACAAATGAAGCACTTGATCTTGCTCAAGTCCTTCTTCCCTGACTATGAGGTTGACTCCTCATTCTTTACCTCACCTTTGTTGGGTCCTTTACCTTTGCCCTTCTTGGTTTGCCCAAAAAGAGCTAGGTTATCGTCACCACCTTTCTTGCTGGCCTTTGACTCCATTCGAGTCTCCTCCTGGATGAAATCATCCCACGGTTTCTCAAATTTGGGAAGGTTCTCACGAGCACAAATGCCTTTGACAAATGGTTTCCATGAAGCTGAGAAACCATTAAGTGCCATGTTCACCATCTCTGTGTCTTCAACCGTCTCCCCAACTGCTGCCAGTTGATCACGAATTTACTTGATCTTCATCAAGTAACTGGTAACGGTGTCAGATCTGGTCATCTCCATAGATCTGAGTTTGTTCCGCAATATCATCTTCCTGTTTATGTTCTCGCTCTGGTAGAGGCTAACCAGGGCATCGAACATCTCCTTTGCCTTAGTCTTCTCAGATATGTGAAGAATCAGGTGATCTTTTACTGCATCCAAGATCATCCGCTTGGCCTTCCCTTGAGGATAGCAATCACAGAACCTAGCTCTGATACCATGTAAATTTTCCAAACCCTAGATAACTGCTGTCCTATGTTATTTTAAAATAAATCAAATCTGAGAATAATTTATTCAAACATGCAACAGTCACACAGATGGCTGGAAAAATAAACAGCGTGAACAGCGGAAGTTACAAATATTTCTGAACCTGAAATATTACAAATAAAAGAGGCTACAGCTACAGCAGAACACTTATGCTCTCTTGCTGCTTTTCTAGCCAGCAAGCAACTGTTCTTCTCCTCCTAAGCTTTTATTTTTCCTTCAACAATCTGTTCTCCTCCCATTCTTTTTTGTGTTTTTGTCTGTGTATCTAAAACATTCTTGATATTCTCCTTTTATCTTTGAAAAAGGTAACTCTAATCTCTCTAACCCTAAGATTAGATCTCATCTCATCTTGAGGTTAAAAATAGAAAATCACTTAATTTCAAAATAGAATCACTTAAGCGAATTACAAAATAGAATCACTTAAGTGAACTTAAAAATAGAAAATCACTTAAATGAAATTCAAAATAGAATTAGAAATGTCTCGAACCACTTCTAGCACCAAGTTTGTGCAAAAAGTTCCTGTCCGAGCTACATTTCTCAACATTAAGCTCACTAACCAAAAGAAAGAGGCAGAAACCTTCTGTAAGTGCACAGATCAAACCTGAAGTAGATGGAAAAATTAGAAAAACATTATAAAGATGTCCATGGTAGATGTTAATGTATCTTGAAAGTCCTTCCTTATTACATTGCATAAAGCCCAATCCCTAATTGGACACAACTTAAAAAGACAAGTGAAGGGGACACATATCAGCCATTTTTGCAAATCTTATTTTCCATCTTAGCATGTGCCCTTAGTGCCTTAGGCACCATAGGATGGCTGCTTGGCCATCTAGAGGGGTGGATGCTAAGGTACTAGTGCTCTTGTGAGGGCATCTGCCCAGTGTGCACTTTGCTTATGAAAAGAAATCATGTTTCTTTTTTTGGTAGAGCAAGCTTGTCTCTCTTATCATAAGTGGATATGTTTTTAACATTTTCTTTTTCAGAGAAATCAAATGAAATTATGTTCCTTTTTGGTAAAGATGTAATTAGCTTAAACTTCAACAATGGTGAAAAAATTCCTTATATTAAGTTACAGGCCCCAAATAATTATGTTACTTTTTTTACCATTTTTAATGTTTATACACAGACATTAAAAATAATTGCCCCTGCCAGGTTTTACATGGGAAGGTTAAAGTGGAAGAGGGTAGCTGCAAAGCCAGAAAAAATCAGCATTAGATGTCACGACTTTCCAGACTTCCCGTTTATCAGTGGTTGATTTCCAACACTACCGTATCACTCAACTTGCCCTTTAAGTGGTTAATTGTCAAAACGTTGTAGAAATAAACTTTGCTTCATACTCTTCTGCCAGATTAAACTTTAAAGCCAACCTTATCTTCCTTGTTGACAATTTGCTCCTCTTCAACCATAGTCTTTACTAGAGTTGATTGAAGAAGTTATTTCTTATTATCAATTGTGTTTTAGTACCAAAGGATAGTTCTTTCCGTTTGAGTCTTTCTATGCAAATTTGCCTTATTTCTTGGATATTTCTATGGTCATCATGTGCTATTCTCTCTTTGTCTATGAATTTTCATTTTTGGTTTACAAGTTGGTTTTGTTTCCTTCATTTTCTTTCTTGAAATTCTTCCTTTATCTGCCTTTGGTGCGGCTTTAGATATATTATCATATTCCCTTCTCTTGAGATTTTCTTGGTGCAACCTGGCCATTTATATTTTGTAGAATGATATTGCACTTGAAACCACATTCTCGTTGTCTCCCGAAAAAGCCTTCCTGCTCCTGGTGACTTGATTTGGCAAGCGTTTCGCATGGTATTTCAGATTTTATGATTTGGCTTATCATGCATAAGCCCTTTTTTTGTCGTTCTTGTAATATGGAGGTAATTTTTTTTGAAGGTTGTTCCTATCTGCATTATTTTATTGCTCAAGAAGATGAAATTGTTCTGGACCTTTACCTGTCAGACAGGTTAAGGCAACATGGTTCACTCTTCAGTACATGTTTGCTGTTATCAGTTTCATGAGTAAACCCTAAAAAATCATCATTCACCAAAGATTACTTTAAGACCTTGAGGCCAGTGAGCTATCATCCATTTGAACACTGCCACACAGTTTGGCCAGAGTTTGGATTGAAAGAGAGAGTAGTTTTCTAGGCAGTCAACTTCAGCTCTTTGGTCAAAATGAGTTCTCTGCTCTATAAGAAGTGTAGTTGGATCTCATCTTGTTGAAGATGCCCCCCATAGATGCCAGACCCATTACAAGTATTTCCCTGTTTCTAGTTTCTTGAAGTGATTCCTTTTGAGCATTGTGTGGCATCCTTAATGGAGATTTGGCTCCCTGTTTCTAGTTTCTTGAAGTGATTCCTTTTGAGCATTGTGTGGCATCCTTAATGGAGATTTGACCTTTGCCACAAATAGCCTCGAGTAGCAGAACTGACTTTTCTTGCATCTTTTTTGATGGGGCTCTTTAGTGGGGGGTCTGGAAGACCTTTTTCCCTGTTTTTTTGGCCATTCTGTTGTTGCTGAGAATAAAATGTAAATTGTCTCCACCCAGACGGCTGAGACTTTTGGTACATGCTTTACCTTTCACCTATGATCTAACGAAGTTATTAGTTATTACATAGTAGTTAACATAAAAGGTTATCGATTTGGATATGGTGAATTTCAAAATCATAAGGTCTTAATGTTTGACAATCCAGTTTCATTTAGGCAACGGACTTGCATTTTTTTCAATGATTATCATGTTAACTGGATCAGAGTTTGTAGTGATTTGTTTTGTGCATGTCTATGGATGATTTATTTCTTGCACTCGTCTCCACTTTCCAGTGTGGAAGCAATTCTTCTGTTTTTTTGCATCAATTATTCTGATATTCTCAATTCTCTTATTTCTTCTTATTCCATGTAGTCAGAGTTTTTTTAAATTTGCAGTGTAGTAAAGTGAAAGCTTAACTTTGCTGATGCCTGGTACCTAATTTGCAGTTGCTAGTTTTGCGAGCCGAGGCATGGATCCAATCTTCTTCTGGAGAGAAGATTGTATCTTGTCTGCATTCTCTAGAGCATCTGAAAGCTCTAACAATTAAAATTTTTGGCTCCTTTGAAATTGAGTCCCCTAATAATATGGTGTGTAGTTATGGTTCAGAGTGCAAAAATGTGCCCATGATGAAACAACTTTCAGGATTTGGCCGCCATACATGGGCAGATGTTAAATACAAAGGTGACTGGATGAGGCGTCCAATTGAAGATAGTGAAGTTGCTTGGCTGGCTAGGATTCTTGTTAGGTTGTCCGATTGGCTGAACCAAAAACTAGGACTGGATAATCAAGCAAGCACTCCACTTGGAGATAATAACAGGAATGCCAACATGTGTGAGACTCCAACAATTTCACATCCTATATTTGCTGAGATCAGAGAAGAAAACGAGGTCTCTATTGTGGATTGTCTGACTGACTGTCAAACTTGGAAAAATATTTTATCTGGAATTTTGTCTTGTTTTATGTTCTATTCTTTATCGTTTTTACAAGCTGTACAGAGAGAGCTGAGAAGACATGGGTGGCGGGTAAATTTGAGAATTCTGGCAGAGAAGAAATTGTTGATATTTGTGTGTACTTGTATCACCCTTTTTATGTTCACAAAGATGTTTAAGCGTTATTTTTATTCTTTCTTATACTGACAGAGGGTTGACGTATCATCTTCTATTCAGTATGTACATGGTGTGCATCATTCTCTATTGAGATTTTGCTTTTATCTTGGAATGCGGCCTCTGAAAAACAGTGGCCAACGCGACAAATAATCCCTCCTCGAAGAATTTTGCTTAAATAAACCTGATAAAAGCGTTGGCTGTCACAAAAGAATCACATGGCTAACTTTACAAATCATATTTTCCAGTCCCAAGCAAATAAAGGTAGGCTGTCTTTTTTCTTCCTTCGGTGTTTCGCTAATTCGTGAGAGATTGCTCACGACAATTTAACACATTGAATTGCGGGCGGTGGATTCTTCAATTTCATCACATTAACGTTTTCCTCCTAATTATCTGGCGTTGGTCTAACATATTGAAATAAATCGATCCCAATTACGTTGTAGGGAAGAAGTTAATGGGCATAAAGTGACACTTAAAATTACTAAATTAAAAAATAAAATTGAGCTTACCCGAAAGGATAGTCTGGAAGCGGCTGGGCAGGTTTAATACGTACAAATAAATAAAAAAGAATGCAAAACCTCGTGGTCTACCGGCAAGTTATCGGTGATAAGACCAATTTTTAAATGGGAGCTCGATAGAAGATGTTATTATTATTTTTGGATAGTTGGGGTATTATTAATTTAGTATCCAACAGTTTAAAGTATAGTAAAATCTTTATAGAGGTATTTTTTGGACGGTTGGGCTACTTTAAAATAAAGTAAAAACTTTATAGAGGTTTTTAATAGAATAGTGGGGTCAAACTGATTTTGTTGATTTCTTCAAGTTAAACTTTAATCGAGGTTTTTCAAACTGATTGTGTTGATTTCGTCAAGTTAAACTTTTATCGAGGTTTTTCATAAAAATTACCCAACAGGTTAATAAAAACTTTATAGAGGTTTTTAATAGAAAATAGAACAGTGGGTGATTTCGTTGATTTCGTCAAGTTAAACTTTTATCAAGGTGTTTTTGTCTTTATCCTGTCTTTATAGTTGGGTCCAACTGATTTAGTTGATTTCGTCAAGTGAAAAGATTTTTAATAGAACAGTGGGGTACAACTGATGTCGTTGATTTCGTCTAGAGGTTTTCTTATAATTTGTTTTTATTTAACTTTTAAAAGTGGCTCTGGCCATCCAAAGATAGAGATTAAATTCATACAAATAAATGAATAAGGACTGCAAATGGGAGGTCTATGGAAGGAGAGAAGACCTCATAAATGAATGTTGAAAGGGCTTAAAGAAAGGAAAAAGTACGCTGGAGGTCATTGGAAAGGATTAATCTGTGTGCTGGTTCGGAACAAGGTGAAGGTGTAGTTTGAGCCGGTATAATGTGATATTTATTATTAATTTAAAAGCTATTTTAAGAGGTGGGTTCATCCGCTATCTTTCCTTTAGTAATAGTTAAGTGATAGAGTCGTTTAATAATGTTAGTTTTAATATTAAATAAATTAATAAAATTAAAAAAATAAACATACTGAATAAATGTAAACATTCTTAAATGATATTAAGAAAACAATTGTATTAAAAAATTAAAATATATATTTTTCTGACAAAAACTTGAATATATCATTTTATTCGTTTAAAAGGTATGGTAAAATATATTATATGGGTGCTGAATATATTAATGTGAACGGGTTCATTATATTAGAACGAACTTATATAAGAGAAGCTATGGGCATTATTATTTTATTGTTTTATAGAGGCTGGCTTTTTAATTGTTTGAAGTATAATTTTTTTAATTTAAAACTTAATATTATAAGTTATAACTTTATTATATTAGTCAGCAGACAGGTTGACTGGTTGATCTCTTTGCAATTATATTTCTTTAGTAAGTGATTTACCTTTTGTCATTTATTTTGTAAGAGCTGTAATCGAATCCAAAGGTGTATAGGGCACAACGTTTTGAAATTATATAATTTTTGTTTTATATATTTTTTAAGCTGAAGAATATAACGTTTTGACATTATATAATTTTTGTTTTATATATTTTTTAAGCTGAAGAATATATTAAATAGGTTTAAATCCAAGAGAATAAATTTGTTATGGACTTCTTTACAATATAAAGTACAATTGTAGATTTGTTTTTAAAAATTTTAATAGTTATCCCTTTTACTAAGGGTCATGGTTGGAAGGAGATTGCTCAGCGTTGTACGTTGGTTGTAAGGGTTTTTCATACTAACCAAATAAAAAAAATCAATAAATAATAGCATAATGTTTTATCTTTGATATAATTAATCCAACATTTTTTAACTCTATATACCTAATATATTCGTATAATTTTGAAAAAAACATCTTAAATGTTTTAAACAAAGGGATAATGAAAAAATATCTATTGGGAGAGGTAGTAGATTGGTGAGTGTTTGCGAGTTTGAGGTTTGACAATTTCAATCCCAAGTCTCTATGGGGTTTGCTTTCTCGGAGTAAAAGTTTAAAAGTTTACCGAGATGGGGTGAGGGTATAGTGGGAGCTTTTTGGATCTAAAACTGTGTAGGTTCATTCACTTGGAGTAAAATTTTACCGAGGTGGAACGAGGGTATAGTGGGAGCTTTTTGGATATGAAACTGCGTCCACAACAATAAAATGATGGAGATGTTATCGATGCTCCTATATAACAAACAAAATGATCTATTGTTTTTAGATCGTTTTGTTTTCACAAAATGCATGTATGAAAGGTTTTATGTACATTCCATCGAAAGAATAAAAATCTTGTTTTGGATTGTTAACCTTAGATCGTTTTGTTTTCACAAAATACATGTATGAAAGGTTTTATGTACATTCCATCGAAAGAATAAAAATCTTGTTTTGGATTGTTAACCAAAGGAATGTTAGGGGCTTTAAGAAGGCTTTGAGTGATAATATTTTTTCGAAATAGAAAATTCTTATTACTCTAAATTTATTCTTAAATTTTATTTTGATTGTGTTCATCATGTTTTCATAAATTTTAAACCAACTCATCATTTCACATAAGTATAGATAAATAAAACTAATAAACCATTTATAATAATATTTATAGTAACTCATTATATAACTTTTAACATATATTATTTAATAATATATTTGCTCAAAACACAAAATAATTGTTTATTAATATTTGAAATATATTTGCTCATATAACACAAAATAATATCCATTGTTTATTGTTTATTTGGTCATATAACACAAAATAATTGTTTAATGCTCTTTCTTCCTTGTATGTTTTAGGGCGTCTTTATTATATGTAATGCAATATTTGATGTTTTTATGTTATATTATCAAAGTAACAAATTTAAATTTATTATTAATGATAGAAAAAGGTAAAATATAAAACATAAATTATAATGTAGTTCTTTAATTTGCACCACAAAATCTTGGGAGTAGTGTTTGTGCTGATACGAAGTGAAACACTAAGGTTATGTGGTTTTTGTTGAGAGGATTGTGGGTGAAGCTGAAGCCACGATGCGTGATTTGGAGAGCTTGGTTGTCTTGGGTAGAGTGTGAGGCCTTAGAGAGCTTGGTTGTCTTGGGTAGAAATATGTGTTGCTACAAATATTTCTTAACCTTTGTTGCAATCCATTAAGATTAAATCCAAATTAAGAAAATGGGATCAACAAGTGGATTATGAAGTCTAACATTCATTCTCTCTGTGTCTTTCGAATTTTTTCGTCCAGACAAGGTCTGTTGCGGTGACAACGAAAATCCAAGGGCTAGAGGCGATGAGTGTTGAGGGGCACAAGTATGACGACACGGGGCGAGGAGACAGACGGGCCTAAGTCTGCGTGTGGTGCAGAGGCGAGCGGCCCGCCTTCCGTCACGGGCCCTAATTTGTTGATCGAGGAGTCGAGTGATTTGTATGACATCACCAATAATCTCGGGAGCACTAAAGGAACCAGGGTTTCAACCTCAAGCGACGGCCATGGAGAAAAATGTCGTTTGCAAAGTTGCTCCAGGACAAGCAAAAATCGAAACCTAACCTTGTCTTCGAATTCGTCACACAGGGTTGCGATGTCATATGCCCTAAAATCCTCATGGAAGATTTCGAATCACGCGATTCTTACTCCCTAGTAGGGAAGTTCATAGGAGGTCGGCCAGATATGAATTCGATCCACAAATGGGCAGCGACCAAATGAAAAATAAGGGGAAATATGGAACTGTCGGCCATGACCCGAGGATTTTTCATGATTCAACTCAATTCAACAGAGGACGCAAAACGCATTTTATTCGGGGACCGTGGTTTTTCGACAGAAGAAGTCTGTTTTTAAAAAAATGGCAGCCAAATTTTGATCCAAATTCCCAGAATATCAATTTCTCTTCGCTCTGGGTGAGGCTCCCGAATCTCCCAGCCAATTTCTTCTATGAAGATGCTTTGCGAGGGTTAGCTAAAGCCATCGGGGATCTTGTGGCCATCGACCCAGCCACCCGAGCGAGAACGCGGTTAACCCAGGCACGCATTTGCGTCAATGTAAACTTGGAAAGTCATCTCTTGGAGCACTTGAACCTTATCTATGGAGACTTCAAATGGAGACAATCGTTGATCTATGAAAACAAATTGAAATTCTGCCCTGAATGCCAGACCCAAGGTCATTGGCAGTCTTAGTGTCCCAAGACCCGAAACAAGAGCGTGGACAACCAGGTCGAGGATCGCCAGAAGCAAACTTACAGACGAGTCCTAGAAAAACGTGCTTTGAGCGCCGGACATAAAGCCACAACGCGAGCGAACTTTCCTCCTCCGAAGGCAAGTGATTCTATTACTATTGCTAATAAATTTGATGTGCTTAAAGATTCTGGCATTTCTGTAGATGTTGAGGAGGGTGAAATCCTTGTTGATTCAAACCTAGACCCTAATCCTGATCATGCCCAATGCCCTAGACCCAGGTCTTCCCAAACCCACAAGGTTATCTCTCATTCGAACCAACCACCCAAATCCCCCCTCCCCCATTCCCCCTTAGCTCACCCCTGAGATTCCCTACCCAGGCGCCCACCCCTCAGGGTTCTCCTTCCTTGGAGTTCAGATCTCAAGACCTGGATCAACCTTTCCCCGGGAAACGAAGTCCCAAACAAACTCGCAGCTTCAGGAAATATCATATGGATGTAGGCGGGGAAAGGAAAAAAGGTAGACCATCAGAAGCAGATAGAAGAATTAGGGACACTGCAGAAGACATAGCAAATGGAACTTGGAAAACCCTTTTCCAGGAGACCGAAACGAGCACCAAGGAAGAAGCCCGGAGAACCAAATCCCCTACACAACAAGGAAAGGGGGGCAAAAAAATCCCCAAAATTTCTAAATGAAAGTCCTCTCTTGGAATGCAAGAGGACTAAATGGGGAAGCCAAGCAGAGAGTGGCTGCAGCCATGAGAAGAGAACATAACCCAACTATTTTTTTCATTCAAGAAACTAAACTCAATGATCAATGGTCACCCAGGGTGGCAAAAAAGATTTGGAAAAACTGTGAGTGCATTCATTCCCCGACGTCCAGTATAACTAGAGGCCTGTTATGCATGTGGAACCCCACTATAGTGAAAGGCAACTTCATTTCAGGGCAGGAAAGACTGAGTAATATTCTTTTTCAGGATCTCAGCTCCCATGTTTCCTGGGTAATGACTAATGTCTACGCCCCAAATTCCCCTAAGGGCAGAATAACTCTATGGAACCTGCTCATGCAGATGAGGCAAGCCTTTGATGGAATTCCCTGGGTTTTAGCAGGGGATTTCAACTCTCCTTTGTATGGTTCTGATAAAAGGGGAGGAACCATGCTTTCCCACAGGGACACAAATGATCTCAAACATTTCATAGATTCTAATGCCCTCATGGACGTTCAGCTTCAAGGCTCTCTTTTCACATGGAGCAATAGGAGGAAAGGAAGCAATCTTATTCAAGAGCGCCTTGACCGTGTGTTTTTATCCCAGGAAGCCCTCCCCATTTTCGGGGATGCTAGCTTGATAGGTCTCCCCAAGATTGGGTATGACCACAACCCTCTGTTGATGGAAATGGGCATCAAATCCCAGTTCAAAACCCCTTTCAGATTTGAGTCCATGTGGACCCAACATCCGTGATCAGATTGCGCTTTGGTGGAAGAGGAAATTCCCAGGGTTAGCCACCAACCAATTCATGTAGAAACTCAGATTCATCAAGAGTAATCTGAGGATATGGAATAAAACAACTTTTGGGAATATTTTCGAAGCAAAGAATAAGGTCAAGTCTAGAATCAGCCAGATTGAGGACAATTTTCAGATGGGTACAGGCAATGACCGACTTTGTCTTGGAGAACAACAACTGTTGGTTGACTATCACAACATCTTCAACAAGGAGGAAACTTTTTGGCGACAAAAAATTTGCCAGCTGTGGCTCAAGGAGGGGGACTCCAATACGAAGTTCTTCCATATATCCACTTTAAGGCACAGGGGTTCAAGAAGGATAAAGAATTTTGCCAGGCAAGATGAGTCTGTCACCTCAGACATCCTTAAGATCAGGGAAGAAGCAGTGCATCACTTCAGAAACCTCCTTGCCTCCTTCGCGACCCAGTCCTAGAATGTCATGGAGACCCTTCTGGACAACATTCCCCCCATCATTTTCCAGGAATCCAACCTTTTCCTCCTCAGTCCTCTGTCCCATAAAGAAATCCGCCAAGCTCTCTTCTATCCCATAAGTCCTTTTCCTCCTGGGCCTGACGGTTTCTTGCCTAGATTTTTCCAAACCTACCGGGACATAGTTGGCTCTGATCTGTGCAATTATGTCAAGGAAATGCAGTCTACCAAAACCATCCCCAGAGATGTCAATTCCACTTTCTTGGTTTTGATCCCTAAAGGTGAGAATCCCCAGTCCCTCTTAGACTATCGTCCCATTAGCCTGTGTAATGTCACCTATAAAATCCTCTCTAAGGCCTTGGCTAACCGGTTGACTAGCGTTCTCCCCTCTATGATCGACCCCTGCCAGGGCAACACTGTCAAAGGCCGCAATAGCCTTGATGGAGTAATTACCATCCACGAGCTGATTCATTCTGCCCACATTTCCAAATATGCCGCCCTCTTCCTCAAGCTAGACATGAACATGTTAAATTCAGCGAACAAAATATTATTCTCAGCAGCAAGTTTAAATAAGGTTACACAGGCCGGGAATAGTCACCGGCGTACTGAACTCTGTTACATGGTTGTAACAGCGGAACAAAATAAAGAATAGAGACAAATATTGTTATAGTACGCTAACATCCCCCTTTATTACATTATTTGGGTAATGTAATAACTAATAGCTATACTAACATCCCCTTACATTATTTTGCAATACAAAGTGAGCTGCGAAACAATTCAAATTTGACACGTCCAAGTGCCTTAGTGAAAATGTCTCGCAACTTGAGCATCGGTGGGAATGTGTTGAAGCTGAATTCGGTGCTTTGGAACTTCATCTCGAATGAAATGACATTGTGTGTCAATGTGCTTTGTTCTTTCATGATGCACTCGGATTCTTGATGAGGTTCGTAACACCCCGATTGTCGCAAAACAAGTGTATTGGAGATTTTGATGGATGGCCCATACTTGTCGAATGCGACGTAACCATATCACTTCGCACACGACTTCACGTGCGGCGCAATATTCTCGCCTCTCGTTGATGAAATAGCAACCACCTGTTGCTTCTTGCTGTGCCAAGAGACAGGACCGGATCCTAGATGAAAAATGTATCCAGAAGTTGACTTGCGATCATCAAATGATCCGGCATAGTCGTAGTCCGTGTATCCTTGCAAGAAGAATTTGTTGTTCCTCTTGTATTCTAGGCCATATTCCATAGTACCATGGACATAGTGAAGAACACGTTTTGATGCTTTCCAATGAGTGGTCTTAGGCTCCTGCATGAACCTCGAAAGATAGTTGACAAGAAATACGAGATCCGGCCTAGTATTGGTCGGATATATGAGACTCCCAATCAACTCGTCGATAGAGAGTACCATCTACCCGAGGTGAATCATCATATCGCGATAATCGAAGTCCATTCTCCATCGGAGTTGCCATTGGCTTGCAATCGGTCATGCGATATTTTTCCAAACAATGTCTTGGCATATTTTTTCTGAGACACTTTGATGGAGTGCTCCTTCTGGCTGAATTCCAGACCAAGACAATAATAGAGAAGTCCGAGATCTGTCATCTCAAAAGATTTGCACAAGTTTTTTTTGACAGTAGAGATCATAGTTTCTGAACTCCCTGTAATGAGCAGATCATCCACATGGAGTACAAGCAACACTATCTCAGAACCCTGTTTCTTGAAATAGAGGTTTGCATCCGACGGACATCTCTTAAAACCATGTCGCATAAGGTGATTGTCCATTTTTATATACCAAACTCGAGGAGCTTGTTTCAGACCATACAAGGATTTGACCAATTTGCAAACTTTCTACTGTTGGCCTTCCACTTCAAATCCTTCAGGCCGAGTCATATAGACTTCTTCTTGGAGATCACCATATAGAAAGGCACTTTTGACATCCATCTGGTGAACTTTTCACCCATATTGTGCTGCCATAGCACACATAACCCGAATTGTGGTCATCCGAGCAGTAGGTGCAAAAGTTTCCTCGTAGTCAATGCCTTCTTTTTGAGCATAGCCCTTTGCAACAAGACGGGCCTTATGCTTATCAATTGTTCCATCTGCCTTGTACTTGACTTTGTATACCCATTTGCAACCAATGGGTTTCTTTCCATGCGGCAAATCAACAAGCTTCCAAGTTTTATTCTTCATCAAAGACTCATACTCTGTATCCATAGCGGCCTTCCACTGAGGCTCACTGAGAGCATCTTGCACTGATGCAGGTTCAAGACTATCTATGGTAGACATGAATGCCATGTCATCATCAATATCCATATCCTCAACTTCTGTACTTGGAGTTACAGAAAGTTCCTCAAAAGATTGACAAAGATCATCAACCTCACCAGTTTCTCTGGCTTCTCTTTCCTTTTGAGCCATACTGCGTGTACGAGGTCTATCCAAATTCAAATTGGGAGGAGTGGATAAATTTGCATCTCTCGATTGTATTTGTACACCATTTAGGATTCTTCTTCGGTGGAGTTGAAGAAGATGTAGAAGGACCTCCTGTCTGTGTTGATGAAGGAATCTTCTCTTCCTTAGTTTCCACAATATCTTGGTGTACTTTAGATGTGCTCTGTGATGTGAAAGCTTCATCAAAGACAACATCTTTGCTGATATGAATTTTCTTGGTCAAAGGATCTATCATACGATATCCTTTAGAGTGCTCAGAATAACCAAGAAAAATACATCTCAGTGTTTTCTCATCTAGCTTCTTCCTTCTCTTTCGGTATGTGCATGAAAGCGTTACATCCAAAAATACGTAGATGAGATATGGAGGGTTTTCGACCACTCCATGCTTCCCGTGGAGTCATTCCTTTTAGGGCCTTTGTGGGTGCCCTATTCAACAGATACACTGCAGTGGTGACGACTTCGCCCAATATTGTTGCCCAAGAGTAGCTCCTGTGAGTATACAACGAACCATTTCCATGATAGAACGGTTCCTTCTCTCAGCAACTCCATTTTGCTGAGGAGTATAGGCAGATTGTTAACTGTCGCTTGATTCCATGCTTATCTAGGAATGCAGAAAATTCATTAGAGGTAAACTCTCCCCCTCGATCTGAGCGGAGGGTTTTAATAGAAGCTCCTGACTCCTTCTCAATGGATTTCTTGAACTGCTGGAAGAATGCGAAAGCTTCAGATTTCAGTTGGAGAAAGAAAACCCACATCTTTCGTGAGTAGTCATCTATGAATAACTGAAAATACCTCTTCCCTCCACAACTGTTGGGTGTGAAAGGACCGCAGAGATCAGTGTGAATTAACTCCAGATGTTTTCGTGCTCTTGTAGAGCTCTTCTCAAATGGTACTCTATGCTGCTTTCCTGCCAAGCGATCGAGCACACCGGCAATGTGGCGTAAAGGGAAGGAAGACCCTTTACCATCTCATACTTGCTTAGCTCAAGTAAGTAGCCGGAACTAAGATGCCCATATCTCTTGTGCCATAGGGAAGTTGCCTCCTTGGTAGAGACAGTCATGGCAACATGTGGAGTAGAGATAGCATCTAGTGCAAATAAGCCGTGCTTATATGAAGTCGTTGCAATCTGCTTACCCTTCCTGGTAATGGTACAACACTTCTGTCCATTCTCAACACGAAAGTTGACAACCATATTTCTATCCAGGATTTGTGTCACTGACAACAAATTGTTGGCCAATCTCGGAACATAGAGGACTTTGTCAATCTGACACTTGCCATCAGGAAGAGTGACTGAAACTGTACCCTCTCCCTGAACCCTGTAGGTTTTATCATCAACAATGGTGACAGGTTTGCCCTATTTGGCCACAAATGATTCAAACCACGATCCGTCGCCGATCATATGTTTGCTAGCTCCAGAATCGACATACCGGATAGGATCCCTCCGAGTGGAATCTGTGGTAGTCATGAGCACCTTGTGTGCCCATTCGTAATCCGAGTCGATTCTTCAACAACAACATTCACCTGGGGTTGCTTGTTTTTATTTTGTGGTTTGTTTTGGCCTTTTCGCTTGTTCTTATGCCAACACTCGTTGGTGTCATGGTTGTCTTTCTCACGGATCTTGCACCACCTCTTCTTCTCTTGAGGTTGTTTGCCTTTTCCTTTCGTATCCTGTTGAGAATTTCCTCCTTTCGGAAAGTTGCCTCCTTTTTGCCCATTACCTTTCTTCCTAGAACCCTGGTTGTTGGTGTATAGGGTCGTATTGGAAGAATCATCCTTGTGAAGTTGGCGTGCCTCCTGTTGTTGAAGCAGATTGACCAACTTGATGTAGGTAATTTTTCGTTGAGACACCTGGATGGAGGTTATCAACATATCAAATGAAGAAGGTAAAGCTCTCATCACAAGTGAAATGAGAAGCTTTTCGTCCACAGTATCTCCGAGAGAACTCAATTTCTCTTTCAACTCAGACACTCTGCACAGAAAGAGTTCAACTGTTTCACCCTGTCTCAAACTCAGGTTATGAAGTTGTTGAAGATGAAGAATGGTGGAATCATTCTTTCCCTCATAGATGGTTTGAAGGGCATCCCATGCCTCTTTACCACTTGCTTTGTCAACTATATGAGGTTGCACTTCATCCGAAACAAAGAAACAAAATGAGCACCTTTGCTCGATTGTCTTTCTTGTCAAAAGCTATCCGATCTGCTGAAGGACCTGTGGATCTCGCTTGTTGGTGAAGGCCTAGTTGCTACTCCAAGTAACAATATCCCACAAATCTTCCATTTGGAGAATCGCCTTCATCTTATGTTTCCATGGTGTATAATTTGGACCTTTCAATAACTGATGCGGATCAGTCATCAACTTTGCAACAGCTGCCATAGTGAAGGTTCCTTATATCACCAATTGGTCCCCCTTTCGATATACCTTGTGCTAGGCCAATATACCGTACAAAATACCCGCCCTTACGTGAGGGAAACTATAGGTATTTAGAAAGATCAACAAAAATCACCCGCCCTTACGTGAGGGAGACTATAGGTGAGTTTTAGAGATCATACGATACGTGGAACATAAGCGGTACTGAAATGGAATCGCCTTGTTGATGGCACCTACCATAGAAGATTCTTCTCATGCGTGGGGCGTAACTTCCCTAAACACTATGAAGAATACTTCTTCGAGATTTACGCCTAAACACAAGTGCGATAAAGGGTAGTGGATGGAGTAAAAAATGCAAAAATGGCGTACTTATTCCTCCCCGACGATTTATAGAGAACAAGCTCAGACGTCGTTATAGCAGCTATATTAGGCGGCGGATACAGTAGCCAAATCACGACGACTTTACCTGTAAGTGCGGCCAGAGGTATCACAAATACCGAACACTGCAATGCAATAAATTGCACGGATGGGTTTTAATTATTCCGGGACTTAGGGAGTGTTTGATTTTAATTTTTAATGTTATAGTGCAAAAATGAAATATGCAACATACAACAAAAAAAATTGCCCACAAGAATAACCCACAAGGTGTCGGTCACAGCTGAAAATGCACCTTTTACAATGCCAAATTGCTATTTTTCATAAAATTACTTTCAATCCCCCTTTGATTTTTTGAAAAAATATCCCCCCTTAAAAGGCTTTCTTTAACAAAGCATTTTTTAATAATTATTATATATTTAAAATTAAAATAAATAATTTTAATTTATATAGTTTTAAAACTTTAAAAAATAAATTAAAATTTTAATTTTAATTTATAAAGTTAAAAAAAACTATATTAAAAAAAAATTAAAATTAAAAATTTTAATTAAAAAAATAATAATTAAAAAATAACTTTGAAAAAAAAATTATACCTTGGGGGGAGTCGGCGGGATTTGAACCCCCGACCTACAGGCTCCCTGAGCCTTACCGCACGGCTCACGACCACGTGAGCCAGTGGGCTGATCCGAAAGGATCAGTCGACCTCCTGCCTTTTCAACAGTCCTCCTCCTCGGCCTCGCACGCTGCTGCTCTGCAACTCCCGACACTCTGTTTGTTTTTTTTTTTTAAAAAAACGTCGCCGCTACGCTCTACGTTCAGTGCGCTAGCCTCTGTCTCGCTTTCCCGTCTCGCGCAGTCCACTGCCTGCTTTCCCGACGCTCGTTTTCCTCCCCGCTGCTCTTTTTTTTTTTTTTTAATTTCCGTCGCCGAGGGGAGTGCGCGCAAAGGCAGGGGGGGAGGCCGCGCGACTACGCGCAAAGGAGAGGGGGGGGTTTATACCCCACGTTCGGGGCGGGGAGGCGGGAATTTTAAATTCCCGTCGGGGGGGGCCTTCCCCTCCTGTGCGCGTCCTCCAACGCGCCGGGGGGGGAGGGGCCTTGCGTCCTCCCTCCTGCGCGTGGCGCGCTGCAGTTGGACTGCGCGCGTCCGCGTCCTCCACAGCCTGGGCGCTGCGGCTGGACTGCGCGCAGCGCGTTCGTCGCAGCAGCCTCAGTTGGACGCAGCTTACGCAACTGCATTCAGTCTGCTCTGCGCGGACGGGGTTGGACGCAGCCTGCGCGTCCAGTCTACGCTCTGCGTGGACGGGGGGCTGCGTTCAGTCTGCGCGTTCAGCAGATATTATTATTATTATTTTTTTTCAAATCTTCACCTAGCAAAAAATTCTCCGCTTCGCAATTTCAGAGAAAAAAATCTCTGCCTGGCAATTCAAAAAAAAAAATTTCCGCTGCCAATCCCCTGCAAAAAAAACTTCCGCCCGCCTCCAGCCTTCTCTTTCTCACAGCTCCCTGCATCTTGGCTCTGATGCCATGTTAAATTCAGCGAACAAAATATTATTCTCAGCAACAAGTTTAAATAAGGTTACACAGGCCGGGAATAGTCACTGGCGTACTGAACTCTGTTACATGGTTGTAACAGCGGAACAAAATAAAGAATAGAGACAAATATTGTTATAGTACGCTAACAGAACAAAGCTTTTGATAGAGTCAATAGGGAATTTCTTACCCAAATCCTTCTCAGGTTTGGCTTCCATGAATCTTGGATAAATCTGATTTAAAAGTGCATTTCTTCCTCTTGGTTTTCGGTGATGGTGAATGGGTCTACTGCTGGGTACTTCCGCAGCCTCAGCGGTCTCAGACATGGTGATCCGTTTTCCCCATTATTTTCATCATTATGGCAGAGAGCTTAGGCAGAGCTATCAAGAAGGCGTGCTCTGACAACTTAATTTTAGGCATCAAGGCTGCCACTGGTCTCATGTCGTCTACCCACCAATAATTTGTGGATGATACCCTGCTGGCCACCAAAGTAGCAGTTTTCGACGCCAAAAGTATCAAAACCATTCTCAACCTCTACAAAGAGGTAGTTGGGTAAAAAGTCAACTATGTAAAAAGCAAGTTGTTTTCCATCAATACCCCCAAGAGACAACACAAGATCGCTCGTATTTTGGGTTGTTCCATCGCAGACTTTTCGACCACCTATTTGGGTTTACCCATGTTTAAAGGAAAACCCCTCAAACACATGTGGAGGAATGTCACCGACAGAATTCATAAAAGGCTTTCAGGATGGAAAGGTGCTCTCCTTTCCAGTGCCGGGAAGGCAACCCTGGTGAAGGTTGTGTTGCAAAGCATTCCCACCTTTTTCCTATCTGTCTTCAAAATCCCAGGGATAGTGGGTGAAACCATTGAAAAATTTTAGAAGCAGTTTCTGTGGTTAGGGAGTGACAATCAGAAGAAGTTCCATTTGGTGGCCTGGGACAAGGTCTGCTCCCCCAAGGATCAGGGAGGCCTAGGGATGAGGCGTATCAATGTCTCTAATTTAGCCCTTCTGACTAAGCAAGCTTGGAAGGTTGTCACCAATGCTAATATTGAATGAGTGGATATAGTCAAGAGAAAATATCTCGAGCAGCAATCTTTCCTCCAGAGGGACATCCCTCACAATTGTTCTCACTTTTGTAAGTCCATAACCCTCACCCAAAATATCTTGCATCAGGGTTCCTGGTGGCAGCTGGGAGATGGCAAAGATATCAACTTTTGGGAAGATGCCTGGGTCAGAAAATACCCCCTCATAAAATATTAGAGGTTGGCTGTAATAAAACACTTGACATATCATAAGTATGGGACTCACGTAGCAGACTTCATCACCTCTAACCAGGGTGTCAAAATGTGGAAGAATGTGCAATTCAGAATCAGGAACGAATCTATCATCAATGCAGTGACAGAGATCCAAGTGATCATGAGGGCAAATTTTGTCCCCCAATCCCATATCAAAGATCAATGCTGCTGGAAAGGCACGGTTGAGGGTAATTTTTTTGTCAAATCCGCAATCCAGTTCATTGAGAGTAGTACTAGGGAAGTCAACCTTAACAATGGTCAGATTTTAGCAAGAATTTTATGGCTTAAAGCTCTAATCCCTAAGGTCGCTCACTTCTGTTGGCTGACTGCTCATAATAAGCTCCTTACTACGAATAATCTGATGCGTAGGGGAATCATTGTCCCTAATTAGGAGTCTACCCAGCACATTCTCATGGATTGTCCTTTCACGAGCAACATGTTTTCCCTAGTGGTCAACAAATTGTAGGTTTGCTGGATAAGGCCACGAACAGTTAAGGACGTGTTTGTCCAATGGCCTGATACCTTTAAGAACTTGATACTGAACTTTCTTTGGAAGTCTATGGTCCATCACACTACCTGGAAAATCTGGCTGGAACGCAACAAGAGGATTTTTAGTGAAGACTACAGGGATCACGAAGCAGTTGCGTCAAGAGCCTTGATTTTTGCAACAGAAACCAGTAGCCTCATTCCTTGCCCAAAAATTCCCCAAGACGGAATAGAAGGCCACCTGTTCAGGGTCCTCAAGATTCCCCAAGACTGCTGCAAAGTCAAAGAGCCTCACAGGGACAAAAATGCAACCAAATGGATCCCTTCCCCCCAAGGATGGTTGAAGGCTAACTTTGACGGCGCCTCCAAAGGCAATCCGAGCAAGGCATGAGCAGGAGGGGTGGTTAGGGATCACAACGAAATCATCATATGTTATTTTACCGAAAATCTGGGTACCAGACCAACAACTGTGTCGAAGCTAGAGCTCTTTGGCGATGCATCACCATATGCAAATCCATGAATAACCCCATCATCTTCGAAGACAATTCAAAAGTTATTGTGGGACTGGTTCAAAATAATTCCAAGGGTGGGAAAAACATCCAGAACATTGTCCAGGAGTGTCAAAAAGATTTCATCGACAAGAAGTAGAACTGTATCAATCATGTCTATAGAGAGGCTAACTAGGTGGTCGATGCTCTAGCCAATAAGGCCATCCTTCAAACTTCTTTAATGGTTTGGGAAAACAGTTTCCCATGCGAGATCACTGAAAAAACCAAATATGACAGGGAATTGTGTTAGAACGTGGCCCTAGCTACGCGAGCAACGATATTTCCTCAATACCAAGGAGGGGCAAAGCCAGCCCTCAACAACATCTTAGCTCCTCAAACAACGATAAATTCCAGAAGATTCGAAACTAAGGTATCTGGCTCATGATCTGCGCGGGCTTGGTGGTCCTAGTTTTTTGGATTTTTGTTTATGTGGTTGATATTGTATGAGGTCGGAAAGACTTCTGCGTTGTTTTTCTGTGTTAGTTTTTGGCACGGTTTTGTTTGTTGGCGTATCCATACCCCCCGGGTATTGGGCTGTGTCTTCCTTGATAGGGATAATCCATATGTACAAAGGGGCGGGACCCTCCAACCCGTAAAGTAAATAAAATTACTTTCACCTGCCAAAAAAAACAAGTGGATTATGAAAACATCACATTTTGGTGCCACAATTGTTATGAGACTGACCACTTGGCAAGAGCTTGCAAAGTGGAGACTATAAAGAAGAAAGTTTTTGGTCATGAGATAAACTTTAACGCAAAGCAAGGGAATTATACATTTATAGAAGGTAGAGTAGATCAAGGATATTCCACTCCTAAAGAAGGGGCAAAGAAAACCTATCTACAACATCTTATGGAAAAGACCACCATAACTCACTTGGATCAACTATTAGAAGAAACAAAGAAGGATATAAGGGATGAGAAAGTACAATATATAAGTTCAAGTTCAAAAGGAATTAAAGGTATAAAGGAAGATGTGGAGGAAAATGCTAACACAATGACAATAAAAGAGGTCAAGATATTTCTATGTAAATCATCTTCATTTTCCTCAAGTAGTATATAATACTCTCTTAGCAGTTTAAGTGAAAGTGGTATAAAGGTTATCCCTTGCACTTCAGGGTTTCAAGAGCAACATAATAAAGAAATGAGGATGAAGTCTTTAACAATTTAGGATATGTAGGGCAAAATAGAAGGTAATTGCTTTGTAAGAGTGTTCTTGCATATTAGGGTTTTCAGGGTAATATAAAGAAGAATGTGCTTTTGTGGTTATTCCTTCCTCTACGCAGTAATACAAGCCTATAGATGATAAGTTGTACTTTGAGTAGTGTGAGATGAAGATGAAAGTATTGGTGGAAATAAAAAAATCCAAAATGATATTAATAAACCCAAAAGGATGTATTAGGGAAAAAAAGTAAATATTGCAAGTGTTGACAAGAATAAAAATATTAGGGAATATTAGGGGCATGAATAAGAACCCAAAAAAAAGTATTAATAAACTCTCACATTGTTATAGACAATATATTTATAGATATGGAAATTGGGCAACAAATATTTTAGCCATTCACGGTGTTGAATTTTATTTTGACCAAATTAAAATTTTGAAAGGCATCTGTATGAATTGATATAAAGGATTTGATTGGGGAAACTTAGCAGTGAGGAAGATGGCGAATCTCTTTGATAAGAAAAGTAAATGAAGAACATTTTTGATAGAAGGCAAGTTGAATATGGTTTAAATAATTTGATAGAAGTGTAACTAGAGCAATGTAATGTTTTGTTTTTATAATGGGAGTGGCCATCCATAGAAGCCACACATAGCTTATTAAAAAAAATCGTACATTTTTTTCTTGGATAATAAGGGGTTGTACTCAGGTCCCCTACCCTTGACATATTACATCTCTCTTCTTTAGAGCTTGAGAGTTTACAAATAGATACCCTTCTCATCTCAATTGAGATGCTATAGCTAGAAACCTACATCATTTTACATTAAATATTTGGATTCTTGATTTTCATTTTCTAGATCTTTTCAAATTTTTGTATGAATACAATTACTCCAAAATTTAGCATCTTTCTTGACATTTTCCTATAGCAACCTTCACAATGCCAAAACTTCACCTCTACTATCTATGCCTTGCATCTTGGTAGAGTATAATAGTTTCAAAACATCGCACTATCATAGTTTGCTTTACCAAATTTGAATTGTTAGTTTCCTTCCTCGCTAAATTCATAGCCCTTCATTGCTCTTCCCATTGTTTGAACCCTAGTTGGCAAATATTTGCAATTTCATTTTTTGCAACTTGAAAAATCGTCACTACCTTTGTTTTGAATGGTTGACTTCATAGTGTCATATCTCCCTCAATATTGCTCATATTTTTGCATATGACCACTCTTAAATCTATTCAGATTTTGCACAAATTGGTCCAAGAATCAGCTGAATTCGATAACTCTTCGTGAGTATATGGCTCCTAAAATATGAGACATTTTTTAGGAAAAAACCCTAATCCTTCGCACTTTGCAATTTTGTTTTTCGTAACTTGAAAAATCATCACTGCCCTTATTCTGAATGGTTGACTTCACAATATCGTATCTCCCTCAATGTTGCTCAGATTTTTGCATATGATCACTCATTTTAAGCTATTTAAATTTTGTATAAGTTGGTCCAAGAATCAGTTTGAATCGGATAACTCTTCGTGAAGATATGGCTCCTAAAAGATGAAACGTTTTTTAGGAAAAAACCCTAATCCTTTGCACTTTGCAATTTCGTTTCTCATTGTAAGCAGCCTTCCACACTCCTTCAGCCTTCCCAGTCTTCCACTCAGCATCCTAGCCTTCTGTTGCAGCTCTTTCAGTCAATCCAACCTTCCACGCTCCTTCAACCTTATCAGCCTTTCACGTTCCTTCAGCCATCCCAGCCTTCCATCCAACGTGCCAACTTTTCACTGTAGCTCCTTCAGCCAACCTAGCCTTCCACGCTCCTTTAGCTTTGACACTCCAAAGATCAACTCAGTCTCCAGCCTTTCGTGCTCCTTCAACCTCCAACCTTCCACGCTCCTTTAGCCTCTACCCTTCCACACTTATTTAGCCTCCAGCCTTCCACACTCCTTCAACCTTCAGATTTATTGAACGTTAAAGCACCAAACCATTTGCCAGGCCCCTTGGGGGGCAACCCCCCAAAAAAATCGTATATGATATGATTATAAATCTTATTTCTAATACATATGATACAATATTATAACATGATGTATAATTAAACTCATAAAATGAAATTTGAGAGTTATAATTTTTTATATCTCAAAATTAAACAAACTAAAATTAAACATAATTTTTTAATTTAAATGGGATCTTTAGACTTGTCCTTTTGAAAACTTAACTATATTCCTTTTTCATAGCAAAGTAAAGATATAAATAAAGTAGCTTGTTAAGTGAAACTCACTATTTTCTTATAATTCTCTCTAAGTAGAAACTTATTTTTATCATATGAATGTATTGAAGAAATTTAGAGACAAATATTAAAAATTTATTACTTCCCTATAATTGTACTTGGAAAAGTGGATGTTTTTGGAAAAGTCAGTCTTTTTAATAAGAAAACATAGTGCTTGTTGCATAAGAAACTTAATGTTTTGTCAGTTGGAATTGTGTGTTTGTTTATGCCTTGCCTTTGGGAGTTTGTTCATAATAGATTTCAAAATGGAAAAAATAATAGACAAGAACAAATAAAAGTATAGAAAGTGTATATATGAATATGGAGAATTTTTATGGTATACCTCTTAGCACTAATTTATAGAAACTTGATAACAAATTTTCTATTAGTGATCCCAATGCTTATGACTTATATGTTGCCAATGCCACATTATTGGTAGATGTTGGAGGTTTGGGGTAGTGTAATTCTCCAAGCTGGTAGGATGGATCCAAATGGTGGGAATGGCAATTAAAATGTTGGGGATGACATGATTATTCAAACTAGCATGATGGATCCAAATGCTAGGGGTAGTGATCTAAATGCTAGGGGTAGCATGATTCTTGGAGGAAGTCCTCATCATGTCTTCTTTGTCAAGTAGTGGGGAAAAAGACCAATGGATATGACTATTGGTCAAGCATGTAATCCAAAGCCATGGATGGGTCTATACAACCCATTAGTAGTTGCAGGGTTGGTCTTTACCAAATTATAGTGTAGGACCCTTCACCTATATGTTAAAAGGATTAACACATTAGAAGTCAAGAAGAATCATATTTTTTTAGAAGATCAACATGGTGGAAACTTTTAAGAATCAAAATCTTTAACAAATGAACAAGTTAGAACACATTGTGAACACTTTGAAAACCAAGAAGGATAAAAGATAAAAAAAAAACCCGAGAGCTTGAAATTAAAAAGCTAAAAATGAAAATGGAAGACATTAAAATTCAATGTAGTGTTTTGTTAGGTTCATTAAACTAGTGTTACTTTTGAATCATTGATAATGTGAAATATAATTTTTTTTTTTTTTAAAAGCGAAAAACCCCTTGTGGGGCCGCCTTGGTCTGAGAGACCACGAACAGGGAGTTCTCACCGTCAAAGTCACACGGGAGTTGCACCCGACCCTGCCCGCACCAATATTATCAATTGGATTTTGGATACCTAATTCAGCTTTTTGGTAGGGTGGAGATTTGAACCTGGGACCTCCCTTGGAGGATTGCCCTCTCCTCTCCAACTCACCTACAACACCTAGATAATGTGAAATATAAATTATTATAAAATTTATGGAAGACATTTCATAAACTAAGAAATATGATACTTTTATTTATTTTTATATAAATTGTTCTCTTATATATATATATATATATATATATATATATATAGAGAGAGAGAGGTTATATGGGATTGAAACAAGCCCCATTGTTTTGCATCTTGCCCATATAGTGGTATTATAATAACTTGACAATTATGCATGTATTGTTTGGAAAGATTCAAATGTGGGTCTCCTCAAAAGTTAAAGAATTCAACTCGTTGAGCTCGTGTTATTTGATGATATCTCATATATTAAGAAAATGACATTCTTAAGAAATATTATATAAAGCATAATTGTAAATTAAATTAAGACATATAATGTCTAATAAAATTTTAATAGAAAATTCTTAGGCACTACTTGTCATCAATGGGATTTTAATATATTATATAAAAAAAATATAATACCAAATGTGAAAGAAATTATCCCAATCATTGGATTGCAATGTTACATTAAAAACCATTAAAAATAACTATCATAAAGAGTTGATCTCGACCTACAGGACGTGTGATCTCGACCTACATGACGGTCACCCTTATCATGTTGAATGTAGACTTATTATTTAGAGATTATTATACATGTTCAACTATATATCTATATATGATAGTATTTCAGTAGGACACAATACTTAGCCATGTACTAGGGTTAAGTTTTCCCTCAAAACATAAATAAAGTTGTGTTTGGCTTCTATTGCACCGGGTCACCCTTATCATGTTGAATCTAGACTTATTATTTAGAGATTGTTATACATGTTCAATTATATCATCTATATATGATAGTATTTATTAGGACACAATACTTAGCCATGTACTAGGGTTATGTTTTCCCTCAAAACATAAAAAAAAGTTGTGTTTGGCTTCCATTGCACCTCTAAATTTGGGGATTTGTACTTTGGTGGGTGAGCTTTATAGATTTCATAGCCAATGCACTCTCAAATTAGATTAGTTCCTTTGAAATACACCATTTTTTATTTTTCTTAAGCAAATGAAGAGATAAATAAAGTAACTCTATTTTTAATAGCTCTCTAATTGGGAACTCATTATTTTCTATGAAAGTAAAATAAGAGACAAATTCTCACTATTTTTCATACTTAGAGAAGTGAATGTACTTGGAAATGTTAGATGCTCTTGAAATAAATAAAAAATAACATCTTGTTATGTAGGAAATTTACATTTATTTTTTGTTTTGTTAGGTAGGAAATTTATGTTAATTTTTTCTTTGTGAATATTTTGAAATGAAAAGAGATAATAGAGAAGAAGAAATAGAATATGGAGGAAGTGTAAATATGAATATGTTTACAATATGCCTCTTGATACATATTTACACAATGCTACTTTGTAAAACCTTAATGGTAGAGTTCCTATTGACCATGCTAGTGTTTATGATGCATGTGTCAATGACAACAATGTCATGTAGTTGCTAGATGTTGGGGGTATTGGGGTGGTGTGATTCTATGTAGTGGTGTTGGGGATGGTGATTCTCCAAGCTAGTGGGATGGATCCAAATGTTGAGCATGAGATCAAAATATGAGGGTGGGAATGATTCTCCAAGCCTATGGGATGGATTCAAATGTTGGGGGTGATGATCCACATGTTGAGGATAGTGTGATTCATGGTAGAAATCTTCATCCTCATATGTCTCCTTTGCTTAGCAATGGGGTGTAGGCCTAATGGGTATGACTACTAGTTAAGTATGTAACCCAAAGTTGTGGATATATCTATACAACCCATTTGCAAGGGTAAGTTTGTGCCCTCACCATTATAATGTAGCATCATTTGTTTATAATTATAAATCTAAGATGAAGTGGACTCTATAAATCACAGATAGAGGTGTGTCAGTTTTTTTATGATTTCATATTTGAAATGTTTACATGTTTCACCCCTAAAGTTTTGCATATAATTCTATAGGCAACATCACTACGTGCTACCCCTATAATTAGACATAACACTGATGGTGGTGATCAAGGTACTGGCAGTTGCTCAACACCTTTTAGTCCAGAGTCATTAATGGTACGACTATTATTTCAAATATAAAACAATTGACTTAGTTTGTATTGTACACTATGCAGTGAATTTATCTAGGCTATTGATTTTCCATGTAGGGACTAAAAACGACACCAATCACTCAAGCTAAGAGAAGGGATTGCTACTTGACTCAGATCCATAAGGATAACATAGTGGTCGAAGGCACAATGATTAGTACTAACCCTGAAGACCTTGTACATGGTCAACATTTGGGTGAAGGTTATTGGAAATTCAATGTGCACGTCACCCATAAAGAGGAAATAATCTTGTACAGAAGGAATGATGAGATGGACACAATGAAGGATGTTGTGGGCTCCTTCATTTCTTGGCTTATATTAGATATTGTTTACAAATAAATTATGTCATATTGTAGCAATATTGTATGATGCTTTGAATTAACATCTAACATCAATGATTACAAAATAGATTGCCTTTTCTTCATTTACTTCTCCCTTAGTGGTCTATCTGCATAATTGTTATTTTCATTTCCTTTAAGCTTGCATTGAACTGAGTGTTTTTGTAGTTGATTTTTCATTTCCTTTAAGCCTAATTACTGTACTTCAAAAGTAGTTATAATTAATGAAAATAATTAACGTGTTGTTAGACATTTTTTGTTCTATTTTTAAAAAATGCTAGCAGATAATTAATGGGCAACCAAGCTAGGAGTGAGGCGAGTAGGTATCCTGAGCATGAGGTTGGCCAGTCATATATGAGAAGGTAATTTGGTAAAAAATAAAAGAGATAGAATACAAGTGCTGCTAGGGCATATATGGATATTTATGTATCTGACAAAAGTCTTAGGATAACCTCTTGCCTCATCTCTGATGGTTGGGACGGGTAGGGATGTTTATACATCTACCCATTATATGGAGGGATCAGGTTGTCCATTCACCTATATCTATAAATAAGAATTGCACTTGAAATAAGAAATTTTTATTTACATATATAATCATAACTATTGACTTTGGAAAAGTGAAAAAATAAGAGACTTTGTAAATATAGACTTTGTTTTTGCTAGGTGATTGTAATCATCATTAGTTGGTAAGTGTTAAAAGTTATTGAATATTACTTTTAATTTTAATATTTTTTGCATTTAGAGTTTAAATTACCATCTATACATTGACCTCAAGGCAATGGTATTACCACTCAATTTTGATGTTCCTATTGTTCTTGTACTGCACTGTTAGAATTAATGTAATGTGCACTATGCCTTCCTTGACACTTGTCAGTTTCACTTGACAAGTGTCATGCATTTCATATAAGTTTCTGCCTATATATTGTAACCTCATTGTTGTATAATATAATCCCATCAGTTTCAGTCCCAACATTTGGTATCAGAGCAGGCTTTCCCTACCCTGTGAAACCCCTTGAGGGGGGATTTCCCTCATGGAAATCCTCCCTCCCCCTGATTTTTTTTTTATTTTCCAATTTTTTTTAATTTTTTACCGAGGGAGTATGCTCTCCATCATTTGATGGATCAGAAACCAGATGGTAAGATTTAAAAAAAAATTAGTTTGGGAGGTTATTTATTTAAGTTTTTTTTAGGGTTTGCAGAACTGTGCCATCATCCAGCAATTGATTCCCTCCCTTGAGTTATTCCCTCCCTTGATCTCCTGCATTTTTTTGGCCTGGTGATTTGTGTTATCAGTTTTGGGAGGTTCCTTAACATGTTTCCGGATCTGACGGTCCGGATTAAAAGGATGCTCAACGTCGGCTGTGAACGGCGCTTGCGTGAAGCGGTGGATCTGGTGGATGAATTCGCCATGAACGTTGTCCGCTCTAGAAGGGCTGAGATTTCTGAGAATGAAGGGTGGCCTGTGAGGGAGGACCTCCTTTCCCGCATCACTACAGAGAAAAAGCATGACGTAGGAATTTGCAGCTGTTTGGTTGCCGGTAAGATTTTTTTTGAATGTTTTCGTGGTGCAGCGGAGTAAGATTTTTGTTGAGGACAGACCTCCTTTCTTGATGCCAATGCTGATAGAAGCAAACGTAATCTGATTTTTTGCCTCCTCTGTTTGGGGGCTGGTACAAATATCCGATAAGAAGCCTCCCTATCGACCAATCTAACCTATTCATTTCCATCTGTTCCCGTTTCCCAGCCACCACTATTTTTTTCCCGTCTTCCAGTGTCTTGGAGGGTTTTTAACCCTCTATTAGGGTCTCGATTGTTTCAGTATTTCTGTTTTGAGGGTTTTGAAGAGTAGGTCTTCAGCGCAGAGGTACAAGTTGATGCAGCCAACGCCAAGAGTGGCACCCCCTCCCCCTCCAATGGCGGTGCCCGCCATGGATCCGCAGCAGCAGGCGACTGTAGTGGCGCAGCCGCAGTAGCAGTGGATGATGATGCAGCCGCAGATGGTGTCGCCGTAGGGCGTTGGGGTTTGGCCGCTGCAGATTTACAATGACGAGTTTCAGCGAGGCTTTCAGTGAGTTTAGTTCTCCGATTGCGAGCAGCAGCTCTCGCAGCACTTGCAGCAGATCCTTCTGCAGATTCTGCCATGATATCAAAACTTGCAAGGCATTTTTTTGTGTGCACATAAGAATCTTCAGGGTGAGATTGGTGAAGAAGTTTCTGTTTAGACATCTCAATCTGGTTCCACAGCTTCAAGGGATAAGAATCGCAGCCGCAGGCACAACCCCAGCACCCCCAGCCCCAGCAGTACCCGCAGTACCCCCAGCAGCCTTAGCAGTATGCGCAGCAGCAGGCCCCACCTCAGCAGCAGCAAACGCCACTATCTCAGCAGCCACATCAGCCGATGTCTGCCGAGGAGATAAGGACCTTGTGGGTCGGGGACCTGCAGTTTTGGATGGATGAGAATTACCTGCACAGTTGCTATGCGTTCACTGGAGAGGTTCTTTCCGTTAAGATTATTCGAAATAAGCAGACGGGACAATCAGAAGGTTATGGATTACACGAAACTCGACAAGAACTGTTGCACCGCTCTTTCCAGTGTTGTTTCCACCAAGGCCACCTACCTTTGCCAGCTCTTGGACCCTAAGATTAGTACGGGTTTCTCAGTCAACAGTGCCAGTTTTATTTTTATATTTTTTGTAATCTTTGGTCCTTTCTCTTCGACGCCGTGGTGGACTCCGATCATCCAGTTTTCGAGCAATGCGAAGGCGTTGACGCGCCGCTAGTTCTGCAGCTCCGTCACCACGCCCCGGTGCACCACCGCCTTCGTCGTCTCGGGCCGCGTCGTCTTCAGAAAAGATTAGCCGCTGTAGTGTTTAAAAACTAGATCTGAAGATTGGCATTTTTGAGACTTGAAGTCGGCTTCGTGAATGGTGTTCCGAGCAGCAACGTGGCAGTACAGTGTCTCTCAGGGAGTGGGAGAGGCATGCACCACATCACAACAAATTTATTGGCAGTATTGCATTTTTTAAATGTAAATTTTATATATTTGTGCCAATAGTTTTTTAAATCTCATGGGGGAAAGTTATAAGTGGGGGGAGTTTTTTAAATTATGGTCATGGCTTTAATACAATGGGGGCATTTCTTATAAAGTGGAGGGCACCACTTTCATGTAATGGGCTGTATTTTTTGCTTTTCAAGGGTATATTTGGATTGTTTTTCTGCTGTGTAGAGAGGCACATTGGTTTTCCAGCAAGATGAAGGTCCTATTGAGACCCAAGTCTAGGGGTATTTATAGTCGTTGGAAATGGTTTTCCGCGACGGACACAATGGTGGTGTCATATTGTAATTTTGAGGCTATTTCATTTGAGTTCTTTTAGCCTCAAATTTTTCTACCTTGGAGTGCACTTTCGGTTGTACCCGACACTCCCAAGGCACTTATAAGTGAACCTAGTATCTAGTAGTCTCCTCTTTCTACTTGGCGGATGCAGAGGCTGGTTACCCATGCATTCCGGTAAGATGAGGTGCCTACCATAAGGACACTTATTCTAGGGACTACAAACATAGACACCCTAGATTCTATCCGAGGTTTTTTCGGATCTACTTTTGAAGACTACAGACGAAGACACTTCAGAAGATTCTCTTCTATTCTTCTCTCTTCTCCTCCATATTTGGCATCTATGGCTCATTTTATTGTATTGAGTGCATTTTCGGCAGAGACTAACACTATTATATGGCTCGTATTTCCTTTGTATTAAGGTGCATTTTCGGCAGAGACCGACACCTTCTAGATCGAGTTCACCATGAGGAGGGATTCATGGTGAATCTAGTCAGTGACCTACGAGAGGCAACATCCTCTGAGGATGACCTGCAGAGGCAACAGACCCAGAAGTGGTTGACCTTGAGGCACCCATGATGACCCTGAGGCACTTAGACGACTGACCCAGTGGCAACAGACCCGTGGAAGTGACTGACACTGAGGCAACAGACCGAGATGTATACATAGTGAATCTAGCATTATTCATAGTTGGAGAGCCAAGCACAAAGTGTGTTTTTCTGGCAGAGTTAGATTTATTTTTATCAAGTATTTGGCATTTTTGGATGCACTGGCCTCTCTCACCCCACCAGAACCTGCCTGAGTTCTGCTATTAACGGAGAAGTAGCTCCGCAGGGGTCTTCAATGTAGCTGAACAGGGGAAGGCGGTCGACGACCTGTTGGAACTCTTTTTCGCAAAACCTGAAGGGCAACAACGCTCCTTCCGTGGTGGAATATAAAGTTCTTCTAGCAGCCTAGCATACTATCTGCTTTACGCCGCCATGGAAGTTCTCTTCCAGGTGACGGAGATCGACGGCCTAGCAAAGGGCTACAAGATAGGTGGACACCATGAGCTTCAGAATCTCGATATCCTCGACGGTATTTCTGACGAAAACAAGACCCAAGGAGTTGATGTCCTGGTTGTGTTGCTCGGCGCTCTGGACGTGCGTCGTCACGGGATTGGCTAGGAACTGGATTTCGGAGGTGTAAGATGCCATGGCGATCTCGGCGCCCTTCATGTCGTAGTCCTTGCTGGGATTTGTGGGCCTTTTGAGCTGTATCCCAAGGAGGGGTTGGCACTGGTTAATGGAACTGCGGTTGGGGTTGTCGTTGCGTGTACAGCGTGTTATGATGCGAATGTTTTGGCGGTTTTTTGCAGAGGTGGGTTTGACTCTGTTCTGCGAGGTAATGCAGGGGCTCTGTTATCACCTGAAGCTTTAATGCCCTCACCTGCTGGAAGTATTTCGAATGCTTCAGATGCTATTTTTTTTTACAAAAAAAACAATAGGTACTCCAGATTGTAGAGGCCGCCATGCTTGGCACGGTAAGCGGTTTCAGCGCTGCAGGGGAAGCGGTATTCGTCGCCAAAGCGAAATTCGTCTGAGATGCGCGTGATCTTGTCCAAGTCGTCGCAAATGGTGAAGTCCCGTAGGACTGTGAGAGGATCCATGGCTGCTGCGCAGGTCGATCCCGAAGTTCTCATCACTCTGATCTCTCTAGCAGAGGGCGTAAACAATCTCAAACGCATTCGCTTCAGCATGGGAGATGTTTTTTATTTCATAATGATTTGGTGCATATTTTTTTGTAGTCGTTGAAATTCATGGTTTGTACTCGGAGATAATACTGGAGTTTTTTTTTGTGGCCTCGTCTGCATACTTGTAATGAACAAATGCAAATCCACGGGACTCCTCAGTTCTCCTGTCTCTTGGGATAAATATGTCCACAACCTTCCCGTATCGATCAAAGAGCAGAAATGTGCCTGATCTATCACAGCAAGCGTCGCAGAAGTTCTAAATCATCGTTTTTTTGTTCGACCCTGAAATTCGTAATAAGATGAGCAGTTTCGAACCCGAGAGCTCCATCACGCCCATTGTGAGATCGTCCAGCTCCGACAGCACACATGTCAGTTTGGCAGAAGACTGCAGTTTCTAATCGTGGCTGTCCGAGATGCGAGCTGAGATCGTTTCTGTATTTAATCAGATGGTCGCATCTCACGACACGTGTATCCATGAATTTTTTTGGATGTCGTAGTCGACGACTTCGAAAACGAGGCAAAACGTGGATTCGTCGTCCCCCGACGTGGCCTCCTCCACGTTGAAAAAGCATGATGTTGGGTAGGGACTGCTGTTGTCGGTTTGAATATTAAAGTTAACTTCACATGCGCCTTCGTTTGAGAGTGGGAAATTGATTGATTTAATTGGGCAATGGTTGTATGGTTGTATGAGAATTTTTAAATGGAGGGAATAGTCAAAATTTTTAAAAGGCATGGGTACATTAAAATTAGAGAGTGGAAATGTAATTCCCTTACGAGGGAAAATTGAGTTTGTCTTTTTATTCCGCCACAGTGTGATGCCAAGAATATGATATTCCTGAGGTTTATTTTGCTGCCTTAGATAGGCATTATGGTTTTTCCACATGATGAAGGCCCCTTTGATGGTGGAATATAGGGGTATTTATAGTCATTGGAAACGTTTTTTCGCGACGGACACAATGGTGGTGTCATATTGTAATTTTGAGGCTATTTCAATTGAGTTTTTTAGCCTCAAAGTTTTTTCTACCTTGGAGTGCACTCTCGGTTGAACCCGACACTCCCAAGGCACTTATAAGTGAACCTAGTATCTAGTAGTCTCCCCTTTCTACTTGGCGGATGCAGTGGCTGGTTACCCATGCATTCCGGTAAGATGAGGTGACTACCATAAGGACACTTATTCTAGGGACTATAGACAAAGACACCCTAGACTCTATCCGAGGTTTTTTTCGGATCTACTTCTAAAGACTACAAACGAAGACACTTCAGAAGATTCTCTTCTTCTCTTCTTCTCCTCCATATTTGGCATCTATGGCTCATTTTATTGTATTGAGTGCATTTTCGACAAAGACCGACACTCTTATATGGCTCGTTTTTCCTTTGTATTAGGTGCATTTTCGGGAAAGACCGACACCTTCTAGATTGAGTTCACCATAAGGAAGGATTTGATATTTATGGTGGGACTAGTCAGTGACCTACGAGAGGCAACATCCTCTGAGGATGACCTGTAGAGGCAACAGACCCATAAGTGGTTGACCCTGAGGCACCCATGATGACCCTAAGGCACTTAGACGGCTGACCCAGTGGCAACAGACCCGTGGAAGTGGCTGACCCTGAGGCAACAGATCGAGATGTATACATAGTGAATCTAGCATTATTCACAGTTGGAGAGCCAAGCACAAAGAGCACGAGCCTAGACCAAATCAACAATAAGAGAGGATGATAGGTTGTTTTAGAGAAGTCAACATTCAGGGGGAATGTTACCTAATGTTGACTTGTTTTGTTTCTTCTTTAGTTAGGATAGTGCACGTTAAGGGGGAATGTTAGAATTAATGTAATGTGCACTATGCCTTCCTTGACACTTGTCAATTTCACTTGACAAGTGTCATGCATTTCATATAAGCTTCTGCCTATATATTGTAACCTCATTGTTGTATAATATAATCCCATCAGTTTCAGTCCCAACATGCACATATGTAGAGCCTTGCTTCCATTGAAAGCTTGGTAATGCCACAAAAATATTGTTTTGCAAATGTTGTTATGTACCCTTCAATTGCATGAGTGTTGGATTAATGGGATAGGTGATGTGTATTTTTTATGATCAACCCATGGCATTCTAATGATACTAAAGGTGACCCTCTCGTTAACATTACTTTGATGCCTGGTAAGGTTTCAATGCTCTGTTAAACCAAAAATCTTATCAATAAAGATGCAAAGATCAATTTGAAGATAGTTGACAGTTAGGAGCACTTTCAGATTTGAGTTGAAAAATAGAACCTATAATTGTACTGTAGATATGAGCTTTCAAAACATATTATATCATTTTCTTTTTCTTTTCTCAGTCATTTTAGCAGTTTTTTGTTTTGTATGTTCATTAAAATTGCAATATAGTTTTCTGTTTTGTATGAGCCTGAAGCTATAGTGCTTGTTGAATATTTGACTTTCAGCCTCAGGATGAAATCCTTGTGATTTGGCTCAACACATGGAAGTTTTTTCAGATGTTGTGAAGCAAACTAGAAGCGATTTACTTTCAACTGACACCATGACACCTTTGTTCCATTTGACTGCAAGGCTTAATCTGTGGAACTATAATGAAACTCAAAAACTAATGTAACTGCATTGAAGATGGCTTCAAGAGAGGCCATATTGGAGGACCTTGACACATCTTTATTGTTGCTTTTAAGTGAAGGTGGCAATATATTATTTTTCTAAAAAATAAAAAATTGCAAAACTTTAATTTGTAATTTATGGTTAATTGAAACATTTAGTTTTGATTGTGAATACATCTCTATTGTTCTTAAATTTGTAAACCATTGGACTACAAATTTCTGGCAATTTGTTTCTTAAGCAAGGTTTGTTTCTAACTTTATGTCTATAGATATTTGTTTACTTATGATGAATAAATTTAGATATTGGTAGGGTATCATGTATGCATTTGAAGCTAGTAAAAAAGAGTCATTTGATTTTGGAAAACCTTGAATTTTGAATATATATGGCTTGTTCTTAGAAATTCAGAAAAGAGTTATCCATTAAGCATTGCTTAAGTAAATCTTGTTAACAATTTTTTAATCCTAGTCAGATGGATATTTATCTTTTAGCTTATTTTTGGATTTTATTACCATCCCTTTGGCTTTAACCAAGTTGGACTTCAGAATGTATTTGTTGTTGTGTCTAATTAATTATCTTGTATATAACAAATCACGGAAAAAAATCAAAAGTATGCAAGATTATTACAATTAGGCTTTAGCCACCAAAATTTTAATGTTTGTTACTTTGGTCTCCCCTCTTCCTTTTGTGCAGGTGAATATATATAAATTCTATCCCTAATTTAAATTTTAAAATAATAAAAATTGTTGGAACCAAAATAGATTTACCATCCGAAAAATTGTAGTAAGGTTACGTCATAGTATAATTTGGAGTTGTGATTGTTACATGTGTGCATATTTGCTTTCAACAAACCCCATATGCGTCTTTGACCCATTGGAATATAATGCTTATGTTTGAAATGAAACTTTCTGTAATGGCATAATGGTTATTATCAATGAGTTAGTTGTTATTCAAACATTGGCATCTCATACATCTTTAAGGGAACAAGTGAACATAAACCATGCAAGTATTAAAATTAAGCCCACATGCCCAAGTCTACTAGTAATGGTAAGTATGGAGCCCTCAGGTAAGTTCCATGTGCATGGGGTGTTCATGAATACAAAGTAAAGTAAATTAGTATGTTAAATAGTAAAAAAGTTGCCCCTTTACACTGAAGATTTATACACCCTTAGCGAATGAATGTAGCTTCTTGTAAAGCACTTATCCAATTATAAAAAAAAACCCTAAGATGATGGTTTTCTGCTACCGTCTAAGACCCCTAAGACGGTGGTTTTCGACCATCGTCTAAGACCCCTAAGATGATAGTTTTTGACCACCGTGTTTTACCCTAGGATGGTGGTCGAAAACCACCATCGTAGGGGTCTTAGATGACAGCTAAAAACCATTGTCGTAGGGGTTTGAGATGATGGCTAAAAACCATTGTCTTAGGGGTCTCAAACAGTGGTTTTCGGCCATCGTCTAAGACCCTTAAGATGATGATTTTTGGTCATCGTGCTAGGGTCTAAGACGACGACCTAAAACTGCCTAAGATGATGGTTAAAAGCCACCGTATAAGACCCCTAAGACAGTTTGTTGAGGTGGTTTTTAACTACCGTCATATAATATGGAATTTTTACGATGCCCTCAAAGATGACGGTTTGAAAACCGCCCTTAAAGGTCTTTAAGGGCGGTTATTAACTGTTGTTAAAAACCTTTTTTGGTGTAGTGCTAACTGAAACTGAAGGAAAATTAATTTAAACTATCATTATCAAACACATGATTGAAAGGAAATTGTAGGAATTTTAAACACACAACTAAAATAAAAAATGCAAAAATTTAAACACACTTGCAAAAATAAATTAAAGCAATAGCCTCTTAGTTTTAAGTTGCCCTACACTAAACATTTCATGAGGATTGAAAATGGTATTATTACTCATCTTAATTATGTCCAACAATATTGGACACACAACCTTAGAATTCCTCTTGGTCAGCTCAGAGTATGCTCACATCAGTTATGGGTAGAAAGCGACCACCATATTCCTCAAGAGGATCACATATGTCGTCCTTGCTCTATTCAGGAGGTGGAGACTGAAGAACATTTCATCTTCATTTTAGTATGAGATTCAAATGAGGTACTATTGCTTGTATAGAGACTCATGTGGATCGCTAGCCACTTTTTCACTTGTCTTGACCAAAGATGCTTTGCTACATACCTCAAAGAAGCTATCACTCTTCAGCATCAGTTACTACATGAAAGAGCGACTACCATTCCACTAATCACATCATTATTTCACTCAATCTCTATAGTCCAAAATAATAAGCCATCATCTAAGCTACAACTCTCCAAAATGTTAATGATAGATATGTGTGCCCTTGTTTGCATACAACAGTGGCTACTAGGGCTTCAGTCCTTTCTTCTTGCTTACACCAGGACAGACTCACATACCCTCACATACCAAGGAGTTGTAGACAGACTCAACTTACCAATTTTTTTTGCCTTCTTATTGGTTCCACAACCATGGATACTAGAAAGGTCTCGAGGGGTCAAACTCCATGTCCTCCCAAGATTAGCCAACTAGACCCTCAAAGTCTTTTTTGAAACTGACAATTTCCAAATTTACTTCCACCACCATACAAACCCTTGAGGATCAAGGTCCAAACTTGTTTTGTAGACAAGTCTAATCGTATACTAATCCCCAAATTTATTGTATTTCCAAACAATAATATCTAATTTAGATCTCAACTTGATATGACTTAAATAACGTATTTAACAATATATCCTTACCAAAATACATTGTTCTATAGAGTGTATGTTCTCCGCTTGATGACATATCTATCTATTCCTTTAGTTGACATAGGCAACCTACGAAATTTCATGGCGATTTAAATGGAATCGAGTTGTTCCTCTTAGCTCTCCCGAAACTCTAAAAGGAATAAACAAATCAACGCTGAAGTTTCAGATATCACCCTTCTATAATTATGCTATTTTCAAAGTGCTACACGCTTAACACTGCTAGCTGAAAAGAAAATTAAAAAATAGATTCAAAAATAAGTTTATTTTAATATTTATTTATTTTGCAATAATATAACCAGTGATTTTCTCACGCCACGCAGGCGGCCACCTTGGTCTCGAATTGCCAGTCGGCCTCCCTGCGGGTGGTGAAACATTTGGCTTTCCACACGCCGTCCTCCACCTCTCTGATGGCTCTGTCTTCCCTTCGCGGCACCATTATGATCTGTCCTCCTTTTCGCCTTCTTCTCTTCTCCGCCGTTGTTCTCGTATTCGGCCTTGGTCTTTTTCTTGTTCTTCTTCTCGTCCTCTGCCACGGCCACGGCCTGGGCCTCCACGTCGGCCTCTTCTGCCTCGGCGCTGGGGTTCTTTGTTGGCCGGACGCAGGGTCTTCCATTTCTTGGTCGGCCATTTCAGCGGTCTGCGCTTCGAGGCGGAGTCAGTCAATTTTCGTTGATGCATAGCATGCTTTTTATTTAGGGGTCAAAAATACCAGATTCATAATATACATCCCCTCACGGTTTTTTTTTTTAATAAAATTCTCGAAGAAATCCCTTCGACCACCTTTAAAAGGATTTTATATATTTAGTTTCTGAGAAGTATTAATGCACAGATTTTTGCAGACCATTAACCTTTTACTACTATGTTTTAAGATAGCAAATTAAAATGCCTCAGTGGCATGTTTGTTATATAAATCCTTTTTGCATGTCACTGAAATAACACACGGGCGAAATTAAGAATAGATGGGCTCAGCTCCATTTTCAGGGAATGGAAACGAATGCCACTGACCCAAAACCCAAACATAAATAATAATTAAATAAAGATAAGAGGAAGGTTCTCTGGATCACACTTTTTGTCCAGAATACGCAGTGGAGCATTTTTTAAATGAATGATTCATAAGATTGTTCACGAAGTAGAATATATAAAGAACATTTCAACAGACCAAGCAAAACCCTGTAATTGTAAATGGTGTATGTTGAAGATTCATGAACTTGGATCAACAGAGCATATTCTAACTAAAACTAAAAGAACAACAAATTGATTTTGCTAGTTAATCTTTTAAGGTTCTCTAGACATAATACAAATTGGTGAGCCTATTCGGAGTAAAGTTTGCTGCATAATAAAATTTGGTGGATGCCACAATAAAGTTAAACAAGCCCAAGGTAAATGTGGCCTTTCAAAATTGTCAACTAAGTTCAAATAAAAAAAATGGTCAACTAATACATTTTAAAGCTTGACATAATTTTGAAGAAAGCATTATATTTGAAGCAAATACCCTAAAACACATTTAAAGTAAAAAGATCAAAGAAAGATAAACCAAAAAGTGATTCCTAAAATCTTCATTTATAATGTAAGACAAATTATCATAACTTAACACATAACTATCGATTTACTTTTATGACCTTTTTGTTGGAAATCTCGCCAGCCATACATTAAAATAAAAATTTGGGCCGTTAGATGACATTTTCAGCCTTGGAAAGCGTCTTTGTAGAGCTTCAAAATCTGTGTAATCTACAAAAAAATAGGCTCAAAGAGACACCCGAGTCAAAAGTTATGGCTGAAATACTAAGACATGTAATAAACACCGTCGATGTAGATATGATGGATGTGATTTGCTAGGGTTAGGGTTTGCTTTGTTTTTTTTTAATTAAGGCAATTTTAGGGTTTTCTTTTAATGAAGAAGAATTTGGCATTGTAGCATGTGTGTGAGCTCTTCCAGAGCCTGTGAGGAGATTGTAACAGAGTACTAAAACTCTGCCAGAATTATTCCAGATAATAAGAAGATAATATTTGCTCCAATTTTGTTTTATTGTATTATTGTAAATTTTTCATTTGGTATCAGAGCGAGGTGATCAAGAAATTGGGTTCGAATAACTGTGGAATTTTTGTTGCAAGTTTTACAGAAGCTTCTCGGAGATCTCAGTTCGTGTTGAAGAGAGCTATTATGGCCAACAACACCAATTCAATTCCGATTCCAGAATTTGACGGTTTCGACTACGAATATTGGAGCATTCAGATGAGGACGATTCTGAAGGCAAAAGGAGCTTGGACCATCGTTGAAGCTGGGTTTACCGAACCAAACTACTGGAGTGCATTGCCTGCAGATCAAAAAAAGGAGATGCAAGAGAAAGAGAAAAAAATAATAATTTGGCTTTGGTTTTCATCTAGTCGGCTCTAGACAAGAGTCTCTTTCCTCGGATTTCTGCCTATGTTTCAACTCAAGAAGCTTGGAAGGCGTTGAAGGAGAATTACCAGGGGAGTGCCCAAGTTAAGGAGGTGAAGTTGCAGACCTTCTAGAGAGATTTTGAAAATCTCAAACAGGAGGAGAATGAAACTGTAGGAGATTACCGTGTTCGAGTAAAAACAGTAGTAAATAAAATGGCCACACTTGGAGAGATCATAGAGCAAAATGTAGTAATTAAAAAGGTTTTAAGAACCTTGACAAAGAAGTTTTCCAGTGCAGCCCTTATCATAGAAATGAAAGACTTCTCGAAAATGGATATAGATTTATTAATTGGTTCTCTCACATCTCATGAAGAGAGAATTGCCAAGAGGAAGAAGGATAAAGAAGGAGGTTCTACAGAGGAACAAGATTTTTCGGCAAAAGAGAATGATGGAGGAAGAGGTCACGGTAGGGGTTCCAAAGGAAGAGGAAGAAATGGAAGAGGAGGTAGAAGAGGCTCCTACGGTGGTAGAGGTCGAGGAAGATCTTAAGATTCAGACAATGACCAGGTTCATGCTGCAAGAGGAGTATCCAGTGCAAGAGGAAGAGGTAGAGGTCGAGATATGAGAAATGTGCAATGTTATAATTGTAACAAATATGGCCATTATGAGAGGGATTGCAGGCTGAAAAAATCCACACATTATGGAGAAGAGGATTCCTATGAGGATGATACTTTGTTATGTATGATTGAAGAAAAAGTGGAGCAAGCAGCTTTTCTCTCTACACAGAATAGCACAAAGGAGACATGGATCCTGGACAGTGAGTGCACAAACTATATGACCGGTAAGAGGGATGTGTTTTCATCTCTTGATTCTTCTTATCAATCCAGTATCAGGCTTGGGGATGAGAAGAGCTTAGAGGTGGTTGCGAAAGGATAAATGGAGGTTCCTACCAAGAGAGAAAAAATAATGAAGGTAAAAGATATTTACTATGCATCCCGTTTGAAGCGTTCATTAATAAGTATTGATCAAATGTTGGAAAAGGATTATAAGTTAGTGTTTGAGGATAGAATGTGCAAAATTTATGATCAGAGGAGAAAATTGATTACCACTATAAATATGACCAAGAACATGCTCTTGCCATTATAGTTTTTAGATCAAGGGGGAGCTCTAGAATTTGTTGGTGTAGAAGGTAAGGAGAGGCTATGGCATTTACGGTTTGGGCATTTAAATTATAAGAGTTTGAAGATGCTTTCACAACTTGTCTATGGGTTGCCAAAAGTTGAAGACTCCAAGGAGGTTTGTGAAGGTTGTGCACTTGGCAACATGCAAGGGGGAATTTTCCACATGGTGAAGCATGGAAGGCCCAACATCCATTGCAGTTGGTTCATAGTGACATTTGTGGATCAATGCAGACATAGAGTATGGGTAAAGCTTCTTACTTTCTAACTTTTACTGATAATTTCTCCATTTATTGTTGGGTTTATTTTATTAAGCATAAGGATGAGGCATTCAATTGCTTCAAGAATTTTAAGGCTCTAGTTGAAAATGAGAGTGGTCATTATATCAAATGTTTGAGGACAAATAGAGGAGGTGAATTTTGTTCTCATGAATTTGACGATTTTTGTAGTGATTTTGGGATTAAAAGGCAAAAAACAAGTCCTTACACACCTCAATAGAATGGGGTGGCTTAAAGAAAGAACAGGACTTTGGTGGATATGGCACGGTGCATGATGCAAGAAAAAGGTATGAGTAAGTTTTATTGGGCTGAAGCAATTAGGACTGCTAATTACATTTTAAATAGAAGTCCTACTAAGAGTCTTGAGAATATTACCCCTTATGAATGTTGGTACAACAAGAATCCAAATGCAAATCATTTTAGAGTTTTTGGATGTGTGGCTTTTGTGCATGTTAATGGTGAGAATATGAAGAAGTTGGATGCAAAGAGTAAAAATGTATTTTTATTGGGTACACTGAGCAATCTAAGGCTTACAAGTTCTTTAATCCTATTTCACACAAAATAATTGTATCTAGAGATGCAATTTTTGATGAAGGGAGAAGTTGGGGATCATAAAAATTGTTTGTTGAGGATGTTTTTAGTGCAGAGAAGGTGGAACCAGGCCATGTTTCAGTTCAGCCCAGCCACGAAAAAGTTTCCAGTTCATCTTCTGCAAGTGCACCTTCAAGTCCAAGAGAAGGTTCTTCCAATAGTTCTCCACCTCCATCACCACCGGCCAAAGGAAAAGGTGAAATATTGTTGAAGGATCACCCAGAATCTCAAATTCTTGATAAGAATTTTCATAAGAGGGTGACAAGGAGTCATCATACAGAGATGAATGCAGTAATAGAGAGGTTAGATAACCTGCATATTTATGGATATGATGACAGTGGAGATCCCAAAGGTGATGTTGTAAACTATGCACTTGTTTCACAAGTTTCTAAAGTTTCAAAAGTTGTTGTTGATGATTTTGAGCCTTCATGTTTTGAGCATGCTAGTACTAACAAAGTGTGGATGAAGGCTATGCAAGAAGAAATGCATTCTATTGAAAAGAATGATACTTGGGAGTTGTGTGATTTTCCCAAGGATAGGAAATGTATAGGATGCAAGTGGGTCTACAAGATCAAGAAGAACAATGATGGATCCATTGAGAGGTACAAGGCACGGTTGGTAGCAAAGGGTTTCACTTAGAAATATGGTTTGGACTATGAGGAAACATTTGCTCCAGTGGTAAGGCAAGAAACAGTAAGGATGATGCTATCATTGGCAGCTCATAAAAGGTGGAGGGTGCATCATATGGATGTCAAAAGTGCATTTCTCAATGGGTATTTAGATGAAGAAGTATATACGAAACAACCACAAGGTTTTGTTGTCAAAGGAAAAGAAGATCAAGTCTACAAGTTGAAGAAGGCTCTATATGGGCTGAAGCAAGCTCCAAGAGCTTGGTATGCTAGAATCCATGACTACTTCCTGCAATGTAATTTTGAAAGGAGTAAGAGTGAGCCCACTTTGTACTACAAAAGGGAAGGTAATGATATTCTTATTGTATGTCTTTATGTTGATGATATGTTATTTATGGGGAATAGTTCTTCTTTGAATGATTCTTTTAAACATGATATGAAGGAGTTTGAGATGTCTGATTTGGGTTTGACGAGTTACTTTCTTGGGATGGAAGTACATCAAACTAGCAATGAGATTTTTGTTTGTCAATCCAAATATGTAAGGGATATGCTGAAGAGATTTGGTTTGAGTGAATGTAAACCTATAGCAACACCCATTGCACATGGGGAGATCTGGGGAGATCTTGAGTTTGGAGGATGGAGCTGAAAGGGCAAACAAAACAGAGTATAGGAGTATTGTTGGTAGCCTTATGTTCCTTTGTAACACTAGGCCAAATATATGCTTTGCTATTTCACAGTGTTCCAAGTATATGGCTAATCCATCACAATTACATTTGAAGGCAACAAAGAGGATTTTGAGGTATGTTTGTGGAACAATTGATTATGGGATCCACTACTCACAGGCAAATAATTTGAAGTTAGTGGGATTCAGTGATAGTGATTGGGGCAGTAATATTGATGACAGGAAATCCACGAGTGGGCACTGCTTTTCTCTTGGTTCAGGTTTGGTGACATGGAGTTCCAAGAAACAAGCTACAATGGTGTTGTCTTCTATTGAAGCAGAGTATATTGCACTTACATCGGCAAGTGCACAAGCATTGTGGCTTCGAAAGGTGCTAGGAGAGATTAGGGAGAAGCAAGGGACTCCAACTACTTTATTTTATGATAATCAGAGTGTCATTAAGCTGGCACATAATCCTATCCACCATACAAGGTCCAAGCATTTCGACATTAAGTACCACTTCATTCGGGACATGGTAGAGAAGGAACAAATTAAATTGAGGTATTGCTCCACACATGATCAAGGAGCAGATATTTTTACTAAGGGAGTAGTAAAATCTCAGTTTTTGCTGCTAAGGGACTTGATAGTCAGTCCTCTTACCAGCAAGGAGGAGAATGTTGGAAATCTGGCCAACCATACATTAAAACAATTCAGGTCGTTAGATGATATTTTTAGCCTTGGAAAGCATCTCCTCTTAGAGGAGACAAAATGAAATCATAGAGCTTCGAAATTTGTGCAATATGCAAAAAAAAATGGGCTCAAATGAACACCCGAGTCAAAAGTTATGGCTGAAATACTAAGACATGTAATAAACACCGTCGATGTAGATTCGACGGATGTGATTTGCTAGGGTTAGGGTTTGCTTTATTTTTTCTTACTTAAGGCAGTTTTAGGGTTTTCTTTTAATGAAGAAGAATTTGGTTGTTAGGATCTCACTATTAAAAATAAGCACACTCACACAAAATACTGAAAAATAACTCAAATACATCAAATAACTCAATAACACTATGCAGAAATCAAATGCAGAAATGGAACAATCTCACAATAACACAGAATCGCAGGCCTCTTCGAGGGGGCAACCTCCTTCAATATTTCATTAGCTTGCAAAAGGATGAATTCGTACATGGCTTCATATATTTTAAAGAAAAACTTCATGCAACCCTACCTAAAGGCTCAAGAGTTGGCTTACATGCAAAATGCCACTCGAGCTAGAATCTCCTACCTACCATCGGTTACAATCTTGATAAAAATGGTTACATGAGATGGTGCCACTTGGCTAGGAATCCTACTTGCCACATACATTACAAAGTATTACAAAATAATATCATAATGGGATCCCCCACGTTGGAAGTGGGTCATTACATAAGTAAATGAGAATTACAAAATGGTGTTAGGATAGGATCCTAACATGTCCTTCCCCTTCGAAAAGCTTTGTCCTCAAAGCTGAAAATGAGGGAACTGGTGCTGGAGCTGATGGAGAGACTCCCATGTAGCATCTTCTGGCTGGAGCCCATGCCACTGAACAAGAACTTCTGTGATGGTACGGTTGCGGAGAGTGCGGGTTCGACGATCCAACAATTGTTCAGGTTCGAGTAATATGGACCCTTCTTCATCTAATTTTGGTAATGTTGACTGAACCTGTACCTGTGTGCCCACAACTTTTTTGAGAGAGGAAACATGGAAAACAGGATGGAGCTTGGAGGTGGGCGGAAGAGCCAATTTGTAAGTAGTGGAACCAATCCGTTGAAGAACTTGGTAGGGTCCATAGTATTTTGCAGCAAGTTTCTGGCACCGACGGAGTTGTAGAGATGATTGTTTGTACGGTTGCAAGTGAAGGAAGACCATATCACCCACATCAAAGCTACGCTCAGAACGATGTTGGTCAGCCTGTTGTCGCATCCGATTCTGGGCCATGTCCAAATTCTGCTTCAGCTGGCGGAGAACATCGGTATGTTGGCTGAGAGTAGTGTCGACTGCCTGGACCTTGGAGCTGCCTGGGATGTATGAAGAAGGCGTGAGTGGAGGGCGCCCATAAACGGCCTCAAAAGGGGTGAGTTTGGTTGTTGTATGATAGGAAGTGTTGTACCACCATTCGGCCAAAGGAAGCCACTTCGCCCATTGAGTAGGATGATCTGATGCAAAGCAACGAAGATAGGTCTCCAAACATTTGTTGACAATCTCAGTTTGACCATCCGTTTGCGGATGATAGGCTGAACTCATTTTGAGCTGAGTTCCCTGCAACTTAAACAATTCTTGCCAGAAATGACTAGTGAAGGTTGGGTCTCGATCGGACACAATGGAGGTGGGCATACCATGAAGGCAAAAAATAGAATCGAGAAATATTTGGGCAATGGTGGAGGTTGTGTAAGGATGGCCAAGGGAACAAAAATGAGCATACTTCGAAAGGTGATCCACTACCATGAGAATAACAGACTTACCGCCAGATTTAGGTAACCCTTCTATAAAATCCATGGAAATATCAGTCCAAACCTGATCTGGAATGGGCAAGGGTTGAAGAGTACCCGGAGAACGTACCGTTTCACCTTTCATCCATTGGTAGGTATCACAAGCTGCTACAAAATCATGGATGTCCTGTTTCATACCTTTCCAGAAGAATGTGCGCTTGAGGCGTTCATATGTTTTAAGAAATCCTGAATGGCCTGCAGAGGGAGCAGTATGTAGTTCCTTCATGAAAAGCTCACGGAGTGGGGACGTGCGAGGAAGAACAAGGCGTTGGCGATAACGTAGGTCATGGCCATCCCAATTGTAGCCTGGGAATGAAGTAGGATCATCACGGAGCGAGGCCACCAAAGCTTTCAAGTCTGCATCCTGAAGTACCTCTTATCGTAAGGAATCTATCCATTGAGGAACAGGTGAGGAAATGGCACATAACATACTGAGGGCCTCAAATTGGCGAGAGAGAGCATCAGCCACAAGATTCTCTTTGCCCTTTTTATAGGTGATATCATAATCATATCCCATGAGTTTAGAAACCCATTTTTGTTGTTCTGGGGTAGCAACCCGTTGTTCCAAGAAGTATTTGAGACTCTGATGGTCTGTTTTAATGGAGAAATGGCGCCCAATGAGATATGGTCGCCAATGGGTTACGACATGTAAGATGGCCAACATCTCCTTGGCATATGTAGATTTTCCCAAGTTACGATCAGAGAGTGCCTTACTAGTGAAAGCCAAGGGTCTCCCTTCCTGCATCAACACTGCCCCGATGCCACGACCGGAAGCATCACTTTCAATGACGAAAGGCTTGGAAAAATCTGGCATGGCTAAAACTGGTGTTGTGGTCATAGCATGCTTCAATTCGAGGAAGGCTTGGTCAGCGGGCCCCGTCCAAGTAAAAGAGTCCTTCTTTAACATGGATGTGAGGGGGGCTGCTATTTTACCATAATTACGAATAAATTTGTGGTAGTAACCTGTAAGCCCTAAGAATCCTCGAAGTCCCTTGAGAGTGCGAGGTTTTGGCCAGTCCTGAACTGCTTGAATCTTCTTGGGGTCGACCTTGATGCCATATTTGGAGACAATGTGTCCTAGATACTCCACTTCATTTAGACCAAAGGAACACTTGGACCGCTTAGCAAAAAGTTGATGTTGTGCCAACAATTGTAATGTCTGATCCACATGGATAAGGTGTTCTTCCCATGAGCGGCTATAAACCAAGATATCATCAAAGAAAACCAGGATGAACTTCCGTAGGAGAGGGCGAAAGATGTTGTTCATCAGGCTCTGAAATGTGGAAGGAGCATTTGTCAGACCAAATGGCATTACCAAGAACTCATAGTGACCTTCATGAGTATGAAATGCAGTTTTGGGGATATCCTCATCCTTGAGCCTGATTTGATGGTAGCCAGAACGAAGGTCTAACTTGGAGAAGTACATAGCTCCATGTAATTCATCCAACAATTCATCCACTACCGGAATGGGGAATTTATCCTTGATGGTAATTTTTTTGAGCTCACGGTAGTCTATACACAATCGCCACGAGCCATCCTTCTTGCGAACTAGTAAAACTGGAGAAGAGTAAGGGCTGGTACTCGGTCGAATGACACCAACTTTGAGCAATTCTTGTACCATATGCTCGATTTCAGACTTGAGAGCATGAGGATACCGATACGGTCTGATGTTGGGTGGTGCATTACCTGGTAGTAGTGGAATAGCATGGTCATGTGAGCGACGAGGCGGTAGGGTAGTTGGTTCTGAAAAATGCCATCGTGCTTGGTCAGAACAAGTTGCAAATCTGTTGGAATTTGATCCACTATGGAAGTGCTTGGTTGAATTGAAAATATTTGTGCAATGACCCCACGGGATGACTTTTTCAACAATTTCTCCATACGATTGGAACTGATAATTTGGGAAGGGCCTATTTTGGCACCATGGAGGGTGTGTGTTTGTCCATGTTGTGAAAACTGCATCCATAGTTCTGCAAAGTTCCAGTTGATAGTGCCCAAGGTGCTCAACCATTGGGATCCCAACACAATGTCACATCCTCCCAATTGGAGGGCAAACATGTCTTGCTTGAGTTCATAATCCCCCATATTTATTTTAACATTGCGACATTTACCTTTACAAGGTAAAGTGCCTCCATTTGCCACCATGACTTCAAAGGAATTGCATGTGTGTATATAGCAATTGGCCTGCTTAGCAACTCGAGGATCAATAAAGTTGTGTGTACTTGCTCGAATCAATAAGAATAGTAAGGCGTTGGCCTTTGAAAAAACCCACAACTCTCATGGTTTGTGGAGTGGTAACCCCGACAAGAGCATGGACGAAAATTTTTGCTTGAGGGTCTTGGGTTTCCTCTTCCTGTTGAGTTGGTGCTTCAGCTGTGTCACTCTCCTCATCACTATGGTCACTGCTATCGGGTTCCTCTGCATCTATTAAGAACAATCTCTTATTTGCACATCTATGCCCCTTCACAAATTTTTCATCACAATTATAACATAGCCCTTGGGCGCGACGCGCATCCATTTCAGCTGTAGTCAATCGCTTAGGAGCAGGAGGTTTATTATCAGTATTATTTTGGAACCGAGGAGGAAAGGGAGGTCGAGCTTGAGAAAATCGTGGTGTCCGTCGTTGAGCTGAGAGTTTAGATTCGGCCAATCGGGATAAACTGATAGCCTCCATCATGGTTTGTGGTTTAAACATCTTGACTTCAGCCTGGAGATCATCTTTCAACCCACTCACGAAACAACTCATAAAAAATCCCTCATTCAAGCCCCTTGTTTTATTGGCCAATTTCTCAAATTGTGTCTGGTAATCACGAACTGTGGTAGTTTGTTTCAGCTTTGTCAATGCTCCTGTAAAGTCTTCATAGTCATTAGGGCCAAATCGGGTGAGTAGTTGGGACTCAAAGTCCTCCCAAGATAGATCAGGGGTAGTGGCTCGTAGCCATTGGAACCAATGTAAGGCTTCAGATTCTAAGTTGAAGGAAGCCATCTGAACCCGATGATATATAGGGACATTGTGGAGTCTAAAGAATTGATCAACCCGACATAACCACCCATCGACATCCTTTCCACTGAACTTAGGAAAATCCAATTTAGGCATTTTGAAGGTCGGATCACGGTCATAGTGAGTGTCTTCGGTTCCCCTTCTTCGGTCTTCTGTTTCCCTTCTTCGACCTCGTTCAGAGTTTTCAGCTTGGTGTTCAGATGTGAGAGTACCTTGCAATTGTGTCTCCACCTCTGTAAGTTGTTTTTCTAAGTGGATTCTAGTGGTATCCTGATCCGTTCGGAGCTCTTGAATCTCTTCTCTTATGGTGTGGTTTGTAGTGGTCAAGTAGTCAAGGGCTTTTTGCATATCGGCCAATATTGTGGCAATTTCTAACTCCTTTTGTCCATGAGTGCCGCTCGCCATTGTGGGCCCTCTTTTACTCAGTTACTAAAAATAGATGTGGGATTTCAGGAGTTACTATTTTTAGTAAGGGTCCAAAATTTAATTTGGGAAATGGGTTGCAACACTGATTTTAGGATAGGGTCCACTTCGGTGGTTGTTTGATCTGAGCGCTCAATGAGGAGATATACTGAATTTCTTGACTTTTTGTGATCTCCTGTTGGTTGCAAGTCGATGTCAAGGTAATTTCTTCCACTTGGACTTAAAATTTCACCAGTGAGTCCTTGAGGGTCTTTGGTGTAGAATAACAAGTAGCTTCTATTCCCAAAAATTTGGATCAATTTGATTGACCGTTGAAAAGTTATGGCCTTAGCAAGAAAAATAAAAAATTGCTATTTTTGGAAAATTGGTGCAAAATTTGACCAGGGGCTGCCAAGGACAATTTTGTCTGGAATAGAGTGTAGAATTATCTGCTAAATTTTTGAGTCAATCAGATTTTTGTGAAGAGATATCCCTATTTTAATTTTTTTTTTTTTGTGTTTTTGATTTGGAGTTACGGTTCAAAAGTTGGGGTTCGGGATCAACTGTCATTGACCTGTAGTCTGCCACCTGACCACCCTATCACTATCATGTTCCTTCCTCTATCACCTGTATTGCGATTACTGACACGGTTCCTATCATTGACCCTGGGGATTCTCTGACATTGATATACTATTTCGACACTAGAAGTCTGTAATTGGACTATTACAGAGGGCTGTTACTATCGACCTGACTATCCTACCGACCAACTATTTCTCATCGTCTCGACTATTCTATTTTGACCACGAGCTATTGCAGACACTTGCAAAATCTATCCTGACTGTTGGTGCATGCAAGTTTGTTTTCTGTGATAAGGAATGCCTTCTCCGTATGCTCACTTTTGGGGTTGTGAATGCAGGTTAGCAGAACAGGGATGGTGTTGATTTGCAGGTGGAAGTTATGTTTTGTAGAACCAGGGTACGCTAAGTAAGGGAGTATGTAATACCCATAGGCCCTCTGTTATACCGTAGTGACGAACAATAGTGCTCGGACCAATATTTCAGGCCACTACCCAAGGAGGATTCCACACATACCCTTGAGCACACTATCTGCCTCTCTGACAGTACGGGAGGGTGATCGTCCGGGATGCTGTGTCCCGTGGACTATGGATAATACAAGGCCGAAAAGCTTCCTAATGGATAAAATTTTGTTTAAACCTAGATTGTCTCCCGATACACCCGAAGATGCGTGGGAGCTCAAGTCCGTGCGCGAGTGTTGTCTAAGGCCTGGGTATTGGAGCCTGATCGCCCCTCACTTCACTAGACGCTTTATGGGCTATCTAGCTTAGCCAATAACGACAACTCCTTCACGATATTTTAAAACCCCCGACACAGGGTTTCTAACCTACACAACTACTAAAACAGAGACTGTATTTTTTTGTGTTTTCTGGATTTTTGGTCGAAAAAAAGGACTGTATTTTTTTTGGATTTTTTAATAAAGGAAAAACAGAAACGAAAAAACACACAAAAATTTATACCTAACAGGCGGAATGGATGGCAAAAATCATCTCAGTTGCAGTAGAACTCGGCCCTGGAAAGCGCTCTGATACCACTTGTTAGGATCTCACTATTAAAAATAAGCACACTCACACAAAATACTAAAAAATAACTCAAATACATCAAATAACTCAATAACACTATGCAGAAATCAAATGCAGAAATGGAACAATCTCACAATAACACAGAATCGTAGGCCTCTTCGAGGGGGCAACCTCCTTCAATATTTCATTAGCTTGCAAAAGGATGAATTCGTACATGGCTTCATATCTTTTAAAGAAAAACTTCATGCAACCCTACCTAAAGGCTCAAGAGTTGGCTTACATGCAAAATGCCACTCGAGCTAGAATCTCCTACCTACCATCGGTTACAATCTTGATAAAAATGGTTACATGAGATGGCGCCACTTGGCTAGGAATCCTACTTGCCACATACATTACAAAGTATTACAAAATAATATCATAATGGGATCCCCCACGTTGGAAGTGGGTCATTACATAAGTAAATGAGAATTACAAAATGGCGTTAGGATAGGATCCTAAAATTGGCATTGTAGCATGTGTGTGAGCTCTTCTAGAGCCTGTGAGGAGATTGTAACAGCCTGAAACTCTGCTAGAATTATTCCAGATAATAAGAAGATAATATTTGCTCCAATTTTGTTTTATTGTATTATTGTAAATTCTTCACTTTTTGCCTATTATTGGAATAAGAGGACGGACAAATTTTAGAATAACTTACTCAGGTCCATTTGCAGGGAATGAAGAGGAATGCCACTGAATCAAAATCCGAACCCAGCAATAAAAAAAAAAAAAAAACTCATAACACACTTCTTCACCAGAATACTCAATGGAGTATTTACCAAATAAATAATTCATAGGATTTCTTATGAAGTAGAACATACAAAAAACATTCCAACACACAAAGCAACACCCTTTCATCGTAAGGTTGCCTAGATAATCACTAGGCACTGTAGGCACAATTCACCATTTATGGAAAATACGTGCATCTCTTCTGAGGATTTTGAAAGAAGCAGCAATGACACTTGAAATCAGATTTGAGATACACGATTCACTGACAAATTTGCAACCAGCTACATTTAACTTAATTGCACTGTCGAATGACAACAAAAAATGGATATGAGCTACCTCAGAGGTTCACTTAGAAGGAGACAATTTTGGAAAACATAACAAAGTAACATATAATTAGCCATATGTCACTGTTTATGCTGCTTCCTTTTGGCAACATCACATGAAATATTCTTCCAACTCCTGAAGAGACTTGCTTCCTGATGCAATCTCCTTATTAGAAGTCGTCTTGTCTGCAACCATAAGGCCTTTATAGCTTCTTCTTTCTGACTGTTTCTCTTTTTCAAGACGCTCCAATTCCTCACGTCGTTTCTGAACGAAGAATAAAATCCAGTCAGTTTGAAGACATTAAGCAATTTGCATGAACTTGCATTAATACTATGCCAAGCAACAAGAAGATTCATTAATTCACTCAGTTCTATCCTAAAATTGGCTTGTCAGTCATTGTTGAAAGAGCATGCCCACTATAAACAGCCTAGTGGTTCAAAATTAGACATCATCTTTAATTCCCAGAAAGAAATTTTAAAAAGATAAAATTCCCAGATGCCTCTTTGAGGTACAGTATTAATAATCCATCGTTCCAGTCATACGTCGATTTTTTTCAAAAAAATTATAAGATTCCCAAATGTCTCTTTGAGGTACAGTATTAATAATCCATCATTCCACTCCTATGATCAATTTTTTTTAATCAAAATTTAAATAAGGATCATATTAATCATTAAAGGAATTATACCTTTTCCCTAAGTTGACCCTTTCTTTCTGCTCTTTATGCAGCAGCAATAGCTTCCTTCTCAGCTGCATAATTAAAACAAAGTTGAACATACTGTTCAATTGAATATAATCCACCCAGAAATTCAGAAGAAAAAAAAAGATCCAGCCAAAGACCATGGGTAATAAAAGTAAACTAAGGTGCATGGGGAAATAATCCATCCCCTAATGATCTGAGGCATTTTTTTGGTGTATAGATATACTCTGTAAACAAATTAAGATCATATGCAATCCCATAGACATACTGACCAACACTTCACAGTGCTCACAAGAAATTATGTTAAGATCCACCCACCATTAGTTTTTGATTTCTGCCATGTAACAGCAAGAGATGCAATCCCATAATAGATACTGGAACTGGACACATTACACATCTTATACAACAATGTTGAAAAAGTAAACAGATGCAGATTTTTGTATTGAAAATGCAGCTGCAAAGGTATAGTAAACAAGAAACTGTAGACAACTGCTCATAGGGTTCTCAATCAAATATCAAGAGGGAAAACATCTTCAAAGTTCTTAAGGGATTGTCCTTGAAGAAAAATGTAGTGAGCAAGCGTTTTGTTAAATGAGCAGAATCTCAATGGCATGCATAGAAACTAGATTTTGCAAGACAAATACATTTAAATGATTTGGAAGGAAATATAAAGAACCAACCGCTTTCCACATTCATCCCCTTCCTTGGTTGAACTTTTCCTCTGTGCTGAGTGTGGATAACCTCAGTATGGAAAATGTAGACTTATAGATTCAATATCTTAAAGAAGTAATATAAGATATCAACCTCTTCCTTGAGAAATCTTTATTAAAGACCAAATACAGATTTATCTTACAGCCTCAAATCAGTAACCAAGAGAAGATAGCTTCCTTGCCAAGCTAACTAGGTAAAGGTGGAATTCAGTCAAAAAAAAAATCAATGTACATTCCTAATGCAATTCAATTCGTATGAATTTGGCAAAAAGACATTGGTGCTTTTTGTCACCAAGTGAATACAGCTGGTTGACAGTTTGCAAATTTTTTTTTCTCACCATTGCTTACAACGCTAAGAGGACCTCTTCCTGCATACAGTGACACTTGAATCACAGCATCAGATTGCCTACACAATAGTAAAGACCAAGTGTTATTGACAAGACCCTAGGCCTGAGCTTTTTCCCAACTTGACATGTCTGATCTTGGATTAAGTTGACAAATTTTTGGACTTTACAGGGTTGCTTGATACTATCTGTGATGCCCCACCAGATCAGCACTTAAAGACACATTGCAGTTTAGGTTATTAATCCTGAGTAACTTGAGATGCTTCATTTTGACTATTACATCGCATTTTGATGTAGGGCATGTTGTTACTTGGTACAGTGATGCTGATTTGCTTTCATTATGAATTGTATATTATAAATTATAATGTTATTGATATATTGCAAGGTTGTATGGGTGTGCATACCCAATGCGAAATGCTGAAATTTGCATATGCAGAAGAGAGGGTGGAGAAGTATGCAGGCAGCATAGACTCGGTACATTGTAATAAAACTGAAAAATTGAAACATATTATTATAACACAGTAAGCTGAATTCAAATACAAAATACATACGTTGTCTGCTTACAGGGAGAGCAGAATTTTCCAAGTGAGAAAGCAATGAATGACAAGTTTTAATTTAACCTTCTATTTCTCATTGTTTTTCATTTTTTATTGCAGGATTTGAACCCAACACATGCTCTAATGATAGTCAATACACTAGGTACATCACAAAAGGTAAAGTAGTTTTTAACGTCCACAAGGCCATACATCATATGAGACAACCCTCATGGAAGATGTTGTTTACCCAATAAATGGTTATCCAACTATATTCCGGTTACCGAAGCATAATGTACAACCCTAGCCCCACAGATTTGAACCTTGAACCTCTATTCAGAATTCCAAAGTCTCCACTGTTAGGCCCACACATGCACTGCCTTACATTAGAAGTAGCTTCGCAAAGAGGAGGGTTGTGTTTCAACCCTACCCCCCACAGGATTTAAACCTTGGACCTCTATTCAGAATTCCCAAGTCTCCACTGTTAGACCCACACATGCCCTGCCTTACATTAGAAGTAGCTTGGCAGAGAGGAGAGTTGTGTTTCCACATCTGCATAGCCAGTTCAAGTCCATTGTAAATTAAAAAATCCAAATACATGCACTCAAACAACATAGATAGATTGTAACAGAGACAGTATGTGACCTCTCAATTTAGCAGCACAAGTGAATAGATGGGCATCACAGAAATAATCAATCCTTATAAACAAAATGAAAAGTTGTGTGAGTGTAGTTGCAAAGATATGCAGGGCATGGGTATGGAGCACCCAGAATGGACCCTCAAAATATGTGTATGTGGGTCCGAGGGTGCAGACATACACCCAGAATGGACCCTCAAAATATGTGTATGTGGATCCGAGGGTGCAGACATATACAGGGTAAGAAGGTGCATGGGTGTGCACAGTTCAGAGTCTCAGACCATGGAGAGTTCAATTCATTGTAGTTAAACAGCAAAATTGAAACAAAAAATTATCACAGAACTTACTAATACATTAAACTGAATTCAAATGAGAAATTCACAATGGTATTGAGTTGGACTGAGAACAAAGCTTTCCACAAAGAAGGAGAACAATGAATGTTGACTTTTGCTTTATACTTAGTTTTTTTTTTTTCTTCTACATGGGTTACTTCTTCTCAGCCTCTTAGTTTTAAGTTGGCCTACACTAAACATTTTACGAGGATTGAAAATGGCATTATTACTCATCTTGATTATGTCCAGCAATATTGGACACACAACCTTAGAATTTCTCTTGGTCACCTCAGAGTATGCTTCACATCAGTTGTGGGTAGAAATCGACCACCATATTCCTCAAGAGGATTGCATATGTCGTCCTTGCTCTATTCAGGAGGTGGAGACTGAAGAACATTTCATCTTCATTTTATTATGAGATTCAAGGGAGGTACTATTGCTTGTATAGAGACTCAGGTAGATCGCTAGCCAACATTTTCACCTGTCTTGACCAAAGATGCTTCGCTATACCTCAAGGAAGCTATCACTCTTCAGCATCAGTTACTACATGAAAGAGTAACTACTATTCCACTAATCACCTCATTATTTCACTCAATCTTTGCAGTCCAGAATAATAAGCCTTCATTTAAGCTACAACTCTCCAAAATATTAATGATAGATCTGAGAGCCCTTTTTTACATACAACAGTGGCTACTAAGGCTTCAGTCCTTTCTTCTTGCTTACACCAGGACAGAACTGCAGTTCTCTGGCGTCAGGTTTTGGCCAACCCCCACATACCAAGGAGTTGTAGACAGACTCAGCTTACCAGTTTTTTGCCCTCTTCTATTGGTTCCACAGCCATGGATACTAGAAAGGTCTTGAGGGGTCAAACTCCTTGTCCTCCCAGGATTAGCCAACTAGGCCCTCATAGTCTTTTTTGGGGCCAACAATTTCCAAATTTGCTTCCACCACCATATAGACCCTTGGGATCAATGTCAAAACTTGTTTTGTAGCCAAGTCTAGTTGTATACTAATCCCCAAAGTTACTGTATTCCCAAACAATAATATCTGATTTAGATCTCAGCTTGATATGACTTAAACAATGTATTTAACAATATATCCTTACCAAAAGACATTGTCCTACAGACCCTTGGGGATCAAGGTCAAAACTTGTTTTATAGCCAAGTCTAGTCGTATACTAATCCCCAAATTTATTGTATTCCCAAACAATAATATCTGATTTAAATCTCAGCTTGATATGACTTAAACAATGTATTTAACAATATATCCCTACCAAAAGACATTGTCCTATAGAGTGTATGTTCTCCGCTTGATGACATATCTATCTATTCCTTTAGTTGATATAGGCAACCTACGAAAATTTCATGGCAATTTAAATGCAATCGAGTTGTTCCTCTTAGCTCTCCCGACACTCTAAAAGTATCAACAAATCAACGCTGAAGTTTCAGATATTACCCTTCTATAATTATGCTATTTTCAAAGCGCTACACGCTTCGCACTGCTAGCTGAAAAGAAAATTAAAAAATCGATTTAAAAATAAATTTATTTTATTTTTTATTTATTTTGCAACAATACAACCACCAGTAATTTTCTCAAACCATTCCCAAGTGTTTATAAACTTTATAGAGCAAATAAGCTTTCTCACATGCCACAGGAAAGATTAAATAAAATAAGCTTTCTCACATGCCACAGGAAAGATTAAATAGTTTGAATCAACCTCCAAATTACAGCCAACATATAGCAAAATATTCCTTCATTTGTCAAATACATCGATTCATCCTCAGCAGCATCTCAAATCCAAACTACTAAACATGCATTTGCTGCCGTTACAATTCCAAATAAAATAAAATATAGAAGAGAAAATCGTTACAATTCCAAATAAAATAAAATATAGAAGAGAAAGTCGCATCAACGACGATTATGCAGGAGCGGTGCCCGGGTTTACCTGGCTCCGGTTGTGTATGGTTAATCTGGTTCTGGTTGTGTATGAAGGCGGTGCTTCCAATCCTGAAAACACTTTGGCAACTCGAAGTCGTTGAGGTAGCTCCTGAAGGTTGGATCCAGATTAATATATTCAAAGCAGTCTCTCATCTGGTTCTTCGCCTCGCACACGCAGTCGTGCGCAAAATGATAGTGCTTCGAAACCCTCTCCCCATGCTGCGGACACGACGTCTCCACCTCCAACACCAAATAAGGACCTCCCTGCACCTCTGGTGGCAACGGCAGCGGCGGCGGTCCGCCGCCACCACCGCCTCCGTCGTCTTGCTTGTGCTTCTTCTTGCCCAAGCCGGTCCCGTCCTGCCTGCGGAGCGGCGTCTTCGGCTGGCGGCGCGGGGGACGACCGGCGCAGCGCGGTTCCTCCTCTACCAACGTTTCCTCCGGACGACGAAGGAGGGCAGGGTAGCCGAAATCCGCCCCGGTGGGATTGTCCGGCAGTGGATCGTCGCCCCGGTGCGCCGCCAAGATGGCCTTCAAGCCGGGCACGTCGCGGGCGGGCCTCTGGCGGCGCGGCTCCGGGCGGAAGCAGCAGTGCTCTATGTTGTAATCATAATCGGCAACCATATCGGTCTCATTGTTGGTAATCGCAGGGAACGTCGCCGACACGGGGTCCGGCTCCTCCGCCGGCAGGCTGGCAAGAAACTCGTCCACCAGCCTGCCCACGTGGGTGGCGGTGCGCAGTAACCGGTTCTCTGCTCCCGTGACAACTCTGTCCACGTCGACGAGGTCGTGCAGGAGTGCAGGGGAAGCCGTACGGAAGAAAATACCGCCCTTCCGAGGAGCCTTGGCCCACCCCTTCTCCATGGCGATTATGTGCGACACGTCGAATGCCACGCAAGCGGCCACCTTGGTCTCGAATTGCCACTCGGCCTCCCTGCGGGTGGTGAAACATTTGGCCTTCCACACACCGTCCTCCACCTCTCTGATGGCTCTGTCTTCCCTGCGCGGCACCACTATTATCTGTCCTCCGTTTCGCCCTTCTTCTCGTATTCGGCCTTGGTCTTGTTCTTCTTCTTCTCGTCCTCTGCCACGGCCACGTCCTCGGCCTCGGCTTCCACGTCGGCCTCTTTGGCCTCTTTGTTGGTCGAACGCAGGGTCTTCCGTTTCTTGGTCGGGGTCGGCCATTTCAGCTGTCTGCGCTTCGAGGCGACGTCGACCTGCGCCCTCGGACGTTCACCAGTAATAAGCGGCGTCGCCAAACGGACGCAACGGAACGTAAGAATTTATTTTAACGATGTATTTTATGCATATATGAAAACCTTTAAAAGTCCACTTTAACAACGATAGAAGTTAAGATTTTTTTATGCGTATTAACAAAGGTTGAATTTAAAATTTTAATTGTAAGAAATGATGTTCGTTTGTTTTTAGTTTATAAAATTAAACTTAACAAAGTTAAAATTTAAGAATTTAAAATTTTAATTGTAAGAAATGATGTTCGTTTGTTTTTAGTTTATAAAATTAAACTTAACAAAGTTAAAATTTAAGAATTTAATAATGTATATATTGTTTTTTATTTAATTTAGCTAAAAACATTATTTTTAGTTTATAAAATTAAACTTTAATAATTTAAGATTTTAAGAATGTATATAATATAGTTGTTATAAATGATATATTTTGTAAAAATTAAAATATGTTAAAAATGCATATACATATTATCAATCTAAATATTTTATTAAAATTTTATTTTTAAATATTATTTTTTGAATTATATTTTATTTAATAAATTGTATATAATATATGCATTCTTAGTGTGCCTCTTTAATTATTTTTCTAATTTTAAAATTAAAATTTAATTCTATAAACTTATTTCATATTTTATTAGTATTTAAGATTTCAATTATGCATATATAGAACGTTGTATATGAATTTGAATTTGTATTAATGTCTACGACTTAGGACTAAGACATATACAAAGCAACGGGAGTGCCTAATGTAGCTCCAAAGAAAATAAAGTAAGAAAAACAATAAACATAATGACATATGATATACAAGATCTGTGGATCAAAGATTACTCCCAACATTCAAGGCTGAAGAGAAGTGAGTGATATAAAAGTTGGATGTCGTTATGTTCTTTGTTGGAGTCGAATACCAGTTGATTTTGTTGTATCTTTGTGATCTTGTATGAGAACATTTAAAAAGAACAAGATATATTAAAGATGTTAAAAACAACACATTTATATATCATCAATTTAAATATTTTATTAAAATATTAATTTTATATTTTATTTTTTTAATAATCAATAAATTATTATTTATTTGTATTTGTGTTTTGTAGGCTTTTAATGTATTTTTATAGCTTATAAAAAAAGTTAGAATTTAAAAAGCAAGGAAAAAAAAGTTAGAATTTAAATTTTCATTGTAAATATTTGTAAACAATGTTCAATATAAAAAATATAAAAAAAATCATGAAAGAATATGTTTCCCCTATATATAAAAGGTTATTTGTGAAAAGTAAATTGTGTTAAACATGTCAACAACAAAGCATTTATATGATCAGTTTAATTATGTTAATGGGATGTTATTTTTGTATTTTCAATCTATTGTTTATTCTCGATCAACATGCATGTAAAATAAAACTTTAATTTGTCAAGTTTATTAAAAAAAGTTATAACTTATTTGTATGATCAGTTTAATTATATTAATGGGATGTTATTTTTGTATTTTCAATCTATTGTGTATTCTCGATCAACATGTTTTTATAGTATGTAAAATCAAACTTTAATTTTTCAAGTTTATTAACAAAGTTAGAACTTAAGAAGCAAGGAACAATAAAGAAAAGTGATTTATATTTTATTTTTAATTGGTTATATAGATTGAAAAGGGTTTTATTAATATTTTATAATTAATATTTTTTGATTTTATAGAAAACATTTTAATTGGGATGTTATTTTCGGGTAAGTCCCAAGGAGGCAAGGGTATTTATTCTGCCTAAAATGCCTTAGGGCGTCTGTCTCCTTTGACAAGCTCAAAGAGCATGTTTAAAACAACAAAAATACGAACAAGCAAACATAAAAAGCACAATAATAAAAAACACAAAAGCAAAAAATACAAAACAAACAAAAAATGCATAACACACAAAAAAACCACAAAAACAACACACAAACACACACAAAGCAAAAAATGAAAACATAAAACACAAAAAAATAAAATAAAATAAAAACAATACACACCAAAATACTAAAAAGAAGGAAAAACAGATAATAACCTTGGGCTTTCTCGGTCAATAGGCTATTTAGGCAAGATTCAACAAAGGAAACATAAGAATGATTAGTTTGAGCAAGGGAACTAAAATACCCTGATCGAACCAAAGAGAAGCGAAAACAAAGTAAAAAAGGAACTAGGTACTTCTAGTACTGAAACCATCCAGAGAAAGGATAGAAAAAAGAGCTTCCCTTATTTGCAAATCCCACCATTTGGGAGGGTGGTCATAGTAAATAATATCACCTTTGTCCAATGCCCAATTAGCTAAAGCATTAACACTCTTGTTCTGTTCTCTAAATACATGATTGTATTCAACTTTCAAAAAGCCCATCTGGATTAATTGAATCCTCAATAATTCTTTTTACTCTCCAATCAACTATATGATTCTTAGGAGTCTTCAACATATTAATCATGACTTGGGAGTCGGATTCAATCAACGCCTTTTTTTATCTAACCTTAGTAGCCTCTTGAAGGCCTCTAAGGATACCATACCCCTCAACAAGGTTATTGGAAAGGATACCCAAATTCTTAGCAAAAGTGAAAACTAGGGAACCATCTAAAATCCTACCAATTCCTCCTGCACTAGCTTTTTTAGGGTTCCCCCTAAAGGCTCCATCGGTATTGACGTTTCCAAAATTCTTAGGAGGATGCTGCCAATTCCTTGTTCTATCCATATTTTGATTACTTACATTTCCTTTAAGTTGGTTGCCCTTAGAAGAGTTAATCTTCAATCTTTACATCACCTAATCCCATATTTGGTGGGAGTTTTGGGGGTGATTAAGGAGTTGTTGGACCGATTCAACTAAGTTGGCAAAGGTATTTTTCCAGATATAGTGAATGTCCTTCCTTTTCTGATTGAAAATCTTATTGTTTCTTTCCTTCCAGATATTCCAAGGTAGAATGGTAGAACCCATCCAAACTAATTGCCTAATAAAATTATCAACACCCTCCTGATTAGGACAATCCCTCCAAAGTTGTTCAAAGTAAAAAAATTGAACCACTATAAGACAATATGGTCATTCTCCTCCATAGCTCAAAGGTTAAGGTACACTCAATAAAAATATGGATGAGATTTTCCACATTCTCTCCATACATTTCACATCTAAATGGGCCATGAAAACCATGTTTCATAAGTTGCTCACCAGTAAGCACCCTACAATGCAATAAAAGCCAAGTAAATAACCTCACCTTAGACCAAAGCTTTTGACCCCACAACTGAGTAAATATGTCATATGATTGGTTGGGATTATTATGGATTAAGGCCAAATAACCTTGAGCAATTGAATACTCACCCTTAGTAGTGTTGTTCCATCCAAAACAATATTTATCATAGGACCAAGAGAGAGATATCATATGAAGGATGCTTTGGATGTCATTTATTTGCCTTTGTAGCATTTCAATAGGCCAATCCTCAACAAGGATCCAATATTTATCAACCTTCAAATTACTAGTATGGTATCGACAGTAATTAAATACCTTTATCCTATTAGCTCAGTGAAGCTCCTCAATCCAAGGCTTCCAAACACGAAACTAAGTTACCAAAGGTTGACCATCCCAATAATCTATCCAAAAAAAATTGTTGACCATTATAAATGATCAAAAATATTTTTTTCTTAATAAAATACTCACCAATCTTAAGAACTGCTAAAATAGGAGAGCCTTTGGTATGCAATTGATAGCGAACAAGGTCTTCAGGACTTTTGTTCTCAGCATATTTAGCATGGAGATTTTTTGCCCAAAGAGCATTAGGGTTATGCAAAATTTTCTAATACAGTTTAGCATCTAAAGCCTTATAGTTATTAATAGTAGACCATAATTCTAACCCCCTTTCATTCTTGGGAAGGCATAAAGCATCCCATTTCACCAAGGCCCATTTTCTTTTCTCGTTAGTACCACTCGAGAGGAATCGATGATTGATTTGATCTAATTCTCGAAGAATTACCTTTGTTATATTCAACAAATTAGAAACATAAATAGGTATAGCTTGAAGGATGGATTTAACCAAGGTAATTATGCCCCTAAATAAAATCCACCTATTGGTTCACTTTCCAATTTTTTTGTTAACTCTGTCCAACAACCAATTCCTTTTTTTTTTTGTCTTTGAATTTTGATAGGAATGCCTAAATAAATTATTGGAAGAGAGGTATTCTTATATATTAATTTATCCAGGACCATGGATTCTTGTGTGGGAGAGCAGTGAAATAAAATAACTTCAAATTTATCTTCATTGATCAATTGCTCGGTAGCATTAGAAAAATAGTTAATGATTTGCTTAATTTTAGAAGCTTCCTTAACTATAACTTTACCAAATATTGTCCTTGGAGAGGAAGAGGTTATAGGTCATGGAGGGGAAAAAAATTGGCATGGTGGTAGAGGAAGGGAGCAACCGCAATTCTGAGAGGATATTCAGATGGAACCACTTAAAGCACACCAAAGGGAGCTTCAAAGCAAAATTCATAGAGAAGCTACCCAAAAAAAATAGATGGACCTACCCAACAAGGATGAAGGAGGATAAGTAGACTTGAACGACATCACCTTCACACAATCGATAGGTGAATTGTGTTAAAAATAATGGAATGAACATGATGAAGATCACTTACTAAAGACAATGTTAACTCAAGTAGGAGTGAGTGTTTTGGCATGAGTACCTCCACTGGACAAAGTTTTCTTTAATGATTACTTGTAGATGGTGCAGTCTTATGATCCTAGTAATAATTGCACCTTTTTCAAGATAGAGAATCATCATTTGAAGGTGGAGTTCTCAGTTGCCAAATTTTGGAGAACATTTGGGTTGCCAAAGAAAGGGCTAATGATTAAGAAAGGATATGTGGATCCCATTAGGACCCACAAGATTAATTATGGAGCTAACATTGCTTAAGTCTCCATCAACCACTACGTCTTTTAGTCCTAGAGGACAAGGGATCAAGCAGTGTATGTTGAAGACCAAAGAGCTTATGTGTGCCATGAATGTGGTCATATCTCAATTATCGAGAGAAGCACAATCTTTTGATATACTGATCTAGATGGCATAAAATGTGGAGGGCATCACCAAGGGAGTACAGTATGACTAGGGCACGTACTTAAATCAACAGATTCAATGGTTTTTGTAGAGGACAAGGAAAATTTCTCAATGACATTTCATGCAATCATTGTAATGTTGGATGCAGTTTCTTAGGCAAGCATCCCATTATAAGGGTTAACAACTCCTCAAAATCTATTGAAGGATTACCCTTCCATATTGTGATGGGTAAAGATAGTTTCAATCCATAAGGCTACTCTAAAAATGTTGAAGCAGAGGAAGCACACAAGGAGACCAAAACCTCCTTTGGTTGAAGAGACTAAGACTGCAAAGGAGGAAGTCCAACATCGATGAAATAGACATCAACAACTACATTTGGAATTTGATTTGAAGCAACATGTACTTATACAAAGGTTGCAAGAGTAGCCACTATATCACAAGGAGGAGGAGGCAGAAACACCAACACCAAGTCCAATGCAAACACGAAGGCATCAAGAAAGGTGAACACAGGAAAAATATTTTATACAAAGTGAACAATTGCAAACAATGCTCATAGATCTAGCTGAGGAAATGCACTTGGGACTAGAGGCATTAGAGTTGGCAAATATCAATGTGTCAATGAAAATAGACCATTTAGGAGAAGCAATGGGATCTCCTACATTGATCGATGCCAACGAGTTTGAACTATTGGAGGCATCCAAGCATTGGCTAGATAGAATGGTAACACCACCATTGATGAAATCAAAAGAAGTGATGGTGGCTCCATTGAAAGACAAAAAGGAGAAGAATAAACCACAAGTACAGATTGTCATGAGAGGTAACAATAGTCAATCGATGGAGAGAAATGTGATACATGCACAGGAGCAATCTAATATGGTATATGTACCTATAGTAATGATAGAAGAACATCCAAAGTTGCAGGAAGAAGAGCAATCACAACCATAGGAAGAAATCAACACATAGGAAGAGCAATCGCAACCATAGGAGAAGGAGCAATCACAACAATTTTCTATGTAACCATGATAACAAGAATTTGAATAAAGAGATGAGCCATTTTCATTAATTTTCAAAACACATTGTACATCAAGTTACAATACGTCCCTCTTAGGGATACCAAATTGATACGATATTACAAAAGATTTCAAGAATAGATGTCTTCCAAGTAGACTCTTATAAAATTCCACCAAACTGATTATAGGAGGGTTTCCTTTGCAACCTCCACGTGATGATGTCAAGAAAATAGATCTTGATGATGTAAAGCTCCTGCAAAAGACCTGTTACCTGCACACAAAGAAACTAAAAATTGATTAATAACATTGAAAGCCTCTCAAGATGAGGCTAGTTTCTTGATAGGTGCAATAAAGAAAGTAAATGCATAAATATATGTAAAAATGTATGAAATACTAAAATGAAAGCATAAAGACTAAATGTGATATGGCTAATTTAGGTTAGAAATCAAATGAAAGCATATAATGACTAATTTACTGACTAAAACAAGTTAGAATATAATTATATCCTAAGTTGTTACTAGGATAAGTTTGAGTGGTTGAGATTAACTCAGTTAGTTATGATCCAATGGATCATATTGTACACCTTTGCTATTTAAGCAAGGTCTTTGTCATTGAATAATATCAAGTTATTTCATTTTTCCAACAAAATAAATGAAAAGATACATCATCTCGAGGTCGTTGTTGATCAAGGCAGCAGACTTTGTTAGTCGTTGTCGACGTTGACAATGGCACCTGTGGGCCACTGTTAAAAATAGTGGTCGCAAGACAAAGACTTTGTTCTCTGTGTTCTAGACCTGATGACGATCAATTCCTTCGTTGAATTGATGTGCAAGGGTCGATCGTGTCTCAAGACACAATTTGGTTGCAAAATTATCTCAAATCCATGGTAATTTGATGTTTGAATGGTAAGATGATTGATCCTCAAGATTTGATGATCTCCATTGGTGAATATGCAAATGTCATGGCACAATTGGGCAGCACTTCATCACACCTCAAAGGGATATGAAATCACTTCTCAATTCGGTAGAGCTCCGCTATGGCAATTGCTCATCAAAATATCTAGACTTTTCTCTTATTTTGGGACACCTTAAATAGACTTCTCGAATATGAATCCTAGCTTCTCCAAGAAGCCAAGATCAAGAATTGGTTAGGCTAGGGTAGTTGGATGGACGCTTCTGGAAGCTTTGCAAGCACAACCACTCAAGAAATCGTTACTGGCAACAGATTTTGCTCAGCTCAGGTAGCCCAAGTTTGTTATAGACTCGATCGCTATTGATAGGCACAACTATGGCCATGGCCGCTATCGATAGGTGCAACCAGCTGGCGATCGCTTTGAGCATCGATGACAACGATGGTTGCCACTAATGACATCAATGATGAAGGCTGAATAGAACTAGCTTGCCTTGATTGAGTGGTTAGAACCACTGTTGGATCTTGGAAAGGTCTAAGATGAGTCATATGGCCTGAAAAGGTGTTCACATGAGTAGCCTCCTCAACATGATGCGTTTTAGGTATCTACACTAGGTACCTAAAAAAGAACAATAGTTGGCTAAAGAAATCATTGATGTCGACGAGATTAGATCAAAGGAAGAGGACCACGAAGCATTAATTGTAAATTTGCTATAGGAAGAGACTATGATAGGTCCCATTAAGGAAATTGAGAAAAGATCACTTTTAAATAAGAAAGAGGAGGAAAAGACTCAAACATAGGAGGACCACACACTTTGAACAAGAATTTTGCTCGAAGTACCACAATTCAAAATTTTGGATGGAGAAGGTGAAGACACAAATGAACAAGTGGACCATTTCTTGGAACAAATCTATGAAATGTTCCTAAGTACTCGATTGTAGTTTCAAATAGGTTGTATAGGACAACTAAAGTAGTGGAGGGAGATAACCTTCATGGAAATGGAGAAGGTCATGGAGTGGGTGTGCAATGAAGACTGAACAAGGAGAATAGCATAGATACATGCACAACACCCATGGCAGTTACCTAGAGGGGTAACAAATATGTTAGGAATTGATTATTTGTAACTAAAAAGCATACCCACGGGTATATTTGGATTTGGATAAAAATTAGTAGTGTCCATTGAACACAACCAATACAAAATATCGAGGGCATCACCAAAATTGATCTTCATTTTTCAAAAATTCAATTTCCTAACACATTGGATTGAGTGGTTTAGCTTGGGACTAGAACATATCCATCAAGCTAAGGAAGCTCAACAGGGAGAAGTGGAAGTGGCTAAGAAAGAAATGGTTGCAATTGAAGAAGACTTGAAACACAGTAACAAAGAAGCTGAGGAGAAGTTGAAGCAGGTGGGGGCAGAAATGACTAGTATGAAGCAAGCCTATGAGGATAAGCTGGAGTCATAAGAAAAGGAAAAAAAACTTATAGTCCACCAAATGGAAGAACAAAAGAAGTAATTGCAAGAATAGGATGAGTTGTTACAATGGTATTTTACACAGATAAAATAATAACTATAGTTAAGTTTGAACAACCAATAACTTAAGTAGCAGGAAGAACGATTGGCAATATAGAAGGAGCAATTGACAAAGAACAAAGATCAACTAAAGTTATATGAAGGGCAACTGAAGGACCGTAAAATTGAGGAAATAGAAAAATATGCCAATCGCTATAATCAAATAATTATGGATGATAAGGCTATGCTTCAAGACAAGAAAGAATTGCAATAGGCTCATCAATCTGAATTGGAGCAAAGAGATCAAGTGATTGTAAAGAAGGATGAGGAGCTTTCCATTGCCATTCGAATAGAGGTAAATTTGAAAGAAAAGTTATGCAATGGCACATTTGAGAAGGAGGAGTTGCTACAACTCTTGGCTACCATAGAGGAAAAAGCCAACACATATGGACTAAAATTTATAGAGCTCAGTAACTATGTTAACAAGTTGTTGAATGAGCGGGCTCTAAGTTCAACTTCAAGATCTCCAATAAGACCAATTAGTCAAGACCAAGAAAGATGAGTTGATAGGGATGCCGACTAATTTAAAGGGGAGGGAGAATGTAGGCAACAAATTCACCTCCCAAAATAAGAATAAATTATAATATAAGGATTTGCACAATTTTGGTAAAAATATAATTTTTATCTAATTGTACAATATAGGGAAATAAATGTGAATGCATGAAATGTAATTTGATGAAAATCAAACTAGAACTTTAGTAAAGCATTAATGAAATTAAATTGGCTATGAAGTTGTATGTGGTAGTTGTAAATGATGCAATGTCTCAGGAACCACTTTGGAATAGCCTAGATAGGCATTATAAGCTCCCTCATCCAGTTTTTGTAGGTTGTTCATGGTTGATGGTTGCTGATAATAGTGGATATACATTGTGTTGATCTTAGTTGATATGATTGATTATGGATTGCTAAGGAGAATTGCAGAGCACAATTCAACATTGTTGTGTCCATGCATGTTGTCGGTTGAGTATGAATTGTAGACTTGTTTAGTTTTGCAGATATAATATTGTACTGGAATGATTGTATGATGAGAATAATCATTGATTGATACCCGACCGTGTATGAGAATTATGGATGGAGAATTATTCATAATTTATTCTTATAAATTGTAAATTGCCATGTTTGCAAGGTATTTTATGGTTTGTGGAATGGGTAGTACATATTGTGGATGGATTTGGAATAGGAATTGTGATTCTAAGTGTGCAGAATGGATTACTAAGTCGGTAATCCCATCATTACAGTTATCCAATTCTTGTTATATCAAAATCTTGCATAATACATTACAGATCTGAGATTGAGTAATTGCAACAAGGGTTTATTGTAACCATACAGTTAGCATTCCTAACCATATAATTGGTCAATGACTTTGCATTTGGATTGTAATAACATGTTTTGTACTTGTCAAAGTAGAAATGATGACTAACAAGTGAATGATTACAAAATGATCAAGTTATTGCCCATTAACTGATTTTGGTAGATTGTATGATTATCAAATCATACAGTTAAGGCCATTGTACGATTGTAACTGTATAATTGAACATTTTGTGACCATATAGTACTTATTTATATATTTTACAAATCGTATAGTTATAACCATATAACTATGCGGATTGGTCCATATTGAGTACAAATAACTGGAATTCATCCCAAAACCTTCCATTTCACCTCCCTCATCAGGAATACTACCAACCGTGCTACAAGTTAGACCATTCCAAGTTACAATGTTTAGTATAGGAGATAAAAGACAAGTTCTTCAAAATAGAGGATTGCTATGGGGTCATATTTTTACCTGGATGAGGATCTTACTCCTATGCAACAAGAAGAGATGAGGGCAAAATGGGAAAAGGTAAAGATAACAAGGAGTGAGGGTAAAAATACATGATTAAAAAAAGAGAAAGCATGCATTATAAATTTTAAAAACCAAAATAAATCAAATTAGGGCCTATTGGAAACACTTAACATTGGTGAGTTGAAATTATCATGGATATCCATAGAGAAGATGTCCAGGACTAGGTCCCATAGCTAAAGCAAATGATGTAGTTGTATTAATAGAAACATGTGAATATGATGGATGTAAGATTCCATAATGCAAAGGATACAAAAATATATTAGTATGGAATGAAGCAACATAAACTAGAAAAGGACATGGAGTAACAGTATTAATAATAGAGTCTTGGGGTAGACTCATATAGGTTGAAAAACAAGACCTAAATAAATTGTATACATGGATTATAATCATAGATAATGATAAATTGATTAGCATTGTAACTTGTTATTTTGCTCCACAACAGTCAAAGTTTTATAAGAAACATGGCTTAGATCATGAGGATACATATATGGCATTGACAAAAGACATCACAAAATATAACAAGCTTGGAAAGGTGGTTTTACTAGGTGACTTTAATTTCAGGACAACAAATAGACAATCAAGATCTTTAAAGATCAATGAAGGCATAGATGATAATCCACTATGGCTAGAAGAAGAGGTGGATCACCATTGGTTAAGGTCCTCAAATGATAGTCAAGGACCCATCACACATTATGGAGATGAACTTAAACTATGTAGCCTAAAGAGATTAATCATCTACAATGGCATGAACATATAGCAAAAATTTAGAGAATATACTTCTCAAACACATAATGGACACATTGTGGTTGATTATGCTATTAGTTCACCAAACTTAATTTCAAGGATAAAAGATCTAGAAATTGAAGCAGTTCCCATGGAGCTAAAATATGATCTCAAACCAATATAATAAAGATCCAAATACAAGAAAGTGGAAAAGAATAACATATTCAAGTAGTTGAGGAAAAGACAGTAGGAAACATCTCTATGACAAAGAAAAATAAAAAACCTTTAAAACATTGCTAAAGAATATAATGCAACAAGAGGAAAGAAAGAAGATATATATTTTTCAAACTTAAACTTTTGATGGGAATACATTGATGGATATAATTAGAGAAGCCTTGGAATCATACAAAAAGTTAAAACCCATTTAAAGAAAACATGAAAGCTTCCCTGAAAATCCATGTTGTGATGAAAAATGCAAAGAAATAAGCAGAATAATGAAAAAACCAGACAAAGAGAAAACAAATAGCAAGATATATAAACAACTAGTGAAAACAAAAAAAGAAGAATACATAAGAGCAAGGCAAAAAGAGTTGATATATATTGCAAAGCATAGCCCAAGACAATTTTGAAAAGAGCTACAACAAAGAAAAAGGCACACAAAAAACAATATCACAAGTAAACAATGGTTACAGTATGCTAAGCAATTATATGAGAGAAACCAAGAAAAATATACTCCTCTTATAATTGACATAACTAAGGAACTGATTTCTTTAAAATATGTGAAGGAGGGCATTAAGAAAATAACAATAGGTAAAGCTCAAAATATAGATGGTTTGCAAGCTGAACATCTCAAGTGTGGGGTTGACATCTTAACACCACACATCCAAAACATGTTTAATGACATCATTGAAGGAGGCTTTCCATTAGAATGGATAACCTAGTCATACCATTATATAAAAATGGAGACACCAACAATCCTTCAAATTATCGCATCATCATGATTAATCATCTTTTTTGCAATTTTTTTTGGTAGCTTAGTAGAAAATAGAATTAGCTAGTGGGTAGAAAATCAAGGAAAGAAGGAAACAAAGCAAGCAAGGTTTGGACTAAAGTACTCAATAATAGGTTGTTGCATTACTTCAAGGCACCTAATTGAGAGGATATGGAATGAAAAAGAGAAGTTTATTATTGTTTTGTGGACTTTTAAAAGGACTTTTACATAGTACCTAGAGGTAAACTATGGAAAAAAATGGAAGAAATTGGCATTCCAACCAACTATAAAGCGACTATACATAGACGTTATGAGTAGGTGATTGCAAAAATAATAAATCTAGAAGTGATATTAGGGTAAACCAAGGTTTTCCATTGTCATGTACTTTATTTGGCATTTACATTAATTAATTGGAAGAATGGGTAGAAAGGATGGAAGGTGAGGGAATACAATTGGCTAATTATATAGTGAAACTTCTTCTCTATGTTGATGACCTCATATTGATGGACAAGACACTTAAAAGTTTAAAAGAACATCTAAAAGCTTTAGAGCATTTTTATAAAGAAATTGGGATGCATGTAAGCTCTAGCAAGAAAAAAATTATGGTCTTCTCTACTTTGAAAGAGCGAAAGCAACCATATATTTTATTTTGAGGAAATTCTTTAGATATAGTAATAGAATATAAATACCTTGGGTTAGAAATTCAAAGTAAACTCAATTGAAGAGTATGCAAGATGAAATGAATACAAGAAGGATGGAGGGAACTCTAATTATTGCAAAATAGGCGAACAAAACAGAGTTATAGGATTGAAAAACCATTAGGGTCCTTTTTGGATTATTAGTTATTCTAGTGGTGATATATGGGTGTGAGGTGTGGGCTAGCAATACATGAAATTTTAAATGGAGACAAATAGAAAGAATTCAAAAGTGACTAATTACAAATAATTTTATAATTTAATCATCCATATGATATTTTACTCACTGAAACAGGGACTTTTTTTGCTATAAGCAGAAGCTATGATAAGGCTAGTTGGTTACCTAAAGAAAATAAAGAGAATGGAAGATAACAGGTTATCAAAACAAGTAATCATTGAAACACTGAATAGAAGAAAAGACAAATGGATGAAACAAAACAACAAATGGATGAAAAAATGGAGAATTTAATTTCATGAGGTTCAAAACTCCAACAAATAAATTAAACAGTATATGAGGAAAATTTTTAAACTTGTCATGTGAACTACAAATATAGAAAAGAAAAAATAGCTATACATCAATAATTTCAACCCAAATTGTGAACACAACCAAAAGAAGTACATAGATGCAAAGATCAAATGGAAGGAAAAAAATGCTTATAGCCCAACTAAGATCTAGTTCACACCATCTTAGATGTGAAACTGAGAGATGGACAATTCCTCAACAAGGATGGCCAGAAAGAATGTCTGTTTTACACAGTAAGAGTAGTGGAGAAATATGAAGTCTACAAGGACATTAGGATTGCATATTAGGACACTTTAAAAGTAAAATTACTAATTGAAAATTTTGAAGAATTAAGAATAGAAAAAATAAGGAAACTTATCATCAAAATAAACAATAGAAGAAACACACTCTAAAAGATAAGAGGATGCTGACCTCTTGACTTTGTTGAACAATTTTTCTTGAATGTTGTTAAACTTTAGAACTTTGAATCCAAAAGGAAGTAGGGTTGTACACCATACCTCATATTGTATTAAAGCTCTTGGTCCCATAGACTGTTTTTATCTCATGGATATAAATAAAATAATTTATTTCATTCATATGCAATATTGTTGTCCTGGTAAGCTTTGTATTCCATAACAAAACGTTTTTTGGTCTCCACTATTCTTGCTTTGCAAAAGACAAATATTTGTTATGACCATGCCTCTTGAGGAATTGTCTATATCCCAGTTTCACATCTGAGATGGTGCAAACTAGATCTTAGTTGGATTATAAGCATTTTTCCTTCTGTTTTATATTTGCATCTATGTCCTTTTGGTTGTGTTCACAATTTGGGTTGAACTCATTGATGTATAACTATTTTTTCCTTCATAGATTTTTAGTCTGACTAGTCTAAATATTTTTCTCACATACTATATAATTTTTTTGTTGGAGTTTTGGATCTCACGAAATTTAATTCTCCATTTTTTGACCCATTTGTTGTTTTGTTTTATCCATGTGTCTTTTCTTTTATTTAGTGTTTCTTTGATTACCCATTTTGACAACCTGCTATCTTCCTTTATTTCTATTTTTTTTGGGTACCCCAATAGCCGAATCATAACTTTTTCCTATAGCATAAAAGTCTCTATTTTAACAAGTAAAATCTTATATGGGATTGATGCTCTAATTATGAAATTATTTGTAATTAATTGCTTTTGAGTTCTTTCTATTTGTCCCCAATTAAATTTTGATGTATTGCTAGCCCACACCTCACACCCATATATATCACACTACTAGAATAATTAATAACCTAAAAAGGACCTTAATGGTTTTCTAATCCTATATCTCTATTTTAGCCACTATTTAGCAATGAGTAGAGTACCCTCCATCATGCTTGTATTTGTTTCATCTTGCATATTCCCCAATTGAGTTTGCTTTGAAAATCTAACCCATTATTACCTCTAAAGGATTTTCTTAAAATAAAATATATGGTTGCTTTTGCTCTCTTCGAGTAGAGAAGACCATAATTTTAGTCTTGCTAGTGTTTACTTGCATCTCAACTTCTTTATAAAAATGCTCTAAAGCTTTTAGATGTTCTTTTAAACTTTCAAGTGTCTTGCTAATCAAGATGAGGTCATTGGCATAGAGAAGAAGTTTCAATACCTAATTAGCCATTTGGATTCCCTCTCTTCCCAACCATTCTATACATTCCTCCAATTTATCAATGTAAAGGTCAAATAAAGTAGGTGACAATGGACAACCTCGTTTCACCCTGGTATCACTCCTAAAACATTTTGATAGTCCTTCTCAAGTTCTGATTTTTGCCACCACCTGCTTATAAAGTCTATGTACAACTACTCTACAATTCGTTGGTACGCCAATTTCTTAAATTTTTTCCATAATTTACCTCAAGTACTGTGTCAAAAGCCTTAAAGTCCATAAAACAACAATAAACTTCTCTTTTTTTATTCGACATCCTCTTTATTAGGTGCCTTAAAGTAATGCGGTAATTTGTTATCAAGTACTTTGGTCTAGCCCTTGCCTTCCCTATCACCCTCTTTCCTTGCTTTTCTACCCACTAACTAATTTTGCTTTCTACTATGCTGCCAAACAATTTTACAAAAAAAAATTAATCATAATGATGCGATAATTTGAAGGATTCTTGGTATCTCCATTTTTATGCAATGGGATGACCAGGTTGGTTATCCATTCCAATGAAAAGCCTCCTCTAATGATGCCATTAAAAATATTTTAGATATATGGTGCTAAGATGTCAACCCTACACAAGATGTTCAACTTGCAAACCATCTATATCTTGAACTTTATTTATTGCTATTTTCTTAATATCCTCTTCACATCTTTAAGAGAATTTTTTTCTCAATTATATTAATTATAAAAATATATTTTTTATTTCGCCCTTATAATTACTTAACATACTATAACCATTATTCATTTATAATATTATTATTTTTACCATACCAAAGACAATTCCTAGTAATATCATATACAACATATGGGACGATATTGCCGGTCACCTAAGAGCGGCTCTCGAGGTTTCTTTCTAACCTAAAAGTGCCCGCCTTTGTATCACAAGTGGAGAAGGTAAGTCTGACCCTATTAAATGGAAGGTTCACGGTTCAAACCTCTATGGGGAGCACAAAAAATCTCTTGTGGCTTCGCTCTAGATAGTGGTATACCCGAATGTGACGACATTGTCGGTCACTTAAGAGTGGCTCTTAAGGTTTCTTTCTAACTTAAAAGTTTTATTGTAGCCCTTATGGTTTGAACCATGCACTTGCCAACTACTAAAATAGTGTGGTTGTAGCCAACTATCCTATTAAGTAAGAAAAATATTATATACAACATAAGTCTCGAGGGAATAACGCAATGATACGAACTTTGTCTCTTCTTCGAGAAGTCCAATGTTCAAACTGCAACATATGCAAGTGTGTGAGAAGGTGGATGTGTGTATGGCTGTGTGTTTGACCTCTATTGATAAGCTCAACTCTCACCCTTACCAAAGGTCATGGTTGAGATTGAGATACCCAATCACCTTGCGGTTGTAGGGGTTTCTCACACTAACCTCAATAAAAAATATCATATACATCGTAATACATTGCATCATGCTCAAAACAACCCACAATTCTAACATACTTATATTAAGTATGGATGGAGATACCCAACCATGTCGGGTTTCTCACACTAACCTCAATAAAAAAAAATATCATATACAATATAATACTTCGTATTATATATATATAATAGTATAGTATAGTATGAATTATTTTTTCAATGAGTTATATGGGATTGAAATGGGTTTCACCTGTATTACATCAACTACATAGTGGTATTACAACAAAACTTAGATATTATCCATGTATTGTTTTTGGCAACTTATCTCCTCTTGAAATGTTGAAGAATTTAACTGGTATTATAACAAAACTTGGATATTATTCATGTATCGTTTTTGGCAAGATTCGAACCTTATCTTCTCGAACTGTTGAAGAATTTATCTGGTTGAACTAAAACCACTTATACTATTGGATGCAATTTTACGATGTTATTTATTTATTTTTTAATATATAGATAATTAGTAACATCATTGGTGTTGCCACTATAAACCATAGTTCTTTTTTTAATATACAGAGAGTTGGTAACATCATTGGTGTTGCCCTATAAACCCTAGCTCTTTGAGTTAGGCGAAATCAACAAAACCTTGATCCTCAAAGGCATTATACTTGGGGGGCAGCCCACTGACAAACACTGACCACTAACCATCTAACCTATCTCGGTCTAGGTGCGCTAAGGTTTGGACCTTAGACCTCCCCAAAGAAGGGCCAAAGCCCTACATAAGTTGTCCTTGTTAGACTTACCATTTTTAATTTTAATTTTTTTTTGTTATATAGATGAATTGGTTACAATCACAATTTTTAGTAGGGTTCAAACTATCAATGAAAGCTTCCAACACACCCACCATCTCGTTAACCCAGCGTGAGATGGGTCCGACGTGAGATGGGACCGTCGGACGCATAGGGTTCGCACCGTCTTTGTCAGTCTGGTTCAACACGTGGTATGAAGGGGACCGTCGGACAAGCAGGAAACAAATCATCGTCTCGTTAACCCGATGTGAGATGGGGACTGCCTGATGCATAGGATTCACACCGTCTTCGTCAGTTTGGTTCAACACGTGGTATGAAGGGGACTATCGAACAAACAGGAAACAACACCGTCTTCGTCAGTTTGGTTCAACACGTGGTATGAAGGGGACTATCGGACAAGCAAGAAACAAATCACCGTCATCAATCAGGTGTGTGTTGACAAGCAAGAAACATCACCATCTTCTTCAGTTTGGTTCAACACGTGGTATGAAGGGGAATGTCGGACAAGAAGGAAACAAATCGTCGACATCAATCAGGTGCAACACGCAAAGGACTCGGATCGGGCTACTGGCTATGCATGGGCACACCCGTGGGATTGGAACCTAGGTCTCCTCTTGGTAAGCGCCCCAACTTACCAATCCACCTAAACCCACGGACTTTTTTTCATTACTCAGGCTAGGAGGGGGTCTTTTGTATCCGACGTAGGCCGCCAGGCTTGAACCCCGGACCTCCTTCTGAGGATTGAGGAAACTTGCCAGTAAGGTACCTAATGCAGATACCATTTTTTTTAAACTATCAGTTGCAAATACCATTCAACCTGGATAGTAATGAAAAATTCGAGAGGTTAAATTTAGCTTTGAGTGGATTGGTAAGATCTGGCACTTACCAAGAGGAGACCCAAGTTCAAACTTTGGAGGCAAGCCTGATTGGAGCAAAGTAGTAGACGGTCCATGAAAAAGTCGAGAGGTTAACTTTAGCTTTGGGTGGATTGGTAATTTACCAAGAAGAGGTTCTAATTTTGAATTATCGGTAGTCTCTTTCATGCAGGGTCACTAATAACAATGTGAGGTAGGGTTGGCCGTACCAACTCTCCTATATAACAAAAAAAAAAAGCCTCATTATTGCTCAAATAAGGACTAGCTCTCATAGGCTTAGATGTGAAACAGGGAGATGGACAACATCCAAAGAAGGGAAGAAAGGATATGTACTCTATGTAGCACAAGGGGCAGTAAAGACAGAGGAACACTTCATCTATATAGTTTTTCAAATATCTGTAACAAATACAAAGAAACACTTGGAAACGGGTTTATGACAGATTTATTTGAAAACAGTAAAATAAAAAAAGTTGGAGAATTGCTAACCCAAATCAGAAGGAGAAGGAACAACCTTCTCAAAGATATTAAAGATCATATGATATGATTTGAGTAATTGTACTTCAATGTTTGAGATCTCATAGACCATATTTGGGTTTCACCGACGTAATTAAAATCTTTCATTTCTTTCCTTTCATTTAAAAAAAATTGACAGCACAGTCTAATAATAAAAAATAATAGATGTTAAGCCCGACGTCTCATCCTCCAAACGGAAAACATTTAGCTGCCGGCTATTTTAAATCTTCAAAAGCACCGACATCCCATGTTTGACTGACCCGTTTGCGGTATCTTAAGGCTTTGCACACCCATACATTTTTTCTTAAAATGCTAACATGACATATCCTGTACTGTAAGAACCCTTCTGAAATGAAACAATATTTTCATTCTGAACAGCAAAATTGCTTGCATTCTAATCTGACAGACCCTGTACTATAAGAATCCTTCTGAAATGAAACAGTAATTTCATTCTGACCAGCACAATTGGTTGCGTAACGTCCCAAATATCAAGCACATTTTTGCATGAACAGAACCGCATCATATTTATTATTATTTTTATTTTTGTGAGGAATGCGTTGTTGAAGAACGAGGCGGAAGAAAAGATGAGTGGTTTAGCCAGGGTTTTAGGATTGCTGTCCAAAAGTTCCTCAGCAGTCAGAACTACATATTCAGCAGTCAGAACTACATATTCAGGTGACTGCATTGCTACATTCTCCACTGCAAATGTCAACAATTTGATTCCAGATTTTTGTATAAAATTTTTGTGACACTAATGGTACTTCCAGACAATGGCCAGATGCTGCGAAATTTCTTATTTAAGCTGCGTAGTAGCATTAACTCCTTTAACCACGGATGGAATCCTGCATATTTGGATTCCGGGACAAATTATAGTAGAATGAGAGGACTTAGGAGGATATCGATCTGTGTGCCACTCAAAATGGGGAGACGAGCTTGCAAGATTGCTGACAGGAAGGTACTTATATTGACATTTATTTTTATTTTTAGTTCTTTTATTATTATTTTGTTTTGGCTGAAGAAGCTTTAGATTACAATTCTTTCAGCCACTATATATTAGCCAGAGATAATCCTAATATATTTATGCAAATCTGCTACTACGAAAACATCAACCCTAATTTGGAGTGCTTTTCATAACCCTATTTTAGAGTACTTTGCCTGATCTATGATGTTGATTGATTCAGAAAATAAAAAAACAAAATCATGATATACAGAATCAATTAATACAAACAACATAGCGAAACTGAAAATGGATTCAACTAAAAGCTCTTTGGGATAAGGGATATCGCAATGACAAAAGTCATTGGGCAGACCCAAGTTCAATTGACGGAAAGGGTGACACTTGATATACCCGACATTCCAACCTCTTAAAGAAAAGGCCTCCATACAAATCATTCAGAATAAATGATATACTATGTAGAAGCAGGATCACTTTGTTTTAGCTTTTAGTAAAGGGAACTTGTAATCTTTTAAACAGTAGTTTTAGTTGTAGAAGTAAGTGAAGGGCAGACTTGCTTTCTGACATGTAACTGATCGGTTGTGCTGAGAAAATGACTCTGCATATGCTTATCAACACTGATACACAAAATTATGCAATAATATAAACTCCACAGGTAGATAAGACAGATGTTGAAGTGGCAACCTCTAGGATAATATGGAGCAAAGCCCTAGCTTTTAGTCCATAACAGCTGAAATAACAAAAATCTCCATGAAAATGATATGAGATGATCTTTAAACTTAATAATAAAATCACAATGAATTATCTATGGTCTGGGCAGAAGCTTTCGTCTGCTCCTAAGCTCAGTTATTGACGGAACCATAGTAAGAAATCTTGCTGAGCTCTCACGAGAATTTTGTCCTCTTGGTGCCTAGAAATTGGCGAAAAAATTGCCGAAATCTCGCCAATTTCTAGGCAGAGAATCGGCGAAAATCATGGGAACCCCAGAATGCAAAAAAACACCATTAAAAAGGGAAAAACCCTCATTTGCCTTTTTTTTTTGCCTTCTCTTGCTTGTAACAGAAAATTTTAAGAGGCCAACCAGACGTATTTGAAGAATGATTTTGATGGATCTAACACCTTCTTTTTAAGATTTCATTCCTTGGCAAAAGCTTTTAGAGGTATTCTTTTAGTCATTTTTTAGAGTTTGTTTTGGTCTTTTTTTCCCTCTGTTTTGAGGCATCAGAGGCAAAAGCAGAACATACTCAAGAATTGGAGGAAATATATAATGAAAATCCTATGCCTGAGGAGCCTCCAGTTCAACCACCTGTCTAAGGCCAAGCACGCAGTTCGAGGGGAATGAAGGCAAAGCAAAGACCAACTTAAAACTGCTTTATGTTTAGTATTTAGTATTTTGTTGGTTTGTGAGGATCTTTCATTATCATGAATTGTAATTGAACTTTTTTTAATGAAATTCCTCTCTAATTTTTGTTTTAAATGTTATTTTTTTAATTAAATTATTTTCTTTGATGTTCTTTGGCTGAGTTTTTTGCCGAGTGTAGAGTTTTCTTACTATTTTCTGAACAGGCAAGGCTTTCTTCTTTATGCAAGCTGGAATAAATCTGAAGTAAATCTGGATTGCATTCCCTTCAAAAATGAGAAAGGAAGGGAATTCTCTTCTTAGAAAAGCCCATTGGACCTTTTCATTCATCCCATTGACTGACTCTAATATCTGCCATTTGTCTAAATGCTGTAAGTTGTGGATCTCATCAAGGAAAGCTTACATAATCCAACACTTAAATACCGCAACAAATTCTTAACTTAAACTGGTCACAAACATAGCTAAAACTTAACACTATGGATTACCAGCAACGCTTACAAACTTAATACATAGATAATGGAATCTTAGTATCTAACCGTTAGAATTTCTTTTACGCTTTCAGTGACTTACTGAAAACTCACCAAGATCTCAACTATTAGTTTGTACCAGGTTGACCCTTAATCTAGAGTATTCTCTTAATCACGTTTTGATACAAATTACATAATTTTTACTGCGTAGATTTATAAACCCAATACCACTCTCTCAAATTCTCTCTTGTTGTTGAAGGTCTAGTTACCATTAGGAGAAATTTTAATGCTCATTTCCTTGGGCTGTAGCTGCTTTCTAATTTATCACTCTTAATCATCATTTTAATTTGCATTGTCATATTTTTAAGGTCTCTTATTACCATGCTAAGACTTCTTCTTGATCAGGAGCCAACATTCTTAACATAAATTTTTGCTGCTTTTGAAGGTTTGTTGAACCATTCATCAAGTGTTCCTTAACCTGTATCGTCCCTATTGGATTATGAACTTGTTCAAACTATTACAAATTCACATAAGTTGCCACAATCTTGAATCTTCATTCACTTGAACATCTACTTTATCTCATGACTTCAAATTATTGGCAGGTTCTTTTACAAAAGAAATTCTTGTATCAAATATAATTGATCTTTTAGTAATCTGCAACAGCCCTTGAATGGTTTACCAAAATATGTCACAACAAAGGAGTTGATATGCCTTAAATAAAATTGATGGTATACAAATCTACCAACAACAAAATACCAATATGCCCTAAAGTGCTTCATTTTCAACAAAAGGTTTTCAACATGAAGATGCATTAGCAAAGAGAACAATGTGAGCACAACAGGTATGAGCTAATACAAACTCTCCTCCCAAATTTGGATCATCAAAATAGCCTATATGTTGAATCAGCAAAGCTGCTAGGCTAATTATATTATCAAGAAATGGTACATTTATAGAAATATAACGTCAGTTTTGATAGCTATCTGTAACCAACTCATGTGTACGGGTGTAATCCTATATGACTCGTCTAACACCCTAAACATTGATGTAATAATCCTAACATTTCCCCCCTTATTACATTGATGTTCAACATAGGGGTAGGAATTCTAACAACTGAATTGGGACAATGCATTATATCTCATCAAACTTAATAGTAGGAATGTATTACAAACTCAAATTTGAATACAATCATGGATTATACACCTAATAACAAGTATCATCAAGTACATCAATCAAATTAGATTAGTCGACAATTATATGTTGAAATAGCCAACAAAATGAAGGGTGACATATGCATCTATTCACCTCTTGAAGTAAGACATTAAGGCTCTACTTCACTATTCTTGCGATGACAAATCTAGTGATCATGAAATTCACGATGTCAAACCAACAAGGAAACATCATCTCCTCACACAACACGATTGTTGAAAACATCTTGAAGTGTCGCATTGGACACCCGCTTCACAAAGTTTCATCTCTAGTAGACGATTCAATCATCATCATTTAGCATGTACCTGGACACACACATAAAAAGAAGAAGTAAATAGCTTCATCATCTAGCATCTTGGCTTTGATAAATGTGTTATGGTACCTAGGAATAGGTATATGGGGATATGATATTATATTGTATATGGGTATTATAGATAGTTGGCATGGGCCACACATAACCCAGGGTTGATTATATTATATTATTATATTATAATAATGAGTGGGATGAGGGTTTATAAGATGGGTATATAAAGAAGGGATATTGTCATTGTAATCATCATGGAGATCATTCATATGAAGTATTACTTGTAATCATCTTTGCCCACGAAGTGGCTTATGAGACTTTGCCCTCTCTAAGTGGCGCTCTCATCTTGGGAGATCTTGTGGAGTTTTCCTTCCTTAAGGAGTATTATTGGTGTTGCCCTAAGGGTATTATCTATCTTTGTTTCATTGTGTGGATTATTATTGTGGATAATTATTTGTGGATGAGTGATTTGATATTTTTGCATATTGGTGAATGATTTATATTAATGAGAATAAAGTTTCATAACAAAATGCATCAAGCTCAAAAAGAGCTTTTCAAGGACTAGATATAAGGCTATATTCCACAAAAGACTTTAGGCAAAATTATTTATATTTTTGAATGTGTCCCAATCCATTATATATATCTCCATTTGTACCTTCAAATACACTTTTTGTTATATACAGTCATACACACACCCACCCCCTCACACACTCACCCACGCCGTGGTTTGAACCTTAAACTTCCCAAAGAAGATCCAAAGCCCGAATCGTTGCATTGCCCCCCCTGGGATCTTCCAATACACTTTTAAAATATAACATTGCAAAAAGGATAGATAAATTATTTGTTTATCCCTAACGCAACAATTGTAGGATAAAGGAAACTCCTTCAAGTAGGATGATCTTCATATGTCTAGGACGTAGGGAATTAGCAAAAATGACCCAGGACAAGTAGCATCAATGGCGTGCTTCACAAGCAATAATATCACACACATGTGCCTCAAAAGTGAGGTGGCTACCACAATGTGTAACATAAGTTTAAGAGCTAACAACAAGTTGCATCAATCACATGCCTCCCCAGGTGTGAATTCAATCACATCTCACATTCGTGAGCGCATACATTTGAACAACTAAAGCGATTTATTAATGCCAAAAAACCTTTCCCACAATCCATGTGGGATATTGGAATTTGTTCCCTTCAATTCAAAACCTGTTTCCCTACAAACAACAAATTCAATATTAGCCATGACGAATATTCATCGTTCGAGCAAAATACCATTCACCATCAACCATACTTGTATGATTTTCCGTGGAAGAATGAGTTGTTGAGAAATTTAGCTCGAACAGGAACTTCTTGCACAGGCTTCAGTGTGAACGTGCTAGAAGTGGTTCGAGATATTTCTAATTCTATTTTGAAATTCACTTAAGTGATTTTCTATTTTTAAGTTCACTTAAGTGATTCTATTTTGTAATTCACTTAAGTGATTCTATTTTGAAATTCACTTAAGTGATTTTCTATTTTTAACCTTACATCTCAAGATGAGATGAGATCTAATCTTAGGGTTACCTTTTTCAAGGATAAAAGGAGAAGATCAAGAGTGTTTTAGACACACAGAAAAGAAGAGAAGGAGAACAAATTGCTGAAGGAAAACTACAAGCTTAGGAGGAGAAGAACAGTGAAATTGCTGGCTAGAAAAGCAGCAAGAGAGCAGAAGTGTTCTGCTGTAGCTGTAGCCTCCTTTATTTGTAATATTTTAGGTTCAGAAATATATTTAACTTCTGCTGTTCACGTTCTTTATTTTTCCAGCCATCTGTGTGACTGTTGCATGTTTGAATAAATTATTTTCAGATCTGATTTATTTTAAAATAACATAGGACAACAGTTATCTAGGGCTGGAAAATTTACATGCTATCAGAGCTAGCTTCTGTGATTGAGATCCTCAAGGTTTACAGCAGTAGATCACTGCTGAATATTTAAAAAAAAAAAAAAAAAAAACAGCAGTTAGAGGGTTTCATAATTTTTTGCTTGAAGGACTAAGCTTATTTGCAGGACTGCTTTTTTGAGTCATTCATATCAGATCTGAAATTTTGTACAACAGATCTCAGAAATGGCAGCAGCTAGCCTCAGATTTGAGGATAGATTGGAAGGTGCCTCCAATTTCTTGCCTTGGAAAGTTAGGGTAATGTTCTTATTGGAAGAGAATGATCTCTAAGATATTGTCAAGGATGATGTGACTTTGCCTACAGATCCGTAGCAATTGGCAGCTCACAAAAAGAAGGAAGTGAAGGCCAAGCGGATGATCTTGGATGCAGTGAAGGATCATCTGATTCCTCACATATCCGAGAAGACTAAGGCAAAGGAGATGTTCGATGCCCTTGTTAGCCTCTACCAGAGCGAGAACATTAAAAGGAAGATGATATTGCGAAACAAACTCAGATCTATGGAGATGACTAGATCTGACATCGTTACTAGTTACCTGATGAAGATTACGCAGATAAATAGCTAAATGGTGTAGTGGGAAAGAACAAGCAGCACAACAACTCATCTATATTTCACCCAACAACTATCAATACATAACAACGAACATAAATCAATACTGCATCAATTTTCCCTATGTATCCCCTAAAAGGATTCCAGGTTCATATATCCTCCAATGCCTAAATCCAGATAGCAGAATTACAATAATCAGAAAAATAAATGAAATATATAGAAATACCTGCCAGAGGCGTCATACGAAGAAAACACATAATTGAAGCCAAGATTCCTCAGTATTGATGCAAAAGTTTTAGATACAACAATTTTCTAGCAATATGGTCCCCCCCTTTTTTCATTACAATACATAGGTTTTTATAGAGGACCCCTCACAGGCATTAATGAACTAGACGCACAAGGACGCTAGAGCGGCTCAAAATTGGCGCTCGGCCGCTTTTTGCAAACGAAACCTCCCATCTGATTACTACAATTGGTTACAGGGCCACCTTAGGCGGAAAATTTGCATTTATGCGCCGCGAAAGTGTCTTGGATTCATACCCCATTTTTGAATGCGTGCCCCTCGGGAGTAGCGCCGGTGTCGGGAGCGGCTTTTGGGGAGCTTCGCTAGAGATCTGGCCTGAATCGCAACTAGAGGGAGGTTTGGAGAGGAGACAAAATTGCCCATGTCAAAAATGTTCTCACTGGGGGTGGTTCGTTGGAATCGGACCCAAGGAGTAGCTTCGCAAGAAAAACTAGCTGAAGTGGAGCTTCGGTGGCTGGATGGATGCTTCGCAGGGGTGAAGGCCCGAAGTAGTAGTTCGGCAGGGGGATGGCCCGAAGTGGCCGGTCGCTTGGCTAAGCACATACTTCGCCTTGAGTCGGCGCTTCGTTGAATATGGGGCCCGAAGTGGCAGTTCGGCCAAATTCTAGGCGAAGCTCCCGCCTTTCCCTTAGCATATTTTTCGCCGTTTGAGTGCAAGCTTGCCAACACTGGGGACGAAGTAAAGGTTCGGCGGACCTGCCCCCCGAAGCACCCTTTTGGCTGAGTTTGGGCCCGAACTGGCACCCTTCTACAGGCAGTTCGCCGGATGTATGGGCCGAAGTGATGGTTCGGCCGAATTCTGGGCGAAGCTACAACTGCCTCAAGACTTCTTTCTTTCGCGGAGGGGAGGGTTCGCTAGAGCTTTTGGCCGAAGTGAAGGTTCGGCAACTATAGTGCCCGAAGTGGTAGCTTCGGGGGCATTCCGGGCGAAGCGCCCTTCATGCCTTAGAATATTTTCCGCTCAAAATGGGCTTTTTCCTGTTTCTCTTCAGCGAAGCTGCCGATTTGCTCCTTTCCTGAGCGAAGCTGCCCCTTTCTGCCTGCTTTGTCAGTGAAGCTGCTCTTGCGACTAAAATGGACATGGGACCGCCAAAAGGTGGGAAATGGCTGTGCCGAAGCACCATGAAAATAACAGAAGAGCAGAAAAACAAGACGTGGAGGAGAAGGAGAAACTAAACATGGAAATTAAACAATATTTCAAAATTTTACCCCTTGAACAAAATGTGACAAAATCGTCAACAATACTATAAACCTAAATATTAAAAACACATATCCTAAATATTAAACACTCCCAAAACTAAATAAAACACTCCCTAAACTATTACATGACCAAATAATGTAATACCTCCAACACTCCCGTATTACATTATTTGTTGTATTTTTCAAAAAATAAAAAATGCTCACTTTTAATTAATTTCCAGCTTCCATATCAGCTGGACGATAAGCTGCATTTTTGCTGTAAATGGATAAACACCTTCATGTTGGACTGCACCAAATTAATTTTTCTCGAATATCATTTCTAGACCTCGACACTCTATTACAAAAATATATAACTTCCAAAATTCCATGTCCTGAGTATGACAGAACTGTTGGTTACGAATTTGCCATGAGGAAAGGATTTGTTGTTAATGCGCCTAGATTCGCCCACCAGATTGAAAGGCCAGAAGGAAGGAATGTCTTCCGTGCCAATCTTCGGAGAAGGCCGACTTCCTGTGGGGTTTTGTGTTAAGATAAGAGTGCAGGGAAAGAGATAAAAGTGTAGAAAGAGATTCCAAATGTAATTGGAGTTGGGTGGGGGGAATAAGCAGCACGACAACGAATCAATCACCACTACTAACAGCATTCATCTACAAACATACATTGAAACTACAGCTATCAGCTATCCTATGTATCCTCTATCTATGCATTCCAGGAATACTTGGTCACCAAATGCCAGAGTCCAGAGTTCAGTACAACAGCAAGCAATGACACAAGAAACATGAGGCAGAAATGACAAGGAGAGGCAGCATACAAGACAAAAGACAGTAAGCAGAGCCAAGTATATATCTGTATTTGAGGCAAACGCACGACTACAATTGTTCCCTAGCAATATATTCCCCTTCCACCACTTACAATGAAAATGTGGTGGGTATTTATAGCCCAAAATTCCCCCCGATTACATTCATGGGCACAAAGTCCCAGACAAGACAGTAGCTGACACGAGCGGCTGAGGAGCTGCTGATGCTGACTTCTGTCGGGCAGGACTGTTCTTGCAGCATGGTGTCCCTGAAGGCGGTACAGCTACGTGGCAGCGCGTTGGGTCAAATCTTTGGTCAGCAGGAATGCGGGTAGGTGCGGCAGATGGCACTTCACATTGGCTTTAAATGATGACAGTTGGCGCCGGTAGTGCAGCCCATGCTTTGTCCTTATCCCGGTCAAGTCTTGGCTTGAATCCCGAAGGTGGATACTTGTCGGATGCTGATGTATGACACGTGTCTGCCTTGAAAGGCAGTTTATCCAACTTCGCCCAGGATTTGGGCGCTATCGGGTTGCGCAGGTAGAAAACAGCGCAGTTGGAATGGTCAACTTGCCTTAGCATTTTATGAGTTAGCTTTACCCAACTGCGCATCGGTCAAAGGGCGCACCTCGACTTCGCTGCGAAGTCGGGTTGCGCACCGGCACTTGCTGTCTTCTTTCACTCTTTTGGACTGCGCACTGGAAAAGGGGTGCACCCCGACTTCGCTGCGAAGTCGGGTGTCGCCCTAGTATTTTCTGTTTTTCTGCCAGACTGCTCCTTAGTGCGCCCAGGAAGAAGGGCGCACCCCGACTTCGCTGCGAAGTCGGGTTTCGCCCCTGACACTTAGTCAGATTTCGCTCATTTCCTGTTCTGCTGCGCACTTTGCATTCCCTACTACGCTCCGAGCGGGAGCGCACTCCGACTTCGCAGCGAAGTCGGGTGTCGCCCCAATACTTATAAATTTTCAGGGAACACCTCTGTTCTGGAAACTTTACTGAGGGAAGAAAAGGGAAAAGAAGAAGGGGGAATGAAATTGCAAGAAAGAGGGAGAAAGGGAGAAATGAAGAAAGGGAAAATGAGGAGAAGGAAAGGAAAAGAGTAGCTCACTTACAGAAACCAAAAACATGGCACCCCGTGCAAAATGTGGCAGCATTCCTGGCGGCTCGCGGGGTGTCGAGCTCGCCTCGACGCAAAGAACCATGCCTTTATCCTTTGGGTGCAGAGGAACTTCCTTCCCCTGCCTTCTGCTGCTCTGGTCGCCTCCCTTGGGGCAACTGTTCTTCTTCAGGTTCACTTTCACCAGTTGCCTCCTCAGTCTCACCTTCTGAATCTGAAGGTTCTCCACTTTCGGCCTCCCGCTTGCTTATGCGTTCGAATGCAGCCTTAGCTTGACCTCAGACTGCGGCTTGGAAGGGTGTGGGGTCACTGATCTCTCTGAGTACTGCGTGGAATGCAGCGACCGCGTGCAGGTCAATGGTGTTATATCTTTTTCCCAACTCCTCAAGGGAAGAGTTGATCTTGTAGTACTTTGACACCATCTGGGTGACCTGAAATTCTTGAACTGGCTCTGTCCAGCTATCAATTTCAGCTGTATCTGTCTCGAAGGACAGCCAGTTCTTCTTAACCTGCTCAAGGGTGAGAAACTCGCCATCTCTGACGTAGCTCGGACACCCGTGCTCGGACAGAATGTGAAAGGGAGCCAGGAGAATGTTTCTTTCATGCTCTAAGGCGTCTAGTGCCTTCCTGGCAGTTCTGATTTTTTCTGTCCTGGCGAAATAAGTGTGCAAGGTTACCCTTGCATCCGCCCACTCTGAGGCAAGTTGGGACATAGGGGCGATTTGGAAGCCTTTGCGCTTGAACTCCTCAAGTTTTATAGCCAGGTCCAGCCATTGCCTCGCCTGGTGTTCGGCTTCCTCTACCACAGGCTTTCCCTTGGCAGACATTTCTTCAACCCTGGATACGAAATCCAAAACTGATAAGGACTTGACAAGGTTGGGCTTGCAACCTTGTAGCAGACTAGCCCGCATCTCTTTTGCTTTGCTTTTGGAAAATGCCGTCGCTTGTGATGCTTTCTCTGTAAGCTGCGATTGCGCCTGTTTCAGCGAATCTTGCAGTCGCGCAACCTGCTCTAGCGCCGTTCTTCTTTCTTCTGACAGCTGCTCGGCTGTCTGCTTCTGTACTGCGGCCTCCTGATGAGAGGTGGCCAGTTGAGTCTTAAGATCCTCTATTTCTTGCTGCGCTGACCCCAGCTGCGCGGTAGCCCTAGCCAAGTCCTCCTCGAGCTGCCTTGTATTATTTTGCAGCTGGAAAAGCGCCTCCTGGGTCTCGAGATGCTTGACAAGGAGATTGTCTGTTCTATGACGAATACCACGGATTTCGTGTTCCTCGTTGATGTCGTCAAAGTTCTTCTCCTTAGTCTGAAGCTCATAGTCCGCCTCGGTCATGTCACAGAGAGGCTTCTTCACCTTGGGAATCAACTTTTCTGTTGTAAGCACTCTTCGATCTAGGTCAAACTTTGTGCGTTTTACCGGGGCGGCTATCTTCTCGGCCCTTCTGCGCTTGACGCCTTGGAGAAAAGAAGCAGACCCCCCCACGGCTCTTACTGCCAGAGGCTGGTCCTCGGTAATACTCATGAAGTCAAAGTCCTCCAACGTCTGGTCTTGCTGTGGCATTTTTCCCGCGAACAGTGAAGTAGGAGGGATTCTAGAGGGGGTGGCAGTCTTTGAGGGCGACTAGGTTCTAGGGGTAGCAGGAGTCTGAGTGGATGGCGCCGACAGGGCTTCGGTCGGTTGAGGTGAAGGATGCGGAGATGAAGGAGCAGCTTCAGCACTAGCTGCGGGTGAAGGTTCTAGGGTTTGGCTCAGTGATTGAAAGGCGTTGGGATCCTGAGCAAACTGGTCAAATGAATGTAGGCCGCTAGACGGCGGGGTAGCTTTGGAAGCGGAAGACACGGCTACGGCTTGCCCTGATGAGGTGGGAGACGGGGCTTTTGCAGGGCTGACGCAGACTTGGGTAAGAGGAACAGAGGTCGTACCTGCGGGCTCCGCTTGAGCCGTCGCTGGAGGGAGGGTTGCAGCCTGGATGTCTGCTTCTGGTTCAGGGCTGTCTAAAGAGACAACCTCCGGCGCTGCTGCTTGCGACTGCTCTGCGGCTGATTGTTGTTCAGGCTCCTTAGGCCGCTTGGCCCTTTCGACCTTTTTATTCTTCTTCTCTCCCGGCGCCGTGGCTGGTCCAGAAGAAAGAGACAATAAAGGGGCGGCAGACGCTGATTCCCACGGTAAACTTGTACCTGGGTTGTGCTGGAAGAATGCGTGCCGCACTCGGTCTGCTAGCTGGCAGCTCGGAGGTCTTTTTTGCTGGAAGGGCCAGCTTAGGAGTTGACCTTTTTGAACTTTGCGCCTTTTCAGGCACTACCTCAGGAGCGACAGGCTGCATTAGGCCCACTTGGCTGCTTGTTGGATTCGCGCTGGAAGTCGCGGGAGTTGACGATGGCCGAGAGGTGGCCCTTCTTTTATACCTTATATTTGTGCCTCGGGGAATGCAATTGCGAAATTCGAAGGGCTGCCACGTGTCGACGTGTTGGTCATACAGTGCCGAAAACTCATCGTCAACAGCAAGGTTCCTCCGACTTGATTTATCATGCTGTGTGCGACACCTCATCTTCCAGCATTCGAGGATTTTGTCCTTATGCCAGTTGAGTGGCGCCACCTTAGCGAGGAATATTTTGAAGCCAGCCGACTCCATCCGATGATCCGGGTTTCGCTCTGGATTGTAGGTGACCTCTTCGCAGTAAAACTCATGCCATGGTGGCCATGATTGCATCAAGTGAATGCGCCAGTGGAGGTCTGCACCTGTCCTGTTTCTTCTTTCCTTCATGATTTCAGCTCTAGGACAGATGTGAGTGAATTTTCCCCGGACCCCGATTGGGTCGTACTTCCAGTGTTGTGGCAGCATTATCAGGCCCATATCAATCAGTTCCGTTCAAGGTAGACGTGTTGCCCGATCTCGAAAACTTGGGTATTGGCCCAGGTCAAAGGATATTGAAATATGTGACCTTTCTTTTTTCCCTGGTCAAATTCCTCTTCAACGTAGTCCATCTGCCGCGCAACTTCCATCCCGAACTGATGATCAGTGCAAAAGTAGGGCAGCAAGCACGACTTTCCCTTGAACCCGTAGATTCGGACTATGATGCCCTGAGTCAGCCGAAAGGTGTCCCCGAACTCATTGTTCCACAGATACTTCGTCAAAGTCTCCGGTGGGCGAGACGCGCCACGGTTGAACAACCCCATGACCTGGCACAGAAATTGGATATTAAAATCATAAAAGGAGCCCTTCCTGTACAAAACCTCAGTCCACTCGTACACGGGGAGCGGCTCTCCTTTTTCGTTCACTTTCTTCAGGTCAGGGATGTTCATCCGGTAATGCATGTGATATAGGCACAGCCATGTGAGGAAGGAGCAAAACCGGAAATCCGTCGACTGCTTCTGCTGCAGTCTTACCAAGCTCGAATGTATCACATACGCCAACCAGTCCGCCCAGTCGAAGAAGATAGGGCGCTTCCCACTTTTCTGCGCCGTGGAGTCGTAGAACTCCCCGTGCAGGATACATTCGGCCATCGCCAGCTGGAAAGGCCGCACCACTCTGTCAGAGTCGCAGCCGAGGACCCACGCCAGGATGGTATAAATATACCTGTTTTCAAATCGGTCCAGCGGTATGGGGCCAGACGGCCACTGTCTAGCCGCCAATGGAGTCTTCAGCTCTAAGTCCAGAAACTCTCTCATCCGCTTCGTCTGAGAAAATCTGCTGGTCTGCTCGTCTATGTTCACCCTTCTGATAATTGCGTCGGGGCTGTACTGAAGCCCTGGGGCGAACGCTGGCTGAACGCTCTCTCGGAAAAGAGTGAACAACACCCTTCCTTTGTTGTCGCAGACCTGCCGGGCAGCTGGTTTGTAGTATTCCACAATTGCTTCAACCAGCTCCGGGCACCAGTGGGTCGGAGGGCACAGGAACCAGTATAAGTTTGACTTATACGCAGCTCCGAGGTGATGGGAAGGCGAAACCTTATCCACCCACTTTGCAATGTTCAGACGCAGCTTTGAGAGACTGATGGAAAAAGAACCATCCTTGTATCCAGACAAGCGATTGATTGGTGGCGGCGGAGTCTGGCCAACTACGCGCCTCTTCGTTCGGGATTTTCTTTTCTTGTCCTTCTGCGGCGCTGTGCTCTCATGAGCGCTAGATTCTGGAGACTCCTCGGCTTCGCGCGGTTCTTCACTAGATTGCGCCTGTACGGGCGCTTTCCCCTTGTCCATCCTTGTCGAAACAACAGAGGCAGGAACTGCGGCTTAAGAACTTGTCAGCTTTATTCCTTGCAGTCAGGGAGTCAGCTCGAACAATATGAATTTTCAGGCTGCACCAGGGTCCTTTTTGTAGACAGTGACTGCAACATTAATGGTGCGAGGGAGGGAGTTAGGGCAGTTAAATTTGGGTTGGTGGACGCGTTATGATTTTGGCGGCTGCGCATGGGCTTTTTCGAAAAGCGTACTTTATTAGTCGTTGGCCAAAAGTGCACCTTACCCTTTAAATGCATCATCCTTGGTAACTGCGCAATCATTCAAAACCTCTTGGACGATGTGCCGTTGCTGATGTCACCGCCACCATTTGGGCACACTTTACAAAGAACTTTCTAGCCCATAACCCAACTTCGCCCTGTGCCGAACTTCGCCCTGGGCCCACACTTATAATTTTTTGTGTTCTCCGCGGTGGGTTATTCGGACTTCGCCCGAAAAACGGGCGCACTTCGGACTTCTACACTTAGTCGCTGTCAGCTTTCCGCGCCAGATCACCCAGGGTGCGCCCGTGAATGGGAGCGCACTCGGACTTCGCCCGAAAAACGGGCGCAATCCGACTTCGCCCGGCAACAGGGGCGCAGTCTGACACTTGGCATTTTCTTTTAGTCTGCTACCCAACTGCGCCCATTAGAGAGGGCGCAACCCAACTTCGCTGGGCAGCCAGACTTAGTCATTTTAGCTCTTTTTTCAATCGCTTTCTTCCCTACTTCGCACCATTCGAGGAGCTCTACCCGAATTCGCTGCGAAGTTGGGGTTTTGCCTCAGACTTTACTTGGGCTTCTTGGAAAACTAAAGCTGAAAAAACTGAAATATTTACATTCTGAAAAATGCAGAAGGGAAATCTGTATAAGGAAGGACCCTTTCGGGTGCCTTCAGTGGTGGTACGTTTTCAGGTGGAACCCGTTGACGGGAATGGGGAGAGGTTGTCCCTCCATGTCCCGGAGCACATATGCGTTGAACTGATTCACCCGGGCAATATGATATGGGCCCTCCCAGAGGGCATCAAACTTTCCGTGGTTGCCCGGCTTCGCCTTTAACGAGTCCCACTTCAGCACCAAGTCCCCGATTTTGAAAACTCGGGCAGTGGTGCCTTTTGCGAACCAGCCTTGGGTTGCTTCATTGTGCTTTGTGAAGGTCTAGTACGCTTTTTCTCTGTCTTCCTCCAACTGCAGCAGTTGGCAAAGTCTGTCATCTACCGGATCCCCGTTGCCTCTTTCTTCATCAAGCATCCAGAGAGCGGGTATTTCAATGTGAGTTGGCAAGATTGCTTCTTTGCCGTACACGAGCGCATAGGGGGACGTTTTGATGGACTTTTTGAATGAAATTTTGTCCGCCCATAGCGCCCGATCCAGGAGTAGGTGCCAAGTCCTCTTGTTTTCCTCTACTGTCCTTCGGATGATCTTCAGTAGACTCTTGTTGGTGGACTCGGTGAGACCATTCCCCTGCGGGTAGTAGTTGGAAGACATCTTGTGATAGATGCCATAATTGCTGGTGTACTCCGTGAGTATAGTGCCTGCGAACCCCGGACCATTGTCCGTTACTATTGACTTGGGGACCCCGAAACGGGTAATCAGGCTCTCAAGGAGTCTGATGACTGTCTCCTAGTCGGCGTTCTTTGTGGAGATCGCCTCTGCTCACCGTGTGAAGTAGTCGGTGGCGGTTAAGATAAACTTGTGTCCCGTTGCAGAGTTCGGCATAATCACCCCGATAAAGTCCAGACCCCATTGCTGAAACGGAGTCTCGGCTTGGATCGGTTGAAGGGGAAGGGGTGCTTTTCTATTTCTACCAGCAAATCTCTGGCATTGATCACACTTGGTACAGACCGCATGTGCGTCTGTAAATAGAGTGGGCCAGTAGTACCCAACTCTGATTATTTTTAAGGCCATAGGCCTTGCAGAATCGTGACCTCCAGGCATCCCGGAGTGAAACTCTCCAAGGACCCTAGACTGGTCTGCTTTTCTGACGCACCGCAACAGGATGCCGTCAATGTTCTTAAAGTAAAGCCCCTCGGGGTGAAGAGTGTATCTCAGTGCACCTAGCCGAAACCTCCTTTGTGAGGCATTCAGGTGGTCTGGACATCTTTCGGTGCAGAAGTATCTCACCAGGCCATCTGTCCAGTCGCACTCCTCGGGTAAGGAGTTGGCTAGGTTGGTGCGTGTTGCTGGATCCTCCCACTCGCAGGTGGATATCTTGGCTGCCACGCTTCGGGCCAGTTCTTGGCACAAGGCTCGGCCTCTGATAAGCTTGGTTGGCCGTACTTCGATGTCGAACTCCTGGATTTTAGCAATCCATCTTGCTCTCTTGTGATGCACTGCAACAGGATGCCGTCAATGTTCTTAAAGTAAAGCCCCTCGGGGCGTGAAGTGCACCTAGCCGAAACCTCCTTCTTTGTGAGGCATTCAGGTGGTCTGGACATCTTCCGGTGCAGAAGTATCTCACCAAGCCATTTGTCCAGTCGCACTCCTTGGGTAAGGAGTTGGCTAGGTTGGTGCGTGTTCTTTGGATCCTCCCACTCGCAGGCGGATATCTTGGCTGCCACGCTTCGGGCCATCTCTTGGCACAAGGCTCGGCCTCTGATAAGCTTGGTTGGCCGTACTTCGATGTCGAACTCCTGGATTTTAGCAATCCATCCTGCTCTCTTGTGACCCGACTCTCCTTGTATGATGAAGCTTCGGACGTCCGGGTGGATCACAAAGACAGTGACCTTGCTCTGGGAGACAAAGTGCCTAAATTTTCGGAGAGATTTCATAACTGCGTGAACCTGCCGCTCTATAAAGTTGTTCTTTTCTTCGTGCGGTTGGATCATTTGGCTCAGGAACGCTATGGGGCGCTCCTCGCCATCGTCTCCCTTTTGGGTCAGGACTGCGGCGTAACTCTCTGGTTCTCCCACCGCGTACAAGATGAAATCCTTGGAGTAGTCCGGGTTTATCAACACCGGTGCTTGTGCAATTCGAGCTTTGATTTCCTCGAAGGCTTGCCCCCTTTCTTCAGTCCGTAAGAATTCTGCATTATTTTTTAACAGTTCGGCCATGGGCTTGATTACCTGCGCGAAGTCCGGTATGAACTTCCGTACGAAGTTGATTTGGCCGAAGAAGGATTGCAGCCCTTTCTTGTCGATTGGGGCGGGCAAGCGGAGGAGGACCTCTGCTCTATCAGGGTCCACGGCTAGGCCTTTTTTGGAGATGACATGCCCCAGCAGCTTTCCTTCTTTTACGGCGAAGACAAACTTCTTCGGGTTTATGGAGATGCCGAATTCACACACCTTTCGAATATTTGCCGTGAGGAACATGATCTTCTCTCCTGTGAGAGAATACAGTCATGTCATCCAAGTAGATGACAATCACTTTGTTGAGCAGCTCTCGGAAGGCCAGATCCATGGCTCTTTGGAATGTGGCGCCAGCGTTGGATAAGCTGAAAGGCATGCGTTGATAGGCGAACGTTCCCCGTTTGGTGGTGAACACCGTCTTGTGCTGGTCCTCATCCTTGATCCATATTTGGTTGTAGCCGGAAAAGCCGTCTAAGAGGGAAAATCTCTGGGCTCCAGCAACTATATGGAGGATCTGATCGATTTGGGGAAGCGGATAATGGTCCTTGAGGGAGGCCTGATTTAGATTTCTAAAGTCCACACAAAGACGAATGTCTCCGTTCTCCTTCCTCACAGGAACCAAGTTTGCAACCCAGGATGAATGCTTGATGGGGTAGATGTTCTTGGCTTCCAGCATCTTCAAGAGCTCGGCCTTCATCATGGCCTCGATTTTTGGATTGATGGCCCTTTGTTTCTGCCGGAATGGTTTTGCGGCATCCTCTAGCTCAATGGTATGTTGGATTATTTCTCTGTCATACCCCTTCAAGTCCTGGTAGCACCAGGCTACTATGTCAGGGAATTCTCGACACAATACTCTGATCTGCTCGTGTTCCTCTGTGGTGCAATCAGTCCCGACCTTAATTGTTTTTCCAGGTTCCAGCTCCAGGTCGGCATACTGCTTCGGGTCTACTTTGATCCGGTGTGATATGGCTCTGTCGTTTTGATCAAATAGACTCTCAAGAGTAATCAGTCCTTTTGGGACGTGATTATTTTTTAACTGTATCAACCCCTCATATTGCTCGTCACCAGGGTCTCTACCTTCGATTGAACACGCTTCGTTAACCAAAAATATGACGATCTCCTCGTCACAGTCAAACACCTGCCAGTGGGTGTCCTTATCGAGGACGAAGGCACAGTAAATGGTACGAACCGGCTTCGGCTTCGGACGAGTGTCATCGGCCGAAACGTACCGGCTCCAACAGACGCCAGAATGTCAGCATGCTTGTTTTTCTCACGTGATATAGCCTTGACATTCAACAAGTCAAAAGACTCCATCAGATCCCAGACCCGATTTCGGTACGCCTTGAGATAGTGCTTCTTGGAGGTGCACTTATTCGTAATCTGGTGGCACACCAGCTTTGAGTCGCCGTAGATCTGCAGATGTTTAATCCCTAGCCTCTCCGCTTTTCGCAAACCCAAACACAGGGCTTCGTACTCCGTCGCATTGTCGGTACAACTCCAAGCCAACCTGTAGGTGTAATCCTTTTGAATCCCGGTTGGGGAAACCAAAAGTACTCCAGCACCGGCGCCATTCTTGCATCGTGCGTCGTCAAAGAAAAGCTTCCACAGCTTTTCAGGTGCAGGTACTACTTCTCTTCTTGCCGTCTTGTTAAGTCTCTTAGGCTGAACAATAGTGTAGCAACCTTGCTCAGTTTCAATCACTGCGTTGAAGTCCCGCAAGGAGAATTCATCTTCTACTTGCAACTGCTCGAGAGCTTGCTCCGTCATGTCCACTGTCACCAGTTCTTCCTCCGTCAGCTAAACCATGCAATCCTCAGGCTCTTCTCCGGGTATCTTCTCTACTAAGTAAGTGGAAGGCTTTTCATTGAAAATTTTTAGTCTCCTTCCCTTGAAGGGCACTTCCATGTGTGAGTAGTCCAGAGACAGATACCCTCCGAACTTCGCAGTGAACTCCCTGGAGAGACACATGCCGAAGTAGGGTTCCAAGTTGACGACCACAACCTCTTGGATGACCACGATGTCGAGAGCTTTGTGCAGCCGAATAGGGATGTCTTTAATGACACCGACTGTCTTGACAGGGGTGTCGTCCAGTTGCAGCACGCCTTGGCTGCTCCTTGTGTACTCCATCCCGATTTCGTCACAGACGACTCTCGACATTACGGTCGTGGAAGCACTAGAGTCCACCATACAGTTGTGCACTATGTACCCTTGCATCCGTAATGATAGATAGAAGGGAGGTGGTCTGTTCTTACCGGTGGCTGAGACTGTCAGGGGTTGAACCAGGACAACAGGCTGTATCTGCTTGCCATTCTTCATGATCTTCAGGGATTCCTGCAGCAGATCAACCTGGCCTGGGAGTTGAAGAGCATCGTACATGCTGATTCTTGCGGGGGTCCTCTTCAACTCGTCTACTATGCTGTAGCCCGAAGTGCTAGCTCCTTCCGCTTCTTTTGCCGGCTCATACTTCGTTCGGTACTGCTGAGTGGCCTCAACTCTCTGTCTCTTGGTCAGAGATGGATATTTCAGCTTCTCCTGAGCTTGTTCTTTGGTTTCAGCTGGAGGCTGAGCAGCGGGAGCTTTAGTCGGAAGAGCTTTGGCTATGGGAGGCTTGACTGCGGGAGTCTTCGCCGGAGGAGTCTTCTCTTTGGCTGTGTAGGGCCACAGCCTCTCAGGTTGCACCTTCTCTCTTCTGGTGTACACTTTTAAGGGTTTTGCAGCAGCTTCAGCAGACTTTTTGCTTTCCTTGGCAGGAGGCGGCAACGGATCTTCCTCTGAAACGGCGAAATTGCTTTCATCGCCCAGGATCATGTAGAGTTCTTCGTCCTCTATGGCGCTGCCGGCCAAGGTCTGGAGGTAGTGTTGATGCAGAGTGCAGTCTTCCTCGGCATGCGGGTCATTGCACGTGGTGCACCAGTTGACCTGGTCAAAAGTACCAGGTTGGTCTTCAATGGCAGCATTTATCGGAGGGGGCCGCATTTGCAATTGTTGCTTGGGGGGCCGATCCTTTGTCAGTGTCGGGGGCGGATATGGCCTCCTTGGAGCCAGGTCCATCTGGGCCTGCTTCTTTTTCAGGATAGTCATGTCGTTGGACATGGTGTGATAACCAGAGGCCAGAGCCCGTACCTCCTGAAGGATTTGATTCTGAATATCATGGTCGGGAGGCGGCGACAACTGAGTTGGAGGAGGTAATGCAGCCAATGGAGGAGTGGAATATTGTGCATGCTGCGGGGGAACAGGGAGTGCTGGAAAATGCGGAGGACGAGGAGGCGGATAATGAATTTGTGGTGGGCCATAAGGATTCACGACCGGCGTCGGATTCCATTGCTGCTGGGGTTGCTGTCCTGAAGTGGACGACTCCGAACCAGAAGCTGATGGATACTGAGATCGGGGAAAATCAGGGTAGATGGGTGGCTGTACTCTGTGCGGAAGCCTGCCGATGGAAATTATGTCCATTTTAGCTTGTTGGGTAGCCTCGTACAGAGTGGGGAACGTGTTGATTCTGGCTACCTTCAGCAGTAGGCAAATGTCTGAGTTGAAAGATCTCAGATAGTAGTAGGCGGCCTGACCTGCTGATGGTCGGAGTTCACGAGATACTCATTTCCAAGACCTCGTAAACCTGATGTTGAAGTCTGACACCTCTTGGGGGTGTCTGAATATTTTGGAACTGATGCAGGAAAGAAGAGGGATCAGCGGACTCGTTGCATCCTTTCACGAGCCTGCCGAATAACTGTCGCCACCCTATGATAGATCCCTCTGGCAGTGATCTCCACCAGTAGAGAAGCTTTCCCCTTAGGGAAAGGGCCAGCAGACGGGTCTTCACACTTTCGTCAGTAATGGAGTGACACTTTCGTCAGTAATGGAGTGTAGCGTAGCCAGGGCAAGAATGTCCTGGATGTGTTCATACGCCGTCTTGCCGTAGCCGTCGTACGTAGGGATAGACTTTAAGGCAGCAGGGGGCACAACTTGCTGTCCGACTAGGGCCAAGGGCCTCGTAGAATCCACCGTCGGGAAGAGGTCATCATCATCCAGATGATCAACCATGTCTGCTTCTGACCCGGTAGTGTACTCGGTATCGGAACTGTCCGAAGATGTAGATTCTTCTTCGGCCTCAACTTCTTCAATTTCAGCCTCGGCTTCTTCAATTTCAGCCTCGGCCTCTTGGATTTCTTCTTCGCGAGCTTGGTCATTAGCCAGCCTGACGCACTCGCCTGGAGCGTCAATGTCAATTTCGTAAAATTCAGGTGGGTTCTCCGGATTCCTTGCTCGCCACCTTCTCGTTTGCATGAAGGCGTTAGGACCGGTCTTCACGGACTCGGAGAATGTTCAGATATTTGCAGAGTCGCCAGGTGCTCTGATTTTTAACAGCAATGAAGCGAGCACTAGTGCTTCGATTCTGTTTGAGAGTGGGAAACTACCATGTCCCACCGGGCGTGCCTGAGAAACTGTTAGCACAGGTGGGTTTATCTAATTGGAATAGTGCTTGTCCCACCGATTATGGATCTTACTGAGACAGAAACAGTCTTTCCCACCGGGCGTGCCAGAGAAACTGTTGGTTACGAATCTGCCATGAGGAAAAGATTTGTTGTTAATGCGCCCAGATTCGCCCACAGATTGAAAGGCCAGAAGGAAGGAATGCCTTCCGTGCCAATCTCCGGAGAAGGCCGGCTTCCTGTGGGGTTTTGTGTTAAGATAAGAGTGCAGGGAAAGAGATAAAAGTGCAGAAAGAGATTCCAAATGTAATTGGAGTTGGGTGGGGGGAATAAGCAGCACAGCAACGAATCAATCACCAACTAACAGCATTCATCTACAAACATACATTGAAACTACCGCTATCAGCTATCCTATGTATCCTCTATCTATGCATTCTAGGAATACTTGGCCACCAAATGCCAGAGTCCAGAGTTCAGTACAATAGCAAGCAATGACACAAGAAACATGAGGTAGAAATGACAAGGAGAGGCAGCATACAAGACAAAAGACAGTAAGCAGAGCCAAGTATATGTCTGTATTTGAGGCAAACACACAGCTACAATTGTTCCCTAGCAATATATTCCCCTTCCACCACTTACAATGAAAATGTGGTGGGTATTTATAGCCCAAAATTCCCCCGATTACATTCATGGGCACAAAGTCCCAGACAAGACAGTAGCTGACACGAGCGGTCGAGGAGCTGCCGATGCCGACTTCGTCGGGCGGAGCTGTTCTTGCAAGCATGGTGTCCCTGAAGGCGGTACGGCTACGTGGCAGCGCGTTGGGTCAAATCTTTGGTCAGCAGGAATGCGGGTAGGTGCGGCAGATGGCACTTCACATTGGCTTTAAATGATGATAGTTGGCGCCGGTAGTGCGGCCCATGCTTTGTCCTTATCCCGGTCAAGTCTTGGCTCGAATCCCAAATGTGGATACTTGTCGGATGCTGATGTATGACACGTGTCTGCCTTGAAAGGCAGTTTATCGAACTTTGCTAAGGATTTGGGCGCCATCGGGTTGCGCAGGTAGAAAACAGCGTAGTTGGAATGGTCAACTTGCCTTAGCATTTTCTGAGTTAGCTTTACCCAACTGCGCACCGGTCAGAGCGCGCACCCCGACTTCGCTGCGAAGTCGGGTTGCGCACCGGCACTTGCTGTCTTCTTTCGCTCTTTCGGACTGCGCACTGGAAAAAGGGGCGCACCCCGACTTCACTGCGAAGTCGGGTGTCGCCCTAGTATTTTCTGTTTTTCTGCCAGATTGCTCCCTAGTGCGCCTAGGAAGAAGGGTGCACCTTGACTTTGCTGCGAAGTCGGGTGTCGCCCCTGACACTTAGTCAGATTTCGCTCATTTCCTGTTCTGCTGCGCACTTCGCATTCCCTACTGCGCTTCGACTGGGGGGCGCACTCCGACTTCGCAGCGAAGTCGGGTGTCTCCCCGACACTTAGAAATTTTCAGGGAACACCTCTGTTCTGGAAACTTTAGTGAGGGAAGAAAAGGGAAAAGAAGAAGGGGGAATGAAATTGCAAGAAAGAGGGAGGAAGGGAGAAATGAAGAAAGGGAAAATGAGGAGAAGGAAAGGAAAAGAGCAACTTACTTACAGAAACCAAAAACATGGCACCCCGTGCAAAATGTGGCAACAAGAACATAACTTTCTATTGAGACAATATTATCCAAAGCTGCCATTTGAGTTGCATGAGACATAAAAGAGGCCAATTTTTCTGGAGATGTTAGTTTTTCCTTCTTTATCAAATTCTTAGCCTAGGAAAAAAACTCAGCCATGAGAGCATTACCACCACTGTTACCTTCATAGTCTGTCCTATTGTCTTCAGAGTTCACATTGGGGGTAGCTGTACCTGCAGCAAGGAGAAGTATAGGACCCTCTTGTTTATTTGTTGTTTCAGAACCTCTTATTTTATGTCAAGGGGTTGCCCATGCTCAGAGGGGCGGCTCAAAATTTTGACTCGCTACATTTGGGAGAGATGCATCCTCCTTTGGAAGGACCAGCACACCATTTGCACGAAGAGACTAGGGCTCATTATAACATGCTTGCCAAAGAGAATCAACCAACTACCTTTCTTCCTTAGCTGCACCTAAATCATCAGATGATATCTGCCGGATATCATTGATGTGGGCCTCTAGAACTTGTTGAGATGTTTGCATTATGGTAGTGATCTTTCATCTGCTTCACCACATCTAGTGTTTGTGCTTGCATGGCTTCCATAAACCACCTTCTGTCTTTTACACTCAACTTGCGAGCGGAGTCGGTGACGTCAATATGGGAGGGAATCCATTTGAGGAGCCCGTCCCACTTGGGGCCGTCGAATCCTAACATCTTTTCTTTTTTGATTCTATTGAGGAGAAGGTTGATTTCAAGTTTTCAACAACCTTTATCAAACTAAAAGCTTTCGCTCTTCCTATAAAAAAAAATTGATTGAATGTTTTTTTTAAAATAAAACAAAGATAAATTTACCTTTCTTTTATATGTAACCTCCGTACTATCCTCTTCCAATAAAATAACTGCCATATGCGTTTAAGGATTAATTATTTTACCTCAATCTTCGCTATGTAATGTCCAGAATTTCCAGCCGATTGCATGCAATAATCTATTATTAAAAATATTCTGTTGCAGCGTCCTGCGTAACACTTTTCCTCGAACGTTATCTCCTCTGGCTCTGCTTTCTAGTCTGGGTTCGTTTCAAAGGTTATATCATTATCTTGTATCTGCACAAATATTTCTTTCTGCTTCTATCCGAGAGTGCTTTTTTCCTGCAATGCATTTTCTCCAGCAAAGGACTACAACTCGGATGTTCACCGTTTGTTTGCCAAAATGTCTTTCAAATACTGCTCAACGCAAAATGAATGCTGTGTAATACTCTCTTCTTCAAATAATTTATTTATCAATTAGTCTTTCAATTTCAAATTTCTCTCTCTTTAATTTTCTTTTTGCAATCTTCTTTCTTCGTATAACTCTCTTTTCTTCTTCAATCTTTCGTTCTTCTTTTTTGATTCTTAAAAAATACTTCTTATAACTCCCCTCAAATTTTTCTTCCTCCAAAAATATTCTTCTTATATCTCCCAACAACAATATTAATTCTTCCTTCCTCCAAAATCTTCTTCTCTTCAATAAAATAACTTTAATAAAATCACTTTCTTCAAATCAATAAATCTGCCTTACTTGGCAATTCTTCTTCAATATTCTGCAAATTTCCAGCGCTTTTTTTAGCTGGTTATCTTCAACTTTGGGCAATCTATTCAACCCTCCTCTTCAATCTTCTTTAATCTTCTTTCTTCTTCTTCTTCTTCAATCTCCAATCTTCAATCTTCAATCTTCGTAACTGTGTCTTTGAATTATTACAGATAACTTTAGTGCAACCGTGAACCTTCCTTCTTCAAGGCTTGGCTTCTTTCAAATACGGTGTTCTCACTGCTTGTCTTTTGCAAATATGGGCCTTACATCTACAAGGCTTGGCTGCTTCAAGAACACGATCTTCTCACTCCTATCTCTTTCAAACGTTGCAATCTCTCCACTCTAGCTCTGGTTATAATGGTATCAAATCACCTCTATACTCGCAGGATAATTTCCACAAGATCTTACAATATTTCTTGTGCAATAATGCACACATAAAAACACTGAAATATTATTGAAAAAATCTACTGTAGCATGCATAAATGCAATCCTACTTCGATACATAATATAGAGCTTTGTGTTCAATATATATTTTCATGAGACTCTTCATTTGCCTGATTCTTGACGTTTACTCTCCTCAAACTCACAGGAGAACAACTCTTCGTATTCCTTTCGTACATAATGAACCTCACATAATACATAAGTACAAAGTTTATCATTATTACATATAACTCCCTACTTCTAAACTTGACACCTAACCTACATAACTCACATTTACTTAACTCTATGACACATACTATAAACCTAAATATTAAACACTCCCTAAAATATTTACATGACCAAATAATGTAATACCTCCAACACTTGTGAGCTTTTGTTTCTTGCTTTTAATTTGTGATATTTATGTTTTATAAACGTGTCGAGTGCCACATAAAAGTTCTCACCACCACTAAAATAAGTTAGTGTATTGTGATCTGTGCATTAATGATTTTTCATTCTTTTATGATACTCGTAATTTTCTAATATATTTTGTGTGAATTGTGGAGGAAAAATGGCACCCAATGGTTATTGATTATTGTTGACAATTTTGTCACATTGCTTAAAGGGGTAGAGAAAACTAAAATTTTGTAAAGTATTTTCTTATTTTTCATGAATTTGTTCCCTTGCTTTTTATTGTATTTCAAGGCATTACAGCAATTTTGGTTTCCATTTTTGCCCCCCTTGTATATAATCCATGTATATAAGAACTTCGCCAGCAAAACAGGGTAAGATAAGAAGCTTCGCTGAAGAAAGAGAAGGTAAGGGGGCAGCTTCACAAAGAAGGGACAGGAAAGCCTAAGTTCGAGCCCGGAATATTTCTAAGGCATGGAAGGAGCTTCACTCATGAAGCTGCCAAAGCACCTACTTCGGGCAGAAAAGTTGCGAAGCTGCGATTGTAAGTTGCCGGGATTTTCTAAGTTAGCGGGGTTACTTCGCTAGAATTTTAATGAAGCATTCACTTCGGCCCTCTTCTTTAGCGAACCATTTCAGTGGCAGGTGCTAGTTTGCTCCAGATCCTAGCGCAGCATCCACTTAGGCCGTCTCCCTAGCGAAGATCCCAATTGAACCATTGCTTCGCCGAAGCACCAGGAAAGGAAAAGGAAAATGTTCTAAGGCAGGGAGCCAGCTTCGGCCAAAACTTCTCCGAACTGCCATCTTTTAGACGGTTCGCTGCGAAGTAGTTTCATAACCCGTTGCCAGCAGCCAGCCGCTTCGGGCAAATTCTTTGCGAAGCAGCATTTTTGCTCACCTCCTGAGCGAAGCAGCATAGCTAGAGGCCATGCCTTTCACGAGCAACATCCACTTCGGCCTAAACACCTAGCGAAGCCATTTTCAGGGGCGTTTTCCGGCGAACCATCAATGCTTGTTTATCATTCTCCCCCTGCTTCGGCTCAAGTCCATTGCGAAGCGACGCTCTGATTTGAAATCTGGCGAAGTTCCTCCTAGGGCATGATCAACGATAGTGCTTCCTTCGAGGGGCACACATACCAAGGCTAGGTATGAGTTCGAGACAGGCTCGCGGCACATAATTACCACTTTCCCCGTCTAACGCGGCCCTACAACTAGTTATAGAAATGGGATGTGAAATATCATTTGCATAAGAAGGTGAGCGCGATTTTTTTGGCCATCGGAGCGTCCTTGTAAACCCAGTTCATTAATGGCTCAGAGGGTCGGGTCCTCTATAAAAACCCACGCATTGTAATGAAAAAAGAGGGGGAACATATTGCTTAAGAAGCTGTTGTAATTAGACGTTCTGCTATCAACATTGGAGATCTTTTGGCTCTGAATTTGTGTCTCTTTTTATGCTGCCTCTAGCAAGTATTTCTGCTTTCATTTATTTTTCTGACTACTTGAATTCTGATATCTGGATTTTAGCATTGGGAGATAAATGTGTTTGGAATTTTGGTTAGAGGATACATAGAGAGACATTTGCAGTTTCAGTTTTTGTTACATCTTCTATGTTGAATGCTGTTGGTTTAGTTACAGTTAAGTTATTGTGCTGCTTGTTCTTGCCCATTGAAATATCCAGTTATTTCTGTTCCTTTATGTACTTTTTATCTCTTTCCTGTACCCTTGACTCTTTTTAATCTCTTTCCTGCACTCTTATCTTAAAACCCCCAAGTAGTTTAGTATAGGAGCCGGCCTTCTCCGGAGATTGGCACGAAGGGCATCTCTTCCCTCCGGCCTTTCAATGTTGGTCCAGGTCTAGGGCGCGTAGACATACAAAATCCTTTCCTGTGGCAGATTTGTGAGCAACAGTTTTTGGCACGCCCGGTGGGACCTGGTCAGTCTCACCTTATGAGTGGTATTGAGAGTTGAAGCTCATCTCAGTACTGTAAGACTCGAGCATCTGGCGACTCTGTTTAACGTAAAAATCTTCAAAGCCTTAGAGACCGGTACTAAACATCCGTGCCTTCATGCGTACGAGATGGAGAGTTAGGAATAGTGGAGAAGAGACCGAGTTTTTTGAACTCGACATTGATGCCTTCGGGGAATGTCCTAGGTTAGTCACACTTGATTCACTTCTACGTGAAGGGTCATCGCAAGAGGCTGTCCTTGACGAACAAGGTCCGACTTCGGATAGCACTGCGACCAGTCTTCCCCCTAATCCCCCGAACTCTCTAGACCACCAAGGCGCCTCTATTCCACTTAGCAGTCAATTGGGTATTTTGGGAACTTCGGTTTTGCCGAACCAGCTATTGCTTACTCCCAGCCAGCTAAGTCAAAGCACAAATATGGCTCAACAACAACAACAACAACAGCAGCAACAACAACAACAACAACAACAACAACAACTGCCACAACCCCCGCCTAGGCTGTTCACAGCCTGGAATTCTGCTGGGCCATTAAATATAGCAGGACAGGGGCAAATCCCACCTGCTGCTCTGAAGTCGATACCCACCTTTGACGGTATGGGGAAGACTGCGTTCGAGCACATCCAAGATATTGCTTCTCTAGCCGCGATCCATAATATCACAAAAGAGGAGGTCATGGTGCGTTTATTGATTTCGTCCCTCCGAGGGAAACTCCTCTATTGGTACAAAGCTCTACCACCCGACACTATAACGGGATGGGATCAGTTAGCTGGACAACTGATGAGAGGATTTAATGAGTCCGTTGATCCCTCCTCTCTCTTGCATCAATTCACAACGATCCAGAGGCACCCTCAAGAAGAGAGCTGATTTCAATGTGAGGTTCGCCCGAACCTGGCAGAGGGTACCTACTGGACTACGACCAACTAGTGAAGCTGCAACCTATTATTACCTTAGGGCCTTCAACGCTGACATTAGCATGATGATAAGGTTTTCAAATGTTAATACCTTCCCCGAATTATATGAGTTGGCCCAGAAGGCGGAGATGGATTTGATCGCTATTGGTAAACTCCCTTCGAGGATGCCGATGCCCATATTCCTAGAATTTCCCCAATCGCAGTACCCTAGTGCCACTGCTTCGCAGAATTCCACATCTCCGGTGTGCCCAATCCCACCATGGAATCCCAACCCCACAGTGTCTCAGTTCACCGCTCCACAAATACATTTCCCTAGAACTTCGGCATCACAACCTACGGTTCTTCCACCATTTCCGGTGTTACCAGCGCCACCCCAATACCCTGCCTTGCCCCCGGTACCAACAATAGCCCCATTGCCACCTACGATAGCATCGACCCCTACAGCCGTGGACATACAGGCTAAGCTATTGCAGGAGGTTTCATCTTTGAATTCTACTATGCGAACTTTGTCTAACGACATGGCCGTCATGAAGAAAAAGCAAGCGCAGCAAGAATTCTTGCCAAGAAGGTCGTATCCTCCACCGGCGCTCACTAAGGACCAGGCGACATAGTCAGGCAGACCTCCAGCGAGGAATGCCGCTATCAATGAGGAGCCAAGCACTTATGATTACGTGCATTGGTGCTCCACCTGCAATGACCCACATGAAGAGGGCACTTGCATGTTACATCAACATTATGTTCAAACATTATTGGGCAGTGCCTCCAGCGGTCAGGTCAATATGATAATGCAAACAGGTCACAATCTGGTGATCGCTGAGGAAGAGCAGGTTTCGGTCCTCACCAAAGGGGAAAGAAACCGATGGAAGTAGACGTAGCTCAAATGGGTCCCTTGAAGGTGTATACCCATCGCGAGAAAGAACAACAACTTGGTAAGGCTCTCGACAAAGCTCCTCAGCCTCCGCCAACAAAAGAGAAATCCCAGCAGGCCGTTGCAGCTCGACCCCAGGCCGAAACCAAAGAGCAGGCTAGAGAAAAACTCAAATTTCCTTAGTTAACAAAGCGACAAAGTGTCGAAGCCATGCAACAATACCGTACAAAATACGAGGCAGCAAAGGAACCAGAGATACCTGCTACCACAACATATAACATCGTGGATGAGTTAAAGAAAACTCCTGCTAAGATCAGTCTGTATGACGCCCTGCAACTACCGGGACAGGTGGACTTGCTACAAGAGTCCCTGAAATCAGCAAAAGTGGGGAAATCAACACAGCCCGTTTTGGTTCAACCCCTACCCACTTCGATCACCGGGAAAAACAGGCCTCCTCCGTTTTACTTGTCCCTGCAGATGGAAGGATACATCGTTCATAACTGCATGATTGACTCCGATGCCGCAACTACAGTCATGCCGAAAGCCGTCTGCGAAGAGATAGGGATGGAGTATACGCGAAGCAGTCAAGGCGTGCTCCAGCTGGACGGTACCCCTGTGAAGACAGTCGGCGTAATCAAGGATATACCCATCCGGTTGCACAAGGTACCCCAAATCGTGGTGATACAGGAGGTGGTAGTTGTTGACCTTGAGCCCTATTTTAGCATGTGCCTCTCAAGAGAGTTCACGGCCAAGCTGGGCGGGTATCTTTCCATGGACTATTCACATCTAGAAGTTCCATTTAAAGGAAGAAAGGTCAAAATCTACAATGAGAAACCTTCTACGTTTCTCGTAGAAAAGATGACCTAAGAAGGGGAAAACGATGATTCAGTCCACTCGATAGCCGAAGGGATGGAACAGGTGGACTTAGTGGAAGAGTCCTTAGAGAAGCTGTATGCCGAGGACGAATTTTCACTAACAGATTTCAATGCGATGATAGAAACAGAGATGGGATGCTACTCCATCGCTAGACTTGAAGAGCCCACGAGGCCGATGCAGGAGAATAAGAGAGTTGCCCGAGATGAATTGTGGAAATTGTTTTTCGACAGCGCCAGGTGTAGAAATGGCGCTGGGGCAGGGATACTCCTAGTATCACCATCTGGCGAACAAAAGGATTATTGCTACCGGATGGCTTGGAGTTGCACCAACAACGTAGCCGAATATGAAGCCCTATGCTTAGGACTGAAGAAGGCAGAGAAGTTAGGCATTAAACAACTCCAAATTTTCGACGATTTAGAACTGGTATGTAATCAGATCACAAATAGATGTATTTCCAAAAAGCATTATCTCAAGGCATATCGCAACAGGGTATGGGACCTGTTCGAGCATTTCGAATCGCTTAATGTGCAGTCCATCCCACGGGAGAAAAACAGGCATGCTGATATCTTGGCTTCTATCGGGGCCAGATACTCTCCAGCTGATGAAATGGTGCACAAGCCCAAAGTTGTGAGGACCATTTACAAGCCCTTTGTGCCAGACAAGGATACTCATTGGCAGGTCTTTGACAGCGATGAACAAATCATCAACTTTCTAGTTCAAGAGGCAGCCACCGTCGAAGGGAGAATCCCGAAGATGAAGAGTATGAAGGGTTGATTCAGCTGAAGAACAACCATGTTTTGAAAGGATTGATCACCTTAGAAAGCCTGTTCGATCAGAATGATAGGTCAATTTCCCAAGGGATCAAGGCCGATGCGAAGCAATACCGGGATCTAGAGCTCGAACAAGGGAAAGTGATAAAGGTCGGGACAGATTGCACTCCAGCAAAATTGGAACAGATCCGGTCTTTATGCAAGAGATACCCAGACATAGTGGCGTGGTCTTATCAAGACCTAAAAGGCTACGACCGACAAGTCATTCAACATACAATCGAGCTACAAGAAGGGGTCAAACCTTTCAGACAGAGGCAAAGGCCGGTCAACCCGAAGGTCGAAGTCCTAATGAAGGCCGAACTCCTAAAAATGCTTGAAGCTAAAATCATTTATCCAATAAAGCATTCTTCTTGGGTTGCGAACCTCGTCCCTGTCATAAAGAAATGGGGATATCCGCTTGTGTGTGGATTTTTGCAACCTAAACCAGGCTTCATTGAAAGACCACTACACCCTCCCACAGATCGATCAGATCCTGCATTTAGTAGCAGGAGCCCAACGTTTTTCCTTGCTCGATGGTTTTTCAGGGTATAATCAGATCTGGGTTAGAGATGAAGACCAACACAAGACGACATTCACCACTAAGTGGGGAATGTTTGCTTATCAGCGAATGCCGTTTGGCCTTTCAAACGTAGAAGCCACATTTCAAAGGGCTATGGACTTAGATTTCAACGAACTACTGAATAAAATCATCGTTATCTATTTAGATGACATGACTGTCTTTTCTCGGAAAAGGGAGGATCACACTTCGCACTTGCAGCAGATATTTGAAAGGTGCAGAGAATTCGGCATCTCGATTAACCCGAAGAAATCTGTCTTCGCGGTGAGAGAAGGGAAGCTGCTGGGACATGTTATATCAGAAAAGGGACTCGTCGTCGACCCCGACAGAGCCGAAGCTCTCCTTAAGCTTCCACTCCCGATGAATAAGAAAGGGCTGCAGTCATTCTTCGGCCGGATTAATTTCGTAAGGAAATTTATCCTGGACTTCGCCCAAGTTATTAAGCCGATGTCCGAACTCCTGAAAAAGAATGCTGAGTTTGCCTGGACAGAGGGAAGAAAAAGAGCATTTGAGGCGATCAAAGTCCGAATCGCTCAGGCTCCCGTACTGATTAAACCGGATTACAACAAAGATTTTATTCTTTACGCGGTCGGGGAGCCTGAAAGTTATGCAACGGTCTTAACGTAGAAAGGGGACGATGGTTAGGAGCACCCAATTGCATTCCTAAGTCAGGTAATCTAGCCCCATGAAGAAAAATACAACTTTATAGAGTGCCAGGTGCACGCGGTTATGAGGTCCCTTAGGAAATTCAAGCACTTTGTCTCTCAAAGCCGAACCACAGTGTATGTCGTCCACCCAGATGTGCGAAGCTTCATCATCCAGGGCGAAATGGGCAGCAAAAGGGCCGGCTGGGTCAATAAAATACAAGAATTTGATGTTGAGATCCGACCTACTAAATTGGTTCGCGGTCGCGCACTATGCCAGGAGCTTGCGAGGAGTATCGTTGCCGAAGTAACATGCCAATGGGATGACCCAGTAGCAGAAGGAAGCTTCGCTGGTCAGATAACTGGTGAAGAGGACTGGGTTAGTGAGATAGTCAAATATTTCAACACTGGGAGGTGTCCCCAGCACTTGAATGCTTCGCAGCGAAGACGGTTCAGGATGCGATCCCTCCGTTATGTCTTATGCTCCGAAGGACTGTTTTTTAGAAATCTCGATGGTGTTCTCCTAAAATGCATCAGAGAGAACGAAAAAGAGAAAGTCCTCAATGATTTTCATTACGGGATGTCAGGAGGCCACTCCTCGGGAAGGCCGACGGCCTTAAGAATAATCAGGGCAGGCTATTATTGGCCCACAGTCTTTGCCGACGCCTTCGCAGTCTGCCGAAAGTGCGAACAATGTCAAAAGTTCGTTGGCCGAAATAAGAATGCCCCCATGCCCCTCCAACCAATACAAGTCGAAGCGCCGTTCCAACAATGGGGGCTAGATTTTGTAGGGGTCATATCGCCGAATTCATCAGCAGGACACAAGTTCATCTTGACTGCGACAGACTATTTTACCAGATGGGCCGAAGTAGTGCCCACGAAACACGCCAATCAAGAAACAGTCATCACGTTCCTAGAAAGTTTGATCACCCGCTTTGGCGTCCCTGAAGCAATAGTGACAGATAATGGCCCCGGGTTCACAGGCACCAGGATTAATGAATTTGCCTGTAAGTACGGGATATATCTCAAGGCCACCTCAAATTACTATCCACAGGGCAATGGGTTAGCAGAATCAACGAATAAAAACCTGCTAAAATTATTGAGAAAGCTTATAGAGAGGAACAAGAGGACTTGGCACCTCCTCCTAGACCAAGTGCTATGGGCCGATCGGATCTCTATCAAAATGTCAATCAAGATCTCATCCTATACCCTGGTCTACGGCAAAGAAGTTGTCTTGCCGACTCACATAGATATTCCTGCATTATGGATGTTAGATATCGAGAAAGGGGAATTTGATCCCATGGAAGCTAGGCTAGCCAATTGCTGCAGCTGGAGGAAGACCGAGAAAAAGCCTATGAGGTCTTTGCGAGATACACGCAAATTACCCGAGACTGGTTCAAAAGAAAATCCTCCACCCGTACTGTCAAAGTTGGGGACCTAGTATGGAAGTGGGACTCATGGAAGGCTAAGCCAGGCAACCACGATAAGTTTGACGCTTTTTGGGGAGGGCCATTTGAAATCATGCAAGTAAATCAAGCTAATTCCTTTATCCTCAAGGATATGACCGGCCAGACTCTACCCATCCCGGTCAATGGTCTTCATTTGAAGGCCTTTCACCATTAAGAGGTACCCCAAAATTTTTTGCCCATGTACATAGCATTTTGTTTCCAGTTATCTACACTTGTATAATAGTGAATTTGTCTTTAATAGTGATTTTATAAAGTTCCCTAAAATTCACACATAGGCGCCAAGACCCATCCTTCTTGCGCTTGTAGCCATGCACTTTGATTTTTGACCTTCTAATGATACTTACTAAAAATAGAAGTGTGGTTCCAGGAGTTACTATTTTTAGTAATGAGTCAAAAAAAGTGTTTTGGTGCTATATCTCAAAATGACAAGCTCGAGAAGATGAATGTAATGGGCTAGGTCCCACAATGACGTTTTTTGGCACCTTAGAAAAAGTGCATGGAGGCTATATACCAAAATGATCAGTTTGACGAGACGATCACAATGGGGTATATCCCACAACACTGTGTTGGCACCCTAGACTTATTTTTTTATTTAGGAAAGTGTTTTCTTCAAGTGTTGTCGGTTTTTCTCCTGGAGTCTCGGTTCAGTCAAAAAATTGACTTTTGTCTGACAACCCCTTACTAGACTTTGCACAGTCTGTTACTGACACTGTTCTGTCTAACACCGTTTTGTCATTGACACTGTAGCTCATTGTCTCTGACGATTGTTTGGGCTAACTCTGTTAATGACAAGTTCCCTGTCTGTTATGAGTGTTGAATGTCACAGGCAACTGTTATTGATGCTAGCAGACTTTGTCTTGACTGTTACTGACTTTGAATGAATACATATTGATTTTTCTCGTTAGAACCTGTCTTGACCATTATTTTCATCACCAATTCTTTTGTCTGTTTCATGCAGTAATTTTGGGATAGTGCAGTCTCCTTAGTATGATCAATTTTTATGGTTAGATTTTTGGTTTCAGGTTTAACATTCAACAGAAACAAGGTACTCTAGGCCAGGTTGTATGTACTGTCCATAGCTCTCCGTTATACCACAATGACAAACGATAGTGCTTGGACCAATATATCAAGCCACTACTCAAGGAGGATTCCACACATAACCTTGAGCAAACTACTCGCCTCTCTGATAGTACAGGAGGGTGATCTTCTCGAATGCTGTGTCCGGTGCACTATGGAAAATACACGGTTGAAATGTTTTTAGGGCTAAAGGTTTCTCCTAATCCTAGGGGGTTTCTCGATATACTCGAAGGTACGTGGGAGCTCAATTTCGTATATGGATGTTGTTTGGACCTGGGTATTGGAGCCTAATTGCCCCTCATTTCACTAGACGCTTTGCGGGCAATCTAGCTTAGCCAATAACGACAACGCCTCAGTGATATTTTAAAACCCTTGACACATGGTTTCTAACCTAGTAAACTAATACAGAAAAAAAAGGGTTAGATTTTTTATCTATTTTTTAATAGGAAAATAGGTGGAAAAATGAAAACATAGAAAATTTATACCTAGCAGTTGAAATGGCAGGGCAAGAACTGTCGCAATCGCAGTTGAACACAGCCTTGGAAAGTGCTCTGATACCACTTGTTAGGAACCTTCTAATTAAAATAAGAACATCCACATAAATATTGCAATGAAAGCAATAAATTCATGAAAGAACATAATATTGCAATATGAAATGTAAATGCAGAAATCTCACAAATCACAATACAGAATCATGGGCCTCTTTGAGGGGGCAACCTCCTTCAATACTTTGATTTCAATTATGCAAAAAGATACATCCATTCATGCCCCTCACATTTTTAAAGACTCTTCATAACCCTACCTAATGCTCAAGGTTGGCTTACATGCAAAATGCCACCCGAGCTAGAATCTTCTACCAAACAAAACAGTTACATTCTTTATAACAATTACATAAAATGGCGCCACTTGTTTAAGTGTCTCTAGTACCACAAACTATTACAAACCATTACATAATATCATTACAAAACATTATAATGGGGTCCCCACGTTAAGAAGGTGGTTATTACATAATAGTGTTAGGATGGAGTCCTAACAGTAACCTCCTTACAAAATATTCCATTTCTTCAATAGTCCTTTGAGAGTTACATCCTTCCCTTTTTATAATATTTACAAGCATAATTCCTGACATTCTATGACAATCTGCTATGACAGTATTCTATGACAATATTCCTGACTACATATTCTATGACAGTTACATTCATGATACCGAAGTGGTTACACATGATTTTATTACAAAAGCAGTTACATGATTGACAAAAGGCGTTATATACATAATTCTATGACACACACTTTACATACAAGCTCATGTATCCATGTGAGTTACAAGTGTCGGGTACGTAACACTTTCTTCTTGATGGATGACAAACTCCTTTTTGTGCATGACAAACTTCCTTCTTCATGAATGGCAAACCCAAAAGGAGAAGGGTGTCACAAACTATTAAGAATAGAGGGTTTGAGCACAAACATAGTTCTAAAACTTGTAGCGATTTTACTCCATTAGCTTGGATTGATCCAATCACTATCCAATTTCACAGCCTTTGGGAAAACATCATGCACATCTCCTTCAACCTGTGTTTTCCCTTTAGAGATCTCTTTTCTGCATTTGGAAATCAAGAGATTCCTACACATGCTAGTGTCATGATTCTTCTTGTCACAATTTTCACATGAGGGAAGGTCCCAACAAAACTGAGATATATGAGCTTCTTTTCCCCAATAATCACAACAAGATATGAAACTAGAAGGCTGATGTTTTACATGTCTTTCCATGGATGCATACTTATGCTTGTGTTGTTTAGAGCTTGCATTAGACTTGTCCGATGTGGCAGCTGCCCTCAATCATTTTTCTTTGGAGGCCATACCACATTGATTCCAAATATGTACACCGTGTCAATGACTCAGAAAATGTTGGATGTTGGCACCATTTTCAAGGTGACCACGAGTGATTGAGAATCATCATTGGTTGGGAGGAGATGATGAAATTCGGTGTTTGTATGGATTTCAAGATGGAAATGATTAAGGATCCCTTTCCAATTCTATTCACTAACTCAATCTTGGTGGAGGTAGCTGGACACGAGATGTACTCTTGGATGGATTCTTAGGCTGCAATTAAATCAGCATAATGGAAAAGCTTAAACTGAAGGTGTCCTTTGTTGTCAAAACTGGAATCTATAGATGCAACAGGATGCCCATTGTGTTGTGCAACATGTTGATGACATTTCAGTGAATCATTCTGTACATCTTGGGATGCGCTTTCATCAGTTGTTGCTTGTCATCATAACCGTTCCTCCACTAGGAGGTAGGCTTACTAATTTGTGACTCCAAATAAGTATGCTCAAGAATATGAAATTCATGCTGCCAGATTTTGATGAATTGTAACAAACCTTATTAATGTTCCTTTTGTATTTGTGTTGTTCTTATGTGTCTTTCCAGCAGGATATGCATAACCTCCTTGCTTTTTCTAATGATCTTAGGGTCATGCTGTGGCTTCATAAGGTTGTGCTCTATATAACTGACAACCTCATTGAATATGCTTTACTGTGGTATGAAATCCATGTTAGATTGATGCTTATAGTTATAACAGTCTTTGGAGTCTATCAAATTGTATGCTGAAGAATATAAAAGTCACGCTGCCAGATTTCGATGAATTGTAACCAACCTTATCAATATTCCATCTGTATTTGTGTTCTTATATGCCTTCCCAGCAGGATACGTTCTTTTTAATGAACATGGGTCTTAATCTTGTTAAACAGGGTTTTGCATTTGTGGATGATGTTATTTAGAAGTTGGAATTTAATGTTTTCATTTCTCTAATATAATCGCTTGCAAAAGAGATTGCGACATTATTAGATTTATCCATGTGTGTATTGACCGACTGGAACAATGCATTTCATTCTTGTTATATACTTTGGTTGGGATATTTATTTTTTTACCCATTTAATTTCTTTTGATTTATTGAAAATAAGGTTGTAATGTGTAAGGGATAATTTTTTTATTTATATCCTTGTTGTTGAAGTCATGGAATTTGCATTTGGTGCAGGGGGCACAAAATTTGAAGAAGTCAAAGCTTTATGGAAAGATCAGCAAGGAAGTTATATCAGCGTTTGTAACTCTTCCCTGTTTTGAACCACATTTTTGTTTTTAAAAGGAAATTTTGTTTTTTACACTTGTTGAAAACCTACTTTTGAAGTGGTTTTAGATCCTTTTTACTGATTTTCACATTGGCTTTAAATCATAGTCACTTGGAGACTTGTATCTCCTACTTGGTACTCATACTTGGTATTGGTACTTGTCTCTCATACCAATACTTGTCTTAGACACTTCTCTAGATGCCCAAGTACACATCCCGAGACTTTTGGATGTATCCCACCCATCTCCACTTCAGAAACTGTGTACCCTGCCCATGCAAAACTGTAAAGTGCCAACACGACTGATTACACTTCAGAAACAAGCTAGCTAAAATTGATTGCATTTGACTTGTGACATTTCCTTTCCACCCTTGTTAAAATATACTACAAGGGTTTTTACAAGCAATCCTAAACGGGGTCAAAAAATTAAATGGCTCTTTGAGAGACCCTAAACAACGACATTTTCAGTAAACAAAGGACTTAGAGGACGTAGGTGCTCAAGAAGGCCTATTTTATGACTCTTTGAGAGGCCATAAACTTATGAAATGAACATTATACCTTAAAGTGCACTTGAGGATTTCTTGGTTATTTATTAAGAGGTCAATAAAGGGTTTATGACTCTCTAATAACCTATTTTAGGACTTTAAATCATGAGCCTACTTTCTACTCATGTAGATTGCTTAAATTGTTACGTATTTTGTATCTTGATTATTTTTAATTTTTACTTCTCTTTTGTGTATTTGGTATATGTATGTGTATTAATTTTGGCATTTCGTAGTTCCTGCATACCCATTGTTTGAAAATTGACATCCTTGTTGCTGTCTCCATCCTCATCCCCATCCCATCCCCGTTTCCCATTCCCATACCAGTACTTGTCTCCTGGTGACTATGCTTTGAATTGAATAATCATCTGGAAGGAGCTTTTGTTGACATTCACATCTCTCTTAAGAACTTTTGGGAGACTCTTTTACTAGGAAAGTGCCGTCCCTTAAGATTGACCCTCAAAGAGACATGCTCTTTATGATATCCCAGGCAGGTTGCCTCCCCATTCCCTTCTTGCCACTTTTTCATCTTTAGTTTCATTAGGCAAACTATTTCCAAATAAAGTACTAGTAAAGCAACAAATGGTGAAGGGCTCCTGGCTAAATTCCTGAAAGCTAGAGTAGACATCTTGATTACTCGTATTGCTGATTATTGTAAAGATATGTTCTGCTTTGGCAAGCGTGACTATGTTCTCAGAACATTAGTCAACCTTATTTGCAAGTCAGGTGTTATTACAGATTCACAGAATTAATGCACTGTTATGATTAAAATACCTTTGTCAAGCTTTGCTATTATTGTTTACATGTAACTTTCAGATTTACTGAAGAAGAGGCAGCTCAGTACCCAAGGCCTAACCAAGTTTTGTTGGGATTTTCAGACAATCAATCATATGTTTATACATAATAGAGGAAGCTGCACAAAATTTGTCTAAAGGTTTTTGTGCTTTGTTGGTTTCAGAAAGACTTTGACTTTGTCTCTGGACGCTTTTTCGAATTGTCCATGATTTTAAGGTTTTGAGCTTAAAGTGGCTGCTATTGTGGCCTCTAAGAGATTGTGGTGAGGGGTTCTTTCGTACAATTTGAGTATTTGAGACTAGATTAGTATCATATTTGTGGTCAAGCAGCATTGTCCACTTTCTCCCACTCTTTTGGTTCTTTGTATTGATGAGTTGCAGTGGCTTTGCTGGGGCTGATTATTATTGATTCTTTCCTTTTTTTCTTCATTGCTTCTCTTTCTAGAAGAAATGGTCATTTAGGCCTTTTCCTAAAAAGGGGTTTAAAAGGCAATTAGACCTTTTGGCCTTGTTTTCAGACATTTATTTATTTTTGTAATTTACATGGTGGAATCGGTAGCCGCCACGAATCCGGGCAGGCTGTCCGGCTTTTATGGCCGCCACAATATTCTGCGCTATCCGTCCTAGAAGCCGCCACACAGATCTTCGCGCAATCCGCCCCTATAACCACCATGCCACAATCATTTAAAACCTTTTACGCCGCTGAAAGCACTTGTTTTCAGACATTAGGTAGCTAATAACTTAACATTTCTAAACTGAAAGTTAAAATTTTTAAATAGCTTAAGAGTGTCCTATTCCAGCTTCAATTCTGATATAGAAGATGACTGCTTGAGATCCCAACTTGTCTGACTTATTTGAGGTTCCTGTTGGCATTTTTTCCACATTAAATTTTTCGACAAAATTTTGCCCAAGTATGAGGCTTCAAGCGGCAAAGCACATGCAGAAGTGTTGGCATTTTCGCAGGCCCTAAAAGAGGATGAAATGATCTTAGGATATTTCGTCATTGTAGATCTTTTTGCAAGCTTTCCGGCGATATATTATAATAGGCGATTGGGGCAGCGGATCAAAAAAATACATTCGTTTATGCCCCCTTGTCTTTTAAAGATATATTTCATGCAACCCTAACCTAATGCTCAAGAGTTGCTTACATGCAAAATGCCACCCGAGCTAGACTCTTCTGCCAACAAATAGTTACATTCTTTATAACGGTTACATGAAATGGCCCCACTTGTCTAGGTGCCTCAAGTGCCACATACCATTACAAATTATCATTATAATAGGGTTCTCATATTGGAAAGGGGGTCATTACATAATAATGTTAGGATGGGGTCGTAACATGCCCTTCCCCTTAAAACAACTTTGTCCTCAAAGCTGGATATGAGGAAATTGTTGTTGTAGCTGCTGGAGAGACTCCCATGTGCCATCTTCTGGTTGTAGTCCATGCCATTGAAAAAGAACTTCAATGATGACATGGTTGCGAAGGGTGCACGATCTTCGATTCAAAATTTGTTCAGGCTTGAGCATGATGTGTTAGTTAAATCTTAAAATTTTACCTGCAAGCAGAAAACACAATAACACAGAAAAGACAGTAACACAGAGATTTTACGTGGAAACCTGCAATGTGCAGGAAAAACCACGGGGCAATGGCAGCTTCTTTATTTTATTGATTTCAGCAAACTTTACATTCACACAACTTGTTTACATGCAAGGGGTCGTTCCCCTTTTATAGATAAATGAAGGAAGGCTCCGAAAACTGTTCGTTTCCTCTCCCAAAGGAAGACTCCGAAAACTGTTCGTTTCGTCTTTCGGAGCTACACGTTTGGCGGCTACCCGTTTGGAGCTAGACGTCTGGAGCTACCCGTCTGGCACAACACTTCTAGACGTCTATAGGTACCCGTCTGTAGATAGACTTCTGTAGACTAGATGTCTGCAGATAGACGTTTGCAGACTAGACGTCTGCAGTCTAGACGTTTGCAGCTAGACGTCTGCAGTCTAGACGTCTGCAGCCTAGACGTCTGGAGCTACCTTTTGCTGAAGAACATTAGAGATCTGGATAGTGACTTCATCTCCTAACATTCTCCCACTTGAAGTCAGTATACAAGAATTCTTTGCCTATGTTTTTCCATCCAGTGCCAATTGCCCAATGCTGCCCTTATTACATTTTCAGCAAGCCCAGAGAAGTTTTGCACCACTCAAACTTCTCTGTCTTGACCGGCTTTGTAAGCATATCTGCAGGATTCACTTCAGTATCGATTTTCTGCAACAGGATCCTACCTTCTTCCACCACATTTCTTATAAAATGGTACTTAACATCAATGTGTTTCGTGCGATCATGGAATGTTGGGTTCTTCACTAGCTGAATAGCACTTTGGCTATCACAATGCAACGTAATTTTCTCCTGCATTATCTTGAAGTCACCCAACAATCGCTCTAGCCAAATTGCCTCTTTGCTGGCCTGAGTCGCTGCAATATATTCTGCTTCAATGGTTGATAAAGCCACCACAGACTGCAACTTAGAAGTCCAACTCACAGCTCCACCAACAAGAGTGAAAGTATATCCTGTAGTGGACTTTCTCCCATCTCTATCTCCACCATAATCAGAATCCACAAAACCTATAACTTGCAAATTATCCGATCCGTAGTAAATAGCAGCATCTGAAGTGCCTCTTAAATATCTAAGTATCCACTTCACTGCATTCCAATGCTCCTTACCAGGATTTGCCATGTACCGGCTGACAACTCCCATTGCTTGGGCAATATCCGGTTTGGTGCTCACCATGGCATACATGAGGCTTCCTACTGCTGATGAATACGGTACACGAGACATGCTTGTCTTCTCTGCTTCTGTTCTAGGACACTGATTGGAAGACAATTTTAAGTGTGAAAGAAGTGGGGTACTAACTGGTTTTGCATTTTGCATATTGAAGCGTTGCAGAATCTTTTCTATATATGACTTTTGACTTAACCAGATCTTTCTTCCTGTTCTGTCCTTGTGTATCTTCATCCCTAAAATTTGGTTTGCTGCTCCTAAATCCTTCATTTCAAATGTCCTAGCCAACTGAGCCTTAAGATCAATGATTTTCTTCATGTTGGGGCCTGCAACCAACATATCATCAACATACAACAACAAAATAATAAAACTGCCATCATCAAACCTCTTATAGTATGCACAATGGTCAGCTTCACTTCTGCTGAAACCTTGGCTCTTCATGAAGGTGTCAAATTTTCTGTACCACATCCTTGGCGCCTGTTTCAACCCATACAGAGATTTCTTGAGTCTGCAAACCAAATGCTCTTTGCCTCTTTCTTCATAGCCCTCAGGCTGATCCATATAAATCTCCTCCTCGAGATCACCATGCAGGAAAGCAGTCTTTACATCAAGCTGCTCCAGTTCTAAATCCTGTGCTGCTACAAGTGCAAGTAAAACTCTAACAATAGTCATCTTCACAACTGGAGAGAAAATTTCATTAAAGTCTATACCTGACTTTTGCACATAACCTTTTGCCACCAAGCGAGCTTTATAGCGTTCCAACAACCCATCGCTGTTCTTCTTTACTTTGTACACCCACTTGTTTCCAACAACCTTTCTTCCAGGTGGGAGATCCACAAGTTCCCATGTTTTATTCTTACGAAGTGCCTCGATTTCCTCCTCCATGGCTTTCCTCCACTTTTCTGCATTCTCAGACTCTCTAGCTTCCTGAAATGAACTAGGCTCACCATCATCAGTTAACAAAGCAAAAGAGGACTGATAAACAGGAGAATACCTTTCCGGACACTTTTGTGGACGTGTAGATCTTCTAACCCAATGATCTGTTGATTGTGGCTCTTGGTCTTGTGACCGTTGTGGCTGCTCTACTTGTTGTTCTACTTGCTGTTCTGCATGCTGATCAAAAACTTCAGCATGCTGATTTTCATATTCATCTTCGTTCATATCTACTTCAACTGGTACAACATTAGGAGTTTGTTGTACCTCCTTCCTTTGCATGGATTTTTCATCAAAAATAACATCCCGGCTAATAATTACCTTGTGGGCAGTAGGATCCCACAATCTATACCCCTTCACTGTATCTCCATAGCCGAGAAAAACACATTTGCTTGACTTTGGGTCAAGTTTGGACCTTTTTTCTTTAGGCACATGGGCAAATGCATCACAGCCAAAGGTACGCAAATGAGAGTAATCAACTGGCTTACAACACCAAACCTCCTCCGGAATCTGTCCATCCAACGCAGCTGTAGGTGACCTGTTAATAAGGTAAACAACTGTATTAACAACCTCTGCCCAGAACTTTTTATCCAACATGGATGCGCTGAGCATGCTTCTTGCACGTTCCATGATTGTGCGATTCATCCGCTCAGCCACACCATTTTGTTGTGGAGTATATGGTACAGTCTTCTGGTGCTTAATACCTTCCTGCGTACAAAATTTATCAAATTCCTTGGAGCAATATTCACCCCCATTATCTGACCTGAGACATAAAATAGGCTTGCCCAAACTTTTCTCTACTCGTGCTTTGAACTCTTTAAATTTCTGCAAAGCTTCCGACTTCTTCAGAAAATAAACCCACACTCTCCTAGAATAATCATCTATAAAAGTCAGAAAATAGATAGCACCATTTAAGGACTGAGTGGGGACTGGTCCAAATATATCCGAATGTATAAGTTGCAGAAAATCAGAACTCTTACCAGGGCTTGCAATAAACCGAACCCTCTTTTGTTTACCAAAAATACAGTGCTCACACAAGTCTAAATTACAAGACTTAATCCCAGAAAGCATACCTCGGTCATGCAGAATTTTCAGACCTTTTTCACTCATATGTCCTAGGCGTTGATGCCATAGCATTACTGCATCCTGAGCATTTCTGGAATTTGTTGTTGCTGCATGGTTTGTCACCGTATCACCGCATAAACGGTATAGGGTCCCATAAGATTCTCCTTTTGCTACTACAAGAGCTCCTCTAGTAATTTTGCAGTAGTTGTTACCGAAAGTGACAGAATACCCTAGCTTATCCATCATCTTGATTGAGAGCAAATTCTTCCGCAAATCAGGCACATGTCGTACATCACATAACATCCTTTCTCTACCATCGTCCAACCTGATCCTTATATCCCCTCTTCCCACAATTTCTAAAGGATGATCATCACCTAAGTAGACCATCCCACCACAATATGGCTGATATTTGTCAAACCAATCTCTGTGAGGAGACATGTGGAAAGATGCACCCGAGTCCAATACCCAGGTATATAAAACAGATCTGTTGTTGCTGATACAGAAAGCCTCACATGTTGCCGTCTCTCCTGAATCTGTTGTACTGGCCTCAGCTGATGGCTGAATTTGCTTTTCACCATTCTTTTCCTTTTTTAATTGCCAACAATCCTTCTTTGAGTGCCCTGGCTTCCCACAATGCCAACACTTCCCTTTCTGCTTGCGTCCTTTAGACTTAGATCTGGATTGTGATCTACCTTGTTTACTCCTCTCGAAAGATCGACCTCTCACAGATAGGGCTTCATTGGTTGAGGGTTCCAGAGACGTTTTTCGCCTCAACTCTTCTGCCAACAAAGCGGCTACCACATCATCAAATTTTAGAGCTCCTGATGATGCATTACTGATGGTCATCACCATATGATCCCAGGTGTTCGGGAGGGAACAAAGTAGGGTGATAGCTCTATCCTCATCCTCCATCTTCACACTAACTGAAACCAGTTTACTGATAAGGGTATTAAACTCATTCAAATGATCTGCCACAGATGAACTCTCCTTCATCCTCAGGCTATAAAGCTGTTTTTTCAGAAAAACCTTATTTGTTGCTGATTTTGTTTCATACAACTTTTCAAGCTTTTGCCAGAGGGCTTCCACGGTCTTTTCTTCAACAACATTGAACAAGACAGAGTTTGCTAGGCAGAGACGGATTGTAGAAACCGCCTTCCTGTCCAGCGTTGCCCACTCCTCATCTTTCATGTTGCTTGGTTTACTCGCGACCCCTTTCAAGGCTAGGGCTTGGTCATTTTGAACCAACAAATCCTCCACCTTCATCTTCCATAGAGCGAAGTTCCTGCCATCAAATTTCTCAATCTCGAACTTGGTTACACCTCCTATCATTGTTTCAGCTCCCACTCGCACAAAACCTTAGGCTCTGATACCAGATGTTAGTTAAATCTTAAAATTTTACCTGCAAGCAGAAAACACAATAACACAGAAAAGATAGTAACACAGAGATTTTACGTGGAAACCTGCAATGTGCAGGAAAAACCACGGGGCAATGGCAACTTCTTTATTTTATTGATTTCAGCAAACTTTACATTCACACAACTTGTTTACATGCAAGGGGTCGTTCCCCTTTTATAGATAAATGAAGGAAGGCTCCGAAAACTGTTCGTTTCCTCTCCCAAAGGAAGACTCCGAAAACTGTTCGTTTCGTCTTTCGGAGCTACACGTCTGGCGGCTACCCGTCTGGAGCTAGACGTCTGGAACTACCCGTCTAGACGTCTGGAGCTAGACGTCTGGAACAACCCGTCTAGACGTTTGGAGCTAGACGTCTGCAGCTACCCGTCTGGACGTTTGCAACTAGACGTTTGCAGCTAGACATCTGCAAACTAGACGTTTAGAGCTACCTTTTGCTGAAGAACATTAGAGATCTGGATAGTGACTTCATCTCCTAACATGATGGAACCTTCTTCGTCTAGCTCTGGTAAAGTGGATTGAACTTGTACCTTGTTGCCAACGACCTTCTTGAGAGAAGAAACATCAAAAACTGGATGGAGCTTGAACGTCGTCGGAAGGGCCACTTTGTAGGCTGGTGAACCAGTTCGCTATAATACCTGGTAGGGTCCATAGTATTTGGAATTTATGGAGCTGGAGTGATGACTATTTGTAAGGTTGTAGGTGGAGAAAAACCATATCCCCCACCTCAAATATGCGCTCAAAACAATGTTGATCAACTTGTTGATGCATATGGTTCTAGGCCAATTCAAGATTCATATTAAGTTGTCGGATGACGGCGATATGCTGGCTGAGAGTCGTGTCTACAATGTGAACCTTGGAGCTTCTTGGAATGTAGGAGGAGGGTGTTGATGGAGGATGATCGTATACTACTTCAAAGGGTGTAACCTTGGTCGTGGTGTGATATGAAGTATTATACCACCATTTGGCCAAGGGAAACCACTTTGCCCACTGTGCAGGATATTCGGATGCAAAGCAACGAAGTTAGGTTTCCAAGCACTTGTTAACAATTTCTGTTTGGCCATCCGTCTGCGGATGATAGGATGAACTCATTTTGAGCTATGTTACCTGCAATTTAAACAGTTCCTGCCAAAAATGACTAGTAAAGGTAGGGTCTTTGTTTGCCACAATAGATGTGGGCATGCCATGAAGGTGAAAGATGGAGTCTAAAAAGATTTGAGCTACTATTGAGGTTGTGTAGGGATGGGATAAGGAACAAAAATGAGCATACTTTGTGAGACGATCCACTACCACTAGAATAATTGATTTTCCTCCCGACTTGGGCAACCCTTCAATAAAATCCATGGAAATATTTGCCCATACTTGGTTTGGAATTGGTAAGGGCTGAAGGGTTCCAGGGGTACACACACTTTCTCCTTTCATTCTTTGGCACATGTCACATTCAACCACAAATGTTTGAATATCCTTCTTCATTCCCTTTCCAGAAGAAAGTACGCTTGGTCCTTTCATAAGTTTTGAGAAACCCAGAATGTCCCGTTGTTGGTGAGGCATGCATTTCCTTCAAGATGAATTCCGCATTTGTCAGGTTTGGGGAATAACAAGTCGTCACGATATCTCAAATCTTGGCCATCCCAAGTGTATCCAGGGCAAGAGGTAGGCTCTATTTGAGGCTTGCTGATCAAAGTTTGCAAGCCTAAATCCTTGGCCATTTCTTCTTTGAAAGAATTAATCCATTGAGGGATTGGTGAAGAGATAGCGTTTAACATACTCTGATCTTCAAACTGTCGGGATAGTTCATCAACCACGATATTCTCCTCTCCTTTTTTATATGTGATTTCATAATCATAGCCCTTAATTTGGAAACCCATTTTTGTTGTTCAGGTGTGGCTACTTGTTCCAAGAAGTACTTGAGACTTTGGTGGTCGGTTTTGATTGAAAGGTGACGCCCAATGAGATATGGCCTCCAATGATTAATAGCATGTAAAATGGCTAGCATCTCCTTTCCATAAGTAGATTTGCCCAAAATTTCGGCTTGAAAGTGCTTTCCTGATGAAGGCCAATGGTCTTCCTTCTTGCATCAACATGGCTCTGTTGGTCATGAATCCGCCTTAGGTATGGAATGTTTCATCCATGCGCCCTAGACCCGGCCAACGTTGAAAGGCCAAGAGGAAGAGATGCCTCCCATACCAATCTCCAGAGTGGGCTGGTTCCCTTACTGTTCTAACTTGGGGATTTTAGATTAAGGAGCAAGAAAGAAATTAGAATTGACTGAAAGGGATGGGAAATATGGCCTCTAGCCAGATGAACAGGGTTGATGGACAAACAACATGATAACTTTATTGCACTCTGAATCAAATAACACTTCACACAAAGAATTAACATAAATTAAAACCAGGTAACTAACATGTGCAATCTCCAGAATTATTCCAGTGTTCATCCTGTATCGGGAGCTCAATCCAGACATAGAATTATAGCCCACAGACAAAGCAGAGAAGTTAATAGAAATGTAAGATAGAAGACATACACATAAAAAGAAGTCCAGAATTAGAGCCAAGGGTTCTTTGCATTCATAGCAGAATTCAGGTACAACAAGTCTCTAGCAAAACGTCCATGCTCTTACATTGGAATTGCTAGTTTTTATAGAGGATTCCGCCTCTAAAACATAAATGCACACCCACAAAACATCGTGGTGGCAGCAAAGATAGGATTTGAGCACTCATTAAACAGTAATGAGGCATGGCCCGAATTAGATGAATCATGGAAAAGTGGCTTCATGGCTTCAATGCGGTGATAAGATTTGCCTGTTGCGCTGCCTCCTCACTTGTTGGAACCGCTTCAACGGAAGATCGGATTCTGAAATCTAGGAAAATCAAATCTGGAAGCTTCTTAGACCGACTACAATTCACCTAGTGAGGGCGCGCCTTGTTTCGTCGATGAGAGGCGTTTCTGAGGACTTTTGGCTTAGGCAAGGGGGGCTAGACTGAAACAGGCGCTTTGTGGATGCAGGCCCCATCTACGTTTCGCTGTTTTCTTGCCCGAAATGGGCTTACGCTTCAAAACTGCAGCAAAACGACTTTGCTATCTTGGGAGCAGTGCCAGCATGGAAAAGTCAAAGGCACTTTCTCTCTTACTAGGTCCGAAACTGCCTTGCATTGGAAAACAGGAGCGAAAGCACCTTGCTGCTTTGGGAGGGGCGCTAGAGTGGAAAAGTCAAAGTTACTTTCTCCCTTGGTAGGCCTCGAATTTTCTTTGCGCTGGTAAATAGGAGCTAAAGCACATTGTTGCCTTGGGAGGGGCGCCAAAGTGGAAAAGTCAAAGGCCATTTCGCCCAAGCTTGCTCCGAATTTGCTTTGCGCTGGAAAACTGGAGCGAAACACTTCGGTCCACACTTAGCATTTTTTCTGTTTGATGGGTTGCGCCTTGGAAAATTCAAAGTCTATTTCTCTCCTTCTAACCCCGAAAAGGAATTGCGCTTGGAAACTTGAGCGAAACGCCTTGGGCCCCACCTACGTTTCGCCCAGCCTTTAGCCCGAAATGGGCTTGCGCTCTTGATTTGGGCGAAAAGACTTTGGGCCCCACACTGCCTCGGGAGTTTGAAACAAGTTTGCGCTGACCTTGAGGGCTGGTCAAAGGTGCTTTCGCCCAAAAGAAGCCCAAAACTGGGCTGCGCTCATGATTTGGAGCGAAATGGCATTGGGCCCCACATTAGCATTCATTCTCTATCCACAAAGTGCATTTCTCCTAGAGAATGGCCGAAACGGAATTGCGCTATCTCCTAGTAGCAAAAAGAATGGGCCCCACACTGTGTTGAACCAGATTTACACTAAATGTTAGAACAAAATGAAGGAGCTTTCGACCAAGTTAGCCTCGAAAAGGCTTTGCGGTCTCCAGACAGGGCGAAAACACCTTGGCCCACTTAGCATTTTTCTTTTAAAACTGTAGTTGCACCCAGTCAAGGCCTGAAACCGCCTTGCGCTCTCATACAGGGGCGAAACAACCTAGACCTCATTTACGTTTTATTCCCCAAAGTTGGGTTTTGCTGCTTTTTGGCCCGAAATGGGCCTGAGCTTCACTCCTTGCTTGAAACCAATTTGTGCTAGAGGACCTGGCATGAAACTACCCTTGCATTCGAAAAGAGAAAGCCTCTACATGATAAATGAACAGGAAAAACTGCACACACCCTTGGGCATAGCCAACAAATTCTGAAAGGCAAAACGCAGGAAACAAAGACTACGTTTTGAAAAAAGGACAGAGTTCTAGGGAAGAAGAAATTATTGAATATCAAAATTCTACAAAGGAGGACAATGTGGCAGGAATGATAACATCTATGGCGGCTCGCGGGGGGGTTGAGCTCGCCTCAATGTGGAGATCCCAGGCCTTATCTGTTGGGCTCAGAGTCATCATCGTTGTCCTTTTCTGAATGCTCACTGAAGGCAGTAGACTCTTCCTCCAACTTCTCTCTTTCTACTTCTTCCTCTTCTCTTTGGCGCTCGTGATCCTCTTCTTCTCCTTGATCTCCTTCTTCCTGTGCTTGATCCTCATGTTGTACCTGATCTTCATGCTGTTGGGAGGGCTCTGTTTGCGGGAGACACTCATTGATGTGATCATAGGTTGTTTGGACCAGGGCCCAAGCACTTTCTTTGATTGTGCCACAATCTTGGAGCTCCCTGACTAGGTATTCGAAGGTCTCAAGCTGGTCTATGTCAGCGTAGATGGCTCTTTGGTTGAGGTCTACCAAACAAGATTCAATCCATGCAAACCTGGTTATTAACCCTATTACCTGGCGTTCTGCAATAGGCTCACTCCAACTGTCAATCTCCGAAGTATCGACTTGAAAGACGTCCAACTCTTCCTTTGTCAAAATTGCTTCCTCCTCATCAGTGAATCCAGGGAAACTGGGCTGCGCGAGAGCTTCAAAATACATCAAAGAGATGTGGCTTTCCTGCTCAAACACTTCTATCAGCCTTCTCGCCTCTCGGGCCATTTCCACTTTTGCGATGTAAGCCCACAGTGTTACTTTTGTAGTTGCCCATGACTGAGAAAGTGGGCTCATAAGATTAAGCTGGAGGTCCATTTTTTCGAAGGTTTGCACCTTCATAGCCAGTTCCAGCCATCGGCCAATGTCCTTTTCAGCAGCCTCCACGATAGGCGCGCCATGAGTAACTGCTTGCTTGAATGCAAATCTACCCCAGGGCCTTTATCCATTGGGCAATGGAGTCACAACAAAACACAGACACAAGAAAATGCAAACAAAGAGAGTACCTTCCACTTTGAGTCACCTAGATCTGACGATGGCAAATCACACCCCCTTGTGCACTCCGCACCTTATTTATCAGCCGACCTATTTACATTATTTACACAAAAGTTTGCGACATGATTGGCATGTCGCCACCACAAAATTGGCGTTGGGCGCCTACCCGGTGAATCTGCAGTGTCTAGACCAGATCTGATTGTACTTCAGTCGATCTTTGAAGTCCGGCTGGCCTCTTCCCAAAGTTTTCCAGGTTGCGAACAAGGTGCAACGTGGCAGGTTATCATGCATGCCATTACTGATACAGTTAATGAATAATGTGACAAAGAGATTTGCCACATGGGAGCCTTCTTCGAGTACCGGTTGTGGTGATGGTTGGCCCCAATGTCGCCACTTTTGAAAGTCCACTAGCTGCGAGATCTTGGGTACGTGCTCCTTTGACTCCTTGATGTTGACAGCAGGATTTTTTCGACGATAGCCCTACTGTCAGGATCTCCCTAGGACCAGCCTCCTGAGGAGGTATGCTTATTGAGTCTCGGCCGAGTACTTGCGTGCTATGCTCAGGGATACAAAAAGGGTGCAAAATTGTGCCCTCTTCGCACTCAAAGCTTGTCGTTAGACCCTTCTCTTCCTCCCGGTCCTTCTCCGGAAAAAAGTTGCAAGCTACCATATTGTTCATTATTGGGTAATGCTTGCATACTCCTTCTGTCGGTGCTGGGAGATATCCACCTCTTGCGCTCTAAACAACTGTATTCCGAAATTCTGCACAGTTTGTGATGAGTCGATGACCATGATGGTGGATACTGTGCGAGATGGACGGGGGTAGCAACCACCGGAAGAAGTGATGGGGAAGCGGGTTCTCTCCACTGCAACTTTCCTGCTTGGAGCAGGAGCCGCTCTGCTTGTATTGCCTCCTGAAAGACTTGAGGGAATCTCTGTTCCCCAGATTTTAGTAGGAGGCTTATATCCGGGTGGAAAGCCCGAACATAGTAGAGGTGGGCCTGGGCAGACGACGATCAGATTTCCTCTGGAAGTCTCCTCCAACTCCTCCAAAATCGGACGTTGAAGTCTGTGATGCACTCTAGAGGTGCCTTCGTGATGGTGGAGAGGTGCATCAGGAGTTGAAAGGGATCTTGAAAGCCATCAAATGTGTTGACGAGTGCTCCCGCTAAGTCCGCCCATGAGCAGATGCTCTTACGCCCGAGCATTTTGTACCACTGCAGCGCCCTTCCTTCCAAAGACAGGACCAAAAGTCTGATCATGACATCTTCGTGGGTTATGCCATGGAGGATCGCTAGAGTAGCAACATCTTCAAGGTGTTCTCGGGCAATTCCCTTAGTGCCATTGTATTTCGTTAGGATCTTCAGGGCACATTTGAGAATTTCATGCCAAATTTGGAGATTCAGAGGGCCAGGATCATCCCAGCTGGGATAGAATACCTTTACCATTATAGCAGTGGTCTGCAGAGATCACGGTCCTTGCCACTAAGTCGGAGTCGCCAGGTGAACACTCTTTTCTCCGTGCTCACCAAACCTTGATTCCTACGGAGTGTCTTATTTCAGCATAAAAGGCGTCTATGATCAAGAAATATGGATCTTCAGCTCAACGGAGTCGCCAGGTGATTTTTTTCCAGATAAAGTCGAGCCAGAGATTCACCAAACTTGGGCTCCCTTAAAACATGGAGACTATTCGTCCCACCGGGCATGCCAGAAATTGTTGACTCGCTGAAATGTAGCTGCACCTCTTCAATGTGCCGACAGGGTTAGCTTGTGGCGCCGTCTCCTCGCTTGCTGGAACCGCCTCAATGAAAGATCGGATTATGAAATCCGGGAACATTAAATGGAAGCTTTTCTGACCGACTGCACTTAGATGGATGAGGATGTGCCTTTGCTTCGTCACTGAGAAGCGCTTTTGAGGAATTTTGGCTGAAGCAGTTTCGGGCCTAGCAAGAGAGAAAGTGCCTTTGACTTTTCCACGCCGGCGCTGCTCCCAAGATAGCAAAGTCGTTTCGCTGCAGTTTTGGAGCGCAAGCCCATTTCGGGCCAGAATACAGTGTTCGTCCCACTGGGCGTGCCAGAAACTATTGGTCATGAATCCGCCTTAGGTATGGAATGTTTCATCCATGCGCCCTAGACCCAGCCAACATTGAAAGTTCGAGAGGACGAGATGCCTCTCGTACCAATATCTAGATTGGGCTGGTTCCCTTACTCTTCTAACTATTAGTTACGAATCTGCCACTAGGATAGGATTTAGTGTAATGCGCCCTTGATTCGCACAGCAGATTGAAAGGCCGAAAGGAAAGAATGCCTTCCGTGCCAATCTCCGGAGGAGGCCGGCTTCCTATGTTTTCTCAATTGGTTTTAAGCTCAGAGTGCAGGAAAGAAATTAGAAATGCAGAAAGAAATATAAATGTGTTTGTTATGGGTGGGGAGGATAAGTAGCACAACAACAACCAATCACCACTACTAACAGCAATTAAACACAAGATATGTTGCAAAAACTATCCATGTCATTCATCCTATGTATCCTCTACCTTTGCATTCCAGGAATACTTAACTATTAAATACCGATATCCAGAAAGCAGAATAACAGTAAGCAATAACATAATCAACATGAGGCAGAAATGCTAAGTAAAGGCAGCATACAAGATAAGAACAGTCAATAGAGCCAAGTATATTCTGTATTTAGAAGCAAACGTGCAACTACAATGGTTCCCTAGCAATATATCTCCCTTCCACCCTTTTATAATGATATTGCCGAGCTATTTATAGCGTAAATTTCCCCCCATTACATCATTGGGCATAGGATCCCAGACCTGACAATAATTGAAAAAGCTGACAAAGTTGACAAAAGCGGCTGACGTTGACCTCTGCCGGCACGGAACGTGCTTGCAACAAGGTCCACCCGCAAAATCAGTAGCTACGTGGCAGTGCAGGGATGATGCTCCGAGTCAGCTTGACTGAGGGCAGCTGAAGTACAATAAGTCAGTTAACGCTCGCACACCTTCCATCACATCTCTTACTCGAATCTCGAGGCTGGACACCTATCAGAATCTGATGAGGGGAAAAATCTGCCTTAGGAGCTCGTGTTTCCTTTCTTGCCCGACTTCGCCCAGAATTGGAACGCAACCAGGCAGCGCAAGGGGGAAGTAGAGCAGTTGGGGAGGTCTCCGTGCTTTAGAAAATTTTTGGGCTGACTTCAACATCTTTTGCCCGAGTGCACGCAGGTAAGTGAGCGAACCCCGACTTCGATGCGAAGTCGGGTTGCGCAACACTTAGCCGTTTCTTCGAGTGAGTTGCCCAACTGTGCATGAATTTGAGGGCGCAGACCGACTTCGCTGCGAAGTGCTGCGAAGTCGGGTTGCGCAACACTTAGCCGTTTCTTCGAGTGAGTTGCCCAACTGTGCATGAATTTGAGGGCGCAGACCGACTTCGCTGCGAAGTTGGGTTGCGCTCCCAACACTTAGAAAATATAGGACTCCACTGATGCCCAGGTGTGCACAAAACTGAGAGTGCAACCCGACTTCGCTGCGAAGTCGGGGTTCGCTCAATACTTAGAAAATTTTGGGTTCAGCTCTCCGCACGTTGGCTTCCCAAGTGCGCTCAAAATTAAGGGTGCAACTCGACTTCGCTGCGAAGTCGGGTTGCGGCAATACCAACACTTAGAAAATTTAGGGCCTTTTGCCCTCTTGGAGAAACAGTCAGAAGAAGGAGAGGGGGGGGAATGAAGAGAATGAAACTGATGGCAGGGAAGAAAGGGGATAGTGGAGAAAGGGAGAGAAGGAAGAGGGAAGGGAGAGCAGCATCCTTACAAAAAAAACCGAAGACATGGCACTCCGTGCAAAATGTGGCAACACTAACTTGGGGATTTTAGATTAAGGAACATGAAAGAAATTAGAAATGACTAAAAGGGATGGGAAATATGGCCTCAAGCTAGATGAACAGGGGTGATGGACAAACAACACGATATTTAATTGCACTCTGAATCAAATAGCACTTCACACAAAGAATTAACATAAATTAAAACCAGGTATCTAACATGCGCAATTTCCAGAATTATTCCAGTGTTCACCCTCTATCGGGAGCTAAATCCAGATATAGAATTTATAGCCCATAGACAAAGCAGATAATTTAATAAAAATATAAGATAGAAGACACATAAAAAGAAGTCCAGAATTAGAGCCAAGGGTTCTTTGCATTCATAGCAGAATTCAGGTACAAGTCTCTAGCAAAACGTCCATTATCTTACATCGGAATTGCTAGTTTTTATAAAGGATTCCGCCTCTGAAACATAAATGAACACCCACAAAACATCACGGTTGCAGCAAAGATAGGATTTGAGCACTCAAACTTGTAAATCAAACTTGGTGCGCTTCCTGTCCAAGTCAAACTTGGTGCGCTTCACCGGGACGGCTATCTCCTCTGCTCTTCTCCGTTTGATGCCCTGGAGGAAAGAGGCAGAACACCTTGCGGCCTTTGCGGCTAGCGGCTGATTGTCCATGATTTGCAGTTGTTCTCCCATGAGGTCCAACTCTGCCAGCATAGGGTACGTCGAGGCCAAATCTTGCTGCGGCATCCTCCCTGAAAACAATGAAGCAGGAGGTATTCCAAAAAATGAAGCCGCTTTTAAGGGCGACTGGGTCCTAGGGGAAACGGGCGGCTTAGTGGGAGGTGGAGACTAGGTTTTGAATGATGTGGGTGAGCGGCGCGGCGATGTAGGTACGGCTTCAGCACTGGATGTGGGTGAGGGGTTTAGGGTTTGACCCAGGGTTTGGAAAACGTTTGGGTCCTGGGCAAAATGTTCGAAAGAATGGGGACTGCGGAAGGACTGGGAGATAGGCGACAGGGATGATGCGACTAAGGCTTGCCTTGATACAGAGGGGGAAGGTGTTACGGCAGGGCCAACTGGGATTTGGGTAACCGGGGAAGAGGACGTACCTGCGGGCTCCGCCTGAGCCGGTGCTTGGAGGACGCCTGCCACCCAGACCTCTGCTTCTTTCCCTGGACTATCCAGAGAAATGATTTCTGGCGCGACTGCTTTTGCTCGTGGGGCCACTATTGTTTGCTGGGCAGCCTCTTTTTTCGGCCATTTTGTCTTGGTCTTCTTGCCCCTTTTTCTCTTCTTTTCTCCTGGAGCGACAGTTTGCTTGGCGGAGGCGGAGGCGGAGGCGGTTGGTGCGGCTGGCAATGGCGCTCCCACGGTAAACTTGTACTTGGGCTTTGATGGAGGGGCGCCCACTACCGTTGGCCCACTGGTTGACCCTTCTGGCACCTTTTCTTTTTGAGGCACTGCTTCACCGGTTGACCTTTCTGACTCCTGTTCCTTTTGTGGCGACGTTTCGGGAGTTGGAGACAAAATTGGGCCCACCTGACTGCTTGTTGGTCCCTTGCTGGGTGGTTTTCAAATGGACAAATGCTGTGGTGGGGGTTTCCTTTTATACCTCTTCCTGGCGCCTAGGGGGACGCAATCTCAAAACGTGAACGACTCCCATTTGCCGGCGTATTTATCATATAATGCCGAAAACTACTCATTTATGGCCAATGTCTTCCTGTTAGATTTATCGTGTTGCGTGCGACACCTCATCTTCCAACATTCAATGATTTTGTCCTTTTCCTAGCTGAGGGGCGTCACCTTCGTGAGGAATTTTCTGAAACCCGCCGAGTCTAACCTGTGATCTGGATTGCGCTTCGGATCGTACACCTCCACATAGTAAAAGTCTTGGCAAGGTGGCCATGATTGCATCCGTTCGATGTGCCATTCCAGGTCTACGCTTGTTTTGTTGCACCTCTCCTCCATGATTTTTGCTTGGGGGCAAATATGTACAAACTTTCCCCTGACCCCAATCGAGTCGTATTTCCAGCGTTGTGGTAGCTGTATCAAGCCCATGTTGAGGAGTTCCTGTTCTAGGTAGATGTGCTGCCCAATTTCATGGACTTGAATGTTCGCCCAAGTAATAGGATATTTAAAAATATGGCCTCTCTTCTTTCCCTGGCCGAATTCCTCTTCGACATAGTCCATTTGGCGCGCTGTCTCCATACCGAACTGATGCTCAGTGCAAAAATAGGGCAGCAAGAACGACTTCCCTTTGAATCCGTAGATTCTGATAACAACACCCTGGGTCAATCGGAAAGTATCCCCGCATTTGTATTTCCTTAGGTAGTTCGTCATGGCCAGGGGAGGGCGAGATGCCTTGCCGTTGGCCAGGGTCATACCTAAAAATTTAAAATTGAAGTCGTAGTAAGTCCCTCTTCTATACAAAGCTTCCGTCCACTCATACACCGGTAGCGGCGATCCCTTCTCATTTACCCTCTTAAGATCCGACACTTTGATTCGGTAGTGCGTGTGGTAAAGGCACAACCGTGTGAGGAATGAGCAGTGCGGGAACTCGGTTGTCTGCTTTTGCTGTATCCTGACCAGGTTTGAATGTATGCCATACGCCATCCAATCTGCCCAATCAAAGAAAATCGGGCGCCTTTCGCTTCTTTTCGCAGTAGAGTCATAATACTCTCCATGTAAAATGCACTCTGCGAGCATCAGCTGATACGGGTGCACCATTCTATCCGTGCCGTAGCCAAGGATCCATGCAAGGATAATATAAATATACTTGTTTTCGAACCTCTCCAGGGGTATGGGACCTGACGGCCATTGTCCTGCTGGTAGTGGGGACTTCAGTTCTGAATCGAGAAACTCTCTCATCCTTCTTCTCTGACTGAATCTGCCCGCCTGCTCATCTAAGTTAATTCTTCTGACAATGGCATCGGGGTCGTACTGGAGCCTCGGGGTGTAGGCTGGCTGGACGCTTTCTTTGAAGAGGGTGAACAACACCCTTCCTTGGTAGTCGCAGACTTGCCGGGTAGCTGGTTTGTAGTATGTCACAATTGACTCAACTAGCTCTAGGTTTGACTTATATGCAGCTCCGACATGGTGCGAGGGCGAGACTTTGCCTGCCCACTTTGCGATATTGGGCCTTAGCTTGGTGAGGCTAATGGAGTACTCGCCATCTTTATACTCGTCCAGGCGATTGACGGGCGGCGGGAGGACCTTGCCCTTTGCTTCGCCTCGACTTGGATTTCCTTTTCTGCTCTTGTGGTGCTGGACTCTGTATCGCTGGACTGCGGCTGCATTGGTGCTTTCCCCTTGTCCATTTTCTGTTCTTCGCTCATGGTGGCAGAGACAGGAATGTCAGTCGCCGCAGGCCTTAATTCTGCCCCTTTCTTCCTCCTTACCGCGCAGCTCTGATTTACACTGACAATTCAGGTGTTCTAAGTATGCCAGGGCCCTTTTCTAGGAATGGAAACACAACATTAATGGCGCGAGGAGGGATTTAAAGTGATTTGCCCGACTCTTGGCATAGAGCCCGACCTCGGATTAGCTTCGTTGGCCGTACCTCTATGTCAAACTCTTAGATTTTAGCTATCCATCCTGCCCTCTTGTGACCTGGCTTCCCTTGGATAATGAAATTTCTGACATCCGGATGTATCACAAAGATAGTTATCCGGCTCTGGGAGACAAAGTGCTTGAACTTTCTGAGAGATCTCATGACTGCATGCACTTGCCGCTCAATAAAATTGTACTTTTCTTCGTGCGGCTGAATCACCTGACTTAGGAACGCTATGGGGCGCTCCTCGCCATCATCTCCCTTCTGAGGCAGGACTGCGGCGTAGCTCTCGGGCTCTCCCACCGCGTACAGAATGAAATCCTTGGAGTAGTCTGGATTTATTAATACTGGAGCTTGCGCGATTTTGGCCTTGATTTCTTCGAAGGCTTGATTTCTTTCGTCAGTCCACAAGAATTCAGCATTCTTTTTTAGGAGCTTGGCTAAGGGCTTGATCACTTGTGTGAAGTCTGGTACAAACTTCCTCACGAAGTTGATTTGGCCAAAAAACGATTGTAGCCCCTTCTTGTCAACTGGGATGGATAAGCGAAGAAGAGCTTTTGCTCTGTCAGGATCAACTGCAAGGCCCTTCTCAGAGATAACGTGTTCTAGCAGCTTGCCTTCCTTCACCGCGAAGACTGACTTCTTCGGGTTGATGGAAATGCCGAACTCACGACATCTCTCAAATATTTGCCGCAAGTGGGAGGCATGGTCCTCTCTCTTATGTGAAAACATTGTCATGTCATCCAAATAGATGACAGTGACCTTGTTGAGCAGCTCCCGAAACGCCAAGTCCATAGCCCTTTAAAATGTAGCACCGACGTTAGAAAGGCTGAAGGGCATGCGCTGATATGCAAACGTTCCCCATTTGGTGGTGAACGTTGTCTTGTGCTGATCTTCGTCCTTCACCCATATTTGGTTATAGCCAGAGAATCCGTCCAAGAGAGAATATCTGAGCTCTAGCAACTACGTGGAGGATTTGATCAATTTGGGGAAGCGGATAATGATCCTTCAGTGAAGCCTGATTGAGGTTTCTGAAATCCACGCAGAGGCGGATGTCTCCATTCTTTTTTCTCACAGGGACCAGATTTGTGATCCAAAATGAGTGCTTGATGGGGTAGATGATCTTGGCCTCCAACATCTTCAAGAGTTCCACCTTCATCATGGCTTCAATTTTCGGGTTCACCGCCCTTTGCTTCTGCTGAAAAGGCGTAGCATTATCTTCTAGCTCTATAGTATGTTGGATCATCTCGCTGTTGTATCCCTTCAAGTCTTGGTAGCACCAGACCACAATTTTTGGGAACTCTTCGCATAAAGATTTGATCTGCTCTAGCTCCTTTTCAGTGCAGTCTGCCCCGACCTTGATCACTTTTCCAGGTTCCAGTTCCAGGTCATGTACTGCTTGGGGTCCACTTTGATCCTGTGGGATATGGCTCTATCGTTCTGATCAAAGAAACTCTCCAGAGTAATCAGTCCTTTCGAGACATGATTATTTTTCAACTGTATCAACCCCTCGTATTGCTCGTCATCAGGGTCTCTACCTTCGATTGTACTCGCTTCGTTTATCAAAAAGGTGACGATATCCTCGTCACAGTCGAACACCTGCCAATGGGTGTCTTTATCAGGCACAGAAGGCCTGTAAATGGTACGAACCGACTTCGGCTTCTGGACAGTGTCATCAGCCGAGACGTACCTGGCTCCAACAGACGCCAGAATGTCAGCATGCTTATTCTTCTCACGAGATATGGCCTTGACATTCAAAGAGTCAAATGACTCCATCAGATCCCGACACGGTTGCCGTACGCCTTGAGGTAATGCTTCTTGGAGGCGCACTTGTTCGTAATCTGGTTGCACACCAGCTCTGAGTCGCCAAAGATCTGCAAATGCTTTATCCCCAGTCTCTCCGCCTTTCTCAAACCTAAACACAAAGCCTCATACTCCGTCGCGTTGTTAGTGCAACTCCAAGCCAGCCTGTAAGTGTAGTCTTTTTGGATCCCGGATGGGGAAACCAGAAGTACCCCTGCACCGGCGCCATTCTTACATCGGGCGCCATCAAAGTACAACTTCCATAGCTTTTTTGGGGCAGGTCCAATGTCTTTCTTTGCCGACTGATCAAGTCTTTCAGGCTGGGTTACGGAGTAACAAGCTTGCTAGGTCTCAATCATGGCATTGAAGTCTAGCAAGGAGAACTCATCCTCCACTTGTAACAGCTCGAGGGCCTCTTCTCGCCATATCCACCTCTACCAGCTTCTTCGCTTGTCGGATGAACCATGTCGCTCTGCTGCTCTTCCCCAGGTATCTTCTCTACCAGAAATGTGGAAGGCTTTTCATTATAGATCTTCAATCTCGTTCCTTTGAAGGGCACTTCCATATGTGAATAATCCAACGACAGATATCCACCCATATTTGCAGTAAACTCCCTAGAGAGACACATGCCGAAGTAGGGTTCCAGGTAAACCCCCACGACCTCTTGGATGACCACTATGTCGAGGGATTTATGCAATCGGATCGGGATATCTTTGATGACACCAACTGTCTTGATAGGAGTGCCGTCTAGTTGCAGCACACCCTGGCTGCTCCTTGTGTATTCCATACCAATCTCTTCGCAGACGGCCCTCGGCATGACAGTAGTGGAAGCACCAGAATCCACCATGCAGTTGTGTACTATATAGCCCTCCATTCGCAAAGACAGATAGAAAGGTGGCGGCCGGCGGCCTGTTTTTCCCAGTAGCAGATACTGTCAAGGGCTGAGCTAACATCCCAGGCAGCGTCGGATTTCCATCTTTCACGCTCTTCAAGGATTCCTGCAACAGGTCTACTTGCCCTAGGAGCAGAAGAGCCTCGTACATACTTATCTTTGCCGGGGTCTTTTTGAGCTCATCGACTATATTGTAGGTTGAAGTGTCGGCTCCCTCTATCTCTTTTGCTGGATCATACCTGGTTCGGTATTGCTGCGTGGCTTCGACTCTCTGTCTCTTCGTCAGTGATGGATACCTAAGCTTCTCTTGAGCTTGTTCTTTTGTTTCGGCTAGAGGTTGGGCTGCGGGAGCCTTCATCGCGGGAGCCTTGAGGGTCGGGAACCTCTCTTTGGATGTAGGAGGTAAAGGTGACTTGTCAGGTGGTAGCCCAGCAAGCTGCGCCCTCTCCCTTCTGGTGTATACTTTCAACGGCTTCGTCTGGGCCGTGGGGGCCTCAATGGGCCTTTTGCCTTCCTTGGTCAAGAGTGACACAGGATCTTCTTCTGGGACTGCAAAGTTACCTTCATCGTCAAGGATCATGTATGCTTCGTCCTCCATGGCTCTGCCTGAAAGGTTTTGAAGATAATGTTGATGCAGCATGCAACCCTCCTCTCCATGTGGATCGTTGCATGTGGAGCACCAGTTGACCTGATCAGAAGTGCCTGGTTGGACCTTATTGGCAACATTCCTCGCCGGGGGCCTTTGCGCTTGCGCAAATTGATCTTTTTTTGGTGCAGGGGGACGATATGGTCTCCTCGGAAGAAACTCCATCTGGGCTTGCTTCTTCATTATTGTCATATCATTGGAAATAGTATGATAACCAGAGGCCAGACCCCGTACCTCCTGAAGGATTTTATTTTGAATATCATTATCAGCAGGCGCCGGTCGGGCCGGCGGAGGTATTGCAACTAATGGTGGAGGTGCAGAATATACCGCGTAATGAGGGGGAGCTGGGAGTGCGGGATATTGCGGAGGTGGAGGTGGCGGATTAGGATAATGGATCTGGGGCTGACCATAGGGGTTTATAACCAGCATTGGGTTCCATGGGTGCTGGGGTTACTGATTTGACGAGGATGGCATTACACCAGACGCCGATGGGTATTGTGACTGAGGGAAATTAGGGTAAATGGGAGGCTGCTTTATATGTGGAAGTCTTCCTATAGAGATTATCTAATTTTGCTTGCTGGGGAGCTTCACATAAGGCAGGGAAAGTGTCAATCCGGGCTATCTTGAGAAGTAGGCAAATATCCGAATTGAAAGACCTCAGGTAATAGTGCGCAGCTTGTCTCGCCGAAGGTCGCAGTTCGTGAGGTACTCTCTTCCAGGACCTCGCAAACCTCACGTTGGAGTCTGATATCTCTTCTTGTGGATGCCGTTGAATACTTTGGAACTGATGCAACAATGAAGAGGGATCAGTGGACTCGTTGCATCCCTTTACAAGCCTGCCTAATAACTGGGGCCATCTCGTGATAGCTCCTTCTGGCAAAGATCTCCACCAGTAGAGAAGCTTCCCTCTCAGAGAAAGGGCAAATAGACGGGTCTTAACACTCACTCGTAATAGAGTGCAGTGCAGCCAAGGCCAGAATGTCTTGGATGTGCTCGTATGCTGTTTTCCCAGAGCCATCATAAGTAGGAATGGATTTCAAGGCAGCGGGGGGCACAACCTCTTGTGCAATTAGAGCCAAGGGCCTTGTGGAGTCGATTGCTGGGAAGAGGTCGTCATCATTTTGTTGTGCAGCCATGTCTTCCTCCTCTTCGGTCGTATACTCGGTACCAGTGCTGTCCGAAGTTGTAGGCTGTTCTTCAATTTCGGCCTCTCCGACTTTAGCTTCTTCGATCTCGGCATCTTCAATCTCAGCTTCGAGTTCGTTTAGGTGAGCTTGGTAGTCAGCCAGCCTTACGCGCTCCCCGGGAGCGTTGATATCGATTTCGTAAAGATCAGGCTGGTGTCCTGGGTTCCTTGCTCTCCACCTTGTATGCATGAAGGCACTTGGACCGGTCTCACGGACTCAAAGAATATTCAGGTACTTGCAGAGTCGCCAGCTGTTCTGATTTGACAGCAATGAAGTGAACACCGATGCTTCGATTCTATTTTGGGGTGGGAAACTCCCGTGTCCCACCAGGCGTGCGAGAGAAACTGTTGGTTACGAATCTGCCACTAGGATAGGATTTAGTGTAATGTGCCCTAGATTCGCCCAGCAGATTGAAAGGCCGGAAGGAAGGAATGCCTTCCGTGCCAATCTCCGGAGGAGGCCGGCTTCCTATGTTTTCTCAATTGGTTTTAAGCTCAGAGTGCAGGAAAGAAATTAGAAATGCAGAAAGAAATATAAATGTGTTTGTTATGGGTGGGGAGGATAAGCAGCACAACAACAACCAATCACCACTACTAACAACAATTAAACACAAGATATGTTGCAGAAACTATCAATGTCATTCATCCTATGTATCCTCTACCTTTGCATTCCAGGAATACTTAACTATTAAATACCGATATCTAGAAAGCAGAATAACAGTAAGCAATAACATAATCAACATGAGGCAGAAATGCTAAGTAAAGGCAGCATACAAGATAAGAACAGTCAATAGAGCCAAGTATATTCTGTATTTAGAAGCAAACGCACAACTACAGTGGTTCCCTAGCAATATATCCCCCTTCCACCCTTTTACAATGATATTGCCGAGCTATTTATAGCATAAATTTCCCCCCATTACATCGTTGGGCATAGGATCCTAGACCTGACAATAACTGAAAAAGCTGACAAAGCTGACAAAAGCAGCTGACGTTGACCTCTGTCGGCAAGGAACGCGCTTGTAGCAAGGTCCACCCGCAAAATCAGCAGCTACGTGGCAGTGCAGGGATGATGCTCCGAGTCAGCTTGACTGAGGGCAGCTGAAGTACAATAAGTCAGTTCACGCTCGCACACCTTCCGTCACATCTCTTACTCGAATCTCGAGGTTGGACACCTGTCAGAATCTGATGAGGGGAAAAATCTGCCTTAGGAGCTCGTGTTTCCTTTCTTGCCAAACTTCGCCCATAATTGGAACGCAACCAGGCAGCGCAAGGGGGAAGTAGCGCAGTTGGGGAGGCCTGCGTGCATTAGAAAATTTTTGGGCTGACTTCAACATCTTTTGCCCGAGTGCACGCAGGTAAGTGAGCGAACCCCGACTTTGCTGCGAAGTCGGGTTGCGCAACACTTATCTGTTTCTTCGAGTGAGACGCCCAACTGCGCATGAATTTGAGGGTGCAGACCGACTTCGCTGCGAAGTCGGGTTGTGCTCCCAACACTTAGAACATATAGGACTCCATTGATGCCCAGGTGCGCACAAAACTGAGAGCGCAACTCGACTTCGCTGCGAAGTCGGGGTTCGCTCAATACTTAGAAAACCACAAAGAATTAATAGAAATTAAAACCAGGTATCTAACATGCGCAATTTCCAGAATTATTCCAGTGTTCACCCTCTATCGAGAGCTAAATCCAGATATAGAATTTATAGCCCACAGACAAAGCAGAGAATTTAATAAATATATAAGATAGAAGACACACATAAAAGGAAGTCCAGAATTAGAGCCAAGGGTTCTTTGCATTCATAGCAGAATTCAGGTACAACAAGTCTCTAGCAAAACGTCCATTATCTTACACCGGAATTGCTAGTTTTTATAGAGGATCCGCCTCTGAAACATAAATGAACACCCACAAAACATCGCGGTGGCAGCAAAGATAGGATTTGAGCACTCATTAAACAGTAATGAGGCATGGCCCGAATTGGATGACTCATGGAGAAGTGGCTACATGGCTTCAATGCGGTGATATGATTCGCCTGTTGCGCCGCCTCCTCACTTGTTGGAACCGCTTCAACGGAAGATCGGATTCTGAAATCCGGGAAAATCAAATCTGGAAGCTTCTTAGACCGACTACAATTCAACTGGTGAGGATGCACCTTGTTTCATCGATGAGAGGCGTTTCTGAGGACTCTTGGTTGAGGCAAGGGGGGCTAGATTGAAACAGGCGCTTTGTCGATGCAGGCCCCACCTACGTTTCGCTGTTTTCTGGCCCGAAATGGGCTTGCGCTCCAAAACTGCAGCGAAACGACTTTGCTATCTTGGGAGCAGCGCCGGCGTGGAAAAGTCAAAGGCTTTCTCTCTTACTAGGCCCGAAACTGCCTTGCGCTGGAAAACAGGAGCGAAAGCACCTTGCTGCCTTGGGAGGGGCGCCAGAGTGGAAAAGTCAAAGGTACTTTCTCCCTTGGCAAGCCCCGAATTTGCTTTGCGCTGGAAAACAGGAGCGAAAGCAGCTTGCTGCCTTGGGAGGGGCGCCAGAGTGAAAAAGTCAAAGGCCATTTCACCCAAGCTTGCTCTGAATTTGCTTTGCGCTGGAAAACTGGAGTGAAACGCTCCGGTCCACACTTAGCATTTTTTCTATTTGATTGGTTGTGCCTTTGAAAATTTAAAGTCTATTTCTCTCCCAACCCTGAAAAGGAGTTTCGCTTAGAGAGCGAAACGCCTTGGGCCCCACTTACGCTTCCCCAGCCTTTAGCTCGAAATGGGCTTGCGCTTTTGATTTGGGAGAAAAGACTTTGGGCCCCACACTGCCTCTGGAGTTTGAAACAAGTTTGCGCTAACCTTGAGGGCTGGTCAAAGGCGCTTTCGCCCAAAAGAAGCCCGAAACTGGGTTGCGCTCATGATTTGGGGCGAAACGGCATTGGGCCCCATATTAGCATTCATTCTCTATCCACAAAGTGCGTTTCGCCTAGAGAATGGCCGAAACGGAATTGCGCTATATCCTAGGGGCGAAAAGGATTGGCCCCACACTATGTTGAAGCAGATTTACACTGTGTTAAAACAAAATGAAGGCGCGTTCGCTCAAGTTAGCCTCGAAAAGGCTTTGCGCTCTCCAGACAGGGCGAAAATGCTTTGCGCTCTCCAGACAGGGCGAAAACACCTTGGCCCACTTAGCATTTTTCTTTTAAAACTGCACTTGCTCCCAATCAAGGTCTGAAACCGCCTTGCGCTCTCATACAAGGGCGAAACAGCCTGGACCTTATTTACGTTTTCTTACCCAAAGCTGGGTTTTGCTGCTTTTTGGCCCGAAATGGGCCTGAGCTTCACTCCTTGCTTGAAACCAATTTGCGCTTGAGGACCTAGCGCAAAACTACCCTTGCCTTTGAAAAGAGAAAGCCTCTGCATGATAAGTGAACAGGAAAAACTGCACACTCCCTTGGGCACAACCAACAAATTCTGACAGGAAAAATGTAGGAAACAAAGAATACGTTTTGAAAAAACAACAGAGTTTTAGGGAAGAAGAAATTACTGAATATCAAAATTTTACAAAGGAGAACAATGTGGCAGGAATTGCAACAGGCCCCGATTCCATTGCTCGAAGCATCACTTTCAATTACAAAGGGTTTAGAAAAATCAAGCATTGCTAACACAAGGGTGGTTGTCATGGCTTGCTTTAATTCATTGAAATCCTTCTCCATTGGTTTTGACCAAATAAAAAATTCTTTTTCAACATGGCTATTAAAGGAGCTGCTAGCTTTCCATAGTTTTGTACAAATTTACGGTAATACCCCGTGAGTCCCAAAAATCCTTGAAGTCCTTTGAGGATGTGAGGCTTTGGCCATTCTTGAACAACCTGAATCTTTTTAGGATCAACTTTAACTCCATGTTTGGAGACAATGTGACCCAAATACTTCACTTCTTGCGACCCAACTAACACTTAGACCTTTTGGCATACAGTTGAATTCTCAGACAAAAGCTGTAGAGCTTGATCCAAATGTATGAGGTGCTCCTCTTAAGAGCGACTATAAATCAAAGTATTATCAAAGAAAACTAGAATAAATTTGCGAAGGAATGGGCGGAAGACCTTATTCATGAGGCTCTGAAATGTTGATGGTGCATTACTTAGGCCAAAGGGCATAACCAAAAATTCATAATGGCCCTCATGAGTTTGAAATGCTGTTTTGGGAATATTTGCCTTTCGAGCCTTATCTAATGATAGCTTGAGTGGAGATCTAATTTGGAGAAAAAATTTGCACCATGGAGCTCATTCAACAATTCATTGATCATTGGAATAGGAAATTTGTTCTTAATGGTGAGCTTATTGAGCTCATGAAAATCTATACACAATCGCTATTACCCATCTTTCTTTCTAACCAATAACATTGGAGAAGAATAAGGACTGTTACTGGGCCAAATTACCCCTGCTTTTAGCAACCTTGTATCAACTTTTTAATTTCTCACTTAAGTGCAAAGGGGTACCGGTAGGGTTTGATGTTAGGTGGGCAACTACTTGGTACTAACGGTATTACATGATAATCGGAACCATGTGGAGGTAATTCGGTTTGTTCTGCAAAAACTGCATGATGCTTAGTCAAAATGAGTTGCAAATCATCTTGGGGCTTGTCTTCTTTTGAAGTTTGTGGTTGAATTGCAAATAATTGAGCTACGACCCCAAATGAGGATTTTTTAACTTCTCCATATGACTTGAGTTGATAATCTGTGGAGATCCTGCTGGTGAACCACGATGAGTGTAGGACTTTCCATTCTGTGAGAACTGCATCCATAATTCAACAAAGTTCCAGGTTATTGTCCCCAAGGTACCTTTCCATTTCCTGAGAACTGCATCCATAATTCAACAAAGTTTCCAGGCTATTGTCCCCAAGGTACCTTTCCATTTTGTGAGAACTGCATCCATAATTCAGCAAAGTTCCAGGCTATTGTCCCCAAGGTACCTAGCCACTATGCTCCTAGCACAACATCACATCCTCCCAGTTGAAGAGCAAACATATCAATTTTGAGTTCCTCGTTCCTTATCTTCAACTTAACATTGCGTCATTTACCCTTACAAGGTAATGTTCCTCCATTTGCCACCATAACTTCAAAGGAGTTGCAAGCATGTATGTAACAAGTTGCTTGCTTGGCTACTCGGGGATCAATAAAATTATGAGTATTGCCTGAATAAATGAGAATTGTAATGCTTTGCCCTTTGAAGAATCCATCTCCAAATCTTTGTCCATCTCCAAGAGTCCGTATGATTTCTGCTTACATCGATGGATTCTCATTATCCACCATTCTTTGAGTTGTGGCTCGCGCCAATTCTTTATCTCCCCTCCCAAATCGTCCTTCATTCTTCTCCAGAAAGCAGCGTCTGAGCTCGGGAAAGGGTGTTTAGCAGGATCATATTCAACTTCCATAGTGTAGAATTCGTGCCATGGTGACAATGTCTTCATTCTTTCCAAGTGCCACTCTAAATCTCTGCCGGTAGGATTATTTCTCTGCTTTATTATCTCTGGTTGAGGATATATATGAAATTTTTTAAACCTCAAATGATCTCTCATCACCCCCAAGGGGTCATAGCACCACTGCTGCGGAAGTTGCAGCAACCCGAAGTCAACAATTTTATCATCTAAAAATATGTGTTGTTTCATGGCGAAGAGCTCTACGACCCCCATTTTGAAAGGGAAATCGCAAGTCGGGGCCCACTTTCGGCCATGGCCGTAAACTACATTCGTCATGTCGCTCTGGTGAGCGACCTCTAAAGCGAACTGGTATTCAGAAGGATATACAGGCAAAATGAAGGGTTTCCCCGTGAATCCAAAGAGACGGATGACAAGGCCTTGAGTCAACTGAAAAACATCCCCTTTCCGCTTATTGACCACTTTGTCTCTAAGGTCCACGGGCACTCGAGGGCAAGAACCCTACAGTAGCTGAAGAGCAGGTCCTAAAAATTGCTGATTAAACACAATACGACCCCGTCCTGGCTAGGAGGGGGGTCCACTGGTACACCGACAGCGGGGCTCCGTCTTTGCCACTCTGAGTAATGGCAATATGAGGAAAATGCTCGTGGGTGTGACAGAAAAAGAGCCCGACCCAAAATATTGGCCTATCTCGACATTCTTCAAACTCACCAGCCGCGTGTGCAAGGTTCCCGCTACCCATTTTGCCCAATTAAAGAAAACCGGGTTCGTGTTTGGCCTTGAGGGGTCTGGAGCATAGAACTCTCCTCGGGAAATGCATTCGACCAGGGACACTTGCCAGGGATAAACGTTGGCGTCTGTAGATAGACCCGTGACCCATGCAATAATGGAAAAGATATTTGTGCTCTTGAAGTCTTGCAGAAGGCGAGGCATCTGGGGTAGCTTGCTTGAAGGTAGCCCATCCTTAAGACTTTCTTTCAAAAATTTCACAATGGCTGGAGGCGTTAAATCTGTCCATTTGTTCATTCAATAGAACATTGCGCACCAAATACCCCTTGGGTGGCCCTTGCAAAGGGGCGAAAGCTACTTGCACATCTTCCTTAAAAATCGAAAATAACTTATTACCCGCAGCGTCCAGAACTTGTTTGGTGGACGGCTAGTAATTCTGGGCTATCGCGTAGATTAATTCAGGACAGTGGTGAGCTGGTGGAGTCAGATACCAGTATATCTGCGAGTAGTATGCGACAACCCTCTTATTTTCTGCAGATAATCTACTCTTCATGTAGTCGATAGTGTATCGCAGTTCTGCAATGCTTTTTGAAAGTTCGGTGTCTCTTATCTTCTCCCACCCATCAATCGGAGGTTCTGGAAGTTGCTCATCCTCTGATTCCTCCCCTTCTTCTATGGGCTGCTTCTCAGGGCGCAAGTTCAGGTCAACCTTTTTGGGCCTATGTTTCTTTTCTTCCTTGCCCTTCTTGGTCTTCTCTGGAGTCGCTACTTCAGGTTCCTTCCCCTTTTCCTTGGAGTTCTTCCCCATCGCGTTTTTCAAGAGCAGAATTTCAAAAAACAGAGAATGGAAAAGAAACGCAGAGTTCTTGGCCAAATTTATCACAGTCGTGCTCGTACATGGGTGAATAACCTTTTCCTTGGTGCAGCTCTGGCTTTATAGTCGAAGGTTACAACCACCATCATTTATGGCAACTACCGAAATTAAAATCGAAAATCAGGGGAAGGGATTGCCTTGTTTTTCTATTGTCTTTGCGGCGAGAGTGCATGAGGGACGATGTACTTTGAGAATTTGTCCCGGCTTTGAAGATCTAATCCCCTTGCCACCTCGTACTTGGGCACTGTTGGTCACGAATCCGCCACGAGGAAAGGATTTGTCGCTATTGCGCCCTGGACCCGCGAACCAACATTGAAAGGCCGGAAGGAAGGGATGCCTTCCGGGCCAATCTCCGGAGAAGGCCGGCTCCTTGCGGGGGTTAGTAAGATGAGAGTGCAGGAAAGAGATAAAAATGCGAAAAGAATTTACAAATGAGAGTGGAGTTGGGTGGGGGGGAACTAACAGTACGGCAACACATCAATCACCATTGCTTACTGCATTATAAATACAAAGCATGACAAGGAACTGCAAAACCTAAGTGTACTTTCTGTACTAAGCAATATACGCACAGCTACAATGGTCCCCTAACAAACATTCCCCTTCCACCACTTTACAATGAAAACGTGGTGGCTATTTATAGCCCAAAGTTCCCCCCGTTACATTAATGGGCACAAAGTCCCAGTCAAACATTAGCTGACAAAAGCAGCCGCGGAATCGCCGGTGCCGACTCGTCGGGCTGGATCGTACTCTCGGCATGGTCTCCCCGAAGGTTGAACAGCCACGTGGCAGCGCGTTGGGTAGAACTTCACATTGACAGGAATGCGGGTAGCTGAGGCAGGTGGAAACTCACATCAGCATTAAATGAGGCAGCTGGCATAAGTAGTGCGGCCCATGCTTGTCCTTTTGCTCGGCATGTCTTGGCTCGGATCCCAAAGTTGGACACTTGTCGGATGATGCTGCTTGACACGTGTCTGCCTTAAAAGGCAGTCTATCCAACTTCGCCCGGGATTAGAGCGCAATCGGGTAGCACAGGTGAAAAACAGCAGTGATCGGGTTGACCTATTTCCCTACTGCGCACCGGTCAAAGGGCGCAGTCCGACTTCGCTGCGAAGTCGGGTTGCGCACCGGCACTTGCTGATTCTCACTGCAGTTCGGACTTCGTCCTGGAAAGAGGGAGCAATCCGACTTCGCTGTGAAGTCGGACTTCGCCCCAGCACTTAGTTTCTTGCCAGCCTGCCAGCCTGCTACAAGGTGTGCCTAGAAAGAAGGGCGAAGTCGGACTTCGCACCAAAACTGGGCGAAGTACGGACTTCGCACCAAAACTGGGCGAAGTCGGACCGACTTCGCACAAAAAAACTGGGTTTCCTGGTTCAGCTACCCGGGACCATAACTTTTGATCCGCTGACTCGATCGCCTATTATAATATATCGTTGGAAAGCTTGTGAGAAGATCTGCAATAATAAAATATCTAGGGCTCATTTTGTCCATTTTATCGCCCCCGTTTATGGCCCACAAAATCCCGAACACCTCAGCATGCCCTGACACTTAGCCATTTTTCAGGGCAACTGCTGTCAATTTTGAGAAGAATGAGAATGTAGGGAAGAGAGAGAAAGGGGGAGAAGGAAGAGCAGCCCTCTTACAAAAATTGAAAACATTGCACCCCGTGCAAAATGTGACAACATTTCTGGCGGCTCGCGGGGTGTCGAGCTCGCCTCGGCGCAAAGAACCCATGCCTTCATCCATTGGGCAACAGAGTCACCCTCACTGCAACTGCTCTTCAGATCCACTTCCGGCAGCTGCCTCCTCGGAACACTTAAAAAGAAAACACTGCACAGACTGAAATAAGAAAAACAACTAAAACTTTGAATAATAGTCGGATTATTTATACAAAATTTTGCGGCGTTATTGGCATGCCGCCACCACAAATCTAGCTTCGGTTGCCTATCCGGTGAACCTGCAGTGCCCGGACCAGATCTGATTGTACTTCAGATGATCTTTGAAGTCCGGCTGGCCTCCCAAAGTTTGCCAGGTTGCGAACATGGTACAACGTGGCAGATTGTCATTCATGCCGGTACCCGTACAATTGATGAACAATGTGGCAAGGAGATTTTTTAGATGGGAGCCCTCTTCGGGTATCGGTTGCGGTGATGGTCGGAGCCGATACCACCACGGTGGGGACTGTAGGTGAACATTCATTTCTCCGCTTGTGAGGTCAAGGCTGCTCACCAAACCTTGATTCCTCCGGGTTGTCTTCTATCAGCTTAAAAAAAAAGGGGCGCCTGCGATCAAGAAATCTGGATCTTCGACTCGCCGGAGTCGCCAGTGATTTTGCCGGATGAAGGCAAGCCAAAGATTCACCAACTCGGGCTTCCTTAAAATATGGAGACCGATCGTCTCACCTCACGGATTCATCTATGCGAGCTTGGTAATCAGCCAACTTGACGCGCTCGCCTGGAGCGTTGGTATTAATTTCGTAAAGTCAGGCTGGTTTCCCGGGTTCCTCGCTCGCCACCTTCTTGCTTGAACGAAGGCGTTAGGACCGGTCTCTTGGACTCAGAGGATTTGTTCGTGCAGAGTCGCCAGGTGCTCTGATTTTGAACAGCAATGAAGCGAGCACCAGTGCTTCGATTCTGTTTGGGGGTGAGAAACCTCCTTGTCCCACCGAGCATTCGGAAAGAAACTGTCAGCCCGAGCGAGGACGAGCTTGAGATCTTCCAAATGCGAGACAAAGAGTCCCACCAGGCGTGCCAAAAACTGTTGGTCACGAATCCGCAATGAGGAAAGGATTTGCCGCTATTGCGCCCTGGACCCGCGAACCAACATTGAAAGGCCGGAAGGAAGGGATGCCTTCCGGGCCAATCTTCGGAGAAGGCCGGCTCCTTGCGGGGGTTAGTAAGATGAGAGTGCAGGAAAGAGATAAAAATGCGGAAAGAATTTACAAATGAGAGTGGAGTTGGGTGGGGGGAACTAACAGTACGACAACACATCAATCACCATTGCTTACTGCATTATAAATACAAAGCATGACAAGGAACTGCAAAACCTAAGTGTACTTTCTGTACTAAGCAATATACGCACAGCTACAATGGTCCCCTAACAAACATTCCCCTTCCACCACTTTACAATGAAAACGTGGTGGCTATTTATAGCCCAAAGTCCCCCCGTTACATTAATGGGCACAAAGTCCCAATCAAACATTAGCTGACAAAAGCAGCCGCGGAACTGCTGGTGCCGACTTCGTCGGGCTGGATCGTACTCTCGCATGGTCTCCCTGAAGGTTGAACAGCCACGTGGCAGCGCCTTGGGTAGAACTTCACATTGACAGGAGTGCGGGTAGCTAAGGTAGGTGGAAACTCACATCAGCATTAAATGAGGCAACTGGCATAAGTAGTGCGGCCCATGCTTGTCCTTTTGCTTGGCATGTCTTGGCTCGGATCCCAAAGTTGGACACTTGTCGGATGATGCTGCTTGACACGTGTCTGCCTTAAAAGGCAATCTATCCAACTTCGCTCGGGATTAGAGCGCAATCGGGTAGCACAGGTGAAAAACAGCGCAGTCGGGTTGACCTATTTCCCTACTGCGCACCGGTCAAAGGGCGCAGTCCAACTTCGCTGCGAAGTCGGGTTGCGCATCGACACTTGCTGATTCTCACTGCAGTTCGGACTTCGCCCTGGAAAGGGGGAGCAGTCGGACTTCGCCGCGAAGCCGGACTTCGCCCCAGCACTTAGTCATTTTTCCTGCCAGCCTGCCAGCCTGCTACAACATGTGCCCAGAAAGAAGGGCGAAGTCGGACTTCGCACCAAAACTGGGCGAAGTTGGACTTCGCACCAAAACTGGGCGAAGTACGAACTTCGCACCAAAACTGGGCAAAGTCGGACTTCGCACCAAAACTGGGCGAAGTCGGACCGACTTCGCACAAAAAACTGGGTTTCCTGGTTCAGCTTCCCGGGGCCATAACTTTTGATCCGCTGACCCGATCGCCTATTATAATATATCGTTGGAAAGCTTGCGAGAATATCTGCAATAATAAAATATCCAGGGCTCATTTTGTCCATTTTATCGCCCCGTTTATGGCCCGCAAAATCCCGAACACCTCAAGATGCCCCGACACTTAGCCATTTTTCAGGGCAACTGCTGTCAATTTTGAGAAGAATGAGAATGTAGGGAAGAGAGAGAAAGGGGGAGAAGGAAGAGCAGCCCTCACAAAAATTGAAAACATTGCACCCCGTGCAAAATGTGACAACAGGGACAACTTTTAATCATAACAACATTCTTTTTGAATATACTCCGCCACATTTGCATTAAACCTGCACGTCCTGGACGGTTTCCTAGACTGTAGTTGGCACACGTTTCAAAGCGTGCTTTAGTTGCTCCTACTGCCGCGGTGGAAAAACCTTCGCGGCGAACCTCCGATTTTTCTTTGTCTTTTACGCTTCGGACCCAAAGCTGTCTTACTGGACGCTTCGCATAAGATTAGCCCCGAAGGGGAACCTAGAACCTCTTTGAAGCGAAGCACGCTCGTCCCGAAAATGATTCACAAGACTTCCCCTTTGAATGTGCTTCGCACAACTATTTTTTTGCGAAGCGTTTTTTATGCCTTTGTATTTTTTTGGAGAAGTGTTTCTCTTGTTTATTGTTGACGACATATTGTATTCTGGCCTTCTTCACATTTCTCCTTAAAGGTGCTTCGCAGCGAACTGGCTCACGTCGGCTGCTTCGTGCGGAAAAACTCCGAAGGAGACTTTACCTTTGGTTCGGCTGGGCGAAACCTTAGTCATGCTGCAAAACTTTTGCGGTTACGACGGCATGAAAATACAATCTACCTCTAACTATGTGTTTAGATCTAAGGCCTTTTAAAAAAAGTTCGTACAAGTATAAACACATTATATACAAGAGTGAGATTTCTTTTTTAATTTTTTGAGGCAAGACTTTCAATGATAAAAAGTCTTCAGGTGAAGACCATTCACGGGAATGTGCAGAGTCTGACCAGCTGCGTTCTTAAGGATGAAGGAGTTGGCCGAGTTTTACTTTAGTGATCTCGAACGGCCCTTCCCAGAATGCGTCCAGGCTTAACCTTCCACGAATCCCATTTCCACACCAAGTCTCCTACTTTGAATGTTCAGACAGAGGGCTTCTTTCTGAATCAGTCTTGAGTAATTTGGGCGTGCTTCGTGAAGTTCTGATATGCTTTATCTCGGTCTTCCTCTAACTGCAACAATTGGGTCAGCCTCACCTCCATAGGACCGGATTCGGCTTCCTCGTCTCTCAATATTTTTAATGCAGGGATCTCTATATGAATTGGCAGGATAGCCTCCTTGCCGTATACTAGGGCGTACGGGGAGGTTTTGATCGACTTTTTGATGGATATTTGATCGGCCCATAAGTCTTGATCTAAGAGAAGATGCCAAGTCTTTTTGTTTTTGTCTATGAGCTTTCTCAGCAACTTCAACAGGGTCTTATTTGTTGACTCTGCTAATCCGTTACCTTGTGGATAGTAATTGGAGCTGACCTTGCGGTATATCCCATATTTACAGGTGAATTCATTAATTTTGGCGCCTATGAATCCGGGGCCATTATCTGTTACTATTGCTTCGGGTATGCCGAACCGAGTGATCAAGCCATCTAAGAAAGTGACTACCGTTTCTTGATCAACTTGTTTGGTGGGAACTGCTTTGGCCCATTTGGTGAAGTAATCGGTCGTGGTCAGGATGAATTTATGTCTTGCAGAAGAGATCTGCGAGATGACCCCTATGAAGTCCAATCCCCACTGTTGAAATGGTGCTTCCACTTGTATTGGATGGAGGGGCATGGGAGCATTTTTGCTTCGCTCGACAAACCTCACACTGTTCGCACTTTCTGCAAACCGCGAAGGCATCGGCAAAGAGCGAGGGCCAGTAGTAGCCCGCCCTGATTATCTTTAAAGCATTTGTCCTTCTTGCAGAGTGGCCCCCTGATAAACCTGAGTGGAATTCACCAAGGACCCATTTCTTATCACCCTCCCTTATACACTTCAGAAGAACGCCATCGATATTTCGGTAGAACAGGCCCTCGGGGCGTCAGACATAGTGAAGGGCCTTTAGCCTGAAGTGTCTTCGTTGCGAAGCATTTAAATGCGAAGGACATATCCCAGTGCTGAAATATTCTACTATTTCATTGACCCAGTATTTTTCATCCTCGTCTCGGTTTGCGTAGCTCTCTTCTGTGGGAGGTGAGCACTTTGATAAAAAGGTAAATTTGCATTTACAATAAACATAAGGTTACAAAGTTTAAATAAACGTTAAAATAACCATTCGAGAGAAAAGGGGGGAAAGGAGAAATTAAGGGAGAAGAAAATAAACTCAAATTCTCTTGCCGCCCAAAATGCTGCCGTCCAACTGCCGTCCAGGTAAGGTAAAAGGTAAGTTATCTTTACCCAAGGTAAAATACATTTTTTAACCTTTTACTAATGGTAATTTTCCAACATTCTCCCCCTTAAAGTTGAGAGGACTGACTATATAGTCTCTCAGCTTTATAAATTGAGCTTTAGCCATGCCTTTGGTGAAGATGTCTGCTAGATTATCCAAAGTGCTGCAGTATTGAAGCTCAACTGTCTGCTGTTCCACCATATCTCTTATGAAGTGATACTTCATATCAAAATGTTTTGACCTTTTGTGGTGGATCGGATTATATGCCAACTGTATGGCACTAATATTATCACAATTCAGTTTGGTTGGACCAATTTGTTTTTCGCCAATCTCTTCAAGGATTTTCCTCAACCGGAGGATTTGAGTACTAGCATGGGTAATGGCTATATACTCAGCTTCTGTAGATGATAATGCTACAACAGATTGCTTCTTGGAACTCCAAGTTATTAGTCCTGAACCTAGACTAAAACAGTTCCTTGATGTAGATTTTCTGTCATCTATATTACTGCCCCAATCGCTGTCACTATAACCAATTAACTTCACAGAGTTAGACTTGTGGTAATGGATTCCAAAATCCAATGTACCTTTTACATATCGTAAAATTCGTTTGGTTGCTTGAAGATGCAGCTCGGATGGGCATGCCATAAACCTTGATACTAGAGAAACAACATACTGTATATCTGGCCTAGTGTTGGTGAGAAACATTAAACTCCCAACCATGCTTCTGAAATTGGTCATGTCAACTTTTGGTGCTCCATCATCTTTGCTTAGCTGGATTCCATGTCCGGTTGGTGTTGCAACTGATTTGCACTGCTGCATAGCAAATTTCTTGATCATGTCATGAGCATATTTCTGTTGACATATGAAGATCCCATTCTTTGATTGATGTACTTCCATTCCTAGGAAGTATCTCATTAATCCGAGATCCTTCATCTCAAATTGATTCATCATGGAGTTTTTGAACTCCATATTCATTTTATTATTACTACCCATAAATATTAGATCATCCACATATAAACAAACTATGAGGATATCTACTCCATTCTTCAGGTAGTATAGAGTTGGTTCACTCTTGCTTTTTGTGAAACCATACTTGCTGAAATAGCCATCAATTCGTGAGTACCACGCTCGTGGTGCTTGCTTGAGGCCATAAAGTGCTTTTTTCAATTTATAAACAAGGTTCTCTTTTCCTGGTTCTTGGAAACCTTGAGGTTGTTGAACATACACCTCTTCTGTCGGGTATCCATTTAAAAATACACTTTTCACATCCATGTGTTGAATGTTCCATCCTTTATGGGCTGCCAAGGAAAGAACAGTTTTGATTGTTTCTTGTCGAGCAATTGGAGCAAAGGTTTCCTCATAATCTATTCCATATTTCTGAGTAAAACCCTTAGCTACTAATCTTGCCTTGTGCCTTTCAATGCTTCCATCAACATTGAATTTGGTCTTATAGACCCATTTACATCCAACACATTTTTTTCCCTTGGGAAGCTTCACAAGCTCCCAAGTATCATTCTTTTTAATTGAGGATATTTCCTCTTCCATGGCATCTTGCCATATACTTTCAGTACATGCTTTTTCATAGCTAGATGGTTCTATCTGTGCAGCAGCCAACAAAGCATAATTGACTACATCACCCCTTGGTTCATGAGACTCATCATCTCCTGACATTTGAAGATTTTCAAGTCTTGACAAAATGTCGTCCATCTCACTAGCTTGACTCCTAGTGTATCTTTGTTGGAAATTCCTATCCAACATTTGAGAAGATGGATGACTTCGTAGTATGCGCTTTCCTTTATTTGTCGCTTTCCTTTGAGAAACTGGATCAATATCCATCGGACTTGGAGCGCTTACAGATCTATGAAATCGTTTTGGAGAATTTGGGGGTGCCAACAAAGAAGTCCCTCTTGGACTTGGTGTACCACTTGATGTACTTGATGAAGATTCCTGATGTGGAATTTGTGGAGGGGAACTTTTTCCACTGCTTTTCTTGGGTTGTACAAATGTGGGAGGTACAAATGTGGAACTGTCCGAATTAGAGTCAAAATCAACAAATTTTTTATGACCCCATTCTCCCCCTTCATCAAAAATTACATCCCTGGAGATAATGATTTTATGTGTCTTGGGATTGTACAATCTATACCCTTTGGTTGAATCACAATACCCTACAAAAACACATGCTTGACTCTTTGGATCAAGCTTCTTTCTCTTCTCCTCAGGAATGTGTGCATAAGCTAAAGAACCAAATACTCGAAAATGTTTGACATTTGGTTTCTTACCGTACCATCCTTCATAAGGAGTGATACCATCTAAACTAGAAGTCGGACTTCTATTTAGAATATATGCACTAGTTCTCACTGCATCCGCCCAATAGCCGTATGTGAGATGCTTTGTCCGAAGCATTGTTCGTGCCATTTCAACAAGGGTGCGGTTCTTTCTCTCGGCCACACCGTTCGTCGTGGGGTATAGGCAATGGTGAACTCGCCTTTTTATCCCATTTTTCTTACAATAATGTAAAAATTCATTTGAGGAGTACTCTCCTCCTCTATCGCTGCGAAGACATTTGACATAGTAGTCACATTGCTTTTCTACATTATTTTTGAAGTCTATGAAGCAATCAAATGCTTCATCTTTGTGTTTCAGAAAATAGATCCAACACATTCTAGAATAATCATCTATGAATGTTAGAAAATAAGAATTGTTTCCAAGGCTTTTTGTTTGCATTGGACCACAGATGTCCGAATGTACTAGCTGAAGAGGATAGCTTGCTCTCCACGCTTGGCCTCTTGGAAACTTCGTTCTGGAGTGCTTTCCCAAAGCACATGCTTGGCATACCTTCTTATGTTCTAGAATTTTTGGTAGTCCTGTCACCATAGCTTGTGATGTTAACATTTTCAAGCTAGCGGAATTGAGGTGACCATATCTCAAGTGCCACAATTCACTTGGATTTGTAATAGCTATGTTTGCAAGTTGAGCTCCCCCTGGCTCACCAAATTTTAGAGGGAATAACCTATTCTTTGTCATAGGTACTTCTGTGATGACTCGGTTACAATTGTTTTTATCAAAGATTGTACATTTTCTTTCATCAAAAACTAATTTGTAATGCTTCTCCATCATTTGGCCAACACTTAACAAATTGTGTTGTAGCCGTGGAGTATAGTATATGTCATTCACTTTTTTAAGGCCTTCTTTTGTTGGAACTTCCATAGCTCCAATGCCTTCAACTTGCAAAGATTTATTATCCCCTAACTTAACATGGGATTTGTAATTTGAATCTAATGTAGCAAAGAGATTTTCTTTGCCACTCATGTGGTTGGAGCAACCAGTATCCAAAATCCATGTATCTTTAAGATTTTGATCTGGCTGTCCATAAGAGAGAAAAATATTTGATGGACCTTCTTCTTCTCCGTAGAATGAGCCATATTGACTGCTTTGATCCTTTGTAGACTTTGACCAGCAGTCTCGAGCGAAGTGTCCTTGTTTCCCACAATTGAAACAAGTTGTTTTAGTCTTGTTACTTTCTCGTCCTTGATTTCCACGGCCTGCAGTGCCGCTTTGGTTCTGTTTGGCTCCTCTGTTTTGATTTCCACCTCTGTTTTGATTGCCTCCTCTGTAGGATTTTCTTTGGCCTTTGCCTCTTTGTTTTTGTCCTCTGCTTCGGCCTCTTCCTTGTCCTCGTCTTGCAGCTTCATTCGAAGTGAAGGCTTTGTCATCACCTCCATAGCTTGTTGAAGGTGCTCCTTGAAGTCTCTCTTCATGTGATGTTAATGATCCAATCAAACTATCAAATGTAAGAGTAGAAAGGTCTTTGGATTCTTCAATTATGATGGCAATGTGATTCCACTTAGGAAGAAGTGTTCTCAACACTTTCTTCACAATTGTTTCAATTTTTGTGTCATCACCTAAAGTTTGCATCATATCAACTATTGCTTTGACTCGTACATAGTAGTCACCGACTCTTTCATTTTCCTTCATTCCGAGATTTTCAAAATCTCTTTTTAAGGTCTCGAAGCCTGACTTGCTTCACTTTATCACTTCCTTGGAATCCTTCTTTCAAGGCATTCCATGCATCTGTGGCAGTTAAGTAAGATGCAATTCTAGGAAAGATACTTGGATCTAATGCCGATTGAAGATGGTATAAGGCAAAAGAATTATTTTTCTGTGCATCTTTGAAGATCTTCTTGTCATTTGCACTTAAAGTAGTCCAATCTGTTGGAGCAGTGTAACCGTCTTCAATAATATCCCATAGTCCTTTTCCTATGAGTAATGTCCTCATTTTGATGGACCAGTACTCATAATTATCCCCACTGAATTCGGGGATTGGTAGATTATTATGTGATCCCATTATTATCTACTAAAACAAGAAACCTCTCTTATATAGTCTTATTTCAAAAAGACTTTACAAACTATCAAGCCTTGCTTGATTTACAATCATAAACAACTCACTCTTGTTGTTCAACAATTACAAAATTGTCAGCGACTTGTTCATCGTCGTCACTGATCAATATTATTTCAGGAGGAGTTTGTAGGATTTCAACTGAATTACTATAATGAGTATATTCAGATCCTTGTGAAGCAATCGCCACTGTGTCGGATTGTTCAAATCTGCTTCCAAAGGAGTTATCTTCTGAATCTGCTTCGTATCCTAGATCAGGATTTCTCTCGTTGTGCAATAACCGTGTTTTGCAACTATGAAAAAACTGTATTTATTCCTAGTGTTCTCACGTGCTCATCAAAGCGTTTAGCGTTTGTTCTCAGTAACAAACTGCAAAGGGCTTGGTAACATCCTTCCGATCTTATCATTTAAGAAAATTTCCCAGAAATTTTCTTTTACAAAGATTTCCTCTTAGGAAATTTTACTAAATTTTTTTTTTTTTAACTTTTAAAGCTTAAAAAAAACTTTACAACTATTTCCTCTTAGGAAATGTCTATTATCAACTTTAAATGATTAATAAAACTTTTCAACAAATTTTTTTAAAATTTTACAGTTATTTCCTCTCAGGAAATTACAATAATAATTTTTTTTTTAAAATTTAAAGTTTCCTTATAGTTTTTTTTTAATTTTTTTTTAAAACTATTGACCCCGCCGAGGATCGATCGTGCGACCTCGCGGGCGTCAAGACAAAGGGTAGCCGCTGTGCTACCGGGCAGATCCGGGAGCTAAAGCGAGCTCCCTGCCCTTGTTGCTATCGCTAGATCGCGCGAAGCAAAAAAATGACCCCGTCGAGGTTCGATCGTTCGACCTCGCGGGAGTCAAGGCAAAGGGTAGCCGCTGTGCTACCGGGCAGATCCGGGAGCTAAAGCGGGCTCCCTAGCCTTATTGCTGTCGCGTCGAACGCGAAGCTATTATTGGCTTCGCGCTTCGGCGCGAAGCAAGTTTTTTTTCTTTGGGACTTTAGTCCCACATCGCCTCTGCGGCGATGTTTCTGCTCTTTAAAAAGAGCAAAGCACACTAAGTGCTTTGATTGCCTACGGGCAGTATCTCTGACAGTGTAGAACACCTTTTGCCTCGGGCCGCGCATGGGTCGCCACGTCAACGAGCCTCGGGCCGAGGGTAGGTTGCCACGCCAAGTCAACGAACCTCGGGCTGCGTGCAGGTCGCCACGCCACGTCAGCGAGCCTCGCAGGTCGCCACTCCACGTCAACGAGCCTCGCTAGCGCCTCGAGAATCGCGTCGATCTGCTCCTACGGGCCGCCTCGGGATCCGTGCCACCTCGGCTCCTCCTGGGCTGCCTCGGGATCTGTGCCGCCGCCTCGAACCACGGGCCCCATCGCCTCGAGATTCGGGCCGGTCTCGGCTCTCGGCTCTGATACCAAATGTGGGAGGTGAGCACTTTGATAAAAAGGTAAATTTGCATTAACAATAAACATAAGGTTACAAAGTTTAAATAAACGTTAAAATAACCATTCGAGAGAAAAGGGGGGAAAGGAGAAATTAAGGGAGAAGAAAATAAACTCAAATTCTCTTGCCGCCCAAAATGTTGTCGTCCAACTGCCGTCCAGGTAAGGTAAAAGGTAAGTTATCTTTACCCAAGGTAAAATACATTTTTTAACCTTTTACTAATGGTAATTTTCCAACATCTTCTGCCGCCAAGTCATCCCACTGACAAGCTGTTACTTCGGCTGCTACACTCTTCGTGAGCTCCTGGCATAGCGCGCGACCGCGAACCAACTTTGTAGGTCTGATTTCAATGTCAAATTCCTGTATTTTGTTGACCCAACCAGCCCTTTTGCTGCCCAATTCTCCTTGGATAATGAAGTTGCGTACATCAGGATGGATGACGAACACTGTAACCCGACTTTGGAAGACAAAATGTTTGAATTTCCTTAGAGATTTTATGACAGCATGCAACTGTCATTCTATGAAGTTGTATTTCTCCTCGTGGGGGTGTATTACCTGGCTTAGAAACGCAATAGGGCGCTCTTTGCCATCTTCTCCTTTTTGCGTCAGGATTGCGGCATAACTTTCGGGTTCTCCTACAGCATATAGGATGAATCCCTACTGTAGTCAGGGTTAGTCTGGACGGGTGCCTGAGCGATTCGGGCCTTGATTTCTTCAAATGCTTCCCTTCTTTCATCAGTCCAGACAAATTCGGCATCTTTCTTTAAAAGTTGGGACATCGGCTTGATGATTTGGGCGAAGTCTGGTACAAACTTCCTCACAAAATTAATTTGCTCGAAGAAGGACTGCAACCCCTTCTTATTCATTGGTAATGGAAGTTTTAGGAGAGCCTCAGCCCGGTCAAGGTCTATCGCGAGCCCCTTTTCCGATATAAGATGTCCCAACAGTTTTCCTTCATTCACTGCAAAGATGGACTTCTTCGGATTGATTGAGATGCCAAATTCTCGGCATTTTTCAAATATTTGCTGCAGGTGTGAGGGATGATCCTCTCTTTTTCGGGAAAAGACGGTCATGTCATCCAAGTAGATGATGATAACCTTGTTCAGCAGTTCTCCAAATGCTAAGTCCATAGCTCTCTGGAAGGTAGCTCTTGCATTCGAAAGACCAAACGACATTCGCTGGTAAGCGAACGTCCCCCACTTAGTAGTAAAGGCTGTTTTGTGATGGTCTTCATCTCTAACCCAAATATGGTTATACCTTGAAAAACCTTCGAGTAGGGAGAATCGCTGGGCTCCAGCTACTGAGTGCAAGATTTGATCAATCTGCGGGAGGGGATAGTGGTCTTTGAGTGAAGCCTGATTTAAGTTGCGGAAGTCCACACATAGCCGAATATCCCCATTTTTCTTCCTGACAGGAACTAAGTTCGCCACCCAAGAAGAATGCTTTATGGGATAGATGATCTTTGCTTCAAGCATTTTCAGAAGTTCAGCTTTCATCAGAGCTTCGATCTTTGGGTTGACCGGCCTTTGCCTCTGTCTGAAAGGTTTTACCCCTTCTTGTAGCTCGATGGTGTGTTGAACCAACCTTCGGTCATAGCCCTTTAGGTCTTGGTAAGACCAGGCTACTATATCTGGATACTTTCTGCATAGAGACCGGATTTGTTCCAACTCAGCCATGGTACAGTCCGTTCCAAATTTTATCACCTTCCCGGTTTCGAGTTCTAAATCTTGATACCATCAACTTTGATTCTGCGGGAAAATGCTTTGTCATTCTGATCGAACAGGCTCTCCAGAGTGATCAGTCCCCTAGGGACATGGTTGTTTTTTAACTGGACTAGTCCTTCATATTCCTCACCTTTTGGGCCCCTTCCTTCAACAATGATTGCTTCTTGTACAAAAAAATTGATGATCTGTTCATCGTTGTCAAAAACTTGCCAATGCATGTCCCTATCCGGTACAGAGGGCCTATAAATCATCCTTACGGCCTTCGGCTTGTGCACCATGTCGTCGGTTGGGGAATATCTAGCCGCGATGGAGGCCAAGACATCAGCATGCCTATTTTTCTCTCGGGGGATGGACTGCAGGTTGAATGACTCAAACTGTTCAAGCAAGTCCCATACTCTGTTGCGGTAGGCTTTAAGGTAATGCTTCTTGGGGATGCATTTGTTGGTGACTTGATTGCATACCAGTTCTGAATCTCCAAAAATTTTGAGGTGTTTTACGCCTAGCTTTTCCGCCTTTTTCAGTCCTAGGCATAGGGCTTCATACTCTGCTGCATTGTTGGTGCAGCTCCAAACTAATCTATAGCAATATTCTTTCTGTTCTCCGGATGGTGACACTAGAAGGATCCTTGCCCCAACTCCGTTTTTGCACCGGGCACCATCAAAGAATAATTGCCATATTCTCCTTGGGCAGGTACTTTATCTTCTGACTTAATGTGTTTCTCTGGCTCTGCAATGGTGTAACACCCTATTTTTGTCTCTATCATAGCATTAAAGTCTGTCAATGAAAGTTCATCTTCAAAACTTAGTTGTGCAAGGGACTCCTCTACTAAGTCCACTCGTTCAATTTCTTCCTGTTATCGCATGGACGAGATCATTACATTCTTCTTCGGTCATTTTCTGTACGAGAAACGTGGAAGGTTTCTCGTTGTAAATCTTGACCTTCTTCCCCTTGAATGGGACCTCTAAATGTGAATAGTCCATGGACAGGTATCCCCCTAGCTTCGCTGTGAATTCCCTCGAAAGACACATGCTAAAATAGGGTTCTAGATCTACTACTACCACTTCCTGTATCACCACAATTTGGGGCACTTTGTGCAGTCGAATGGGTATATCTTTGATTACCCCGACGGTCTTCACAGGAGTGCCATCCAGTTGGAGTACGCCATGGCTGCTTCTTGTATACTCCATCCCTATTTCTTCGCAGACCGCTTTAGGCATGACCGTCGTTGCTGCCCCTGAATCAATCATACAGTTATGGACAATGTGACCTTCCATTTGTAATGACAAGTAAAACGGGGGAGGCATGTTCTTTCCTGTTATGGACGTGGACAAAGTTTGCACTATGGCGGGCGGCATTGATTGCCCAACGTTTGCGGACTTCAAAGACTCCTACAACAGGTCTACCAGTCCTGGTAGCTGTAAAGCATCATATAAACTCCTCTTGGCAGGGGTCTTTTTTAGCTCGTCCACGATATTATACCTCATGGGGGTATGCACTTCGGGATCTTTTTAAGCTTCGTACTTTGTGTGATATTGCTCTGTGGCTTCGACTCTTTGCCGCTTGGTTAGCGAAGGCTTTTCCCTTGCTTGCTCTTTAGTTTCGGCCTGAGGTGGGGCTGCAGAGACTTGCTGGGTCTTCTCTTTTGCTGGCGTTGGATTTGAAACTTTGTCTGGGGCTTTAGCAGGTTGCTGCTCCTTTTCGCGGCGGGTATATACCTTCCAGGGAGCCATTTGAGTTGCATCCACTTCCATTGGTCTTTTTCCCTCCCTAGTAAGCACCGAAACTTGCTCTTCTTCGTCCACGACCAGGTTCTGATTTGTTTGTCTTATCATGTTGACTTGTCCGCTGGGGTTGTTTCCTGACAGCGTCTGCACAAAATGTTGATGCAACATACAGGTGTTTTCCTCATGCGGGTCATTGCATGTAGAACACCAATGCACATGGTCAGAAGTGCTTGTTCCTTCATTGATGGCAGCGTTTCTTGCCGAAGACTTCCCCGGTTGAACCACTTGATCTTTGGTGAGCGCTGGCGGTGGGTAAGACCTCCTTGGAAGAAATTCTTGTTGTGCTTGTTTCTTCTTCATGATAATCATATCATTGGACAAAGTCTGTACAGTAGAGTTCAAAGATTGAACTTCCTGTAATATTTTAGGCTGCATATCTTCAGCTTTGGGGGCCTGCGGCAATGGAGCCATCGTAGGTATTGGGGGCAAAGCGGGGTATTGAGGTGGTGTCGGTAACGCAGGAACGGTAGGTTGTGGCGTTGAATATGCGGGGAAATGCACTTGTGGAGTAACGATCTGGGTTACAACGGGGTTAGGATTCCATGATGAGAGGGGATATACAGGGGTTATGGAGGCTTGCGACGTAGCTGCATTCAGGCATTGTGTTTGCGGAAACTCCGGGAATATAGGCATCGACATCCTTTGGGGAAGCTTTCCTACGGCTATCGGGTCCATTTTCGCTTTCTGGCTAATTCATAGAGCTCAGGGAAAGTATTCACATTCAAATACCTTACCATCACACTGATATCTGGATTGAGGGCCCTAAGGTAGTAGTATGCTGCAGCCTCGCTGGTTGGCCGAAGTCCAGTAGGTACTCTTTGCCAAGTCCGAGCAAACCTCACATTGAAGTCTGCAATTTCCTCCCGCGGGTGTCTCTGAATTGTCGTAAATTGATGCAAGAGGGAGGAAGGGTCAGCAGACTCGTTGAAACCTCTCATCAGTTGTCCAGCTAACTGGTCCCAACTTGTTATGGTGCCAGGCGGAAGCGATCTATACCAATAAAGGAGCTTTCCTCGGAGGGATAGAACCAGAAGCTTCACCATCACTCCTTCTTCGGTGATGTTGTGTATTGCCGCCAGAGAAACTATGTCTTGAATGTGTTCCAGAGCTGTCTTCCCCATACCATCGAAGGTAGGAATCTTCTTCATTGCAGCAGGTGGAACCTGTCCTTGTCCCGCCAGGTTTAATGGTCCGGAAGAGTTCCATGCCGGGAACAACCTGGGTTGTTGTTGTTGTGGCGGCAGCTGCTGCTGCTGCTGTTGTTGGTGTGCCATGCCTGCGCTTGGAGTCGGAAAGATAGGGATTCCCGAAGTCCCTTGTGGGTGACTGACTGAAGCGGAAGCGCTTGGATGATCGGGGGAGTTAGGAGGATTAGGGGGAAGACTAGCTGTTGTGCTGTCGGAAGTCAGGCCCTCTTCATCAAATACAGCTTCTTGCGAAGGCGCTCTTCGTAACAGCTGTTCGGGTGTTATCAGCCTAGGGTGTTCTCCGAAAGCATCAATGTCGAGTTCAAAGAACTCAGTTCCTTCTCCACTATTCCTAACTCGATATCTTGTTTGCATGAAGGCACGGATACTTTGGTATTGGTCTCAACGACTTTGAGATTTCCAGGTTAAGCAGAGTCGCCAGATGCTAGAGTCTGTTCGGTAATGAGATAAGCATCGGCTCTCACTACCACTCACAAGGTGAGACTGACCGGGTCCCACCGGGCGTGCCAGAAACTGTTGGTCACAAATCTGCCACAGGAAAGGATTTTGGCAATTATACGCGCCCTAGACCTGGACCAACATTGAAAGGCCGGAGGGAAGAGATGCCCTTCGTGCCAATCTCCGGAGAAAGGCCGACTCCTTTACTAAACTACTTGGGATTTTAAGCTAAGAGTGCAGGAAAGAGATGAAAAGAGAAAGGGTGCAGGAAAGAAATAAAAAGGGTAGGGTGCAGGAAAGAGATAAAAGGTACAGAAAGAAATGTAAATGGATGTTTTAAAAGGGGAAGAACCGGCAGCACGATTACTAACTAATAGCTTGAAGTAACAACAATAAATATGAAGAATAAAATGAAATGAACGCCGCACTAGCCTTCCTATGTATCCTCTGGACGAGTTCCAGGATTCACCTACCCCCCTTACGCCTAAATCCAGATTTCAGAATTACAGCAGTCAGGAAATAAGTGAATATAGCAGAAACACTACCCACAGGCAGCATACAAGAAAACTATCCCAGCATTTTCTCCCCTATGTATCCTCCAGGGAAATTCCAGGGTTCTGTCCCCAATCACACACCTAAATCCAGGATTCAGAATTACAGTATGCAAATGAAGAAACAAAATAGCAGAAATAATCACAGAAGGCAGCATACAAGAGAGAAATGAGGCACAAAGTTCTTAATATCAATTGCAAAAATCAAGTTACAACAGCTTTCTAGCAAAAGTTCCCCCCCTTTTCATTACAATTCATGGGTTTTTATAGAGGACCCGACCCTCTGAGCCATCATTGCGCAAAACCTAGCAGTACGCCCTCGAAAAACTGGAAAATCTGCCTTCGCTCCTCCCGTGACTGAGCTCTCACATCCGTTTCCACATTTAGCAGTTACGGCCGCATTAGCCGGGGAAACTCTCATTAATGGGCCGCCTGACTCGTCCTGAATCTCTGGGTGCAGTGTTCGAGTGGCTGCCGGGTCCATCGGGTTTTCCTCCTGCGGCTGACCTTTCCTTTTCCATTGCTGAAAATGAGTCCCGGGTCTTTCGGGCAAGTAAAGATGCATTTATGAACCACTCAATTGCCTCGAAGAAATACCCAGCCTTGGGGTGTGTGCCCTGGAGAACTTCGCTGAATTTTAGTTCGGGGAGCTGCTTCGCCATGGATGAGAGCCGAAGCGGGATAGACTTCTTTGTATTGGTGCTTCGCAGCGAAGGGACATCCAGAAACAGCTTCGCTGCGAACCTTCTTTCAAAATGGCCGTTCGGGGTTTTCTTGGCCGAAGTAGAATTTTGCCTTAGAATATTTGGGCATACAGTTAGGCTTCTACTGAGGGAGCTTCGCACAAAATTCAGCCGAAGTGGACTTACAAAATTGCTTCGCCGCGAACCGTTTCAAAAACAGCCGTTCGGGGAAAATTCAAGCGAAGCTCCTCCATGCCTTAGAAAATTTTCAGGGACAAACAACCTTCGGAGGGAGAAGCTTCGCACTTGAGTCGCTCGAAGCAGGTGCTTCGGGAAGATTTTGAGCGAAGTAGATTTTTTCTGAGGGATGGTTTTCCAAAAGGGACGACCGAAGCAGGTGCTTCGCTAGCATTTCTGCGAAGTGTTTTTCCACACTTAGGAATTTGTTTTGGCATTTTACTGTACATTGTATGCTTCGCAAAACTTCGGCCCGAAGCTAGTTTTGTGGGGGCTTCGCTTGCGAAGCTCTTTCTGTGCCTTAGAAAATTTGGCTTGCACCTATGTTTTTTCCTGTCTGCTGTTTGCGAAGCTCCTTTTTCTTGCTATACTGTGGGCGAAGCTCTTTCAAATTCAGTTATTTACAAGGGGGATTCAAAAAATGACAGCCAAAATTGTTGTAACACTACTATCAACAAAAATAAGGAAAACTATATCAAGAAAACCAACATCATCAAATTTCGCTACCCCTTCAGAAGCAATGTGACAAAACTTGTCAACAGTGCCATTTCCAAGGCTTTAGGCCTTGTGCACCACTTCGCAGGCACAAGGCAAATGCGCAACAGGGCAGTGCGCTTGATTTGTTGACCGTTCAAACGCTGCGCGCCTCTCAAGCTCCCATGCACTCGCGCTCTTCTGCGCAAGGCGTTGCGCTCCTTTTCTGTTGTGCCAGGCAGTTGCGCACGGGTTGGTTGCGCTTCACCTCCGGGCCTTTTAATTCTGGCGCTGGTCTCTCCCAGAAGCGCTCCACATCAGCGAGTTAAGGTGCATCCTTATCCGTCCAAGCGCAACCATTCTGAGAAGATTCCAGACTGGACGTTCCGGGATTTCAAGTCTATCTTCCACAGAAGCGGTCCCCGCGAGTGGGGAGGTAGCGCCAGCAAGCCAAGCCTGTCAAGGCATTGAAGGAGCTCAACTGCATTTTCAAGGAGTCATCAGTCCCGGCCATGCCTAATAACTATTTCATGACTGTACTCTCTTGTAACTCTTATCTTGGCTGCCACCGCCATGTTTTGTAGGTGTGCATTTAATATTTCAAGCGGCAAAATTTGCTATATAAGCCTGCTCTTTTATTGTAAAACGATGGATGTTTGCTAGAAGCTTGATGTAATCTGAATTTTGCTATCAATACAGCTGATGTCTTGCTCTAACTCTGGACTTCTATTTTTTGTGTATGTCTTCTATTGCTTATCTTCTATTAAGTTCTCTGATTTGTCTGTAGGCTTGAATTCTAATATCTGGATTTAGCTTCTGATAAAACGTGAACCCCTGGAGTAGCCCTGGAGATTACGCATGTTAGATGTTTAGTTTTAATTTCTGTTAGTTGTCTGTATTTGAGGGCTATTTGATTCGGCGTGTAGTAGAGTTATCGTGCTATTAGTCCCCTATAGAAGGCATAGTTAAGTTATTTAAAAAAAATTTAATGTCTAAAATAAAAATAAAAATAAATATGTATGAATTGCTCCACATTTCATTTAAGGATGCGATTAACCTGCAAATGCCTGTATGAATGAATTGCCCTAGGACAATTTTGCTTTCTTGAGATGTTTTTAACTTTTTCCTTGGTTGTTTTGCTTCATTCTTTAATTTTTTGTAGATATAGAAGGGAGTCAAGTGGATGAGTGAATTAATTATGCAAATGGGAAAAGTTTCAGTTTTATTTATTCCGTAGATCTTATTTTACATTGACTGTCGTGTGTGCATTTATTTTTGTCGAAATTGCCCAAATTTGGATGTTTTGACAAAAATTGCCCAAACTTGGTAATGCTGTTTAATTCATTATAAATTCTACAATGGCAATATAAACTGTAAATTTCTTGATTTAGGTGAGGTGAAGAATGTATTACATAAAGTTATAAACATTAGATTTATATGTTATACATTTTATTGATTTTTTTTGGTTAGTTAATGGTGTATGTTAGAATAATATTTTAATATTATTATCTAAAACTATGTCTTTTATATTTAGATCATTTTTTCCTTTTTGTTCTCCTCTAGGTGGGTGAAAGGTGTTGATCCAGGGACTCCCACTTGCTTAACCAAGAAGAAAATCATCATATCACCATTCCAAGATGAGAACATCTCATGAGCATAAAAGCTCAGAATTCTTTTAACCAGAAGTTTCCACATACTCCTATACTTCTCAAATGTTCTAGATATTGTGTAGCATCTTACTAAATCTATTTGACTACTAGAACAACCAACAAAATGGTGGTCAATCTGCACAACTACATTACTAACAAACAAGAACAAAACAACCTATCTTTACTCTCTGAACCAAGGGAAGAATAGGTTTTAGCCATGGAAACGTCTACATCTAACAGCAACAGTACACGACAGCAGGAAACACCGAGTACGTGGGAGGAGTGATTTTGTGTAGATGCGCCAAACCACCAAGGAACTTTTCACCAACTTCTCTGCTTTGAATCAATCCATAAAGAACTGAAGTGTCTTAACCTGCCTTCCACATTCTTTCGACTTCCCCTATCAAAGCGGTCCCCAGCTCCATAAGCTTCTTGTCCTTTGACGGCCTAGCTGAATCTCACGAACCACATGATTCGCCGGCTAAGATGGTAGCTCTTTCTTCTTTTCTTTTTTGAACTTCTGCACCAGCACCACCACTTGAGAGGTGACCCTCAAAGAACATTTATTATGACCAAAGCTGCCACCCTCCAAGTCATTCCACTTGGCTCAGAGTTACCATCACTATTCTGACTGATAGGAGGGATTCAATGCGACATTATTTCTCCATCATTTTCTGTCTGATTAAGCTTCAGCACATCTAAGGAATCTTTTTAACTTCTGCCCATCCCTCATCAAATTCCTGCAGAAGCTCAAGGACCTTTTTGTTTTTTTCCTTTATTTTAAATTTGAATGTAACAAGTTTTAGTTGTTTTTTCTTAGTTTTTAAAAATATATAATTTTTATTCTTCATATTTTTGAACCAAATCTTTTTGAAAATTTTGAACCTTTGAACCTTTCCTTCTTTTCGAATTAAAAGTTCTTTACCTGAATTATGTTCTTCAAATCCATAGTATACCCATATTGGTGAAATGGCTAACGCATGCAAGAGTGTAAAATTTAGGCTACTAAAGTGTTGATTTTTTTTTTAATTGGTTATAACGGAATTAAAAGAGGCCCCATCTTATTACATCATGACAATTTAGTGGTATTACAGCAGCTTGGCTATTAGGCATGTATCACTTGGCAAGATTCGAACCAGGGTCTCCTCTTTAAAAGTTGAGAATTTTAACCAATTGAGCTAATGCCATTTGATGTACTAAAGAGTTGATTTCAGGAATTTTTCCTTTTAATTCTGTACTTATTGAGAAAGCATCAATTGCATATTTATTTCTATATTGATATTGGTTTATATCAAGTATGCTTTGTTTCATACATACATATTTTTATATTTGGAAATTGCAGTGTCAAAAGGGGTGGACCAAATCCAACTTCAAATTTATTACTAGTTGCAGAAAGCAAAAGAGCTTGATATACCAAAAGATATTGTAGAACGGAACATTAAGAAAGCATCAGAGAAAGGACAAGAGGCTTACATTGAGAAGCTATACGAGGTACGTGCATGCGTCAATAGGTTAAACAACTTATGTGTGTAAGATTTTGGAGTATTTCCATGATGAAATGAAGCATGATAAGCAATGAATCTGGAACACTATAGAAAATGCATTTAGTTTAACATGTTTAGCATCTACCTGGAAAAATATCTGCTTATCAAGTAAAGCAATGTCCTCTAGATTTCTTTCGTTGTCTTTTCAGGTGTATGGTTTTGGGGGAGTTGGTTTGATTGTGGAAGTTCTAACAGACAATTTAAATCGATCATCAGCTTTTGTAAAGGATTTAGTTAAGAAAAATGGAGCAAGGATGGCAGATCCAGGATCAGTATTATTCAAGTTCAGGCGTGCTAGAGTTATCAATGTGAAAGCTGAAGGGGTTGACAAAGACAAACTTCTGGGTGCAGCCTTGGATGCTGGTGCAGAGGACATTATTGAACCTCCAGTGTATGAAGATGATATTGAAGACGAAAAGTCTGCAAGGTGCTGGTCATTTCAGTCTTTTTTTTATTTATTGCAGTATGCAAACACCATGAACTGTACATAACATTTTCTAAACATTTTTTTATCAGATTTATATTAAATTCTAGCATGCTTTGTCTGAAATTATCAATTATAGATTGTTTAGACAATCTGCTACAACATTAGAAAATATTGTAGAAATTTCAGAATAACTGTAACCAATCTATGGAAGGGGGATATTTTGATTCCTAAATATAATTGATTAGATTAAGAAATTCTCTTCCATCATGTAACAGTGGAACCTAGTAGTAGTTTCTCATTGGCTATGAATGGAATCTGAGTGATAGTTCTGTATTCATTGCTATTATTCTGATTTTATAACAAAGGATGAGATAATTTTTCATTGACAAACATATCATATTCCTTGATAGCCATCAGTCTTGGGAGATGTTTGTACAGACTTAATGAGAGTCCTTCACTATTATTTTCTGTATTGAGGCTGAATATGTTTTGAACCTACATAGGCTGACACTTTCAGACATTGGACTCTAGAGGGAACTTCTATGACGTAACCAGATTGTTTACTTTATTCTTCTAGCGTTTTCTGCCACAATGAGTGTCAAGCACCTTTTGTTTATTGCAATCGCTAGCACAAGTTGTGATTGATCTGTGAGACAATGTCCTCCTTTGCTTGCAAGTACCGGTCCACCTTAGATTTCTTATTCTTGAACCTGATTTAAATGGTTAACTATCCTTCCCTATTCATTGTCAAGTACCTAGGGGTAGATGTACATTATCTTTATATTTGTGGCTGATGAAGCCATAGGTAAAGTATAATATATATAGACCAATTTGATATTCGATTATGTTTTTGTTATCATGGTTGATTTAAGGCAATTTCTTGTAATATATAATTTTTTGTAATTTGGTCTGTCCCCATAATCTGTGTCTTTGTTTGAGGAAAAAGCCATAAACTTACCTGTTGTGTTTGTACCTGTATTGTCTCCAGAAGAGCAATATACTCAACTAGACTCTAAAAACGACTAGCCTTTCTCATCAATGTTAAAGCCATATTAAAAGTCGGTAAAGGCATACACACCTTTTATTTCATGAGAAAAACTTAAAATCCCTGCTGGTCCATTTTTGCTAACTTGCACAGCTTATCCTGAAGCTTATATGGAAAAACCAATATGCTGTGCAAAAATAAAATTTAAAATTCTAAAATATCTACAATACGAAAGGTATTCAGAAATATCATCAATTTGACCATATGCCTTTCAAAATTTCAAGGAAATTATACCATTTTGAATCAGCTCTCAAATGTAATGGATAGATCTCAATATGCTTTGTTTTGCTGTGTGTCACTTGGATTGTATGTCAAGATCGTAGTGCTCTGATTATCATGTTGGCTTCTATTGTGCAAATCCAAGCTCTTGAAGAGTGTTTTGAATGTGTGCAACCTTTGGAGATGTATTAACTGCTCCATGGTATTCAACTTTTGTGGGGGAGAGTGCCACTACATTTTCTTGCTTGCAAGACCATACAATTGTCCCTTATCTAAGGTTGAACAGGTACCTTAAAGTAGATGTCTGATCCTTTGCATCTTTGGTATAATCTGAGTGAAATTAGGCTCTTAGTGCTAAGGTTTCCCTTTTTGGTGATGTAACACCGATATACCTTTGATATATTGCACAATCCTATCTGGAATTTGCTTGTTAAACTCCCTTGGATCTTGCATGAATCTGGAGATCATACCTATAGCAAAAGCAATATCAGGTCAACTATGAGTCAAAGAAATATGACTGCCAATGAGTTCTCCATATAGCTATGTTCCATGGATACATGTTCCATATTTTGGGAGTTGTCTCAGAGATGCAAGCCACCATCTTGCACTCACATGCTGCCATCCTGAGGGTGTTATGGAAATGTGTTCCACTATCCTGGAAACACATCCCAATGTCTTGGATTGTCCCTCCCCTAAAAACTTTATGGAACATCAGCTATGTAGGATAGCAACAATTTTTGGAGAATCACAATCATTGACAAGTTCAATACATGATTATATATGGAGTTTTGCATGTTTTGCAATCTTCAATTAGGTCAGAGGTCATAGATACCTTTGATATACTACACAAGCCTCTCTGTAGCTTGCTTTTTAACGTCCCTTGGATCCTCCATGAATCTGGAAACTACACCTATAGGAAATGCAATGCCAGGTTGACTATGAGTCAAACAAATAAGACTACCTCTAGGTTGATCATATAGGGGAGGATAAGATCAGTTTTCAGAGAACAATATCTTTAACAAGTTTGATGCCTCATTGGTATGGAGTTTTGTGGGGCTTGCTATCTGCCATTTTGGATCTTGCTAAGAGGTCAAGGGCATGTTTTGGTTGAGAAATGAATATGTCTTGCCTGATTTGAAGAACTTGGATACCCAGGAAGACGTACCATGTCAGTCACCTCAAATGCATTCTTCATTATTGCCTTGTATTTATGAATCAATGTGGTATCACTTTGAATGACAGAATTAGTTACATAGTGTTCAATTTTGCCTCTAGTGCAAACGTCTTTGTATAGTCATTTCCTCCAAATTGAGATAACCCTTTTGCAACCAACACAATGTTCTATTTGTGGACTTCGTTTGAAGTGTGTTTGATCTTGTACTACCATTTACATTTGACAAAGCTATTGTCTTTAAGTGATTGGTTCCAAGTTTGGTTCTTCATTGAGGAATTGTACACTTCATTCATGGCATCCTCACATTCTTTTGTTCCAATAATTGCTTCATAATTTTATGTTTCATGGATGTCAGTGCTTTTAGTTATGAGGGCATGATGACTTTGGTTTAGGAATGTGTTTGCTTCTTCGACAAGGATCCTTGCTAACATACATATGGAGACAATTATTATTTGAAGGATTCTTAACTGTCAATTCTATTGCTTGTGTTTTTGGGATTGAAACTCCTTTTGCACGATCCCCTCCCCGCTTGAATGGGCCATTCCTTTTGATGACTATCCGTTAGGTATCCCTCTTCCTAGACAACCTTCTTCTTTGAACGCCTCCTTACCAACTGAAACCTGAAACTTTTCTTGAATGACCCTCTTTTGGACAACCTAATCATCTTGATGACCCTCTCTTGGACAAGTCACACCTCTAGATTGTCCATTCTATTGAAGACCTTTTACCTTGATGTCCTCATTGACCCTCTTCTTGGTATCTCTATGAAGACTTCATTTTATACTTGTGCCTACTTGGATTCTAGGATGGACTTTCCCTTCACTACCAACTAGCCCTTCCTAGATGACCAACTTCTTTGAATGGCCGTCTTAATGGACATCCTAGACAACCCTTTTCTTGGCCTATTTTTAGATGACCCTCTTACTGATGTACTCATGGCAGCTCCATTGTATGTTAGTGGCATCTTCGATTTAGTTGATCCTCTCCTTTACCTCTACATAACATTTTGTTCTATGACCCATTACTCCAGATTGTCCTATAGGACACCTTTTTCTCTTATGACCCACTCCTTCAAATGTTGTCCTTCCACATTCTCAACAACTATAGTAGACGCATCCCATTGAAAATTATGAGATCACTATGTGGAATACAAGGATTTTGTCCCTATGGTGCTTGGAGCTTCAAGAGTGATAGTGGATGGTCTTTAGAAAAGAGTAGATCCACTTTTTGTTTCATCATAGACAACATCTTTACTAAGGATGGATAAATTTTTTACTTTCCCATCATGATGTGGGGATGCCTCTTGGAATTCACTGTTAAGTCCTCTTCATAAAAAATATGAAGTGTGTGTAGAGAACTGCATATCCTTGTATGCCGAATTTTAAGTTTTGTGGCCACTTCTCATCAAGTGTTTTTTTCCAAACAGACTTGGTAGGAATCTAATTTAGAATATAGTCAGAATACAGAGCTGCCTCCCCTAAAATTTACCATCCAATCCTTGTGCTTCAAGCATACACCTAGCCATTACCACAAGTATAATATTTTTGCTTTTCACAACACCATTTTGTTAAGGAACACAAGTTTTCCGTCGCAATGCTATTTCTTTTTGTATTAGAAAATCTCCAAAATTATTGCTCATGTGTTTCTCACCTTTGTTTGAGTGAAGGCATTTGATAGAATAGTGATTTTGATTCTCAACTAAAGCCTTGAATTCAACAAACTTTTTGTTAGGACCCCATCCTAACAATATTATGTAATGCCCCATTTAAACATTATTATGTAATACATTGTAATGTGTATGTGGCACTTGGGGCGCCTAGACATATGGGCCCATATAATGTAATTGTTATAAAAGATGTAATTGATTCTTTAGTTGAAGATTCTAGCTTGGGTCCCCACTTGCATGTGAAACCAACCCTTGAGCGTTAGGGTTAGGGTTGGTAGGAGTCTTTAAAAAGGCAAGGGTGTGAATGGAATGTATCAAGTCTTTTCATATTGTATCGAAGCTCCGCTTCTAAGGAGGTTGCCCCCTGGGAGAGGCCAACGATTTTCTATTGTGATTTTGTTTTGTTTAATAAAGCTGCTGCATTTCCATTCGTATTACAATATTATTGTTTTCGTTATCATTAATTCTGTTATTTATGGCAATATTTGTATGGATGTGCTTATTTTAATTGGAAGATTCCTAATAAGTGGTATCAAAGCACTTTCTAGGGCCACACTCTGTTGTAGCTGCAACAATTCTTGTCTTGCCATTCCATTTTTGGTATGTATAATTTTGTGAAATACCCTGTAAAAAACTGAGTCAATATATCTTATTTATTTATTTATTTTTTCTCTTTTAGTTTAATTGGTTAGAAACCCTGTGTCGGGGGTTTTAAAATATCATGGAGATGTCGTTATTGGCTAAGCTAGATTGTCTATAAAGTGTCTAGTGAAGTGAGGGTGATCAGACTCCAATACCTAGGTCTTAGACAACACCCATATATGGAGTTGAGGTCCCACGTACCTTGGGTATATAGGGAGACCCCCTAGGTTTTGGAGAGACCTTTAGCCCTAGGAAGCTTTTGACTGTGTATATATCCATAGTGCATCGAGCACACCACTTGGGAAGATTACCCCCCCGGTATTGATTAGAGGCGGGTAGTGCGTCCAAGGATATAGGCTATATCCTCCTTGGGTAGTGGCCTGAAATATTGGTTTGAGCATTATTGATTGTTGTTGTGGTATATCAGAAGGCTATATGCAGTACACACAACTTGGCCTAGAGTAACCCTGTTTTTGTTGTTTGTCAAACCCTAACACAGACTATCAAACCTAAAAACCCTAAAAACCTAAAGGCTCCTGATAAAGCTTCTCAGCCTCCACCAACGAAGGAAAAGCCTCAGCAAACCGCTGCAGCTCCACCACAAGTTGAAACCAAGGAGCAGGCTAGAGAAAAACTGAAGTATCCCTCATTAACAAAGCGGCAAAGAGTCGAGGCCACGCAGCAATATCGCACTAAGTACGAGGCAGCGAAGGAACCAGAGATACCTGCTACTGCGGCATATAATATCGTGGAAGAGCTAAAGAAGACTCCCGCCAAGATCAGTCTGTATGATGCTCTACAACTTCCGGGACAGGTGGACCTGTTGCAAGAATCGTTAAAATCAGCGAAGGCAGGGAGGTCAACGCAACCTGTCTTAGCTCAACCCTTGCCCACTTCGATCACCAAAATGAACAGACCTCCTCCATTTTATCTGTCCCTGCAGATGGAAGGGTACATTGTTCACATTTGTATGATTGACTCCGGTGCCGCAACCACAGTCATGCCAAAGGCCGTTTGCGAGGAGATAGGTATGGAATACACGCGAAGCAGCCAGGGCGTGCTTCAGCTGGACGGTACTCCCGTGAAGACAGTCGATGTGATCAAGGATATACCTATTCGGCTGCACAAAGCACCTCAAATCGTAGTAATACAAGAGGTGGTAGTTGTTGATCTCGAGCCATATTTCAGCATGTGCCTCTCAAGGGAGTTCACGGCTAAGCTCGACGGTTACCTTTCCATGGATTATTCGCACCTGGAAGTCCCATTCAAGGGAAGAAAAGTCAAGATTTACAACGAGAAGCCCTCTACATTCCTCGTAGAAAAGATGGCCGAAGAAGGAGAACGTGATGATTCGGTTCACTTGATGACCGAAGAATTAGAGCAGGTAGACCTAGTAGAAGAAGCCTTGGGCGAGCTGTGTACTGAGGACGAGTTCTCATTAACATATTTTAATGCTATGATTGAAACAGAGATGGGATGCTACTCCATCACTAGGTCCGAAAGGTCCACGGAGCCGATGTAGGGGAATAAGGAAGCTGCTCGAGACGAATTGTGGAAGCTATTCTTCGATGGTGCCCGATGTAAAAACGACGCTGGGGCAGGAGTGCTCCTGGTATCACCATCCAGAATAAAGATGCTGCTCGAGACGAATTGTGAACAATGTAACCTTCCATCTGCAGGGACAGATAAAATGGAGGAGGTCTGTTCTTTTTGATCACCGAAAAGAACAAACCTCCTCCATTTTATTTGTCCCTGCAGATGGAAGGGTACATTGTTCACAATTGTATGATTGACTCCGGTGCCGCAACCACAGTCATGCCAAAGGCCGTTTGCGAGGAGATAGGTATGGAATACACGCGAAGTAGTCAGGGCGTGCTTCAGCTGGACGGTACTCCCATGAAGACAGTCGGTGTGATCAAGGATATACCTATTCGGCTGCACAAGGCACCTCAAATCGTAGTAATACAAGAGGTGGTAGTTGTTGATCTCGAGCCATATTTCAGCATGTGCCTCTCAAGGGAGTTCACGGCTAAGCTCGGCGGTTATCTTTCCATGGATTATTCGCACTTGGAAGTCCCATTCAAGGGAAGAAAAGTCAAGATTTACAACGAGAAGCCTTCTACATTCCTCGTAGAAAAGATGGCCGAAGAAGGAGAACGTGATGATTCGGTTCACTTGATGACCGAAAAATTAGAGCAGGTAGACCTTGTAGAAGAAGCCTTGGGCGAGTCGTGTATCGAGGACGAGTTCTCATTAACAGATTTTAATGCTATGATTGAAACAGAGATGGGATGCTACTCCATCACTAGGTCCGAAAGGTCCACGGAGCCGATGCAAGGGAATAAGGAAGCTTCTCGAGATGAATTGTGGAAGCTGTTCTTCGATGGTGCCCGATGTAAAAATGGCGCCGGGGCAAGAGTGCTCCTGGTATCACCATCTGGCGAACAAAAGGACTATTGCTACCGGCTTGCCTGGAGTTGTACCAACAACGCAGCCGAGTATGAAGCTTTATGCCTGGGATTGAAGAAAGCCGAGAAGTTAGGTATCAAGCAGCTCCATATTTTTGGGGACTCAGAGCTAGTTTGCAGGCAAATCACCAACAAATGCTTCTCCAAGAAGCACTACCTTAAGGCATACCGCAACAGGGTATGGGATTTATTTGAGCACTTTGAATCGCTGAACGTCCAGTCCATCCCACGGGAGAAAAACAGGCATGCTGATATTTTAGCATCTATTGGAGCCAGATACTCTCCAGTCGATGAGATGGTGCATAAACCCAAGGCAGTGAGGACTGTTTACAGGCCATCTGTGCCCGACAAGGACACTCACTGGCAAGTCTTTGACAACGATGAACAAATTATTAACTTCTTGGTTCAAGAGGCAGCCACCGTTGAAGGGAGGAATCCTGAAGATGAAGAGTACGAAGGGCTGATACAGCTAAAGAACAATCATGTTCCGAAGGGATTAATCACTTTAGAAAGCCTGTTTGACCAGAATGACAGGGCAATCTCCCACAGGATCAAAGTGGACGCGAAACAATACCGAGACCTTGAGCTCGAACCAGGAAAAGTGATAAAGGTTGGAACAGATTGCACTTCAACAGAACTAGAACAGATCCGGTCTTTATGCAAGAGTTACCCAGACATCGTGGCATGGTGTTACCAGGACCTGAAGGGTTATGAACGAGATATTATCCAACATACAATTGAGTTGCAAGAAGGAGTCAAAGCCCTGCAGAGGCTGGTTAATCCAAAGATCGAAGTCCTGATGAAGGACGAGCTCTTGAAAATGCTTGAAGCTAAGATTATCTATCCGATAAAGCATTCTTCTTGGGTCGCAAATCTGGTCCCTGTTAGAAAAAAGAACGGAGATATTCGCCTGTGCGTCGACTTCCGCAATCTGAATCAGGCCTCCTTGAAAGATCATTACCCGCTCCCGCAAATTGACCAGATACTCCACGTTGTAGCAGGAGCACAACGCTTCTCCCTTTTGGATGGTTTCTCAGGGTACAATCAGATCTGGGTTAGGGATGAAGACCAACATAAGACGACGTTCACCACCAAGTGGGGAACGTTCGCTTATCAGTGAATGCCGTTTGGTCTTTCAAATGCAGGAGCTACGTTCCAGAGGGCCATGGACTCAGCGTTCAGCGAACTGTTGAACAAAGTCATTGTCATCTATTTGGATGATATGACTGTATTTTCACATAAGAGGGAAGACCACGCCTCACACTTACAACAGATATTCGAAAGGTGTAGAGAGTTCGGCATTTCCATCAATCCGAAGAAATCTGTCTTCGCGGTGAAAGAAGGAAAATTGCTAGGCCACGTTATATCAAAAAGAGGTCTTGCCGTTGACCCTGACAAAGCCGAAGCGCTCCTTTCTTCAAATGTCTGGACTGAAGAAAGGAGAAAGGCATTTGAAGAGATTAAAGCCAGAATTGCCCAGGCTCCCGTGCTAATTAACCCAGATTATAGTAAATATTTTATTCTTTATGCAGTCAGGGAACCTGAGAGTTACGCAGCAGTCCTAACACAAAAAGGGGAAGATGACAAGGAACGCCCAATTGCCTTCTTAAGCCAAGTGATCCAGCCTCATGAAGAGAAATACAATTTTATAGAACGCCAAGTGCATGCAGTCATGAAATCGTTGAGAAAGTTCAGGCACTTCATCTCCCAAAGTAGAACCACGGTGTATGTTATCCACCCGGATGTGCGAAGTTTCATCATCCAAGGAGAAATGGGCAGCAAAAGGGCCGGTTGGGTGAATAAGATCCAAGAGTTCGATATCGAAATCCGGCCCACCAAATTGGTTCGCGGCCGTGCATTGTGCCAAGAGCTTGCGAAGAGTATAGCCGTCGAAGTGGTAGCATGCCAATGGGATGATCCGGTGGCAGAGGACAGCTTCGCTAACCAATTTACCGGCGAAGAAGACTGGACTAATGAGATCATCAGGTACTTCAACACTGGGAGATGTCCCGAGCATTTAAATGCCTCACAGCGAAGGTGGTTCAGGATGCAATCCCTCCGTTATGTCTTACGCCCCAAAGGGCTGTTCTTTAGAAACCTTGACGGTGTCTTTCTGAGATGCATCAAGGGAAGCGAAAAGGAGAAAGTCCTCAATGACTTTCATTTTGGGGCATCAGGAGGCCACTTCTCAGGAAGGCCGACAACCTTAAAAATAATCAGGGCAGGCTACTATTGGCCTACTGTCTTTGTCGATGCTTTCTCAGTCTGCCGAAACTTTCATTTTGGGGCATTAGGAGGCCACTTCTCAGGAAGGCCGACAACCTTAAAAATAATCAGGGCAGGCTACTATTGGCCTACTATCTTTGTCGATGCTTTCTCAGTTTGCCGAAAGTGTGAACAATGCCAGAAGTTCGCCAGCAGAAGTAAAAACACCCCAATGCCTCTCCAACCGATACAAGTCGAAGCGCCATTCCAGCAATGGGGGTTAGATTTTGTAGGGGTAATATCACCAAATTCATCAGCGGGACACAAGTTCATCTTGACCGCGACAGACTATTTCACCAAATGGGCCGAAGCAATGCCCACGAAACATGCCGATCAAGAAATGGTCATCGCATTTCTAGAAGGTTTAATCACCCGCTTCGGGGTTCCAGAAGCAATAGTGACAGATAATGGCCCAGGATTCATAGGCGCCAAAATTAATGAATTTGCCTGCAAGTATGGAATCAATCTCAAGGCCACTTCAAACTACTATCCACAGGGCAATGGATTGGCAGAATCAACAAATAAAAACCTGCTAAAGATCCTGAAAAAGCTTCTGGAGAGGAACAAAAGGACCTGGCACTTGCTCTTGGACCAAGCGCTATGGGCCGATTGGATATCTGTCAAAAAATCAATCAAGACTTCGCCTTACGCCGTGGTTTATGGCAAAGAAGCTGTTTTGTCGACTCACATGGAGATTCCTGCACTATGGATGTTAGATGATGAAAGTGGGGAATTGGATCCCATGGAGGCCAGATTAGCTCAACTACTGCAACTTGAAGAAGATTGAGAAAAGGCCTACGAAGTTTTCATGAAACACACGGAGACCAGCCAAAATTGGTTCAAGAAGAAGTCATCTGCCTGTACTTTAGGAGTCGGGGACCTAATATGGAAATGGGACTCGAGGAAGGCCAAGCCAGGCAACCATGACAAGTTTGATGCCTTTTGGGGAGGCCCGTTTGAAATCTCGCAGGTCAATCAAGCCAACTCTTTTATCCTGAAGGACATGACCGGCCAGATTCTGCCCATCCCGGTCAACGGTCTTCACCTAAAGGCCTTCCACCATTGAAGAGGTACCCAGAAAATTTTGCCCCTATACATAATGTCTTTTTCTTGTTTCTTGCCTGTACATATTTTATTTTAAGGCCTTTCAGAATTAGAAACAGATTTAGGACAGATCCGCAGCTTTTGCTGCAAGACAAGCTGGTCCCAGTTCGAAACGACTAAGTTTCGCCCAATGCCTAAGCACAACAGGGTGCTTCGGCAGTTTTTCGAGCGAAGCAGTCGCTGTCATAAGGTAAGCTGGGAAGCACCTCAATGCCGATAAAACAAACCAGATGAAATAGTGTCAAAGGACTATCTCCGGGACAAGATTGTGTCAAGACAGACTTCGCATCATGAAAGCAGCGCTTCGCTGATCTTCCAACGCTAGGAGATGGTTCGCCGTCGGAAGCAGAAGTCCAAGCACTTTCCTCATTATCGATGGGGAATTCTGCGAAATATATGACGCCAACGTTGACTCTTGGCAACCCATCTCCTTCGCGGATTTTGTGCCCCCTAGCGCCCCGGGCTCAGGTGAGAGCCCAAGAAGGATCGAGGAAGTGCCTGAGCAGGAGGAAGAAGAAGAACCGGCGGTGGCACAACAAGAGCAGCAGAACGAGCCTGCCGAGGGTTCCAGCCAAGCTGCCGAGGAGGGTGCGCAGCAGCTGGAAAAGAAGAAAAAGAAAAAGAGGAAGAAGGCCGACGAAGTTCAGATGCCCCCTCCGCACCCAAAGCGGCCTCGCACCAAACCCTCTGGTTTTGCTAGCGAACGGCCTTCTGAAAGCCCAGTTGAGACAAACGCTAGTGAAGCAGCACCCGAGCCTCCGCTGCAAAAGGAAAAGGAAATTGTTGATGTTAATGTCATCGATGTGGAGGAGCACCTCCAGGAAGAAGGGGATGTAGAAGAGAAAGGAGTTGAAAATACTGAAAGAACAGAGGAGGAAAGCAGCCAAGGGCCGAACATGCAAGACTCCGCTTCTACTGCTCTCACAGCAGAGCATGAAGGTACGCGCCCTCTCTCCCTTTCTCTCTCTTTTGGAATCGCATCTATAGTCGCCCCGGCCGAAAGGCCTGCAGTATTATCATTGTCAGCAAGCAGTCCCTCGCGGACTACAGTCTCCCTTGATGTTTTACAATCACCAGTTGAAAAGGTTTCACTCACCATCGCCCTCTAGACTTTACCAGCTGCACTCGATTCCTTCGCTGATTCCCAAAATGCCTTTACATCGTCTGCGTCACTTGGCCGAGGCACCACCAGCGAACCACCATCCATCCACCCCAACCCCGCAACATTTGAACAACCCGGGGGCGACTCTTCGCTCCCAAACCCCAACAACCCAGTCACGGCAGTGCAACCCGTCACTTCGCCCCTACCCGCCGAGTCCCCCACCTCACCTGTCACCAACCCATCGGGCGAAGCATCCCCCCATCAGTCCTTGTATTTGTTCACCCCTTTGGCTGGCAATCCAGCCTCATTGGATAACGAATTGTCTTTAATCGAAGAACGCCCTCTGGCGGAAAGGTTACTCCGAGCCAGGCATAATACGGATAAATTGCTCAAGGAGGCCAGGAAGAAGAGAGGGCGGTCCTTGGCGAAAGTGGAGAAATGTGCTGTCTTTGACACAAAAAACGCGAAGCTCCACAAAGTGAAGAAGGTGCCAAAGGTTCAGAAGCCCCTAGATGAAATGACACCTTCAGATTACACCTATCATGAGAAGATCAAGGACCTGGAGAAGCTAGACGTGGATGATGAATCGGAGTCCATGCATGTTAGAATTGATTCAATCAGCTTTCACGCCAAGCTAGTCAATGAGCGTCGCTATGAAATGGAGAATGCCAACATGAAGCTGGAAGAAGACCTTGCAAAGACTCGTGCCCAGCTGGAAGACGCTCAGAAGCAGTGCGAACAAATGAAGCAGGAGGTGACTGCCCTGAAACAGCAAGTGGCTCAGCTCCAGGATGCTGCAGGAAGCCACGATAAAACACAAGCGGAAACAGAGGAGAGGGCTAAGAAGTTTGAAGCCCGAATCATTGAGATGCAGCAACAGCTATATGAGAAGGAAAACATGGAGTTGTTTGATAGGGGCAGAATCAAGAGCATCCGCGCCCATTTGTTAAGAAACTTCAGATCTCGGGCCTCCAGTGCCCTGTCAGTCCTTTCATATATTACAGAAGCCCAGAGTGCAGCCTCGCAAAGTGGGCCAATTATTGATGAAGTGATGCACGAAATACGGCGCCGGCTGAATTTGGCCTTTGAGGCACAGAGCATTAAGTATCAGGATTTGCAGGTGCCTGCCATGAGTCGGACAGCAAGGGATTGGTCCACCGTTCAGTCCACAGTCCATGCCTTCTTCTCAAAATTGAAGAAAGCTCAGAAGGCCAAACGGCTGATGGACGTATTCGAACAGGAACAACGCACCTCTTTGGCGTATTTTCAAGATCTCTCGCAGTTGGGTTTCCCGGGTTTCACTGATGATGACGGGAACCTTTTATCTAAGGAAGAACTCAAGCCCGTGTGGCTCGATTTTGAAAGTGATACTTCTAAAATTGATAATTGGGTTGACCCCATTACAGAAAAACAGGTCACGGATTTTATCCTCAGATATTGCCAGATTGCAGCTTGTCTGACCGATTTGAGCAAACGAGCCAAGCATGCCGATATAGGCCAAATTGACCAGTTCCACATTCTGGTCAAATCCCTTCAAGATCGCGAACCTTTCCAAAAGGGAGCTTGGGCTCACATCCGTCGGACAATGGAGCGTATCCGTGACCGTCTTCCCCCACCGCCTGAGCAGGAGCAGGAGCCAGCGCCTGATGAGGAAGAAGGAGGAGAAGAAAAGGAGAAAGAAATAGCTGCAGAGGAACCCCCAGAAGGAGAAGAGCAAACTGAAGCAGGGACCGGAGGTGACTCTGGCCCAATGGATCAAGGCTGAGGGTCCGTGCACCGAGGCGAGCTCGTTACCCCGCGAGCCGCCAGGAATGTTGACAATTCTGTCACATTGCTTGGAGGGGTAAAGAAATTTAAAGTATAAGTTGGCTTTGTAATGTCTTTTCTTATTTTTCATGAATTTGTTCCCTTGCTTTTCTTGTATTTCGTAGCATTGCAGCAATTTTGGTTCCCATTTTTTGGCCCCCTTGTATTTAATTCATGTATATAAGAAGCTTCGCTAGTAGAAAACAGGAAAAGATAGACAGCTTCGCTGAGGGCAGAGAGAAAAGGACAGCTTCGCAAAGGAAATCAGATAAGTCCAGTTTTGGCCTAAATATTTCTAAGGCATGGAGGGCACTTCGCTCACAAGACTGCCGAAGTAGCCACTTCGGGCAGAGGAGCTGCGAAGCTGCAATTTTGAGTTGAGCGAGAATGTTTTTTAGTTAGTCGGGTCACTTCGCTAAAATCTTTGCCGAAGTGTTACTTCGGCCCATCCTCCCAGCGAACTGTCACCTAGACGGGCGCCAGTTCGGGCCTTAGTTTGGCTAGCTGGCTCCGAAGCTGGCTACTTCGGCCATTCCCCTGGCGAACCTCCCACTTCGGTCATTGTTTTGCCGAAGCGCTACTGGAAGAATAGGAAAATGTCTAAGGCAGGGAGTAAACTTCGGTCAATGCTTCCCCGAACTGCCACCTTCTGGTTTGATCGCTGCGAAGCGTCTATCCAAATGCGAAGGGAGAAGATTTTGTAACATATTGCCAGCAGCCAGCCACTTCGGGCAAGTTCCTTGCCGAAGTAGCATTTTGGCCCCGTTTCTCAGCGAAGCAAGCACATTTCGGCGAAGCAGCATAGCTGGGAATTAAGTGACCATGCCTTCTACAAGCAGACTGGCTACTTCGGCCAGTTTATCTGGCGAAGCTATCTTCAAGGCCATTTTCCAGCGAACCATCACATTTTTGCCTTCCATCCTGATCTTCACTTCGGCCCGAACTCATTGTGAAGCAGCGCTTCAGACGAAAATCCAGTGAAGCTTCACCCAAGGCTCATCTGACGATAGTGCTCCTCCCGAGGGGCACACATTCCAAGATTGGGTATGAGTGCAAGACACGCCCGCGACACAAATGCAACTTTCCTCGCCTAACGCGGCCCTGTAACTAGTTATGGTGATTGGATGGGAGGGTTCAATTGTGAAAAGTAGGCGAGCATCATTACCAGATCCGCCCTAGCATTCTTGTAAATCGGGTTCATTAATGGCACAGAGGGGAGGGTCCTCTATAAAAACCCAAGCATTGTAATGAAAATGGGGGGGAACATTTTGCTAAAGAAGCTGCTGTAGCTAAACATTTTGCTATCATACTAAAATCCTTTCTCTATCTTTCTTTTTTTTTTGCAAGTATTTCTGCTTTCATTTAGCTTTCTGGTTGCTATAATTCTGATATCTGGATTTTAGCATGAGAAGATAAATGTGTCTGGAATTCTGTTAGAGGATACATAGAGAGGCATATGCAGTTTCAGTTTCTGTTACATTTTCTTTGTTGAATGCTGCTAGTTTAGATACAGATGAGTTATTGTGCTGCATGTTCTTTCCCACTGCAATATCAAGTTATTTCCATTTCTTTCTGTATCTTTTAATCTCTTTCCTGCACCCTCAACCTTTTTAAATCTCTTTCCTGCACTCTTATCTTAAAACCCCAGTAGTTTAGTATAGGAGCCGACCTTCTCCGGAGATTGGCACGGAGGGCATCTCTTTCCTCCGGCCTTTCAATGTTGGTCTAGGTCTAGGGCGGATAGACAAAAAAAACCTTTGCTGTGGCAGATTTGTGACCAACAGTAACTAGTAGGACAAAAAGTCTGGGGTGCCGAAAAACATCATTTTGGGACCTAGTCCATTACGATTGTCTTGTCACACTAATCATTTTGGTATATAGCACCCGTAAGTTTTTTTCGAAGTCCCAAAATTATCATTTCTGGGTATAGTCCATTTCGATCATCTTTTTGAGCTGAACATTTTGGTATATAGCACCCAAACACTTTTTTGGCACCTTTACTAAAAATAGTAATTTCTAAAACAAGAATTCTATTTTTAGTAAAGTATTTTCAGAAAGCCCAAATCACAATTCCATGGCCAGAGGAACTAGAGGGGCTATGAGGGAGATGGAGCAAACTAACCAATTGAGTGAATAGATAAGTCAATTGAGTCAACAATTCACTCTACAATTTAGTCAATTATAGGGCAAAATGCAACAAGAAATCCAACAAATGAAAGACTCTATGGGTTACTTGAATGATGAGCATAATAAATTAAGAAAGGGAGTTCATGAAAAACTACATGATGTTGAAAGCTGCTTACAAGGGGCTACCCATGCATACAACCAAATTAACCATGGTGAAGTTGAAGGAAGGGCTAGTAGTTTAGGGAATTCAGATGGGGAGACATACAATACCATTTTCCATAATAATTCATATAAAATTCCAAAGTTTGATTTTCCAAAATTTGATGGGAAAGATCTGGATGGTTGGCTGTGTCGGACAGATCAATAGTTCAAGCTTCACAACGTTCCCCGACATTTTTGGATCACAATGGCATTTTTTAATTTTGAATTTGAAGCCCTTTAGTGGTATCAATGGGTGAAATATATGAATCTCGACCTATCTTGGGAAGACTTTGAAAAACAACTACTCACTCGATTCGGCCCTAGTGAGTATGAGGACTTCACAGGAGCCCTCACAAAATTGAAGCAAACCTCTACCATTTGTGAATATCAGACTCAGTTTGAAAAATTGGCTAACCGAACAAGGGGTTTGAGTGAAGACTTTTTTCAGAGTTGTTTCATTAGTGGGTTGAAGGATGATATCAAGGCTAAGGTGAAAATGTTCAAACCATAGTTACAAAAATCCCAATTTAATCCCTGATCCGATCCAATTTTTCCCAGTTCAGCAGGGTTGCCGATTCAAATAGCATCGGAATCTGTTTTTTGCTGATTTTTTCCAAACAATTATGATATGCATGAAAAAAGTTTTTTTTAATGAAAAATTGCATTTTCTTCATTTTTATTTTTTTTCCCGATTTTTCCCCATTCTGTTGCTGATTCTCGATTTTCCAAATTATTTTTCCATGCCGATTTCGATCTGATTTTGATTTTATCAACAATGCTTCAAACCACAGACCATGATACAGGCAATCGGTTTGACTAGGCTAGCAGAGGAAAAATTCATTGCTAAGAGACATACTTCCAAATTTCCTCAAGGCCAACCCACATTTCCATCTAAGCCCATAGTAAATTCGGGAAGTAAGTCGCCAACCATCAAGCGATTGACCTGAGAGGAAATGGAAGCTCGTAGAGCACAAGGGCTGGTTAAGATGAGAAATACTCTCCAATACACAAATGTGTACAACAAAAATTGTATTTGCTGGATGTGGACGAATCTTCAATGAATGAACCCCTAGAACAGGAAGAGGAATATTTGGAAGAGAAGCTTATTGGCGAAGGTGAAGCACAAGAGGAACCTCAGCTAGAAATTTCAGTTCACACTTTAGTAGGAATATCTACTTCCCAAACTATGAAGGTGATAGGACATTTCAAGGGTGAGAGAATCATAATTCTGATAAACTCTGGTAGTACACAAAACTTCATTGATCGTTGGGTGGCAAAAAAGGAAAATTGTTATATAAATTCTTGTAAGTTCTTTGAAATCATGATAGCCAATGGAGGAAATTTGCATTTGCTTGTGGTGCAGTGGTAAATGCCCTGGGTGCTGGTAGAGGCCGACCCAGGTTCCATTCCCCTTGTCTCCATCCTGCAGACACATGGTATAGTTAGGAATGTCCTATGTGCTGGTAGAGGCCGACAAGGCTTCATTTCTCCTATGCCCAACCTGTTGAAAGTGGCACCTTGAAAGGGGTGTTTTCCACTATAAATTAGTTTTCTACCCAGGTGTTGTAGGTGAGTTGGAGAGGAGAGGGCAATCCTCCAAGGGAGGTCCCAGGTTCAAATCTCCACCCTACCAAAAAGCTGAATTGGGTATCCAAAATCCAATTGATAATGTTGGTGCGGGCAGGGTCGGGTGCGACTCCCGGGTGACTTTGACGGTGTAGAACCCCCTGTTCGTGGTCTCTTCGACCAAGGCGGCCCCACAAGGGGTTTTTCGCTTTAAAAAAAAAAAATGGAGGAACTTTGCCTTGCAAGGGTAAATGTAGAAATGTCAAGGTGCAAACATAAAAATACAATCTGAAGGCCGACATGTTTGCCTTTTTCTTGGGAGGATGTGATGTAGTATTGGGAACATAATGGCTTAGAACTTTGGGTCCAGTATTATGGGATTTTTCTGAACTATGGATGAAATTCAGTCAGCAAGGGACATGATACACTCTCAAAGGGATGCATGTTGGCGCTACCCAACTTATATCTTCTCACAAAATGGAAAAGCTTCTAAAGAAGTCATCTCACAAGTAGTGGTCCGATTGTTTGCTATACAAATGCCCAATAATAAGGAAACACAACAACGGGAGGAATTACTGATTCTTTTAGAGAGACATGCATCTGCTTTTGAGGAGCCCAAGGGTCTACCACCTTGGCGTGTTCATGATCATGCCATCCAACTTGTACCAGGTAGCCTTCTACCTAATGTTTAATTGTATAGGTATCCATATGTCTATAAATCAAAAATTCAAAAAATGGTGCAAGAATTGCTTGCAATAGGGGTTATTCGACCCATTGTTAGTCCATATTCCTCTTCAATGTTGTTTGTACGTAAGAAGGATGGGTCGTGGTGGTTGTGTGTGGATTTCTGGGAACTCAATAAAATAACCGTCAAAGACAAATTTCCTATTCCTGTAATTGATGAGTTACTAGATGAATTAAAAGGTGTGCAATATTTCTCAAAGTTGGATTTTCGTTCAGGCTACCATTAGATTCGATCTAAGGAAGAAGACATTCCTAAAACTGCTTTTTGAACGCATGAAGGAAACTATGAATTTCTGCTCATGCCCTTTGGTATGAACAATGCACCTTCCACTTTCCAGAGTCCGATGAACACAATATTTCGACCCTTCTTATGCAAATTTATTTTAGTCTTCTTTGATGATATTCTGATTTATAGTCGTACTTGGAAGGAGCATCTCAAACATCTGGATCAGGCCTTGCAGCTCTTGTCTGAGAATTAGCTTTTTGCAAAATGGTCAAAGTGTTCTTTTGACATGCAAGAAGTAGAGTACTTGGGTTACATTGTATCAAGGGAAAGAGATAAAGTGTTCTACGACATTGATTGGAAGACAATTTTAAGTGTGAAAGAAGTGGGGTACTAACTGGTTTTGCATTCTGCATATTTAAGCGCTGCAGAATATTTTCTATATGACTTTTGACTTAACCGAATATTTCTTCCTGTTTTGTCCCTATGTATCTTCATCCCTAAAATTTGGTTTGCTGCTCCTAAATATTTCATTTCAAATGTCCTAGCCAACTGAGCCTTAAGATCAATGATTTTCTTCATGCCGGGGCCTGCAATCAGCATATCAATAACATACAACAACAAAATAATAAAATTGCCATCATCAAATTTCTTATAGTATGCACAATGGTCAGCTTCACTCCTTCTGAAACCTTGGCTCTTCATGAAGGTGTCAAATTTCCTATACCACATCCTTGGCGCCTGTTTCAACGTGTACAGTGATTTCTTCAGTCTACAAAACAAATTCTCTTTGCCTCTTTCTTCATAACCCTCAGGCTGATCCATATATATCTCTTCCTCGAGATCACCATGCAATAAAACAGTCTTTACATCAAGCTGCTCCAGTTCCAAATCCTGTGCAGCTACAAGTGCAAGTAGAACTCTAATAGTAGTCATCTTCACAACTGGAGAGAAAATTTCATTGAAGTCAACATCTGACTTCTGCACATAGCCCTTTGCCACCAAGCGAGCTTTATAGCGTTCCAATAGCCAATCGCTGTTCTTCTTCACTTTGTACACCCATTTGTTTCCAACAGTCTTGCCCAGGTGGGAGATCCACAAGTTCCCACGTTTTATTCTTGCGAAGTGCCTCGATTTCCTCCTCCATGGATTTCCTCCACTTTCCTGCATTTAAGACTCTCTAACTTCCTGAAATGAACTAGGTTCACCATCATCAGTTAACAAAGCAAAAGAGGACTGATACACATGAGAATACCTTTCCGGACACTTTTGTGGATGTGTAGATCTTCTAACCCAATGATCTGTCGGTTGTGGCTCTTGGTCTTGTGACCGTTGTGGCAGCTCTACTTCTTGTTCTACTTGCTGTTCTGCATGCTGATCAAAAACTTCAGCATGTTCATCTTCATTCAATTCTACTTCAACAGGTACAACAATAGGATTTTGTTGTACCTCCTTCCTTTGAATGGATTTTTCATCAACAATTACATCCCGGATAATAATTACCTTGTGGGCAGTAGGATCCCATAGTCTATACCCCTTCACTATATCTCCATAGCCGAGAAAAACACATTTTCTTGACTTCGGGTCAAGCTTGGACCTTTTTTCTTTGGGTACATTGGCAAACGCATCATAGCCAAAGGTGCGCAAATGAGAGTAATCGACTGGCTTACAACACCAAACCTCCTCCAGAATCTGTAGGTGACATGTTAATAAGATAAACAACTGTATTAACAGCCTCTGCCCATAACTTGTTCTCCAACATGGCTGTGCTAAGCATGCTTCTTGCACGTTCCATGATTGTGCAATTCATCCGCTCTACCACACCATTTTGTTGTGGAGTGCATGGTACAATATTCTGGTGCTTAATACCTTCCTGCATACAAAATTTATCAAATTCCTTGGAGCAATATTCACCCCCATTATCTGACATGAGACATAAAATCCACTTGCGCAAACTCTTTTCTACCCGTGCTTTCAACTCCTTAAATTTCTGCAAAGCTTCCGACTTCTTATTTAGAAAATACACCCACACTCTCCTCGAATAATGATCTATAAAAGTCAGAAAATAGATGGCGCCATTCAAGGACTGAGTGGGGACTGGTCCAAATATATTCGAATGTATAAGTTGCAGAAAATTAGAACTCTTACCAGGACTTGCATTAAACCGAACCCTCTTCTGTTTACCAGAAATACAGTGCTCACATAAGTCTAAATTACAGGACTAAATCCCAGAAAGCATACCTCTGTCATTCAGAATTTTTTGGCCTTTTTCACTCATATGGCCTAGGCATTGATGCCATAGCATTACTGCATCTTGAACAGAAGTTCCTGCTGCTGCATGGTATGTCATTGTATTACCGCATAAACAGTATAAAGTCCCATAAGATTCTTCCTTTGCTACTACAAGAGCTCCTTTGGTAATCTTGCAGTAGTTGTTACTGAAGGTGACAGAATACCCTAGCTTATCTATCATTTTGATTGAGAGCAAATTTTTCCTCAAATCAGGCACATGTTGTACATCACATAACATGCTTTCTCTACCATCGTCCAGCCTGATCCTTATATGCCCTCTTCCCACAATTTCTAAAGGATGAGCATCACCCAAATAGACCTTTCCACCACAGTATGGCTGATATTTGTCAAACCAGTCTCTGTGGGGAGACATTTGTAAGGATGCACCCGAGTCCAAAACCCAGGTATATAACATTGATCTGTTGTTATTGATACATAAGGCTTCACATGTTGTCGTCTCTCCTGAATATGCTACACTGGCCTCAACTGATGGCTGATTTTGCTTTTCACCATTCTTTAATTGCCAACAGTCGTTCTTGGAGTGTCTTGGCTTCCCACAATGCCAACACTTCCCTTTCTGCTTACGTCCTTTAGACTTAGATCTGGACTATGATCTAGCTTGTTTACTCCTCTCGAAAGATCGACCTCTCACAAATAGGGTTTCATTGGTTGAGGGTTCCAGAGACGTTTTTCACCTCAACTCTTTTGCCAACAAAGCGGCTACCACATCATCAAATTTTAGAGTTCTTGATGATGCATTACTAATGGTCATCACCATATGATCCCAAGTGTTCGAGAGGGAACAAAGTAGGGTGATAGCTCTATCTTCATCCTCCATATTCACATTAACTGAAACCAGTTTACTGATTAGAGTATTAAACTCATTCAAATGATCAACTACGAATGAACTTTCCTTCATCCTAAAGCTATAAAGTTGCTTTTTCAGAAAAACCTTATTTGTTGTTGATTTTGTTTCATACAAGTTTTCAAGCTTTTGCCAAAGGGCTTCCGCGGTCTTCTCTTCAGCTACATTGAACAAGACAGAGTTTGCCAGGTAGAGATGAATTGTAAAAATCGCCTTCCTGTCAAGTGTTACCCACTCCTCATCTTTCATGCTGCTCGGTTTACTCGCGACCCCTTCCAAGGCTTGAGCTTGGTCATTCTGAACCAACAAATCCTCCACCTTCATCTTCCATAGAGCGAAGTTCTTGCCATCAAATTTCTCAATATCGAACTTGGTTACACCTTTTGTCATTGTTGCAGCTCCCACTCGCACAAAACCTTAGCTTTGATACCAGATGTTAGGAAAAAACTTCAGATTTATCACCTGCAAGAGGAAGCACAATAACAAAAATAGAAACATGGAAACAGTAACACAAGTGACACAGAGATTTACGTGGAAACCTGCAATGTGCAAGAAAAACCACGGGGCAATGGCAACTTCTCTTTTATTATTTTCAGCAAAATTTACATCCACGTCTTTCAACGTTTTCAACAACTTCTTCTCATGCTACGTATGCAAGGGATCACATCCCTTTTATAGAGCTGAAGGAAGACTCCAACTGTTTGTTTCCTCTCCCGACGGAAGCCTCCAAAAACTGTTCGTTTCCGCTCCCAAGGAAAGCCTGAACCTGTTCGTCTTCCGCGTTAGTCGTCTATTTGGACATCTGCTTGGCTTGACGTCTACTTGGTATGATGTCTACATGGCATGACGTCTACTTGGCTAGAAGTCAAGCTTAGACGTCTACCAGCCTAGACGTTTGGCCTAGACGTTTGGCAGTCCAGACGTCTGGCCTAGACATTTGCCAGACCAGACGTCTAGACGTCTGCCTAGACGTCTAGCAGGTCTCTTCCCTAGACGTCTGGCCCAAACGTCTAGTAGGTCTGCTGCCTAGACGTCTGGCCCAGACGTCTAGCAGCCCTGCTGCCTAGACGTTTGCTGCTAGACGTCTGCCCTAGACATCTAGCAGGTCAGACGTCTGGCCTGTTGCCTAGACGTCTGACCCAGATGTCTAGCAGGTCAGACGTCTAGCTGACCTGCTTCCTGTATGTTGTCTTCATACCTAACAATATATATATATATATAACAATGAGAATCTTTAAATATTTAAAATATATATAATATTTTGAATATATTCTATGTTTTCGAATCGAACTCAACTTTTTTAAGAACTTTGAACTTTTGGACTTTTTTGTCTTTTCATTCAGATCAAACTTCCCGAACATTGTAACTTTGGTGATCAGTGCATAGCTGAGGGGATATGCCATACCTGTCTTCGAATGATCAAGCAAAAGCAACTTGATTGTGTATTACACATCAAGCAAATTTGTCCTCTGTTCCACCTCTAACCCGTTACTGATGTTAATTTTCTGGGGAAATATACATGTGTTTAATGTTAACATAAAGATGTGCTAAATTCAAATTGCACAAAAATTGAGATCATCTATCAGCAAACTGTTTTCCCACATGTAGATCAAATTTTCCAGATGCTGATGCAAAGACATACTATAGACCTACTCATATTGGTTGGATAAGCATTTGTTCCTATTGAATTGCAAGGCATACTTGCAACACTACTCTCAGTAGTTTTTTCTGGCAGCTCAATTCTGTTGGAAAAATCTTAAAACCCTTGATCCTTCATTATTTCTTGCAATCTGAAAACTAACTAACTGAAACAATAATTCTCCTGGGGATAGATTTGAATACATGTCTTTTAACATGTTCTTGGTAATCTGTTTGATATCTACATTCTCAACTATGAGATGCTTATCCAGAACAAGGATAGGCTACAATTAATCTTCTCTGTTAGAATGGGGCTTCAATTAGATTTGCAGTTTATATGTGTGCTTTTGTTTGCTTCTTCCGAAAATTGTAGACCATGTTACTAATGCCATTGAATGTGGGTAAAAATCTGAAAAATAGAGTGATGGTTTATCTTAGGAGCTAAAATGATTGGAAAGTTTAGGCATATATCTGCGTGTGTTTGTGTTTAATGCCATTGATTGTTTGCTTCTTGTGTTTAGGCATATATCTGCGTGTGTTTGTGTGTGTGTGTGTATATATATATATATATGTAAAACTTATGAAAATGTTATGAAACGCTTTGAAAGGAGTACACAACTCATTGGACTAAGCCTTAATGTTCTCGTTTTATGTCTTTGAGATATCTGTTGTAACTGTTATCTGTTATCATTTTATATCAAGTGAAATCAAAATGCGTTATTCATTGTACATGTTTAATTTATGTTGTAATCTCTATTTGATTCATAGTGAGTTGGCTAATGACAGATATTTCAAAGTGGTTACTACAACAGAAAATTACGATGAAATAATGTCTAAGTTTTGTGAGGAAGGCATTCCTTTTGAACCAGATAATGGGCTTGAGTTTCTACCAATAACAACTATTGAGGTGCTATTCTATACATCATTCCTAACTCAAGAATGTTGTTATTTAGCATGTCTTTTATTTTTTTGGTTTTGTTTTGTCTTTTAAAATAATTTTGCAATAGAGAAAATTGAATGCTAATTGAGTTCTAAGACAAATAAGCAGAAAACTTGAATGGGATTTTAAAATAGAAAAAAAATAACCCCTTTCGTTCTTTCTTCCTTCTTTATATTGTTGTTGAACACAGAAATCAACAAGTGCGTTTTGCACCCATGAGTGCAGTTCAACAAATGGATGGAGAAGTTTCTACTCTCCCCAATTTCGGATCATGGGCCGGTTCCCTTTTACCTTCTATCTAAGTCTAAAAACAAAGAATGAAACTATGTAGAAAACGAAATAAGCAATCTGATCTAAAAATGCAAAAAACAAATTTAATCTACTTTGTTTGAGAAGAGTGAAAGAGAAAAACAGAAAATATGGCCAGGGCCATAGGGGGTTTAAATCTGGTGCAATTGGCATTCTCAACAGAAACCGAATAACTTCAGTGCATAAGATCTTCAAATACCTGCAATGACAATCAAAGAGGACTAATAGGGGAAAAAAGGGCAGAGCCATTGATTTCACACATCCATAAAGCAAATGTCAGAGACACAATCGAATATGGAAGCCACACACAACTCTATTGATTTTTAGATTTGAAGTTTCTATACAATCTTCCTCTGAAGAGTCTCTCGGATATGCTTGAAGGCCAAAAGACTCTTACAATGAGCATTTAGCTCTTATTTATACTTCAACTTGTAGCCATGAAATGGACTACATACAATGTACCTTGATGATAATTATGAGGTGATTACATCATCCTTATTTGTTTACTAAAGATAGACATGGAGCAAGGCACGCTGACAGTGGGTCGCTTTGAGAGCAGGTTGCCTGGAGAGTGTGGGGTGCCCGGAGAGTGGGTCGCTTTGAGAGTAGGTTGCTTGGAGAGTGGGGTGCCCAGAGAGTGGGTCTCTTTGAGAGTGGGGTTCCCTCTTCCAAACACTTATTCAATCTTGATTTTTGCCCTGTTTTGTCTTCTACCTCAGGTTGTGTGCCGGACCTCCATTCGGGAAGCGAGGTCGAATGGGAAGCGGGTTGCTCGAAGAGCGAGGCGCTTCGGCTAGCAGGTGTTTTATGGAGTGGAAAATGCTCAAAATGCCCATGAAGTCTAGTATGATCCTGTCACATTTTTCATACTCATTGTGTGATAGAACTTGTTTTGGAAGCAATGGTAGTACTTAGCTAGTACAATTTTGGCGACTTGCGGGGACGTTAGTCTTGATTGACGGAAGATCCCAGATGGTGCCTTTGCTTACTTTGGTTGAACCATTGTTCATAGGATTTCCTAGTCCGTGTCAAAGGGAACCAAAGAATTGTTCAAAAGTATCAATTTCATCGGTCAATTCCTCATATGTATCTCTTTGAAGATCCTCCGCTTCTGTTGCCATTTGCCTTATCCCTTGATGAGGGAATCAAGTTCCATCTTGTTTGATTACCTAGGCTTAGGTTTCTTCATATGTTCCTAGGTTAATATTTTTTTATCATTGCTAATAATCTCGTGAGCCTCTTTCTCACGAAGCACATAGTTGGGATGTTGTTAGATATTTGTTAGCTAGTTGTTAGTATTAGTTAGCATGCAAACAAGTTAGTTAGCATATTTGATATTTTGCCTCCCTATTTCTTCTCCTACGAAATTTGGGCATGAGGTTATGTATTTTAGGCATTTCAATGTCTATTTAAGCATGAAAAATAATGAAATATTTTAACTTGGTTTTAATACCTTGTTAGTGGTATCAGAGCAAGATCTTGACGACCTGCTCTATTTGGCGATTGATATTTCAATTTGGAAATTCATCGTTCCATTTGGCTAGTAGTGCCATTTGGCGTTTATTGGACTCAGTTGACTTTGCGTTGCAATTTTTGGTGTTGCCAATTTTGTTGAGCAATTTTGGTTTGGGCAACAACTTTTGCAATTTATCGGCGGCAAATTCTGTTAGCAATTTTTGGTAGCAAGTTTTGGCAAGATTTTGTCAAAATTTCTCAAAATTTGTTTCATCAAGTTTTGAAGCACTCTCGAGGATCAAGGGCTAAAGAAGGCTACTGGCAGTCTATGGTCAGAAGATAGTTGGAGAGACTGCAGTCTAGAGGGACACGTGAGCAGCTGAGGACAAAAATTAGAGTTTAAAAATTAGAAAATGATCACTGGCAGCTTCAAAATACTAAATGCAAACAAAATTATAAAAACAATAATACAATAACTAAAAATTCATAAGTATTCGAAAAAAGAAACACAAATTTAACACTACAGATAGTGCAAATTAAACTTTCTCATTAATCACCAAAACCTGTTTCGAGGCATCACAGCCTCTCATCAGTTGGTTTTTGAGATGAGAATTTAAAAATTAGAGTTTAAAAATTAGAAATTAGAGTTTAAAAATTAGAGTTTAAAAATTAGAAATTAGAGTTTAAAAATTAGAAATTAGAGTTTAAAAATTAGAGTTTAGAAATTAGAGTTTAAAAATTAGAAAATGATCAGACAACACATCAAATAGCTAAGGCGAAACGATGGACACAGTTTGATGTTGGACGACACATCGGACAACTAAGGCAAAGTCTGACAACGACGGTAGACAACACGTGGCGGACGGCTACGAGACAAGCGGACCAAGGAGTTTGGTCAGCGATGAAGCGGAGAGATCAAAACTCGGCCAGGTTTCGGGCAACAAGTGGCTCGACAAGGAAATTCTGACCACCGTGTGGTGGTCTTCCCACATATGGTGCGACTTTCCTTTTAAACCAAATTTTCCCATCGTGTTGCGCATGTGGGATAATTGTTCCATGTTTTACCTGCGTTTTAATCTGCTTCTGCCGAGCCAGATCGTGCATCAATCGATGCCACAAGCCAAAATGCTTGTTCCCTTGCTTGGTAACAACGGTTCGCAGGAACAAACGATTTGACATCCTTTGTGCATTCCGCCACGACCAGGCTTTTGCTTGTTTTCTGTGGCTGAGCTTCGGCAGTGGTAGTATTTCCAGCTTCGATGGATATCCATGCGTGTGTCGCAGGATTTGAAGTGAAGGTGCATTCGCAGCACAAACTTGCAGACTACTTGAGCTTGCCTGGCGTAATACATGTTGACGGTAAAAATTGCTGTGAGCATTCGTTGGTGATTGTCAGGCATTGGAATAATATTTGAAGCCTATTGTGAGCTAACGGTGAAGTTTGTTGTGAGCAATCTCTGTTCAAGAATTGGCAAAAAACCGGATTTTCAGTTTCCAGTTTGCACGACGTCTTCAACATTAAATCGTACCTCTGTTTTGCCTGCAGCCTTGTGGTAATTATCCCACATTTGTAGTGGGGAGGCCTTAGCAGGCCTATAAGTTGAAGCAGGCCCACTATTTGGTCCGACCACCATGTGGTGGTCGAACCCCGAGCGGTGGCCGCTTCTCTGCCAGTTGCAGGCAGGGCAAATCTGCCACTTGGTAGACACAGAGATTGTTGCCGTTTGCCTTTTGGCAACGCGTTGAGCCGCGTAAAGTTCGGGCTAAATCACCTAACAAACAAATATTTTTGCCAAAGGTTAAAAATTAATTAAATTGTTTCACACAATTTAATTACGTCTCTCAAATTGCATTCTTTTTGCACATTCAACCTTTTAGCACTTATTATCAAAAGCATTGTAAAGCTTTGAAGGCTAAAATATTTTTCATATTTTTGCAAAATTTTGTAATCTGCCAAGCATTGGGAAAAATTTGTAATTGCCTAAGAGGCAAGAAGATTGGACACCTTTTAGGCTCATTTAAAGTGCTTTCAAAGCACCATTGTAATTGCCCTGTGAGGCACATTTTTGTACGCTTTTTCGAGAAGCGTTTAGTAGCCCTCTTGGCTTTACACCAGGGGTCAAATGGCTACTAATTTGGCGGATCAAGTGGCCACCATAGTTGCAGTTGTCAGTATCTTGCTGATAAGGTTCATCTTTGGGCCTAGTCCACCCAGTTCTCCTCCTGAACCTCGACCTCAAATCAAATGTGAGGTCAATATTTATGATGGCTCTTGAGATCCAAACATTCTCAATAGTTGGATTCTCAACATGGATACCTGGTTCACCTACAACAAAATTAAAAAATATGACCAAGTTGCTTTTGCAAAGCTCAAACTTTCAGGTATTGCTAAGGTTTTGGTACAGGACCGTCAAAGTACTCAAGATCCCATTGACACTTGTGATGACTTGGTAAAAGCATTGAAGGATACATTCTATCCTTCCAATTTTGCTGAAGATCCTGACTTCGAATGGCTTCGTTCGAGGCAAGGACAAAACATGAGTGTTTAAGATTACATTGGAAAATTCAACTAATTGAGGATCCTCAATGGAATCCTAGATCTGAATCCTAAACCTATCAACAAGTTTAAGAGTGGTTTGCAAGATCAACTCTATAGAGTTGAAATATACACCTTGTGCCACTGTAAATGAAGTGTATAATAAAGCACAACCTGAGGAAGAGAAAATTGCTACGAAGTCAAGTGCCTCCTCCAAGGCACCCAAAACAGGGCCACCACAGTAGCAGTAGCAGTCCGAAAAGGCTTCAACAACTCCTTCTTCCTCTTTTTATAATAGCAAAAAGTATTTTAATCATTGTAAAAGAAGAGGACACACCGAGGTTGAGTGTTTCAGAAAGAAGAAAAATTTGCTTTCACAACCTCAAAAAGAGGCCCCACAAGATGGGCCCATTGAGTCTATAGGAGAGGATCAGGTGTATATAGACCTTAAGGGTAAACTAAATGATAGTCATGTGACTCTCATGCATCGACAACAACACAGAGAGTCTGTTCTGTTAGAAAATATATCAAAATTATGTGCAAGCAGAAAAACACAATAACACAGGAAAAAACAGTAACACAGATTTTACGTGGAAAACCTGCAATGTGCAGGAAAAACCACGGGGCAATGGCAGCTTGATCTTTTATTGATTTCGGCAGAATTACATTCAATCATAATTTACATGCAAGGGGTCATTTCCCTTTTATAGAAAAAACAAAAACTGTTCATTTCCTCTTCCAAAGGAAGAGTCCAAAAACTGTTTGTTTCCTCTTCCAAAGGAAGAGTCCAAAAAACTGTTTGTTTCCTCTTCCAAAGGAAGAGTCCAAAAGACTGTTTGTTTCCTCTCCCAAAGGAAGACTACAAAATACTGTTTGTTTCCTCTTTATAAGCTGCACCACCATGCACCTCTCTGTTGAAGAACATTGGAGATCTGGATATTGACTTCACCTCCTAACATTCTCCCACTTGAAGTCGATATACAGGAATTCTTTGCCTATGTTTTTCCATCCAAGTGGCCACCATAGTTGCAGTTGTCAGTATCTTGGCTGATAAGGTTCATCTTTGGGCCTAGTCCACCCAGTTCTCCTCCTGAACCTCGACCTCAAATCAAATGTGAGGTCAATATTTATGATGGCTCTTGAGATCCAAACATTCTCAATAGTTGGATTCTCAACATGGATACCTGGTTCGCCTACAACAAAATTAAAAAATATGACCAAGTTGCTTTTGCAAAGCTCAAACTTTCAGGTATTGCTAAGGTTTTGGTACAGGACCGTCAAAGTACTCAAGATCCCATTGACACTTGTGATGACTTGGTAAAAGCATTGAAGGATACATTCTATCCTTCCAATTTTGCTGAAGATCTTGACTTCGAATGGCTTCGTTCGAGGCAAGGACAAAACATGAGTGTTTAAGATTACATTGGAAAATTCAACTAATTGAGGATCCTCAATGGAATCCTAGATCTGAATCCTAAACCTATCAACAAGTTTAAGAGTGGTTTGCAAGATCAACTCTATAGAGTTGAAATATACACCTTGTGCCACTTTAAATGAAGTGTATAATAAAGCACAACTGGAGGAAGAGAAAATTGCTATGAAGTCAAGTGCCTCCTCCAAGGCACCCAAAACAGGGCCACCACAGTAGCAGTAGCAGTCCGAAAAGGCTTCAACAACTCCTTCTTCCTCTTTTTATAATAGCAAAAAGTATTTTAATCATTGTAAAAGAAGAGGACACATCGAGGTTGAGTGTTTCAGAAAGAAGAAAAATTTGCTTGCACAACCTCAAAAAGAGGCCCCACAAGATGGGCCCATTGAGTCTATAGGAGAGGATCAGGTGTATATAGACCTTAAGGGTAAACTAAATGATAGTCATGTGACTCTCATGCATCGACAACAACACAAGAGAGTCTGTTCTTCACAAGAGCACATCTTCTCCACAACTTTTCTATGAGTTGCATCTTCGACAATGGATCAACGACCAATCTCATTGCTCAATCCGTAGTCGATCAACTCAAATTGCCAGTCGAACCCCATCCTTCCCCATATTCACTTGGATGGAAGGATGAGGGTTCTGCCTTTGCAATCACAAAACGTTGTACTTTGTCGTTTGCCCTTGGTCCACACTATGTGGATTGAGTCACTTGTGACGTGACTCCCATGGACTTGTGTGGAATGATTCTCGGCCAGCCTTATCAATATGATAAGTGGGCTTCATATGATGCTTATCACAAAACATATTCTTTGCATCATCAGAGTAAGAGCTTTCTTATTCGTAATCTTCCACATACACAATTCTTGGTGTCTTCACCAAGGATTTCTTTAGTCTCATGGCCAAAGGACATTCGTCCTTTTGTTCCTAAGGAGGTCATTCCTCCTCCATCATCATTACCTCCTCCTATTGCTCCTACTGTTGTTCCACCTCGAGCACTGCAACGACCTCTTTCAACGCCGCCTTCATAGGTTCCCGATGTTCAGCAGCCTTCGCAGCTCCAGTAGTAGGTCCTTACTCCTTGTCCTCGTTTTTCACTTGGCAAGGGAGTTCTCTCGACATTGTTTCTCTACATCGGCATCGCATGGTTTCCACGATGTTCTTCCACCCGATTATGAGATATCTTTGCAGCGTTTGGTGACTCCACTTTCCACTCCTATTGTAAAAGCATTGGAGTCCAATGCTTCTTGAGTGGGGAGGTATGATGAGGGCATCAAGTTCCATCTTTTTTGATTACCTAGGCTTAGGTTTCTTTGTAAGTTCCTAGGTTAATATTGTTTTTATCATTGCTAATAATCTCGTGAGCCTCTTTCTCACGTAGCACTAGTTGGCATGTTGTTAGCTATTTGTTAGCTAGTTGTTAGGATTAGTTAGCGTGCAAACAGGTTAGTTAGCATATTTGATATTTTGCCTCCCTATTTCTCCTCCTACGAGATTTGGGTATGAGGTTATGTATTTTAGGCATTTCGATGTCTATTTAAGCATGAACAATAATGAATATTTTAACTTGGTTTTAATACCTTGTCATCCCTTCATATAGTTCTTCCAGATCATAAATTCTTGCAATTCATCTAATTGAACGTCCTTTTCTTTTTGTTCTTCAATAAACCCAACAAGCTACTTTGTCATGAATGTGTTAAGGTCTGGTAGTCCCTTTTCAATTGTTTGGTCGATCTCCTTTTCTTGCCTCACCGATAGCCTCTTGTAACTTGGTGAGGTTTTCCTCATAGCTCTCCAATCTGCTTAGTTGCATGATTAGGATAACTTTATCCGTTAGATCTTGTTGCTTCACTGGCTAAACAGTCATCTTCCGAATCTATTGCATGATTTCACTATTTCCCTTCCTTGCTTCTAGTTGTATCCTATTCTGTTCTATAGTTGGGGCCACTTGGTCTATCAGCTCCTCACACTCCTTAAAGTAATAGCCCTTGGCGTGCTGAATCTTTCTGCTGATCTCATCCCAAAGAAATTTCACTCGCTCGAGTGCCAATGCTTTAGACTTCAACTCTGCTTGTTGCTTTTGTCTTGGCCCGTGCTTAGAGGAGAGAAGGTATAATCTGAGCATTTTATCACCCAACCAAGTGATATTCTACTGAATGTCCCCATCTCAATTGTGCGTTGTGAAGTTCCGATCCTTCACGAAGGGGAAGATACATAGAACCATTCCCAGCTAGAGACCATTAATGTGCAATGCTCTGCGCAATCATTCCATGAATATCCATGAGTATAATAGGCAATGCAACTACTGTGCATACATATAATATCCTTGCATTCCGCATGCAATCTGGCATATTATATTTATATTCATAGTGCTTAGGTTGGTTTTACCAACCATTTCTCACTATCCGTCTAGGAGTTCACATAGTCATACAATTAAAATGATTCCATCCTTTCATACAATGCAGGTTCATACTCCACCTGCAATGTGCAGCATTATACTATTCATCATCATTTAATGATTTACAATCTTCTATGATAATTCATATCCACATAATGCGAGCCAATGCAAACCACATAAATAAGCACTGCTGCACTCATTTAAGCATGTACATACCTTTTTGTCACAAAGTAATGCAAGGTTTCCATACAAGATTCCGCTATAAAACTTATCAGTTGCAGCATATTCAGTCTACAGAATACAATCCACAACTGTGTGCTTTTTTTTTTAATAAGCTATGCGTGGCTTCTATTGGGGGCCACTCCTATTACGAAAAAAAACATTACATTGCTCTCATTACATTTCTAACAAGTTAATTAAAGCGTATCCAACTTTGTCTTTCTATCAGAGATATTCTTCATTTACCCTTCTATCAAAAATATTCATCATCTTACTCAAACTGCTAAGTTTCCACAATCAACTCCTTTTATTTCAAATGCCTTCAAAAATTTAAATTCTGTCAAGATGAAATTCAACACCGCGAATGGCTAAAATTTTTTCTGTCCAGCTTCTATATCCAAATCTATAACAACCTCACAATTTCTTAATACCTTTTTTTAGGGTTCTTATTCATTCCCCTAATATTCCAAGATATTATTTTCATTGTTATTTTTTTATTTTATTTGTGGGTTTAGATGTTAACACTCGTGATATTTGCTTTTGTTTTCCCATATCAATATCCCGTTGTGTTTCTTTTTCTCTTTGTTTTTCCCTCTTGGGTCTTCCTCTTTTTTTTTTTTCATTCTCAACAATACTTTCATCTTCATCAATCTCTTCAATCTTCTCACACTGCTCATAGTAAGACTTATCATATTTAGGTTTGCCTTGTTCTGAAGGATCTGAAGTGCAAGGAATAACCTCAAAGCACACTCTTCTTTATATTTCCTTGGAGACCCTAAAGTGCAAGATGCTCTTCTGTAGCAATTACCTTCTTACTCTACCCTAAAAACCCTAAATTGTTATGGGTTTTCTCCAAGCTCATTTCTATATTATTCTGCTTTTGAAACCTTATAGTGCAAGGGATAACATCTTCACCACTTTCACTTTTATTACCTTAAGAGGATTCTATACTAGAGGAAAATGAAGATGATTTACCTGGAATAAACTTGACCTTTTTTGTTTTGTTTTGGGGTTTATCTCCACATCTTCTTTTGCACCTTTAATTCCTTCTAAACTTGCCATTTGAAATTTTCGATAGGATTTCTTTGCCTCTTCTTTTGGAGTGAAATATCCTTGATCTGATCTAGCTTCTATATTGAATGATTTCCTTGCTTCATCGTGAAGTTTATCTCATGGCTAGAATTTTTTTTCTCTTTCTTCATAGTTTTTACTTTGCAAACTCTTGCCATGTGTCCAATCTCAAAACAATTGTGACAACGAAATGCAATATTTTCATAATCTACTTGTTGATCCCATTCTCTTGATTCAGATTTAATCTCAATGGATTGTGGCAAAGGTTTTGAAATATCCATAGCAACACATATTCGAGTATATATAGCATGCTTTCGCTCCTTAGTTGTTGGTCCTTCCTTGATGAATTCCCCTAGGGTATTTCCAATATTTTTCAAAACATCCTTATTTATAAGCTGATATGGAAGTCCAAAAAGCCTAACCCACACTGGAAGCTTCTTAATAGTTTCTTTCTCAACTGAAATTTTTTTGTTCCATGGTCTCAAATAAAGTGCATCTCTTCCCATAAACCATGGGCCACCAACCATTATTTTATCCCTAATTTCTGAACTGGAAAAGATGATGAGGAAAAAACCTTTAGGAAGAAAAGTCACAGAATAATTTGAATTCAATCCCCACTTCCACTTGATCCAATTTTGGATCTCCAAAAACCCTGGCCATGATCTATGGAACTTACATATTAACCCTCTACTTTTAAGAACCATTATATCAATGTAACTATTGCTATTAAATTTTACAAGTTTGCTGTCACACTTCAGCCAGATGATATAACTAATGACATAGTAACTGGTTCACAAATACTCCACTTTGGTCCATGATATTTCAGACTTAAGTTTTACAGGTTTAACCAAGGCCAAACTGTGCTGTTCAAACATACATCTTGACATTTTCTCATTCACAAAAATATTCAAGTGATCACAGGAGAGAGGAGCATTCCAAGATTGTGCAGCCCACTAAATAGACGACTGTTACAGCCACTCACTAAGCTACTAAGCATTCAACTTTTAAACATCCAAATCATTCAGCCAAAAATTGGTACAGTCCATAATGCAGCCACTAACGTAAACTCATGAAAATTAACTCTTAAAAAGGATGCAGAAGCAATAAAACAAGAATTGACCCCAGTTTTTATATGATATGTTACAGGCCCAACATACCCCACTGTCTTCATTTTGGAAAAGAAAATAAAATATGGAAACAAATTCTCATTTCCAGTCAGTCCACAAGTTCTTGGTTTCCTCAATCATTCACAATGTATCCTCAGGATTTTAGAAGCCTATAGATGTCCCTTTTATGACAGCTAAGTCTTAGAAGAAAGGAGCCAAAAGTATACCAACAGGTCCTTGATTACGAGTTTCAAACAAATCAGGATTCATACCATAATTGTCATACATATTTTCACTGTGTAAAAGGTTCCTATATTCCTTCTGGAAATAGAGCACTTCAAAATCAAGTAAAATGTTTGTTAGACAGGTCTAAAACTTAGAAAGTATTTCATAAGAATTTGGTAGGGCTCTTTTTCAAACATTTCAACATTTTGAAAAACCGCTAGGGTTTTAACTTCAAAAGTTTTCCAAAAGCAAATTGTCAAAGTATTGTTATCCTCAGCCAAAACAGGTTTTCCTTTCTGGAAAGAGGATTTGACTAAAAGAAAGGGCTTCCTGCAGAAATTTCATCTGTAACAGGCCCTATGTTACCATATAAACTTCGCAATATGAAATTTGGTCTTATTGGTGATGAGTGTCGTCAACTCTTCATCATTTAATCATTATGTTTGTCAATCCAGGGCGGTGTCCAAGGCTATATACGATAGGAAAGGCAAGCAGTTTAAGGATGAGTTCATTCAGGAGATGGTTTTCTTGGTGAAACAATTAGTGCTTGGGGGTGTTTGTGTCTCCTTTTTAACTCCTAAAAACTGAAATTGACTCCTATTTACCCTTGCAGAAATGAATTTGCAAGAATTGAAACAATTGCAGAAAAAGAAAACTATCTACTGCTTCAGAATTGAAAATGACAGAACTGAAATGTTGCAGGAATGGAAATAGCAGAAAATAAAACTTGCAGAATTTAACTCACACCTTGCATAAAGGAAAATCTAATTACAATAACAAAATTTAAGGAATAATGATCAAATGTTGTAGAATTGAAACATGAAAATATTCTTTGATGCAAACTGGAAATTACAGAATCTGAAAACAACTTGCTGAAACAGAAAATGTTGTAAGATGCAAGAATTTATGCTAAGTAATCAGCTGATATGCACACATTCCTATGATCATTACATGCAACCTAAAAGAGTACAACTGAAATTATGAAGTACAAACTTGATAGATTCCTGCAAATTTGCTGCAGCAAGAAATGAGCAGAAAACCTGTAAAAATTGCTCCTTCTCCTGGCCCTGGAAGTGGGCCCTTGCTCCCTGACCCAGAAGAAGGTGAAAAGAACTGTTTTAAACTATCTAGATCTCACACACACTCATTCAGACTGCCAATGGAATAGAAATATTGCACCTTTTATTGATTCTGCAGCAGCATTACAGTATTGCAGGGAAAAGCCTGCAAAATACTGTTCTACTGTGATTACAAGGAAAGCTTATGAAAATTATGCAATTCTATATCCTCCCTATTTATCTATCTATATTTGCTCAACCAAACGGGAGCATTTTATTTATACAAGTAGGGTACATGATTGATAAGGTTTTGTGCTACAATATAGGACTTTTACAACTGTGGCAAAACTGTTTCCAGAATGTAGGGATATGATCCATTATACCTTATCTATTTCATCTGCTGGAATGCATCCGTTGAAGGACAAGTGTTGGAAAGGATAGGGATATCCCTTAAACAGCTGCAACCACCGTTTACCACTTTGTTTGTTGCATTTAAAGGCTCTTTTGATCAAAACTGTTGCTTCTGCGCTCATTCCGGAGCTGCTCCGGAATATCAGGCAGCAGAACAGAGTTTGCAACAATTCCCGCACCAGAAGCGTATGCGAACAGTTGTGACGGTGGAAATAGTCTCCATGTGTGCCCAAAAGACTAATTCCATTTTGTGCATCAGCTGAAGTGGACAAATTCCAAGCCATGCTGTATATGTACAGATGGCTGGAATTTGTATGGAAAAATTCCTGTTTTCTGCACAGTCAACTATTGACAAAGTTTTTGGCGCCTTTTGGTTATTCAAAGTGAGTGAACGATGGGAAAAGCTTGTGAAAGAAGCACAAAACCAAATAGATAGCAGTACCTTAATATTACAACTTTAATTTAATGCAAAATATACTAAAACATACAACTAAAACAGACTATAAAACATAGAAAAACAGTCAAAACAGGATATATGAACTTTAACATTTAGAACATGTAAACACTAATACATAATGCATTCTATAACTATAATTAGCATCAAAACATAACATAAGGTGTTCAAAAGTGTTTATAAGTTATCAAAACTAGTCCATGGATGAGGCATTTGCAGGCCTCATCAACTGGAAGGCCCACATTATAGTTTTTCTTGATGTTCGAGTTTAAAGAAAAATCCAGTCGCAATGGTTCATAGAAACACATTGGCAAATACCCAATTCTTTTCTCACTTCTTCACAAAAGCACTCTCATTCATATAGAAATCAAATGCAAACAGAAGCAGGAATTCTTGAAACCGAAATATTTTTCCTTAACGACATATAGATTAGAAGACTTGACCTGTTTACCGGAAGATCCTTTCTCCTTTTTGCCTGGTCCAAGCTTTGATTTTTTTTTTTCTTTTTCCACTGTGCAATCTCCGCTTATTCCACCCATTAGATACCAGAGGTAGGGCTTCATTGAATTCATGCAAAGACAGTTACTCAGACCCCAAAGTTCCCAAGCAAGAAAAGAAACAATTTCCAAGTGGAATCTTGCATACAAGGCCAGAAGGGCAAAGAAAGAATGTAGAGTTTCTAATTCCCCCCAAGAATTCTTTGGTTCCCACTTAGTATTTTACAGCATAGGCACCTCTCTTTGCACATTCATGCCTGCAAGGGAGATTACAAAGCTTACCAACTCATATAATGCCGCTACCAAAGCAAAAGACAACATTCTCTTTACCATTTTAATTTGATTTCACTTATATACCGTATGGTGATTTTACAATCATAATGAAAAGGACAGATTTCTTTTTCCAAGAAAATGCAATTTCATTCCCTATTTTCCTTTATTAAACAATGTTAAAGTAAAATCAACATTTTTGGACAGAGTTATTCCATACAAGGAGTTCATTAAAAGATAAAGTCTTGTCTTCAACAATGACAATTCTATTTTCCAATCATATGATAACGTTATCTTTATTGTATGAAAAGTAAAGCTATGCAATGCATTGAAATGAAGGTTACTTTCAAATTCTTGCCTAGCATGAAATTTATGTTATCTATTCAAATCAGCAAACAGTATTCATGGGCACATGTAAGCAAAATTGCAAGTTAATAGAACTTAATTGTTTATCACGCAAGCAAATGGTGTCTGCAGTCTTTCTAGTTGATTGCTTCTTTGGATCAGTTGCCTTCTCCTAGATGATACCTTTCTTTCTTCCGCCGTCTAGAGCGTGTCCTATCAACACTTGCACAAATTTGCAAGTTAGTCAATTCATATTTACAAATTCATAATAATTGACCATCATATATTAACAAATTTCTAACTATTAATCATGATAATCTGCCAATTAAAAATTCTATAAAAGCTAGAAATTGTGGGACGTGACATACTTCCCCACTAAAAAGAGTCATCTTTCAATGACTTAGCAGAAACAACTGTTAGAAAGCAACATCATATAATTTTTCAAGCAGAAATGTAATTATCATGACAAAGTTTTCTACTATTAGCCAGCATTTTAAATGCCTCATAAAATGGGTGTTATACATATTCATAACTGAAATAAATTTTTTTCTGTATTTCTACTTAATAAACAAACGGGGATAGAGTTTTTGAATGTCATTGGTGTTTTCCCAGGGAACACTATCCTCATAATATTCGTTGTATTGGACCTTACATTGTGACACCTATTTGTTACTTAAATGCAAAGTGTGCCTCTCTAGCTCTCTCATTGTCTCAACCAAAAGGATGCCTGGATCTTCAGCCTGCAGTGATTTCCAATCTATAATATGTGAAACATCAACATGATATGGTTTCAATAAAGATACATGAAAAATGTCATGAATTTGGGAAGATATAGGAGGCAGAGCAAGCCAGTATGCCACTGGGTTTACCACTTAGAGTATCTCAAATGTTCCCACAAATCTGGGTGCCAGTTTAGCTGATTTTCTAAATTTAATGGAACTTTTCATAGGTTTAACTCTGAGGAAAACCTTCCTTCCTAACGTATACTTCCTTGGATTTTTGTTCTTATCAACATAACTTTTCTGTCTATCTATTGCCTCCTTAAATCTGTTAGGAGGTGAGGTCTTTATCCAGATTTTTTGTCAGCAAAAGCTAGGCAGCAGACTACGTCGCTGCTGCTAGACGTCTAGGCAGCAAACGTCTAGGTAGTAGACGCCTAGGCTGCAGAATGTTCCAGACATGGCATGTAGCTGCCAAATGTGTAGCTGTGGAAGACGAACAGTTTTCGGAGGCTTCCTTTGGGAGAGGAAACGAACAGTTTTCGGAGTCTTCCCTTTCTTATCTATAAAAGGGGAATGACCCCTTGCATGTATTGTTGTTGTGAATGTAAAATATTTGCTGAAATCAATAAAAGACAGAAGCTGCCATTGCCCCGTGGTTTTTCCTGCACATTGCAGGTTTCCACGTAAAATTGCTGTGTTACTGTTTTGTTCTCTGTTATTGTGTTTTCTGCTTGCAGGCAAAATCTGAAGTTTTTTCCTAACATCTGGTATCAGAGTCTAAGGTTTTGTGCGAGTGGGAGCGGAAACAATGACAGGAAGTGTAACCAAGTTCGATATTGAGAAATTTGATGGCAGGAACTTTGCTTTATGGAAGATGAAGGTGTAGGATTTGCTAGTTCAAAATGATCAAGCTGTAACCTTGGAAGGGGTCGCGAGTAAACCAACCAACATGAATGATGAGGAGTGGACAATGCTGGACAGGAAGGCGGTCTCTACAATCCGTCTCTGCCTAGAAGACTCTGTCTTGTTCAATGTTTCTGAAGAGAAGACTGCGGAAGCCCTTTGGCAAAAGCTTGAAAAGTTGTATGACACAAAATCAACAAGTAAGGTTTTTTTGAAAAAACAGCTTTGTAGCTTGAGGATGAAGGAAAGTTCATCTGTGGCAGATCATTTGAATGAGTTTAATACTCTTATTAGTAAACTGGTTTCGGTTAATGTGAATATAGAGGATGAGGATAGAGCTATCACCCTACTTTGTTCCCTCTCGGACACCTGGGATCATATGGTGATGACCATTAGTAATGCATCATCAAGAACTCTAAAATTTGATGATGTGGTAGGCGCTTTGTTGGCAGAAGAGTTGAGGTGAAAAACGTCTCTGGAACCCTCAACCAATGAAGCCCTATCTGTGAGAGGTCGATCTTTCGAGAGGAGTAAACAAGGTAGATCATAGTCGAGATCTAAGTCTAAAGGACGTAAGCAGAAAGGGAAGTGCTGGCATTTTGGGAAGCCAAGGCACTCAAAGGACTGTTGGCAATTAAAAAATGAAAAGAATGGTGAAAAGCAAATTCAGCCATCATCTGAGGCTAGTACAGCAGATTCAGGAGATACGACAACATGTGAAGCTTTCTGTATCAGTAACAACAGATCTGTTTTATATACTTGGGTTTTGGACTCAGGTGCATCTTTCCACATGTCTCCGCACAGACTGGTTTGACAAATATTAGCCATACTGTGGTGGGATGGTCTACTTGGGTGATGATTAGAAATTGTGGGAAGAGGGGACATAAGGATCAGGCTGGATGATGGTAGACAAAGGATGTTATGTGATGTACGACATGTGCCTGATTTGCGGAAGAATTTGCTCTCAATCAAGATGATGGATAAGCTAGCGTATTCTGTCACTTTCGGTAACAACTACTGCAAAATTACCAAAGAAGCTCTTGTAGTAGTAAAAGGAGAATCTTATGGGACCCTATATCGTTTATGCGGTGATATGGTGACAAACCATGCAACAACAACAAATTTTGTTTAGGATGCAGTAATGCTATGGCATCAACGCCTAGGCCATATGAGTGAAAAAGGTCTAAAAATTTTGCATGACAGAGGTATGCTTTCTGGAATTAAGTCTTGCAGTTTAGACTTGTTTGAACACTGTATTTTTGGTAAACAAAAGAGGGTTTGGTTTACTTCAAGCCCTGGTAAGAGTTCTGATTTTTCTGCAACTTATACATTCGGATATATTTGGACCAGTCCCCACTCAGTCCTTAAATGGTGCTATCTATATTCTGACTTTTCTGAAGAAGAATTTGGTATATGGTCGATCCAACAACGAAAGGCAAGCGAGTCTAGAGCTCCTCCCCTCCCCCCTCTCCGATCCTTGGTTGATTACCCTAGAGCTAGCGGGTGAATATGACTGAGGAAGCCGAGCCTGCCCTTTAACCGGTTAGTTTGCCCAATCTTAAGCCTCGGTGAACCGCATGCCCGATGATCCAATGCAGGAAACGGAACAACCTCTTTCCTGATCTCAACCTTTGGGATGAGGTCTCACTGGAGGTGTATCGGCCCTATAGCATCAATCCCTCCCACAGGTTCTGTCATAGTGGTGTAGCAGGAGACAACCAAACGAAATGCATTAGTGAGGCTCGACCCGTCGCATTAATTTATTAATTCGAATCAAGGGGCTCGGGTCGATCTCCATGAACTGGTAAAAACGTATACTCTCTCGCCGGGGGCGAGGGAACGAAGGTCGAGTGCGGTCAAGCTATATTCTGACTTTTCTGAAGAAGAATTTGGAAGCTTTGCAAAAATTTAAAGAGTTCAAAGCACGAGTAGAGAAAAATTTGGGCAAGCCTATTTTATGTCTCAGGTCAGATTATGGGGGTGAATATTGCTCCAAGGAATTTGATAAATTTTGTACGCAGGAAGGTATTAAGCACCAAAAGACTGTACCATATACTCCACAACAAAATGGTGTGTCTGAGCGGATGAATCGCGCAATCATGGAACGTGCAAGAAGCATGATCATCGCAGCCATGTTGGATAAAAATTTCTCGGTAGAGGCTGTTAATACAACTATTTACCTTATTAACAGGTCACCTACAACTGCGTTGGATGGACAATTTCCGGAGAAGGTTTGGTGTTGTAAGCCAGTTGATTACTCTAATTTGCGTACCTTTGGTTGTGATGCATTTGCCCATGTGCCTAAAGAAAAAGGTCCAAACTTGACCCAAAGTCAAGCAAATGTGTTTTTCTCGGCTATGGAGATACAGTGAAGGGGTATAGACTGTGGGATCCTACTGCCTGCAAGGTAATTATTTGCTGGGATGTTATTGTTGATAAAAAATCCATGCAAAGGAAGGAGGTACAACAAACTCCTAATGTTGTACCAGTTGAAATAGATATGAACGAAGATGAATATGAAAATCAGCATGCTGAAGTTTTTGATCAGCACGTAGAACAACAAGTAGAGCAGCCACACAGTCACAAGACCAAGAGCCACAATCAACAGATCATTGGGTTAGAAGATCTACACGTCCATAAAAGTGCAACAAACTCCTAATGTTGTACCAGTTGAAATAGATATGAACGAAGATGAATATGAAAATCAGCATGCTGATGTTTTTTATCAGCACGTAGAACAAGTAGAGCAGCCACAACAGTCACAAGACCAAGAGCCACAATCAACAGATCATTGGGTTAGAAGATCTACACGTCCATAAAAGTGTTCGGAAAGTTATTCTCCTATTTATCAATCCTCTTTTGCTATGTTAACTGTTGATGGTGAGCCTAGTTCATTTCAGGAAGCTAGAGAGTCTGAGAATGCAGAAAAATGGAGGAAAGCCATGGAGGAGGAAATCAAGGCACTTTGCAAAAATAAAACGTGGGAACTTGTGGATCTCCCACCTGGAAGAAAGGTTGTTGGAAACAAGTGGGTGTACAAAGTAAAGAAGAACAACGATGGGTTTTTGGAACGCTATAAAGCTCGCTTGGTGGCAAAAGGCTATGTGCAAAAGTTAGGTATAGAATTTTATGAAATTTTCTCTCTAGTTGTGAAGATGACTATTGTTATTAGAGTTTTACTTGCACTTGTAGCAGCACAGGATTTAGAACTGGAGCAACTTTATGTAAAGATTGCTTTCCTGCATGGTGATCTCGAGGAGGAGATTTATATGGATCAGCCTTAGGGTTATGAAGAAAGAGGCAAAGAGCATTTGGTTTGCAGACTGAAGAAATCTTTGTATGGGTTGAAACAAGCGCCGAGGATGTGGTACATGAAATTTGACACCTTCATGAAGAGCCAAGGTTTCAGCAGGAGTGAAGCTGACCATTGTGCATACTATAAGAGGTTTGATGATGGCAGTTTTATTATTTTGCTATTGTATGTTGATGATATGCTGGTTGCAGGCCCCAACATGAATAAAATCATTGATCTTAAGGCTCAGTTGGCTAGGACATTTGAAATGAAAGATTTAGGAGCAACAAACAAAATTTTAGGGATGAAGATACACAGGGACAAAACAGGAAGAAAGATCCGGTTAAGTCAAAAGTCGTATGTAGAAAAAATTCTGCAGCGCTTAAATATGCAGAATGCAAAACCAGTTAGTACCCCACTTCTTTCACAATTAAAATTGTCTTCTAATCAGTGTCCTAGAACAGACGCAGAGACGACAAACATGTCTTGTGTACCGTATTCATCAGCAGTAGGAAGCCTCACGTATGCCATGGTGAGCACCAAACATGATATTGCCCAAGCAGTAGGAGTAGTCAACCGGTAAATGGCAAATCTTGGTAAGGAGCATTGGAATGCAGTCTAGTGGATACTTACATATTTAAGAGGCACTTCAGATGCTGCTATTTACTACGGATCGGATAATTTGCTAGTTATAGGTTTTGTGGATTCTGATTATGGTGGAGATAGAGATGGAAGAAAGTCCACTACAAGATATACTTTCACTCTTGCTGGTGGAGCTGTGAGTTGGACTTCTAAGTTGCACTCTGTGGTGGCTTTATCAACCACTGAAGTAGAATATATTGCAGCAACTCAAGCCAACAAAGAGGCAATTTGGCTAGAGTGATTGTTGGGTGACTTCAAGATAATGTATTACGTCGCATTGTGATAGCCAAAGTGCTATTTAGCTATTGAAGATCCCAAAATTTCATGATCGCACGAAACACATTGATGTTAAGTACCATTTTATAAGAAATGTGGTGGAAGAAGGTAGGATCATTATGCAAAAAATCGATACTAAAGTGAATCCTACAGATATGCTTACAAAGGCAGTCAAGATAGAGAAGTTTGAGTGGTGCAAAACTTCTCTGGGCTTGCTAAAAATGTAACAAGGGCAACATTGGGCAGTTGGCACTGGATGAAAAACATTGGTAAAGGAATTCTTGTATACTGACTTCAAGTGGGAGAATGTTAGGAGGTGAAGTCTTTATCCAGATTTTTTGTCAGCAAAAGCTTGGCAGTGGACTACGTCTAGGCAGCAGACGTCTAGGCTGCTGCTAGATGTCTAGGCAGTAGACGTTTAAGCTGCATAATGTTCCAGACGTGATGGGTAGCTACCAGATGTGTAGGTGTGGAAGACGAACAATTTTCAGAGGCTTCCTTTGGGAGTGGAAACGAACAATTTTTTGGAGGTTTCCTTTTGGAGAAGAAATTAACAGTTTTCGGAGTCTTCCCATTCTTATCTATAAAAGGGGAATGACCCCTTGCATGTATTGTTGTTGTGAATGTAAAAGATTTGCTGAAATCAATAAAAGACAGAAGCTGCCATTGCCCCGTGGTTTTTCTTGCACATTGTAGGTTTCCACGTAAAAGCTCTCTGTTACTGTTTTGTTCTCAGTTATTGTGTTTTCTGCTTGCAAGCAAAATCTGAAGTTTTTTCCTAACAAAAGCTTTGCTTAATCTGCTTAACCTGTTCTTCCATTTATTTTAACATGTCTTGTCCTACAACTAATTTGTCCTCCACTTGATCCCAACTGAGAAGTGTTCAACATTTCCTTCCGTACAATGCTTCAAATGGAGCCATTCCTATGATGGAGTGGTAGGAGTTATTGTAAGCGAATTCTACCAAGGTGGATATTCCTTCTACCTGTAGTGCTAATCCATGTAGTACATTCTATGTGAATCCTCCAAAACTTGATTTACTTTATTTATTTTCCCATCAGTCTCTGGATGATATGAGGACCTGATGTTAAGTTTGGTGCCCATTACTGCATGTGCCCATGATAAAAGGTGCCCATGTCAAAATAACGCTCAAGCGTGCATGCGTGACAGGAAGCGTTACATAGGGAGAACATTGGTAATGTTAGAGAAGAGGTGACACTTGTAACCAAGGCATACAAGCGCTCTCATAAAGACTCTAACGTCTATCCTTCAGGAAATTTCAAGTGCCCATGTCAAAATAACGCTCAAGCTTGCACGCTAAATTTCTGCAAATTTTCTTGTGTCCATGATAAAAGGTGCCCATGTCAAAATAACGCTCAAGCTTGCACGCGTGAAAGGAAGCGTTACGTAGGGAGAACATTAGTTATGTTAGAGAAGAGGTGACACTTGTAACCAAGGCATACAAGCGCTCACATAAATACTGTAACGTCTATCCTCCAACAAATTTCAAGTGTCTTCTTCGAGCGTTGAAATAAAACTGCCGTGACACTTGTCATATTCAACAAATCCTCTTCCTATTTAAGGCACCTGAGACTAAGGAAGGAAGTGCATTCGTAGCAGCAAGGAGTTGCAGCGTATAAGAAAAGGAGAAGAGCATTTAAAGCTCTTGGTCAAGGCGGTCAAAGAAGCCAGACTTGAGGCTTCCGCTGTGCAAATATTGCAGTCAGAAGAGAATCAAAAATCAGCCGCCGCCCGTCATAGAAGGAATTCAAGACAAGCATTAAAGTCTGCCGATCTCATCTACGCCCATACGTTGGAGAATACAAAGCTTACCATTGGTCATAACGGCCAGGAGGAATACTAAAGATTGCTGTCATCTACGTCTGAATTCAGCGCCGAGTACGTAGAGGTTTGCAACATTATAAAGGTAAGAATTTACCTTATTCTAATTTGCTTTCATTAAAAGGAGTTACAAGGGTATAATATAAGGTTGAAACTATAGGGAAATCAACCATATTTGAAAGCAAAATTAAAGGAGAATTATAGCTTAATATTTGCAAATTAAAACATAGGAGAAATAAGGATTTCTACCTAGAAAAATTAAAATTATTGCAAATATTATTGTTTTCTAATATTCCAAATTAGGGAGTTATAAGGAATACTACACCAAAGTAGGATATTGGAATTTAGAAACATTAAAATATCAAATATTAAATGCTATAAAGGGAGGTTCATTAAAGATTATCAAGGGTTGGAAATTAATTGGTATACTTGTCTCAAAACCACATTAAAGGGATAAAAGAAATCCAACCATTAGGACCTCATCAAAATAGAAAGTGCTTAAGTTCAATAGGAGTAATAAGGTGTAATAGAAGTTGATTTTTGCTATTCACAAAACTTTACAAAATCAACCTAAAATTGAACTACTATTCCCAAAAGCACTTTATCAATCATTTAGCATATCCAAAATCACTAGGGAGACATAAGGCATTCTACAAGACTTGATAATAATAGCATTCATCAAAGTTTATCAAGTACTCAATCCATTTGGGAGTCATAAGGAAGCCTACAAAACCTAAGCTCTAAAAAGGTTTTATCAAATCAAGCTCATATACTCTAAACTAGGGAGTTATAAGGAAGACTACTACAAAGGTTCTATTATACCACAATGGAAAGAAGAACATATTTTCACACAAAGAAACAAGAACAAGGCACACACACTACATCATGCCACAAATGCAAAAATAATCCAAGCATGGAAAATTGTCAAAATTCAACAAAGCAGAAGAATACATGGCACATTGACTCAAGAGCTAGTCATCACATGACTGGAAATCTACAATGGTTTGACTGTCTTGAAATCACTAATGGTTACAGACTAAGAATTGCAGATAGTCAAACTTATCCTATACACGGATATGGATGTGTAACACCAAGCAAATCATTTCCAAACTTTCTACTACAAAAAGTATTGTATGTTCTTGGATTAACATTCAATCTCATTTTAGTAAGCAAGTTAGTAGAAAGCAATTGGACAGTCAATTTCAGATATATGAATGAGATCAATACATGCCTTATCATGAACCAAAGTGAGATAGAAGCAACAAGATCAATCCATGGAAATACATATATCCTAGATTCAATGGAAATCTCACAAGACATTGTTGTATTTAAAAATGATACTAACTCATTTCCTGAGGAACAAGTTGAAGAAAATGAAGAACCAGTACACCATAAAGGCAAGCATAGAAGAATCAAAATAAAAAAGATGAGAGGTCAACAACACTATGCTCTACTCAACCAACTGCAATCTGAAGAAGCAACATAACCAAATGAGGATACTCACAAAGAAGAAAACAAAGGAGGATGGATAGAAGAGAACGATATCCTTGAGCAAGCCAAAGACCATTCTCAAGAAGAAGATCCATATTGAAGATTGAAATCTTCAATACCCAAATAATGTAATACAGGGGGGTGTTAGAGTTAGAGTATATTACATCATTTGGGTCATGTAAATGTACCACCTTTGGTACATAGTTAGAGTAGGAGATTACTTTAGGGGAAGTTAGCTAGTTACTTCAAGCAATGTAATAAATGCACAAGTGTCAATGTGCAAGTTGTAATGTGCAAGGTGTCCTCTTGTACAACTAGGTAGAGTGTTGGCCAAGGAATCTATCTTCCTATATAAAGGGCCTCATAGAGATATATCAAATATATCAAGTGCATTATATCAGAGAGTAGTAGATAGTGGTAGAACTCCTGTATGGAGTACAATGTAGTTCTTTAGCTTATATTAATGGAGTGACCATCACCTCCATACTGCATTGTATTTTCGCCACTTTCTATTTATAGTATATTTCAGTCATATTGCAGAATTACTTTCTTTCATATTTTCTGCATTTATTAGGACCTGTGATAGATCTCTCCCATTGCATATATCCTCAAAAGCTAACACAATGCAAGTCTATTTGATACTCAAAACATCCTTAGTGGGTGGAAATTGCATGTTTTCCCAAAGTGTTGTCACATACAGTAACTCTGATGGGTCGATAATTCTTGTAGGAGATTCCCCACCTGAACATCAAGAGTCATGCCCCACTTTACTAGTGATAGATTTCGAGAGTAAAAAAATATTTTGAAGATGAAGAGCTAGAAGTGAGGGTGAAGTGTTTGTCCTGTCAGATAGAAGAGGAGAATCTGTAGAAGTGATGGAGGCGAAACCACGACTTGGACACGATACCGTCATACAGGGTACTATTGAAATGATATAGAAGGAAGGAAAACCAGAGATACGATAAGAGTCATTAGATAAGCCCCCATGGGTGGAAGTGTTTCCCTTACTCAAAGAAGAAATCCTAGAAGAAGGCTACCAAATTAACAGAACATCTTGTGAACTGGAGAGAGAACCTAAGGTGGACAATGAGGATTTTGGGGATGAGGATTCAAAGGTCGAAGCAGAGTACATGGCATGCATGTTTTCATTAGAAGAGGAAGAGCCTATAGCAGAAATGGAAACAAATTTTCCTCTAGAGTATGAAACATGCAGTTCTACCCTAGATACAGACATTGTCCGAGCAATAGATATGGATACATCTGCAAGTTCCAAGGGTGCCCAAGAGAGTTCATGTGAGGGAACCATGCTAAGCAATAGGGAGATCATAATTCTAAGAATGATGCGGTTTCCCACGATTTTGGGGAGTAAAGTTGAGGTAGGGCCCACATTCCATCAACTCATGGCTATGGAGAACAATAGTAGGTTTGTGGAAGGACATCAATAAGGATTGCTATTGCTGAATAATAATCTGTTATTGGATCACATGGTAACAAAATCCTAGACTAGCTTCAAATACGAAAGCCCACCATAGGAGGAGACAGGAAGTAAGGAAGCCATCATAGGAGTTCATGCATCAACTATTGTTGCCAGCCTTGTTTTGGGCGGAAAGCCTTGTTGCAAGGGCGGCCCAATGTTCGGGCACCCCGCTTCGGGCAGAGCATCTCGCTGTGAGGGCGGCCCAATGTTCGAAGTAAGAGAATTGTTAGAAGGAACTTCGGTTTTGTATCGACATCACCTAAAGTATATATTGGAGAACGAAGCATGGATGAATATATCCTGAATTTCTAGGTGCTAAGACAGTTAAGTTGGCAATAGAGTTGGTGAGGTCATATGCTAGAATAAATTTTTTTAGTGGTTGGTAGTAGGTTTGGAGACATTTCAACAAATGGTTCACAACCTAAAGATAAAAGAAGAAGAGCAAGCCAACCGATCACAAATGGTGAAAGGACAACTTCGGTAGGTGCAGCAGGACGCCTAAGCGGAACTAGCAAGGATGAGAAGAGAAACGGATAGTATGAGGCAAGCATAGGCATAGCAAGATCAACTAATTGGTCAGCTGAAATTAGAGTGTGTAGTGAGGGAACAAACTCTTGAAGCAAATATGCAAGAGATTACTCATTATGACCAACTGATCGCAAAATGTGATGAGCAATTCACAGAAGCTGAAGCAACAAAAGCAGAGGCTGAATTGAAGGCTAGGCTGGCTGAATTCAAGCAAGAGTCACATCATTATGGTTTCTAGTGAGCTCGTTACCAAGCATATGCGAAGAGGTTGAAGGGTGAGACTGAAGCCTTGAAGTTGCAAATCTAGTTAGGTGGAGTACATGTGCCAACGCCTCATCCACAACAGAGCTAGAGTCCTTAGAAACGACATCAGTTGTCAATGAGGATGTCGACCAATCTAGAGGGGAGGGTAGATGTAGATGCTAGTTTTGATGTGGCACTGTCACATGCACCACCTCGTACTCGTTCATAGAATATGTGCATTGGAAGTTAAGTATATGCACATGCAATTTTGCATGTAATAGTTTTAAATTCATTGCAATGTTTTGTGAAGTACTAGTTAATGTACAGATAATTATTGAGTCATGTAGTTAGACATGAAATGAAAAGCAAATGTATGATAAATGTAATGTAAAGGCGATGAAGTGTCATGTAGGTAGTCGAGGGAGTAACTACCTCCTAAAAATATAAAGAGGACCTCTCATTCATTTGAGCGGTTACAAACATGTACACATCTAGGAGAGAACACACAAGAGGGTACGGAGATAACTGTATTGCGTACACGCATGTATTCTTGCCGATGATAATAATACTATTCAATCATTGTCATGCATATTGTGTAGTCTTTCTCCTATGTTTGTATTTGATTGTTATTGTTGTAGATAGATGATTCAAACTATTTTTCCACTTATTTTTGTTTGCTGTAGGTAACCATATTGGGTTGTCTAGATCTTGGACCCAGGCCATACCATGCAAGGTTAAGGCCGTTTGACTAAAAGGCAAGTCATCTGGAGTGTAGAACAACGGTTTGTATTCTACCTCTTGGAGGAACAATTTGAATTATAGATTTAATAATCAGTCGAGGCTCTTCACTTGTACTGCAACCCTTCGTTTGCAATGTTCACCCTGCATACAAAACGTGGAAGAAACAATACAAAACTATTTACTGTAGCAATCAACAATTACAATACTCACAATATACATGCAAATAGATAAAGGATGAAGGTGAGTGGATATTGCATTAATTTTTGCCTGTATGACACTTGCATTACAACCTATAACCCTATGCATAATCTCCTTTATGCCAACGACTACTTGGCCAACAATGCCCACCATCACACACGTCGACCAACTACAAAATCATCCGACTGCATCTAACTACCATCAACCTGACCCTACATGACCCGAAATGAATGAGGGAAGGGTCTTATTTATACAACTAAAAATTAGTTGCACCCTCCAACTACCTGACACCTCATCATTTTCCTAAATTACATTTCACATGCATTAACTTACATTTACATTTCATTTCCTAACTCACTTTATGACTTTGTCATACATACTAACATTACATGAAATATTACATTGCCACTTTATAACCTTATATGTACACACATTTTGTCAAACACTTTGCATACAAAATCCAAAATAACACAAAATGACAACTTATTCACTAAACATAGACATCAATTTGCCTGTCTACATCTATCCCCTCCTCAAAACTTGTCTATGGCTTTGACGACACATGAGCTGAACACTAGGGATAGAAGCATTGAACAACCTAGTAGAATCTCTTGTTCTGCTCCTTTCGCTTTCTTCTATTCCATACATCTTCTGTAACAGACTTCACTTTAGAATGGTTCCCGCAACAAATTGTTTTCTGATTGCTCACTCTACTCTTTGCAATCAGTTGTAGCATCAACTTGATCAACATGATCAACATGATCAACATGACCAACATGATCGACATGATGAACATGATGGGCAATGCCCGTCGCCACCTGTGTCATGGGTCAAGGGGGCGAGATTGAAACCTTCACTATCTGAGCTGAATTTCTCCTCCTCTATAATTTGGCAGCCTTTGCTCGACACTCTTTAACGACATTCCCTTGGATCCAAACTAGTGCTCTCTTGCTCCAAATGGCTACTTCTTGGCTTTTGACAACACTCCTTGTACGATAGGTCCTTGAATAATACCTCCTTGTAAGGTAGGTCCTTGAACGACACTTCACTTGTACGACCATCATGTGTACGACACTCATTTGTACAACATGCAGTGGTACACCACTCATTGGTATGACATGCACTGGTATGACACTTGAAAGACACTTCCTTTGATAATTACTTCTTAGACGACATACTCAATTGGAATGACAGTTTTTCGTACAAAATCGTCTTGGACGGCGCTCTGCCATACTTTTTTCACTTGAACGACAATTTGCTATTCTTCCTTGTCTGCATCAACCACTTTTGCAATTTATTCTTGCATAGTCTTGACTACTTGTTGGATTTTCGCCTCCATTGAAATCAAGTTCACCTCCTCAATTCCAATCAAATTCATCAAGTTCACCTCCTCTACTTCCTGGCTAGGGTTGTGACTCTTCTTCGGCTCTTCAAACTCTTGATGCATCGCTGGTTCGTCACACTTTGCTACACTTTGACAATCATGTGCTTAGTGCCTCCACAAATGGCATCGCCAACATTGCACCATGGGTTTGCCCTCAATATCATACGCAATTTGCATCTTCTAGTTCTTCGACGGTTGTCACGGATTGGATTACCAATAGGATCTCCCCTTTGGTACAATCTCTCTTTGTGTTGGATATTCTTGTAGTGTTGATCTTGCACTCTCCGAGTCACACTCATCCTTGGAGTCATTGTTCTTCTCTTCAGAGTTGCTTCCTTCCTTGACTTCTTGACCCCAATACTTGAACAATGAACTACTCTCATGCCCAAAAACATCACTCTCATTGTTTGAGTCACTTTCGTCATCGGAATCACTATCATCTTCAAGGTCACTCTCGTCTGAATTAAGATGACCCCAACATTTTAGTGATGTCTTTGCATCATTTTCCAAGTTCAAGGTTCGCACCAAGGCCTCTTGGTATGATGTCGGAGGGACCGCCTTGATGAACACCACCTCCTCTTCAATGCATCCGATGGATCCTACTCCAGATGGGTAAACAATGTTGGCTTTTTAAGCCATACTACCACAAAATATCACAAGTTATCTCACACAGGTCCCAATATAAAATAGCCACAATAATAAAGGTCAAATATAATCATATAATGAGTAGAAATATATGAGCAAATTAATATGTATATCAAGGCTTATATAAATCAAATAACATTCATTTATATACTGAAATATGAATGTAAATAGCCTGAATCATTCATGAACTATGCATGAAGAACAACTTACAATATTAATTGCTCAAAATGTATACAAGCTTTATTGCTCCTCTTCCTGTTACAACTTTTAAGTACTTGTTTCTTGATTGAATTAATTGCTTTCCTATGGAGCATTGTCTCCATAATATAGCAATAGTAATGTGACTCTTCAAGTACTTGACTATTGCTCTCCATATGCCAAGTCTCATGACTCTTGGCTTATCAACTTGCCACTTGCATACTTGATGAACACTTGACTCTAGACACTTGCACACTTGACTCTTGCACTTCTACATGCACTCCTACATGCACTCCTAATCTAAGACACTTGTGCACATCTTTACATTACATATTTGCACTCTCATATACGAGACATTTGTGTACATTCTTTCTTACATGACACTGGTGCATTTCTTGCACATTGAAACTTACATGACAATTGTGCATTTTCTGCACATTGACACTTACATAAAGGGGGAAATATAAATCACACTCTAAACTATAGACTCAATCCTAATCTACTATTTACAAATGTACCATGAAGGTACCATGGGGTACATTAGCATGTACCAAATAATGTAATATATCTCAACAAATAAACCACTCAACCTCCAAGTGTACAAACGAATAGACTTGTCACTTTGGTACATGTTGCCACATTTTGCACGGGGTGCAATGTTTTCAGTTTTGTAAGAGTGCTGCTCTTCCTTTTCCCTCTTCCTCTCTCTCCCTTTCTTCTTCTCTCCCTTTCTCTCTCTTCCCTGCATTCTCATTCTTTCCCCCCTTTTCTTTTGAGCCCCTCAGTCTGATCTCAAATTTGACAGCAGTTGCCCTGAAAAATGGCTAAGTGTTAGGGCGAAGTCCGACTTCGCGCGAAGTCGGAGTGCGCCCTCCAGATGGAGCGCAGCAGGAACACAAAGTGCGAAGTTCGTACTTCTCCCAGTTTTGGTGCGAAGTTCGTACTTCTCCCAGTTTTGGTGCGAAGTCCGACTTCTCCCAACTTTCTGAGCGCACCTTGTAGCAGGCTGGCAGGCTGGCAGGAAAAATGACTAAGTGCTGGGGCGAAGTTCGTACTTCGCGCGAAGTTCGAACTGCTCCCCCTTTCCAGGGCGAAGTCCGTTCGGCGGCAGAAATCAGCTTTCACCTATGCGCAACCCGACTTCGCAGCGAAGTCGGAGTGCGCCCTTTGACAGGTGCGCAGTAGGGAAACAAACTCAGAATTTGCCCAAGGCATGAAGGCCTTCCCGATCGTCGTTGTTTTCTGCCTGCGCAACCCGATGGCGCTCATATCCTGGGAGAAGTTGGATAAACTGCCTTTCAAGGCAGACACATGTCAAACAGCATCATCCGACAAGTGTCCAGCTTCGGGATCTGAGCCAAGACGTGCCGAGCAAAAGGACAAGCATGGGCTGCACTACTTATGCCAGCTGCCTCATTTAAAGCTGATTAGAGGTTCTACCTGCTCCAGCTGCCCGCATTCCTGCCGATGTGAAGATCTACCCAACGCGCTGCCACCTAGCTGTCCGGCCTTCAGGGGAACCATGCTGCAGGTACAGTCCTGTCCGACAAAGGTCAGCATCAGCAACTCCATAGCTGCTTTTGTCAGCCAATGTTTGACTGGGACTTTGTGCCCATTAATGTAACGGGAGGGACTCGGGCTATAAATACCCACCGCATTTTCATTGTAAAGTGGTGGAAGGGGAATGTTTGTTAGGGAACCATTGTAATTGCGCTTCTGCTTATAAATATAAAGTATATGCCTGGCTCTGTTCTACTGCTTCTATTTTTTATGCTGCCTTTCCTTTATATTTCTGCTTTACGTTTTCCTGTGTCACGGCTCGTTGATTCGTTTCAGCATTTGGTGGTCAGGGACACCTGAGGCATTGCTTGTGTCATGGCTTGTTGATTCATTTCAGCATTTGGTGGCCAAGTACTCTTGAACTTAATTGATTAGAGGATACATAGAATAAATGTGGTAGCAGTTCCTTCAGTTTGTGTGTTATGCTTATGTTGCTGTACGTAGTGGTGATTGATGCATTGCCGTGTTGTTAGTTCTCCTTGTAGGGAGAATGTTTGCTAGGGGACCATTGTAGCTGTGCGTACAAATTCTCTGCACAACACACATACTTGGATCTGACATCTCTTGGTTGCTTTATGTCTCTGTCCGTAGTGGTGATTGATGCTTGTTGCCGTCTCTGTTAGTTCTCCTTGTAGGGAGAATGTTTGCTAGGGAGCCATTGTAGTTGTGCGTACCTCGCTTTATACAGAAAGTACACTTAGACTTTGCAGTTCCTGGTTATGCTTTGTATTCATAATGCGGTAAGTGGCGGTGATTGATGTGTTGTACTGTTAGTTCCCCCCACCCAACTCCAACCTCATTTGTAAATCCTTTCCGCATTTTTATCTCTTTCCTGCACCCTCATCTCAAACCATAAAACCCACAGGAGCCGGCCTTCTCCGGAGATTGGCACGGAAGGCATCTCTTCCTTCCGGCCTTTCAAGCTGGTGGGCGAATCTGGGCGCATTAACACAAAATCCTTTCCTCATGGCAGATTCGTAACCAACAGTTTCTCTGGCACGCCCGGTGGGACCAAGGTCCCACGTTTGAAGAGAGATTTTCTGATCAGTCCCCACCTGGCGCAACAGTTTCTGAGCACTCGGTGGGCCAAGGAAGTTTCCCACCCCCAAACAGAATCGAAGCACTGGTGTTCGCTTCATTGCTGTTCAAAATCAGAACACCTGGCGACTCTGCACGAACAAATCCTCTGAGTCCAAGAGACCGGTCCCAGCACCTTCATGCAAACAAGAAGGTGGCGAGCAAGGGATCCGAGAAACCCGCCTGACTTTTACGAACTGGACATCAACGCTCGAGGCGAAATTGCCAGGCTGGCTGATCCGCAAGCTCGTGTCGACGAAGCCGAGGCCGAAATTCAAGAAGAAGCCGAAGCCGAGGTCGGAAGAGCTGAGTACGAAATAGAAGAGGCCGAGGAAGAAGAGGAATCTGCATCCTCGGAAGGTACCGACACTGAGTATACAACCGACGGAGGAGAAGAAGAAGAAATGGCTGCCCTGCAGCAGAATGACGATGATCTCTTCCCGGCGGTGGACTCTACAGGGCCCTTGGCCCTGGTCGGACAACAAGCTGTTCCCCCTGCTGCTTTAAAGTCCATCCCTACGTACGACGGCTACGGCAAGACGGCGTACGAGCACATCCAGGACATCCTTGCCCTGGCCGCATTGCATTCCATTACTGACGAGAGTGTGAAGACCCGTCTGCTGGCCCTTTCCCTGAGGGGAAAGCTTCTCTACTGGTGGAGATCGCTGCCGGAGGGATCCATCACAGGATGGCCCCAGCTTGCCAGGAGGCTCGTGAAAGGATGCAACGAGTCTGCTGATCCTACTTCTCTGCTGCATCAGTTCCAAAGCATCCAGAGACACCCTCAAGAGGAGGTGTCTGACTTTAACATCAGGTTCGCGAGATCCTGGAAACGGGTACCTCGCGAGCTTCGGCCTTCAGCTGGCATGGCTGCTCACTATTACCTGAGATCCTTCAACTCAGACATATGCCTGCTGCTGAAGATTGCCAGAATAGATGAGTTTCCTGCTCTGTACGAGGCTGCCCAGCAAGCTGAAGCTGATATCATTTCTATCGGCAGACTCCCGTCCAGGGTGCAGGAACCCATTCGTCCCGACTTTCCCAGATCCCAGTATCCATCAGCTTCTGGTGATGCGCCGTCCACATCAGGACAGCAACCCCAACAACAATGGAATCCGGCGCCGGTCGTAACTCCTTATGGCCCGCCGCAAATGCATTATCCTCACCCGCCTCCTCCTGCTCCGCATTTTCCAGCACTCCCTGCTCCCTCGTAGTACGCACCTTATTCCAACCCTCCTCCATTAGCCGCATTGCCTCCACCGGCACAGTTGCCGCCTCCTGACAATAACATTCAGAATACAATCCTTCAGGAGGTACGGGCTTTGGCCTCAGGTTATCATGCCATGTCCAATGACATGACCGCTCTGAAGAAGAAGCAGGCCCAGATGGACCTCGCTCCTAGGAGGCCATATCCGCCCCCGACACTGACAAAAGACAAACCCCCAGAGCACCAGTTGCAGAGGCGTCCGCCTCCAGAAATCCTGCTATAGAAGACCAACCTGGTCCCTCTGACCGAGTTAACTGGTGCACTACGTGCAATGACCCGCATTCGGAGGAAGACTGCACTCTGCACCAGCACTACATTCAGACTTTGGCCGGCAGCGCCATAGAGGACGATGAACTCTACATGATCCTGGACGACGAAGCCAACTTTGCCCTCCCAGAGGAGAATCTAGTGCCGCCCGCCAAGGAAGAAAAGAAAACTGCAGATGCTGCCAAGCCTTTGCAGGTCTATGCCAGAAGAGAAAAGGCGCAGCCCGGTGGGCTGCCACCATACAAGCGGCTGTGGCCCTACACAGCCCAGGAGAAGGCATCCAAAGACAAAGCTCCAGCCAAGCCTTCTCCGGCAAAGGCTGCCCCTATTCCAGCCAAGCCTCCTATTGCAAAACCTCCAGTTTCGGCTAAAGCTCCCGTACCTCAGCCTCCAGCTGAAACTAAAGAACAAGCATAGGAGAAGCTGAAGTACCCGTCTCGACCAAGAGACGAGAGAGTTGAGGCCACCCGGCAGTACCGGACGAAGTATGAGCCGGCAAAAGAAGCGAGAAGGAGCTAGCACCTCGGGCTACAGCATAGTAGACGAGTTGAAAAGAACACCCGCTAGAATCAGCATGTACGATGCTCTTCTGCTCCCAGGCCAGGTGGATCTGCTGCAAGAATCTCTGAAAAACATGAAGAATGCCAAGCAGATACAGCCCGCTGTCCTGGTTCAGCCTTTAACAGTCTCAGCCACTGGGAAGAACAGACCGCCTCCCTTCTATCTGTCTTTACGGATGCAAGGGCACATAGTTCACAACTGCATGGTGGACTCTGGCGCTTCCACGACTGTTATGCCGAAAGCCGTCTGCGATGAGATCGGGATGGAATACACAAGGAGCAGCCAAGGCGTGCTGCAATTAGACGGCACCCCTGTCAAGACAGTTGGTGTCATAAAGGACATCCCTATTCGGCTGCATAAGGCTCTCGACATCGTGGTCATCCAAGAGGTCGTAGTTGTCGACCTAGCTCCCTACTTCGGCATGTGTCTCTCCCGGGAGTTCACCGCGAAGCTGGGCGGGTACCTGTCTCTAGACTACTCACACATGGAAGTGCCCTTCAAAGGAAGGAGAGCGAAAATCTTTAATGAGAAGCCTTCCACCTTCCTAGTAGAGAAGATACCCGGAGAAGAGTCGGACTGCATGGTCCAGTGTCGGAGGAAGAGCCGGTGACGATGAGAGGCGACGAGCAAGCCCTCGAAGTGCTACGGCTTGAAGATGAGTTCTCTTTGCGGGATTTCAATGCCGTAATTGAGACAGAGCAGGGCTGTTACACCGTTGTACAGCCCGAGAGGCTTGACAAGTCAGCTGCAAAGGAAGTGGGACCTGCACCTGAGAAGGCTGTGGAAGCTTTTCTTTGACGGCGCGCGATGCAAAAATGGCGCCGGTGCAGGGGTGCTTCTGGTTTCTCCGACCGGGATCCAGAAGGACTATACCTACAGGTTGGCCTGGAGCTGCACTAACAACTCGGCGGAGTACGAAGCCCTGTGCTTGGGTTTGCGAAAGGCGGAGAGGCTGGGGATTAAACACCTGCAGATCTTTGGAGATTCAGAGCTGGTATGCCACCAGGTTACGAATAAGTGCGCCTCCAAACATCACTACCTCAAGGCATACCGCAACCGGGTGTGGGACCTGATGGAGTCGTTTGACTCGTTGAATGTCAAGGCGATATCACGTGAGAAAAACAAACACGCTGACATTCTGGCGTCTGTTGGAGCCAGGTACGTTCCGGCTGATGACGTTGTCCAGAAACCGAAGCCGGTTCGCACTATTTACAGGCCTTCTGTGCCTGATAAGGACACCCACTGGCAGGTGTTCGATTGTGACGAGGAGATCGTCACATTTTTGGTTAACGAAGTTGGTTCAATCGAAGGTAGAGACCCTGATGACGAGCAATATGAGGGGTTGATACAGTTAAAAAATAATCATGTCCCAAAAGGACTGATTACGTTGGAGAGTCTATTTGATCAGAATGACAGAGCAATATCTCATAGGATCAAAGTAGACCCGAAGCAGTATGCCGACCTGGAACTTGAACCTGGTAAAACTATCAAGGTTGGGACAGACTGCACGTCGGAGGAACTTGAGCAGATCAGATCACTGTGCCGAGAGTTCCCCGACATCGTGGCCTGGTGCTACGAGGATTTGAAGGGGTATGACAGAAATGTGATCCAGCATACCATTGAGCTAGAGGATGGCGCTAAGCCATTCCGTCAGAAGCAGAGGGCCGTAAATCCAAAAATTGAGGCCATGATGAAAGCCGAGCTCTTGAAGATGCTGGAGGCCAAAATCATCTACCCCATCAAACATTCATCCTGGGTCGCGAATTTGGTGCCCGTGAGGAAAAAGAATGGCGACATTCGTCTCTGTGTCGACTTCAGAAACCTGAATCAGGCTTCCCTCAAGGACCACTATCCGCTTCCCCAAATTGACCAGATTCTACATATCGTTCTTTGGAGCCCAGAGATTCTCACTTTTAGATGGATTTTCCGGCTACAACCAGATTTGGGTCAGGGATGAGGACCAGCATAAGACGGCGTTCACCACCAAATGGGGGACGTTCGCCTATCGGCGCATGCCTTTCGGCTTATCCAATGTTGGTGCCACATTCCAAAGGGCCATGGACCTGGCCTTTCGAGAGCTGCTCAATAAGATCATTGTCATCTACCTTGATGACATGACTGTTTTCTCTCACCAAAGAGGAGATCATGTTTCCCACCTGCGGCAAATATTTGAGAGGTGTCGGGAATTCGGCATTTCTATAAACCCGAAGAAGTCTGTCTTCGCGGTAAAAGAAGGTAAGCTGTTGGGACATGTCATCTCCGAGAAAGGCCTCGCCATTGACCCTGACAGAGCAGAAGCCCTCCTTCGCTTGCCAGCCCCAATCGATAAAAAAGGGCTGCAGTCCTTCTTCGGTCAGATTAACTTCGTGCGGAAGTTCATCCCGGACTTCGCACAGGTGATCAAGCCTATGGCCGAACTGCTGAAAAAAGATACAATTTATGAATGGACTGATGAGAGAGAGCAAGCCTTTGAGGAAATCAAGGCTCGAATCGCGCAAGCTCCGGTGTTGATAAACCCGGACTACTCCAAGGACTTCATCCTGTATGCGGTGGGAGAACCGGAAAGTTATGCCGCAGTCCTGACTCAGAAGGGAGACGATGGTGAGGAGCGCCCCATAGCGTTCTTGAGCCAAGTGATTCAGCCGCATGAGGAAAAGTACAACTTTATAGAGCGGCAGGTTCACGCTGTCATGAAATCCCTCCGAAAGTTCAGGCATTTTGTCTCCCAGAGCAAAACGATTGTCTTTGTGATTCACCCGGACGTTCGAAGCTTCATCATACAAGGAGAACCGGGTCACAAGAGAGCGGGATGGATTGCAAAAATCCGGGGAGTTCGACATCGAAGTGCGGCCCACCAAGCTTATCGGAGGCCGAGCCTTGTGTCGAGAGCTGGCCCGAAGCGCCGTAGCCGGCATCTCCGCTCTGTAAGTGGGAGGACACAGCGACAAGCATCTACCTAGCCAACTCCTTATCGGAGGAGAGTGATTGGACAGATGAACTGGTGAGATATTTCTGCACCGGAAGATGTCCCGATCACCTGAACGCCTCACAACGAAGGAGATTTCGGCTGGGTGCACTCAAGTACACTCTTCGCCCCGAGGGGCTTTACTTCAAAAATATTGACGGCATCCTGTTGCGGTGCGTCATGAAATCCGATCAGCCCAGGGTCCTCGGAGAATTTCATTCCGGGATGCCTGGAGGTCATCATTCTGCAAGGCCTACGGCCTTAAAAATAATTAGAGCCGGGTACTATTGGCCCACTCTATTTACAGACGCTTATGCGGTCTGTTCTAAGTGTGATCAATGCCAGAGGTTTGCTGGCAGAAGCAGAAAAGCACCCCTGCCCCTTCAACCGATTCAGGCCGAGACTCCGTTCCAGCAATGGGGTCTAGACTTCATTGGGGTGATCTCGCCTAATTCCTCTGCCGGACACAAGTTTATTCTTACAGCCACCGACTACTTCACACGGTGGGCAGAGGCGATCCCAACCAAAAATGCAGACCAAGAAACGGTCATCAGGTTCCTGGAGAGCCTGATTACCCGCTTCGGGGTTCCAGAGTCAATTGTGACGGACAATGGTCCGGGATTCGCAGGCGCTGTACTCACGGAGTACACTGGCAAACTTGGCATTTATCACAAAATGTCTTCTAATTACTACCCGCAGGGGAATGGCCTCGCCGAGTCTACTAACAAGAACCTCCTGAAGATCATCAGGAGGACCATTGACAGGAACAAGCGGACTTGGCATTTACTCTTGAACCGGGCGCTGTGGGCGGACAGAGTTTCATTCAAGAAATCCATCAGAACGTCCCCCTATGCACTCGTCTATGGCAAAGAGGCTGTCATGCCATCCCACATTGAAATCCCTGCCCTATGGATGTTGGACGAAGACAGGAGCAGTGGAGACCCGGTGGATGACAGATGTGCCAACTCTTGTAGTTGGAAGAAGACGAGAGAAAAAGCATACCAGGCCTTCACCAAGCATATTGAAGCCACTCAAGGCTGGTTTGCAAAAGGCACCACTGCCCGAGTTTTTAAAATCGGGGACACAGTGCTGAAGTGGGACTCATACAAGGCGAAGCCGGGCAACCACGGGAAGTTTGATGCCCTACGGGAGGGCCCTTATCAGATTGCCGGGTGAACCAGTTCAATGCTTACGTACTTCGGGATATGGAGGGTCAGCTCCTACCTATCCCCGTTAACGGGTTCCACTTAAAAGTTTACCGCTGCTGAAGGTGCCCAATGGGCCCTTCTGTGTAAAAATTTCCCTTATGCATTTTTGCTTTTTCAGCATGTACAGTTTCCAGCTTTCAGTTTTTTATTTTGTTTGAGCCAAACTGCGACATGGGAGAGAATACAGACTTCGCGGCGAAGCCTGTTGTCGCCCCTCAGAAGGAGCGAAGTTCGTGAAGGGGCTGCTTGAGTAAAAGAAGCAAAAACGGCTAAGTGCTGGCTGCTGCCCGACTTCGCAGCGAAGTCGGGCTGCGCGCCGGCCAAAAGGCGAAGTTTGAAAGAGAAAACTGCAAAGGCACGAGTGTTCGGACTGCGCTCGACTTTTGAGCGAAGTCCGACTTCGCGCGCGAAGTCCGAATACACCCGGCTTGCGCGCGAAGTACGAACTGCGCCCAGCTTGCGCGCGAAGTGCGAACTTCGCGCGAAGTACGAACTTCGCCCGAACTTCGGGCGAAGTCCGAACGCGCTCCATTTTCTAAGCGCAGCTCGTGCACCCGATCCCAAGAGGCAATAAAATTCTAAGTACTCGCCAACTCTTCCGAAATTTGCAAAGGTCGGACTGCGCTCAATCCTCGGGCGCAGTAGGAAAAGAAAGGGAAACAGTCTCGATGCAAGTGGCAGTTCGGACTGCGCTCGATTTTGGAGCGAAGTCCGACTGCGCGGGCGAAGTCGGATCGCGCCCAACCTTCGCGCGAAGTCCGACTTCTCCCTGTTTTCTGAGCGCAGCTTGGATGAGTTTAAAAAAAATGAATAAAAAATTCTAATGCTCCAAGCGTGGGCCCAAGGCGCATTGTGACAGTTAGAGATGGGTTTCCGAACCAAGGGGTTTTTTCTTGAGCAGTGTGCCCATATTGCGGCAGTGACGTCAGCCATGGCGCAACGTTCAAAGTTAAAATTAATGATTGCGCAGTCTTCAAGGAAAGCGCGATCAAAGAAGCATGGCACGGCGGCCGGGGTGCATCTTCCAAGACATTCTCCTGCGCGGCTACCCAAGAAACATAATGCCTTCACTTGCCAGCCGACCTACCCCCTCCTGCGCGACATTAATGACGCTGTCATTGTCTAGAAAAGGGGGTCTGATGCATCCAGACATGCCAAATTGTGCAGATTATTCCTGTGACTGCGAAATCTGGTGCAGACGTCCAGAAATCGTAATTATTGCTGTTTCGGAGGGATGGACAAGGGAAAGTTGCCAATGCCAGCGCAATCCAGCGAAGGGCGCGAAGGTGGAGGATTTCCCGCAAACGGGTGGTTCCAAGGGTGAGATGCCGCAGGAGCAAAAGTCAAAATCCCGGCCAAAGAAAGTACAGCGTGGGCAAGCCCCACCACCACCGGTTAATTACCTGTCGGGATACAAGGACGGCTCGTTTTCCATGAGCCTGACTAAGCTGCGGATAAACGTGGAGAGTTGGGCTGACAAAGTTTCGCCCTCTCACCATTTCGGAGCGGCGTACAAGTCGAACCTTTTCCGGTTCTTGTGCCCTCCTGTCCATCAATGCCCGGAGCTGGTAGACCTAATTGTCAGACATTACAGACCAGCTACCCGGCAAATTTGCAGCTCCAGCGGTAAACCCTTGTTCGCACTTCGCAGGGAGACTGTCCAGCCGGCTTTCGCCCCAGGGTTGGAGTATGACTCCAGCACGATTGTCAGAAAGATAAATCTGGGCGAGCAAGCGGGACGCTTCACGCATACAAAAAGGATGAGGGATTTCCTCAATTCAGAGCTGAACGCCCCGCTCGCAGCTGGACAATGGCCAACCGGCCCCATACCCCTGAACAGGTTTCAGAGCAAGTACATATACACCATTCTGGCGTGGGTCCTCGGCTGCGACTCTGACGAGCTGGTACAGCCGTATCAGTTAGCGCTGGCAGAATGTCTCCTGTGCGGAGAATCCTACGAACCAGCAGCGCAGAGAAGTGGGAAGCGCCCCATATTTTTTGACTGGGCGGACTGGCTGGCATATGCCATTCACTCCAGCCTGGTGAAGCTCCAGAAAAAGCAGTCAACTGAATTTCGGTTCAGTTCCTTTTTGGCTTGGCTTTGTTTGTATCATTTGCACTCCCGGATGCCGATCCCGAACCTGAAGAAGGTGAATGAGAGGGGAGAACCACGACCCGTCTATGACTGGACGGATGACCTATACCGGAAAGGGTCTTACTACAAGTTCAACTTCAACTTTCTGGGATTGGTCATGTCAGTCTTCAGCGATGGTGAGATCCCTCGCCCCCCGCAAGAAATGACGAACTATTTGCTGAATCAGAAGCTCGGGGACGTTTTTAGATTGACACAGGGGATTGTGGTCAGAATCTACGGATTCAAGGGCAAACCTCATCTGCTGCCCTACTGGTGCACGGATCATCAGTTTGGGATGGAGGTTGCCCGGCAGATGGATTACGTTGAGGAAGAGTTCGGCCAGGGAAAGAGAAAGGGCCAGATCTTTCAATATCCTCTTTCCTGGGCGAACGTTGAGATTTCTGAGGTAGGACAGCATGCCTATCTCGAGCGGGAGCTTTTTGACATTGGTCTGATTCTGCTGCCGCAGCGCTGGAAATACGACCCATACGGGATAAGGGGAAAGTTTGTACATATCTGCCCCCGGGCGGATATAATCGAAGACAGATGCGATGTGGTCCATGTTGACCTCGACTGGGAGATTGACTCGATGGAAGCTTCGCCTCCGTGGCAGGATTTTTACTGCGAGGAGGTAGCATATGACCCCGAGCGAAACCCGGACCACAAGTTTTCTTCTCCTGGATTTAAAAAATTCATCTCCAAGCTAGCAGGCCTTAACTGGCCAAAAGAAAAGATTGTTGAATCTTTGGAAGATGAGGTGCCGCACGCAGCACGATAAATCCATCAGGAAGAATCTGGCCGTTGATGACGACTTTTCAGCTCTATATGACCAGCACATTGCCAGCTGGCGGCCTTTCGCATTTCGAGATTACGTTCCCCGAGGTCCCTTTGAAGGTTATAAAGGAGGGTCTTCCTCCCAACAGTTGTACACTTTTACAACTGCCAGTGCGGGCCCAGCAGATATCCAAGTGGACCCAATGCAACCTGTTGCTTCCAAGGTGGCGCCTGAAAAGGCTCAGAAGTCAGTCAAGTCAACGCCTGAGGTAACTCCTCAGACACAAAAGACGCCAGCGCCACCAGCGAGCGGACCGGCAGCGGCAGACCTTCTGCAAGTCAAACCCCGGTACAAGTTTACCGTGGGAACATCAGCGCCCGCTGCACCTACTTCCTCTCCTCCCGAACCAGCCATTGTTCCGGGAAGAAAAGAAGAGGAAGAGGGTTGATAGGATCAGGCGACCTAGCCTGATGGTGCAGCAGTCAGTCGCAGAGCCGCAGCCGCGTCCAGCCGCTCCAGAGGTTGTTTCTCTGGATGATTCTGAGCTAGCCGCCGGAACCAGAACCGCAGACATCCATCCAGCATCGGCTCAGGCGGAGCCCGCAGGTACGTCCGCTGCCCCGCTCCCTCAAGTTCCATTTGGCCCTACTCCGACTCCATCTCCCGCTCAATCCGAGCAAGTCGTGGCCGTGTCTTCCTCCCCATCTCCACAGCCTTCTAGCGGCCATCATTCTTTCAACCAGTTTGCTCAGGACCCCAACGAATCTCTATCCCTGAGTCAAACCCCAAACCCTTCGCCCGTGGTTAGTGCTGAGGCCGCGCGTTCACCGTCGCATCCATCGCCTCAGCCGCTTGAAACCCTTCCAGCATCAACCGCTCCGCTCTCCGCTCCCCGGTCGCCCTCAAAAGCGGCCGTTCCTTCCAAAGCCCTCCCGGTTTTTCCTACTTCCCTGTTCTCAGGAGAAATGTCACAGCAAAACCCTAGGCTGGGGGAACCGGACCTCATGGACGATCTCCAGAACACGGACGATTTGCCTCTGGCAGCTAGAGCCGTAGAATACCCTATCTCTTTCCTCCAAAACCTGAAGCGGAGGAGACCTGAAGAGATAGCCGCCCCGGTAAAGCGTACCAAGTTTGACTTCGAGAGGAGAGTGCTCACGACAGAAAAGATAACTCCAAAAGTGAAGAAGCCTCTCCGGGAAATGACCAGGGGCGGACTACGAGCTCCAAGAGAAAGGAGAAGAGCTTTGACGATATCAACAAGCAATACGAGATTCGGGGAATCATTCGTAAGGCGGATAATCTCCTTGTCAAAAATGTGGAGGAACAGGAAGAGCTTTTCCGGTTGCAGAACAAGACAAGACAGCTTGAAGAGGACCTGTCTAGGTCCATTGAGCAGCTGGAATCGGCGCAGCGAGAAATAGATGAACTAAAAGCCCAGCTGGCCGCTTCTCAGCAAGAAGCCGCAACGGAAAAGCAAGCAGCCCTGGAGCAGATTTCTCAGCTCCAGGAGTCTTTGAAACAGGCGCTGTCGCAATCTGCAGAGAGAGCATCTCAAGCGACGGTCTTTTCAAAGAGCAAAGTTAAGGAGATGCGGGCTGATCTGCTGCGGGGATGCAAGCCCCACACGTATAAGGCTATGTCGGTTCTGGATTTCGCATCCAGGATCCAAGAAGTTTACGCCGGGGAAAGCCTGTGGTAGAGGAGGCCGAACGCCAGGCGAAGCAATGGCTGGACCTGGCTATAAATCTTCAAGAGCGCGAGCGCGATGGCCTCCAATTCTCCCCCATGTCCTCATTCGCTGCAGAATGGGCAGATGCAAGGGTAACCTTGCATAAATATTTTAAGAAAGTAGAAGAGGTGAGGGTTGCCAGACGAATGTTAGATGCATTTGAACATGAAAGAGACATTTGTATGGCTCCCTTTCACGCTCTCTCCGAACTAGGGTGCCCGGGCTTTGTTGAGAATGGTGAGTTTCTCACCCATGAGCAGGTGAAAAAGAATTGGCGGTCCTTTGAGGCAGATACGGCTGAAATTGATAGCTGGACCGAGCCAATTCAAGAAAGTCAGGTCACCCAGATGGTGTCCAAGTGTTGCAAGATCAGCTCCTACTTCCAGGAGCTGGGAAAAAGATACCTCACCATCGACCTGCACGCGGTCGCTGCTTTCCACGCAGCATTAGAAGAAGTTGCTGACCGCCGACCATTCGAAGCAGAGGCCTGGGGCCAAGCCCAGGCCGCATACAACCGCATCTGCGAGGCAGAAGCCAGAGCTGGAGAACGTTCGGAAGAGGATTCTGAGGAGGCGACTGCCGGAAGTGAATCTGAAGAACAGTTGCCGCGAGGAGAACGGCAAGAGCAGCAGAAGGCAGGGGAAGCAATTTCCTCTGCACCCAATGGATGAAGGCATGGATTCTTTGCGCCGAGGCGAGCTCGACACCCCGCGAGCCGCCAGAAATGTTGCCACATTTTGCACGGGGTGCAATGTTTTCAGTTTTGTAAGAGTGCTGCTCTTCCTTTTCCCTCTTCCTCTCTCTCCCTTTCTTCTTCTCTCCCTTTCTCTCTCTTCCCTGCATTCTCATTCTTTCCCCCCTTTCTTTTGAGCCCCTCAGTCTGATCTCAAATTTGACAGCAGTTGCCCTGAAAAATGGCTAAGTGTTAGGGCGAAGTCCGACTTCGCGCGAAGTCGGAGCGCGCCCTCCAGATGGAGCGCAGCAGGAACACAAAGTGCGAAGTTCGTACTTCTCCCAGTTTTGGTGCGAAGTTCGTACTTCTCCCAGTTTTGGTGCGAAGTTCGTACTTCTCCCAGTTTTGGTGCGAAGTCCGACTTCTCCCAACTTTCTGAGCGCACCTTGTAGCAGGCTGGCAGGCTGGCAAGAAAATGACTAAGTGTTGGGGCGAAGTCCGACTTCGCAGCGAAGTTCGGACTGCTCCCCCTTTTAGGGCGAAGTCCGTTCGGCGGCAAACATCAGCTTTCACCTGTGCGCAACCCGACTTCGCGGCGAAGTCGGAGTGCGCCCTTTGACAGGTGCGCAGTAGGGAAACAAACTCAGAATTTGACCAAGGCATGAAGGCCTTCCCGACTGCGATTGTTTTTCTGCTGCGCAACCCGATGGCGCTCATATCCCGGGAGAAGTTGGATAAACTGCCTTTCAAGGCAGACACATGTCAAACGACATCATCCGACAAGTGTCCAGCTTCGGGATTTGAGCCAAGACGTGCCGAGCAAAAGGACAAGCATGGGCTGCACTACTTATGCCAGCTGCCTCATTTAAAGCTGATTAGAGGTTCTACTGCTTCAGCTGCCCGCATTCTCGCCGATGTGAAGATCTACCCAACGCGCTGCCACCTAGCTGTCCGGCCTTCAGGGGAACCATGCTCGCAGTGACAGTCCTGTCCGACAAAGGTCAGCATCAGCAACTCCATAGCTGCTTTTGTCAGCTAATGTTTGACTGGGACTTTGTGCCCATTAATGTAACGGGAGGGACTCGGGCTATAAATACCCACCGCATTTTCATTGTAAAGTGGTGGAAGGGGAATGTTTGTTAGGGAACCATTGTAATTGTGCTTCTGCTTATAAATATAAAGTATATGCCTGGCTCTGTTCTACTGCTTCTATTTTTTATGTTGCCTTTCCTTTATATTTCTGCTTTACGTTTTCCTGTGTCACGGCTCGTTGATTCGTTTCAGCATTTGGTGGTCAGGGACACCTGAGGCATTGCTTGTGTCATGGCTTGTTGATTCATTTCAGCATTTGGTGGCCAAGTACTCTTGAACTTAATTGATTAGAGGATACATAGAATAAATGTGGTAGCAGTTCCTTCAGTTTGTGTGTTATGCTTATGTTGTTGTACGTAGTGGTGATTGATGCATTGCCGTGTTGTTAGTTCTCCTTGTAGGGAGAATGTTTGCTAGGGGACCATTGTAGCTGTGCGTACAAATTCTCTGCACAACACACATACTTGGATCTGACATCTCTTGGTTGCTTTCTGTCTCTGTCCGTAGTGGTGATTGATGCGCTTCTGCCGTCTTGTTAGTTCTCCTTGTAGGGAGAATGTTTGCTAGGGAGCCATTGTAGCTGTGCGTACCCTGCTTTATACAGAAAGTACACTTAGACTTTGCAGTTCCTGGTTATGCTTTGTATTCATAATGCAGTAAGTGGCGGTGATTGATGTGTTGCTGTACTGTTAGTTCCCCCCACCCAACTCCAACCTCATTTGTAAATCCTTTCCGCATTTTTATCTCTTTCCTGCACCCTCATCTCAAACCATAAAACCCACAGGAGCCGGCCTTCTCCGGAGATTGGCACGGAAGGCATCTCTTCCTTCCGGCCTTTCAAGCTGGTGGGCGAATCTGGGCGCATTAACACAAAATCCTTTCCTCATGGCAGATTCGTAACCAACAGTACATTCTATAAATTTCAGCAATGACCGCATTTTTTTTTTTTTTAAAGCGAAAAACCCCTTGCGGGGCCGCCTTGGTCTAAGAGACCACGAACAGGGGGTTCTACACCGTCAAAGTCACCCGGGGGTTGCACCCAACCCTGCCCGCACCAACATTATCAATTGGATTTTGGGTACCCAATTCAGCTTTTTGGTAGGGTGGAGCAATGACCGCATTGTTATTGTAGAATAACTGGAATTATTTCATGAATGCATTGCGGAACTCTTCCCATGTCGAGTAATTGCCCTTTGGCAATCTCATGTACCAATCTATTGCGACTCCACAAAATGTTGTAGGAAATAAGCTCCTCCAATCTGCCTCATTATTCACCTCAGTCGCCTTCCACATCGTGAGGCAGATTCTCCAATGCTTGACTGGGTCTTTTGTTGCTCCTCCATGAAACATTGGACACTTACACGATATGCCCAAATTGGCCTTTGTTGTGACAAGTTGACTTAACATTGGCAATGGTTGTTTGCGTATTTCCCCTTAATGCACAACATTAGGCACACCACATAGCAATTGCTTTGGTGCCAGAATCTCATCCTGTGCACTATGAAACGTGCTATCCTGCAGTTGCTCCAATGTCGAACTTTCGTCCCGCACACCATGGAGCACATGAACCTGCAATTGCTCTAGTGTCGGACTCTCGTCTCGCACACTATCTAACACATCATCTCACATTTGTATTGATGTCGGATTCTCGCCCTGCTCACCATCGTGCACCTCCACTTGCAATTGCTCCGATGCCATACATTTTTCATTAGTCTGCAATTTCTCATTGACGCATTTCGTCAACTCTTGTTGTAGCTTGTTGGTACGAACCTTTAGCTTGTATGTACGGTTGCTTGCACTTGTATGGTTGTCTAGAAGTTGGACCTAGGCCATCCCATGCAAGGTTAAGGCCATTTGACTAAAAGGCAAGTTGTTTGGAGTATTATCAAGGTCGTTTGGACTGTAGAACAACAATTTGTATTCCAACTTTTGGAGGAACAATTTGAATGATAGATTTAATAATCAATGAAGGCTCTTCACTTGTATTGCAACCCTTGTCTTGCAATATTCACCCTACATAAAAAACTTGGAAGAAACAACACAGAACTATTTACTGCAGCAATCAGCAATGACAATACTCACAATATACATGCAAATAGATAAAGGATGAAGGTGAGTGGATATTGCATTAAATTCTGCCTGTACGACACTTGCATTACAATCTGCAACCCTGTGTAGTTACTCCTTTATGCCAATGTCTACACTTGGCCAACAATGCCTACCACCACACACGTCAGCTAACTACACAACCATTCGACTGCATCTGACTACCATCAACCTGATCTGAAATGACCCAAAATGAATGAGGGAAGGGTCTTATTTATACAACTAAAAATTAGTTGCACTCTCCAACTACCCGACACCTCATCAATTTCCTAAATTACATTTCACATGCATTAACTTACATTTACATTTCATTTCCTAACTCACTTTATGACTTTTTCGTACATACTAACATTACATAAAATATTACATTGCCACTTTATAACCCTATATGTATGCACATTCGTCAAAGCCTTTGTGTACAAACTCCTAAATAACACAAAATGAAAAAACATATTCACTAAACGTAGACATATCAATTTGCCTACCAACATGGACTACAGACAAGCCGTCTAGTTTTCTGTGTTATGCAGGGCCGTCTAGGGTGAAGATAACTGTGTTGTAGGTCATTTGGATTGAAACCTGAGACCATTTGAGTGTTACTCAGACTAGATATTGATGAGTTGTTTTGCCAATCTACTCTGTCATTCATTCTCTGTTTCTTTAACTGCAGAATACCACCGCCATTCTACAACTGCTTTTAGCCAACCCTTGATAGAAAATTTTATAACAGGTTATTGTTAAGGCAGAATATATATATATATATATTAGAATACTATAAGATTATAATATAAAGGTATTATAATAAGATAGGGACTAGGTCTCTACTAGAAGAGACGTGCTACATGGAAACTGACCCCGAGGACCCCATTAGTAGAAACTTAAGGTCCATTGATGATTCTAGCCCTCCCTTTTTTTCTCCAGGTATTAGTATCCTTTAAAAATTGCTTATGGTACATGTACATCAACTAATGTAGTTAGTTCTTCCAATGTTTCTCTAGATATGTCGTAATGTAGTGTTGCAGTTGTGTTTATCCGAGATCACCCTTTTATCTATCTTGATACCCTTGTTCCTCTCCTTCAAAAAATCATCTATGTAGAACAAATCATCTATGTATGCTTGAGACAACCCTTTCAAGGAACATTTTTTTTTTAAGCTAAGTCTATAGTGACACATTATCATCCTTGGTAACAAGTAGTTACGGTTTTACTTGTTAAGCCTTTTTGTTCTTATGTGATGAAGAGTAATGCCCTCTTCTTATTCTCACAAGACTCTTTGACTTGTAATATAGTCACTCTGTGAGAAACAAATCCAGATAATTTTCCCAATGGCAGAGCATGCTTCTCATGCTATTTTTGTGGTTAAATCCCATCATCTATTGCCCTCGCTAGTAATTTGGTCATATTTATTTTTTCTTTCTTAGTATATCTTTCAAGTCTCTACAGTTTCATTGAGTTTCTCTCTATTTTTGGGTTAACGACTCTATGGGTATTTTGCTTTATAGGATTTTTTTTTTTTTTAATAATGACATAGTGTTACGCCTTAGCACATGTACCGGTTCTCTTTGGTCTTGTAACATTTGAAATTGGTGGTCATTGCTATGGTGTCTCCCTCTTAGTAGTGCAAATTTTAACTTTCATAATAATTTATGGCAGTAATGTGTGGAAACAGATTTGATGTCATATAGGGCCAGACACCCTGATACAAATATGGCTTGTCAAACATAGAATATTTAAAAAAAAAGATACAATTGAATGTTTTAGATATGATATATTCTTTTAATGGAAAGGAGTCGTCTCATTTTAAAAATTTTTCTGTTTAAATATTTTTTAAATTAAAAAATCTTATAGCTTTTTCAATTCCATGTTTGGCATATTACTTCTATTTCATCTAGTCCCAAGGGTTTTAAATATGGTCCAAGGATGTGTGCAACTTCAGATATATTGACATATGTTATCTGAACTGCAACACGTCCATATCCATATGTAATACTCAAGATATACTCATCCAAGCAAGAGGCGTTACATCTTCTCACTTAAATTTATAGCTCACTTTTTTGGCTGTGCGTAAGTTCATTCTTATTTGTTGTACAAGTCTATTGCCAGATCTTGGTCCAATATGACTTGTAATCTAAAGTCAAATTGGTCAATCTTTCACATATCATTATTTCAAAAATACTCTAATTGTAAATTTTTTTCTTGTCTCAATTTTTGTGGGCATATTCATAGCACTGATTTTAGGTCAACTTTGGTATTGTTGGTTTTGGTTGTTCATGTGACTGTACATATGACGTGCTTGTTTTCAATTATGCTTACAGCCAGATGATGAAGCAATGGATTTGAACAAGGAGCTTATAGAGAAGTTGCTTGAGCTTGATGACGTTGATGCTGTTTACTCAGATCAAAAATGAATTGAAAGTTTCTTATAATTTAGATAAATAAAGATGAAGATACTTGTTTTCTTGTTGATAGCAGAGTTCCATCCGGAAATCGAGGCAAATTTGCATCCTGGTGTTGATCAATGAAGTAAGTCCTTGTGACTTTTGTGCATTAATAAAATTTTCAATTACACCAATCCTTGCAATATGTATCAAGGGTGAGTGCTCAATTTTTTCTAAGAGCAAAGAAATTTCATAATGAGATAAGGCTTACTGTTTTAATACCATGAGGAAAAAATAGGATAGAATTTTAATTGTATTCTTATGTATTGATTATGCAGGCACACAAATTGAATAAGTGTGTTGGAAGTCAAGTATATGCACATTAAGAGTTTTGATATATTTGATGTTATAAAGTCGTGATGTAATATTGTATGTGACAATGTGTAATGTTAAGTGAAGTATTAGTTATGTATGGATAAGTCATAAAGTGAGTCATGAAATGAAATGTAAATGTAAGTCACATGCATGTCAAATGTAATTTAAGAAAATGATGAGGTGTCGGGTAGTTAGTAAGTTGGAGGATGCAACTACCTCCTTAGTTGTATAAATAAGACCCTTCCCTCATTCATTTGTGTTGTTGGCATGGAAGGAAAGGTTGGCATGGTACATGGGTATCAAGGTTGGCATGGTATTGAAGTGTTGTATCAAACTGTCTGAATGCTGTTGCAGGTTGTCTGAATTGCTATGTTGGACAATCTAAATGTTGTTGCAGGTTGTTTGAACTGCTATGTCGGGCAGTCTAAGATGTGTCAAGCAGTCTAAAACTGTTGTCGGGCAGTCTAAGATGTGTCAAGCAGTCTAAAACTGTTGTGCTAGGCTGTCTAAATTGCTTTGCTAGGCTGTTTGAACTACTGTGTCGAGCAGTCTGATATATGTTGTGTGCACAATGTATGCATTGTAATTGTAAGTTATTCACATTGTATATTTTGTTCATTTAAGTGGTAATGGAATTGTGTTGCAGTATGTTGTATTCCATTTCTACATTTTGGCGTCGTTGCCTATTCGAAGTTGGCTCAAGCCTGGTGACATGGAGTTGTGATGAGCAAATTACTCGGGAAGGTGCACAATGACAACAATGGAATGATTACAATGCAACCAACGAAGTAGATGAAGATGCAGACTTGTTTGTTGATGCTAGAAGGGCCGATGCATGAAGCAGACGTGCAAGTGGATGCACAACCAAACATGCAAGTGGACACACACAGAGGAGATGCGAAAAGGTTTGCGTGCGGAGAGTTGTGTGACAACGATGGAGAGTTGCATGTCGGTAGTGGAAAGTTACATGTCGACAGTGGAAAGTTATGTGACAATGACAAAGAGTTGCATGTCGTCGATAGAGTTGCGTGACGAAGGTGGTGAGCTGCATGTTAGCAGCTTAGAGTTGTGTGACGACAATGAAGAGTTGCATGTTGGCGACGGAGAGTTGCATGTCGACAATTAAGACTCACCTCCAACGTCGAAGAGTTGCATGTCAACGATGGTGAATTACTTGATGGCGACGAACATTTACTTGATAGCAATGGAAACTCATGCGAAAGCGAGTTACTCGATGGCGAGGAAATGCATGGCACCGAAGAATGTATGGCGCTGGAGCAATTGCAATTTGATGTGTTTGATGGTAGGCGGGACAAGAGTTGGGCATTGATGTAAAAACAAGATTGCGTGTTCGATAGTGCACAAGACGAGAGTCTAGCACTAGAGCAACTATAAGTTGGTGTGCTCGATGGTGAGTGGGACGAGAGTCCAACATCGGAGCAATTACAGGTTGGTACATTTCATGGTGCATGGGATGGGTGTCCAACGTGAGAGCAATTGCGGTGGGGTGCACTTAATGATGTGCGTGAAGGAGAGATACACAAACAACCATTGCCAATGTCAAGTCAACCTGTCACAACAAAGACCAATTTTGGCATATCATGTAAGTGTCCAATGTTTCATGGAGGAGAAATAGAAGACCCAATCAAGCATTGGAAAATCTGCCTCATGATGTGGAAAGTGAATGGGCAAAATAATGATGCAGATTGGAGGAGGTTATTCCCTGCGACATTTTGTGGAATCACAATGGATTGGTACATGAGATTGCCAAAGGGCAAGTACCAGACTTGGGATGAGTTGCATGAAGCATTCGTGAAGGAATTTTGGTTGTTCCACAATGATGATGAGGTCATTGCTGAAATTTATAGAATGGAACAAGGTGAGAAAGAGCCTGTTCATTCATACAACCAGAGGTTGAGTGGGTTGTTTACCCATCTAGAGGAAGATCCATCAGATGCATTGAAGAAGAGGTGGTTCGTAGAGGGACTTCTTCCTACGTATTGGAAGAAGATCAGGGTGGTCCCTCCAACATCATATCAAGAGGCCTTGGAGCAAGCCTTGAACTTGGAAAGTGATGCAAAGACATCATTAAAGTGTTGGGGTCATGTTAATGCAGACAAGAGTGACCTTGAAGATGAAAGTGATTTTGATGTTGAGAGTGACTTTGACAATGAGTGATGATTTTGAGAATGAGAGTAGTTCATTGTCCAAGTGTTGGGGTCAAGAAGTCAATGAAGGAAGTGACTTTGAAGAGAAGAACAATGACTTCGAGGATGAGTGTGACTTGGAGAGTGCAAGATCATTGCTATAGGAATATGCAACACAAAGGGAGATTGTACCAAGGGGGATGCCACTAGTGATGCGATCTGTGACAACCGCCAAAGAACTAGAAGACATAGAATTGAGTATGATACTAAGGGCAAACCCATTGTACAATGTTGGCAATGCCATTTGTGGGGGCACTTTGCACGTGAATGTCAAAGTGCTGCAAGTCGAGATGAACCAATGATGTGTAGAGTTCAAAGTGTCGGAGAAGAGTCACAACCCTAGCCGAGAAGCAAAGGAGGTGAACTTAATAAACCTGATTGCAATTGAGGAGGTGAACTTGATTACAATCGAAGAGGTAGAGATAGAGCAAATAGTTGAAGTTGCACAAGTGGTTGATGCAGACGATATTGTGATGGAGACAAAGCTAATGATATAGATGACGAAGAGAGAGCTTTGTTCGTCATTTGGCTGTCTACTAGGGTCGTTTAGCGATTTGGACTTGGGCCATCTAGAATCAAGCCTCAATTATCAGGGCTTAGGCTGTCTGAGCCTAGGCCGTCTTAGTTGGGACTCTAGCCGTCTTGCAGGGACTGTAGGTCCTTGGGCGACCATTGGGTTGTTTGTCCCAAAGAGAGGGTTGTCTAGACCCTCCCTAGTAGGTCGTCTGAGCCTCAAACTGCCCCTAGGCCATTAGATGAACATCCATAGGCATCCAAAGATAGATCATGATCGTCTGATAGTCATGTAGGGCCATCTGCAACCCAATTTTGGGAGGAAGATGATGTCGAGCCATTTGGAGATCATGCAAATTCATTTGAGGAAGAGGATGAAGCGACACAAAGTTTGAGGCAAGGAAGAATTCATTTGATTGGAAGATCGTGTGGTATGGACTATCTAGAGGATTGTCTAATGTGAGGAGAAGATTGTGTGGAAGTTTGTACGGGCCATTTGAGTGAAAGAGTATGTCATACGAGTTGTCTGATTGTAGAGGAGCTAGACTGTCCAGAGTAGGGTCATTTGGAAGGTCGTCTGGACATGTGCCGTATGAGGCAAGACTGTTAGAAAGCAGACCATTTGGATTTTGGCCATCTGTCATAAAAAGTGGGTCATTTGACGTAGGAAGTGGGTTGTCTAGGCTAGGAAGTGAGTCATCTAAGACCAAAGGATGTCTGTCAAAGGCTAAGGAAAGGTCATAAAAAGCCAAGAAGTCATATGAAGCTAGATTGAAGTTATTCATAATCGAGGGGAGGTTGTTTAAGCGGGTTGAGTAAAGGCTACCAAAATGCAAACAAGGAGAAAAAATCAGTTTTGCCAATGAGGGTATTGTTGGTTACGAATCTTGCACTTAGGAAAGGATTTTGGTCTTTAGCGCTCTAGATTCGCCCAGCAGATTGAAAGGCCGAAAGGAAGGGATGCCTTCCGTGCCAATCTCCGGAGAAGGTCGGCTCCTATACTATTCTACTTGGGGTTTGAGATAAGGGAACTGGAAAGAGATTGTAAAATGCGGAAAGAAATGTAAAAGCATAGCAATAGTTGTGGGGAAGAACAAGCAACACGATTACCATCTAATACCCAAACCAACAACAATCAAAACAAAACATGTAACAGAAACCAATACTGCGATTCTTCCCTATGTATCCTTCAACAAGCATTCCAGATTCACTTAATTGCCAATGCCCTAATCCAAAGTTCAGAATTACAACAATCAGAAAAATAAATGAACATGGAGCAGAAATACTTGCAGAAGGCAACATAAAAGAAAGAGACAAGAATTGGAGCCAAAGATGCCTTGTATTGAAGCAAAAGTTTGTTTACAACTTTCTTAGCAATATGTCCCCCCTTTTTACAATGAAAGCTCACTGCTATTTATAGCAGAATTTTCCCCCCAATTACATTGATGCACAGAACCCTAGAATTGCAAAAGCTGCCGAGATTTGACCCCTACTGTCCGTGAGCATACCTGCAGCAAGATTCACCTGAATTTGTTACGGCTCCGGACAGATATGGTGGGTGAGAAGGCGTCTTATTAATGTGGTAGGTGCAGTACAATCTCCTGTTGAATACCTACTCTCAATGCCCACTTACCCTGTCCTTGGAGTATGCCTTCAGCTCTGTTCTGACTGGCTCAAATCCCGAAATTTGCATGTTTACGGCCTAAGTCTGAGGTTCACTGAAACAGGGGGAGATGACAAGAATTGCTCAAAAGAAACGACCCCGGGAGTCGCTCCGGAATGGAGCGAACCTAGGATGCGTTTGCCTTAGAAAATTACGCAACTTCGTATTTTTTCGTTCGAGATCACTAGATGGGGGGAACAACGATGGGAGTCGCTAGGAGACAACGACGACGATGGAAGTCGCTTGAAAGTGGAGCGGCCGACGACAACTTTCAAGCCTTAAAAAACTTTTTGGAAACCCCTCTGCCCACGGTCGTTGGAAAGGGACAACGACAATGGGAGTCGTTGGAATGCCACGACGACGCCGAGAGTTGCTGGATAGCCACGGTGACGCCGGGAGTCGCTCCGAAACGGAGTGATCGATGTCAACTCTTCAAACTCCGCAGCAGCTTGCGATCACTGGGGAAGCGAACGACGGGAGTCACTAGGCTTAAGTGGCGACGACGGGAGTCGCTCCCAGACAGAGTGACCGGTGTCATCCACACTTAGAAATTGTTTTGAGTTCATCCCCGTTGCGGTTCGCTGAAGAAAGGGAGCGACGACGAGAGTCGCTGAAGAAAGGGAGCGACGACGGGAGTCGCTCCAAAATGGAGCGAACTCCGGCAACAGCTCATGCCTTAGAATTTTTTCATGCTTTTGCCTATTGCTGCCGATCGCGAGTCATTGCCGAGGGTCACTGGGGGAGGCTGGCGAGGACGAGAGTCGCTCCAGGATGTAGCGACTTGTGGGAAGGCTACACTTAGTCAAAATTTCACTTTTCTCCGTCCATCGCGCGTCGTTGCTTGGTGTCGCCGTTGGTCGTCGGAGGGAAGTTCAAAGCTAGGGATCGCAAAAAAAAGGGAGCGACTCTCGGAATCACTCAAAAAGAGAGCGCCCACGGGAGTACCCCTGCCTTAGAATTATTTTGGGCTTTTCCCAGACTCTGCCAGAACTTGCTGAAAACTGAGAAACTGAACCTGAAAGCACAAATCTGAAGATTGCCTGGACTAACCTGCTAGGGAAGGAGGAAGGGAAGGATCTGGTCCGAGAAATGTAGTAGTATTTTTTCAAAATTTTCAAAAATTTTACCCCTTAGCAAAATGTGGCAACATTCCTGGCGGCTCGCAAGGTATTGAGCTTGTCTCGATGCAAGGACCCATGCCTTTATCCTTTGGGTCCGGAGTCATCCCCGATCCCTACTCCTTGTTGCTGTCCTTCTTTCTGTTGCTCTACTTCATGCTGCTCTTCTTCCTCACCATTGTCATCTTCGGATTCTTCCTTTGTTTCTTCCTCTTCTGTTTCTCCTTTCGATTGCTCCTCGCATTTTTCTTCTTCCTGCTCTGGATTGGTATATGCGGGGCAAGGCAGTCATGAATGCGTTCATATGTATCCTGAACCTTAGTCCAGGCCCTTTCCTAGAAAGGTTCGAGGTCGCTGATATCCTTTATCATGCATCTGAAGGTTTCGACCTGAAACAAATCGACCTTGCTCACCCTTTCACTCAACATGGTGAGGTAGACGCTAATATGGCAGAACCGAAAAATTAACTTTGTCACCTGCGCCTTTAGAATCGGGTCTGCCAATCGGGTCTGCCCAGTTATCAATCTCTGTCGTATCTTTCTTGAAGGCTTCCCAGATTGGCTTCAATTCCTCCCTAGGGAGGCAATCTCCATTTTCATTCGTGAAGCTAGGGAACCCAAGCGATGTAAGGGTTTGGAAAGGGGCCAGGCATATGTTTTTCTCTTTCTCCAATGTGTCCAGCAGTCTCCTGGATTTCCAAATTTTTTCTAATTTTTCAAAGTAAGAATGCAAGGTTGCCCTTGCAGCGACCCAATCAAGGGCAATCTGAGTCATGGGGAGAAATCTGAGGCCCTGACGCTCATAGTTTTCAGTTTTAACCACCAAGTCTAACCAACGCTGTGCTTGGCGTTCGACCTCCTCTACCGCAGGCTTGCCCTAGGCAGATACTTCTTTTACTTTGTAAATGAACGTGAGAACCGAGAGAAATCTGGAGAATCGGGTTCTAAAACCCTTTAGCAGGCCTGTGCGAATTTCCTTGACTCGGTCTTTTGAGAAGACCTCAACCTGTGCAGCCTTTTCCTCTAGTTGCTGCTGAACTCCCTGAAGCTGGTTCTGTAGTTCAACTATTTGGGCCTGTGCTTCTTCCTTCTCTCTGGTTTGCTGTTATGCAGCCTCCTTTTCATCAGTCAACTCCTCCAAAGCTACCAGTCGTTGCTTCAACTGTTGGGACTCATCCCTAGAGTCATCTAGTTGAGCTTGCATTCTCGCCATCTCCTCCTCCAGCTTCAGCTTTTTGTTCTCCACCTTAAAGAAGCGTTCATCTGGTGATAGTTCACATACAATGTATCAACCCTCAGATGCATGCCCTCTACTTCATTCTCCACACTGATATTGTTCAGGTCCTTGGCTTTACAGTGGTACTCGTAGTCATCTGGAGTCATGTTTTTTAGGGGCTTCTTCACCTTGGGAACCCTCTTCTCTTTGTGGAGCAGCATGTTATCCAGGTCAAACCTGGCGTGCTTCTCTACTTCGGCAAGCTCCTCGCCTTTTCTCTTTTTCATGTCGTGGAGCCATTTAAAGGAGCTCTGCTCTGCTTGGGCCGCCATGGGTTGGTGCTCCATTTCCAATTGTTGTTCCACGAGATCCATCCCTCCAAACATGGGCTTGATGAAGGGTAAATCTTGCTGGGGTGTATGTTCTTCTGCGAAGAGATGAGGGGAAGCGATGCTTGAGGGCTCAGTAGCTTTTGGGAGCGTCTCGACTTAGGCAACGTCGACAGGATTCTCTAGGTGTAAAGATGGGTTTTCAATCAATGTACTGGTTGAATATGGAGGACGGGGAGAATAAAGTGGATTTTCAACAACACCTGGCTGGGTATCGACGAGGGTTTCAAATGCGTTGGGGTTTGAGGAAAACAGACCAAATGCCTGCTGGTCGTGCTGGGTTGCGGCGAAAGGATGTGCTTCTTCGAGGGCAGGGTGAGGTACTGCAGGAGGAACGACGATCGCTGGTTTGCTTCCTATAGGAATGGCCGCGGGTATGGGTTCAGTAGAGGTGGAAGGGGGCGCCGCAACCAATGATTCAGAAGGTTGATGAAAGGAAAGAAAATGCGTACCTTGTTGCAATTTGTGCAATTTTGTGTATTATTAGCATTCTAGGAAAGCTTTCACAGAAGAGGTTATGGAGTTTAAGCTTTAAGCAGAGATCCGACAATTTGTTTTGGATGGAGAACAGAACTTGCACCCGAGGCCGGGCGCACTCTGCATTTGCGCCTCAGGCTGGGCGCACTCAGAACTTGCGCCCAAGGCTGGGCACACTCTGCATTTGCGCCCAAGGCCGGGCACAATCTGCATTTGTGCCTCAGACTGGGCGCACTCAGAACTTGCGACCAAGGTTCGTCGCACTCTGCATTTGTGCGCAAGGCTGGGCGCACTTTGCATTTGCGCCTCAGGCCGGGTGCACTCGAGGCTTGCGCCCAAGGCCAGACGCACTCTGCATTTGCGCCTTAGGTCGGGCGCACTCCAGGCTTGCACCCAAGGCCAGGCGCACTTTGCATTTGTGCCTCAGGTCGGGAGGACTTTGCATTTGCACCTCAGGATGGGTGCACTCCAGGCTTGTGCCTCAAGCCGGGCGCACTCTACATTTGCGCCTCAGGTCGGGCGCACTCAAGGCTTGTGCCTCAAGCCGGGCGCACTCTGCATTTGCGCCTCAGGTCGAGCGCACTCTGCATTTGCGCCTCAGGTCGGGCACACTCTGCATTTGCGCCTCAGGCCGGGCGCACATAGGACTTGCGCCCGAGGAAGCTACTATTGCTACACGGGGTCTAACTCTTGACCGCACAACAACTAGCCTGCCCCGAGTTTCGCCTAATTCACCGGATCGTTAGCACGCTGAGGTTCCACCTAACATTGATTTTGGTGCACCAAGTGTTTTTGTTGTTCCGGCTCAGCCACTACTGCCACCACTCCAGGGAAATCCACCACCACACATGGCAAAGCTAGCTCCCGCTAGGCAATTTGTAACCTGGGACCATACCAGTCCCCTGAATCTAGCAGCTCAACATAGAGTACCTCTTGTAGCCTTGAAAGCTCTGCCCACCTACGATGGTACGGGAAAAACATCGACTGAGCGTATCCAAGATGTTGCACGGCTGGCAACCATTCACGAGATTACTAACAAAGATGTCATGGTGAAGTTGCTGCTCTCTTTAAGAGGTAAGCTCCTCTACTGGGACTGATCACTCGCGCTCGGTACCATCACTTCGTGGGACCAACTGGATGGGAAGTTAGTGAGAGGTTTCCATGAGCAAGCAAACCCCTTCTCCTTGTTACACCAGTTCACCGGCATACAGAGGCATCCCCAAGAAGAAATACCTGACTTCAATCTCAGGTTCGATCGGACCTGGATGAGAGTTCCTGAAGACCTTCGGCCCACTCCATGGCAGGTCGCATTCTATTACTTAAGGGTGTTTCATACGGACATCAACATAAGCATCAGGCACTCTAATGTTAACACATTCCCAGATATGTACGAACAAGTGCAGAAATCAGAAGACGACTTGATAGCAGTCGAGAGGATGCCACCTAATTCGACGACTCCAATTTACCCCGATTTCCCTCAGAGCATGTATCTGAGTGCATCTGGTTCTTCTATACCATTGACTTACCCTAGTCAGCCGTGGGTTCATGGCTCACAAAATCAGGCAGCACCCAGTTCTTCTGTGCCATTGACGTACCCCAGTCAACCGTGGGTCCATGGCTCATAGAATTAAGCAGTGCCCACTTCGCAGTCTCGGGTATAGATGCCACAACATCTGACCCATGCGGTCCCACAACTACCGGTGCCTCCGCAGTATCCTGCACTACCTGCCCCAGTGGCATCATTATCATTACCAGCCCTTCCGGCTCATGCTTTGCTGAATCCAGAACAGGCTAAGGAGCTGAGAGATATGTATGGGTTTATGAAGAGTATGGCGAATGACATGGCTATCATGAAGAAAAGCCAATTCCGAGACCAGAATTATCCACCACGAAGGCCTCCTCAAATCACAAGGGACCAATCTGCTCCCACCGGGAGGCCTTATGAGAGAAATTCTACAGTTTTGGAATACGACGAGGTCGGTACATCTTGCAGGGCCAGCTGGTGCTCTACCTGCAATGACTTGTATAATGAAGAGGCCTGTGTAGTCCATCAGAATTATGCTCAAACGCTTTCAAACAATGGCTCTGATGGGCAAGTAAATATGATGATGGAAGATGACCATGATTGTATAGTTTCCCTGTTGAACATGTTTCCGTTCTGACAAAGACAAGTAGAAGAGCGGTTGAGGTTGATCCAGTTCAGATGGAACCACTGAAAGTGTCGATCGATCCTAAGCATCCGACTAACAAGGCAATCACGCCATTAGGGAGAGAGCCAGTTCAGGCTAGAGAGCCCACAAATAATGCTCGATTAAAAGATTACTTGCCCTCAAGGGCGAGGACGGTAGCCCCTCGGTCGCAAGAATGTACCTCTTAGCCCTTGGAAGAAGCAAGAGATCAGACGTGAGAGAAGTTACGATACCCCTCGATCACTAAGCGTCAGAGGGCGGAAGCCACTGAACAATACCGGACACGGTATGAACCCACCAAAGACGTGGGAGAACCCGACGCTGCAACATACAACGTTGTCGAAGAACTGAGGAGAATTCTGGCTAAGGTAAGCCTATTTGATGCGCTTCAATTGCCAGGCCAAGTTGATCTATTGCAAGAATCCCTTAAGTCCGTTAAGGGAAAGGGGAGACTGACTCAGACCGTTTTGGCACAACCACTGACTACTTCTGCTACTGGGAAGAATAGGCCGCCGTCGTTTTACCTATCTCTCAGAATGGTAGGATGGGTAGTGCACAATTGTGTGGGTGATTCTGGCGCTGCAACCACTGTCATGCCTAAAGTTGTATGTGAATTTATGGGCATGGAGTATACAAGGAGCAACCTCGGGGTGCTCAAGTTGGACGGAACTCCGGTCATGATAGTTGGGGTTATAAAGGATATCCCTATCGTGCTGCACAAGATGTCGCATATTATAGTAATCCAAGAAGTTGTGGTAGTGGACTTGGAGCCGTATTTTAGCATGTGCTTATCTATGGAATTCACTGCCAAGCTTGGGGGCTATTTGTCCCTTGATTATTCACATCTGGAAGTCCCCTTCAGGGGGAAGAGGGTAAATATTTTTAATGAGAAACCTTCTACCTTTCTCATCGAAAGGATCCGAGATGTGGAGAGACCCATGGACTCTGTCAATATTATCGATGGGGCAGAAGAAATAGGAGTGGGGCTGATGGAAGAAACTCTTGATGAGCTGCACATGGAGGATGAGTTTTCCATGTTGGATTTTAATGTTATGATAGAATCAGACACATGATGTTACTTGATTACCAAGCCCGAGAAGGCTATTGCCGAGTGATACCGACCCTATGGATTAGCAACTATGGAAACTCTTCTTTGATGGCGCCCGATGCAAGAATGACACTGGAGCTGGAGTTGTCCTTGTCTCCTCTGAAATTCAGAAAACCTATTCGTACAGACTCGCTTGGAGCTGTACCAACAATTCCACCGAGTATGAAGCCTTGTGTTTGGGGTTACTGTTGCCACATTTTGCACGGGGTGCCATGTCTTCATTTTTCTTGTAAGGATGCTGCTCTCCCTTCCCTCCTCCTCCTTTCCCTTTCTCCACTATCCCCTTTCTCCCCTTCCATCAGTTTCATTCCCTTCATCTCCCCCTTTTTTCTCTTTTACTTTCTTCTGTCATTTTCCCCAAAAAGAGCAAAAGGCCCCTAAAAATTCTAAGTATAAGAGCGCAACCCGACTTCGCAGCGAAGTCGGGGTGCACCCTTAAGTTTGAGCGCACTTGGGGAGCCGAAGTGCGGAGAAATGATCAAAATTTGGCTAAGTACAAGAGCACAACCCGACTTCGCAGCGAAGTCGGGGTGCGCTCTCATTTCTGTGCGCACCTGGGAAGCAGCGGACCCCTGAAAATTCTAAGTGTTGAGTGCGCAACCCGACTTCGCAGCGAAGTCGGGGTGCGCTCTCATCTTCATGCGCAGTCGAAGCGGCATGAGCAAAATTGGCTAAGTGTTGGGTGCGCAACCCGACTTCGCAGCGCACTCCGGATGCGCTCGCTTACTTGTGCGCACTCGGGCAGATGTTGAAAGCAGCCCGAAAATTGTCTAAGGCACGAAGGCCTCCCTAACTACGCTACTTCCCCCTTGCGCTGTGTAATTGCGCTCCAATTCCGAGTGAAGTCGGGCATGAAAGAGAGACGAGATTCCAAGGCATATTCGTCCCTTATTAGATTTCGACAGGTGTCCAACCTCGGGATTCGAGTCAGAGATGTGACGGGTGGTGTGCAAGCGTGAACCAAATTATTGTACCACAGCTACCCTCATTCAAGTTGACTCAAAGTTTCATCTACCGCACTGCCACGTAGCTGCCAAGTTTTCGGGTGGACCTTCTTGCAAGTACATCCATATCCGCAGAGATCAACATCAGCCGCTTTTTTGCCGCTTTTGTCAGCTTTGTCAGCTATTGTTAGGTCTGGGATCCTGTGCCCAAAGTTGTAATTGGGGGGAAATTGAGCTATAAATAGCTATGCCATATCATTGTAAAGGGTGGAAAGGGGGATATACTACTAGGGAACCATTGTAGCTGGCATTTGCTTCGAATACAAAATACACTCGGCTCTATTGACTGTTCTTGTTCTTTATGCTGCCTCTATTTAGCATTTATGCCTCATGTTGCTTATGTTATTGCTTACTATTATTCTGCTATCTGGATATCGGTATTTGATAGTTAAGTATTCTTGGAATGCATAGTTAGAGGATACATAGAATGAATGACATTGGTAGTTTCTGTAATGTATTCTGTGTTTAGTTGTTGTTAGTAGTGGTGATTGATAGTTGTTGTCTTGCTTATCCTCCCCACCCAATACAAATACATTTATATTTCTTTCCGCATTTATAATTTCTTTCCTGTACTCAGAGCTGATAGACAATCGAGAAAACATAGGAAGCCGGCCTAGATTGGCATGGAAGGCATTCCTTCCTTTCGGCCTTTCAATCTGCTGGGCGAATCTAGGGTGCATTACACTAAATCCTATCCTAGTGGCATATTCATAACCAACAGTTTCTCTGGCACGCCCTGTGGGACTCGAAAGTTTCCACCTAGAACAAAATCGAAACATTGGTGTTTGCTTCATTGCTGTTAAATCAGAACACCTGACGACTTTGCAAGTACCTGAATATCCTCTGAGTCCGTGAGACTGGTCCAAGCGCCTTCATGCATACAAGGTGGAGAGCAAGGAATCCGGGAAACCAGCCTGATCTCTACGAAATTGACATCAACGCTCCTGGAGAGCGCGTAAGGCTAGCTGACTACCAAGCTCGCATAGACGAATCCGAAACCGAAGTCGAAGAGGCCGAAGTTGAAGAGCAACCTACATATTTGGATAGCACCAATACCGAGTACACGATCGGAGGGGAAGAAGACATGGTTGCCCAACAAAATGATGACGACCTCTTCCCAACGGTTGACTCCACAGGGCCCTTGGCCCTAGTCGGACAAGAGGTTGTGCCTCCCACTGCCTTGAAGTCCATCCCTACTTACGATGGCTACGACAAAACGACATATGAGCACATCCAAGACATTCTGGCCTTGGCTGTGCTACACTCTATTACAAATGAGAGTGTCAAGACCCGTCTATTGGCTCTTTCTCTGAGGGGGAAGCTTCTCTACTGGTGGAGATCTTTGCCAGAAGGATCTATCACGGGGTGGCCTCAGTTGGCAGGCAGGCTCGTAAAAGGATGCAACGAGTCTGCCAACCCCTCTTCATTGTTGCATCAGTTTCAGAGTATCCAACGCCACCCACAAGAGGAGTTATCAGACTTCAACATAAGGTTTGCGAGGTCCTGGAAAAGAGTACCTCGCGAACTGCGACCTTCGACGGGTCAAGCTGCACACTATTACCTGAGGTCTTTCAATTCGGATATTTGCCTACTTCTTAAGATAGCCCGAGTCGATACCTTCCCTGCCCTATACGAAGCTGCCCAACAAGCAGAATTAGACATAATCTCTATAGGCAGACTTCCGCATAGAGTGCAGCCCCCCATTTATCCTGATTTTCCTCAGTCCCAGTATCCATCGGCGTTTGGTGTAATGCCATCCTCCTCAAATCAACACCCCCAGCAGCCATGGAATCCATCACCGATTATAAACCCTTACGGTCAGCCTCAGATCCATTATCCTAATCCGCCACCTCCACCTCCGCAGTATCCCGCACTCCCAGCTCCCCCTCATTACGCGGTGTATTCTGCATCCTCGCCATTAGTTGCAATACCTCCGTTGGCCTGGCTGGCGCCTGCAGATAACGATATTCAGAATAAAATCCTTCAAGAGGTACGAGCTTTGGCCTCTGGGTATCATACTATTTCCAACGATATGACAATAATGAAGAAGAAGCAAGCCTAGATGGAGTTCCTTCCAAGGAGACCATATCCTCCCCCGACGCTAACAAAAGATCAAGCTACACAAGCTCAAAGACACCCACCGGAAAGGAATGCTGCCAATGAGGTTCAACCTGGCACTTCTGACCAGGTTAACTGGTGCTCCACATGCAACGATCCACACTCAGAGGAGAGTTGCACGCTGCATCAACATTATCTTCAGACCCTTGCGGGCAACGCCATAGAGGATGAAGCATACATGATCCTGGACGATGAAGGCAACTTTGCGGTCCTAGAAGAAGATCCTGCATTGCTCTTGACCAAGGAAGGCAGAAGGCCCATTGAGGCTGCCACGGCCCAAGCAAAGCCGTTGAAGGTATATGCCAGAAGAGAGAAGGCGCAGCCTGTTGGGCTACCACCTGACAAGTCACCTTGGCCTCCTACAACCAAAGAAAGGTTCCCTACGCTCAAGGCTCCCGTGATGAAGGCTCCCGTAGCCCAACCTCTAGCCGAAACAAAAGAACAAGCTCAAGAGAAGCTGAGGTATCCGTCGCTGACAAAGAGACAGAGTCGAAGCCACGCAACAATACCGGACTAGGTATGAGCCAGTGAAAGAAATAGAGGGAGCCGACACTTCAACCTACAATATAGTTGATGAGCTAAAAAGGACCCCGGCGAAGATAAGTATGTACGAGGCTCTTCTGCTCCCAGGGCAAGTTGATCTGCTGCAAGAATCCTTGAAAAGCGTAAAATATGGAAAGCCGACACAACCTGCTGTGTTAGCTCAGCCCTTGACAATTTCTGCTACCGGGAAAAACAGGCCACCTCCTTTCTATCTGTCATTGCGGATGGAAGGCTATATAGTACACAACTGCATGGTGGATTATGGTGCTTCCACTACTGTCATGCCGAGAGCCGTCTGCGAGGAGATCGATATGGAATATACAAGGAGCAGCCAAGGTGTGCTGCAGCTAGACGACACCCCTATCAAGACAGTTGGTGTCATCAAGGATATCTCGATCCGACTGCATAAAGCCCTCGACATAGTGGTCATCCAAGAAGTCGTTGTGGTCGACTTGGAACCCTACTTCGACATGTGTCTCTCTAGGGAGTTCATTGCGAAGCTGGGTGGATATCTCTCTGGATTACTCACATATGGAAGTGCCCTTCAAAGGAAGGAGATTAAAGATCTATAATGAAAAGCCTTCCACATTTCTAGTAGAGAAGAGCCACAGAATGGCATGGTTCAGCTGACAACTGAAGAACTGGTAGAGGTTGATATGACAGAAGAGGCCCTTGAGCTGTTACAAGTGGAGGATGAGTTCTCCTTGCTAGACTTCAACGCCATGATTGAGACCGAGCAAGGTTGTTACTCCGTCACCCAGCCTGAAAGACTTGACCAGTCAGCAAGAAAGGAGGTTGGACCCACACCAAAAAAGCTATGGAAGTTGTTCTTTGATGGCACTCGATGCAAAAATGGCGTCGGTGCAGGTGTACTTCTGGTTTCCCCTTTCGAAGTCCAGAAGGACTACACTTACGGGCTGGCTTGGAGTTGCACTAACAACGCGGCGGAGTATGAAGCTTTGTGCTTGGGTTTGAGAAAGGTAGAGAGGCGGGGGGTGAGACATTTGTAGATCTTTGGCGACTTCGGAGTGGTGTGCAACCAGATTACGAATAAGTGCGCCTCCAAGAAGCATTACCTCAAGGCGTACCGCAACCGTGTCTGGGACTTGATGGAGTCATTCGACTCTTTGAATGTCAAAGCCATATCACATGAGAAGATTAAGCATGCTGACATTTTGGATTTCGCACAAGTAATTAAGCCCATGGCCGAACTCGTAAAAAAGAATGCCGAATTCTTTTGGACCGACGAAAGGAAGTAGGCCTTCGAAGAGATCAAGGCCAGAATCGCGTAAGCTTCAGTATTGATAAATCCAGATTATTCCAAGGATTTCATCCTGTACACGGTGGGATAGCCCGAGAGTTACGCTGCAGTACTGACTCAGAAGGGAGATGATGGCGAAGAACACCCCATAGCGTTCTTAAGCCAGGTGATTCAACCGCATGAAGAAAAGTATAATTTTATTGAGTGGTAGGTGCACGCAGTCATGAGATCCCTCAGGAAGTTCACGCACTTCGTCTCCCAGAGTCGGATAACTATCTTCGTGATACATTTGGACGTTAGGAATTTCATTGTACAAGGGGAGCCAGGACACAAGAGGGCAGGATGGATAGCCAAAATCCAAGAATTTGACATCGAGGTACGACCAACAAAGCTGATCAGAGGTCGAGCCCTGTGCCAAGAGCTGGCCCGAAGTGCTGCAGCTGAAATCTCTGCCTGCTAGTGGGAAGATCCAATGGCGGAAACTAACCTTGCCAACTCCTTATCAGAGGAGAGTGATTGGACGAATGACCTGGTGCGGTATTTTAGCATAGGGAGATGTCCAGATCATCTCAATGCCTCACAAAGAAGGAGGTTTAGGTTGAATGCCTTGAGATATGTACTACGCCTCGAGGGGCTGTGTTTCAAAAATATTGACGGCATCCTGTTGCGATGCGTCAGAGAATCAGATAAACCAAAGGTCCTCGGAGAATTCCACTTCGGGATGCCTGGGGGACATCATTCAGGGAGGCCTACGACCTTAAAAATTATCAGAGCCGGGTATTATTGGCCCACTCTCTTCACAGACGCACATGCGGTCTGTGTTAAATGTGAAAAATGCCAAAGGTTCGCCGACAGGAATAGGAAGGCACCCTTGCCCCTCCAGCCAATTCAAGCCGAGACTCCGTTTTGGTAGTGGGGTTTGGACGTCGTTGGAACCATCACACCTAACTCTGTTGCGGGACATAAGTTCATCCTTACAGCCACCAATTATTTCACTCGGTGGGCAGAGGCGATCCCCACTAAGCACACAGACCAAGAAACGGTCATTGGGTTCCTTGAGAGCCTCATCACCCGTTTCGGGGTCCTAGAGGCAATAGTTACAGGCAACGGTTCGGGGTTTGCAGGTGCTGTACTCACGGAGTTCACCAACAAATACATCTATCACAAGATGTCTTCAAACTACTACCCAGAGGGGAATGGCCTGGCCGAGTCCACCAACAAGAATCTACTGAAGATTGTTAAAAAACGAGTAGAAAGGAACAAGAGGACGTGGCACCTACTTTTGAACCGGGCGTTATGGGCGGATCGCATATCTTTCAAGAAATCTATCAAGACATCCCCCTACGCGCTCGTATATGGCAAGGAGGCAGTTCTGCCTACCCACATAGAAATGCCCGCACTCTGGATGTTAGATGAAGAAAAAGGCGACGGGGATCCAGTGGACGCCAGACTTTGTCAACTATTGCGGTTAGAAGAGGAAAGGGAGAAGGCATACCAGGCCTTTACCAAACATGCCGAGGTAACCCAGAGCTGGTTTGCAAAAGGCACCACCACCCGAGTTTTCAAAATCGGGGACCTAGTGCTCAAGTGGGACTCACTCAAAGCAAAGTCGGGCAACCATGACAAATTTGATGCCCTCTGGGAAGGTCCCTATCAGATCGCTCGGGTAAACCAATTCAACGCGTTCGTGCTCAGGGACATGGAGGGACAACTTCTCCCTATTCCTGTCAACGGTTTCCACCTAAAAACCTATCACCATTGAAGGTGCCCAAGAGGTCCTTCCTTGTACATATTATTTTCCTGCATTTTAGTTTATGTCAGAATGTAAATATTTCTTTCAGTTATGCTTTTAGTTTTCAAAGCCGAAGTGGGCTAAGTGTGAGAAAATGAGCAAAATTTTGCGTTGCTTAAAAATCTTACCAAGCATAGAGTGAACCCCGACTTCGCAACGAAGTCAGGCATCACTTCATGAATTGTGTGACATCGAGAGTTTGAGAGAAAATGACAAACGAGAAGTCTCAGAAAATTTCTAAGTGTGGAATCCCTAATGCGCAACATTTTCTGGGCAAAGTTGGATTGCGCACGTTTTTTGAGCGAAGAACGAGTGCGCTCTTCATTTCGAGCACACTTTGAACGACCTGTCAGGGAGAACAAGGGGCATAGTGGCGAAAAATTTCTAAGTGTGGGCCCAGGCGGCGCAATGTGCATAGCGCGAAGTTAGGCTACGTCCCTTCTTGAACCCTGGGCCAAAGTATCCCTCAAAGTGTGTGCCCAAGTGCTGGCTGTGATGTCATTGGAAGCATGAGGTTCAAAATCTTAAATAATGATTGCACGTCTTTCGAAGCAGATGACATTAAAGAAGCAAGCGCATTAGGACCAATTGCAACCAAGGTGCGCCTTCCAAGGAAAAAGCCCACGCACGGCCGCCAAGGAATAACAATGTTTCCTACCTACTTCGGGCAAATCACTTTAAACCCCTCCCTCGTGCTATTAATGTTGCATTTTAATTCCTAGAAAAGGAGGCACTGGCATACTCAGAACATTCGAATTATGAAGCTAAGTTTGAGCTGCAAGGCGTAGAATTGAAGAACTAGTGACCAGAATCCCCGTCTCTGCCACCACGAACAAAAAACAGAAAATGGACAAGGGAAAAGCGCCAATGCAACCGCAGTCCAGCGATACGGAGCAAGAGGCTGAGGAACACATAGAATCCAGCGCTCATGGGAGCGAAGCACCACAGGAGCAGACAAGGAAATCCAGGTCAAAGAGAAGCAAAGGGCAAGCTCCACTGCCGCCCATCAATCGCCTGGCCGGGTATAGGGATGGCGAGTACTCCATTAGCCTCACCAAGCTGCGGCCAAATATAGCAAAGTGGGCAGACAAAGTCTCGCTCTCGCACCATGTCAGAGCTGCATACAAGTCGAACCTGTATTGGTTCTTATGGCCTCTCGTCCACCATTGCTCGGAGCTGGTTGAGTCTATTGTGACATATTACAAACCAAATACCCGACAAATCTGCGAAAACCAAGGAAGGGTGTTGTTCGCCCCGAGGCTCCAGTACAACCCCAATGCTATTGTCAGAAGAATTTACTTAGATGAGTAGGTGGGCAGATTCAGTCAGAGCAGAAGGATGAGAGAGTTTCTCGACTCAGAACTGAAGACCCCGTTGCTAGCAGGACAGTGGCCAACAGGCCCTATACCCCTGGAGAGGTTCGAAAATAAATATATATATTATCCTGGCATGGGTACTCGGATGCGACACGGATAGAATGGTGCATCCGTACCAGTTGGCGCTCGCGGAATGCATCTTGCATGGAGAGTTTTATGACTCCACTGCGCAAAGGAGCGGAAGACGCCCTATTTTCTTTGATTGGGCGGATTGGGTGGCGTACGCCATACATTCGAATCTGGTCAGGATACAGCAGAAGCAGACAACGGAGTTCCAGCACTGCTCGTTCCTCACATGGTTGTGCCTGTACCATATGCACTACCGGATTAAAGTGCCTAACCTAAAAAAGGTAAATGAGAAGGGAGCGCCGCTGCCTGTGTATGAGTGGACAGAAGCCTTGTATAGGAGAGGGTCTTACTACGATTTCAACTTCAAATGTCTAGGTATGACCCTGGCGTTGTTCAATGGCAAAGCATCTCGCCCTCCACTAGCCATGACGAACTACCTGAGGAAGTACAAATGCGGAGATACCTTCCGGTTGACTCAGGGCATTGTGATCAGAATCTACGGATTCAAAGGGAAGCCGTTCTTGCTGCCCTATTTTTGCACTGAGCATCAATTCGATTTAGAGATATCGCGCCAAATGGACTATGTAGAAGAGGAATTCGGCCAGGGAAAGAAGAGGGGCCATATTTTCAAGTATCCTATTACCTGGGCGAACATTCAAGTGCATGATATTGGGCAGCATATCTACCTCGAACAAGAACTCCTCAACATGGGCCTGATACAACTACCTTAACGCTGGAAATACGACCTGATTGGGGTTAGGGGAAAATTTGTACATATTTGCCTCTGAGCAGAAATCATGGAGGAGAGGTGCAATAAAACAGGTGCAGACCTGGAATGGCACGTCGAGCGGATGCAATCATGGCCACCATGGCAGGACTTTTACTGTGAAGAAGTGGAGTATGATCCGGAGCGCAATCCAGATCACAGGTTAGACTCAGCGGGCTTCAAAAAATTCCTCTCAAAGGTGACGCCCCTAAGTTGGGAAAAGGACAAAATTATTGAATGTTGGAAAAAATGTTGGAAAATGAGGTGTTGCACACAACACGATAAGTCTAACCGAAAGACATTGGTGGTAGATGATGAGTTTTCGGCCCTATATGATAAATACGTTGGAAAATGGGAGCTGTTCACGTTTCGAGATTACATTCCCCTAGGCACCAGAAAGAGATAAAAGGAAGCCCCCATCCCAGCAATTACCCATTCAAAAACCTCCCAGCGCGACGCCAACAAGCAGTCAGGTGGGCCCGATGTTGCCTCTAGCTCCCGAAGCGTCACCTCAAAAAGGACAGGAGCTAGAAAAGTCAACTAGTGAAGCGGTGCCTCAAAAGTAAAAGGCGCCAGAAGAGTCAACCGGTGGGCCTTCGGCAACAAACATCCCTCCGTCAAAACCTAGGTACAAATTCACCGTGGGAACATCGCTGCCAGCCGCGCCAACCTCCTCCGCCTCCTTCGAGCAAACTGCAGCTCCGGAAGAAAAGAAGAGAAAAAGGAACGAAAAGACCAAGCGACCTAAGAAGGATTCTACGTAACAAACAACTACAGCACAAACAGAGACAGCCGTGCCGGAAGTCATCTCTCTGGATAGCCCAGGGAAAGAAGCAGAAGTCTGGGCAGCAGGCGTCCTTCAATCAACGGCTCAGGCAAAGCCCACAGGTACGTCCTCTTCCCCGGTTCCCTAGATCCCAGTTGGCCCTGCCGTAACACCGTCCCCCTCTGTATCAGGGCAAGCCTTAGTTGCATCTTCCTTATCGCATATCTCCCAATCCTTCCACAGTCCCCATTCTTTCGAACAGTTTGCCCAGGACCCGAACGTTTTCCAAACCCTGAGTCAAACCCTAGACCCCTCATCCACGGCCAGTGCCGAAGCTGTACCTACATCGTCGCGTCGCTCACCTTCATTATTCAAGACCCCGCCTTCACCTCCCACTCAACCACTCGTTTCCCCTAGGACCCAGTCGCCCTTGAAAGCGACCACACCTTCTGGAATATCTCCTGCTTCATTGTTTGCGGGAAGGATGCCGCAACAGGATTTAGCCTCGGCATATCCTATGTTGGCAGAACTTGACTTCATGGGGGAGCAGCTGCAGATTACAAATGATCAGCCTCACGCGACGAAGGCCGTAGGGTGTTCCGCCTCTTTCCTCCAGGGCGTCAAACGAAGAAGAGCCGAGGAGATAGCTGCCCCAGTGAAGCGCACAAAGTTCGACTTGGACAGGAGAGTGTTGCGAACCGAAAAATTGATCCCTAAAGTAAAGAAGCCTGTCCGGGAAATGACCCAGGCTGACTATGAACACCGGGTCAAGGAGAAGAATTTTGATGACATAAGCGAAGAATACAAAATCAACGGTATTCGTCGCAGAACTGACAATATCCTTGTTAAGCGACTCAAGAATCAAGAGAAGCTATTTTAGCTTCAAAATAACTCGAGACAGTTAGAGGAAGATCTGGCCAAGGCCACCATGTGACTGGAGTTTGCCCAGCAAGAGATTGAGGACTTGAAAGCTTATCTCGTCGCCTCTCAGCAGGAGGCTACAACACAAAGAAGGACGACCGAACAGTTGTCGGAAGAGAAGAGGGCGGCACTGGAACATGTATCTCAGTTGCAGGATTTGTTGAGGTAGGCCCAATATCTGCTGAAGGAGAAGGCGTCCCAGGCGGAAGCCTTTTCGAAAAACAAGGTCAAAGAGATGCGGGCTGGTTTGCTACATGTAGGGCTAATGTGGTCAGGTCCCTGTCCGTCCTGGATTTCGCATCCAGGATCCAAGAAGTATCTGCCCAGGGAAAGCCTGTGGTAGAGGAGGCCGAACACCAAGCGAAGCAGTGGCTGGACTTGGCAATAAAAATTGAAGAGTTCGCGCGCAAGGGCCTCCGATTTCCCCCCATGTCCCGAATTGCCCTAGATTGGGTAGATGCAAGGGTAACCTTGCATAATTACTTCAAAAAAACGGAAAAAACAAGGGCCGCCAGGAAGATGCTGGATGCATTGAACCATGAAATGAATATTTTCCTGGCCCCCTTCAACACTCTTTCTGAGCTCGGATGCCCGAGCTTCGTCAAGGATGGGGAGTTTCTACCCCTTGAACAAGTAAAGCTGGATTGGATGTCTTTCGAGGCAGATACATCAGAAATTTACAGCTGGGTCGAGCCAGTCTAGGAGACATAGGTAACTCAAATGGTGTCAAGATATTGCAAGATCAACACCTCCCTTCAGGAGTTGGGAGAGAGATGACACCATCGACGTACACATGGTTGCGACATTCAGAATAGCGCTAAAGGATGTCAGTGATTTAGGGCCCTTCTAGGTAGCAGCTTGGGACCAGGCCAAGACTGCGTACAATGATGTTCGCGAGCGAGAGCAACCTACCAAGCGAGAAGGCGACATTGGTGAGCATTCGGATTCGGAAAGAGGAGGAGAATCAGAAGAAGAGACTGCTAAGAGTGAATTAGAAGAAGAGCAGTTACCCAAGAAGGGGACTCAACAACAACAGGAGTAGTGGGATGCAGGGGAAGGGAGTTCCTCTGCGCCCAAAGGATAAAGGCCTGGTTCATTGCGTCGAGGCGAGCTCGACACCCAGCGAGCCGCTAGGAATGTTGCCACATTTTGCACGGGGTGCCATGTCTTCATTTTTCTTGTAAGGATGCTGCTCTTCCTTCCCTCCTCCTCCTTTCCCTTTCTCCACTATCCCCTTTCTCCCCTTCCATCAATTTCATTCCCTTCATCTCCCCCTTTTTTCTATTTTACTTTATTCTATCATTTTCCCCAAAAAGAGCAAAAGGCCCCTAAAAATTCTAAGTATAAGAGAGCAACCCGACTTCGCAGCGAAGTCGGGGTGCACCCTTAAGTTTGAGCGCACTTGGGGAGCCGAAGTGCGGAGAAATGATCAAAATTTGGCTAAGTACAAGAGCGCAACCCGACTTCGCAGCGAAGTCGGGGTGCGCTCTCATTTCTGTGCGCACCTGGGAAGCAGCGGACCCCTGAAAATTCTAAGTGTTGAGTGCGCAACCCGACTTCCCAACGAAGTCGGGGTGCGCTCTCATCTTCATGCGTAGCCGGAGTGGTATGAGCAAAATTGCCTAAGTGTTGGGTGCACAACCCGAATTCGCAGCGAAGTCGGGCTGCACCCGCTTACTTGTGCGCACTCGGGCAGGATGTTGAAAGCAGCCCAAAAATTGTCTAAGGCACGAAGGCCTCCCTAACTGCGCTACTTCCCCCTGGCGCTGTGCAATTGCGCTCCAATTCCAAGCGAAGTCGGGCATGAAAGAGAGATGAGATTCCATGGCAGATTCGTCCCTTATCAGATGTTGACATGTGTCCAGCCTTAGGATTCGAGTTAGAGATGTGACAGGTGGTGTGCAAGCGTGAACCAAATTATTGTACCGCAGCTACCCTCATTCAAGCTGACTCGAAGTTTCATCTACCGCAACTACCCTCATTCAAGCTGACTTGAAGTTTCATCTACTGCACTGCCACGTAGCTCCCAAGTTTTCAAGTGGACCTTGCTGCAAGTACAATCCATATTTATAGAGGTCAACATCAACCGCTTTTTTGCCACTTTTGTCAGCTTTGTCAGCTATTGTTAGGTCTGGGATCCTGTGCCCGAAGTTGTAATTGGGGGGAAATTGTGCTATAAATAGTTGCGCCATATCATTGTAAAGGGTGGAAATGGGGATATATTGCTAGGGAACCATTGTAGCTGTGCATTTGCTTCTGAATACAAAATACACTTGACTCTATTGACTGTTATTGTTCTTTATGCTGCCTCTATTTAGCATTTCTGCCTCATGTTGCTTATGTTATTGCTTACTGTTATTCTGCTATCTGGATATCGGTATTTGATAGTTAAGTATTCCTGGAATGCATAGTTAGAGGATACATAGAATGAATGACATTGGTAGTTTCTATAATGTATTCTATGTTTAGTTGTTGTTAGTAGTGGTGATTGATAGTTGTTGTGCTGCTTATCCTCCCCACCCAATACAAATACATTTATATTTCTTTCTGCATTTATAATTTCTTTCCTGTACTCTAAGCTGATAGACAACCGAGAAAACATAGGAATTCAGCCTCCTCCGGAGATTGGCACGGAAGGCATTCCTTCCTTCCGGCCTTTCAATCAGCTGGGCGATTCTAGGGCGTATTACACTAAATCCTATCCTAGTGGCAGATTCGTAACCAATAGTTACGAATGGCAGAGAAGCTAGGAATAAAGCAGTTGCAGATATTCGAGAATTCTGAATTGATTTGCAACCAAGTGACGAATAAATGTGTTGCTAAGCAGCACTACCTAAAGACATACCATAAAAAGGTATGGGATCTTCTAGAATCCTTCTCGGCCCTCAACATCCAACCTATTTCGCGGGAGCGGAACAAGCATGCAGACGTTTTGGCGTCCATTGGATCAAGGTACTCCCAGCCGAGAATCTTATGCAAAGACCAAAGACAAAGTTATTTATAGACCCTCAGTACCAGATAAAAATATTCACTGGTAGGTCTTTGATAGTGACGAGCAGATCATCGATTTTTTGATTAACGAGGCTGGAAACATCGAAGAAAGAACCCTCGATGAGAATGAATATGAGGGTCTTATCCAGCTGAAAAACAACCACCTCCCCAAGGGTTTGATAACCCTTGAAAGCTTATTTGATCAAGATGACAGGGCCCTGCCTCACAAAATAAAAGTGGATGCAAAAGAGTATCAAGAGTTAGTCCTGGAGTCCGGGAAGACGATCAAAGTGGGATTGTAGGAAATTGACCAGATTAGGACCCTCTGCAGGGAATACCCATATATTGTTGCATTGAGTTACCATGATTTGAAAGGGTATAACCAAGATGTTTTCTAGCATACCATTGAACTCCAGGAGGGAATCAAGCCCGTGCGACAGAAGCAAAGGCCTGTAAACCCCAAGATTGAGGTATGATGAAGGCTGGAATTCTCAAGATGCTGGAAGCAAAGATAATCTACCCTATCAAGCATTCATCTTAGGTAGGAAATTTAGTCCCCGTCCGAAAAAAAAAACGTAGAGATTCCTCTCTATGTAGACTTTCGAAATATCAATCAAGCATCCTTGAAGGTCGCTCAATCAGATTCTTCATGTAGTATGAGGGGCCCAAAGATTTTCCCTCTTTGATGGTTTCTCCGGGTACAATCAGATCTGGGTCAGAGAAGAGGACCAATATAAAACTACCTTCACCACCAAGTGGGACACCTTTGCTTACCAGTGCATGCCTTTCGGTCTTTCCAATGTTGGAGCGACATTCCAAAGAGCGATGGACTTGGCTTTTGGAGAATTGCTCAACCGCGTCATTGTGATATACTTGGATGATATGATGGTTTTCTCCCACAAAAGGGAGGAGCACGGTGTGCATCTCCAACAGGTATTTGAAAAGTGTCGGGAGTTCGGGATATCAATAAACACAAAAAAGTCAATTTTTGTGGTTAAGGAAGGTAAACTCCTAGGCCACTTGATATCGGAAAAAGGTTTTGTTGTTGACCCTGCTAGGGCCGAAGCCCTGCTCAAGCTGCCTCTATCGGCCAATAAGAAGGGTCTCCAATCCTTCTTTAGGCAAATAAATTTCGTCAGGAATTTTATCTCTGATTTTGCCCAATCAATAAAACCCATGACTCAAATCTTGAAAAAGGATGTGGAATTCCTATGGATTGATGAAAGGAGACAGGCGTTCAAAGACATCAAACGCCGGATTGCCCAGGCCCCTATTCTGGTTAACACTAATTATTCCCAAGACTTCATTTTGTATGTGGTCGGGGAACCAGAAAGCTATGCGACCGTCCTTACTCAGAAGAATAAAGGAGATGAACGACCTATAACATTCCTCAACCAGGTGATACCCCTGCATGAGGAAAAACATAGTTTTATTGAAAGTCAGGTGCATGCGGTGATGCGAGCGCTACAGTAGTTTTGACATTTCGTCTCGCAAAGCAAGACAATAGTGTATGTTGTGCACCCGGATGTTCAGACTTTTATCAGCCAATGCGAGCTTGGTAATAACAGGGCAGGCTGGGTTTCAAAGATCCAAGGGTTTGATATTAACGTTCGACCCACAAAGCTAGTCCGTGGCCAAGCTCTATGCCTAGAGCTTGCCAGGAATGCCGCGGCTAAAGTAACAACTTGTCAATGGGAAGATTCACTACCACAGTGTAATTTGGCGAATCTATCGACAGACGACAAATATTGGACTGAAGACTTGGTAGAGTACTTCAGCATAGGACAAAGCCCTCTTGGACTTGGTTCTTCGCAGAGAAGGCGTTTTAGGCTTCAGGCTTGCAGATTTGTTTTGTTACCTGAGGGGTTGTTCCATCGAAATATAGACGACGTCCTTCTAAGATGTATCAGGGGGACAGAAAAACAAAAAATCCTAGATGAATTCCATTTTGGGATGTCTGGGGGCCATTTCGTTGGAAGGTCAATATAATAAGGGCGGGCTATTATTGGCCCACCAATTTCTTAGACTCCTTCAGTGTAAGCCGAAAATGTGATAAGTGCCAGAGATATGCTGGCCGCATCAGGAATGCTCCGTTGCCTCTGCACCCGATTCAGCGGGGCACAAATATATTCTGACCGCTACTAATTATTTCACCCGATGGTCGGAAGCGGTGCCAACCAAGCGAGCAAATCAGGATGTGGTTATCGCATTCCTGGAGGGACTCAACCTGTTAAGGAATATCAGACTCTGTAGTGATAGACAATAGCTCTCATTTCATTGGGACCAAGATGTGTGCGTTCGCTAGCAAGTATGGTACTTATATAAAGACTTCATCTAATTATTACCTGTAGGGTAATGGCTTGGCATAATCTACTAATAAAAACTTGCTCCAGATCCTCAAGAAGATGCTGGAAGACAATAAGCGGACTTGGCACTTGCACTTGGATTCTGGGCTATGGGTTGACCGAATTTCTATCAAGAAGTCCATAAAGACATCCCCATACTACTTATTATATGATAAGGAAGCAGTGCTTCCTGCGCATATTGAGTTGCCGACGCTACAGTCTCTTAGATCTTTGGACGTTGAAGGCGAGGAATTTAATCCGGTCAGCATCAAAATTGCCCAACTGTTGCAATTGGAAGAGGAAAGGGAAAAACCTTACGAGGCTTTTATGAGGCATGCAGTGGCCACAAAAAAATGGTTTGGCAAGGGGACCTCCAACCACACTTTTTAGGTCGGAGACTTAGTGCTAAAATGGAATGAGAAAAAGTCCAGGTCGGGCAATCATGATAGGTTTGATGCGTTTTGGGAAGGTCCGTTTCAAGTCTCCTAGGTTCACCCAGTAAACTCTTTCACACTGCAATATTTGAATGGGTTTGCTTTGCCATTATCAGTTAATGACGTACACCTGAAGGCATACTACTAGTAAGGGGTGGTGCAAGATTTTCCCTGTACAGTTGTATATATTCTCTGTTTTTTCCCTTATGCATTCCAATTTTCTTGTACAAAGGGTGTCCTTCCGCTCCTCTATGCTGATAGAATCTCAGTTTTTAGAGCTAGGGCCCTAGCTGGTAGGAGGAGGCCAATGGGCGTCCTCTTTTTATTTTTGGATTCAGGTTAAGTTGTGCGACAGGGCAGGTAATGATTCACAATAGGCTAAGCTACCCCGTTGCCGGAAGCAACTCACAAAATCAGACGATGGCACTAAGGCCGTGCTCCCAAGGTTGGGCGCACACTAGCCGTGCGCCAAGGTTGGGCGCACGTTTTTCCAAGGAGGTGCACAAGGGGGCGCACCCAACCTGGGCGCATCACCACAACACGCAGCTTAAAGCAGAATGCACCCATCCCAAGGTGGTCAAAGCGTGCTGTTTTAAAGGCGCCTCCGTCCATGAATTTCCAAGTTTAGTCCTGTTCACCAGCACACAGCACAAGGTTCGACCCATGATTGGAACTAAGTACACCTGCGGCAAAAATTTGCACTCTTCAAAAATGATTGCGCCTCACTTGGGTAATTAAGAACAGGATCCGCGCCCCATCATTGTTTACCTTGAAAAGGTTTTTTTCCTAATGCCCCCAAGGCCGCTCTGGGAATTAACTCTGCGCAGGCAACATTAATACAGGTGGTATACGCTGGGCCTATAAAATATCAGACGCTTTAAGAAATATACCCTTTTGACCTGAACTTGTGGCAACATTCACTCTTGCTGATTGTCAATGAGACTTGGCTGTTTATGCGTACTTACGATTCACTTTTGAAGCACCCTTAAGTTCCTGAATTTTGTCGCCTGCAGAATACTAAAAAGTTTCACCGCAGAAAAATGGGCAAGAAAGGAGAGTCTAAACAGAAAAAAGAAATAGCTTCGAAAATTACAGAAGGCGAAGGAGCAGTGAAAGAAAAGAAGCAAAAACCCCTGCCGCCCCCACATGAAGACGAGTTGAGTAAAATTCGGGACTATATTCTCACTCGCACCAGTATAGAAAAGTTGCACATGGATATTGACCAGAAGAGGGCAAAGGTGTCTGAGGTGCATGACCGGGTGGCCGCTTATCACTCACTTTTATACTGGTACCTGTGCCCGCCCGTGCACCCTTGCCCGGAATTGATATCTGCAATTGTCAAGGCCTGACTCTCAGACTAGGCCTGTGAAGGACCCGGGAGGGTACAGATTATTCTCCATCTCAACTGACAAAATCCGTGAGGCTTTTGCTTGTGGGTGACGTCCTCCTAAGAATGTTATTATCCGAAGAATTGACACCAAGGAATAGACGCAAAGATACAACTTTTCGACGCAAATGAGGCATTTTATGGAGGCTCACCATACAGAAACCCTTGCGCATGGAACCTTGCCACAACTCCCTATGTCCTTGCGAAAATTCAAAAATCCTAAACTTTTCTCTATGTTGGCATGGATCACTGGCCTGGCATCAGATGCTCAGGTAAACACCTGGCAAGTGACAATCGCTGAATGTGTATCTCACGGGGAATTTTATGCCACTGATGCTGCGTCACGGGAGATAAGGCCCATCTTCTACGATTGGGCCGATTCGGTGTCCTGGAAGTTGCACCTCCAGTTGTGTGCAATGCAACAAGGGGTCATGGCATTCCGAAGTTGCTCTTTTCTGGTGTGGTACTTTTTTCACTAGATGCTTGCAAAACTCGACTTTGCCTTCATTGACAAGAGCTTCACTAATGAGAAAGGCGAGCCGCTCCTAGTATATGAGTGGACCTCAGTCGTATCAAGGCGAGAGTCTTATTACAGTTTCAACCGTGTTTTTCTCGGACCAACACTGCAAATTGTGACTGGTACCTGTGAACGAGTACCGAAAGAGATGAGAGATTATGTGATAGATCAACAACTTGTTTTGGTTAACACAAGGGCTCGTGATACGGATTTTTGGGTTTTCTGGTAAACCCTTCTTGTTGCCATATTATGCTACAAAGTACCTTTTTTCCTAGGAGGTCGCTCTCTAGTGCGATTATGCAGATCATGTTTATGGCAAGGGAAGGAAGTAACAACACACCTGTCCCTGGCCCATTGAGCTTGGCCCCATCAAGGTGACACAGAATAAACAAAATCACTATCTAGTGATTACCTTGTATGATTTTGGTCTGATAGACCTGCCCCAACGGTGGAAATATGACCCAGATGGCGTCTTCAAAGAAAATATTGGGAAAGAAAAATTCCATTGTTGTTCTTGCTCGGAGAATGAGCAACAACATAATAATCCTTCTGGATGGGACCTCGAATGACTCATTGAAAAGATGTTCTCCTTCTCGTCGTGGCATGATTTTTATGTCATGGAGGCTAAATACAACCCTAGGCGGTTTCAAAATCAGGACCCTGATGATCGAATTTTCACGTTCATGAAAGAAAAAGTGTCCTAGTGGTCGCAGGAGAAGGTTTCAAACTGGTGGATAATGAGGTGTAACCACAAGAAAAAGCTGTATGACCCCACACTGTAAATAGATCAATTTTTTTTTGATATATTCGATAAAAACTATGAAGATTACCGGCCCGTATTCTTTGGGGACCGTGTACCCAGAAGCTTAGAAAGCCCTAGCAGAGTGGATGACCTATACGCGCTCCAAGAACAACAAGCTAGCTAAGCACCACCTGTCAAGGGCAAAGGTAAGCGACCTGTCCGAGAAGAAAATACCACTCAAAAAAAGGAGTGTGCTCTATGCACTTGTGCCCCAAAGTGTTGCGAAGAAGCCCCGCACTTTCAAATTCAAAGTCTATGGCAAAGTCCTTTCGGCGACAACAGTAGTCAAAGAAGGGGATGTTTTGGAGGTTGTCACTCCAATGCAATTAGTACAGCCTGCACAGATGGCATAGTCAGCGTTGAAGGTACAACAACCGCTGTAGGCAAAAGAGTCATTTATTGACCTAGAGGATGAAGCAGCAGAAGAGGAAAGAGAGGACAGTCCAAAAACGTAGCAGTTTACCGCCTCGGCTCTGGAGACTGAGCCCGCAGGTACGTATTCTATTTTTCTCTTTTTCTCAACTGCTTCTGAAGAAACCCAACTTCCCGATGTCGAAACCCTAGTGTCCACCCATCTTTCACTCGATGCCTCTGCTAACATCTTTCCCAACCCCCTCTTGCCAACGCATCCCCCTGCTCCCTTACCGACAGTTTCTGAGTCATTTGAGACTTTTGCAAAAGTCTCCAATGCCTTCACTTCTGTCTTCACTCCTCAGGGTCCGGTAGCTTCTATTGCAACTTTTGTAACTACTGTAAACCTTGGCCAACCTTCTTTTGATCCCGCTCTCTCAGTTGCTGCGCTAGTACCCATCATGGGGACGACCCTTCCTGAACCCAACATTTTGGCTTCAGCAGTACAAACCCCAACGTCCCCTATAGTCACTGTTGTTGTCACCCAGCCTCTCCCAGAGACGCCTGTACAATCGAACCCTCAGCGGGCTCTTTTTCCCCTTGCCACATTCTTCGGAATACAGGAACCTAAGCCCGAGGAACTAGACTTTTATAGAGGAAGAGACGATGGCTGAGAGTATTTGTAAGGCCTAGCATAATTCCTCAGTTTGGCTCACAGGCCAAAAGAGAAAAAGTGAGCAAGCGCTGGCCCGTCCAGAAAGAAGGGTAGTCTTTGACCCTCAAAATATGCGGCTCCTCCAAACGGAAAATGTGCCTAAGGTACAAAAGCCACTGAACGAAATGATGCCAACAGACTACTATCGACAAGCGGTGGAGGATTTGAAGATCGCTGACCCTAAAACGAAGGTTGAGAATATTCATGTCGAGGCGACATCTCTCTATCTTCAGGTGGACCATTTAAGGGATCGCTGCTATGACGCTAAGCCTAAGAATGCTCAACTTTATGAAACCCTATCACTCACGCGTGGGCAACTTGAAGATGAATAGTTAAAAGTGAAACAACTACAGCATCAAGTGGTTGACCTGGAGCAGGCACTCAAAGACACCAAGGAGGATTATGAGGAGCGCCTCAGAATTCAGGGAAAAGCCATAAAGCAATTGTTGGTATTAGAAGCCAAAATACAACTAAGGGCCAAGATAGAAAGTAGGTCAGAACCCAGTTCAGCTCTGTCCAAGGACCGCACCAAAGAGGCGCGCGCTCATTTCCTGGTCAACTTTAGGAATAGGGTGCGCCGGGTAGTCTCTGTCTTGATGTTCATATGGGAGGCCAAGGAAGCAGTTTCACACGACGCTTCCATTGTCGAAGAGGCTGAGGCAGAGATTGACGAATGGCTGGAGCTGGCCATGAAGGCGCGAGCCCTAGACCGATCAGTTGCACTTGCACCAATGTCTGACTTGGCTCGCTCGTGGGCAGCCGTTGATTCAACTCTTAGATCTTTCTTTAAGAAGGCCAAAGCAACCCGAAAGGCTCGAGATCTCATAAACATGCTCGAGAGAGAGAAAGATTGCTCTCATGTACTTCAAGACTTTGGTCAATAACGGTTTTTCGGGTTTTACCAATGAACAGGACCATGTCCTAACTGAGCAAGAGCTGCAGCTGACATGGGACTCCTTCGAAAAAGACACTCAAGAAATTGATGGTTGGGAATAGCCCGTTTCTGAGCTCCAAGTAATGCAGTATACCTTCAAATTTGCGATAATACAAGCCCATCCGGTAGATCTCAATAAGAGGTTCAATTTTGCTGAGGTCCATCATTTGGAGAAGTTTGGGTACCTTGTTCGAGAGCTCCGGAAGCATGATGAGATCCATAACAATGACTGGGCCTTGGTCCAAGAGACCTACAACCGTATTAGAAGGGAGCTTGCGCTGCATGAGTCCCATCAACAGTCGAAAGATGTCCAAGTGTAGGAGGAAAGCAGGGTGCAAGGCGAGAACCAGGCGCAGGGCGAGATTCATGCGGTGGAGGCTCCCACTCACCAAGAGGGCCAAGGCGAAAACCTTGTGCCACAACAAAACAAGGATCAAGTGCCTCAAGATGAAGCACCCTAGAGCGAAAAAGATAGATCGCAAGAGGAGGTCAAAGCGCAAGGAACAGATGAGGCGCATGAAGGGGTTTAGGCTGAAGAAAATCTTGATACTCAAGAAGCGGCCCAAGACCTACAAGGTCACGAAGAGGATGAGCCCCTAGATGAGGTGCCAGGCCGAGATGAAGAGCAGCACAGTGAAACTCATGAGGGAGAAGAGTCAGGAGAACAGTCCGCTGCTACCAGCGGGCAATCGGAGAGCGATGAAGATTATGAGGAAGATGATGACTCTGAGCCCAGTGGATAAGGCCTGGGATGTCGACATTGAGGCGAGCTCAATTTCCCCGCGAGTCGCCAGAGATGTTGCTATTTCTGCAACATCGTGTATTATTAGCCTTCTAGGAAAGCTTTTGCAGAAGAGGTCATGGAGTTTCAGCTTTAAGTATAGATCCAACACTTTGTTTTGGATGAACAGAACTTGCGTCTTAGGCCGGGTGCACACAGAACTTGCTCCCGAGGTCGGGCGCACATAGAACTTGCGTCTCAGGCAGAGCGCACTCTGCATTTGCGCCTCAGACTGGGCACACTCAGAACTTGCGTCCTAGGCTGGGTGCATTTTGCATTTGCGCCTCACGCTGGGCGCACTCAGAACTTGCACCCAAGGCCATGCGCACTCTGCATTTGCGCCCAAGGCTGGGCGCACTCAAGGCTTGCTCCCAAGGCCAGGCACACTCTGCATTTGTGCCTCAGGCTGGGCGCACTCGAGGCTTGCGCCCAAGGCCAAGCACACTCTGCATTTGTGCCTCAGGTCGGGCACACTCAAGGCTTGCGCCCAAGGTCAGGCGAACTTTGCATTTATGCCTCAGGCCGAGCGCACTCTGCATTTGCGCCTCAGGCTGGGTGTATTCAAGGCTTGCGCCTTAGGTTGGGCGCACTCAAGGCTTGCACCTCAGGTCGGGCGCACTCAAGGCTTGCACCTCAGGTCGGGCACACTACATTTGCGCCTCAGGACAGGCGCACACAGGACTTGTGCCTGAGGCCAGGTGCACATAGAACTTGCGCCCGAGGTCGGGCGTACTCAAGGCTTGCGCCCAAGGCCAAGCGCACTCAAGTCTTGCGCCCAAGGCCGGACGCACTCTGCATTTGCACCTTAGGTCGGGTGCACTCTGGCAGTGTCTCAGATTGACTTTGGCGCCGGTTTCTTCTAGTAGCACTCCACCTTAGCAATTTGAAGCATATCCTTATCCGATTGACCACAACCATTCTGAGAAGCTTCTAGACTAGACGTTCCGGGAATTCAAGCATATCTTCCTCGAAAGCGGTCCCCGCGAGTGAGGAGGCAACGCCAACAAGCCGAGTCTGTCACTTTGTGACTGTACTTCCTTGTAATCCTTATCTTGGCTTCCACCGCCATGTTTTGTTTATCAACATTTATTGTTCAAGTGACATAATTCTCTAAATAAGCCAACTCTCTTATTGTAAAATGGATGGATGTTTTCTAGAGGCTAAATGAAAACCCGAATTTTGCTATCAATACAACTTATGTCTGGCTCTAGACTTGGACTTCTATTTTCATATGTATGTCTTCTATTGCTTGTCTTCTATCATTCCTTACTTTAAACTGTAACTTGAATTCTAATATCTGGATTTAGTTGTTGATAAAGTAGTAACTCTGGAGTAGTCCTGGAGATTATACATGCTAGATGTTCTGGTTTAAATTTCTATTAGTTATTTGTATTTGAGGGCTATTTGGTTCAGAATGCAATAGAGTTTTCGTGTTGTTAGTCCATCACCCCTATTCTATCCGGCCTATGGCCATATTTCCCATCTCTTTCAGTCATTTCCCATTCCTTTCAGTTCCTTAATCTCAAAACCCCTAGTTAGAATAGCAAGGGAACCAACCCATCTCTAGAGATTGGCATGGGAGGCATTTCTTCCTCTCGGCCTTTCAATGTTGGCCGGGTCTAAGGTGCACTAAAATACCAAATCCTTACCTAAGGCAGATCTTTGACCAACATAACTGCGAGCTCGGTTTGAGCCGACGAATTGAAGATCTGAGTTATCCACGGGTCCTCTTCCGGTGGAGGCGTGTCCTCCTTCACAGTGATAACTTCCTTGGCGACAACCTTCTTCTGTGGCAAAGCTATGGTTTGCTGCACAACCTCTTTTTTAGGCGCGGTCTTTTTCTCCTTTGGCTCCTTTGGATTTTTAATCCTTTTCTTTTCTTTCTGAGGCGTGGCCTCTTTTTCATGGGCAGTGGCTGGGGCTAGTGCACTGGGTGTTGGGCCAGCGGTTTCTTGTGAAAATGCCTTGGATGATTTTATATTAACCCTCACCTTTTGGCTCAGAGGCGCCAGAGTTGCCTCCGCCACTTCGGCCAACTGTTATGATCCTTATGGCTTTTCAGGGTGCTGCTGCACCATCGGCCCTGCCGTCTGACTATTTTTTTCACTCCACTGCTGGACCCTCTTCCTGGTGTGAGTGGCTGCCTGGGTGGGGCCTGTGCCTTTTGTAGGTGCTCGATGCCTCGGGGCACGATATCTTGGAACACAAAAGGCCTCCACGTGGCATGGTGGTCATCGTACACCTTGGAGAACTGTAGGTCATTAGCAAGAACCTTTTTTGACTTTTCCTTCTTGGTGTGGGCCCTCATGATCCACCATTGTGCTATCTTCTCAGGCTCCCAACCCATCTCTTGCAATTTAGGCAGCATCCTCCTGTAGGCCTTGGCATCCAGTTTGTGAGCCTTATTATTGACAAGGTCATACTCTGCTTCAACAAAATAAAAGTCGTTACATGGTGGGAGGGACTGCATCTCTTCAATGTTCCATTCAAGGTCTCTTCCCGAGGGATTGTTGCGCTCCTCCGTTATCTCCTAGCGAGGGCAGGCGTGGAAATTTTTCATCTCTATGAACTTTTTTACTATATCGAGGGGGCTATACCTCCACTGTTGGGGAAGCTCAACCAGGCTGAAGCTTAAGAGCGTAGCCACTAGGAATTTGTTCTGCCCATTTACTTTGACTTCAACATCGCCCCATGTGAATGGGAACTTGAAAATATGGCCCTATATTCTCCCCTGATCGTAGTTTTGGTCGGTATAGTCCATTTGCCGCGCTGCCTCCAAGGCGAATAGGTATTCTGTGTTGTAGTATGGCAGAAGGAAGGGTTTGCTCGTAAACCCTAAAATTTTGATAACAAACCCTTGGGTCAGCTGGAACGTGTCGCCCATATTTCGTTGTATCACTTTGTCTCTCATCTCGCGGGGGACGCGCGAGCAACAACCATGGAGGAGAGCCAGGGCAGGACCCAAAAAAGCCAAATTAAATATGTAGTGGATCCCCTCGACAAGATTTGAGTCCATTGGTACACTAGGAGTTGCGCGCCATCCTTGTCTTTGCATTGAACAGGAAGTGCCTTCATCTTGTTGTGCATATGGAATAGAAAAAGCCAGGCCAAGAATGAACACTGCCTGAAGGATTGGCTCCTTCCCTCTTTCAGCTCCTGCAGGCGCGAATGCAAACCACGCGCTACACAGTCCGCCCAGTCGAAGAACACGGGTCTGGTGTCTTTTCCCATGGCGTTGGGGTCGTAAAATTTTTCATGCAGGATGCATTCAAAAATGGAAATCTGATAGGGGCCTGTGCCACAACCCAAGACCCAGGCCAGCATGGTGCAAATGCCCGTGTTCTTGAAGTCGCTTAGGGGCCTAGGCTGCGTCGGCCAATGTTTGGGCGATAGTGGTTCGTGCAGCTAGGAATCCACAAAGAGCCTCATTTTTCGGTTATTTGAGTATCTGTCCACTTGCTCGCTGAGATTGATACTTCTGACGATATAGTCCCTGTTTGGCGGGTTATTAGGCGTAAAGGTCACTTGGACAGCCTCCGGGAAGAGCGAGAACAGAACAGTCCCCTCATGATCTCGGACCTGCCTGGTGCTCGACTTATAGTACCGGGCGACTGCCGCCACCAATTTTGGACAATGGTGCACCGGTGGGCACAAGAACCAATATAGATGTGAGTGATACACTGTAGCGTAAGGGTGCGAGGCAAGAACTTTTTCTTGCCAGTATTCAATAGTGCGTCGCGACTGCTCAATACTTTGAGAGTAGAGGCCGTCTCTATATCTTATCAAATTATCCACAAGCGACGAGGAGACCACTCTTGCGGCACCTGGTTGGGCCTTTTTCTCGGACGCTGCCTCTGATGCCTTTGCTTTTCGTTTATCTTTCCTTTATTTTTTTTTCCCACTCTTATGTGTGGTTGAAGCTGCCTGCCCAACTGCTTTACCCTTCTCTTTAGTCTCCCGTTTACCCATGGCGATGGAAGAATTCGAGTATACTGTTGATTGCTGGTAAAATATTTGAATTTGACCTTTGTTGCAGCTTGGAGTGCTTCTGGGTTTAACTGGTAGTTTTTCTGGTAAAGTGGATCGAGCGACTGAGCTTTTATGGCAGTGGGTAAAAAGTTTGCCATTAATGGTGAATGCTTTTGTTCAAGGTAGGGTGCACTGAGTGGGTGGGCGCGTCGTTATTTCTTGGTGGCTGCACACAAGATCTTCCTTGGAAGCGCAACCCCATGATTATTGGCCCCACCTTTGTCCTTTTCCTTTAATGAAATTTTCTTAAAAATTTGTGCAAGGATCCTCATTTATAATGTGCACCTCAAAAACATCACCCGTTGCCACTCACAACGCGCATGCCAAGGCTGGCTGGTTGGATGTCGCACCTAGAGATGAGGGTCGCTTAAAAACTGTAGCGATTTTCGAAATCGCTAAAGAATTGGGCAATCTGTGGCATTTGGGATCCTGGGCGAGCGATCAACGTCCTCCAACCCTTGGAAGAATTTTAAACTGTCTTTCCCTACAATCGCTCATCCTGCAAAGGTTCACTAAAAAAGTGAGCGATATCGGTCATCGCTAGGAAACTCGGGCGACCACCAGAGTTGCTAAAGAAAAGAGCGACTTTGGGCAAATTTCACACTTTGAAATTTTTCGTGCTCTTTTCCTTATCTTTCCTTGGTTCTTCTTCTCGCATCACACCCACGTGATTCCAAGAGTCGCTTGCAATGAGGAGTGACTTTCGACTTCATGACGAATTCCAGCGAATTCGTGACTCCCTTTTCCATGGCCCAGACCTGGCATTCTTTCGGGGGTCGCTGAAAATGATGAGCGATTCCGAGAATCGCTGTGATGCGGAGCGACCTTCAGCACGGGCCTTTTGCCTTAGCTATTTCCTTCCTCCTGAATTCTTGAAGTCTCATTCGGGGTCCTGGCGACTCCCAGGATCGATGGAGATATAGGGCGACTCCCAGGATCGATGGAGATATAGGGCGATCATGGGCGCTTAAAGCAGTTAGTCAATTTTTTTATGCTTCTCTTGATTGGATGAGCATCCGGAGTTAGCTCGGAACTTGAAAGATAACCGTCATCACTGCCCAAACTGGGCGAACTTCGACAGAGTTTATCTCATGGGTACTTAGTTAAATTTTTCAAAATTTTCAACCCTGATGACTGCTCCCGCCTAAGGAACCTGGCGAACCTTGCTTTGCTTTTCTGCTAACAGGGACCATCCTCTGCACAAGAAACCTGGCTCTGCGTTTTCTTGGAACAAAATTTCCAACCTGAAGGCCGGACGCTTGGGCTAAAAGCAGGAAAAAACACCTACTGAAAAGCATATTTACATTCAGAAAAACAAATTTAAACTACAGAAATGAAAGTATGTACACAGGAGAACCTTCTACTATTTTTTAGTGATGATAGGCTTTCAAATGAAAGCCATTGACTGGTATCGGGAGGATCTGGCCCTCCATATCTCGCAACACAAATGAGTTGAACTGGTTCACTCGGGCAACCTGAAAGGGGCCTTCCCAGAAGGCATCAAATTTGTCATGATTCCCTGGTTTTGCCTTCCACGAATCCCATTTCAGCACTAGGTCCCCGATCTTGAAGACCCTGGTTGTAGTCCCTTTTGCAAACCAATTTTGGGTGGTATTTGTGTGCTTCATAAAAGCTTCATAAGCTTTTTCTCTCTCCTCTTCAAGCTGCAACAACTGAGCCAGTCGGGCATCAACAGGATCCAGGTTACCTTTTTCATCATCTAACAGCCAAAGTGCGGGCATCTCGACATGAGTGGGTAGGACAACTTCTTTTCCGTAAACAAGCGCGTATGGCGATGTCTTGATGGATATTTTAACAGATATGCGGTCTGCCCATAGCGCCTGGTCCAAGTACAAGTGCCAGGATCTTTTGTTCCTCTCCAAAGTCTTCTTTATGATCTTCATCAGATTCTTGTTTGTTGACTCGGCTAGACCATTTCCTTATGGGTAGTAATTGGAGGAAGCCTTATGGTAAATTCCATACTTGCAAGCAAACTCTGTGAGTTTAGCCCCTGTGAACCCTGGACCGTTGTCTGTCACAATTGCCTCCGGGATCCCGAAGCGGGTGATTAAGCTTTCCAAGAAGGCAATGACAGTCTCTTGGTCGACATGCTTGGTAGGTATAGCTTCGGCCCATCGGGTGAAGTAATCTGTGGCAGTTAAGATATACTTGTGCCCTGTCGAGGAATTTGGAGATATCACTCTGATGAAATCCAGGCCCCATTGCTGGAAGGGAGCCTCAACCTGAATTGGCTGGAGGGGCATTGGTGCATTCTTATTTCGACCGGTGAACCTTTGACATTTCTCACATTTTTGGCAGACTGCATACGCATCAACAAAGATGGTGGGCCAATAGTAGCCCGCTCTAATAATTTTCAAGGTCGTTGGCCTTCCTGAAAGGTGTCCTCCCGACATTCCGGAATGGAATTCGCCTAGGACCTTCTGTTTGTCTGTCCCCTTGACGCATCGCAAGAGAACGCCATCAACATTTTTGAAATACAGCCCCTCGGGGCGCAACACATACTTCTGGGATTGGAGCCTGAACCTCCTCCTCTGTGAGGCATTGAAGCGGTCTGGACACCTCCCGGTTTTGAAGTACCAAATTATATCATCGGTCCAGTCGTTGTCCTCTGCTGAGAAATTGGCGAAGTTGCCTTCTAGGACGGGGTCCTCCCACTGACAGGCGGCTACTTCTGCAGCAACACTCCTTGCTAGTTCTTGGCACAGTGCCCGACCCCTGATTAGCTTGGTGGGTCGAACCTCTATATCAAACTCCTGAATCTTGGCGATCCAACCGACCCTTTTGTTACCCAACTCTCCCTAGATGATAAAACTTCTGACATCTGGATGGACAACAAACATGGTCATCCTGCTCTGGGAGACAAAGTGCTTGAACTTCTTTAAGGACCTCATGACTGCATGCACTTGGCGTTCAATGAAGTTGTATCTCTCCTCATGCGGTTGGATCACCTGGCTCAAGAAGGCTATCGGCCGCTCTTCGCCGTCATCTCCTTTCTGTGTTAGCACCGTTGCATAGCTCTCAGGCTCTCCAACTGCATATAGGATGAAATCCTTAGAATAATCCGGGTTTATCAGCACAGGCACCTGGGCAATCCTTGCCTTAATCTCTTCAAAGGCTTTTTTCCTCTCCTCAGTCCAGACAAACTCGGCATCCTTCTTTAGGAGTTCGGCCATTGGCTTAATGACCTGAGCGAAATCGGGCACGAACTTCCTTACAAAGTTGATCTGGCCAAAGAAGGACTACAGCCCTTTCTTGTTTACTGGGATTGGGAGTCGAAGAAGAGCCTCTGCCCTGTCAGGATCAACTTCCAGGCCCTTTTCTGAAATGACGTGGCCTAGAAGCTTCCCTTCCTTCACCGCAAAGACAGACTTCTTCGGATTAATGGATATGCCGAATTCTCGGCATCTTTCAAACACTTGCCGCAGGTGGGAGGCGTGTTCTTCTCTTTTGTGTGAAAACACGATCATGTCATCCAAATAGATGACAATAATTTTGTTCAATAGCTCACGGAATGCAATATCCATGGCTCTCTGGAATGTGGCCCCCGCATTGGACAGGCCGAAGGGCATGCGTTGATAGGCGAATGTCCCCCATTTGGTGGTGAACGCCGTTTTGTGCTGATCCTCGTCCTTCACCCATATCTGATTATAGCCAAAGAATCCATCCAGGAGAGAGAATCGTTGGGCTCCTGCGACCACATGAAGGATCTGATCGATTTGTGGGAGAGGGTAGTGGTCCTTCAACGAGGCCTGATTCAGGTTACGAAAATCAACACAGAGGCGAATATCCCCGTTCTTCTTTCTGATAGGAACCAGATTTGCGACCCAAGAAGAATGCTTGATGGGATAGATGATTTTTGCTTCTAGCATTTTCAAGAGTTCGGCTCTCATCAGAACCTCGATTTTCGGGTTGACTGGCCTTTGTTTCTGTCTGCAGGGCTTGACCCCTTCTTCCAGTTCTATGGTGTGTTGGATGATCTCTCTGTCATACCCTTTCAAGTCTTGATAACACCAAGCAACGATGTCCGGGTATTCTCTGCACAAGGCCCGAATCTGCTCCAATTCTTCTGGAGTGCAGTCTGTTCCGACTTTGATCACTTTTTCGGGCTCGAGCTCCAGGTCCTTGTACTGCTTGGCATCCACTTTGATCCGGTGAGATATTGCTCTATCATTATGATCAAATAGACTTTCCAGGGTAATCAGTCCTTTTGGGACATGATTATTCTTCAACTGTATCAACCCCTCATACTGCTCGTCATCAGGGTCTCTACCTTCAATAGTGCTAGCTTCATGAATTAAAAAATTGACGATCTGCTCGTCACAATCGAACACCTGCCAGTGGGTGTCCTTATCAGGCACAGAAGGCCTGTAGATAGTTCTTACCGCCTTTGGCTTCTGCATCATGTCATCAGTCGGGGAGTATCTGGCTCCAATAGACGCTAAGACGTCCGCATGTTTGTTTTTCTCTTGGGAGATGGATTGAACATTAAGGGCCTCAAATGACTCCAACAAATCCCAGACCCGATTGTGGTAAGCTTTGAGATAGTGCTTCTTTGCGGTGCACTTGTTGGTAATCTGCTTGCACACCAGCTCTGAATCTCCAAAGATTTGCAGCTGCTTGATCCCCAACTTCTCAGCCTTTTTCAACCCTAGGCACAAGGCCTCGTACTCGGCCACGTTGTTGGTGCAACTCCAGGCCAACCTGTAGCAATAATATTTCTGTTCTCCTGAGGGTGAAACTAGGAGAACCCCTGCCTCGATGTCGTTCTTGCATCCGGCACCATCAAAGTACAACTTCCACAACTCATTAGGGGCGGGGCCTATGTCTTCTTTTACTGTCTCTTTTGGCTTTTCAGGCTGCGTAATAGTGTAGCAGCCTATGTCTGATTCGATCATGGCGTTGAAATCAAGAAGGGAGAACTCGTCTTCCGCCTGCAGTGCTTCCATGGTCTCTTCCACTATATCAACCTCTTCCAATTGCTCCGTCATCAGGTGCACTGATTCATCCTGCTGTCCCTCTTCTGGTATCCTCCCAACAAGGAAGGTGGAGGGTTTTTCATTGTAAATTTTCACTTTTCTCCCTTTGAAGGGGACCTCCATATGTGAATAGTCAAGGGAAAGATACCCACCCAGTTTAGCGGTGAACTCCCTCGAGAGGCACATGCCGAAGTAGGGTTCCAGGTCAACGACCACAACCTCTTGAATCACAATGATCTGAGGCGCCTTGTGCAACTGGATAGGGATATCTTTAATGACGCCCATTGTTTTCACAGGAGTGCCATCTAGTTGAAGGACACCTTGGCTGCTTCGCGTGTATTCCATGCCGATCTCCTCGCAGACTGCCCTTGGCATGACGGTGGTTGATGCGCCGGAATCAATCATGCAGTTGTGCACCACACACCCCTCCATCCGTAGAGACAGGTAGAACGGTGGTGGCCTATTTTTTCTTGTGATTGAAGTAGTCAAGGGCTGCGCCAACACAGGTTGCAATGACTTCCCTTCTTTGACAGACTTTAGAGACTCCTGTAGCAGATCTACCTGCCCAGGGAGTTGCAGGGCATCATACATGCTTATCTTGGTCGGGGTCTTCTTGAGCTCATCAACAATATTGTAGGTTGAAGTAGCGGGCACCTCCGTCTCCTTGGCATCTTCATATTTGGTGTGGTACTGTTGCGTCGCCTCGACCCTTTGTCGCTTTGTCAATGACGGGTACTTGAGCTTTTCCCTCACCTGCTCCTTGGTCTCACCCTGAGGTTGCGCCACTGGAGCTTTTGCTGGGAACGTCTTCTCTTTTGCTGGCGGGAGCGCAGGACCTTTGTCAGGAGCTTTCGTGAGAGGATTCTCCTTTTCTTGTCTGGTATACACATTCAAAGGCTGCATCTGGGCCGCATCTACTTCGATCTGCTTCTTACCATCTTTGGTCAGAATCGACACGTGTTCCTCCTCTGGGACTGAGAAATTGCGATCTACCTCCCTGATCATGTTGATCTGCTCGCTTGGACCGTTGTTCGCCAAGGTTTGGGCATAATGTTGATGAAGCATACAACTGTCTTCCCCGTGAGGGTCGTTACAGGTGGAGCACCAATGCAGGTAGTCTGAAGTGCTCGACTCTTCGTTGATAGCAGCATTCCTCGCGGGAGGCTCTATTGGCTTGAGGTACTTGATCTCTTGTCAGCGTCGGAGGAGGGTATGGTCTCCTTGGGATGAACTCTTGCTGAGCCTGCTTCTTCTTCATAACAACCATGTCATTGGACAACGTTCGGTAGACAGAAGCAAGAGACTGTACTTCTTGCAGAATTTTAGCTTGCACGTCAACGGCTGGTGGTGCCGATTGGGCTGGTGGAGGCAATGGGGCCAGCGGTGGAGCTGGGGGCAATGTCGGGTACTGTGGAGGAGCAGGAAGTGTTGGATACTGCGGAGGGGATGGAAGCTGTGGCACCTGTGGAGTGGGAAAATGTACTTGGGGAGCGGAGAATTGGGAGACCAATGGTGCAGGATTCCATGATGAGTTCGGGTGCATGGAGAATGTAGAAGGCAGTTGGGCAGATGCACTAGGATACTATGATTGAGGAAAATCAAGGTAAATCGGCATCAACATCCTAGGCAGGAGTCCACCGATGGTTAGCCATAGTTCAGTGGGAACTCTTTGCCATGACCTCGCGAACCTTACATTAAAATCCGCTATCTCCTCTTGTGGATGTCGTTGGATGGTTGTAAACTGATGCAACAAGGATGATGGATCTGCGAACTCATTGAATCCCTTCACCAGTTGCCCCGCCAATTGACCCCACCCGGTGATAGCACCAGGCGGCAAGGATCTATACCAATACAGGAGCTTTCCGCGCAAAGACAAAGCCAACAATCGGACCATAACACTTTCATCAGTGATGTTGTGGAGCGCGGCCAGGGCAACAATGTCTTGGATGTGCTCGTAGGCCGTCTTCCCAGTACCATCGTACGTGGGTATGGCCTTCAAGGCGGCAGCTGGAACGACGGCTTTCCCGGCTAGATTGAGAGGTCCTGTGGAATTCTAGGCTGGAAACAACTCGAGGGCAACCGACTGATTTTGTTGTTGGTTCTGATTCGACGACGAATTTGGTGGTGTATTCTGATTTTGTGGGGGATTTGCCATATTCACATTTGGATTGGGCTGAACCGGTGTCCCAAAGACAACTAATTGCAAGTCAGGTTGCACTGGAGCGACCTGATGGTCTGGAGAGTTCGGAGGATTCGGGGGGTAGATGTTCGCAGTGCTATCCGAAGTCGGGTCTTCTTCTTCAACCACAACCTCCTACGATGGTGCTTCGTCTAGAGGGATACTGGACCCGATCAGCCTAGGACGCTCTCCGAAGGCACTGATATCGAGCTCGTAGTACTCAGGTTCCTCTTCAGCGTTTCTAACTCTCCATCTTGTATGCATGAAGACTTGATTTTCTTGGACTGGTCTTTGAGGCTCAGAGAGTGTCCGGGTTCAGAAGAGTCGCTAGGTGTTCTAATTTGATAGCACTGAAGTGAACACCATTACTTCAATACTGCTTATGCGGTGGAGCACTTCGGGTCCCACCGGGCGTGCCAGAGAAACTGTTGGTTACGAATCTTCCACTTAGGTCGAAGGGAAGGGATGCCTTCCGTGCCAATCTCCGGAGAAGGCCGAATCCTATACTACACTACTTGGGGTTTGAGATAAGGGAACTGGAAAGAGATTGTAAAATACGGAAAGAAATGTAAAAGCGTAGCAATAGTTGTGGGAAAGAACAAACAACACGATTACTAACTAATACCCAAACCAACAGCAATCAAAACAAAACATGTAACAGAAACCAATCATTGCGATTCCTCCCTATGTATCCTTCAACAAGCATTCCAAATTCACTTAATTGCCAATGCCCTAATCCAAAGTTCAGAATTACAACAATCAGAAAAATAAATGAACATGGAGCAGAAATACTTGCAAAAGGCAACATAAAAGAAAGAGACAAGAATTGGAGCCAAAGATGCTTTGTAATGAAGCAAAAGTTTGTTTACAACAACTTTCTTAGCAATGTCCCCCCATTTTTACAATGAAAGCTCATTGCTATTTATAGCAGAAATTTTCCCCCTATTACATTGATGCACAAAACCCTAGAATTGCAAAAGCTATTGAGATTTGACCCTTACTGGCCGTGAGCATACCTGCAACAAGATTCACCTGAATTTGGTACGGCTTCGGACAAATATGGTGGGTGAGAAGGCGTGTCTTATTAATGTGGTAGGTGCAGTACAATCTGTTGTTGAATACCTGCTCTCAATGCCCACCTACCCTGTCCTTGGAGTATGCCTTCAACTCTACTCTGACTGGCTCAAATCCCGAAATTTGCATGTTTACGGCCTAAGTCTGAGGTTCGTTGAAACAGGGGGAGATGACAAGAATCGCTCAAAAGAAATAGCGACCCCATGAGTCGCTTCGGAATGGAGTGAACCTAGGACGCATTTGCCTTAGAAAATTACGCAACTTTGTCTTTTTTCGCTCGAGGTCACTGGATTGGGGAAGCAACGACGAGAGTCGCCAGGAGACAACAACAACGATAGAAGTCGCTTGAAAGTGGAGCGACCGACGACAACTTTCAAGCCTTGGAAAACTTTTTGGAAACCCCTCTGCCCACGGTCGCTGGAAAGGGACAACGATGATGGGAGTTGCTGGAATGCCACGACGATGCTGGGAGTCGCTCTGAAACGGAGCAACCGACGTTAACTCTTCAAACTCCGCAGCAGGAAACAGAGCGACCGACGTTAACTCTTCAAACTCCGCAGCAGCTGGCGATCGTCGGGGAAGTGAATGACGATGGGAGTCGCTGGGCTTAAGTGGCGACGATGGGAGTTGCTCCTAGATGGAGTGACCTGCGTCATCCACACTAAGAAATTTTGTCGAGTTCATCTTTGCCGTGGTTCGTTGAAAGCTGATGCGATGATGAAAGGGAGCGACAACGGGAGTCGCTCCAAAATGGAGTGAACTTCGGCAACAACTCATGCCTTAGAATTTTTTCAGGCTTTTGCCTGTTGCTGTCGATCGCGCGTCACTGTCAAGGGTCGTTGGGGGAGGCTGGCGAGGATGGGAGTCGCTCCAGGATGTAGTGACTTGCGGGAAGGCTATACTTTAGTCAAATTTTCAATTTTCTCCATCCATTGTGCGTCGCTGCTTGGTGTCGTCGTCGGTCGCCAGAGGGAGGGACAAAGCTAGGGATGCCGAAAAAAGGAAGCAACTTTCAGAATTGCTCAAAAAGAGAGCGACCACGGGAGTGCCCCTGCCTTAGAATTATTTTGGGCTTTTCCCAAAATCTGCCAAAACTTGCTAAAAACTGAGAAACTGAACCTGAAAGCACAAATCTGAAGATTGCCTGGACTAACCTGCTAGGGAAGGAGGAAGGGAAGGATTTGGTCTAAAAAATGTAGTAGTATTTTTTCAAAACTTTTACCCCTTAGCAAAATATGGCAACAAATATCATTGGTTTCGTCGTTGAGGTTTTGGGGTGTGACCTCAAACCTTGTGAGGATGTTGCCCCTCAAACTTATCTTGTATCACGATAGGGTACACGAGAAGGACGTTGTCCCTGGCCTCCACAAGGGATGTTGCCCCTTGACCCTACAAGGAGGCTCCCACCCCCTTGACCCTTGACAAAGGTGGCAATGGGTGTTGTCTATCATGTTGGTCATGTTGATGATTCCATTGATTGTAGAAAATGGAGTGAGTAATCAAAGAACAATATGTTGCAAGCAACAATTTGAAGTGAAGTCAGTTGTAGATGATGTCTAGAATAGGAGAGAGTGGAAGGAGCTTGACAAGAGATTTCGGTATGGTATCCAATGCTTCTATCCCCAGTGTTCACCTCATGTGTCGTCAAGGACGCCAAGTCTAGAGGAGGGGATAGATGTAGGCAAACAAATTGAATAAGTGTGTTGGAAGTCAAGTATGCGCACATTAAGAGTTTTGATATATTTGATGTTATAAAGTCATAATATTATATGTGACAATGTGTAATGTTAAGTGAAGTATTAGTTATGTTTAAATAAGTCAAAGTGAATCATGAAATGAAATGTAAATGTAAGTCACATGCATGTCAAATGTAATTTAATAAAATGATGAGGTGTTGGGTAGTTAGTAAGTTGGAGGATGCAACTACCTCCTTAGTTGTATAAATAAGACCCTTCCCTCATTCATTTGTGTTGTTGGCATGGAAGGAAAGGTTGGCATGGTATGTGGGTATCAAGGTTGGCATGGTATTGAAGTGTTGTATTAAGTCGTCTGAATGCTATTGCAGGCTATCTGAATTGTTGTGTCAGGAAGTGTAAAGTTTGAATGTTGTTGTTGGCCGTTTGAACTGTTGTTCCAGGAAGTTTGAATGTTGTTGGCCATTTGAAATGTTGTTCGAGGAAGACTGAATCCTGTTGTTGGCCATTTGAACTGTTGTTCGAGGAAATCTGAGATGTTGTGTTGAGTTGTCTGAACTGCTGTGTCGGGCCATCTGGACTGTTGTGTCGAGTTGTTGTGTTGGGAATTTTGATATATGTCGTGTGCGTAGTGTATGCATTGTAATAGTAAGTTATTCACATTGTATATTTTTATCATTTAAGTGGTAATGGAATTATGTTGCAGTATGTTTTATTCCATTTCTATAGATGGTGTTAAATCCCAATTAAGAAACTTTTCAAGTAAGACGCTCAACCCAAGATATATTTAGTTTTTCAATATATTTTAAATTCTTGTTAATAATGCATAAAATTTTACCTCGTAAAACAAAATATTGTTAACATTTAAGACATTATACATAACATACAAAAAACATGTTGGTCAAGAGTGGATTGCTGAAGCAATAAAAAGCTGATGTTGAGAGAGGAAAATGGTTTTGTTGGCAGCTTTGGAGCCTGGCAAAATGGAGTATTTTCCATCAACCTGACTTCATATACCTTTTTAGAGGGCCTAATGGTGAAGGCTTTGGAACTCTAAAGAGTATGTCCAATCCTCAAATCCTGTAGGTGTTAAGGGTGTACAACATACTTAGATAACCATATTTTGGGTAAACAACATCCTCCATGAGGATCGTACCATACGACCTATGGCCTTGTGGATGTTAAAAACTACTTTACCTTTACCTTTTACCTGGCTGGTTGTCACATTGTCACTAAGTTGTTTGGAGGAGGACAATTGATTTGAAAGGGGAGAAAGAAAATTCTCTCAATGTTAAGTGAAAGTTGTTTAAGGTTTTATGGCTAGCCAAGTACCATACGTTATAGACAAATTTGAGACTCTCAAGCACCTAGATAATCCATACAAAATTGTTCATACAATTTTCATGTATTTGGATTTATTGAGGTGAGTATTAGCTGTCCTTAGACACTATAAGAAGTGACATAGAAAGGATTGACTTTCCTTCAATCAAGCACAAGGCACCAATTACCTTGTGATATATACAGTTTGGAGAAGAGGAATGAAAATTTCCTATTTTCAATTCTACATGAACACAAGAAGATTTGGTGTGTAATAAGACAAGGGACAACTAAGACACCCTACTACAAAAGCTAATTGAGAAGGGTTTCATGCAAGGGAGTGTCTCAATGACATTAATGGTCTTTGTTGAATTTAAAAAGGTATCAATAGAGTATTATACTCATGCTTAATATAATGGTCTATAATATTTATGATAGAGGAGAAAATTATTGGTCTAGAGAGCAGGGTGTTGAAAACATCAATGGGGGGTTTACACTTGCATTGAATGTGGGAAGCACTTTTGAGAAAATGATCCATTAAGAGCATGGTCGGATACAGACATAAATTTGTGGGCTGTTTTAGGAAAGCAAAAATAATTAATAATTAGGTTCCTTTTCTAAAGTTTTTAAAACTAAAATATTTTTAACCTATTGGGACTAAAAAATAAAAGATTTTTCAATGTTGTATAGTTTCCACATGCTATATATGTTTAGTATTACCTAGTTCAACACATAATAACCTATTGAGTTTTTATAGATATGATGTCTTTGTAACATAACAATGGTACTCCACATTTGAAGGAACATGAAAGGGTAAATCACATGATGACATTTTGACAAACACTTAGAGTGCAAACTATACACAATAACACAATATATTCGTCTCCATATACTTTCGTTCACACTTGAGGTGGTGTCACATCAGAATTGGTTGCTACACCTCCCCTCCCCTCTAGATTGATCAACATCCTCTTAGAAAACTATTGTTGTTTTTGAGGGCTTTGAATTTACTATGACTATGGAGTAAATTGGATCTAAATGGGTGCAACTTTCAAGTCTTGCACTTGCATCTTCAAAGCATTAGTTTCGTGCTTCAAGTGCTTTGGATAGTCTTGGTATGGTGCCCACTAGAAGTCATAATGTTGTGACTTCTACTCAACTTCAGGGAGTCTAACACAACTCAACTTACCTCTTCTCAAACTCTACAAGTTGCAGATCTTTCTCTACTATCAGCTGATTGTGATTGGCTACCTCCCGAATCTTGGCTTCGAGAGCTTGTTCATGCACTACATACTCAAACTTCAAAGCCCTAATCAAATGATTTGGCTCCCTCTGTTATTTTTTTAGTTGCTTCGCTTCTTGTTGCAACTTTGCCAATCTTGCTTTGGTTTCTTGCTTCACTTACCAAAGCTGCTCTTCTTCATTTAGCTAAATGGATTGATTTTCCTTTTGCAGTTTCAAGTTGTTGGTCATTTCATGGAATGTCTCCAAACCAGCTAACAACCATTGTATCAAGTAGGCAAAAAAGTTCATCCTGGCATATTTAGAATCCAACTTAGGTGCTAGTTTGACTTTCTTTATAGCCTTAGATGTAGGATAAGTATCAAAATTATCCTTGCCAATGGACACTGAAGATAGGTATTGATACAATATTGTGGTTCCTTATGACAAATCTTTCACACAAATTACAACTTACACATTGCTTCCCTCACCAAGCTCCCATGGCTATACTTTGTGAATTTAAGTGAGTTATTTATTCTTTCCTCATCTTGGGCCCAACTAATCAACTTTCCCATTTTTTGCATCTACCCTTATTTGTCATAATCGTCATTCTTTGAGAGAACTAACTTAAAAAAAACTACACACCCTATCACTAACTTTGTCTAGCTTCTCAAAGAAAGTGTAAAAAATATTCTTTGATTTTGGCACCATAGACTTGGGGGTTCCCTCAAATTCGACACTTCAATGTACATGTGCTCACTTGTATCATTGTCCATCTCAAGTTCATCATACTTTGTGGTGATTTTCTCCATGTTCTCCCCACTAAGTCCTCCTATGGTGTCTTTCCCATTGTCGGCTTTTCCTTTCTCCTACACCTGTAGTTAAGGTTGTGAAGTTTGTTGTTTTTCTGCTTCAATTATGACCGTCTCCTATAGTTGCCCTATTGCTTTGGCCTTTCTGTTAAAATGCGAACTTGTTTGTATTATTCAGCAGTGGTTTAAATAATACAACAGCAACAAACGAATTGCCGGAGGTTCAAACCAACCAGCTACAATAGCATTTTGTTATAACGAAATAAAAAATGCACAACAGGACAAATAATGACATAACAATAGCATAACTACGCTAACATCCTCCCTTATTACATTATTGGGGTAATAGGATGACTACTAGCTATACTAACATCCCCTTACATCATTTTGCAATACAAAGAGAGCTGCGAAACAATTCAAATTTGACACGTCCAAGTGCCTTAGTGAAAATGTCTGCAACTTGAGCATCGGTGGGAATGTCCTGAAGCTGAATTCGGTGCTTTGGAACTTCATCTCGAATGAAATGACATTGTGTGTCAATGTGCTTTGTTTTTTCATGATGGACTGGATTCTTGACGAGGTTCAGAACACCCTGATTGTCGCAAAACAAGTGTATTGGAGATTTTGATAGATGGCCCATACTTGTCAAAATGCGACGCAACCATATCACTTCGCACACGGCTTCACGTGCGGCGCGATACTCTGCATCTGTTGATGAAATAGCAACCACCTGTTGCTTCTTGCTATGCCAAGAGACAGGACCGGATCCCAGATGAAAAATGTATCCAGAAGTTGACTTGCGATCATCAAATGATCCGACATAGTCGGAGTCCGTGTATCCTTGCAAGAAGAATTTGTTGTTCCTCTTGTATTCTAGGCCATATTCCATAGTACCACGGACATAGTGAAGAACACGTTTTGTTGCTTTCCAATGAGTGGTCTTAGGCTCCTGCATGAACCTCAAAAGATAGTTGACAACAAATACGAGATCTGGCCTAGTATTGGTCAGATATATGAGACTCCCAATCAACTGTTGATAGAGAGTACCATCTACCTGAGGTGAATCATCATATCGCGATAACTGAAGTCCATTCTCCATCGGAGTTGCCATTGGCTTGCAATCAGTCATGCGATATTTTTCTAGCAATGTCTTCGCATATTTTGTCCGAGACACTTTGATGGAGTGCTTCTTCTGGCTGAATTCCAGACCAAGACAGTAATGGAGAAGTCCGAGATCTGTCATCTCAAAAGATTTGCACAAGTTTCTTTTGACAGTAGAGATCATAGTTTCTGAACTCCCTGTAATGAGCGAGATCATCCACATAGAGTACAAGCAACACTATCTCGGAACCCTGTTTCTTGAAATAGAGGTTTGCATCCGATGGACATCTCTTAAATCCATGTTGCATAAGGTGATTGTCCATTTTTATATACCAAGCTCGAGGAGCTTGTTTCGGTACCATATAAGGATTTGACCAATTTGCAAACCTTCGGATCTTGGCCTTCCACTTCAAATCCTTCCGGTCGAGTCATGTAGACTTCTTCTTGGAGATCACCATTTAGAAAGGCACTTTTGACATCCATCTGGTGAAATTTCCACCCATATTGTGCTGCCATAGCACACATAACCCGAATTGTGGTCATCCGAGCGGTAGGTGCAAAAGTTTCCTCGTAGTCAATGCCTTCCTTTTGAGCATAGCCCTTTGCAACAAGACGGGCCTTATGCTTATCAATTGTTCCATCTGCCTTGTACTTGACTTTATATACCCATTTGCAGCCAATGGGTTTCTTTCCATGCGACAAATCAACAAGCTTCCAAGTTTTATTTTTCATAAAAGACTCATACTCTGTATCCATAGCGGTCTTCCACTGAGGCTCACTGAGAGCATCTTGCACTGATGCAGGTTCAAGATCGTCTATGGTAGACATGAACGCCCTGTCATCATCAATATCCATATCCTCCCGTACGTACATGGAGTTATAGAAAGTTCCTCAAAAGATTGACAAAGATCATCAACCTCACCAGTTTCTTTGGCTTCTTTTTCCTTTTGAGCCATACTACGTGTACGAGGTCTATCCAAGTTCAAATTGGGAGGAGTGGATAAATTTGCGTCTCTGATTGTATTTGTACACCATTTTGGGTTCTTCTTCGGTGGTGGTGAAGAAGATTTAGAAGGACCTCCTGTCTGTGTTGACGAAGGAATCTTCTCTTCCTTAGATTCCACAATATCTAGGTGTACTTTAGATGTGCTCTGTGATGTGAAAGCTTCATCAAAGACAACATCTCTGCTGACATGAATTTTCTTGGTCAAAGGATCTATCAAACGATATCCTTTAGAGTGCTCATCATAACCAAAAAAAATACATCTTAGTGTTTTCTCATCTAGCTTCTTCCTTTTCTCTTTCGGTATGTGCTTGAAAGCGTGACATCCGAAAATACGTAGATGAGATATGGAGGGTTTTCGACCACTCCATGCTTCCTGTGGAGTCATTCCTTTTAGGGCCTTTGTGGGTGCCCTATTCAACAGATATACTGCAGTGGTGACAGCTTACGCCCAATATTGTTGCCCAAGAGTAGCTCCTGTGAGAATACAACGAACCATTTCCATGATAGAACGGTTCCTTCTCTCAGCAACTCCATTTTGCTGAGGAGTATAGGCGATTGTTAACTGTCTCTTGATTCCATGCTTATCTAAGAATGCAGAAAATTCATTAGAGGTAAACTCCCCCCTCGATCTCGAGCGGAGGGTTTTAATAGAAGCTCCCGACTCCTTCTCAACGGATTTCTTGAACTGCCTGGAAGAATGCGAAAGCTTCGATTTCGGTTGGAGAAAGAAAACCCACATCTTTCGTGAGTAGTCATCTACGAATAACTGAAAGTACCTCTTCCCTCCACAAGTGTTGGGTGTGAAAGGACCGCACGGATCGGTGTGAATTAACTCCGAGAGGTTTTTGTGCTCTTGTTGAGCTCTTCTCAAATGGTACTCTATCTTGCTTTCTCGCTAGCGGTCGAGCACACCGGCAATGTGGCGAAAGGGAAGGAAGACCCTTTACCATCTCATACTTACGGAGCTCAAGTAAGTAGCCAGAACTAAGATGCCCATATCTCTTGTGCCATAGGGAAGTTGCCTCCTTGGTAGAGACAGACATGGCAACATGTGGAGTAGAGATAGCATCTAGGGCAAATAAGTCGTGCTTATATGAAGTTGTTGCAATTTGCTTACCCTTCTTGGTAATAGTACAACACTTCTTTCTATTCTCAACACGAAAGTTGACAACCATATTTCTATCCGAGGATTTGTGTCATCGACAACAAATTGTTGGCCAATCCCGGAACATAGAGGACTTTGTCAATCCGACACTTGCCATCGGGAAGAGTGGTCGAAGCTGTACCCTCTCCTTGAACCCTGTAGGTTTTATCATCGGCAATGGTGACAGGTTTGCCCTCTTTGGCCACGAATGATTCAAACCACGATCCGTCGCCGATAATATGTTTGCTAGCTCCGGAATCGACATACCAAACAGGATCCTCTCGTGTGGAATCTCGTGGTAGTCATGAGCACCTTGTGTGCCCATTCGGAATCCGAGTCGGATTCTTCAACAACAACATTCACCTGGGGTTGCTTGTTTTTATTTTGTGGTTTGTTTTGGCCTTTCTGCTTGTTCTTATGCCAACACTTGTTGGTGTCATGGTTGTCTTTCTCACGGATCTTGCACCACCTCTTCTTCTCTTGAGGTTGTTTTCCTTTTCCTTTTGTATCCTGTTGAGAATTTCCTCCTTTACGAAAGTTTCCTCCTTTTTGCCCATAACCTTTCTTCCTAGAACCCCCCCTGTTGTTGTATAGGGCTGTATTGGAAGAATCATCCTTGTGAAGTTGGCGTGCCTCCTGTTGTTGAAGCAGATTGACCAACTCGATGTAGGTAATTTGTCGTTGAGACACCTGGATGGAGGTGATCAACATATCAAATGAAGAAGGCAAAGCTCTCATCACCAATGAAATGAGAAGCTTTTCGTCCACAAAATCTCCCAAAGAATTCAATTTCTCTTTCAATTCAGACACTTTGCACAGAAAGAGTTCAACTGTTTCACCCTGTCTCAAACTCAGGTTATGAAGTTGTTGTTGAAGATGAAGAATGGTTGAATCATTCTTTCCCTCATAGATGGTTCTAAGGGCATCCCATGCCTCTTTACAACTTGCTTTGTCAGCTATATGAGGTTGCACTTCATCTGAAACAACAAACAAAATGAGCACCTTTGCTCGACTGTCTTTCTTGTCAAAAGCTATCTGATCTGCGGAAGGACTTGTGGATCCTGCTGTTGGTGAAGGCCTAGTTGCTACTCCAGTAACAATATCCCACAAATCTTCCATTTGGAGAATTGCCTTCATCTTATGTTTCCATGGTGTATAATTTGGACCTTTAATAATTGATGAGGATCAGTCATCAACTTTGCAACAACGGCCATAGTGAAGGTTCCTTATATCACCAATTGGTCCCCCTTTCGATATACCTTTTGCTAGGCCGTTATACCGTACAAAATACCCGCCCTTACATGAGGGAAACTATAGGTATTTAGAAAGATCAACAAAAATCACCCGCCCTTACGTGAGGGAGACTATAGGTGAGTTTTAGAGATCATACGATACGTGGAACATAAGCGATACTGAAAGGGAATCGCCTTGTTGATGGCACCTACCATAGAAGATTCTTCTCATGCGTGGGGCGTAACTTCCCCTAAACACTATGAAGAATACTTCGTCAGGATTTACGCCTAAACACGAGCGATAAAGGGTAGTGGATGGAGTAAAAAAAATGCAAAAATGGCTAACTTATCTCTCCCCGACGATTTATAGAGAACAAGCTCAGACGTCGTTGTAGCAGCTATATTAGGCGGCGGATACGATAGCCCAATCACGACGACTTTACCGTAAGTGCTGGCCGGAGGTATCACAAATACCGAGCCGCTGCGATGCAATAAATTGCACGGATGGGTTTTAATTATTTCGGGGACTTAGGGAGTGTTTTGATTTTAATTTTTAATGTTATAGTGCAAAAAATGAAATATGCAACATACAACAAATAAAATGCCCACAAGAATAACCCACTAGGTGTCGGGCGCAGTCGAAAATGCACCTTTTACAATTCGCCAAATTGCTTTTTAAGAAAATTACTCACATTCCCCCTTTGATTTTTTGAAAAAATATCCCCCTTAAAAAAAATCTCTTTAACAAAGCATTTTAATAATTATTATATATTTAAAGTTAAAAATAAATAATTTTAATTTATATAGTTTTTAAAACTTATGAAAAAATAAATTAAAATTAAATTTTAATTTATAAAGTTTTTAAAAACTATAAAAAATAAATTAAAATTAAAAAATTTTAACTAAAAAATAATAATTAAAAAAAAAGCTTTGAAAAAAATATTATACCTTTGAAAGGGGGGAGTCGGCGGGATTTGAACCCCCGACCTGCAGGCTCCCAGAGCCTTACCGCACGGCTCACGACCACGTGAGCCAGCGGGCTGATCCGAAAGGATCAGTGGAGCTCCTCCTTTTTCAACACCTGGATGCTCCTCCTCCTCTGCTGCGGCCTCCGGTTGCTTGGTCGCGCTGCTGCTTGGACGCTATTGCTTCGCGGCTCACTGCACTCCGCAGGCGCGTTTTTTTTTCGGGGGGGCGCGTTCAATGGGTGGGGGGGTTGAACATCCGGACGCCGGACGTCTCTGCGCCCAACGGGGACGGAAAAATCCCCACACAGCGGGAGGGGTGGGGGGGGTGTAGCGGACCTCCTGTCCACAGCGCTTCCCTCCTGTGCGGAAAGGGGGGGGGGGACGCACTGCGTTCCAGCCGCGCGTCCACGTCAGGGCTGGACGCGCTGACGTTGCTAGACGCGCTGCGTTCCCTACTGCGGCCTGGACGCGCTGCGTTCCACTAGCGGCAGCACTGGCGCGCGAGCCCTGGCGCTGCGTCCACGCTCAGCGCTGGCGTTGCGTTCCAGCGGGCTGGCGCTGTGTCCACGCTCAGCGCTGGCGCTGCGTTCACGAGAATTTTTTTTTTTTCTTTTTAAAAAATCTTCGCCTGGCAATCTCGGAGAAATTCTCTGCCTAGGAAACCCATAGAAAAAAAATCTCCGGCTGGCAATTCCAGAGAAAAAAAATTCTTTGCCTGGAAATTTCAAAAAAAAAATTCTTTGCCTGCCAATCTCCTGCGTTCCTCAGCTTCCGCTTCCAGCTTCCTCTCACTGCTCCCTGTAATCTGGCTCTGATGCCATGTTAAAATGCGAACTTGTTTGTATTATTCAGCAGTGGTTTAAATAATACAACAGCAACAAACGAATTGCCGGAGGTTCAAACCAACCAGCTACAATAGCATTTTGTTATAACGAAATAACAAATGCACAACAGGACAAATAATGAAATAACAATAGCATAACTACGCTAACACTTTCTGCCACAAAACATGCTCTGATACAAGGTTTTTGCCTTTCTCCTACAATTCTAAAGACTATCGTCTACAATGTGGTGGTTGATGCAATGTTTTTTTGGGTGATTGTGGCTGATGCAATTTTGATGGGCTTCTTGTCATCCAAGGGAGGGGAACCACATCGCTATGTTTCTTTTGCAAATTTCCATATGGGGTGGTAGCAAAACTCTTATGTTGGAATGTTGTTGTGTCCACCCACATTCCTCCATACAACCCTTGTCCTCATATCATCTCCAAGTCCTTGTGACCTCTCAAGTTTTGTTGGTCAAGTATCCATTGCATCCAAAGTAACATCCATGTCTTCATCCCCCATGATCAATATTTATTATGTCACTTTCCATGGAACTTTATCTCCTTAATTTTGTTGTATTGTCTACTCCACTGTCATTATCTCCCTTTCAACTTCTACTTACTAGGTTTGTTCTACTTGTGCAACCTCTCTCTTGGTACCGACAATAATACTTGCGATGCCTCCTTGCGAAGGTTGACTCTTCAAATGCGCAAGTGTGACCTCCAAACTTCCCCTACTGACTCATTGTGCACTAGATAACACAACATAAGGCTAATACTAAAAGGGATAACTTGGCCTTCCACAATGCATGTAGTGCCTTAGGTTTGTCCAACTGTGGCAACCGCTACAGTTTGAGATCGTCCCTTGGGAGGTATGATCCTCACCATCTGTCTTTGTGGATGGGATTTACATTGTAACTATTACTCCACTTGTTGCGATTATTGATCTAGTTGATTTTCCTATTTTCTTCTCGCTCCATCTCCTTTGCAATGGGTAGTTGCTTCTCACTCCCTTTTGTCTCAAATTCCATGTCCTCTTTGTTGGCAAATGTGTTAGTGTCATCACCTTCATCCACTTCTTTTGATGGCTCTATTGATTGCATCGTTTGTGCCTTTCTCTTCTTCATCATTGTCTTCTTTTTCTTGTGTCTTCCCGGGGCACACCCTTATTTTATCGTTGGCCTTGATTTTGTTGTTGGGGCCACTTTGATCCAAAGGAAAATTGTAAAGGCTCTTTTTGAAACATGCTAAGGTAGACCCAATCCCAGAATTTAGACCTTCTCATAATGTTGTTGCATCTAGAAAGGAGGCAATGACATGAAGTGCCAAAAAGTTTATGTACCACAACAATTTTGTTTAATGTAGTCTCGTAAATAAGTTGTCCAATCAAAATTTATTCCGCACATGATTCTCTTCATGTACAAAACAAGCCAAGTGGGCATATTCTAGGCTTGTTGCTCACCCAACAACCTGGACATCACCACGTTCATTGCACACTGCATTTGGTTCATCTTCAGATGTGGCATTTTCAACCCACAATTGTGCTTCATCAGCTTACTAGCCTCTCACATATTTAGGATGGTGAATTTGTACACAAACAATTGCAATTTGTAGGGCTCTATCCCCTCCCTGAGAGGTCTATGTTTTGTGTCAAGTAGCCCAAATACACATATGAAGTTATTTGGGGAGTATGAGACTGCATGTCCTTCCTTCTGACGATTTTACTTCTCTTTTTTTTGGGTCGTACTTCTCTAGCATCTGTAATAGATACGATTTGAAAAAGTCTATCATTTTTTTATACTTGCATGATGTAGTGAACACCTACTTCTTGGAAAGATGATTTTAACAAGGGATCTATAGTATTCTTGTTTCAACAATTCTTGCAAAATTGTCTTGTAGTTGTTATCCAAATGATTTCTTCTAGGGGTATTTGCATTATTTCCTTCCCATTTGCTTTGATATGTAGAGTTGTTGTCAACTCCTTTCCTTTTCCTTTCTAGTCGTCATATGGAGTTTTTGAGTCACCTCCTTCTTTGTCGCCTTCTTTGTGGTGTCACACACTTCCTTATTCAACTTCCATCTCATGCTCCTATTGCTCTTGATGGTATGTGTGCTCTAAATAACTTCTACGGAAGCCTACACTTGCACTTCCTCCGCATGTTTTGGATCCTTATCGCAACGCATGTTTGGGAGCATATTTGGAAGGATTTCTTTATAACTCCTGGTCTCCTTTTGCAATTGGCAACCTCATTGTATTCCACTTGCATTCAACTCCATAGGTTTTTCAATTTGAATTTCTTTGGTAGTTAATTCTAATTTCCCTAACCACTTTTAGTCCTCTTGTAAGTCAGACGACTTGTTTGCATACTCAAACAACTCAGAAAATCCATATGACTTGCCTAATGGCCACAAGGAGTTGCTAGACAACATAGTAATTAGTATCAAAATGACATCTCCCTCTATCCAAATGACCCATCTCAGCCTCTAGATGATCTATTGTAGTCTTCAAACAATTCATCCCAAACTGTAGATGACCCATTGCAGTCTTCAGATGACTTGGTTGAGCTGTCTTTCCTCACATGTTGTATGACATGACCCTTTATCTAGACAATGCACTTCTTGTTCCAAACTACTTTGCTTGTCTTAGACTGCACACTTCTCCCTAATGACTACAATTTCTTCCTTTGGATAGCACAATTGGCATTTTGTACAAGCCATATAGTCTTGACTTCTCACTTGATGGCTTGCTCCAATTTCCAGACGACTTGTTTCACCCCTCAAACGACCTATTTCTACTACACGTGCAAGTTTTTACTTTATTAGACACATTTTCATTGTCGCGTTGTTGCCTAGACATCCTCTGCTTCTTTCTTGTCCACTATTGGTTTTGCTATTGGAGTGCTAGTTTCTTCTTCTAGCACACAATCTTTATCAAAATCCTGTGTGGTATGTTTGGCTAGGGTTCAAAATTTGTCTTTCCTTCTTTGTAGTTTCATTCCCTCCCTTCAACTTCTTCACTTGTACAAAATTTTGAATTTTATGGTTGCAAGTCGAAGGTTATTAGAAAAACCCTCATTTTTGTTGCAATGCTAGTGTGTCCTAGTTCCAATGCTTTGGTGAAGTGTGCTTCTATGCAACTAATTCATATTTCTTATTGCCTACCTAGTAATTCCATAGTGGAATTTGTCTGGTTGCCATCTTGACATCTTGATACGTGCCCTAGGTTGTGCCCTAGATAGTATTGGTTTAGTGGCCTAGTTTGCTTTGTGCTTGCTCCTCCTTTTTGCTCCTTGGCTCTTTTGTGCTTGAGAATGTGCAAATGAGAGTTTCTCACCCATTTTTATAAGTTGAGGGAGGTAGAGGGACACTTGGCTTCCATACACCAAGTTTACTTCCACTCTCTTAATAGCCACTTCAACTCCTCTAATTGTCATCCATGCAATTAATAGATCCACATAATTTGTTTTTCTTATATGTATTTAACTTCTTCATTGACTTCTCAAATGGTGGGCCCGTAGTGGGAATGTGTGAATTCTATTTCTAGTTGGGTGAAACTACAAGTGTTTTTGGTCCAAACGACCTCTTGATCATCTGAACGACCTAAAGCGTTGGCTTGGATAGCTTAGGGGCCAGATGAGTTGCCTAGATGGCTATAGGATCTAGTGCTTTGGCCCACACAACCTAGGGGTTTAGAGGACTTTGCCTAGACATCCATACAACCTTGTTCTCCTTTGACCTTAATGACCCAAGGGGCTAGATGGTCTACATGGTCATCTAGTAGCTTTTTTTGATGTTTTTTCAATCTAGCTTTAACACCTAACAACTTGACTTGATCATTAGATGACTAGGGGTAACCCTAGGGGTCATCAGAGACTCAAATGACCTCTTGAAATGGAATGGGAAGGGCTAAGAAAACCCTCCATTGTGTCTAGCTTTAGGGTTGTGTAGGGACTTGATGTCTCCACTAGATGACCAAGGGTTGGCCCAAAAAACCTTTCCCTTTTTATAGAGGGCCTATGGGTCGTATGGGGTTGATCACCCCCCCTAAACAACTAAAAAGTTAATCCTAATTACCTCCCCCCTTAGCTAGGCCATCCTGAATAGATTGAGAGGCCCTCTTCACAAGTTGACCTTGGACAATGTGTTAGTGTTGACATCCTAGTTAGATTGCTTAGGAAATTGTTCAAACTTGACAAATGATGGCAGATAGTACTTGTCCTAGCACCATCTCCTTGATACCTAGTCAAATTTTGACTTGCATTATGTCTTTGTTGGCCTAGGAAAAAACAAAGTTTGGCTTCCCTTGTTATTCTTTGTCTATTTGTTAGTGATGTTGCTATCACTTTGTCGTCATCTAATGTGGTTTCAAGCCTATCTTCCCTTATTGCAAATTTTTGGAAGCAATTTATTATTATTTGGTGGTTAATCATCTTATGGATATATCACTACATCATCATCGACCTTCGCGTTTCTTGATTGAATTATCTCTAAAAGCCCGATCTAGGGCTAGAACTACAATTTTTTTCATTGCTCAGATTCGTCAGGGATATACTATTGCTTTCTTCTTTAGACAAGTTGTAATTAATCCTTCTTCCATTCAATAATGCTTGTGTGGGTGCATTGAAGCCATGAATAGGTTTTCTTGACACTTATTGCACATATCTCCATTCAATTTTTGCCATTTTTTGCCTTAAAAATAAAACAATTTGCTTATCCATAAATCACTCACCCAACTGGTACTCTTGGAAGTCTTCTAGAAATTAAACTTGTCACATGATTATCAGTATTTTCCAATACTCTCTTCTTTGTCATGCACCTCCAGGAACATCCTTCATTATTGTTCCATCTCCAAATAGTCTAATTTTGTGGGTTTCTTCCATATCATGTCATAACAATATCAATCCTTGCATATGCTACCTTTGCAATTCACCAATTTAGACATTCATTTGTTTGCTCCTTTAGTGTAATTGTTGAGTTTCTTCATTCATTCTTTGTTGTGCAAATCCAATGGCTACCAAATATTAATGCCTTTGTATTGGGTCTCACTACACTAACGTTTTTCTTTTGGTGGCACTTCTTGTTTGACATGCCTTGTCGTGGTTTGTTGCACATCCTCATTTGCAAGTGAACTATGACCTTCAACATTGGGAAACTTGGCACATACTTATAATAACTTGTGTTTTGTGGTGTCGGACTTCAACTCTTCTTACTCCATTATTGGTTGCATGTCATTTCCTTGACTCCTTGTAGATTGATGTTCATACAACCATGCCATCATGCCAACTACTTTGCAAGTTCATTGCTTTCAGAGTCACTTGTGTCCTATGCACTATATTCTCCTACCCGATTACGTTCTCCAACTTCATGTATTGTGATCCTGTCAAAGGACCCCAAGGAATAAGTCAGTGTGATTGTCGATCTATCCGTATTGGTCTCTTCCCCATTTGGTTCGTAGTTGAGAAGGGTTACTTGTAGCCAAACCTTATAAGTTTTCAGCTTTGACCATTGAGTGGTTGTTTCCAATCTCTTCAATCATACATGCCGTTATCCAACAATTTTTTAACATCTATGGCTTGATTTATGTTTTAGCATGAGGCCATGTGCTTTCAAATTTCACATATACTTGTCATGTTAGAGTTTGTTCCAACATTAGGAAATCACCATGGCCCATTATGCCATCACTCTCTTCTTGTCACCAAGCTGATTTTCCATCTCCATTCTCAAACTTGGGAACAAAAATTCAATTGACACTACTGCCTCCTAACCCATACATAAGCTAGAATGTCATGTGATTCATCGACAACTTGTATGTCATCCTGTATGCCCACAAAATTGTTGGCATTTCTCTTCCTAGTCACTAGTCTCAATTCCACATATTTTGTATTTATCCAAACCAAGATTTTATTCATTATTTCCATCTACTTGTTCACACTTGGATAGTACAAACTTGACAACAAATTGAAAATTTTGAACTCCATTTCTAGCTTCTGAATAATTTCATTGACAAAGTGGTCTCCATGATCACTCGTCAATTGAAGCGACACTCCAAACCTTGTAATGATCTGCTCATATAGGAATTGCATTGTGCTCTTTGTAGAGTTATCTGGAAATACCCTCACATCCACCTACATTTTCAAGTATTTAGTCACTACAACAATGTACCTATGACCTCTTCTCTTGGTCTTCAATGATCCAACAAAATATACGCCCCATCGTTCAAACAATTATTACAACTAAGATGGGAACAATGGCATGAAGTCCCCCCATAGAGGTTTTTTGGCTCATTGGCATGTATTGCACAAAATCACAATCTCCTTTGTGTCACGATAGAGGGTGGGCCACCACATCCCTACTAGAAGCACCTTCCTCACAGTCGCATATAGTCCCATGTGTCCTCTCACAAACACTTTATGAACCTCCTTTATTGTTGTATTCACCTCCTCATCTATTACAAATATCTGCAAAATTTCATCTGGTCTAATTTTGTACAATAATCTAGTAATTGATTGGAATGGTGTTGATTTTATGATCTTCTTTAGTTGCCAATAATTCCTCTAACATCTCTCTTGTTGACAAGTATTGTCCAATGTAGTCGTGCCATGATCGAAGCATAGTGGTTGAAAACAAATGAGTGCTAAGAAATTCATCCATGAATTGTAAACTTATTGGTAAGGTACAACGACGCTTGGTGTTCTCCATAGAAAGCAAAGGGATTTACAAGCAAATGATGTATGAATTCTTGCATTGTGCAGACCATATCTAACTGTTCCCTCTTTGTTGTAGTGTATTTCTTTTCGATCTTTGACATCAACCAACTTTATAAATATAAGAGTTGATCCAACCCAATTGTCCTTGCCTTAACTTGCATCTAGTTGTGAAATTGGACACATCAACGTGGGCATGAAATTCGTTCTCTCAATCTTGAAATACTAGAATGGGTGTAGAAACCAACTTTACCTTCAACTCATCACAAGCATTTTAGTGATTCTTTATCCACCTGAAAGGAACACCTTTGCTTATCAACGTATTTGACAGATGGGGCATTTTTGTAATTTTTTTATGAACTATTAGTAATATCTAACATTCCCTAAGAATGTCTTTAATGAACTCAACTTGTCTTGTTCCTTCAATGCTCATCATGATGCAAATTTTATCGTTATTGGTCTTAAGTCCTTCCTTGCACACTACATGCCCTAACAACTTTCCATATGACACCATAACTTACACTTCTTTGAATTTAGGGAATGTTTAGCATTCATGCATAATCTCATTCATTTGTCCAATGCCTTCAAATGCTCATCCTTCTTCTCGTATGACCAATCGTGCAAAAACACTTTGAACTTGCCCATTGACATTTGCTCGAATATATAAAAAATGATCATTTGAAATGTGGTGGGAGCACTGCATAAATAGGATATTCAATTATGTCTAAATACCATATTATACAATAAAAGTTTATCTTTAGCCTATCCTCCTCATCAATATTGATTTAAATGTAGCCTGAAAATCCATGTAGAAAGGAATAAATTTTGTGCTAGGCTACTTCTTACATAATCAAATCAATAAATGAGATTGAAAACAGATATTTTATTGTCAATGTGCTCAAATTCTAAAATTCCATGCAAATGCAAGATTGATTGCTTTCCTTCTTCAGATGATGATGATGGGAGATACCCATTCACTCACTGTCACTTTGAAGATTATACCCACATCCAACATTTTCTCAATTGCTACATTGACTAATGTCACATAATTAGTTTTAATTCTATATGGCCTTCTTCTCATATGTTGCACATCCATAATCAATGATATTTGATGTATGCACAACTTTGGTGTAATCCCTTGCAAATTCTTGAATGTCCATGCAAAGACATCCTTGTATTGCATGAATATTTTAGAAGTTGTTGCTTTTGAAACCCAGTCCCACTTGTCTCCACAATGGAACATCTTTTCTTCATCTCCCTCGTCGAGGTTAACTTACATCATCTTCATATCCTTGTACTTAATGGTGTTTGGTTCTCTCGCTACTCTTGCCATGTCAAAGGAATGGGTAGACCTTTCATCAAGTGTTGCTGACACTATATTCAACAATTTTTTGGGAAAAACATCTCCTTGTATTTTATGGACGGTTACAAAGTTTGATTGCACTTGACTACATTGTAGGTTCTATGAAGTCCATCATTTTGATCTTTGTCCTCCATTCTTATGCACATAAATATTGGTTGAAAAATATTTAGTCTTTCGTCTGCCAATGAAGTAACTTGTTGTTTGAGTTCCCTTTATCTTCCATGCACTCTTTCAAATCTAGCAAATGTTCTTCATATGGTTCTTGTATGCTTGCCTTATCTTCTTCATCTAGCAAAGATTTACTAGACTCATCGAATGTCGCCAATTCCTTGATGATGGACTAGTTCAAATTTATGACATATTTGTGTTGGCCTTTCTTGAATTTCACTCGAACCTTCTCCCAATTATGATTGACTTTCACCATGTGTAACTACCCTTGTCTCAACAATGTGTTGTAGGGTAGCTTTAGCATGGAAATGACAACAAAGTCCGTAATGATTATTTGGTTGACTATTGTTGCGTTTTGTGCATCGACATACTTTAATGTTGTATTGATTTGTGCCATGCATTCAAAATTTGGGAGACCACAAAAATGGTGTCCCCAAGACTTCCCCAAGTCTTCTCGAGCAATACATTCACACTAGAATCCTTATCAACAATTACTTGCATCAACTTACAGTTAGATGTGGGTCAACTCTAGGTTTCTCCTGATATCTATCATTAGCACCATTAAGTCCATGTATTGATCCTTAGATATTTCCCTTGTTGCATATTGGTGATGTGTCTTCGTTGCCTTCTTCGTATGCATGAGTTCTCTTACCATCACATAATGCTCCTATACTGCACAAAATAAACTAGACATTTTGACTACAACACTTGTGTCCAACATTTGTGTTCTCAAGTACTTTGCTAACATCTCTTCTTCAATCACAATGGGTTCCTTAATTTTTTCTTTCATCATTGTTTTTCTGCATCTCTTTGTCATTTTGAACATGTGACTCCTACCATTTCTCCTTCTTGGTAGGTTTGGGTACTACTCCATATTCTCTACTTAGGTCAACATAAGTGCCAACAAGTGTTTTTCTTTGTCCTTCTGTTGGTCCACCTACGGTTTTTCAATGCCAATAAAATTGACATTTTGTGAGTTGTTGGTATTCACCTTCTTTGGGTGGTTTGCCTCTATATGGTTTCCAGGTCTACGCCATCGACATATATTTACCATGATATTGCCTTCACTAACTGGTGTGTTCATATAATCGTGTGTAAAGTATCCCCATTCTTGACATATTTGACATTAGATAATTGGCATGTCGTCCAAGTTGCTTTGCAATCAATCTTCATTCTCGCCACCATCGGACCGATTTCTAGATTGCGGTTGTCTCCTCCATTGACAATTGTTAAGATAAATATCACTTGTTGCTCCTTGTCAGCTTTTGGAAGTATTGGGTTTTTCTTCTTTCTCCTCTTAAACTGTACTTTCTTGTGTGTTGCGCTTCTTAGACTAAATGGGTATTCTGCAATCGTATGTCCACTTCACAAATATATATTTTTTTGTTAAAAAAATATACATTAAGAGAGACTCAAGAATATACTACAAATCTAATAAACTGTAGCCTTTTGGCTGTTAGCCAAGATGTAGTCTAATAAAAACTACAAATTCAAACTATTCTGCCTACCCAAAAAACCACCCAACCTACCAATGGAGCTTAATACTATAGATACAAGACCCTCTAACAACCTTTATCAAGGTAACAAATGAAGAACTGCACTAAAACAGAGAAGAATAGTCTACACTAAGACTTTCAATAGAATTTGATAAAACTTCACAACCACAATGAGGATCTAAAAAGTCATAGGGGATTTAGGAGCATCAGGTCTTCAGTTATTGAATGCAACTCTTTCTGGAAGATTGGGGTCAAGTCAATAATAAAGCCTTGCATTGCTAATCAAGTTAGCCATAGATTTTGGCATTGCCATCAAGAGACTGAAAAAGGAGAAGATCGGTCCTAGTTTGGTCTGGCCACCACCTAGGAGTGAAACCATAACAACTAATATCTCCTTTGTCAAGAGCCCAATTTGCCATAACATCTTCCACTCAGTTATGTTCTCTGGGCAAATGATTGAAAATAACCTCTTGAAAATTGGATGCGATTAACCTCATTTTATCTATGATCCTTTGAATTCTCTAGTATACCTTATTAGGCCTTGAGGTTGATTTTAGGTAATTGATCATAATTTGAGAGTTTGACTTTGCTATCATCCTTCTCCAACCCGCCTTTAGTGCTTCTTGTAAACCTTTCAAAATACCTTGCCCTTCAGCCAAATTATTGGATAGAATTTCTAAATTTTCTACAAAAGTAAAAATTGGAGTACCATCCTCCAACCTTTCTATCCCTCCTATACTAGCTCTTCCAATATTTCCTCTGGATGCTCCATCCATATTATTTTTTCCAAAATTCTATGGGGGAGATTGCCATTGCTTTTTTTAATCCATCATTTGACTGGTCACTTTCTTCCTTATGTATTGGGTTAATCCATGACTAATATTTAATCGGGCCATCATTTGTTCCCATAGTTGATTTGAATTATGTGGATGAGTTAATAAATGTTGGACACTCTCTGTCACATTTTCTATGGTCTTTAACGAGACACAGTGGATGTCCTTAATCTCTTGTTGAAATATTTGCTTATTTCACTCTATCCAAATGTTCCAAGGAAGAAGTTATTCCTGTCCAAACTATTTGGTTCACATACCAATTATTTCCTTCTTGTTTACTCCAATATCTCCATCTCTATTCTATGGATTGTTCATTGGACCATCTTAAATTTAGAAGGGAAGCCATCCTCTTCCACAAATTAGAAGCTATGGGGCATTCTATGAACAAATGGTTTAATATTTCAATGTTATCCCAACACATTAGACATTGAAAGGGTCCATTAAATCCTTTCTTCATAAGCTACTCCCCTGTGAGTACCCTTTTATGAAGTAGCAACTAGTTGAAAAACCTGACTTTTAGCCATAAATTTTGAGCCTATAAAGATCCTGTGCTGGATGGGGGTTAATATGGCTTAAGGCTAAATAACCTTGAGCTACAGTGTACACTCCATGCCCTGAGCTATTCCAACCATTGCAGTCCTCAACTTGTGACCATGAAGACGATCACATTTGAAAGAGTCTGAATTTCCTTTCTTTGATATTCAAAGTTTTGGATTGGCTAATCTTCAACTAGGATCCAACATCTACCCACCTCCCTTCACAAATATTACAATACATCTTTAGAAATTTTTGTTTGTATGTCCCTCTATCTTGGATTCCAAACACTAAATGTCGTTTTTCTCCTTCTTAGCCTTTACATCATTGATCATTTTTTCCAACTCCTTTTGCATTGCCTAGATTGTTGCATTGAGATCATCTCTTTCATGACTCATACTCCCACTATATATTATTGTCATATTCATTTTACTTTCCAAGTTTAGCATATGGTCGAATGCTTCTTAGTAGACTATAAGTGGGGCAACCTTCATCTTCTTCATTTATCGAGATAATAACCTATCTTCAAACAACCTTTTCTATAGCTCTTCGACTGGTTTCACCTCCATTTACCTAAAAATTATTTTAGATGGCGGTTGTATGACTTTATGTTCTCATATTTCCTTTTATTTATGCAATATATCTCTCCAATAATATTTGAATCATCCTAAAGCAGTTTTAATTCTTTGTTGAATTCCTCCTAGAGATTTCCTCCATCAATGAATGCTACTTCTCTCTTTAGATTCCAATCAATCACTACTCTACGCAATTTTGTTGGGAATAGTCACAACCATGTGTTTTCATTTATCACATCCTTTTCTCACCATATTGTCTCACACATCCCATTATGGTGTTCAGTGGTAGTGGTTCATCAGTTTCCTCGCTGCTCAACAAACCTTCTTCTGATGATCGATATTCTACAAACAATCATCGCTCATTACCTACTTCACTTCCACTCTATAATCTCCTTCATGAATACAAAAATATTGGTTCATATCTTGTGGTTTCCCTTGTGCTTGACTCTCATACCTCACACCTCCACACATTCTTTCTCATACATGTGCTAGAGTTACTAGTTGCTCCAGATCTTCTTGTGCATGGTCTACATTGGCACCCTTCATCACTTGCACATTCTTTTCAACCTAATTATATTTTGCTTGTTGTGAGTTCACTTGCACATCTTCCTTTTTCATAAAAAATGATGTTTACCACCGCTCAAATTGATCTTCGTTTAGACTTCTTTCCTCGTGAGGGTTCCATACCATTCCATTTTTAGTGATGAGACTCCAACTCTTTTGTTGTATTTTGCACATATTTCTTTGCCAATAAGTTCACTCAACACATTAATAATTTGCGCATTGCCAACTTTTTGGCCATGTGTTTTGTTGTTGTGTAGTTCCTTGTTATTGTGATTCCTCATCGCCATGCGGTCCTTCATAGTCACATGATTCCTCACCATCATAAATTACACTTTTATAAATTCTTTGTCCTTGTGTAATCCTCCAAATCCTCATAGGTTCTCTCATTATTTTGCTTTCCCTTCTCCATCCACATCTTCCATGTCCTTGCGTTAGGTTATTTGCCATTCACTTCCTCCCTTTTTCAAATTTCACCATAGCTAGTGGTTTGAACTTTAAACAACAATGATACCAAATGTAACACAACAATGGTACTCTACATTTGAAGGAACTGTTAGCAATAAAATGTTATTCTCATAGGTTAAACAATTTCCAAGACCACATAACAATTAAGTATTGTCAATATCATGCGTATAAATCACATTTCAATAATGAATGGTAATCTCACATAAAATCTTATAGAAAACTTTATTGAAACTATTAAAGCAATGCATAAAACAAGGCTTCTTCGAGTTACTTATTACATGGATTTGTATTCAATATAAAGATACATGAGACTCTTCACATTACATGACTCTTGACCTTTGATCTCCTTAAACTCATGGGAGAACTTAACTCTTCATATTCCTCTCTTACATAATAAATCTCACATATTACATAAAGAAAAAGTCTCATGATTGCTCATAACTCCCTACTTCTAAACTTGACACATCACACTCATAACTTTCACTTGCTTTTTAGAGACCTCATACAATTATATGACACATGATCACACTTAAGAACTTGACACATATTATAAACACAAATATTAAACACACACCATATTATAAATATTTACAAAGGTACCAAATAATGTAATACCTTCAACACCCCCGTAATACATTATTTGGTGTGAAGGTCTCTTTGCCTTCAATCTTTGACTCTTGTCTTTGTTCTTTGACTTTGGCTTTCGTATTGCTTGAGATTTTGGAACTATCCTATTAATATTATGCTTGTATTTTCTTCTTCTGTACATCTTGAACCTATATATGTCAAACTTATTATTATTATTTTTAGCATTCCACAATCTTATTTCATTCTGATTTATTTATCCAACCATGATGTACTTTGATTTAATTTTTATGACATGCATCATTCATTTTGGTTCATGCCTTTTATTATTTTTTTCTTTTGTCATGTTTTCACCAACTGTTTTTTTGTTATCAAAAACATTAGTGCCATTACTATTTTTTTTTGAATGACTTGTATTATCATTTTTGTCAATTTTTTTTCAATTTGGTCATCTTTTTTGTCTATATTTTTTTCCATAAGGGCTCTATGAATTATTTCATTTTCTCCCTCATTTTCTATTTCTTGAACTTCTTGGACCAAGTTTCCTTTTTTATTCTCCCATTTTAGATATTGTTGTTGTATCGATGGGTATCAAGATTGATATTGCCTTGGCTGATATCTTTGAAAACCTTCCTTATTGCATGTGATAATAATTTTTCCTCCATTTAGGTTGAGATTGAGATGATGTAGCAATATTATTTGATACTTTTTTCTTTGATATCAGAGCATTATTTGTCATTTCATCTCGGGTTGGATTTTCTATTTTATACTCTTAGAATATGTTGACTAATGTTTTGTTTAGCACTTGAAGAGAAGTGACTAAAGGTTTTGAATTGTTTTAGGAGCACTCTTAATGTGACTTGAACAAGGAACTTGTCTACTTTTTCTCCCATAGTTTGTAATTTAACTTTTAATTCTGTCACCTTTTGAATAAAATGCTCTATACTCTTTCCATCATCAACAATTAGAGAATACAACTGTGATTGTAAGTGTAATATGGTTGCTTCATTCCTTCCCTCAAATATTGTGCATAATTTTTCCCATGCATTTTTTGAAGTTTTTGCTTCACTTATGTGTGCCTGAATTTCATTAGATATGCCAAACATAATTAACATAAGAGCTTTAGCATCATCATATTAATTTTTTATTCCAATTTCATCTTTTGGAATGTCTCTTTTTCCATTTACCACATCCCAGAGTTTTTCAACAATGAGTATCGATCTCATTTTGTTCTTCCATGGAGTAAAATTTGGTCCTTTTAGAAGTTGTTATTTAGAAAGGAAATTTTCACATTTGCCATAATTCTATTTGCTTCAATCTTCAATTTCTTCAAAATTCTTCAATTTCAAATTCTTTCTTTTTATGACTCCCTTCAATTTTATTCAATCAATAATTCAATTTCAATTCAAATATAAAAAAACTTTCTTAAATTTTAAATTTTCATTCAACTTTTTCAATTCGTCAAATTCTTTTTTTTAATCAATTTCAAATATCAAAATTTCTTATATCTCCTAATTTCAATCAATCATCAATTTAATTTCTTCTTTCAATTATCAATTCAATTTCTTCAATTATCAATTCAATCATCACTTTCATAATCATCAATTTAGTTTCCTTTTTATTCTTATATCCCTTTTGATTTAATTATTTTCTTCACCAAATTTAATTTCTTTAAATCAATTAATTTCTCCAAATTTTAGTTAAGTTTATTTTTATATCTCCCAATCATTTCATTTTCCAGATTATTATCTTCTTATATCTTCCAAAATCAAATAAATTCAAATCAATCAATTCTTTTCAATTCCAATATGCGTTTGACTTATTAAAGGTTTAAAGATTACCTTTAGTTTAGGCACTTATCCCTTGCATTCAAACATCTTGTTAGCACACAATTAAACACGCCTCTAGCTACATGCTCAACCTTCTAAAAATAATTTTGCTTCTGAGTGTTTCTTATTTGATGATGCTTTAGTGTTAATCACCCACATATTGCATTTTTTTAGACATACTCAGGCATTTCTAGAACACTCACAAATAATGCTTCTCTGGAATTATACATTCATCTTCCTCCTACTCATAGCGCTCTATGCCAATGTTTTTTAGCACACTTTCTCTTCTCATTTCAACTATAAAATAACACATTTTCTCTTTTGAGTATCTCCTCTAGGCATTCCCTCCTTTATGGAATACAAAACTTCTAGATACTCGTAGTAGCTCAAATTCTTACTTCGTAGCGTTTCTCTCAAGCCTTTCACACTAGACGTTTTTCCACCAGAATACTTCTCCTCTTCCTCAAAGCACTTAGTATTTATTGGTTGCAATGCATTCAGAGTTGCATTTGTTATAACAACAGTCTCTTTAGCCTTCATTTTTTCTTCCTTTTCCAATATTCTTCTCTAATATCCTTCTTCCTCCAATATTCATCTTTCCTTCAATCTTCAATCTAGTCACTTCAATATTTCTCCTCCAAACTAGTTCAACGTCTCAATATTCCTTCAGAATCACCTACTCTCACTCTCAAACCTGCAAGCAATTTCTTCATTGTAACTCTCTTCCAATCCGTTTGCTTTCCTTTGTTCCACCTTGGATAACTAACGTGGCTCTCACCAATGAGGTTTTGATATCACTGTTAGCAATATAATTCTATTCACATAGGTTAAACAATTTTCAGGATCATATAACAATTCAATATCATCAATATCATGCATATAAATCACATTTCAATAATGAACAATAATCTCACATAAATCTCATAGAAAGCTTTATTGAAACTATTAAAGCAATGCATAAATAAAGCTTCTTCGAGTTACATATTACATGGCTTTATCTTCAATATAAATATACATGAGACTCTTCACATTACATGACTCTTGACCTTTTCTCTCCTCAAACTCATGGGAGAATTTAACTCTTACATAATAAATATCACATATTACATAAAGACAAAGTCTCTCATGATTGCTCATAATTCCCTACTTCTAAACTTGACACTTCACACTCATAACTCTCACTTGCTAACTAGACACCTCACACACTTAATTACATGACACATGCTCACACTTAAGAACTTGACACATACTATAAACACAAATATTAAACACACCCTATTCTAAATATTTACAAAGATACCAAATAATGTAATATCTCCAATAGGAACATAGAAGAGTAAATGACAATAAATATTAAGAGTAAACAACATTCACCATTATTACGAGAAAATATATTCAAAAGTAAAATGGAGCACACATTGTCATTTGTATTCATTTATTAACAATAAACACTCATGTATAACAACAATATAACAAGTCTATGCCATGTATTCTTCTCAAAAAATTCTCACAGAATGTGTCATACAACCATACTATGCCAATGCTGATCATATTATTAAAAACTTGGTTGGGATCTATTTATACTATGCTCAGATAGGGAAGGCAATTTCCTACTAACACAACTACCTCACACCCATCCCTAACTACCTTACATAACATCTCATAATGCATGGAATTCTTTTTATTTGTACACTAATAATGTTTTCCATTTAACACATGACAATATTTTGACAAACACTTAGTATACAAACCATACAAAATAACAAAACTTAAGTGCAATCAAAATTATTTCTATACACTCTCGTTCACACTCAAAATGGCGTTTGAGGTGACACCATGTCAAAAACTAGTTGCTATAGTTTTCTCTTGTACATGTTGTTCTATGAAATAGTATAAAATTCTCTATATAACAAAAAATATTAGCCTCTTAACATTCTGCTAGCTTTAAACATAAAGGTAATGGTATTCTAATTTCAAGAGCCTTGATGAGCACAAGTTGTTTTCTCTCTTATTCGAGGCTTATACATTGATTTAACCATATTTTTTTAATCTATAGATAGCTACGCAATAATCAATCCATTGTGAATACTTTCATTGAATACCGTTCACCCTACGAAGCAGAGAATTCTCCTTTTGTAACTTCCCCATGGTGTTTATGATTTTCTTTGCTTGTGTTTGATAGTCATTGAAGCTATCTTGGGTTCCACATAGCTTATCTTGGAATGAGATTCCTTTGTTTGGAGGATTTGGTATCGAAGTACTTATGCTCCCCATTCTTGACTGTGATCATTACTATTGATAGACCTCTACCCTAGCTTCTGAAACCCCAGTTTGATTCCTCAAATTTCCTCTTAGGCACCTCCAAAATTTTGAAACCCTAACTTCTCCAACATAAGTAATATTTTACTTGATTTTATCATTTAAAAAAAAAATCCATTACCCCTTAGAGTTGCGGTGTATTAATCTAACCTTTTTGTGTGACTAACCTTTGGCCATTTTGTTTGTTCTATGGTTTTGATGCAAAGCCAAGCCCAAGCTCAAAACCAACCCACTATGGACTCTACCCAACCATCCTCTACCACACCTAACCTACCACCTTTGAGTGGAGACTTATTCACTCAATGTACCTCTTTTCTACAACATACCCCATTTTCCCTAGATACCCATCACAATTATGACTCTTACCCCATTATTACCACCATGGCCAATATTGAGACCGTTTCTTCTGATACTTCTAGTGAAGCTAGTCTAACCCAAACCGAACAAATTTCATCACCTTTTGATCCTTCAACATCAACCTTACCCTCAATCACCATTCCAAAACCTTCACCCACTTTTACTCCCATTTTCGACCTCCTATCTCAATCCCTCATTAATTATTCTACCACCCAAAATCTTATCCAACTTTCCACTTCTATACCATCTCCACTCCAATAGTTAATGACCCAAACCCAATCAATGTAGTAACCCATTCCATTACCCCACCCTCTACCTCCTCCTTTCTAGCTACAAATATTGGACCCTCCCAACCATCTTCTTCTACACTCCCTCCCCAATCTAATGTCACCACTACCCCACCCTATACTATGGTATATGGTATACCAATTCATGACCCTGATATTTTTGTGCCTAACATTCCACCTACAACCAACCCCATTTTAACTTTAGCCTCAAAACCACCTACTAGCACCAATACTCCACCTCAATCTAATTTTTACAATGTCTAAGCACCACCCCAAATTCAATCACCATCCAATATCCCTATTTCTCCTCAAACCACTCCCTTTACTCAAGAATATGTAGCTTCTTCCCAATCCCAAAATCAATCATTTATTCTACCCCAAAAATCCTCCTAAAACCCTCTCATCCATCCTTCTTACCCCCAATACCCAACTATCTCTCAACAACTATTCCAATATTATCAATTGCCTCAACAACAACAAACTCAACCTACACCATTCCAAATCCTTCAATACACTCATCCACAAGTCCCTCAACCTCCTCCCCAACCTCAATATACACCATCCTAAATTTCTCAATATATTCCTCCACAAGTCCCTCAACCTTCTACCCAACCTCAATATACACCATCCCAAATCCCTCAATACACTCTTCCACAAGTTCCTCAACCACCTCCTCAATCTCAATCTACACCATTCCAAAACTAATCATCCCTTCCACAAGTTTCTCAACCTCCTCCCCAATCACAACCAAACCCTTTTCATCCAACCTCGTCTTTCCAACTACCCCCTAATTTACTTTAGTATTATGCCCAACACCCATCCTACACCCCTTATCATTCACAACCATTACCACCCCAACTGAACACCCAAACCTATACCTCCTAACCTCCCAATTATATCCCTACACCTCGTAATCCCACTCCCTATCCAACACCTTCACTATTTATGCCAAAATCATCTTTGTAGGATGAGATACAATGACTTATCAGTCATATGAATGCACTTGAACTTCAAACTATGGGCATAGGCTACCAAAAGCCAACCCTTAGCTAAATTTACACCCAACCCATCCATCCATCTGTACCTACCTCGATTTACCCTTATAAATTTGAGTTGCCCAAACTTGAGCCTTTAACCTGACATGGGGATCCAAAAGAAATTTTGAGTAAATAACTTAATTCTTGCTTCTTAATTAGTGGTAGTGACCATCTCTTTCTCTGCACATTTGGAATTTATCTAAGTGGCATCACCCTTGAGTGGTATAACACTCTCCTGAAACATAGTATTTATACCTTTGAGCAATTAGCTAACCTCTTTCTTGAGAGGTTTGCCCTCTTGGTTAAAAAGAAAACCAACCTCACTGATATTTATAACCTTAAATAATTTGAAGATGAATCTATTTTAGATTATGGAGCTTGATGGCAAGCAATGATCAATGAATTACCTTTTTACTTGCCTATCACTGAGCTAACTCACCTCTTCATCTATAGTTGTAATAAACATATCTCCTTACTCCTCCAATTACAACAATATAGGACCTTTGAAGAGGCATTAGCCCAAGCCAAGGTCATTGAGGACATCAAAATTTAAGAGGGTGTCATAAAACTTAAGAAGAAAGAGTGGACTAATAAAATCAAAAGAGTAATGCCACTTCTTCCAAATCACCCCAAGTCAATCAAATTGTTCTTACCACACCACCCCCTACCACCACTATCCAATCTCCCACACAATATCAACCTCAAATAACACCTCAACCATCCTTAACTCAATTCGTTGCTTCCTCTTCCACTTATCAACCTTTGCATAAGCCTCATTGAGTGCCAAGACATGAGTTTACTCCCCTTGTTGAGCCTTTAGCCAATATATTCCACCATCTCATCGAATCCCAAGTCATTACCCTACCTAAAATTAAACCCCTTTATGATCCCAATAGGCCCCTACCCCAATATTATAAACCACATATTTATTGTGTCTATCATCGTCAACCGGGTCATGATATTGAACATTGTATGCAATTTAAAAACATGGTCCAAGACATGATAGAATGGGGGGACATTCATGTTGATAATTTATTGGTTCCCCCTAATTAGAATCTTGGGATCTATCAACATCTATTACGCCAACATAACATAGCCTCCACATCCGCCACACCACCTAGCCAAGTAAATCATATTGACCACAAACGCAAATTTGTTGGGATGGTGCATGTAACCACTTGAGGTCAGCACCAAACCAACCCCCACAACCAATCCCAAACTCAATTTCCAATCCAATCCTCACATTCACCTATCCTTGACCTAGGTACTAACATCTTCTCAATATCTACACATAACTCCTCTACCTCCACCAATCAACCACCCATTTCTACCATCGCTCCAACATCAACCATACCCACTACCCTTCAATATTCCTCCATAATTATCTCATCATCACAAAATGACTCACTACCCTCCTCGGATACCCTATCACCCTCCATTCCTATTCCTAAGCAAGCATTGCTAACCCTTACCTCTTCATATCCTACACCACCTTTGCCACTACCTCCCATTACAAACCACCCCATGTTGACATCCCCCTCTAATCCTATCAAATATTTATCACCCTCTCTCCATTTATCTTTCGATACCCAAAAAATACTAATTCCCATTCTCACCATATCCCCCAAACCATTACCACCTAACCCTGTCATCACTCTTGCCCAAAAATTAACTCATTATCTTAAACTTACCCCCCATGTTCAATTCCTAATCACCATACCCTCCACTTCTTCATCCAAAAATCACACACCTACCCAAACACCCCTTCCATTACTCAAATCCATAAACCAACCCCTAATTAACTCTACATTTGTATTACCAGAAATTTCTCTCAACACTATCCCTCAATCAACATCATGATCCTATTTCCTCATCCGAGGACACCCCTACCACTTCTATCATTATTTCCTCACTACCCCCTACAATCCCACATGTTACTGTACATATGACTAATTCAGCTATAGGTGAATACTTTATACACAATGAAACCATTAAAAACCTACCACATGTAGAGTCTATCAAATATTTTGGTAGACCATGAGATGAGCCTTTCACCATAGGCACTATTGTACCCTTAGGCTCACCACCTACCCACACCAATTTTATTTATGGGGAACTTGCTATACCCACATCATCATCCACCTTCATCTCCTATTATGACCATTTTTGTGCTAACATTGACTATATCTACAAGCCATTTTTTGCCATACGATATTTTCAAAAATATCATTGGTAGGGTTTTGGCTTAGGATGCTACGAGAAAGGAACTCACATGCCCATTGACATTCCAGGTCAATTACCTAATACCCAAGAAGGCCTTGGCTATATAGGTATACCTTCCCTTACCTCCTTAACCAAAGCCCTTTCCATCCACAAGGAGAATGAGGAGATGATAGACCACCCTAATACCATACCCTCACCACACCCCCACATCCTCATGATATCTGTTGACCTATTTACCCCTCTCCAAATCACTACTAATCCTGATCGCTTATTACCTATCCAAATCGATGCTATTGATATGAACCTTATTCCTACAATCCCACAACTTGATGAGTTTTTCCAAACCACCACCATTCATACTAGCCCCTATGATATCTCGAGGGGCAAATTCGAAGCAAACTTGGAACAAATTTCCATCACTCCTAATCCTCCATCCCATCAACATTCGATAATCAACTCTACTCAAGCCACTCGCATCCCTCCCCTTTCTCCTAACACCTTAGATGATAAGCAAATGCCTCACCCACCTAAAATCCCTCCAACTTGTCTCAAGGATACTCCTCCTACCTCACCACATACCCCATCCACACCTCACCATTCTCCCTCCCCTCGAGTGATGAATTAATTTAAGCACTCATGTTTAAGCCTAATGCATTAGGTACCTCCAACCATATCATCCATCCATTCACAAGAATCCCATGAACCACTCCCCACATCGATCCTCCTCATGCCTACCACTTCTTCTTCCAACACCCTCTCTACCATCTCTTCTTCCCACACCCTCTCCACCGTATCTTCTTCCAACACCCTCTCTACCACCCCTTCTTCCAACACCCTATCTACCACCTCTTCTTCCAATACCCTCTCTACCATCCCTTCTTCCAAAATCCTCTCTACCACCCCTTCTTACAACACACTCTCTTCTGCCTCTTCTTCCAACACCCTCTCTACCACCTCTTCTTCCAACACCCTTTCTACCACCCCTTCTTCCAACACCCTCTTTACCACCTCTCCTTCCAAAAACCTCTCTGCCACCTCTTCTTCCAATACCTTCTCTACCATACCTTCTTCCAACACCCTATTCATTATCCCATACCCCTAACATGGTCTAATGCTCACAACTCTACCATTCATCCTATATCTTTCCTCCATATTTTCCATATTCTCATCCTTATCCATATCAAACTTCTCATAATCCAATTTCCACTACACTTCCTTTCAATTGGCCTCATCCACGTTGTACACCTTGACCATCTCACTCAAATTCCACTTCATCCCTATACATCCATCATCGACCACATCATTTGTCCCATTGCTCATCAAATTCACCCTTCTCACTCCTTCATACTCCACTAGCTTGGGGACTAGTTTCCCATTCACCCCTAATTTTGACTACGAGATTCCTTCCTGCCTTCCCCTTGGTTCAGAGGAGCATCTTACATTCCTTTGCCTCCGCTTCTTCACTTAGGATCCTTTTATGCATAACATATATATATATACATCCACTATAATCCTTGTACATACACTATATTTCTATCTACTATTGATAAATGCATGCCTATTTGTACATATCACCTCTCCTTTTCACATATTTTTGTAATCCTTTTTCCTGCCCATCATTGTGGTTTGAGAGAAATTAGGAGCAAAAAATAGGAAATTAATATTGTATTCAACCTTAGGAATAATAGGTTACATTGGTATTTATACTCGTAAAAATAAACAAACTTAGGGAATATAGGGAAGTTAGAGAAATAGAAGAAATAGGGAGGAAAAGAGAAAGGGAAAATGAGTTGGTTCGCCTTGCCGCCCTTGCCGTCCAATCATGCCCAATCGATTGCCGTTCAAGTCAAAATTACCTGCCCAGTAAGCTACCGTCCAAGGAGGTAAAAAGGGTAAAATCCAAAGCTTACTGTTGAAACATTTTTTTTTACCTTTTTACTCCTTTTTGCTCCTTTTACTAGCTTTATTTCCAACATTCTCCCCCTTAAAGTTGAGAGGACTGACTATACAGTCTCTCGGCTTTATATATTGAGCTTTAGCTATACCTTTGGTGAAGATGTCAGCAATATTATCCAAAGTGTTACAATATTGAAGCTCAACTATTTGTTGTTCCACCATATCTCGAATGAAGTGATACTTCATATCAAAATGCTTTGATCTGCTATGGTGGACTGGATTGTATGCCAACTGAATGGCACTTATGTTATCACAATACAATTGAGTTGGACCACTTTGAATTTCTCCAATATCTTCAAGAACTTTTCTTAACCATAGGGCCTGAGTACTAGCATGAGTGATGGCTATATACTCAGCCTCAGTTGATGATAATGCTACAATAGTTTATTTCTTGGAACTCCATGTAATTAGTCTTGATCCTAGACTAAAACAATTCCCTGATGTAGATTTCCTGTCATCTATGTTGCTACCCCAATCACTATCACTGAAGCCAACTAATTTCACAGAATTACATTTTTGGTAATGGATTCCAAAATCCAATGTACCTTTTACATATCTTAAAATTCTTTTAGTTGCTTGTAAATGCAGCTCAGATGGACTAGCCATAAACATTGAAACTAGAGAAACAACGTATTGAATATCGGGCCTGGTGTCTGTGAGAAAAATTAGACTCCCAACCATGCTTCTATAAGTGGTCGTGTCAACCTTTGATGCTCCATCGTCCTTGCTCAATTGGATCCCATGTCCAGTAGGAGTTGCAACTGATTTGCACTGCTCCATGGAAAATTTCTTGATCATGTATCGAGCATACTTGTGTTGACATATGAAGATCTCTTTATTTGATTGATGCACTTCCATTCCTAGGAAGTATCACATTAAACGAAGATCTTTCATCTCGAATTGTTTCATCATGAAGTTTTTGAACTCCATATTCATTTTATTGTTACTACCCATAAATATTAGATCATCCATATACAAAAAAACTATGAGAATGTCTACTCCATGATTTAGGTAGTACAAAGTTGGTTTACTTTTGCTTCTTGTGAATCCATACTCACTGAAATAGCCATCAATGCGTGAGTACCAAGCTATTGGTGCTTGCTTGAGGCCATAAAGTGCTTTATTCAATTTGTAAACAAGGTTCTCTTTTCCTTGTTCTTGGAAACCTTGAGGTTGTTGAACATAAACCTCTTCTGTCAAGTATCCGTTCAGAAATGCACGCTTTACATCCATGTGTTGAAAATTCCATCCTTTATGGGCTGCTAAGGAAAGAACTGATCTGATTGTCTCTTGTCTTGCAATAGGAGCAAAAGTTTCCTCATAGTCAATGCCATATTTTTGAGTAAAACCTTTTGCTACTAGTCTTGCATTATGCCTCTCAATGCTTCCATCAGCATTGTACTTGGTCTTGTAGACCCATTTACATCCAACATATTTTTTTACCTTTGGGTAGCTTTACTAGCTCCCATGTATCATTATTTTTTATAGAGGTTATTTCCTGTTTCATGGCTTCTTGCCATACATTTTGAGTACATGCCTTCTCATAGCTAGCTGCTTCTAGCTGTGCACTAGCCAATAAAGCATAACTGACAACATATCCTCTAGGTTCTTGGGAGTTATCATCCCCATACAATTACAAATTCTCAAGTTGTTGCAAAACTGAATTCATTTCATTAGCTTGGCTTCTCGTGAATATTTTTTGGAAATTTTGATCCAACATCTGAAAGGAAGGATGATGTTGTAAAGTTCTTTTGCCTCTTGATGGAGAGTCAATGTCCATCGGTGAAGAATTTACTGATCTCTATGGAGAAGGACTTGGACTGGTGGTTTATGTACTTGATGTAGTACTCCTGCTTGGCCTTGGAGGGGGTGGTGTGCCTTTCTTGGGAGACACCTATTGTACCTGCTGTATTTGTGAAGAATTTACATCTTAGGACTCATCATCAACAAAATTTCTTTGATGACCCCATTCTACCCCTTCATCAAAAATTACATCCCTGGAGAGTATAACTTTATGAGTCTTGGGATTGTAGAGTCTATATGCCTTTGTAGACTCACAATACCCTATAAATATACAAGCTTGACTTTTTGGATCAATATTCTTCCTTTTCTCATAAGGAATGTGTGCATATGCTAAAGAACCAAACACTTTGAAGTGCTTTACATTAGTTTTCTTTTCGTACCACGCCTCATAAGGAGTGACACCATCTAAACTAGAAGTAGGACTTCTATTTAGAATATATACACTGGTTCTTACAACCTCTGCCCAGTACATACGAGTTAGATGCTTAGTATGTAGCATTGATCTTACCATATCAACTATGGTGCGGTTTTTTTGCTCTGCCACACCATTCTATTGTGGGGTATAGGCAATGGTAAATTGCCTTTTGATCCCACTTGCTTTACAATATTTCAAGAATGCTTTTGAGGAGTATTCACCTCCTTGATCTGTCCTAAGAAATTTTACATAATTCCCATTTTGATTCTCTACATTGTTTCTAAAATCTATGAAGCAATAAAAAGCTTCATATTTATGTTTCAAAAAATAAATCCAGCACATTCTAGAGAAGTCATCTATGAAAGTGAGAAAATAATAATAGTTTTCGAGACTTTGTGTTTGCATTGGTCCACAGATGTCTGAATGTACTAACTGAAGTGGATAGCTAGCTCTCCATGCTTGTCCTTTTGGAAACTTCGACCTTGAGTGCTTTCCCAAAGCACATCCTTCACAAACCTCCTTTTGTTCATTGATTTTGGGAAGTCCTGTCACCATAGCTTGAGAAGTTAGAAGTTTCAAGCTAGCAAAATTAAGGTGACCATATCGCAAGTGCCAAAGCACACTTGGATTTGTTATAGCTATATTTGCAATTTGAGCTCCTCCTGGCTCATCAAATTTGAGAGGGAATAACTTGTTCTTGGTCATGGGGACCTATGTGATGACACGATTACAATTATTTTTATCAAAAATGATATATTTTCCTTCATCAAATACAAGCTTGTAATTGTTCTCCATCATTTTTATCCTCTAATTTGATTTAGGATTTATAAGTGGAATCTAGAGTAGCAAATAAATGTTCTTTGCCACTCATATGGTTTGAACAACCAGTATCCAGAATCCATGTGTCATTTAGATTATGTTCTGATTGTCCATATGACAGAAAAATATTAGAGGTATCATCTTCTTCTCCATAATTACCCCGCATCTCTACCAAATATTTTGACCAGCAATCACGAGCGAAGTGACCTGGCTTGCCATAATTGAAACAAGCTGATTTGGACTTGTCACTTCATCGCCCTTGATTTCCACTTTGTCCTAGATTTCCTCCTCAATTATTTCCACCTCTTTGCTGATTGCCTCCTCTGTATGAGTTGCCTCCTCTGTTATGATTGCCTCCTCTGTAGTTGCTTCTACCTCTACCTCTTTGCTTGCCTCTGCCTTGACCTCTTCCCTGTCCTCTTCCATTGTTTTCATTAGAAGTGAAGGCCTTATCATCGCCTCCATAGCTGGTTTAAGGAGTTTAAGGAAACCTATCTTCATGTGGCATTAACGATCCGATTAATGCATCGAATGTTAAAAGGGAAATATATTTGGATTCTTCTATAATTATGACAATATGGTTCCATTTCTGTGTAAGTGTTCACAACAATTTTGTTACAATTATCTCAGGCTTGATTGTTTCACCTAGTGTAACCATTTTATCTACTATTGCTTTTACTCTAACACAATAATCATCGACTTTTTCATCATCTTTCATTCGAAGATTTTCAAAATATCTCTTCAGTGTTTGAAGCCTTACTTGCTTCACTTGATTACTACCTTGGAATCCATCACTCAATGCTTTCCATGCGTCTTGAGCAGTCGTACAAGCAACAATTCTAGGAAATATGTTTTTCTCCAATGCGGCTTGGAGATGAGAAAGAGCAGATGAGTTGCTCTTTTTCTCTTCTTTTCGAGTTTTCTTGTCTACTACATTAAGTGTGGTCTAGTCTATGGGTTTTGTATAGCCTTCCTCTATGATGTCCCATAAACCTCTTCCTATGAGAAGGGTCTTCATATTTATAGACTAGTACTCATAGTCATAACCGTTAAATTCTGGGATAGGTAAGCTATTGTGTGAGGCCATAGTTACAAAAAAACTCTCTTGGTTTGACGGTTACAAAAGTACTTTGCTGAATGAAATAAAGAAGAAGGAAGAAGGAAGAGATTACAAATTTAAGTCAAATATGACTTGTTCTACTCTATCATTGACTGCTTGCTCCTCTTGATGTGGGGATGCGATCTCTTGATTTGTAAAGTTATCTGCCACTTCTTCATCGTCACTTATTGGTATGATTTCTGATGATGGTGGTTCTAGGATTTCCACTAAAATGTTGTAGTGTGTGTACTCTAATTCTTGTGGTGCAGCTTGGATGGATTCTGATTGTTCAAATTGACTTCTAAATGAATTATCTTCAAAATCCACTTCGTACCCTGAGTTAGGATGCCTTTGATGTGCGATTACTACGTTTTGAAGTTGACTAAACACAATGTTGAGTCCATAACCTCTTACCTTTTCATCAAACATTTATGCACCTTCTCTTGCTAGAATTGCATGTAAGGCATGATAAAACCCATTAGGTCTGATCATCAAATGCCTTTTACAAAATACTAAACCTCTTAGGCTTAGTAAAAACTCTTTCCTTTTAGGAAAGTTATCAATTTCTCTTTCAATCTCTGAGTATTTCACAAAAAAGTGAAATGTACAATCTCTTTGTGGATGACAATATTAAGCCTTCAAGGCTTTTACAACAAAATTTTAAAATTTGAACTTATTAAAGAACATTAAATATTCATATTTAATAAAAAATAATTTTATAATCATTAAAACCTAAGTTTTAAAATAATTAGAAATTAATTTTTATTAAATTAATATTTAATAATTTTAAATTTCTAAAGTTTAAATAATAACAAAATTTTAAACAAAATTTATCTCTAGCCCATTCAAGCCCGTGACCTCTTGATAGTCACAAAACCTTAGACCAATGCGCCACAGAGTTTAATTTAAAACTCAAAGGATCCACGATCCTTTTTGATGCAGGAGCATCCGAGGGCAGCAAAGCAATCGAGCATCAACCAAACTTTTTGTTGTTATTTTTTTCTAAGTGTTGCAATGTTATTTTTTCTAAGTGTTGCAAGAAAAATATGTGTTGCGATATCGCGACACAAAAAGTGTCACGATTTCGCGACCAGAACGGAAGATAGGGGAGCAGCGGACACAAGGTTGCAAAATCGCGACCACCGTAGAGAAAACAAAGGCGCAGAGACCAAAGGTCACGAAATCACGACATGTCACGAAATCGCGACCACCACAGAGAAAACAAATGTGCAGAGACCAAAGGTCGCGAAATCGTGACCACCGTAGGGGAAACAAAGGCGCGGAGGCCAAAGGTCGTGAAATCGCGACCAAAGCCGGAGAACAAAGGCACGAAGGAACAAAGGTTGTGATTTCGCAACATGTCACGAAATCGTGACCAAAGCAAGGAAGGCAAGGCGCGAAAGAAAAATGGTCACAAAATCACGACATGTCGCAATTTCATGACCAGAGTAGGAGAATGGAGGACGATAGACAAAAATGGTGCGATATCGCGACAGGTCGTGATATCGCGGCCAAAACGAAGAGAGAAGGCTTGACGGAGGAAATGTTGTGATATCACGATATGTCGCGATATCGCAACAGGAGCAGGAGAGAGAAAGCACAGGAGGGAAATGGTCGCGATATCACGATCGCGATATCGCGACCAAACAGGAAAACATGCACTCCTAGCTTTCTTAAAGGCGACCCTTCATGTGCGGCAAGTTAGTGGTAGTGAAGCAGCAGTTCCAAAGAAGGATTTCAACGAGCATGTTGGCCACTCGCGCAGGATATTTGGAAGACGCGTTTAAAGCAACTAACAACAAGCAGCAGATCAAGAAGAAGATTCTGTTGGATATGGCAGCCAGTCGTGCACCTCACCTGGAGTCTCATAAATGCAACTTTCCAGAATTGTCCCAGGTGGCAATTGTAGATCGTGGGAAGTTTGAAAGCACAGAGGGTCGGGACCTCGATAAAAACCCATGGATTGTAATGAGAGGGGGTTGGCAAACGACAGTTTGGCTATATATTCTTGTAAAATTTTTTCGAAGTATTGAATACAAATTTTGGGCTCTTGTTTTTCTGGTTTTCTGTATTATGCAAGATCTGTTCTCCACCAAGTGCTCTGAAGGCTTGACGGAGGAAATGTCGCGATATCGCGACGGGAACAGGAGAGAGAAAGCGTAGGAGGGAAATGGTCACGATATCGCGACATGTCGTGATATCGCGACCAAACAGGAAAACATGCACTCCCAGCTTTCTTAAAGGCGGCCCTTCGTGCGCGGCAAGTTAGTGACAGTGAAGCAGCAGTTCCAAAGAAGGATTTCAACGGGCATGTTGGCCACTCACGTAGGATATCTGGAAGACGCATTTAAAGCAACTAACAGCAAGCAGCAGATCAAGAAGAAGATTTCGTTGGATATGGCAGCCAGTCGCGCACCTCACCTAGAGTCACATCAATGCAACTTTCCAGAATTGTCCTAAGTGGCAATTGTAGATCGTGGGAAGTTTGAAAGCACAGAGGATCGGGACCTCGATAAAAACCCATGGATTGTAATGAGAGGGGGTTGGCAAATGGTAGTTTGGCTATTTATGCTTGTAAAATTCTTTCGAAGTATTGAATACAAATTTTGGGCTCTTATTTCTCTAGTTTTCTGTATTATGCAAGATCTGTTCTCCACCAAGTGGTATCAGAGCCAGTAGTTCCTGAGTGTGTAGCAGATCGCCGGAGGAGAGGCAGTTACACCAGGATCTGTGGAAGGGATTGGAATTGGGTGAGCATAATAGCTCCAAGGAGAAATCCTATTGGTGGGAGAGGCATGGCAACAACGGAAGATGTTCGAGCTTTGCAGCGGCAAATGCAAACCCTACAAGAAGAAATGCGCAGAATATTGGAGCCAAGAAGAGACGAAGGTAGTGAAGAGGAAGATGATGAAGAAGAAGACCAACCTGAGGAAGAAGAAGAAGTAGTAGATCCTGCTTAGGCCAGACTATACAAAGCCATATCCCAGATTGGGAAGAGGCCGAAGATGGAGGTTTCCACATATTCCAGGAACCTTGATCCAGAGGAATTGATCGACTGGATCAACGACCTGGAAGAGTACTTTGAGTATGAAGAGGTTGAGGATCCTGATAGGGTCAAATTCGCAAAGACCAAACTGAAAGGTCATGCTAGCATTTTATGGAAGGGAGTGCAGCTGGAGCAAAATAAAAGAGGGAAAGAGAGAATAACTAAGTGGGAACGGATGGCAAAAAAGCTAAAGAGGTAGTTCATCCCTGGTGATTATGAGTTAGACCTACTAAAGAAAATGCAAGGATTGAGGCAATCAAGCAAGTCTGTGAAAGAATACACAGAGGAATTTCATAAAATAATGATTAGAACAGGCCACTCAGAGGCCAACAAGTAGAAGGTAGCCCATTACATTAATGGGTTACGAGCAAGCATTCAAGAAGAACTAAGTCTAGTATGGATGACCACCATAGAGGATGCTTACCAATTTGATTTGAAGGTTAAAGAGAAGCTCAATAGGAGGTTTGAAAACAAGAAAAGAGGAAGAGGTCGTGGCGGAAGGACCAGCGGAAGGAACAGTGGAAGAAGAAATGAAGATTCTCAAAAAAATGGAGAAGGTAGCAGCAATCAAGAACAAAGGAGAGAAAATACAGACCGCCCCCGTAATCAGAATAATGGTTACCGAGGGGGAAGAGGCAGAGCTGGACGTGGACAAGGAAGAGGAAGATTTCGAGGGACTTGCTTCCAGTGTGGTGAAGAGGGACATCACCAATATGAATGCCCATAGCAGCGAGAAAGAAATAATCGGAGGCCGGAAGGAAATGCTAGAGTAGCAGTCACGGATGAAGATGCTGGATCTGAGCATTCTGAAGAAGCTGAGAGAGGAGAAGTAATGATTGCAAGGAGAGTCCTGCTGAATAAAGAGGGAGCTGCAGATCAGAGGAAAAGCTTATTTTGCATGAGGTGTAAATGCACGGGTAAGATTTGTAACATTATCATTGACAACGGTAGCACAGATAACCTAGTTTCAGAGGGAATGGTTACAAAGCTACAACTAGAGAGAAAGAAACACCCGCATCCATATCGGATCGTGTGGTTGTAGAAAGACCATAAGGTTTTGGTCAATGAACAAGTGCTCGGTAAAATTCAGTATTGGAAATTACCGTGATGAGGTCCTGTGTGACATTCTGCCCATGGATGCGTGCCATTTGCTGCTGGGAAGGCCATGGTAGTTTGACAGGTGTGTGGTTCATGATGGCCGAGCCAACACCTATTCCATGACCAAGAATGGAATGCATCATAAGTTGAAACCCCTGAAGGAGGTGGAAGAAAAGGTATGTGGCAGTGCAAGAATTTGCTTGGTTGACGGAAGAAATTTTTTAGATGATTTAAAGCATGAACATATGTGTTATGCATTAATTCCTAGAGTCAGGGATATAGAATGCAAAGATGCCCTAGCAGAAGTCCAAGAGCTGTTGAAGGAATTTCCAGATATCATATCTGATAATGTGCCTAAGGGTTTACCCCCAGTAAGAAAAATCAGTCACCATATTGATTTGGTGCCAGGGTCAAGCTTGCCCAATAAAGTTGCACATAGAATGACACCTGTAGAAACTAAAGAACTAAACAGGTAGGTCTAGGAGTTGCTAGAGAAGGGATTGATTAGGAAGAGTCTTAGCCCGTGTGCAGTACCTATAGTACTAGCACCCAAGAAGGATGGAGAGTGGAGAATGTGCACAGACTCTCGAGCCATCAACAAGATCACAATAAAATACAGGTTTCCACTGCCAAAGATAGATGAAATAATGGACTGTTTGAGTGGAGCCAAGTACTTCACCAAAATTGACCTCAAGAGTGGTTACCACCAGATCCGTGTCAGGGAAGGAGATGAGTGGAAGACAGCCTTCAAGACAAGAGAGGGTTTGTATGAGTGGTTGGTCATGCCATTTGGGCTGTCCAATGCACCAAGTACCTTCATGCGGCTGATGAATGAGTTACTAAAAGAGTTTTTAGGAAAATTTTTCATTGTTTATTTAGATGATATATTAATATTCAGCAGAACCCTGGAGGAACACCTGATGCACATCAGGAGGGTTTTTGAAAAGCTGTGGGAGGAGCAGTTATTAATAAATCTGAAAAAGTGTAATTTTGTCAAGAAAGAGTTAGTATACCTGGGATTTGTAATCTCAGTAGAAGGTCTGAAAATGGACCCTGAGAAGGTGAGAGCTATCGTCGAATGGCCTACTCCAAGAAGCACAACAGAGGTAAGATCATTTTATGGTCTAGCCAGCTTTTACAGAAAGTTCATAAGAAACTTTAGCAGCATTTGCGCACCCCTCACAAAAACAATGAGAGGGGATAAGAAAGAATTCAAGTGGACCGTAGGGGCTAAAAGGAGCTTTGATGCATTAAAGAAAAGGGTCACAGAACAGCCTGTTTTGGCACTCCCAGAATTTTACAAAGTATTTCAGGTATACTGTGATGCCAGTGGCAATGCAATAGGGGCTATACTGAGTCAAGAATGCAGACTTGTTGCTTATTTTAGTGAAAAGCTCAATGATGCTCAAAAAAAGTATTCAGTTTATGACCAAGAATTTTATGCTATAGTTTAGGCTCTGAAGAAGTGGAGGCATTATTTGTTGCCAAAAGAGTTTGTTCTATTTATGGATCATCAGGCATTGTAGTACATCAACAGCCAAACAAAACTGAATCAGAGGCACATGAAGTGGGTTGAGTTTCTCCAAAGCTATACCTTAGTGTTAAAGCACAGAAGCAGGAAATCAAACAGAGTTGTAGATGCCTTAAGTAGAAGGCAGAATCTGCTGATTGAAATGATAGTGGAAGTGGTAGGATTCGAAGAACTGAAGGGTCTTTATCCTGAAGATCCTGATTTTCGAAGCCCGGACGGCTTGCTTGGCACTCATTACGTGGACGAGGACAAAATGGTTAGATTTCCTAATCCAAGACGAAATGTTGTTCAAGGGAAGTAAATTATGCATTCCAAGGAGTTCCATGCGGGAGAACTTAATCAAGGAAAAGCACAGTGGAGGACTGGCTGGGCATTTTGGTCGGGATAAGACCATTGCCCTGGTGAATGAAAATTACTACTGGCCGCAACTTCAGCAAGATGTGAAAAAGTTTGTGCAGAGTTGTAGAATATGCCAGATGGAAAAAGGCGTAAGGCAAAACATAGGATTATACTAGCCGTTACCTGTACCTGAGAGGCCATGGGAGGACATAAGCATGGATTTTATTCTTGGATTGCCCAAAAAACAGAGGGAAAATGACTCTGTATTTGTGGTGGTTGACAGATTCTCCAAGATGGCACATTTTATTCCCTGCCAAAAAACAAGTGATGTAGTTCACATTGCAGGGTTATTTTTCAAGGAAGTGGTACGACTTCACGATCTACCAAGAAGCATAGTTTCTGATAGAGATACAAAGTTTGTTGGGTATTTCCGGAGAACATTGTGGAAGAAGCTGAAGACAGATCCGAAGTTCGAGTTCGCATACCACCCACAAACTGATGGACAGACAAAGATGTAGAAGTCTGGGTAATTTATTAAGATGCTTGATAGCAGATAAACCCAAGGGATGGGATTTAGTTTTGTCGCAGGCGGAATTTGCATACAAAAATTCTGTCAATAAGAGTACAAACAAATCTCCATTCCAAATCATATATGGAAACAGTCCAAGAAATGTTTCTGAGCTAAGAAAATTAGATAAAGGAGAAAAGTGCAGAGGCTGAGAAATTCGTGAAACAGATGAAAAACCTGCATGAAGAAGTGAAGAAACAAATCACAAAAATGAATACTCAGTATAAAGCAAGAGCAGACCAAAAGTGGCGGTTCAAAGAGTTCGAAGTGGGGGATGAAGTCATGGTCCATCTCAAAAAAGAAATATTTCCAGCCAAAACTTATAACAAGTTGAAGATGAAAAAGTTTGGGCCATGTAGGATACTAGAAAAACGAGATTCAGGCAATGCATATGAAGTGGAATTGCCAAGTGGGCTTGACATTTCACCTATTTTTAACATATCTGATTTAGTGGAATACCATGAAAGAGATAGTACAGAGGCACCAAGCACAGAATTGTGGAGCATTCCAGCGTCTAACCCAACCAAAGACGAGATCGAGGAAATATAAGATACTTGTGAAGGCAAAAGCACAAGGAACAAACAATATTCTGAGTATTTGATCAAGTGGAAGGGCAGACCTGTAGAAGATGCAACTTGGTTATCGAAAATAGAGGTTGACCGCCTGGGTCTTCCTCTCAAATATTAGAAGTGAGGATCACTTCTCAATCCACCCCGGGTGTCTGATGCAGGAGCATCCGAGGGCAGCAAAACAATCGAGCATCAACCAAACTTTTTGTTGTTATTTTTTTCTAAGTGTTGCAATATTATTTTTTCTAAGTGTTGCAAGAAAAATATGTGTTGCGATATCACGACACAAAAAGTGTCACGATATCACGACCAGAACGAAAGATAGGGGAGCAACGGACATAAGGTCACAAAATCGCGACCATCGCAGAGAAGACAAAGGCGCAGAGACCAAAGGTCACGAAATCACGACATGTCACGATTTCGTGACATGTCACAAAATCATGACCACTACAGAGAAAACAAAGGCGCGGAGACCAAAGGTCACAAAATCGCGACCACCGCAAGGGAAACAAAGGTGCGGAGGCCAAAGGTCACAAAATCGTGACCAAAGCCAGAGAACAAAGGCGTGGAGGAACAAAGGTCGCGATTTCCTGACATGTCATGAAATCGTGACCAAAGCAGGGAAGGAAAGGCACGAAAGACAAATGGTCGCAAAATCGTGACATGTCGCGATTTCGTGACCAGAGCAGGAGAACGGAGGTCGACAGACAAAAACGGTGCGATATCGCGGCCAAAACGGAGAGAGAAGGCTTGACGGAGGAAATGTCGCGATATTGCGACATGTCGTGATATCGCGACGGGAGCAGGAGAGAGAAAGCACAGGAGGGAAATGGTCACGATATCGCGACATGTTGCGATATCGTGACAAAATAGGAAAACACGCACTCCTAGATTTCTTAAAGGCGGCCCTTTGTGTGCGGCAAGTTAGCGGCAGTGAAGCAGCAGTTCCAAAGAAGGATTTCAATGGGCATGTTGGCCACTCACACAGGATATCTGGAAGACACGTTTAAAGCAACTAACAGCAAGCAACAAATCAAGAAGAAGAATCGTAGCCAGTCGCGCACCTCACCTAGAGTCTCATCAATGCAAATTTCAAGAATTTTCCCAGGTGGCAATTGTAGATCGTGGGAAGTTTGAAAGCACAGAGGATTGGGACCTCGATAAAAACCCATGGATTGTAATGAGAGGGGGTTGGCAAATGACAGTTTGGCTGTTTATGCTTGTAAAATTCTTCCGAAGTATTGAATACAAATTTTGGGCTCTTATTTCTCTGGTTTTCTGTATTATGCAAGATCCGTTCTCCACCACTTTTCAACTATGCTTTCCAGATGATTTCAAAAAAACAAAGCAAAATAGTTCCCAACGGGATTCGAACCTGTGACACCTAGATCACAAGCGCTGTGCCTTAGCCACTTGAGCTACACCCACGGTTGAGTATGGAGGAGGAGGGTTTTGTATTTAACAAGCTCTTGTCATCGATTGTAAAGAAAAAAAAAACAATAATCCCACATTTAGTAGGATGAAGGTAATGCAAGGGTTTATAACCCTGGGTGCACACCTTTTGAAATGATTACCTTTGGGCAATCAACGATCGCACCTTTTGCCTTTGATTAACCAATCGTTCCTCGCCATGTTGCTCCCTTCACTGCCACATTATCTGTTCGTGTTAGCTTCTGAGTTGTCCAGTCAATGTGGGTCTTGTTCTCCTCTCACCACGTATCACTCTCTGATTGGTTATCCTACATCGCTCCTATATCCATGTGCTTGTTGTGTTGGCCTGCTCCAGAATTCACCTCGATCTACGTGCTTTAGGTTCTCTCACCTCGAGCTACATGTTGTGGGTCCCACCTCAACCTCGCTATGGGCTGTGTGCTATGAGCTTCTCTCTCCTCAGTCCTTGAGCTTTTCTCGCCTCAATCCTTGTGCCCTCTTGGCTTCGGCTCTGATACCAGATGTGGTTTGAGAGAAATTAGGAGCAAAAAATAGGAAATTAATATTGTATTCAACCTTAGGAATAATAGGTTACATTGGTATTTATACTCGTAAAAATAAACGAACTTAGGGAATATAGGGAAGTTAGGAAAATAGAAGAAATAGGGAGGAAAAAAGAAAGGGAAAATGAGTTGGTTCACCTTGTCGCCCTTGCCATCCAATCCTGCCCAGTCAACTGTCGTTCAAGTCAAACTTACCTGCCCAGTCAGCTGCCGTCCTAGGAGGTAAAAGGGGTAAGATCCAAATCTTATTGTTGAAACAATTTTTTTTACCTTTTTTACTCCTTTTTGCTCCTTTTACTAGCTTTATTTCCAACAATCATGACCTTTTATTGGCCCCTTTATAAGTACCACATATTCCTATTGTCACCTTTTTGTTTGGTCTTTTTCTTCGCATTCCCCCTTTTACACCATCACATTTTTTTTATCATGGAAGGTTCTTACCTCTTTAATCATTCACCTTTCCTTTCATATGCAAGGGTATGTATATGTATTTCACAATCCTCTTCCTTCTTGCATCTCTTTTTGTCTTCTTATCTATTTCTTCATATCCCATGGACCTTTCCATCACTCATCCATACCTGGTATCCTCCTCAAGTGTGCATATATCCAATTCAAAGCCATGATGATTTAACGTCTTCTTTCGTGACCTATCGAGACATACTAGAATACACACATCACACACATAATTAATATTATTTTTGACTAGGCAAAATGACATCATGATTAGTCCTAATACCTATCTTGGCTCATCGTATCTCCTTTAGTGGCCCAAAAACCAAGGGTTCATGCTCTCAAAAAAAAGAAAAAAGAAAAAGAGAAGAGAAAATATAATGATGATGATATAGCTTGAATCCTTGGGCATATTATATGATTCCATCAGGGCTATAGATGCTTGTCTGATAGTGAAGAAAAATTGATGGACCGTGTGCTATCTCCATCGAGGCTATAAAAACTTGAATGGTAGTGGAGTATGCCTTCATGATGAGCTTAATTTTTCTCATTAGGGCTATGATTGATTAAGTCCGAACCTATTCAAAAATTAGGTTAATGAACTCACTGCACACACAATGATTCTAGGATGTTTTGATATGTCTCAAGGGACCTCCAATCCTAATGGCCTTGCATGGGCACTTCATTACTTGAGAGGAGCACTAGGGTGTTTGAGTCTCACAAAATTTCTTTCGGATATTATCCTCCCTCCTTTTTCTTCCATTTCTTTCTTCCTCTTTCACCATGGACATTATACACCCTTGTGTATTTCAGGAAATATTTTTTATTAATAAGGTAAGCATTTTTCTTTTCCCTCATGATCCTCATCATTCATTATTCATTTACTCCTAGGATCATATCCCTTATCCATTATTAATCCATTTTATTTGTTATATATTATCCTTTTAACATCATTTTTATTCATCATGAATTTACTTATGTTTATTAACCTTTAGCATTACATGTCTTCCATTAAATATTAATTCACTTATGTTTATTCTCACCCATTCACATTAACCCACCATATCATTCATTGTCTATCTACAAATCATCCACACAAAAAGCATACATACATGAACATAGAAGCATAAAGTCATACATATATATACTTGTCCAAAAATACATCATGCCCATAGGCAATCCATAAGTATAAAAAAAATACATAGATGTATATCAAACATACAATCAGGATCGTAGGCACTCATGAAACCTAACCACTGCCTATCGATGACTGCTCATCTTCATATTTATCTCTACTCATTCAAGATCCTCATATTTCTTGAGCACTCTTATCCCCACTAATAGCCTATGACCCTATTCCCTTTGGCAAACGGGGCACCCATGTAGTGATAGATTATACTCTTGAAGCTGTACTCCTATTGTGAGACCATGATCGTGAGGAGCATTCGGGTAGTGGGATGCACTGAATCAAGAGCTCATTCTCCAACACTTGAATCCAATATTATGACTCATCAAGATCCCTTAGCATCGATAGATCCACCCCTTGGTCCTGATCCTTCTTCGTTCGATCCACCTCTACCTGTAGCTAGTAGACCTAATTGTGGAACTTTGAGCACTCTCTCCTCAAGTGCTCCTGATAATCACTCTTCTACATGTGCTTAGCCTACAACCTCCCCACCTGACATCGAATCCCATATCGCTCCACTATGATACTATCTTGTTCTAGGCTCCACTGATCTAGCCTTGCTACTAGCTCATTACACTTTACCAATAGCATATCCCTCATAGCCTCCAACTCTCACAACTAAACCACTCACTACTCCATCTCCTTCTCCACCACCCTTTGTACATCGATCATCCCACTCTCATAAATGCTATGAAGGTTAGCTATCTCCATCGCATGTTGTCCCCTCAACCTCTATATATCCTCCTCAACTACCTGTAACTGACCTAGGGTATTATCCCTCTCCTCTAGGGTCTATCACCTATCCTCATTCAACACATACACCTATATCCTTAGATTATCCAAAGTAGCATCATCTGCATCTCTTCCTCCAACCTCCATCAGGATATTAAGAGACTACCACAAAGCCTTGTAATACATTATCATGCTTTCATCCTCCACTCCATCCACATCCACCATCATATCATTATCATCTTATACAATCATCACCTCCTTGTGAGGCAAGTGCCTATTCAAATCCCTCCTCTAGTATACCACAGGCATTGGAGGAACTCCCTACTATAGATTATACTATCTCAATATTCTCTCATCCTAGAAGATATTATGCTCTTCCGTATGATGCCCACAATACCATATCCTCCTCCACACCCTCAAGTGGACCTTGTCTTTATCCCATCGTGGACCCCTCAGGCAAGACCTCCACACTACTTGTTCTAGCTATAACTATTATAACCTACCTTGATAATGCTCTAAGTTGTGTAGTCTATTACTACTATAACATTGCTCCTTCTTATGCTCCCATCATATAGAATACCCTATCTCTCTGTCTAGCTCTACATGTGCCTCCAATGGTAGCCCTGATGGCCTCTTTATCACAAAATACTCCTATACCCATACGTGAAGGAGAAAGCTCACTCCTAGCCCACATCTCCCTCTCCTTTGCACCTCATACAACTATTTATAGGTCTATGCTAGTAATGTTGAAGCCCATGCAAAGACCATATCATACTCAATCATGTCCATCACTACATCTAACATGTTCCATGGGAACCATGTACCTGAAGAGTTTGGAAGTATAATGTTAGACATTATACTCATCATGATCACATGGCGTACAGTGAGAATTTTACCTAAAAAGTGGTACTCCACAAATACCCCTCCATGCCCAACATCCTCCACCACCTCAACTGCTCGATCCCCATACACTCTCCTTAGAACTCTATCAAACTCTTGAGTCTCCACCACCACTATCCTATATCCTTATACCGATAGGTGAAATAATCGATAGATATCCTCCAAGGTGATGGTAATATCCCCTACAAGAAACACAAATATGTTGCTCTCACAATCCCACCGCTCAGCCAATGTGGTCAAATATACTTAGTTAGAGTGCACACTCTCCAAATGTACCACATCCCATAGCCCAATTCTCTGGAGCCACTCCAAATCATCACTACCCAAACCATTCTTCCATACATCCTTATATAGGTTATTGAAATGATACCTCGCTCATAGCAACTCCCCCTACCATAATTACATAAACATAACAACCCATTCGTACATTATCACGTACAAATATACACACTCAAACTATCAAAAAAATATTTACCCCCATCCTGTTCTAGAATCATCTTAACCCATCCACCCCACTTTTAACCTAACTCACCCCTACCCTGACCAAACTCACATTTCCCCCCACCTATTTTAATCCCACTTAGTCTATCCCCTACTGATTTCCCTTTCCCCATTCCATTTTACCTCACCAATCCCCTTCTTTTTGTCTCCTAGCTCTCACCATATTCATAGAGATGGTCATGATTATGACCATATCTGAGGAGATGGTCACACCTCAAAACTCCATTTTCCCCCTGAGACCATCCCAAGGAAGATGGTCTCACCCAACCAAACCCTCCCTCCCCTAGCCACCATAACCCTCATTTCTTGGTCGTAATAACCCTCCCTTTTTGTTTTTTGATGTCCTCCCCCACCCATTAATTAAGTAATTAAATAATTATTTAACTAATTTCCCCATCCCTCTCCATAACCTACCCGAACTCCTTCCCACACCCCACCCAATTAATTAATTAGTTAATTAATTAAATAATTAGCTAATTAATTAATTAGTTAATTAATTAGCTAATTAATTAATTAATTAGTTAGCTAGTTAATTAATTAGTTAGTTATTTAATTATTTAATTAATTAATTCAAATTAAATCTTCCCCTTTACGCTTCCACCCATCCAATCTCTTAACCTCACAACAAGAAAAATCATTAAATAAATAAAAAACAAGGCATAGACCACTTACCAACTGCCTCCTGCCAGCATCGCCTACCATTGCAGCGGGATTATGGAGATGCCAAATGCAGAGGCCTACCCATAACTGCATCCACACCCTCACCCATGCTTTCCCTGCTTGTGAAAGCCATATAGTCTCTTCTATTGCTCTGTTTCATCACTCATGGTTGTGAAAATGAGCCTCATGACTGTGAGCTGCCTATTTATAGGTATTTTACTTGATCGCCCAAGGTGATCATGTGACCAGCCTTGGCAATTGCACGCACACACCCTAGGCAACCCTATAACCACTTGACATGATCTCTTGTGCATTGACTCTGCCCGATTGCATCTTATCCTATTCTATGACACCTTTATCTAGGTAGTTTCCTAAGATATTGTCTATGCCCAGGCGATCTTCTTCCTGACCATATCCCCAACTCTTACCTTGTATTTAATGCACCATCTATCTTTTCAGCCTGGACCATATCCCTACAGTGCATTATTTTATTTTTACTTGCCTCCTTGGGCATTACTTTTTTACTTTGCCTCCTTGGACATCCTTTTTTTTACATTACCTCCTTTGGCACCCTTTTTCACATTGCCTACTTGGGCACCTTTTTTACACTCATCCCCTTGGGCTATGCACTTTTTTTAGCTCACCTCCTTAGGCTACACATTTTTTTTTTAATTTTACCTTTTTACGCAATGCACATGGGGTCCCTTACTGTCTGGGTCTGCCCCTTTTCTGTGGTTGTATATCCTTTCCTACCATATCCATATATACCCATTCTTCCTCCCTTCCCAATAGTCTTACCTTTAATTCCTATAGGCCCATAATTGCCACATCCTTAGAAAGCATTGAAAATTTTATTCTAAGGTATGAAATCTCCATTCCGCACAGTTCCTAGTGTATTTTGGAGTAGATCTGCAATGAGTGTTTTCCAATCCACTCAACACTTAGATTTTTTTGCCTTAAAGCGAGCTAAATTTCATTCTACTCAGTTTATAGTGTATTTGGAAGCGAATTCCAGGTGAGTCCCGATTTCATAAAATTTTTGGGCAATGATGACGTCAATGCCAAAAGAAATACGGAATGACAATCGTGTTTGTTTTTGCATGCTCCGAGTGGCTAAGTGTTGATGAGTTCTCATTCCGCTAAGTTTCAAGAGTAATTGAGTATGAAATGGTGATAAAGAGTATTTTACACAAACTCCAAAGTGAAAAGGCGACCTAGGCTATTTTACACTGCAAAGGGTATGGAATGGTGACGAAGTCTTATTTGCACTAGCTTCAGTGCGGATTAGTGATTCTGTATTTTTACCAAGGCAAATATGACGTCAGCATACTTTTTGTGCGGATTACGTTTTGATTGAAGCTAAATAAGAGAAAAAATAAAGTGAGCGGATTGATAGCAGAATGCATCCCACTTGGTCCTTAGTGCATTTTATGCCGAAATTTGATTTCATAGAATAAATGCCACAAATGATGATGTCAACAATTAAAAAGTGTAGAATGGCACTTTTGTATTTCCTCACCAATTTGTAGAGTATTTACGGATATTTAATCACAACCATCCACAGTGGAGATCAACAACCTAGAAATTGTTGATATTGTTAAAGTATTTAAAAAGGAATTATTGTCGAACTAAAGAGCAATCAGTTGGAGGGTAGGAAGATGAAGTGATGGAGGATTTTCAAGAATGATAACCGAAAGTAGTTGCAGATCTATGATAGAGTGAGCTTCCAAGAATGATTGAAGGATTAGATGTGGTCTCTAACGACCTGAATACCAACTGCCATCAATGAACCAACAAGTTGCAGAGAGCCAAGCTGCCATGGCAGATTACTCACAATGGATTTCCCGGAGGTCATCAACCAATAAGATAATGCCAGAAAAACTCTTTGTTGAGCTGTAAATTTGTGATCTTTGTAATGTCTCCTTAATATTATTTCATTTTAAAAAATATAAATAGAGGTCGAACCCTCATTTTTAAGGGTCAACTCTAGTGCATTTGCTTGCCCTATTGTAAATATTCCTGTGAGCTAATGGAAGGAGCATTACTCTGATTATTGACTCAAAATTTGTCATCTTCACCATATTTGTGCAAGAGGTTCAAAGCTTTGAGCTACATTTCTATTAATACTTTAGCGGTTAGTTCATTCCAACTTATTGGATTACTAGTTGTGAGAGTAATTGAAATCTGTTCATGGTTAGATATGTATTAGGAAGTTTATTTCTATTAAATCTAACTATTGGTTTATTCTGCTAATTTGGATTATCAATATTAGATGTTGGAATTGCTTTATGCAATAGATATCTATTTATGCTTTAATGTATGGATATTTCATGGGTTTGGATACTATTAATTTTGAATGGGACACTAGAACTAGTTTGTGGGAGTTTTTTGCTATAGTTGCCTATGTTGTTAGCCTATCCGACCATTTTTTCATAATATCTCTAACCCTAAAACTTTTCTAACCCTATTATAAAAATCCAATTTAAACTTTAATTGTGTCAAAACCATATTAAGTTGACAAGGAATCAACCTACTATGGAGTTTGTATTGAAGTTGCTTTTGATCCATCCAATGTTGAGTGTCAAGCTGTGACTATCGGGGGTATGCATGGATAGAAAATTGAAAGATAGAAAGTCACAATGTCGAGTAAAACTTGATGTCAATTTGGTGCCCAATAGTTTTTGGCACGCCTGGTGGGACCAGTTCACAAAGAACATGAAAAATCATCATATGAATTATTGTTTTATCTCTACCCAAAGGAATCAATATTTGGTGAATTGTCTTGACCTTGTTAAGAGAATAATAGTAAATTCACCTGGTGACTCCTTGGTCTTGAAACCCAAAAAATAATTACCCTTGTAGACCAGTGTCCTTTCATGTATACCAGGTCATTCAAAAGAAATAACCCTGACTCCTTTTTCTATTGTGAGTTACCTTATAGAGGGTCCACTGTTATAAGGAATTTAAACCAATATTTTCATTCAAAATAAGAGCTTCCTAAGGAAAATCCTACAGTTAATCCAATAGCCCCTCCAATAGGACCTACACCTAGAAACATGGCTAGAAATGCAGCCCCAAATCAGGGTAATGTACCCCCAAATCAGCCTTTGTAGAAATACCCTAGTTGGAACACAACTGGTCCCCTTAGATTAGCCCATATGCATGAAATTCCTCAGGCTGTATCTCAGTATATTCCCACTTATGATGGATCTGGAAAGACCTCATATGAATACTACCAAGATATCTTGAATCTGGCAGCAATCCATAATATAAATAATGAAGATATTATTGTGAGAATCCTAGCCCTATCCTTAAGAGGAAAGATTTTGCATTGGTCTATAAATCTTGAAGATAACACCATCACTGAGCCTTTTGTGGAAGAATTTAATGAATTTGCTGACCCTTTCTTCTTGCTTAATCAATTCACATCTATGTAGAAACATCAACAAGATTCTATCTCAGATTTTAACGAGGTTTAGCAGAACCTAGAAAAGAATTCCCCCTACAGCTAGACCAACTACATGCCTTGCTTATATGTATTATATCAGAGCTCTTGGATCAAATCTAGGCCTGCAAACCCAATAATCTAGGGTGAAAACATTTCCACAAGTTTATAATGCAGCAGTTCATGCAAAAAATATCCTAATTAATATGGGGAGATTACCTCCCAAAGCTATGCTACCTTACAATTTGGAAACCACTAATATCCAAATCCAAGATGCTACTTCATCTTATATGGACCCCCTTCATTATCATCTCCATTTCCACAAATGACTCCCATTCCATAGCCAAAAGCACCTTCTGCTATAGTTCCTTTCCCTCCACTTCCTTCTCAGACTTCCCAAGAGCTTTCTATCATCCTTGATATACAAAATACTTTGAAAACTCTGAGAAACAAAATGAATTCAATGGAGAAGAGAGAAATGGAGAGGTCTCAACAAAGGAGATTTCCATATGTAAATAAAGATCAAAGACCTGGTCCTAGTAACAACACTAGGTTCAGGGTAAATGCAACTTATAAATGTCCTGAGTGTTCTTCAGAGAAAAGTCATGTGAATATTTGATGTTTGGTATGTAATGATCCACATGATTCACAATCTTATGTTATGTACCAACACCATGTCCAAAAAGCTATGGATCAAGCAGAAAGGAATAAAAAGGGAAGAGTAAATATGCTATGGCAACCTGACCAGATTATGGTTGGGAAAGAGCTGGATGAGGACGACCCTATTGATGTCATGATAAGGTCAGGGAAGAAAACCCTACAAGTTGATCCATAGAATATGGGTCAATTTTAGGTTTCTTCTTAGAAAAAGGATGATCCACCTCCCTCGAGTAGTGGCACTTTCCCTATTCTCCAAGCCAAAGGAAAAGAAAATACGAAAAATCTCCCTAAGAGATTTGAGAAAGAAATTGAGGGAGACAGAATGAGGTCCAAGGATGAGGCTCAAGAGAGGCTTAGATTCCCTTCTATCACCAAAATACAGAGAATAGAGGCCACTCAACAATATAAGATAAAATATGGTGAGCCAAAAAGAAGACCTGAGAGACCCGCTTTGGCTAAGTATGAATACAATATTGTGGAAGAGATGAAGAAGATACCATCAAAAGCTAGTTTATATGATACTCTCTTCATTCCTATCCAGATAGACTTGCTTAAAGCTTCTCTCAACAAGTACCCATAAGATAGGCAGACCACCACAATCCTTAGCATACCTTTTGAAAAGAAACAAATATCCCTTGCTATTTTAAATAATAAACCTCCTCCTTTCTATATTTCTCTTAGAATGGAAGGTTGGGTAGTTCGAAAGTGTATGATAGACTCAGGAGCATCAAGTACAGTTATGCCTAAAGCAATCTCTGAAGAGATGGGTATGGAGTATACTCGATCCTACCTTGGAGTGCTATAATTGGATGGAAAACCTATGAAAATAGTGGAAGTGATAAAGGATGTTTTAATAAGGCTACATAGAGCCCCTGAGGTGACAATAGTATAATAAATAGTAGTGGTTGATCTAGAGACCTACTTTGGCTTATGCCTCTCAAGGGAGTTCACTGCAAAATTAGGTGGATGTATGTATATGGATTATTCTAGTATGGTTATTCCCTTCAAAGGAAAGAGGATAAGGATAAAACCTAAAAAGCCTATGTCTTATCATATAGAAAAAATTGAAGAAGACATGTGCAATCTCACCCCTCTTGAAGAATTTGAAATTGTGGACAAGTTTGAAGAGCTGGAATTAGAAGATGAATTACCTTTCAGGGAAGATTACAGTCAGTTTGGGACAGGCATGGGCACATATAGTATTTCTACAGAATCAAGAAAATAAAATTCCTAATATATCTAATAAGTCTCTGAGAGAGACATAAGTATGGACCATGTACTTTTATGGTGTCAGATATAGAAATGGTGCTAGTGTTGGTGTAGTATTACAATCCCAATCAGAAGGGACAAAGAGTTTTACCTATAGATTAACATGGTCATGCACCAATAACGTTGCAGAATATGAGGCTCTATGCCTTGGATTAATGCAAGCTAAAAATATGGGTATTAAAATCTTGAACATATATGGCGACTCTGAGTTAATCGTCCATCAAGTAAGAAAAAGGTGCAATAGTAAGCACCATTACCTAAAAGCATACAAAAATAGGGTATGGGATATGATGGAATCCTTTGATGCCCTAAACATAAAATTTATTCCTAGAGAAAAGAATACTTTGGAAGACTCCTTAGTAGTAAGGGGAGCTAACTTCAACCCTTATGCAGACATATGAGTCAAGAAAGACAAGGTAATAAAAATAATTTTTAGACCTGCGGTGCTAGATAAGCAAATTTTCTGGTAGGTCTTTGAAAGTGATGAAAAAATCATTGATTTTTTAGTAAGAGAAGCCTATATTTCCACTGTCCAAGAGGAAAATATAGAGGAAATTGATAAACATGATGTCATTCAACTTAAGAACAATCACATACCTAGAGGTTTGGTTACTCTAGAGAGCTTGTTTGACAATGAAGACAAGAAAAAGATCAGATCCATGGAAGTCAATGAGAAAATTTATAAAGAAGTTGAAGTTGGAACTGAAAAGAAGCTCAAGGTTGGAATCAGATGTTCACTAGAGGAAGAAGAAGATATCAAGGCTTTATGCCTAAAGTACCAAGACATTGTAGCTTGGTCATATGAAGACCTCAAAGTGTATGATAAAAAGGTAATCCAACACACCATTGAGCTAGAGCCTAATGCAAAGCCTTTTAGGTAGAAGCAAAGGCCTGTAAATCCAAGGATCGAAGCCATAATGAGAGAAAAGCTCTTAAAGTTATTAAAGGCTAAGATCATCTATCCAATTAAACATTCAACCTGGGTAGCCAACTTGGTACCTATGAGGAAAAAGAATGGTGATATTCGCTTGTGTGTCAATTTTCAAAATCTTAATTAGACATCATTAAAGGATCACTACCCCCTCCCACAGATTGATCAAATCTTACAGATAGTGGCAGGAACAAAAAGGTTCTCATTTCTGGATGGTTTCTCTGGATATAACCAGATTTGGGTGAAGAATGAAGATCAACATAAAACAACATTCACCACAAAATGGGGCACATTTGCCTACCAGAGAATACCTTTTGGGTTGTCCAATGCGGGAGCCACATTTCAGAGAGCCATGGACTATACCTTTGGGGAACTGATCAACAAGGTCATTCTGATCTATTTGGATGACATGACTATGTTTTCCCACAACAAGCATGACCACTTAGCACACCTTGAGCAAGTTTTTCAAAAGTGTAGAGAATTTGGCATCTTCCTCAATCCTAAGAAATCATTTTTTGTAGTACATGAGGGAAAGTTGCTAGGTCATGTGGTCTCAAAAGAAGGTATGGCCATTGATATGGATAGAATCAAATCCATTCTTGCTCTTCCATTGCCTATCAACAAGAAAGCCTTGCAGTCCTTCTTTGGTCAAATAAACTTTGTTAGAAAATTCATTTCTGACTTTGCTTAGAAGGTGAGACCTATATCTGAACTGCTCAAGAAAAATGTAGAGTTCAAATGGACTTAGGTAAGAAAACAAGCCTTCAAAATAATCAAGTAGTCCATTGCCATAGCTCCAATGCTAGTAAATCTAGATTTTAGTAAGGATTTTATCCTTTACACTTATGGATCTGAAGAAAGTTATGCCTCAGTACTCACCCAAAAGGATGATCAAGGCGAGGAACATCCCATATTATTTTGGAGCCAAAACCTCCATGATTACCAAGTTAAGTATAATTTTATCGAGAAATAAGTATTTGATGTGATGAAGTCATTGAAGAAATTTAGGTAGTATTTGGTTCAAAGCAAGACCTTGGTTTGTTGTTCATACGAGATGTAAGAAGATTTATTCTACAAGGTGAACTAGGAGATAAGAGGGCTGGTTGGATCACCAAAATCCAAGAATATGATGTGGAGATCCATCCCACCAAGCTGGTAAGAGGAAGAGCCCTATGCCAAGGTCTGACAGAAGCAGTAGTCTCAGTAGAGGTAATAGCTTGTCAAGCAACAATAGATGATCAGATTGAAGGATTGCATTCAGATGAATTAGACTGGGTAGATCAGATGATTAAGTATTTTCAAATTGGAGTATGCCCTTATGATCTTAATGCATCACAAAGAAGAAGATACAAGTTGCAAGCTTTGAAGTATGTCTTACTTCCAGAGGGCCTGTACAAAAGGAACCTTGATGGAGTTCTCCTTAGGTGTTTAAAGGGTGATCAACAACAAAAGATCATAGAGGAGTTCCATGGAGGACTATTTGGAGGATATTTCTCAGGTAGAGTTACAACCTTGAAAATTATCAGAGCAGGCTACTACTGGCCTACCATATTTATTGATACCTTCAAAATCACTAGAGCATGTGAAAAATACCAGTGATACATAGGGAGGACAAGGAATGATTCATTCCCACTTAAACCATTGTAGGTGGAAGAGCCCTTTTAGAAGTGGGGTTTGGACTTCATAGGGGTTACTAAACCTCATTATTTAGCTAAGCACAAGTACATTCTAACTACTACATACTACCTCACCATATGGGTAGAAGCTATCCCTACCAAGAAATCAGACCAAGAAGTGGTGATCAATTTCATGGAAAGTTTGATCTCAAGGTTCGGTGTTTCCAAAATCCTTGGTGAGTGACAATGGATCAACATTCATAGGATCTAAGTACATTGAGTTTACTAGTAAGTATGGCATCACCATTAAGAATACTTCAAATTACTACCCTCAAGGAAATGGACTTGCAGAATCAACTAACAAAAACCTATTAAGGATTTTGAGAAGATCACTAGAGGGTAACAAAAGAAGTTGGCACCTAATGTTGGATCAAGCTTTGTGGGCGACATAATTACTATCAAGAAGTCCATAAAAAATTCACCTTATGCCTTAGTATATAGAAAGGAAGTAGTTTTACCTATCCATTTAGAAATTTCGGTACTCAAGTTGATAAACACATAAGAGGATTATGAAGAAAATTTGGTAGAGACAAGACTGACACACCTTCTGTAGTTAGAAGAGAAACGAACTCAAGCCCATGAAAAATTTCAAAAGCATTCAATGGACATCAAGGCATGGTTTGACAAGAAGGTAAGGTTCTAAAAATTCTAGGTTGGAGACTCAGTACTCAGGTGGAATGTTGAAATATCTAAACTAGGACATCATCACAAGTTTGATTCATTCTAGGATGGACCTTTCAAGATAATAAAAGTTAAAGAAACCAATGTTTTCCAGCTTGAATATCTAGAGAAAAATATTCAACCAATTCTGGTTAATAGTTTTCATCTTAAAATCTATTTTGATTGAAATATAAGCTCATTGTAATATATGTACATACTTTGTATCATATTTCCCTTTTTATTGCATTTTATATCAAGTTTGACATGTATAAATAAAAAAGGAAGAAAATAAAAATGCAAAATTATCAAAGTGTTCTCAAGGAACCCAGCAAGTGCCAATCCATACTAAAAAATACTAAGGGAGCAAAAAAATGATGAAAGACTTCCAATACACACCTAAATGAACTACAGCACCAACATAATTCCGCATGTGTTATTTTTCGCACTTGAGAGGTCTAAAGTGGTAGCGGAATAACGTTGGATGATAATCCGCTAGATTTCAAGTCTACTATGGTGCAAAATAGGGATGTTTCTAATCCATCAGAACTCAGAGGTATTTTAAGCAGAATTAAAGAAGGTTTAAATCCGCCAAGGCATAGGTGTATGTTTAAGTGGAAAATGGATCCCGCATCGCTCCACTTTCTTTTTTTTTTTATTTGTGGAAAACATCCCAAAAGGGATGCCACTTTCGGGTAAGACCCAAGGAGGCAGGGGTATCCATTCCGCCAAAAACGCCCAGGACTCGGACCTGGCCTACCACCTTTGACATACTCAAGGAGCAAACAAACACACAAAACCAATTTAAAAATAAGTAAATAACAACAAAAATAATAAAATAAAATAAAAAACATGCTCCTTGAGTGTGTCAAAAACAAAAGCACAACCAAACACGCACAATAAGATAAAAGAAACCACAACACAAACCACATAGAAAAACACAAGAACCACATAACAAAACACAAACAAGACAAAAACAACAGAACACTACAAAGACATAACCCAAAAAAACATGAAAAATAAACACAACCAAAACCTAAAAAATAAAAAAATAAAATAAAAATAAAAAACAACCAACAACAGACAATAAACAAAAACAAAATACATAGAAAACACTCACACATAAAAATGCGAAATAACACAAACAAAGAGAAACCCAAGAACAAGAACGAAAAAAACACAAGAACAATAACAAAAAACATAAAAAAAAAAAAAAAACAAAAACACAAGAACAACAAAAAACAACACAAAGAACACAAAAACAAAACAAAACAAAACAAAAGAACCCACCCACCTTAAAAAACTAAACAAAAAAAACAAAAAAGAAAAAAGAAAAAAAAATGAACAAAACAATGACCTATCTAGACCAGAAGACTATTAAGGCAAGAATCAATAGAGGAAACAAAATAAAGAATAGAATGAGCTAGGGAACTAAAAAAAACTGAATGAACCAAAGAGAAGCAAAAAAAAAAACAAGAAGAAACTAGGTACCTTCGAACTCGGAGCCATCCAAAGAAATGATAGAAAGAAGAGCTTCCCTAATTTGAGAAGCCCACCATATAGGAGGGTGGCCATAACAAGTAAGATCACCTTTGTCCAAAGCCCAATTAGCTAAAGCATCAACACTCTTGTTTTGATCTCTAACCACATGATTGTAATCAACTTTCAAAAATCCCATCTGGATTAACTGAATCTTCTCAATAATTCTTTTTATTCTCCAATCCACCTTATGATTCTTAGAAGGAGTCTTCAAGAGATTAATCATAAGTTGAGAGTCGGACTCAACTAACACCTTTTCCCATCCAACCTTAGTAGCCTCCTGAAGGCCTCCCGAGGATACCATACCCCTCAACAAGGTTATTGGAAAGAATACCCAAATTCTCAGCAAAAGTAAAAACCAGGGAGCCATCTGAAAGTCTACCAATTCCTCCCACACTGGCTTTTCCGGGGTTCCCTCTAGAGGCTCCATCAGTATTGACTTTTCCAAAATCCTTAGGAGGAGGTTGCCAATTTCTAGTCCTATCCATCTTACTAATACTCACATTCCCTTTAAGTTGGTTGCCCTTAGAAGGTTTAATCTTCAATCTTTGCATCACTTGATCCCATCTTTGGTGGGAGTTTTGGGGGTGATTAAGGAGTTGATGGACTGATTCAACTAAGTTGGCTATGGTATTTTGCCAAATATAGTGAATATCCTTCCTATCTTGATTAAAAATTTGGTTGTTCCTTTCATTCCAAATATTCCAAAGAAGAATGGTAGAACCCATCCAAACTAACTCGCCTAATAAAATGATCAACACCCTCTTGATTAGGCCAATCCCTCCAAAGCTGTTCAAAAGTAAAAAAATTGGACCACTGTAAGCCAAGTAAAGTGGCCATTCTCCTCCATAGCTCAGAGGCTAAAGTACACTCAATAAAAATATGGTTGATATTTTCTACATTCTCTTCACACATTTCACATCTAAAAGGGCCATGAAAACCACGCTTCATAAGTTGCTCACCAAGAAGCACCCTACGATGCAATAAAAGCCAATTAAAGAACCTCACCTTAGGCCAGAGATTTTGAGCCCACAATCGAGAAAATATGTCAGAAGAATGGTTGGGATTATTATGGCATAAGGTCAAATAACCTTGAGCAACTGAATACTCACCCTTAGTAGTGTTGTTCCATCCAAAACAATCTTTTTCATGGGACCAAGAGAGGGATCTCATATGAAGGATGCCTTGGATATCTTGTCTTTGCCTTTCTGGGATTTGAATAGGCCAGTCCTCAATAGGGATCCAATATCTACCAACCTTTGAATTACCAAGTATGGTACCGATAGTAATTAGCCACCTTTATCCAATTAGCTCGGTGAAGCTCCTCCATCCAAGGCCTCCAATCGGGAAACCGAGTTATCAAAGGCTTGTGACCATCCCAAGAATCTATCCAAAAATTTGCATGTTGACCATTATGAATGATCCAAAATAATTTTTTCTTTATCAAATCCTCACCAGTCTTAAGAACTGCTAAAATGGGAGAACCTTTGGTAGGAAGTTGATAGCGAACAAGGTCTTCAAGACTTTTGTTCTCAGCATATTTAGCACGAAGATTATTGGCCCAAAGAGCATTGGGGTTATGCAACATCCTCCAATATAATTTAGCAGCTAAAGCTTTGTTGTTATTAATTGAAGACCGGAATCCTAACCCCCCTTCACTCTTAGGAAGACATAAAGTATCCCATTTCACCAAGGCCCATTTTATTTTCTCCTTAGTACCACTCCAAAGGAAACGATGACTGATTTGATCCAATTCTCGAAGAACAACCTTTGGGATATTCAAAATGGAAGAAACATAAATAGGAATAGCTTGAAGGACTGATTTTACCAAGGTGATTCTACCCCCGAAGAAAGCCACTTGTTGGTCCACTTTCCAATTTTCTTCTTGACTTTGTCCAACAACCAATTCCAATATTTATTTTTCTGCCTTTGAATATTTATGGGAATACCTAAATAAGTGATTGGAAGAGAGGTCTTCTTATATCTTAATTTATCCAAGACCATGGATTCCTGTCTAGTAGAGCAGATGAAAGAAAATAACTTTAGATTTGTCTTCATTGATCAACCGCCCAGATAGCCTTAGAAAAATAGCTAATGATTTGCTTAATATTAGAAGCTTCCTTAACTCGTAGCTTTACCTAAAAGAGTAGAGTCATCCACAAATTGAAGATGAGAGATAGGTCTAGCTCCATGAGCAATGGTAACTCCCTCAAGGGTTTTGTTTTCCCTCTTTTTGGTTATAGTCCTACCCAAGCATTCAAGCAAGAATGATGAATAAATAAGGGGATAGCGGGTCACCTTGCCTAATACCTCTGGAAGCTGGGAAAGACCGAGAAGGCCTGCCATTGATAAGAACTAAGTAGGAAACTAAAGAGATACATCCCATAATCCAATCCATCCAATCCTTAGAGAAACCAAATTGCCTCAAAACTTTGATAAGGAAGTGCCAATCCACTCTGTCATAAGCTTTGGATAAGTCTAACCGAATGAACATGGAAGGAGAATTTTGCATATCCATGGAATGGATGGCTTCCCGAGCAAGAACTATCTCATCTACTATTTGACGTCCTTCCACATAACCCCCTTGCTCTGGGGAAATAATCTTATGCAAAAGAGGCTTCAACCTTTCTGCCATGATTTTAGTAATGATTTTGAGAAGAACATTACATAAAGCAATAGGTCTAAAAGCTGAGATATGATCAACCTCTTGAGCTTTTGGAACAAGAGTAATATAAGTTTTATTGATAACCTTCAAAATTTCTTTGGCTTTCCTGGCTTCTTCCACCACCTCTAATAAATCAACATGAAGGATATCCCAGAACTCTTGGTAGAACTCAATAGGAAAACCATCAAGACCCGGGGTTTTCCCTTTTTGCATTTTAAAAACTACTTGTTGAAGCTCATTGATAGTAACAGGAGCAGATCAAAATAGAGTTCTCCTCAAAAGTGATAAGAGAAGGGATTGCTTGAAGAACATTATGTTGAGAAGCTGAGTCAAGAGGAGTAGCAACAAAAATATTGGAAAAGTAATCAACAACAATAGAGTTCATGCCATCCCAAGTATAAACAACATCTCCAAAATCTGATTTTAAGGAAGAAATAAAGTTGTGAGATCTTCGAGCTAGAAGAGATTTGTGGAAGAAATTTGTGTTTCGATCTCCTTCTTTGAGCCATTGAATTCTAGATTTTTGCTTCCATAAGATTTCTTCTCTTTTTTCCCATTCCTCTAACCGAGTTGTGAGTTTAATTTCATCTGCACTTCTCTTCTCTCGTGAGGCCATCTAAATGGATTTTCTTATTCAAATTTTCAAGATGAGCAATAACTTCATGTTTTTTTTATGAACATCCCCAAACTCTTTCCAGTTCCAAGTCTTGATTTTGGATTTAATGTATTGCAGTATTTTGGAAAAATAGAACATCTTAGTCCCATGCCTAGGTTTACCTTCCTTCCACCATTGTTGCACACGAGGTCTGAAGGAAATGTCTCTAAGCCACATTAATTGAAAATGAAAAGGAGAGAAACTCACATTGGTTTTCCACATTTCCACCATGATTGGCCAATGATCCGAACCAGCATTATTAAGAGTCTTCACTTTAGGAATGTGACCATGGATTAAGAAATTTTCAGAGAGCAAAAACCTATCCAATCTCTCCATTATACAAGCTAAGCCTTGCCCTCTGTTAGACCAAGTCATAAGGCCATTATCTGGTTGGATATCCACAAGATGGAGGTTTGCAATATATTCGCTCATGAGGTTAGTGCTTTTGTCCAAATTTCTATTTCCCCCCCTTTTCTCATCCAGAGAGAGGATGGTATTGAAATCTCCTCCGATCAAGATCCAAGCTTTAGGAAAATGAGAGATAATATGAGTAATATCCTTCCATTGTCTTCTTTTTTCCTCCAAAGAAGTCGGAGCATAAAAAGTAATGCAGAGCATAATCTGGTTGGAATGTCTACTTTGAATAGCTATAGCCAACAAACCCCAACTGCCAACCATATGGTGAATAACTACCTCTTTTGGGTCCCAAAGACAAGCAATGCCACCCGAAGTCCCTTGGGAACTGAGGGAAACCACTTTTCCAACTGGCCAAATTTTACCGACAATTAAGTCCATATCCTCCATTGACATCTTTGTTTCTTGAAGGAAAACAAGATGTGGATGATTTATCTGAATCATTCTTCTAATTTCATTTTGTTTTGAAAGACTCCCTTTGAGTCCTCTAATATTCCAAGTGATGATCTTCATTAATACCAGGGCTAAAAAAGTTGGGAAGGGCATTAATATTACCTTCCTCTACAAGCTTTTCACCTTCTTTTACCATATGATATTGATTGGTCTTGCGACCTACTTTTTGATTAGAATCCATCTTCAATTTTTTTTCCCTGTTTCTTGACTTATTCCAATTGAATCCGAGATGGCTTCTAACCTTGAAGAATGCTCGTACATAGCCAAAATTTTACTAGATGGTTCAACGGAGTCTATATTGGGACCTGCATTATTTGAAGTTTTGACATTTGAAATATTGTTTTTCTTGTGTAAATTTTCTCCTTTTTTTCTCGTTGAAAACCTTTGATTTGTTGGTTTGTCTCCCGAGTTCTTCCCTTCATATTTAAATTGTGTTTCTAAGATTTCAGTTTCCATTATTTCCTCTTCCTCACTTGGGACATCATTTGTGGAAAGGATTTCAAACATATTAGCAGATGACTTTGATTGATCCTTCATAACTGGTTTTTTCTGAGTGTTCTTCTTCTTAGGTATTTGGAAACCTCGCTGAGTTTATATCTTCTTTCTTTTGATCAAGAATTTTATTTGGGCAAGCACTGGCCAAATGACCATATTCATGGCAAATTCTACAACGAAAAGGAATGTTCTCATAGTCCACTACTTGCTCCCAAGTGTCTTCCCCAAATTGTAATGTGATATTTTTAGGTAGGGGTTTGTCAAAATCCATTAAAACACAAATCCGAGCATAAATAATATGTTCAAAATTTTGAGTACAATCAGCAGTCATCATAAAAGTTCCTAAAGAGTTTCCAATTGAAGAAAAAATAGTAGGATTCCAAAATTCAATAGGGAGGCCAAAGAGTCTAACCCACACGGGAGCTATAGAAGGCATCTCTTCTTCGGCTTTAAATTTAGTATGCCAGGGCTTCATGAAAAGCCCTGCCCTTCTAAAAAACCAAGGACCCCCTTGAAAAGTTTTCTCTCTATCTTCATTATTAGCAAATAAAACAAGAAAATAACCATTTGGATAAATAGAGATTTGTAACTCACCTTTAGTTTTCTAGCTTTTTGCAGCCCAGACTTTGAAAGCAGATAGACTCGGACGAAAACCCATGAACCGACAAATTAGTCCTCTTTTTTCCAAATCTTCAATGCCAGTCTGAATGTTACCCATATCAAGCTTAACAATAGGAGTTCCATCAGCCGCTTTAAGACATCCTGACTCCATTTTCCTGGGATCAATCTTAGGCATTCTTAGAGGTTTATGGGAAGCCCTAATATTGATATTAGCATTGGGCTGAGGCTGTCCACCATGAAGGGCATCCCTAAAATTCATTTTTGGGACTGAGTCTTCGAAATTCTTACCCTTGACAGGGGTTTCACAGTAGAATTATTTTGTGAGTACACCTTAGCACCAAATTCACTTGAGATATGAGCCATTTTTTGATCAACTCGCTTGAAACTTGTTTCGTGATCTCTTTAATCCTTGCCCTAGACGCCGTGGAAAGGTATGGTTTTCACTTTTCTTTTGTGCAGCAAATTGGAAGCCGTTGTCACTCAAGTTCATAGTATGATCTGTTGAAAGACAAATTTCTAACCCATCTTGTATCCCCTGCAACATTTCCTGCTAAAATATTGAGCATAAACCACAAAAATATTGGCCGCTAGGGCCCGAAGGCCCTAAAACCAACCTCTGGAGCTGCTTGCACTCAACCCAGATGAAACCCTCGCATAGTCGCTTGCCAAATATATCGTTCACACATAGGGATGCGCTAGGATCTGTGTTGCTCCAAATGATATGAAAATTTGTGGAGATGTTCTAGGGTTTTTCAGGCATCTACCCTCAAAATTTTAGCTCAATCCGAGTCCGGATGAGTGAGATATGGCCAAAACGAGTTCGGAAATTTGGGCAGTCCTGCGAAAAACATCTAATCAATCCCCGCATCGCTCCACTTTCAAAAGGGCAAAGCATACGCTAATAAAAACTATAATTTACCATTCTTGAAAGGGGAAAAAGAAAAAGCAACATTATGAAGATATAAAGTAGATTTAAATTTTGGCCAATTAGAAAAGTGAAATTGTACCTCCAAACCATCGAAATAAATGCAGTTAAGTCAAAGAACGTACCAATGGGCCATTCACACAGTGGTTGCATTAATGGCAGAGGGTGTGCATGCATGGAAGTTTAAAAATACCAAAAACACAAAAATTCATTCATTTTAGCAAGAACAACATTCACCAAGTGAAAATGATAGCTAAGTATTATCTGTAATTTCTAGAGAATTGCAGACGAAAATGGTTTCAAATAAAGTTCTAACATAAGTAAAGAAAGGGGGAGTAGAATTATATGGTCATGTGGACCAGACTAGGCGATTGGTTGACATAGTAATGACACAAGTAAGGAGGACCTTCTTGAGAAGTAATTTTGAATTTAGACACTTTGAAGGGAGACCAAATCGGTCACAAGGTACCATTGCCATAAAATCCTTCTTATTTTCTTATATTTGTGATTTTATTCACCATTGCCCTAAATTGGTTTCTATGATGATTAAATATTATGACCCTAAGAAGAGGATAGTGAAAAATCCTGATGGTATACCACTATTCACTATTACCAAAGAGCTTTGCCTCAATTTGTTTACCATAGGGGTGAGCCCACCCTTAGAACCTAAATAATTTGACATAGCAGAACAAGCTAGGGTTTATGCTTCATTAATAGCTTCGAAAGAATAAAAAGTCTTAGAAATATGGCTTCATTTCCAGTTTAGAATAATAAGAGAGGAAGACAAAATACTAGAGCTCTATTCTATGTTAGCCTGTATGGAGGGTTTGGACTCTGATAAAATGGTGAACGATTGGCAAATAACCACCGCATACTACATTTACAACATAAGGATGTATGAAGGAATAGAGAAGAAGGGCATTAGAGTTATCTATTTTGACTAGCCAACTTTCCTTTCTCAGAGAATTCATGAGAAACAAGTGAGAATGAAAAGAAGTTCTGATGCACCTTGCTTTAGGTATTTCTCAAGCTTGATCTAGATCTTCTTTGCTGCTATAAAAGACATGATGCTCTGGATTTCGATAAAGGATAAGAATGACCAAGGAGACCCCATTCCCATTTATTATTTGACTTCTCATCTGAGAAGCACTGAGTCTATGTATAGATTCAATTTTGGAATTCTTAGGACCAACATTGAAAATAATGTATGGAGAATACCCTAGGCTACCACCTCTAGCCAAGAAATTATTGAGAACAAAAGGTGTAGAGGAAGGAGATTAGTACCTCCTAATAAAGGGTATAGTCATTAGACTATATGGATTTATGGGTAAGCCTTTCCTACTACCACATTTTGTTACAAATAGGCTATTCACCTTAGAATACTTGAGGTAAGCAGAATTTATAGATTTGAACTATGGCTCTGGGAGAAAAAGGAGATGTATGTTGACCTACCGCAATGTTGATGATATAACTATTACCAAGAAGTGGTAGGGTGAAAAAATTGACCAATATCTGGATAGGTTGGGTCTGTTTTACATTCCTTAGAGATGGAGTTATGATCCAGATGATGTATTCTATAAGAGGAACATAGCCCTAAATGGAGAAAATACCTGTAAATTTGAGAAAAAACCTAGGCTGTATTTCGAACAGGGCAAAAATAACAAAGAAACTTTGCTTTTTGAGTGGAATGTTTCTAAGATGGATCAACTTCCTCCATGGTTAGAATTTTATGAAAAAATTGTGGATTTTGATCCAGATCATAATGCAAAGCATCGGTTGAAGGAGTCGACCATCAATGAAACTAAGGATAAAAATGAAAAGAAGGAAAATGACCCTCAATCTCAAGAATCTATTGGCAATGAGGTAGAGGAAAATAAGAAATGGAATGAAGCCAAGATATCAGACTGGTGGAGAATGAGAGTCGAGATTGGCAAAGAAAAATCCAGGTTTGGATTGAAAATTGATGAGGAATTTTCTAAAAGATATGACAATAACGTCAAAACTTGGAAGCCAAAAGACCCAAGGAATATAGTGCTAATCTATAATAAGTCACAAAATGGGTTTGATTCCCCATACCCACCTCCAAAAGAAGAAGTTCAAGAAGAGGAGCTTGATACTCCATTAACTGCTACCAAAGTTTTGAAGACTTTTCAACCTTCAACTGAGAAAATAGAGCAATTTCTAAAAGGAGCACAATAGATGAGTAAGATGCACCATTCTGATAAGAGGGCTATCAGTACACCAATATTTGAGACAAGTAGACCCAAGCGCTTAGACCTCGGTGGAAAACTCTAAGATGCAGAGGTAGATTGGAGTAAGAAAGATGAGAACTTTAGGTTCACACCTTTGAGTTTTACCACTACAACAATGGTGGAATTAAATCCTATTTTTGAACATACTTTACAAGAAGAACCAGTACATGAAGGATTGTCTGAAGAGGATACAAAAAGTGATAAATCAGTCCCCTTGCAATTTTTTTAGAGAAAATCCAAAAGGGCACTAGAAAGAATTGAGATAGAGATTTCCAAGAAATAGAGGTTGGATAAATAGGACATTGTTAAAGAAATAACTATTTTAGCTACGAAATAATTGATACAACAAGTACAATAGCAAATCATAGAGACAACTCCACAACACCCTACATCAGTAGGTGAAGGTATGGTCTCTAATCCTTCTCCTCTTCCTCCTCCAAATTCCCCAAGGAAATCTCCCTCCCTTTTTGAGCAAGAAATTGAAGCTAAGGTGCCTTCTCCACCTCATAGTTCACCCCCTGTTTCATTAGTAAATACTGAGGTGCAAACCAACCCATCTCCTCCAAGGTCACCTCAAATTCCATTTTCATCATCTAAAGAACCCCCTTCATCATATTCCATAGTCTCATCCTTACCATTACAACCACCTCCCTCATCTGAGAAGCAAACTATTTTGAATACACCCACTCACCCATCTGTGAGTCTTACTTCAGTTTCCATGAGTCTACCAATTGTAGTGTTCAAAGATTCCATTGTGGTCACATATTCTTCTATAGTTATCTTCTCAGTCATTATCAATCATTGATTCTACGCTTTCATACCTTGTAGCATCTTATCCTCTTTCTACGAGTTACCCTACCCAAGAAATTTTGCAAAAGGAACAGGAAAATCCATAGAAAATTCAAGATTTATGGTTAAATAAGTTGTCCAAGCCTTCCAATAGGATGACCACGAAGAGAAGAAGCATGTTTGTTGATCCAGTTTCAAGGCAAAGGACATCTAGATCCATGATTCCCCTTGTGAGTAAGCCTAAAACTAAGATGACTACTCAGGATTATTGTATAGAAGAGTATACATAAGATATTGAAAAGCTTCTTGCAAAATATGAATTGGTCATAGTCAAATTCAAAGAAAATGTGGATAAGTTGAAAAATAAAATAGAAAAGCTTCAGAAGACCATTGACAATCAAAAACAAGTGGAGAAGGCTCTGAGAAAATAAGCAAATAACTAGCAAGAAAAGTTTTAGGAAGCCAATAAGCTCAAGGAGCAGATTGAAGAGCACAAGAAGAAAAATGAGGAACAAGCCAAGGAAATACAGAGTTTAAAGCAACAAATTCAAATTGAAAAGGCTAAATATTTAGGTTTTTCCAAGGTTGGACTAAAGAAAGTGAGAAAGGAATTGCTCTCTGAAGTTCTAGAGAAATGCTCAGGGTTGCAACTTATTATTGATTATTTGGATGATGCAAGCCACCTACTCTAAAGCATTTAGATGGATATGGGTAATTTCACTGGAGAGCTACAACCTATTGTGATTTTGGCTCAACAAATTTACAAATTGGTGGACAGTAGACTTAGTGATTCTGCCAAGCCAATTCCTAATAAGGAGTGGAACATTGCTAGAATTGTTGCTAGAGTTATGGTAAAGGAGCACATAGCACTCCAAAAGGCTTGGCTATTTTTTGAAAAAATTGAAGAAGTGATCAAGGATATAGTGGATATTAATAAGGAAATTATTTAGGTTGGTTTTCGAGGATTATGGATAGAAGACCACAATTTTCTACCAGTAGGAGAAATTAAGAAGAGCACTGGTGAGAGCTTACAAGATGAGTCTGAAATTGATGCTTTGGAAGAGCTAATTGATCAAGACCAAGCTTCAAAAATTATTATTTATCTTACTATTGTGACTCCTTCACAACGACCCCAAAATTTAGGGACCCACTTAAAATTTGAAAGCTTATTTCAAATTGTTGTGTGCACTTATTGTTCACCGTTGTCATCATTGAAATATCGAGAATGCATCTTCCTCCAAATGGTCTTATAGCAAGGTCCATTATCAAAATTCACCTCATGATCTGAAGATCCTAAATTTATGCTTGTATGATCATTTTTATTATGGTCTTGGAGTTGTATTATTGTTGTTATGTTATGTTTATGTCAAGGGTGTTTTGTTTTGTTTGTTATTAATATTGATAGGTTAGGTTTTGTAAAGATGTTTTGTTATGTTATGTTGTTTTAGTTTTATGTTGTCTTTAAATTATATGTTTGTTATTTAGTATATATTTTTTGTGTTATTTTAATATATTTTCATTTATTATAGTGGTGTTCATATAGGTTGCATGTTCGTATGTTATGTTTAGTTATGTCTTGTTTTAAATTAATTAAATTATAAAGTTTTATAACTTTATAATTTAATTATATTTAAGAATGTTATTTTATAAATGTTTTATATTCTAATTAATATTTGTCTTATTGGCAGGATTATAACTTTAATTTTTGAATGCCAATGACGAGAAATATTAAATCCTTTGAAAAGGGTTTATTGATATTAGGGTTTCAAGAATTCGTTTTTAAAAACTGACGGAACGAAGCAAACTAATCAAGAGGAATGAATTTCTCAAGTTATAAATGGAGAATTAGAAACCAAAGAGAGGGTCGAACAGGTTGGAGAAAAAGAGGAAAGATTGAAAGGAGCCAAATAGAAGACCAAGTTGCAGAGCAAGCTACATTTGCACATGAATACAGAGACTTTGTTGGATTCATTGTAAGATCTAATATTTTATATCAAATTCAATTTTTATTGAAAGAAAACTCTATTGTGGTGTTTTTAATTTAAAATTTGATTGATATAATTTTTTAATTAAATTTTCCATAGAATATAGCACCAAATTTGTGGTAGGATTGTGTAAAATCTGGTCTGCCTGAGTTTGGTTTTCAAATTTGTGTTTTGGTTGTAGCAATTTTGTTCGAACGTTTTATTCAAATTTGTTTCTTTACCCTAAGACATTTTTAATTTATTTGAGGCATTAAGATTTAAGATAAAACCTAGTTTATTTTATAAACAATTTAAATTTTACAACTAGGTTTAAGTTTGAATTTATCACTCAAATATTTAATTCTATAAATATTTCGGGTGAATAAATTTCACAAAGAAGGGAATCAATGAACTTTTGATTTTAAATTTCATAAAGTTTATAAAGTTCATTGAATTTGTTTTATTAAAACCCTAAGTTGAATTTCAAAGATTCAAATTTATAAAAAGGGTTGTAAAATCTATTTAGGTCAAATATTTAAGTTAATAAATATTTGATAAATAAATTTCAAAGACAGAGAAGGATTATATGGATTATTGATTTTAATATCATAAAATTTTAAAATCCATAATTTGAGATTTATTTATGTTTTTGGAAGTTTGATTTATTAAAATTTTCAATCTCAAATCATAAAGTCCAAAGTATACTATTGAAAGGATTAAATTTATTTACTTCAAATATTTAGTTTAATAAATATTTGAAAATAAATAAACATCACATTAAGGAAGATTACGTGAATTCTAATTTTTATATTATAAAGTACAAAACTTTATAATTAGAATTCATACACATTAATTATTCATATTCTATGAAAAGAAGCAAGGATTATAAATCTTAGAATATTCTAAAAGCCCAAACATAAGGATTATAAAGTGTTTCACATTTTATAATTAGGGTTTTTATTTTATTCATCATTTATTAGATCTGATTTTAAACTTCATTCATGAAATAAATGTAAGTTTTGAATTAAAATGCTTTAAAACATTCATGCAAGTTTAATATAAGGTTAAAAGCATTTTTAATCAAAGTTCATATTTTAAAATAGATTTTCATTCTCAAATATTAGCTTTAAATGGTAAGTTTATTCATTTTGAGGAAGTAAATTATATTGATGAAAATGCAAGTACGGATTTCAAGATCAAAATATTTGTTATACTAGGCCCCTTGTTAACAGTTGATTGTTAATCCCTAAGATGTTCTATGCACTTAATTGACATAAATTCATAATGTGTTATGTAAAAGAACCTTGGAGAAACATATTTTCTTTGCAAGAGAGGATTACGATCCTAATTGTCGGGTGATATTTGTAATCAAATAAAATAACACCTCAAAAAATTGGCGCTAGAAGGAGGGCATGAAAGGTAAATATTTTATTTTCATTTGAAGTCTTTCAAATCTTAGTTTAAAAAAAATGGAATTTTTTTTATTTATGTTGCATTAATGATTTAATTTTTGCAAATTTTTCATACATAGCCTTGCATATTAAAATTGGTTCAATGGCAGAAAATGATTTACCCTATTTTAACCATGATGGGACAATTACAGTTAAAGAACGTAGTCAGGCATTTAAAAACATTATGTTTCATTTTCAAATTATGCAGGAATATGTTCTCTATAGAATGTTTCCATACACATTGGATGAATTTGCTAAAGACTGGTTTATCAATTTACCCTTAGGTTCTAGCGCTTCTTGGAATCAACTAGAAACAATGTTTCTTGAACATTTTGAAAAATCGGTTGACACAGATTTATTCTCAAATCAATTTACCTCTATTTGTAAAAATCTTGATGAATCCATGAGTCAATTTAATGATAGGTTTCATAAGTTGTATACTGAAATAGAAACATATTTTATCATTTCAGAAGAAGAAGTTGTTCAAATATACTTGGAAGCCTTAGATCCTTTTACTGTTAAGTTGTTAGTAAAGCTTCTTAAATATTTATCCTTGTTTAATGCTTATGGTGGGGTAGTAGCTGTAGAACAATGGTTGATTTTAGGAGGAATTGATGTGGGTAGATTATCATTACTTAACCCTAGGATTTCAAATCAATTACCACCTATGAGTCATGATACGCCTTTTTCGACACCATCGAATGAAATTGAATGTCCTAGTTTTTCAACCACTTTTGATATTATCCAAGAGGAAGTGCAAGTTTTAAAGCCAATATCCATCAATGAGGATTTTATTAATCAAGTTTATCAAAATGTAGAAATACATGAGTCTTCAGAGATTGAAGGAGTTTTATATCTAACTAGCTTTGAAACATATGATAGAATAGAATCTTCCATAGAGTTAAATGAAACAATTAAAGCTCCAGAATTGAAATATTCTAGAGATAATTTCATTATGACTGATCATAAAAGTTTAGTACTTGAGGGAGATGAATTTTTCATTGAAGATAATTTTTTTGAAAGTGATTAAGGTGAACTTGAAAAGCATTCGATTGTTGAATTTACTGAGTGGTTGAACATCACTCTCGAATTTTAGAGGATGATTATTGTTGGTGGAATAAATAGGATGATTTTGTCTCTATTTCTAATGAAGTACTTTCTTCACCTAAATTGTAGGACAAGTTACAATGGTTAATTCTACAGCTTAAAAGAAACAGTGAAAGCACAGGGACAAATGCATCAAGATGCATATCTTGATAATTATATAAATCATTCTCATGAGACAAAGATCGAAGATGCTAAAAGTGATATTATTTTAGACAGTGGAGAAGTCCTAGAGTGGGCTAGTTTTGAAACACATGATAAATCAGGACCTTCCATAAGATTGGATGAGATCATTGAAAATGATGATAAAATTTTTCAGTATTCCCAAAATTATGATCAAGAAGAAATGAAAGAAGGGATGCAATATCATCAAATATTTTAGGAAGATGATTATTATAATGGTTGGGGAAGATATGATGAATTATTTATTTCTAGTTATCCTACTGATGAATTTTCCATTTCATTTGATATGCAGGATGTTGAAACCTCTATCTTGAATGAAGATTTGGCAATTTCTATCCAATTGGAAGATGACATGTCAATTTTAAAAGTAGAGAAGTTTCTAAGATTTGATTATTTTGAACATGAGTTTGTTGAACATTATTTTGCAATAGAAAGGGAATAAATGATCATTGATGAAAGAATACGAAATAATGGTGCTAATGATAGAGATCATGAAGAAATAGAAAAGACTATAATGGCTCATCAAGTAATGGTAAATGAAAGTGTACAAAAGATAGAATCTTATCCTTTGTAGTCAAACATCCAAGAATTAGGTAAAAGTTTATATTTATTGGATTTAGATGTTTATAATAAAACGCCATTGGAAGTTAATCAAGAATTAAAGTAGATTTATTTTACCACTACAAATAATATTACACTGCTAAATGAAAAAGAAGATATGCTTAAATTATTGAACCAAGTTCAACAACAGTTAACAATTCAATCTAGGATACAAAACTATAATGATTATAATTTTGTAAATATCCTAGATTCTTGTAAATTGTTACATGAATATGATTGGCCTAAAAACATAGATGATGATTTTGCTTTAAATTTTTTAGAAGTTGCTTCTTATTTGAAAGAAATCTTATATGCTAGTGAAAATGAGAATTTAGGTCAAAGTGATGAATCAAGGTTTGAAATTCCCATCTTGTTGAATAAGCATAAGATAATGGAAGATCATGTATTTAATTGTAAGGTTAATGAATCAAATTTTAAACATGGAATTGCTTATAAGTTTGAATTAAATCAGTGGGGTGTGAAAGAAAAAATGAGGATTACATCATTTCACTTCATTTTGTTTTTGTTGGATTTATGTAAAGTTTGGAATGCAAATCATAAATGTCTTTTACAATGTGCCAATCGTATTTGGGATCCAAGAAGGTGATAGCATAAATTTGTTATCATTTTGTACATAGTGTATATTTTTGTAAATAACTTTTTGGGTTTTTGTGTTTTTGTTTTGTTTTGTACATAATTTGTTGTTTCGTGAAATTTTGTTGTGCATGTTTGTCTACATATTACTCAATTTTGTGAAAATTTTTGGATGTGTTAGTGCTTAGTATAGAAATAAATTGGCTTTGCAAAATTTTGGGAGTTTTGAGATGATATTCGTCTTTAATAAAGTTTCAAGGGGGTGTACAGGGATTAAGGTAGTTGTTACAATACACTTGTCATTTGATGGTTCTATTTGGTGTTTGATCATGGGCCATATAGGATGAAATTGCCTATTTTGAAAACCTATGAAACTTGGAGAAAAAGAAAAGTACGTTGTTAGTATATATTTTCATGAATGTGAAATAAGATAAAGAAATTTTAAATATCAGCATCGTATTGCAAAAGCTTCACGAGTACCACAAATACATTAAGGAATATATTCTGAAATTCTAGATGTATGAAGTTGTCAATTTTACAAAATAGGGTGAAAATTCTATATACTCTTTTAGCCTTACCTGATATCTAACCCAAGTGGTAGGTGGATTTGTTGCAAAGTATCATATTATTAGATTAAAGAGAGAAAAAAATGAGAGAAAACAAAATGATGAATAAGACTGAAAATAAAGTCAAATCTATCACCACAGTCTAGATAACCTTCACTGGGGCTATAGACGCATGACTGGCAGTGGAGCTAGGTCTAGAATGAAACCAAAATGTAACATTCAAGATTTACTTAACATTTTGGAATTTCAGATAATATTCATTGGAGATATAAATTCTCGGTTGGCAATGAAGCTATCTTAAAATAAAAGAAATATAATATTCAAAGTTTTTTGACATGCAACATTCAAATTGTTTTAGTTTTATGTTGTCTTTAAATTATATGTTTGTTATTTAGTATATATTTTTTGTGTTATTTTAATATATTTTCATTTATTATAGTGGTGTTTATATAGGTTGCATGTTCGTATTTTATGTTTATTATGTTTTGTTTTAAATTAATTAAATTATAAAGTTTTATAACTTTATAAGTTAATTATATTTAAGAATGTTATTTTATAAAACTTTTATATTCTAATTAATATTTGTCTTATTGACAGGATTATAACTTTAATTTTTGAATGCTATTGACTAGAAATATTAAATCCTTTGAAAAGGGTTTATTGATATTAGACTTCCAAGAATTCGTTTTTAAAACCTGATGGAATGGAGCAAACTAATCAAGAGGAATGAATTTCTCAAGTTATAAATGGAGAATTAGAAACCAAAGAGAGGGTCGGATAGGTTGGAGAAAAAGAGGAAAGATTGAAAGGAGCCAAATAGAAGACCAAGTTGCAGAGGAAGCTACATTTGCACATGAATACAGAGACTTTGTTGGATTCATTGTAAGATCTAATATTTTGTCTCAAATTCAATTTTTATTAAAAGCAAGCACTATTGTGGTGTTTTTAATTTATAATTTAATTGATATAATTTTTTAATTATTTTTTTTGTAGAAGATAACACCAAATTTGTGGTAGGATTGTGTAAAATCTAGTCTGTCTAAGTTTGGTTTTCAAAGTTGTGTTTTTCTGTGTTGTAGCAAGTTTGTCCGAACGTTTTATTCAAATTTGTTTCTTTACCCTAAGACCTCTTTAATTTACTTGAGGCATTAAGATTTAAGATAAAACCTAGTTTATTTTATAAAATATTTAAATTTTACAACTAGGTTTAAGTTTGAATTTATCACTCAAATATTTAATTCAATAAATATTTTGGGTGAGTAAATTTCACAGAGAAGGGAATCAATGAACTTTTGATTTTAAATTTCATAAATTTTATGAAGTTCAATGAATTTTTTTTATTAAAACCCTAAGTTGAATCTCAAAGATTCAGATTTATAAAAAGGGTTGTAAAATTTATTTAGGTCAAATATTTAAGTTAATAAATATTTGACAAATAAATTTTAGAGAAAGAGAAGGATTATATGGATTATTGATTTTAATATCATAAAATTTTAAAATCCATAATTTGAGATTTATTTATGTTTCTGGAAGTTTGATTTATTAAAATTTTCAATCTCAAATCATAAAGTCCAAAGTATACTATTGAAAGGATTAAATTTATTTACTTCAAATATTTAGTTTAATAAATATTTGAAAATAAATAAACATCACATTAAGGAATATTACATGAATTCTAATTTTTATATTATAAAGTACACAACTTTATAATTAGAATTCATACACATTAATTATTCATATTCTATGAAAAGAAGCAAGGATTATAAAGCTTGGAATATTCTAAAAGCCCAAAAATAAGAATTATAAAGTGTTTCACATTTTATAATTAGGGTTTTTATTTTATTCATCATTTATTAGTTTTGATTTTAAGCTTCATTCATGAAATAAATGTAAGTTTTGAATTAAAATACTTCAAAACATTCATGCAAGTTTAATATAAGGTTAAAAGTATTTTTAATCAAAGTTCGTATTTTAAAATAGATTTGCATTCTTAAATATTAGCTTTAAAAGGTACGTTTATTCATTTTGAGGAAGTAAATTATACTGATGAAAATGCAAGTAAGGATTTCAAGATCAAAATATTTGTTATACTAGGCCCCTTGTTAACAATTGATTGTTAATCCCTAAGATGTTTTGTGCACTTAATTAACATAAATTCATAACGTGTTACATAAAAGAACCTTGGAGAAATATGTTTTCTTTGTAAGAGAGGATTATGATCCTAATTTTTGGGTGATATTTGTAATCGAACAAAATCACACCTCAACACTTACTAGGCTCAGAGACCTAATGGAATATTTAGTAAACAAAGGAAGTGCTGCTAACTATGAAGATATTGGTGAACTACAATACATTTATAAGTAGCTGAAGGAAACTTCCAACCCCTCTGAAGCAACATAGAAACAAGCCCTACAAATTTTGAAACTAATGGTGCAGCTATTTGGTGATAATACTGAAGAGGAAAATAAAGAGCAATCTTCACCTGAGGAATGAGAAAGAAGCTGAGCAAGAGCTAGAGGATAATTCTAAGGAAGAGACCCCGCAAGAAGAAGAGTCGAATAGAGCTGCAGATCCTAAAAGGACACAAGCTTAGTGGTTTTTGTTGTGTACATATGTAATCATGTAGAAGTTTTATATTTTGTTGATTCATTTTTACTCTGATATTTTTAGAAGGAAAGAATAAAAGCATGATGTCAGAAAGAGGTAGAAAATGAGTTTTGTGTGAGGGAATTTATATCATGTCTTATATGAAGGCTCTATAAGGAGAACATAGTTGTGTTTTATTGAAGCATTGGAGCAGTTTTGAAAGAGTGGCACAAAGATTAATGTTTATGGCATAGTCTCCATGTGAATAGTTATCCTCTAGGATGTATGAAGCATGGTCTCGATATGAACATTTATCCTCTAAAGTGTTCATGAAGTTTTTAGAGGGTAGTGTTCATATGGAAATTATTCTTTAAAGCATTTCGAAGATAAACTTTTTTGACTCCTAATGCTCAATGGATAAGACTCTGAGTTCTATGGCTTTGCGAGCAAATCCACCAGGAAGGCACTAGAATGTAGGTCCAAAATGGCCACATCCTTAGAAAAAATTGAAAATTTTGTTCGAAGGTATGAAATATCCATTCTGCATAGTTCCGAGCAGGTTTATGCATAGTGGTGAATATTCACCAATTGGGTGAATATTAGGATTTTTAAAATTGGAAATTGGTGAATATGAGGACCCTTGACGTCGGCCCATTTGCCTAAAATTTTTAGGACCAATTTTTTATTAGGGTCAATTCACCATAATATATATCTAAACATAGACATATTTGTACTCGTTGGAAAGCTCTTTTTAAGTTTGATCTAATGGTGGTGTTTTTATGAAGTTATAAGATGATTTAATAGGTCAAAAGTGGCTCCAAATATGACCTTACATTTTAGGGCTTCAAATACCTCAAATTTTGGTATGAATATGCTCGATTTGATTTGCTTAGGATTCTCCATGATTCACCTTGATTTTTATTAGGATTTGTCATTTTTTTATAAGTACATTTTGAGTCCAACCCCTTATGCATAACCCTGGTTCCTAGTATATTTTGGAGTGGATCTGCAACGATTGTTTTCCAAATTTCTCAACACTTAGTGTTTTTTGACTTAAAGCGAGCTAAATTCCATTCTGCTCGATTTATAATGTATTTGGAAGTGGATTCCAGGTGAGTCCTAATTTCACAAATATTTTGGGCGATGATGATGTTAGTGCCAAAAAAATGTGAAATGGCAATCGTGTTTGTTTTTGCATGCTTTGAGTGGCTAATTGTTGATGAGTTCTCATTTCAATGAGTTTCAAGAGTAATTGAGTGTGGAATGGTGACAAAGAGTATTTTACACCAACTATAGATCAAAAATGCGATACAAACTATTTTACACTGCAAAGGGTGTGGAATGGCAATGAAGTCTTATTTGCACTAGCTTCGGTGCAAATTTGTGATTCTGCATTTTGACCAACGTAAAGACAACATCAACATACTTTTTGTGCAGATTGCATTTTGATTGAATTCGAAGAAGAGAAAAAGGAAAGTTAGTGAGAAGATTGATAGAGGAATACATCCAGCTTGCTCCTTAGTGCATTTTATGCCAGAATTTGATTTCATAGAATAAAGGCCAAAAATGATGATGTCAATGATTAAAAAGTATAGAATGGTGCTTTGGTATTTCCCTACCAATTTGCAAAGTATTTGTGAAGGTTTAATCATAGCCATCCACGATGGAGATCAATGACCTAGAACTTGCTAACATTGGTAAATTATTTAAAAATGTATTCTTGCTGGACTAGAGAGCAATCAGTTGGAGGGTAGGAAGATGAAGCGATGGAGGGTTTTCAAGAACAATAACTAGAAGCAATTAGAGATCTATGCGAAGTGAGCTTCCAAGAATGATCAATAGATCAGATGTGGTCTCTAATAGCCTGAATACCAACTGCCATTAAATAACCAACAAGTTGTTGAGAGACAAGCTACCATGGTAGATTACACACAACGAATATCTCGAAGGTTGTCAACCAGTAAGATAATGCCAGCAAAACTCTTTGCTAAGTTGTAAATTTGTGATCTTTGTAATGTATCCTTAATATTATTTCATTTTACAAACTATAAATAGAGGTTGAAGCCTCGGTTTCAAGGGTCGGCTCTAGTGTGTTTTCTTGCCCTATTGTATATATTCTTGTGAGCTAATGGAAGGAGCATTATTATTATTATTGACTCAAAAATTTTCATCTTCACCATCTTTGTGCAAGAGGTTTGAAGCTTTGAGTTGCATTTCTATGAATACTTTAGCGGTTAATTCATTCCAACTTATTCAATTACTAGTTGTGAGAGTAATTGAAATTTGTTCATGGTTAGATCTATGTTAGGAAGTTTATTTCTATTAAATCTAACTATTGCTTTATTATGCTAATTTGGATTATCAATATTAGATGTTGGAATTACTTTCTGGAATATATCTCCATTTATGCTTTAATGTATGAAGATTTAATGGGTTTGGGTGCTATTAATTTTGAGTGATGGGACAATGGAATTAGTTTGTGGGAGCTTTTTGCTATAGTTGCCTATGTTGTTAGCCTATTCGGCCATTGTTTTTCATAATATCTCTAACCCTAAAACTTTTCTAACCTTATTCTCAAAACCCTATTTGAGCTTTAATTGTGTCAACACCATATTAAGTTGACAAGGAACCAACCTACTCTGGAGGTTATATTGAAGTTTCCTTTGATCCATCCAATGCTGAGTGTCGAGCTGTGACTATCGGGTGCATGCTTGGATATAAATTGGAATATAAATAGTCACAGTGTCGAGTAAAACTTGATGTCAATTCGATGCCCAACAATTCCCCCACCCCCCATTTTCTTATACCCCAATCCTACCTCCCCCATTACCTCTCCTTACCATTGCCCAATTTTTTCAAGCAGCTCATCCTTTGCCTCATGACCTCACCCGCACGCTCACCACTTAAGGGGGTTGTCAAACATACTTTCATAGGATAACCATTTCACTAGGGCAACAAACAACAAAATTTTGACACAAGTTTTTGCACTATGTTGTTTTTACAAACAACACATTGCAAAAAGGGACATCTGTAGACATAGAAAATTAATAATTTTGGTAATATATTAATTAAAAATTAATACATATAAATACGTATTTTTTTCACCTTATAAATCATAATTAAATTAAATTAATCACCAAAACTAGAAAATATAAATAATAAATCAAACTTTGAATAAATTCCCTACACTCATAAAATAATAAAAATAATAAAATACAAATACCAAATAACAATAAATTCCTAGACATCCCCTACACTATTAATAATTAATTAAACTCAAATTAGGCTAATTAAATACAATCAACATCACTATCACGAGCCTTATTTATGATCCCTCCTACATATAAAATGACAAAACTAAATAAAATAATAGCACAAGCAATTAACATTAATTAAACACATCGTTAGAGCCCCTTAATCAAAATTAAATAATATTCAAGGCAATGCATTTATTAAAATTTTTCTAGAGGCCTATAAGATCCGCCTCTCCCAAATCTCTAAAAATCCCCCACATTAATGTTGTACCCCTTCCCTCATGCCATAAAAAGAAATTTTAAATTTTAAAAAATGACAAATCAAAAGTGTGCATTTACTTTACTTGGCCCAAAGGACAACCACTTCATTACTCTTGGTAATTTTTAAATATTTTCCCATTCCCCCATGGCCTTGGGAAACTAATTTTAAATTAGTTTCCCCTCCCCCTAGGACACCTCCTCCAAGGCAATTTAATATGCCAACTCCCCACCCTTTACACCTCATCATTTTTGGCATTTTTAAATACCTCCACACTCTCCCATGTGCCTTGGAAACTAATTTAAAATTAGTTTCCCTTCCCCTAGGCTACCCCTTTCCAAAGCAATTAAATGAACCCCTCCACCTCATCCCCTTCTAGAATTTTCCCTCACCTACCCTACCCATGTGGAAGCCAAGTGAAGCCTATGTGGCATCCCATTCACCCAACCCCAAAATTCTTATAAATACCCTTGGCCATGGCCAAAGGGGTAAGGAGCCCATTTGAGCTAAAGTTATGCTACCAAAATCCTTCCACACCCTTGCATTAGACTACTTGACCCTTGTCTGTAGTTATTAACACTGTCCCAAAACTTCCCACAACCCCATTAATGATTCTTAGAGTTCTTGGGTATGTTATATTTTAGTTTACAATTATAGCCTCGAGACCACCTCCCTTGATATGGTCTTGCCTTACCGCAATCCCAATACGGTCTTGCCTCAATTACGAAACAACTTTAGCAACATCTTCGGTGACATTTCAGCACATAAAAAGTATGATCTTTTATTTTTTTACATTCTAGTTTATACAATAGCAGTTATTTTGTTATTTACTATGATATTTATACTTAATATTGGCAAAGGCCCAACGTAGGTGGGCCCTTTTTATTTCTTAACTCTCTCTTCGTTGGCTATGTGTAGGTATACTACTCTTCAATAACAACCTTTGGATATTTTCAAACTTATACATACGTTGATATCTCTTGATCGCATTCGGTTGTGGGAGAGAAGCATCAACACCATATTTATTTTAAAAGCCCTTAGAGGCTTCTTTGTAATTTGTAAAGACAAAGGATTGTATTTTATGTTGAAAAAAGCTTATATCTTGTAATATAATTTATCATATTTTGATCTCTTTGTCTTGTTATTTCACTTGTTAATTGTGATTTCTCCTCCCTACAAAACTCCTACACTCATCACCTCCACATGAGGCAAGTGCCTCTTCCAATCCCTCCTTTGGTATACCACAAACACTAGAGAAACTCTCTATTATAGACCAATATGTCTCAACACTCTCTCATATTAGAACCTTCAAAAATTGTCTAAATATTTGACCATTGGAAATTACAAACAATTTTTTTATTTTTTATTTTCTACCGCACCAACATTCAACATTCAAATTAAATTTTTTGGGTGTCACCTTAAGAGAATATCAAGGGAAAAGATTTCAAGACCATAGTTTTGAAAAATTGGATCATGATATTTGATAAATCAAGGACCTGCTTTTACAGGTTAATCTCAAGCACACTTTTCAAGAAATAGAGGCAAGGATGGTTGGATTGAATGCTAAATATGACTCTTTGAATCAAAATATAGCACAAGTACAACAAATTGTGAAATTGGTTGTAGATAATCAGTCTCAAAGTGCATAAGGTTTAGGCTCATCATAGTCTTCTGGACAAACAAGAGGATAAACACATCAGACACACATTAGGGGCCAATAAACATCCATCCTTCCAAGAAAAACTAAGATATTTCTAAATTTTATGGAGGAGATCCCACTAGATGGATCTATCAGGTAGAACAATATTTTTCATTTAACGAGATCCCTAAGGTGTAAAAATTCCATATTGCATCATTCCACCTCGAGCATGATGCTATCCAATAGTACCAATGGTACACAAATACTAATGGAACTCCTACTTGGGGAGAATTTACAAAGAGTTTGTTAGTCCAATTTGGTCCAAGTGATTTCAAAGAATTCATAGGAGCTCTCACAAAACTATGTCAAACCACTTCAATACATGAATATCAATATTAATTCGAGAATATCAAAAATCACACAGTAGGGTTGGATGCATCATTTTCAAAAGTTGCTTCATCCATGGGTTAAAAGATGAAATTAGGGTGGAAGTGAAGATGTTCAATCCCAACACCATGATGGAGGTCATTGGATTAGCCAAGTTAGCCAAAGATAAATTTAATTCTTAATGTTGATAAGGGAATTAACCTCTTGGAAAATCACAAGTCACACAAATTATCCTAAAACCTAACCGACCCTTGCAGTTCAAGTGGCTTTGCTTGGAGGAAATGAAGGAACGATGAGCAAAAGGTATCTTTTATAATTGTGATGAGAAATATGGGCCAAATCATATATGCACTATGTAGAAGTTGTATTTGTTGAATGCAGACATTCTATGTAACTCAAAATAGAAAGATGATGAGGTAGAAGTAGCAGATACACCTAATAATGACAATGAAGATACCCCCAAAATTTTCTTCAATGCTCTCACAGGATTTTCTTCTCCACAAACTATGAAAGTTTGAGGATGCTTCAAATGGTAACATATTATTGTGCTCATTGATTCTAGAAGTACACACAATTTTACTGACCCAAGTATGGTGAAATAGGCTGATTGTTATATATAACCTTGCAATAGCTTTGAAGTAATTATTGGTAATAGGGGATTGATTGCTTGTAAAGAAAAGTGTCAAAATATAAAGCTCACCATGGGTGACTACAACATGAAAAGTGAAATGTATGTGCTTCCATTGGGAGGATGTGATATTGTCCTAGGGGCTCAATGGTTGTGAATGCTCGAGCCAATACTATGGGATTTTGTAGCATTGTAGATGCAAATTAAATTTTGAGGACAATAATACACTCTAAAAGGACTACAAGAAGGTCTCACACATATAGTGAGTTTTCATTGAAAAGGAGGCAAAGGGATGATTGCACAATTATTTTCCATTCAATAAATATGGGAAGAATATGATGCAATGGAATAGTTACAACAACTTTTGACACATCACTCCAAAGTATTTGAAGGACCAAAATGGTTGCCCCCCACCGTAGTCAGGATCATTCTATACAACTCCTTATTGGGATTCAACCACCAAATATTTGGCCTTTTAGATATCCTTACAAAAATGTGATATTGAGAGACTTGTGTATGAACTAGTGAAAAAAGGTGTCATTCGACCAAATGTTAGCCCTTATTATTCTCCAGTCTTGTTGGTTCATACGAAGGATGGATCATGGTGACTATGTATCAATTTTTGCATCCTCAACAAGCTCACAATCAAGGCCAAGTTTCCAATTCTTGTTATTGATGAGTTGTTGGATGATTTTCATGGTACTAAGTATTTTTTTAAATTCGATCTATGATCAGGGTATCATAAAATCAAAGTTAGAGAAGATGCCATTCCTAAAATAGCTTTTCGCACCCATGAGGGACACTATGAATTTTTGGTCATGCATTTTGGCCTTACAAATGCTCCTTCAACATTCCAAAGCCTGATGAATCAGGCATTTCACCCTTATCTTAGAAAATATATTTTGGTTTTCTTTGATGATATTTTGGTTTATAGCCAGACTTGGGAGGACAATTTGGTTCACATAGAAAAGACCTTGCAAATCTTGGACGAAAACCATTTGTATGCCAAATGCTCCAAATTTTCTTTTGGGTAGAAGGATATTGAGTATATAGAACATATCATTTCTTAATATGAGGTTAATATGGATCCTTGTAAAATTAAAGATATGCAAAATTGGCCTATCCCAAAATCATTGAAAATCTTGTGTGGATTTCCTAGATTGACCAAGTATTATCATAAGTTCGTAAAGGACTATGGTAAGGTTGCAACCCTGCTAATAGCTTTACTTAAGAATAATGCCTTTCTTTGATCAACAACTACTGAAGATGCTTTTCATAGATTAAAGGAAGCAATGTGTTCCACCCTAGTATTAGCCATGTCGGACTTCTCCAAGACCTTTATAAGTGAAAGTGATGCTTCTGGATTGGTCATTGGTGCAGTTCTCATGCAAGAAGGTAGACCCTTGGATTTCACCAGCAATGATGGTGGTTGTAATTCATTGGTTGACATTTTATTATATGTACAAATCATCATAGTTTGAAGTACTTTATGGAACAACATATCTCCATCCTTGAGCAACAAAAGTGGGTCACTAAACTATTGGGATATTATTATGATATTATGTATCATAAAGGGAAGGAAAATATAGTCATTGATGCCCTTTCACACAATTTTGAATATTTGAAAACATTACAAGCACTCTCTTCATCGGTTACACAATGGATAGACAAGGTAACATAGGAATGGCTCAGTCTTAGTTCAAATTAGGTATTAATTTAGAAATTCGAAAATAATTCCAATAGTAAGTCTAACTTCACTTGGATCAATGGAATTATTCGATTCAAATGCCATATTGTACTACCTCCCACATCTTCATGTTGCCCAGACATACTCCATGAATTACATGCCACACCTTTAGTAGGGCACTCTAGGTTTCTAAAAACTTATTAGAGGATGACTTGATATTTTTATTAGGACAAAATGAAATAGGATATCAAAAACTTTGTTGTTGAATGTGAAGTTTACCATCAACAAAAGAGGGAGATAGTAGGTACTCAAGGACTCATTCAACCTCTTCCTATATCGACAAAAATGTGGTCTAACATTTTGATGGATTTTATTGAGGGCCTTATCGTTAGCCCATCCTCACAAGGTTGTTAATGTGGCTCAACTATTCCTTGATAACATTTTTAAGCTCCATGGTATACCATAAACTATTGTTAGTGATCGAGAACCCACTTTAACTAGTCATTTTTAGAAAGAATTTTTTAAGCTCCAAGGAACTCAGCTCCGCATGAGTTTAGAATATCACCCCCAAATTGATGGATAGACCAAGATTGTTAATAAATGTTTGAATACTTATTTGCATTACTTTGATTTTGTGCAACCAATTCATTGGGTTAAATGGCTTTCCTTAGTATAATGGTGGTATAATACTTCATCTCATACGACAAAAAAAATGACACCCTATGAAGCATTGTATGGCCAAGCACCACTAACAATCACATCTTATATTCTTGGAAGCATCAATGTTCAAGCAGTAGTCGAATCAGGCCAGTATTCTTCACCTTCTTAAGGAGAATGTATTGAAAACATAGAATTGGATGAAACAATAGGCAGATCAACAATGATTTGAACATAAATTTTAGGAGGGATACATAGTGCTCCTACAACTTCAACCTTACCGATAGACTTCCCTTAAGATTAAGGGTTCATATAAATTAGCCCCTAAATTCTATGGACCTTACAAAATTCTGCAGTGCATAGGAACAACAACATACAGGTTGGAGTTACCTGAGTCTTCAAAAACTCATCCAGTATTTCATATGTCTTACCTCAAGAAGGTCATTGGCTCACAAGTAAAGGCACAAACAGAGTTACTCAAATTTACCGAAGATGGCTCCATGGTGGTCAAACCCAAAGCAGTCTTGGAAAAATGCACCTGTCACCTTCACAATCACATTATCACCAAAGTCTTGATTCAGTGGTAGGGATTGGCACCTGAGGATGCTACTTGGGAAGTACTTCATCGATTTCAATAATAATTTCCTTAGTTCCAACTTTTAGGATATTTTTTTTTCCAGGAGGGGTGGCATGTTAAAAATCCCACATCCTAACATTTATTTATTATTATTAATACTATAATTAATTATTAGATTGTCTTATAAAGTGAATCATCATATTGTAACTGATGTAGCATTAGAATAGTTATAAATATACGTATGAACAAGAAGCAATATCATCAAGAAGAAGAAAAAGAAAAAGAAGAATGCTTTATTATATAAATTTTAATGAGGAAGCCCCCTCAAAGTGGCCAACAATTTTGATATCTCATAAATTTTATATTAAAACCTTCTTGATCATATAAATTTTATATTAGAAACTTTAGGGTTTTAATAGTCCATCACTACATCTAACATGTTCCATGGGAACCGTGTACCTAAAGAGTCTGAAAGTATAATGTTATACATTATACTCATAACGATAACATGGCGTACACTGAGCATACAACCTAAAAAGTGGTGCTCCACAAATACCCCTCCATGTCCAACATCCCATTCTACCTCAGCTACTTGATCCTCATATACTCTCCTTAGAAATCTATCAAACTCTTGAGTCTCCACCACCACTATACTATATCCTTCTATCGATAGGTAAAATAATCGGTAGATATCCTCCAAGGTTATGGTAATATCCCCTATAGGAAATGCAAATGTGTTGCTATCACAATCCTACCCCTTAGCCAATGTGGTTAAATATGTCTGGTTGGAGTGCACACTCTCCAACTATACCATATCCCATATCTCAATCCTCTAGATCCACTCCCAATCATCACCACCCAAACCGTTCTTCCGCACATCCTTGTATAGGGTTGCTGAAATGATACCTCACTTGTAGCAACTCCCCCTACCATAATCACATAAACATAATAACCTATTAGTACATTATCACATACACATATATATACTCAAACTATCCAAAAAAACATCTTAGAACTGTTGTGTGTGTAGTGAGTTCATTAACCTGATTTTTGAATAGGTTTAGACTTAACCAATCATAGCCCTAATGAGAAAAATTAAGCTCATCATGAAGGCATACTCCACTTCCATTCAGGTGTCTATAGCCTCATTAGAGATAGCACATGGTCCATCAACATTTCTCCACTTTCAGCCAGTCATCTATAACCTCGGTGGAGTCATCTAATATGCCCAAGGATTTAGGCTATATCATCATAATTATATTTCTTCTAATTTTGTTTCCCATGGTTGCATTATACTCCCTTAATCCCCTTAAAAACCTTCTTCTACCATCATCCTTCTCCATAGGGGTCTGAACCTCACTCCCTCACCCCCACCATATTAGAACCCCTTTAAAAAAATCCTCCTATATTCCTTACTCCCCATATTACCCTCCTTTATTCTCTCCTCCTCTTCCCCCATTTGTTTTCCTACCCCCACACCCATCTACCCTAACTAATCACTCTAACTCACCACCCCTTCCCTTACCATTATCTTATTTTGTCAAGTGGCTTGTCCTTGGCCTCGTGACCTCACCTGCACACTCACCACTTGAGGGGGTTGTCAAATATACTCCCACAAGGATAATAATATCATTGGAGCAACAAACAACAAAATTTTGACACAGTTTTTACACTATGTTGTTTTTATAAACAACACATTGCAAAAAGGGGCATCTGTAGACATCGAAAATTGACAGTTTTTATAAATAAACTAAAAATACTTACAAAATTACAATTAATCAAAGAAACACCATAAATATTAAATATAGATAATAAATAAAATTTTGAATGCATCCCCTACACCCACAAAATAATAAAACAATAGAAAAATACTAATACAAATAAAATAAAATAATAAATCCCCTACATCCCCATATGCCATTAATATTTAATTAAACCCAAATTATGCTAATAAAATGTAATTAATATCACCATCATAGACCCCATTTATAGCCCCTCCTACATAGAAAATGATAAAATTAATAAAATAATAATAATACTAATTAACATTAATTAAATACACTATTAAAGTCCCTTAATCAAGATTAAAAAATATTCAAGTAAATGCATTTAATATAAAATCTCTAGAAATATGGAAAATTAGCCCCTCCCAAATCTCTAGAAATCCCCCACATTAATGTTGTACCCCTCATGCACTTTCCCCAAGCCATAAAAAAAAAAATTAAATCCAAAAATAGTAAAAAGTCAAAAAGGTGCATTTATCCCACTTGGTCATAGGACAACCACCTCATTATTTCTTGCAATTTTTAATACTTACCACATTCCCCCATGAGCCATGGGAAACTAATTTAAAATTATTTTTCCTCCCCCTAGGATTACCTCTTCCAAGGCAATTTAATATGCCAATACAACCCCTTCCACCTCACCACTTTCTAGACCTTTCTCTCACCTACCCTGCCCATGTGGAGACCAAGTGGAGCCTATGTGGCATCCCACTCATCCAGCCCTAAAATTCCTATAAATACCCTTGGCCATGGCCAAGGGAGAAGGAGCCCATTTGAGCTAAAGTTATGCTACCAAAATCCTTCCACACACTTGCCTTAGCCTACTTGACCCTTATCCATAACTATTAACATTGTCCTAAAATTTCTTGCATCCCCATTAAACCTTATTCAATTTATTGTGTCTATTATTTTTTAGATTAGAGTTGTAGCCTCGAGACCAGATCCCTTAATATGGTCTTACCTTACTACCTCCCCATATATGGTCGTTCCTCTGTCATGAAACAATAACTTCAGTAGTATCTCTGACGATATTTCAACACATAAAAGGTATAATATTTTATTTTTTGTATTCTAGTTTATACAACAGTAGTTATTTTATTATTTATTGTGTTTTTTATACTTAATCTTGGAAAAAGGTCCAACCTAGGTGGGCCCTTTTTATTTCTTAACTCTCTCCATTGGCTATATAGGTATACTACTCTTCAATAGCAGCCTTTGGATATTTTCACACTCATGCATACGTTAATATCTCCTGATTACATTCGGTTGTGGGAGAGAAGCATCAACACCATCCTTATTTTAAAAGTCCTTAGATACTCCTTTGTAAGTTGTAAAGACAAAGAGTTGTATTTTGTGTTGAAAAAAAATTATATTTTGTAATAGATTTATCATATATTGATTTCTTTGTCTTGTTATTTTACTTTTTGATGGTGGTTTCTCCTCCCTACAGTCAGGGCTGAAAGGTTTCTCTATGGAATATATATGCCTACAAAATTCAAGGTCGAAGAGTCAATTTGTGACATAAAATGGAAGCATGTATGGGATTTTTGGGAAACCATACAATTTGACAATCATTCCCTCCTTCATGAAATACCAGTATCCCAGATATCACGTATTTCTCCTTAATACATCCATTGCCTTAGTTGTAATAGGTGTACATTCTCTATAAATTTAAGCAATGGCAGGTCCCAAAAACTACGTATTAAAATCTAGGTAAGATGAGCTATCTCTCAATATTGGTGTCCAATCCACAATAGGGCTCACTACCCCTTTTTTGTCCATCTCTAATCCTTTATATTGTGTTGGATCGGGATCATGTAGAAAAGGACCAACCATGCTATATATGATGGGCATGTAAATAACTCATTCTTCCCCATTTTCATGGCCATGAGTTGTTAATGATTGCTTCTCGCTACAAATTTTGCCCATTCGAACATGACGGGAGGATGTGCCACCTGGCCTCTCTAGTTATGAATTTCCATGATAACATTGGCCAAACTTAGTTGGTAGGGTTACACCAAAGCATCTATACTTAGTCTTAGTATAACTTCTAGCATAGAAAAATAGGTTGTACATGAGGCTCGAAGGATACCAGATTTCTTGGATTCTTCATGTAATCAACTGGGAGTATTCCCAACAACTTAGTAAGAAAATTATTTACTATGTCCTTTTTTAGATATTTCTCTGGTCTTTCAGAATTATTATCTTCAAGTTTACTCATGGGGGGTCTTGTATCGCAAAAATGTTATCGACTAATTCTTTTAAGATTTTGAAATTTTGTTCTAGTTTTACATTGTACACTATGGTTGTATCTAGGTCGTAGTATATTTTAGGATTGGTTGCACTAACATTAGGTATGGGTGTATTGGTTTGGGCATAAATCTAGCTAGCATTTAACTCCAAGCCATGCTATCAGGATGATCAGGTGAATACTTCTTCCCTTTGATCTCTAAAATTTTCCAAAAGCTTTTTTGTTTAGACTTGACTATGATTACTATGTCATGTATGCCAATCAACTCATCATGCAACTCGTTTGTCAATTTTTGCACTGTCGTGCTCTTCTTTCCTCAGGCTATTTCTACCAAATTCATAGAAAATTCTATACTACACATTTTTTGCTGAAAACTAAACCTCTACCTTTCTTTTTACAGTACAAAATACTACAAATATCATGTAACTTTGAAGTATAGCTCTATTTATAATGTTTGGCTATAAATTTAATTAGTGTGTGATTGTTAATCTTTGTATGCATAACATTGCGCCCACCCAGGAATATTTGCTCAGGATTAGCAGCATTTTTAGAGCATTATGATACATACCCTTGGGGTGGGCACCACAATACAATAGAATTTTGTAAAATTCATCGATTAGAAGCTTATGGTAGTTTGGCTCATCATTTTAGGAGTTTTTGTTCTTAACTACAACTGATAACTTTAATTATTACACCGTTGGATAATTTTCTAGTTTTGGGGAGGCCACATGTGTCTATGCATATATTGGGGATTGCGATAGAAGTAATGATGCATGTTTAATGCAACACCATCATTGATCAATAGCATTCTAAAGGATTCTATACTTGGATTATTTCATGCGAGCTATAATTCACTACCTAGGCATCCCCACTAGAAGATTCAATAATTGGCCTACGTTTTTATTGGCCTTCTAGTGAGATTACAATGCATAAGAATAAATGTTGTCAAAATGCAATCAACGATGTATTTGTAACCCTGTATGCCAATTTTTGGAGCTACCCTCATGACTATTGAGCTTCCCTATACATATATAATAATATACGTGTCAAAATTATATATGCATAAGACATAGTCTTGTTTAGGCATAGTGCTTGGGGAGATACAAAAATTTTAGCATTAAAGAGACGAATTCTTGGTAACCTCCTACTAATTTGCAAGATACAAAAAATTTTGGTGCTCTCTAGACTTGGCCAAATTTTATTTCTTTTCAAGCAACATGATCTTGGTACCAGCTTGCTATTGTTGTGGGCACAAAATGTCCAACAAAGACTATACTTGGTCAATTTTTTTTTTAGCTCAATCATCAGGCAATGGGCATTTGGTATCTGTTTACCTCTAATAATGGGTAAACAAAATTATAGCCTCTACTGCTACTTGGTGACGGGTTCTAGGTACCTGTCTACTGCTCATATGGGTACAAGAAGTTTGACGGGATCTATACTTGGTTGAATTTCAAAGCTCAAATTTTTTGGTACCCATTTCCTTTCTAAGAAGGCACAAAGTGTTCAACAATAAGCAATGGGTTTTTGGTACCCATCCATCCCTTGGCCAAGGATAAAAAAATATGTAGCTCACACTTGATGTAGAGCGATGAGGATTTGGTATCTGTTCACTACCTTGCAAGGTATGAAAATTTTGGTACTTTTTAGACTTAGCCAAGTTTTTGTTGCTGCTAGGCAATGGGTTTTGGGTATCCTTCTGCTTCTATTTGAGGTAAAAAAAAATTGATGACCTTGAAGTACAAAGGTTCCATCTCAACTTTCATGAAGTGCTAGAATTTAAGGACCCATCTATTGCAAGCCTAAAGATAAAAAATTTGACATTTTTCATACTTGCATGTGGGTGAAGACTCAAAAATACCCACAACTACCCTTATGATAGTTGAGATTTTCTATACAAATATGTACAAGTAAGAAACCTTATTTCTTAGGCATAATGCTTTAGGTATTGGCAATTTACTAGGATTGGTAATACATGACCATCCAAATCATGAAATTGAAAAACATTTGTATCTTTGCTTTATTTTATAAGATATAGACTAGACCACATGGATTCAAATTTATTGTGTGCACCTGGTTTATCTCAATATACATCCCATTTAAGAACAAGGTCCCCTTCCTCAAATGATTTAGGAGTTGGCATCTTGTTAAACCATCATTTTATAGATATCTAGTGATGCCAAATATTTTCATATACCTCCTTTCTCTTCCAGTAAGATCAATTCAGGTATTCTTTTTTCCAAAGCTTTCTATCTTCTAATCTATTTTCATTGATATTTTTTAAGGCCGACAAATCTAAATTTATAGGTAAAAATTGATGAACACAAGCTAATACTGAGATGGGGGGTGAATAGTATAATATCCCTTTTTAATTTTTCTTTCAATTCAATATTATGCAGTGTATAGATAGTAGTATCAATAACAGTTATAAAAGAAATGCACAAAAAACCATACACAATAGAGACACCACAATTTACGTGGTTCACCCAATGTGGGCTACTCCACGGAGAAAATATTTTACTAAAATTTTCTCAATCAATATCTTTGGGAATCCTTTCCAATTACAATGTTTATGGACCTCTGTCAAAAGGATATGTTGATCCCTTAATCTCAAGTTTGTGGATCTCTTCCACAGGAGAACTCTTTCCCCTTCTACTCTAGCTAGTGATATTATATAAGACTTTGTCTCTCTACTGCATTAACTGGTGGATATATCTCTACTTGAAGGCTCCTCACTCAAATCTGTCTTCAATTGTCCTAGTTGTTGGATCTCTATTCACTGAGACTCTGTCCTCTATACTCTGTCACCTCCAAAGCTCTATCAATAGGTTCACTCAGAACCTTCTCAAATATTCTCAATAGGCCCACTCAGAACCTACTCAAATATTCTCAACAAGCTCACTCAGAACTTGTCCAAATATGCTCAACAGGTTCGTAGAGAACCTGTCCAAATATGCTCAATAGGTCCACACAAAACCTGTCTAAATCTGCTCAACAGGTCCACACAAAACCTATCCAAATTTGCTCAATAGGTCCTCTCTAGGACTTGTCCAAATCTGCTCAATAAGTCCTCTCTAGGACTTGCTCAAATCAATATCTCAACTCAATCTCATAGAAGCATAAAGAGAATTGTTAGAGACTCAATATGTTCTATACTCAAATCTCAATCTCAACTCAAATAAATCTCATAGAAGCATAAAGAGAATTGTTAGAGACTCTATATGTTCTATACTCAAATCCCAATCTCAACTCAAATCAATTTCATAGAAGCATAAAGAGAATTGTCAGAGACTCTATATGTTCTATACTCAAATCCCAATCTCAACTCAAATCCAGAATATATAATAGTTTGTTTTATGGAACTTGAACAACCACATGCATCCACTTGACTAGGCTCAATCAACTCAACTCAACCAATCACCTCAATGAACAACCCTTTCTCACAAACCCTAGTCCAAGCATGTATCAACCAACTCAAAATGTTCCCAACAATGCTCAACCACAAATCTCACATAAAAATGATACTCATGTTCTTTTCTAACTCAAGTTCAAGTTATTTGCACAACCAATGGGCTCCAATAATAATGCTTATAAAATAAGGTTTAATCACAACTCTCAATCCAGAAAACCTTGAAGCACTAAACCAATCACTTTTGAAAAGGAAACCACAATCAATCCTTTTCACTCCAAAGATATTTTCAGAAATCAGCCACCATAATCAATCAATAAGAGAATCTACCCATACCTTTTATGAAGATGAAGAAGCCTCTTTGGAAATATTCCACAATCACAATATTATTTTGCCAATATTCACAAGGGTTAGAAGATCATAAAATAATCAACATTACTCTACTTCACAATAATATTTACCAAGGCTTTTTATTAGAAAACCTTCTTAAGAATTAATGCACAACTTCCTTATCACTCCTAAAACCACTTGTACCATAAAATAAAATAAATCAAATCATTGCATAACCTTGTCACTCCAAAAACCACTTAAACTATAAAATAAATTAAATATTTTATATCATCCCTTTCAACACTTTTGCACTAAAAAATAATCACAAAGATTTCTTAGGTAATATCTCACATTAATAAAATATCAAACCTTATGAAAATATTAAAGCTTTCTCAACCTTATATCTCCCACAAAAATCATAATAAAACCATAGAAAGCAAATATTTTAATTAAAATGTTGACCCCTGCAAATATCAGAGTCGAAGCGCATACCTCAAAGGAGCCCTCAAAGGGCCTTGGTGTTTCGAACCTCTGCCCATTGTGCTTCCAAGAGATAGCTAAGCCGCATGAGCTAACACTGCCCATGTGAGTGCCTTGGGCACTCTCTTCCTTAAACTACATGTGCTTTCCTCACAAGATGCCAAAAATTTGACCGTCCATGACTTGACTACCCACATAACACTCCACGAGATTTGCTACGCAATAATCGGATGAAGAAATACTTTGGGTTTTCAAAAATCATGTGATAATCCTTAGGTTTTTAAATGGAAAACCTTTGGCTTATTTATATAATCCATACTTCAATGCGAATATGTTGGCCCTTTTAACATTTCCCTCATGACATCGGCGGTGCCAATAAGAAAGGAGGGAAAAACCTTTTATTTAATTTTAAAATTAAAATTAAAATTTAAACTAAACCTTTAAAATTAAATTTCTCCATCATCGGGGCACCTTTTTGATGAAACGAAAAGCCAACTTGGGTTTTAAGAAAAACCTATTTCAAATCTGCCATCCATTGGTTTTAAATAAAACCTTTCCTTGCCTTCCTTGATTTTCATAAAAACCTTTTGCTAAGCTTCCCTTGAAGCTCCTTTTGGAACCAAATGCCATGCATCCCTTCTAGAACATTTGATCGAAACCTTTGCTTCTCATGAAGCTCTTTGTGGAGCAAAATCATAATGCTTACTTACATAGGTCCTTTTGACATCAATGACAACATTTAGCTTAGGGACTCAAAATATCCAACAATTTCCCCATTTATTATTGATCGCAACCCATATTCATTTTAATGAAACTTGACCTTATTTTCTACTTCCCCTGGGACTTTGCTCTCCCTGGCTCAATGCTCTCTCAAATATCTCCTAATATCAAATCTCTCCCCAATACACAAATCTCTCCCCCTTTGAAATCAATGGCAAAGGGTCACCTTTGGGGCTCGGGGCTAAGAATGAGCCTCTTAGCTTAGCCCCTCCCACACCTCCACATGAGGTGGTTAATTCTAGGGTGGGAGTATTTCTACTCCCCAAAAGCACAAATTTGTGTCTTTATCTTGCTCTTTTTTTTGTGTCTTCTAAATTTTCTCACTATTTCTTTCCAAGTCATCATCCCTGTTCCTATTGTCACTTATATTCTTGTTCTTGTTCTTGTTCTCATCCATGTTCCTATTTTGGTTCTCATCCTTATTCCTATTCTTATTATTTTCTAAGTCTCTATTCTTTTTCATATTCTTGTTTCTGTTCATATTCCTATTTTTGTTCATATTCCTATTCTTGTTCATATTCCTGTCCCTGTTCATGTTCATGTTCATACCTATTTATGCAATATTTGCTCTACACCATCTTGCTATGTGGCTATCATTATTGCACTTATAACACTTAATGTTATTATTCCTTGGATGTGCAATTGTCTTAGGATTTCTCCTAATGAAGCCATATCTTCTTCTGACATGAACCCTGCAATTCATTTCCTTGTGACCAAAACCATTGCATGAGTAGAAATTACCTTGGAAAATTTGTTCTTTTCCATATACCTGTCTTTCATGAGTCCTGCACTGTGAAGCCATGTGTCCAAACCTATGACATGAAAAACATATTCCATTGAAGCCTCCTTGTCTTAACCTCATTGGTCTCCTGTTATGATTGATGTTCCATTTGTATCTTCTTTGTGCATTGTTAATATCTTTGTTGAACTCTTTGTTGTTCAACTCATCCTCTGATGTCCCAATTTCACTTAAACTATAATCTTCTGATGTAGTTTCTTCTTCATCAAGACTTGAAGAAGATTCTTTTTCCTATTTCTTTTGAACCTTTTCAAAGCCAAGACCTATTGAACATGATGTTCGTTGTTGTCCACAAATGAAATTATCCAAGTTATTAGAGCTATTTGTGAAACTCTTCATCTTGATCTTGGAGTCCTTTAAGTCTTATTTTAGAGTAGCCACTTCTTGTGCTAACTTATCACATTCCAAAATATTTATTTCTAACTTATCCTTGAAATTGCTTACCTTAGCCTTTAATCCTCCATGAGCAATAACCTTTCTTCATCACGTTATTGAAACTGAATTTCAAGCTTGGAGTGTTGCTTTCTAACCTTCTTTACTGTTTCAAGGGCATAGATAAGTTCTCCCTTGAGATCATAACCATTCTCTACTAAATAATCTTCTATTTGTTTTCCTTTTTCATTATCATTACTTCCTTTTTATTTATATTCTATAGGATCACTTTCTTTATCTTCCAAATCCATTAGAAGATTCTCATCTAGTATTTCAAGTGCATCTTCAAAATTATCATCACTGAAACTATAACCATCCCTAGTGCAATCATCTTCAAGATGTCCAAATTTACCACATCTAAAACACTTGAGAATAACTGGAGTTTTTTTCTTAATTGGATATTTTTCTTCAACCATAAATAAGACTTCATCTCTATTATTGTCTAAAAAATTGGTATCACTATCAACTGAGTACTTACTTGCATTATCCTCAAAGTAGCTTCTCTTTTGCATTTGGAAGAACTTATTCCCTTGTTTGTTTTTTCCATTCTTGCTCTTCTTCTGGTACCTCTGTATTTCTGATTTCCTATACCCTTGTTCTTATTTAGAACTAAGTCCTGTTATGGTGACTGATGACTTTTGTGCATTGATAGTCCTTTCCAAGGTCTTTGAATTTTCCTCAACCTTATGTAGCTTTTCCTTAGAACATTTTAATTCCAACCTTAGTGAAACTATCTCATGCTCTAATATTTCACACTCTAGATCTTTTGTTTTTGACTTTTTAATCATACCTTCTTCAACTCTTCTTACTTTTTCAACCTTATCTATCAAGTCAGAGATATCCTATAGAAGCTTTGTCTTGAATTTCTCATCTTATTGTATTTGAACCTTCAATTCTAAATTCTCTCTTTTCAATTTAATAAGCTCCTTAAGAGTGGATTCCTCTATTTCTTTTTCTGAAGCATCTTCTTTTTATTATATTACTAAAAGTAGAGTTTCTTCTTCATACCTATTTTTATTGTCCCATTTATCCTTTCTTGAACCAATCTCGAGGATTTCATTTTTGAGAATATCATCTTCATCTTCATTGCTAGTAAACCCATTACAATATCTTGCATCATGGCCAAGTTGACCACAAACAAAACATTCTTGTGGACAGTAAGCTGCATGGTGAATTGTGTTTCCACATCTTATACAAAACTTTACCAGTCTAGATATTTCTCCATTACTTGATTCATCTATTGAATCTATTTCCATGTGTCCTCCCAACACAACAATATTAAACTCATCTTCCTTTTCTTTCATGACCATAGGTGTTATTTTCTTCTTATGTCTCATGCTTCTACTCTTGCATTTCTTTACCATTTGTGTTCTTGTAGGATCTTCCTTCAATCTATTAAACTTCTTCCGAAGGAATAGACTTTGATACCAAATGAAGAACACAAGCTTATACTGAGATGGGGGGTGAACAGTATAAGACCCATTTTTATTTTTTCTTTCAATTCAATATTATGCAATGTATAGATAGCAGTATCAATAACAATAATCAAAGCAATGCACAAAACACCATACACAATAGAGACACCACAATTTATGTGGTTCACCCAATGTGGGCTACTCCACAGAGAAAATATTTTACTAAAATTTTCTCAATCAATCTCTTTGGGAATCCTTCCCAATTACAATTTTTATGGACTTCTATCCAATGGAGATGTTTATCCCCTAATCTCAAGTTCATGGATATCTTCCACAAGATAACTATTTCCCCTTCTACTCTGGCTAGTGATCTTCTAGAATACTCTATCTCTCTGCTACAGTAACTGGTGGATCTCTCTTGACTTGAAGAATCCTCACTAAGATCTATCTTCAATTGTCCTGGTTACGGGATATTTGTCCATTGAGACTTTGTCCTCTATACTCTATCAATAGGTTCACTTAGAACCTTCTCAAATCTTATAAACAGGTCCACTCAGAACCTGCTCAAATCTACTCAACAAGCTCACTCAACACTTGTCCAAATCTTCTCAACAAATTGACAGAGAACCTGTCTAAATCTACTCAAAAGGTCCAAATAAAACCTGTCCAAATCTGCTCAACAGGTCCACACAAAACCTATCCAAATTTTCTCAACAGGTCCTCTCTAGGACTTGTCCAAATCTTCTCAATAAGTCCTCTCTAGGAATTGCTCAAATAAATGTCTCAACTCAATCTCATAGAAGCATACAGATAATTGTTAGAGACTCAATATGTTCTATACTCAAATCTCAATCTCAACTCAAATCAATATCATAGAAGCATAAAGAGAATTGTTAGAGTCTTTATATGTTCTATACTCAAATTCCAATCTCAACTCAAATCAATTTCATAGAAGCATAAAGAGAATTGTTAGAGACTCTATATGTTCTATACTCAAATCCCAATCTCAACTCAAATCCATAATACATAATAGTTTTTTTTATTGAACTTGAACAACCACATGCATCCACTTGACTAGGCTCAATCAACTCAACTCAACCAATCACCTCAATGAACAACCCTTTCTCACAAACCCTAGTCCAAGCATGTATCAACCAACTCAAAATATTCCCAACAATGCTCAACCACAAATCTCACATAACAATGATACTCATGTTCTTTTCTAACTCAAGTTTAATTTCTTTGCACAACCAATGGACTTGAACAACAATGCTTATAAAATAAGGTTTAATCACAACTCTCAATAGAGAAAATCTTGAAGCACTAAACCAATCACTTTTGAAAAGGAAACCACAATCAATCCTTTTCACTCCAAAGATATTTTCAGAAATCAACCACCATAATCAATCAATAAGAGAATGAGCCCATACCTTTGATGAATATGAAGAATCCTCTTTGTAAATATACCACAATCACAATATTCTTTTACCAATCTTCACAAGGGTTAGAAGATCACAAAATAATCAACATTACTCCACCTCACAATAATATTTACCAAGGCTTTTAAATAGAAAACATTCTTAAGAATTAATGCACAACTTCCTTATCACTCCTAAAACCACTTGTACCATAAAATAAAATAAATCAAATAATTGCATAACCTTGTCACTCCACAAACCACTTATACCATAAAATAAATCAAATATTTTATATCATTCCTTTCAACACTTTTGCACTAAAAAAAAATCACAAAGCTTTCTTAGGCAATATATAACATTAATCAAATATCAAACCTTATTAAAATATTAAAGCTTGCTCAACCTTATATCTCCCACAAAAATCATAATCAAACCATAGAAAGCAAATATTTTAATTAAAATATTGACCCCCGCAAATATCGGAGTCGGAGCGCATACCTCAAAGGAGCCCTCGAAGGGCCTTGGCATTTCGAACCTCTGCCCACCATGCTGCCAAGTGGCAGCTAAGCCATGTGAGCTAACACTTCCCACGTGAGTGCCTTGGACACTCTCTTCCTTAAATTACATGTGCTTTCCTCAAAAGGTGCCAAAACTTTGACCGTCCATGACTTGACTGCCCACGTCACACTCCACAAAATTCACTATGTAATATTCATATGTAGATATACTTTGGGTTTTCAAAAATCATGCGACATTCCTTAGGTTTTTAAATGGAAAAAATTTGGCTTATTTATATAAGCCATCCTTCAATGCGAATATATCGACCCTTTTAACATTGCCCTCATGACGTCAATAGTGCCAATAAAAAGGAGGGAAAAACATTTTATTTAATTTTAAAATTAAAATTTAAACTAAACCTTTAAAATTAAATTTCTCCATCATCGGGGCACATTTTTCGATGAAACAAAAATCCAACTTGGGTTTTAAGAAAAACCCATTTCAAATATGCCATCCATTGGTTTTAAATAAAACATTTCCTTGCCTTCCTTGGTTTTCATAAAAACCTTTTGCTAAGCTTCCCTTGAAGCTCCTTTTGGAACCAAATGCCATGCATCCCTTCTAGAACCTTTGATCAAAACATTTTCTTCTCATGAAGCTCTTTGTGTAGCAAAATCATAGTGCTTACTTACATAGGTCCTTTTGACATCAAAGACAACTTTTAGCTTAGGGACTCAAAATTTCCAACAAAATTACCTCTTTTCCATACACTAAAGCATAGGGAGATGTTTCTAAATCCTTTTTATTGTATTCATATTAGCCATAGTGCCTGGTTTAGCAACAAAACACCAACTTATTAGATTATTTTCAATGCTATGTTTTATTATTTTTAGTAAATTTTTGTTTGTATATTTTGCCAACCCATTCTCCTGAGGGTAATAATTGGAAGATGCATTCAATTATATGCCATATTTTATTGTAAAATCAATGGTTCTAGCATCAATGAATGATTCGATATTGTATAAAATAATTACAACTAGGATACGAAACCTTTTAATCAACCTTTCCAAAAAATCAATCACTATATCTTGCTCAACATGTTTGGTGGCTTTGGCCTTGTCCATTTTGTAAAATAATCCATCGCCATCAAGATGTATTTATGTCCTAAAAACAAATTAGGGTTGATAACCCCAATAAAATATAGAACCCATTTTTGGAAGGGTTCTTCTATAGTTGTTGGTTGGAGAGGCATTATGGGATGCTTGCTTTTCTTGATGAACCTCTCACACTTGTCACAGGATCTAGCTAGCTTGAATGCATCTAAAAAAATTAATGACCAATAATATCAGGATCTTAGGATCTTTGCAATCATGGTTTGTCTAGATTAATGCCCACTTGAGAAACCACCATAAAATTATTTGAGGACTACTTCCATCTTGTATAGATGTAAACATCTCAACAACACCCCATAAAATTTTCTTTGATATAAAACACCATCTATTAGTGCATATTTTATTGCTTGTAGTCTGTATCTACATCTCTGAGAATCAGTCAAATCATATGGATATTTTTTAGATTCAAAATAGTGTATCAACTACTTGATATAGATATTTTATTGTATGTGTACTCTATTTGGCTAGGTGGATTGCTCTCCCTCCATCGATAGATTCACATTTTGGATAACAAATTTAGCTAATTGTTGGTACAATGCTCTTTCTCTTATCATCTTGGTCAGCTTGTTCTCAACGTCATACTATTGAATCTTGGTAACCCAACTAACTCTTTTATCATCCAGTTCTCCTTGAATTAATAAAATTTTGGACATATAGATGCACTACATATATCAATGTCTTGCTTTGAGACACAAAATACCTAATTTTTTTAATGATTTCATCACTGCATAAATTTGTTTTTCTATAAAATTGTACCTATCTTCATGGTCATGCAGTGTTTTACTTAGGAAGGCTATAGACCACTAATTGTTCTCTTCCTTATTTTAAGTAAGCATAACAACATAGCTTTCCTCTGTTTCAAATACATAAAGGATGAAATCCTTGGAGTAGTTAGGATTAACAAGCACAAGGGCTTGGGCTAGTGTTTTTTTAATATTCTGGAAAGCACATTTTCAGATATATATCCACTTGAAATCTACTTTTTAAAATAATTTTAGTCATGGGCTTGACTATTTGAGCAAAATCTAAAATACATTTTCATACAAAGTTGATTTACCCCAAAAATTATTGAAGCCCCTTCTTGTTTAGTGGTAAAGGAAGGGCTAGAATGGATTTTACCCTATCTAAGTCAATAGCTAGCCATGTTTTAGATGCAACATGTCCTAAGATATTTCCTTCTTGCACAACAAAAATTGACTTCTTTACATTTAATGAAACCTTAAACTCTTTAATTTTTTTGAACACTAATCACATATGTTTAGCATACTTCTTCCGATAAGAGAATATTGTCATGTCATATAAAAAAATCACTATTATCTTTTTCACCATATTCCCAAATTCTAGATCCATTGCTCTTTGAAAAGTAGTGCTAGCATTAGATAGACAAAAGGGCATCCGTTGATATGCAAAAGTTCCATACTTAGTGGTAATGTTGTCTTGTACTAGTCTTCACCTAGTTGAAACTAGAAAATTCATCCAGTAAAGAGAATATTTTTGTCCCAACTATAATGTGTAAGATTTTATCAATCTACGGGAGAGGGTAGTGATATTGAAGTGATGCTTTATTTAGGTTCCAACAGTCCACATGAAGGTAGATGTCACCATTTCTATTTCTTACCAAAACCAAACTGGTAACCCATGTAGAATGTTTAATGGGGTAGATTATCCTAGCATTTAGAAGCTTTAGTAGCTCTTGTTTTATCAACGCTTATATCTTTGATTTGATAGGTCTTTGCTTGTGCCAAAAATATTTTGCATTCGATGTTAGTTCAATGGTTTGTTGGATAGTCTCCTTGTTGTACACCTTGAGGTTATCATAGGTCCATGATATAATATCATTAAACTCTATATATAACTCCAAATTTTGGTTAAGTTTATCTTCTAAGCAATGCACACCCACTTTGAGATTCTTACCAAGCTCCATCTACACTTTTATATATCCCTAGATATCAACCTCCATCTTGTGACCAACTGGTCGATCACTGCTATCAAACAATATTTCTAAAGTTATCAATCCTTTTAGGATATGATTTTTCTTAGAATAATCTTACCGTCCTCTTCATCCTCTAGTAGTTGATCACTTGCACAACTCATTTCATGTATCAAAACTTCAACTACTTGCTCATAATTTTCAAATACTTGCCAAAAGGTATCCTTATTAGGCACATATGGCCTATATACCAATCTCATCATTTTTACTTTGTGTATCACCTTAGACACTAGGCAGTAATTGGCTCCCACAGACACTAACAAGTCAACATGAGTATTGTGATCTCTAAGGATAGTCTTAATATTCAGTGCCTCAAAAGCCTCCAATAAATCCCACACCCTATTTCTGTAGGCTTTGAGATAGTGCTGCTTGTTGGTGCACCACTCTGTATTTTTGAAAATATGGCTATTACATCATTTGGTTATTTCCTAATGTACCCTCATGGGTGCATATTTAGTTTAGGATTAATTTAGGAGTTATTGCTTTATTTATGTAATAGAATAAATGCACAAGTGTTACAATATGCAATGATGTAAATGTACATGTAGTCCACATGTACATGAGTATTAGGATTGCATGAGAGGCAAGTAATCTATCTTTCTACATAAAGGACTCATTGTGAGTGATTGTGAGAGTATTTTAGAAGTACAAAGGTGAGAGTAGTAGTAGTTAAAATGTAGCTCCATTTTGCTATCATGGAGGAGTTACAAAATCCATGAGAGGAGCATTGTAATTTTTGTGAGTTTTCTATATGAGCATTTCTAGAGCATTGTTTCAAGTTTTATATCATATTTTCATTCTTGGTTTTTTACTATTATCATAGATATATCATTGCATGTTTGTTTCCATACTTGTGAATGCATTTCCTTTATGTTTATGACTCCAAAATATAATAGTGGTATCAGAACCACGGTGGATAAAAGGAAAGCCACAAGTGAGCACCATTACTATTGTTGAGTATTTGCAAACTAGACCAGCCATAGTGTGTCACTGCATACAAATACCATTACAATAAATTTTTGGTAGAAGTAACTTTAGGTAGAAGAATATAAAATAGAGAAATCCACATGATAGATTTAGCTAGAGTCTTTCCACAAGAGTTGTAATGCTTGTGAAGATTAGAACTCAACATTGTATCCACTAGATTGGCAATCCAACTAGTGAAGTTTATTTTTTATAGAGTCATAGAAATTTTTAGTGGCTCTAATATTTCATTGCAAGATAGAAATATTTTTTTCAGGAGAACCATTAGGTTACTATCATCTAAGTTTTTTTTATTGCAGAAAATTAACTCTTAGAAGGTGGGAAGCTTCCTATAATAGATAGAGAATAACTTCATCTTCATTACCTAAAATTTGAAGTTACTTTCCTCATGTAGGGATTGATTATTTGTTGCAAAAAATGAGGATTGATGATTTGGAGGCCTAAGGAGAAAGGTCCCATTGAGAGATTTGCATATTGAAGACTCCTAGTTGAAATATCGAGGAGAGATTTAGTGGCCAAGGAAGCCACATTTAAGATTGTAAATCTAGGAAGGATATCCTAGAAAGAAGACCTCATTGAAGATCAAAGATGCTCAAGGAGAAGAGTCCTAGCAAAGTATTGGAGATTGGTGATATCCATTGAAAACTAAAAACTTCTGACTAAAGAAGAGGTCCATTGAAGGCCCGATTAAAGAAGAGGCCTATTGAAGGCCCTATTAAATAATAGATCCAGTAAATACTCTATTGATGAAGAGATTTTAGTAGCAGTAGGTTTGGGAGATACTAGAAGAAGATATCATTTCCATAGTTGAATATTGAAGAGGTCAAGGAAGGTCTCATTGAACATGTTGAAGCTACAAGATTGAGAACCTTGGAGAGGTATCAAGAGGAAACAAGAAGAAGGCTTGGTGAACCTCATTGAAGGAGTTCATATAAGGACTCATTGAAGAAATTACTACCAAAGAAGAAGCTAACAAATTGGGATAATTGTTGCCATCCAACAACAAGCCCAAAGGAGAAAATCTGACAAGAATATTGTCAAACCAAAAAGGTAGTATTGAATATATATCAATATTGATAGATTTTTTTTGGAGGAGATCTAATTTGAAGACAAAATTTGACAAGAGAAAAGAGATAGAAGAACCACCAAATCTGTGAGATTTGGGGGCCATCATTGAAGGAGGTTCTTGAGCAACATCTCAGCTATGATTTGGGGAGAATACTACAAAATTTTTGGGGTTAAAGGACAAAATTTTAGTGATGGTATTGGCTGCCTTACAATATGGAAATTTTTTATATTTAAAGACAAATAAAAGTTACTATTAGGGGGGCAGAGGTCCAAGGTTCAAATCTTGGGCCTCACCAGATTGAACGTTTGTTCCTTTCCTGGTGCTTTCAACAATGTAAAAGGTTTAAAATGATAATTGCATGGTGGTTATAGGGCTGAACTACGCAAAGATCTGTGTGGTGGCTTCTAGGGTGGAAAACGCATAATATTGTGGCAGTTATAAAATCCAAAAATCCTACCTGGATTCATGGCGGCTACCGATTCCACCATGTAAACTTAAAAAATAAAAAAATAAATAAATACAGAAAAGGGTAGCATATTAACAACACTTAAAGCTACAAAATATCAAGTTCATGGACAACAAAAAGGGTAGAAAATAAAATAAATTAGATGCAACAGTGAAGATTGCTTAGTGCTGAAAATTTTAGAAATTATGAGCAACATTAGTGACTTCTAAAAATCAGATTCTAGAAGTAGATTTCGAAGAAGTTTTCAAGCCACCAAATCATATTTTAGAGAAACAAGTTGATAAGATATTGAAGATGCAAAAAGGTGAGCAAAATCTTCCACAAAAGCCATCCATTGAGGTGAATTGGATCACCCCTATCTTCATCATCAACGAGAGAACAAGGTATGCAACAATAAGGTGCAAAATTTCATTAGTTGAGCTTGTATATTTGGTTTCATATTAAGGATTATCAAGCACTATTTTCAAATGATCAAAGAGTTGCATAGAATATTTTCATTTCAAGTCTTTAAAATAGTGCATAAGTTATAGTTTACAAGGAGCAAACCTCCACATAGAAAAAAATAGAAGTTAGGTATATTTCAAGAGAAATAAATGTATCAACATTCTATTGCTTATTCTAAAGAAAATAAGACTATATTTACATTAGATAGAATGCAAAATAGTACATTGAGTAGCTTGGGTTAATATGTAAAAGAATAGCCAAGAAATAAAGATATTATAAAAAGTTAAAGGCAATAACTTAGTTCAACCAAAGTAGTGATCAAACGTAGATTTTTGAGAGCTCTTTTGTAGAATTAAATGGAAGAATATTATGGCAAGAAATAGCCACCAAAAAGGATAACAATACCTCCAAAATTTGGAGAAGAGAAGCCTGCAAATTATAGTTAGAAAAAGAGCTTAAAAGGAAGAAGGAATTCTAAGTTTAAGTACACATCTCCAAATGGATTTAGCGGATAGTCTTGGAGAAGATTAAAATATTTTTTGGGAGTAAGCTTGAACCATACATACAAATAGCCATATCAGAATATTAAAGCCCAAATTTTGAGCAAAGTAAAGATAACATTTCCAAGCATAGGGGGGCAGTTGTAGTCTATGTTTGAGAGGCACTCAAAGGAATCCATAATATCTAGAAAAAATATAGGTTTTAGAAAGCCTTTGAAAATCAAAAGTAAGGGTCATTCGAAGAGGTCCAAACGTCAAGTATTTGAGGTTTTAAAATACACCTAATGGAGTTCCATAATAATCAAAGTTTTTGCATACACAAAAGATAAAAATAGACCTACAAAACATAAAATACAAGGGTACAAGTTGATATCATAAGTGTAAGTATTTTTTTATCACAAGGGAAGCACTATTACCATTGAAGAAAGCCTCATACAACTACATAACAACAAAAAATTATTTTTAAATAGGGAGTTCAAGCCTCATACAATTCACATATTATCCAAGTTAAAGTGTGAAGATCAGAGCACATATCCAACCAAAATTTGGTTGAAGAGAGGAAGGAAAATTAGTTCGTCCACAAGGAGGAGAACATTGACAAGCAAGGTGAAGAGAAACAAGGAAATAAGCCCTTGCAAACCACATATAAACAACTTGCAAATCATAATTAATAATGTGAGAAATATTTATTATATTGCAAGTTTGATATCAAAGTTTATTTGATATTATAGAGATATTAGTAGGAGTAATAAGGTGGTGAAAAGATCTCTAGAATATAATATTGGTTATATAGAAGATATAGAGTAAAACTAGAAGCATTTATATTATTTCCATTGATTCTAAAGAATAGTTGCAAACTCTAAATATAGGGAGATATAAGGAGTAGTAAAAAAAATTAGTTTGCACAAATTTAATATTTCTAAAACTTCTAATTAGGGAGATATAAGGAATCCTACTTCAATTGAAATTATAGAAGTTTAGAACCTATCACTGCAACAAATGTTTTAGCTGGAAGACTGATTTTTGAATCCATACTATTGAAGATTGCATCTCTAATAGATTTCTAAATGATTGATTGCAAGTGATAGATGTAAACCATATTCATATCATACTAGAGAGAGAAGAGATATTCTACAAATATTTGAAAAACAAAATACAAGTGTTAAATATCTTTACCAAGGAGATTATTTCAATATTCTATTGCACTTGTCTCTACCCACATACTTTATACATCAGTGAACAATAAAGGAATTCATACTCAAAGTATTGTTAAAGAGAAATATGGATGATATTGTGAAGAATGCATTCAATAGTGAGGAACTACTACATGAGCTGGAATTTTATTCTCATAATCTAATAGATACATTTGAAAGATACAATCACATATCTTCTAGTAAAAGGAATAGATTCTCAATGTTCCTCAAGGAAGCAAAAGAAGGAAACTTCCTAACATTAATTGGTTATCTTCATGAAGTACTTTTTAAAGCATTGTGAAATACACAAAGTGCAATTATCTTAACTGTAGAAGAATTTTTGATGGTATATCTATCATTCATTACTTTTTCTTCCAAAGCAAGGAGCAAAATAACAATTCTAGTCACTACTATTGTGATGATTTACTAATCCATCATGAAGAAGATATTTCTCTAACAAACCTATAGAAATAGAAAATAAGAAGAAAAATAAAGAAAAAGAAGCACAACAGGAAAATGAAGATAAGAGGAAGCATACTCAAATTAGATACAAATCATAGAGAATCAAATATGCAAGATGACCAAGCACGTCCTGATGATGTCAACCAATTTAAAGAGGAAGAAAAGAAAGAAGAATTTTAGCATCACTATGAAATCCTTATTGAAGACTAAAGTCTTCAAAATCAAATAATGTAATACAGGGGGTGTTGGAAAATATGACTATTACATCATTTGGTTATTTCCTAATGTACCCTCATGGGTGCATATTTAGTACAGGATTAGTTTAGGAGTTATTGCTTTATAATATGTAATAGAATAAATGCACAATGTTAGAATGTGCAATGATGTAAATGCGCATGTTGTCCACATGTACATGAGTCTTAGGGTTGAGTGAGAGGCAAATAATCTATATTTCTATATAAAGACCTCATTGTAAGTGATTGTAAGAGTAGTTGAGTAGTGCAAATATGAGAGTAGTAGTAGTCACAATATAGCTCCATTTTGCTATCATAGAGGAGTTGCAAAATCCATGAGAGGAGTATTGTAATTTTTGTGAGCTTTCCATATGAGGATTTCTAGAGCATTGTTTCAAGTTTTCTATCATATTTTCCCACATGGTTTTTTTCTATTATCATAGTTATATCATTGCATGTTTATTTCCATACTTGTGAATGCATTTCCTTTATGTTTATGGTTCCAAAAGCTAACATTGTGACATAATTGAAAATTAATTCTGAATCATCATAGATAAAAAGCTGTTTGATTCTCATATTTTTAGTATTTTTTAACCCTAAACATAATGCCTCATATTTTGCTACATTATTTGTGTAGCTCCATGTTAGTCTATATGAGAATAATTTTTCTTCTCTAGATGGTGAAATCAAATTTATGCCTACTTTGATGCTATTTTTGCATCTTTCCCCATCAAAGAAAAGTTTCTAAATTTCATTTTGTTGAGGAGTTCATCTGGTTGAGGTTGCAATTTTTTTTTATTCTACCTTTGTGATTGAATAGGTGCCAAGTCCTATGTCAATCATGTCATTGAAGTTCTGCAAGAAGAACTAATCCTCTATTTTTATCTCATCCAATATTTCATCCATCAAGTCAAATTATTTAATCATCATGTTGACTGTGTCAACTTGATAATTTTTATCTTCAATTCTTTCGGTATAAAAAGAGGATGGTTTTTTAGAGAACGCCTTAACTATTTTGGATTTATTTGGAATTTCCATATGAGAGTAGTCTAGAGATAGGTAACCACCCAATTTGGTAGTGAATTCCCTTGATAAACACATCCCAAAGTAAGGTTCTAGATCTACCACCATAATATCTTGGATAATAGTGATTTGAGGTATCTTGTGTAGCACCATGGGAATATATTTGATTACCCCTACTATTTTGAATAGTGTGCCATCTATATGTAATACACTAGGGCCACTCCTCGTATATTCCATACCTATTATATCACACACTACTTTGGGAATTACTATGGTAGCTTCTCCAAAAAATATCATACAATTATGCATCACCCATTATTCCATCCTAAGAGAAATAAAATGGTGATGGCCTATTTTTTGTTATAGAAGTAGGATTAACTTGAGCTAAATTAAAATCAAGCTAGTATTTTCCTTTATTCTTTATAGACTTTAGTGAAGCCTGCAGTAGATCAATATTCCCTATAATAAGCATAGTATCATACATGCTAGCTTTGGAAGGTGTCTTCTTCAATTCCTCAACTATATTGAAGCCAGATATTTTAGACTATTTACTTTGCTCTTTTGTAGGTTTCCTAAATATTGTTTGGTACTCTTGGGTTACCTAAATCCTTTGGCGCTTAGTAAGAGAGAGATATTTGAGTTTATCTCTTGCCTGCTCTTGGGTTTCATCTTCTTTTGTTTGGGTTTCACCATCCTTTATCACCTTTTGATGTTGTTGAGATATATTTTGAATTGGGGTAGTCTAAGGAATATCCCTTATAGGTTTATCCTTAACCTCAAAAGGTACTTTAAAAGGATCCATTGTCTTGGGATCAATTACTAAGGGTTTCTTCCTCGATCTTGTTAACACCAACACCTACTCAACTAAGGGCATCATGAAGTTATGATCCATTTCTCTTAACATATTTACCTACCCTTTTTGAGTCCTTTATACCTTTTCAATGGTAACATTTGAATGTGATGTTGGTGCATCATACAAGAGTTCTCACCATGTAGATCATTATAGGTTGAACACCAATAGTCTAATTTAGAGCTTGAATTGGATGGTTCATGCTCCTGGTTGCTATACACTATACTAGATTTTTTAGTAGTTTTCCAGTATAAGTTTCTTGATCCTTTATCACATGAGGAAACCTTCTAGGTTGAAATTTTCTATCAGCTTCTCTTCTTTTCATGGAAGTTGCATTGTTTACCAAGTTTTTTATAACATTAGTCATTTCTTGTAAGGTAATTCTTTGACCATACGAGGCTGGTAACATAGGTACAACATGGGGAGTTGGAAAGGATAGAATAATAGGAGACAATGATAATGTTTGAGATATTGGTAAGATAGGCCATATTGGAAAATTGATGGCCAAAGTCATGACTGGATAGGAAGTGTTTGAAGCAAGATCTTGTGACTGTTATTGGGGAAATTATGGGAATATTGGCATGATAGTTTTTGGAGGTAATATAACTCTTGTAATTAGGTCATTTTCTACCTTTAATGCTTCTTTAAAAATACCCAAGAATGTTAAAACATGAGATTGCCTTATGACCATGCCTAAGTTTGAGTTGAATGCCCTTAAATAGTAGTACATTACTTGTTCATTGGTTGGGTTAAGACCTTGAGGCACTCTCTTCCATTTCCTACTAAATATAATATTGAAATCCATTATTTATTCTTGCAAATGCATTTGTAAAACTATGAACTATGTTAGCATATAGAATGGATTTGCTTGTTTATTAAATTTCTCCACTAATTTTCCAACTAGTTGTGCCCTTGAATTTATGGTGAGATCCAACAGGGTTTTGTACTAGTATAACATTTTTCCTTTCAATAATTTTAGTAATAGCCTTATCATAACATCCTCATATTGAATTTTGTGTATAATAACCAATGATGCAACATCCTAATAGTGCTCATAAGCAGTTCTATTGGTACCATCATATGTTGGTAAGGCTTTTAATGTTGCTTGAAGAATTGAATTTTTGATGGGTATATTAAGAGGTCCTATATGGTTCCAATTGGGGTAATTCTAAATATTCTAATTTTGATTCAGATTCTGAGCCATTGATGCTTGTATATTTAGAGGTACTTTAGGTGTAGGGTTGGTGTTGGATTGATCTTCAGTGAGGATTGAAGATGGTGATGATTTAGAAAATATGATAGAATGCTATCCTCTGATCCCATTAAAAGATAATTCCAAAAATTTGTTATATCTTCTAAATTTTTAGCTGCATATCATGTTATCATATAGATTCAGACTCAACATAGCATAGGTTTTCAGAGCATCTCTTTGAAAATGAATATATATATAATCGAGATTCTTGAATGGAGTTGTCAGGTAAAGAAAAACTATTAGAACAAAGTATTACCAAGTATCTACTCTATAAAAATAATGGGATTTGGGTCCCATCAGGTTTGCCAAATACTGTTGGTTTGAAAATACACCTAGGTATAAAATTTATGCCCTAAGACTTTGACCAACATTGAAATACATTGAAGATGTGAATCTTTAGAGATCAATATTCAGAGTAGGTCGGTTCCTATTGTATCCTAACTATCTAATCCTAAACTTTTTTGGGGGAAATGGTGCTAAAATAAATAAAAGAAGCTAAATATAGAACTTATAATAGTGCAGGTTAAGCCACATCAAGATATAAAATATATAAAAACTTATACAAATGAAATCTCCCCTGAACTACCTAATCGACCAACTAATTATTATCAATCATAGAATATTACATTTAACTTATTTATGATCTATTTGAATGAATATTATAGAACTAGAGAAAGAACATATCCATAAATCCAGAGAACATTAATGTAATGCTCATTCAACTAGCTAATAATAGAAATAAACAACCATTCATACATACATGTTCTGCAAATATTTGAACTAGAGGCCAAACAACAATCCAATTGTATTTCTCAAAGTATAATGTGCTTTCATACATGTAAATTATAAAATCTTAAGAGTTGACCTTTAGAACCTCTTACATTCTAGTATATATAGTTTTTACAATGGATTCTATTTTCTTTTCATCATTACCTCAAGATTGGATTGTTGTTTTATCAAAAGTACTATTAGCCTGTAATGTTTTTACTATGACTGACTAGTCATGGTCTACTGATATGGCTTGCTTAGGTTACATCTGAAGGTGATGGCATGTTGCTTGCACCTGGTTCATTAGATTTTTCTAACATTCTTGTTAGGCAGTTACTTATTTTATGATCATGCACCTATACGAGCAATGGTGGGTGGTTTGACCATTAAGATATTTTGAAAACATACTCTAAAAATCGATATGCTATGATGGTGGTGGTTGTTTAATCCTTGACTGATATCATAAAGAAAACTCCTACCTATTGATCTACTATCAGGTATTTGTATCAAATTTTGTTTATTCTCTACCTCCATTTTATTACCTCATATCGGGTTCTAGTTTTTAGGGGATAGAGTTTGACATACATTTATTGTTAGGTATCATCCATTTTTTACCTCCACTTGCTTCTACTTATCTTCTAGGTGATAGGTTTTTTAGTGTGCCTGGCCCCTCTAAAATTGTACACCATTTATGGTAGGATTTATACTTATCCAATTCTATCATCTAAGCTCAATCGTTGAGCAATGTGTTTTTATACGTTTCTGTCTCTACTGTAGGGAAACAATTTTGGCACTTTTGAGACTTAGCCAAAATTGGATTTTTTTCTTCTAAGCTGAAGATGGACTTTTGGTACCCTTTTGAGACTTAGATCATTACATGTTTTCATGCCATTGGCATAGATATGATTTATTGCATTTTCTTACATTCATAGCACTAATTTCTATTATCATTTAGCATATTTTTGTTTATCATTAGGGTTATCGCTAACCTCATCCGAGGAGGCAATATCAGACAACTAAGTGTTTGTTGTTGTTTTCATGCTTACAGGACTACAAGTTCACTAGATAGGTTATCAACATATGAAAGAAATAGGATCCCTATAGGAGCCAGAACTAGAGAAGGAGGCATATGTAAGCCCTCATACAGTTCTGTGTGTGTCATCGGGAAGCCTGCGAGAGCGCATAACCCCTTGCAAGGGGATATCATACATTTACTGCCTTATTTTGTAAAATCTATATCAAATGAAGGGAATCCCTAAAAGGGATCTATATGTAACCAAAATTGAGAAAAAGTAATAAAAAACATTATCTATTCATTTCTTCGTATTTTGGTTGTATCTTTCATTTTAATGCATGATTAAGTAAATAATATTCGCAAATAGAGTAGTGGATGGTGCGTCACTTCCCCGAGATTTCTACATATGGTGATCATAGTGGGACCCATTCCAAGATTTTATTTTCTACCACTTTACTGATCCGTGTTTTTATGTGTAGGTTCAGCCACTTTGGTCTACAGTGACTAGAAATCATTTGCTCTAGTCTACAGTGACCAAAAATCTGTCGCTTATGCTAACAGTGACCAGGAATCAATCGCTCTGGTTGACAGAAACTAAAACTAGAGTACAATAGAGGACTAAATATTGGTTCTCTAAGCTATATTTGAGGTTGGTACAACTTTTATGATGAATTATGGCTCTCTGTCTACTGTTGTTTTCCTAAAATAGTGAAATTAAGACACATTTTGATTTGGAAACTAAGGAATGGAAAGGAAATAACTTACATCTTGCATATTTTAGGGTTTTTCTTAGATTTCCACTAGGTGTTGCTAGGAACAACGTCTTATGCTTGTAAAGTCCACCATAGAATACGATATGCTAGAAATCGTGTGCTAGTTTACTTGCTTTAAGGCCCTGCTAGAGGCCATATTTGCACAAAATAGAGTGCATCCATTGAAAATCATACAAATTATGCATATTTTTGAAAAGTGAAACATCATTTATATTAGGAATATAGGAAATAGTCATTGTTTTTGTATGATGCATTTTACTTTATGTAAACTTAAAATGAACCCCACACACGCACACATATTTTAAACATTGGAGAGTTAGATTTCATCACTGACCCTCAATTTAGTTCGATGATGTTGGCATTCATCTCCTTCCATCGGCTTTCCCCCTAGATCTTTCTATAATGGAATAAGGAACTTCTTTATAGTGGTACTAAGTTACTCATGTTCAAACTATCTCCCACTATTAGAACAATCATTGGTTAAGAGTGGAAGAGCTAGGCAAACCCCCCAATGGGACTTCAATAGTGTACCCTAGTTTCTTTTGATAAAATTATGCTTAGCATTGGTGTTCTTGATTCCAAATATGGATGAGTCTCCTCATTCTAAATCCAAAACAAGAGCAATAAGACAAGAACAACTACACATCAAAACATACCAAACAGTTTAGGGCACACATAAATTAGTAATCAAGATAAAAACTTTCTTGATATCATTTGGCTATCTCTAATTGCAACATAAAAGACTAATTCACAAGCACAATGGTCAAAACCAAAAGTAAACATCCTCGGTCCAACACCAAAGTAGAATCTAAAGCAACACATACCCATAGGCGAATACATAATAACATTGAAACACCTACTCATAAGACTATGGGATGTAGTTCTATGAGCCTAAGGGGTGATAACTCAACCCTTGGGGGTTCTCCTCGAGAAACCCCACCTAGGGAGTCACATAATGGAACTAAGTCACAACAACACAAAGAGGCTTCATGGTCATCATCATCAAGAAGACACAGGGAGGCCTCATGGCACTCCTCTCAACACACAAACTTCTCAAAGACATGAGGAGGCTTCAAGAGCTTCCTCCCCACATAGACATAAAATGGGTTCTAGAATCAACTCTTAACATAGGGATGACGAGGGTTCCCCACCTCCATCCTCATGGAGAAAAGGTGGGGCCACAAATAATTCATCACCAAAAAGACACACAAGAGTCACAACATCTCAAACTTCACATGAGACACTGAGAACAGGTCTGCCCACTAAAGGGCAAGAAACTAGAGCTACATCCAATCATAGACATCAAATAGAAGATATCCTTCACACAAGAGGAAGGATTCCAATAAATCATGACCTCATTGGAGTAAATGGTACCCCATGGGATAATCTATGGAAAAAAAAACAACTAGATGAGTTGGATTGGTTTCATTTGAGGTTGACTCCTAAAATAATAGCCATAGAAAATTTAGCATCTGGAAGTTCACAAAGCATAACTTCTAAACGTACCACTCAACTTGGGGATGCTTCAGAGTGACCCTGTAGTAAATATATAGAATCTGGTCATAGAGGCACTTATCAACACACTTAACAAGTTACATTAACTAGCAAGAGCAAAGAAACATCAAAAACTCCTTCAAGAAATCTGCAATTCAGAACAACAATAATAGAATCAAACAAACATGAATCTTCTTTGACAGTGCAATATGACTGCATGTGATGGTTATAAAATGCATTGCACAAAGAGTGAGAGCTAGTGGAAGATCTCAAGCATGATAAAAAAAAGAAAGGTTTTTACATAAACATGAGCAATGTTGAAGGAAAAAATTTCAGTAGCTAGCTCGTATAAACCTACAAGAAAATGGTAGTGATCACCCAATAAATGAACGTGTTGACTCATAATAAGAAGGGTGCATTAGGCAAGAAAACAACCCACAATGAAACCACCACTCAAATCATGGACATGATCAAACTGGTGGAGAAAGGGTAAACATGATAACTCATGATCAAACACATCTTAAATCCCCTTGTAGGAGGGATGAGAATAGAACAACTTAAGTGGATAAAGGGTTACCTCCATTACCACTGTAAGTGCCTACAAGAAGAGGAACTCCTCACCTCAAAGTCATTCTAGGAACTCATGGAGAAAATGAAATCCTTTGAGAAACAAGATATGACTGGGAACCAATTAACATTGAGTAAAATACACAACCAACCATTGTGCCCATCGGTTCCTAGCCCTACATATCATAAGCACTTTGAGATGCCTAGGTTAGAAAAATTCAAGGGTGAAGAGGATGCACAAGAGCATGTTACCAATTTCATCAATGCATGTTTTCATATTGAATACAATGACGCTCTTATGCTAAGAACTTTTATTATGAAATTTTTAGGTGCTGCCACTCAATGGTTCAACCAACTTCCTAAACACAACATATCCACTTTTGAACAACTAGTAAATGCTTTCCTAAAATATTTCTACTTTGGTGCTAAAAATAAGGTGAACTTTTCAGACCTGGCCAACTTAAAACATTATGATGATGAGCCAGTAATAGAGTATGGGGATATATGGAGAAAATTTATGGTAAATTTATCATTCTCCATCCCCACATAAGATATTGTCCACATGTTTACCAATAGTTGTTCTAAAAACAGCTCCCTCTTGTTACAACTTCAACAATATCCTTTGTTTTAGGAAGCCTTGGCACATGCCAAACTCATTGAGGACATAAAATTAGATGAGGGAACCATCAAGATCTAAAATAAGGAGTGGAACACAAATGGTAGGAATGAAAAATATAAATAGAAGTAGGAAAACCCTACTCCATTTAATCAAGTAGTATTGTTTGCACCTAAATATGGGGCTGCACAACAACCCTAGAATTATCAAGCACAATCCCCACCAGACAATTACAATCAAAAGAATAATTAGGGGTGAAACAAAGAATTTAAGCCACCTCTCTACTTTACACCTCTATCAGAATCAATGCAATCAATTTTCAACCAGTTGAACGATGATGGGAAGATCAAATTTCTTGATATACCTCTTTTAGATCCCAGCTATGGTAAGCCAAAAGGATATAGGGAATATCAGTTTTGCCCTTATCACATAATACTAGGGCATGACATTGAAGTATGTATGGGTTTCAAGAACTAGGTGCAAAATATGAATGAGTTGAGAGAACTTAAAGTTGACAACCCATTGGCTCCTAATAACAGAGATATGGGCATATACAAAAACCCACTACAAAACCATGAGGTCCTTAGAGGGCAAGGTGCCCAAGTCAATCAGGTTCAAATTGATACACCTACCCGTGGATGCATTGGGATGGTTGAAGTTATCAACATAGCCACTAGGACTAGATGATATGGTCAACCACAGCCTCCTGTGACTCCCATTAATGTCCTAGATATACCTAGGTAGAGGCAGGGGTAAAAAAACCTTCCAAGTCTACCAACCTGACCTGTGCTAATCGTCCAAAGTAGACTAGAAAAAAACCTATAGATGACTCCAGCTAAGCTATCTATACATGAGCTCATACAATAGTCCCCAAAGCACAGGGAGACTTTGATGGATATTTTGAGATCAATCGAGCTCCAACCACAAGATCCCAATGCATTCATGCATTTTGTGGGGCAAGTGCAACAATGCCATGAACCTGTAATTAAATTTTATGATCATGAGATTAAGACAGTACCTACTACCATACTAGACCCTCCGCTACACATTGTTACCTAAGTCAATGATTTAACTTTTAAGTAGGTCTTGATTGATATAGGTTCATCAATCAACATCATCACAATGACATCAATAGGGTACCTTAAGATCCTCAAATCCAATATCATTCTAGGAGCCTACACATTAAGAGCTTTCAATGATGCTTTATGATCTACTATGGGAACGATAGTCCTACCCACTAAGGTGGGGCATAAGACCATCCCTATGACGTGTCATGTATTGGAAGGGGCCATGCAATACAACATCTTCCTAGGACACCCCTGGATAAGAGATATGAAGTGTGTTCCTTTGATTTTACACCAATGTGTCAAGTATGTGCATGATGACAAAGTCTATGTAGTTTTGGCTGATGAAGAGCCATTCAAATATGTCCATCAGGTGGATTTTCTAGGATATTTTGTGATTCCTTCCACCAACCTATATGTAAGAACTTCATCTCCAACTATGCAACTAGATGACATAAACAAAGGGGTATGAAAAGACCATCCACGTCAGCACCTCCTTTTGCACCCAAAAAAATAACGCTTCTAAGAGACCATCAATGTCAAAACCTAAAGATAATTAGAAGCTAAATATGCCCTTAATTGAGGAATAAAATCCCAAGGAATTAACATCTATAGCCATTGCAAAAATCCCAAGTCCCATGGAAGAATAATATTTCCAGAATCAAGCCAAGGAAATACTAGAACCCACTTTGCCAGTGTCATCTGTAGGCTCATCCATATCACATGGCATGATAAAATTGGTAATTACAAGGATATGATAATACCTTGTGTAGAACATAACATTCACACCCTTCATTGAGTCTACACAAAACATGGGATGACCAAAAGACCTAAGACCACCAGTGGGAATAGTCGTTCAGCTTGGAATCCCTCCCAACCAAACCAACTTTATCTATGCTGGCTTGGACTGTGTCCATAAGTCTTTATACGTAGAAGAGGAAAATGATGAAATATTCACCATTAATGTTCGTTACCTCTCCAATATCGATTTTTATCTAAGCTACTTTGAATGTTGCCATTGGCATGGCTATGATCTTGGTATATATGAGCAGGGGTGTAGGCATCCATGCGAGTCGTAATACTAGCTTCCCACTGACAAGTTTGGGTTAGGCTACCACATCAGAGGTCAAGATGACTCTCTAGTAGCATTCTTGGATAGATTAATCTTGGGATTAGGAGAAGACATTGATTTTATTTATTATCACCCACCAAGTACAAGATATCTGATCAATAGACAAGTAGTCATGGTCAACATACCACCACCAGATATTTATCATCCAAACTTCTCAATTGACACCACACATATAGGTTGCACCTTATGGAACAAAGAGCGAGAAGAAAACAGATATGGGGCAAGCAATGATAAAGTATAGACAAGCTTAGCCTATCATGGGTCTCGCTATTTACAAATCCTTACCTGGTCCAGTCACAACGAGAGTGGGTACATATCAAACAAAAATGACTATGATTCAGAGGACTCGGAGCCTACCTAGGGCCAAGGTAGTGGCCCCACAACTTGGGGCAAGACACTAATGCAAATGGAATCTTCATAAGTGACAAAGAATATGAGGATGAAATAGATATGGCCTACTTGGGGCCAAGAGATGTTCCCCTTGTCTTGGTGCGACACCAATGCTAATGGTTTTTGGATAAGTGATGATGACTTTGAATATGAGACTAAGATGGCTTATCTTGGGCCTCACCACTTGTGGCAAGTCAACATGTTGGTAGAAAGAGAAGTGGCATTTTGTGCCATAGACCCTGGATTACAATTTTTGGGGAGACCTATCGACTTAAATTATATTTACCATGCAATCAATCCCCCTATGCCTATGTTAAGGGAGCTCTTGGAACCCAATGATCCTATTATTTGGTCTACTCATGGGGTAGATTTGGAGATTCCTTTTTCTCCAGAGCCTCATCGTGAGCATGAGGGAGAAACTTATGAGACAATATTTCACCCATGTGGTCCTAGAGATTTCATTCCATCCATCAATACCATCTCCATTGATTTGACCACTCTACTTCAAAACCAGACAAATCCTACCAAACCATTGTATCTTGATATAGATGCTATTGATTGGGATCATGCTAATTCATCTATAGAGCCTAAGGATATTTTACCTAATGAAGAGGTGTTACAACCATTTCATTTTGTATCAGGTTGTCCATATGATGTATTCTATGTTGGTTTGGATCTTGAGTCAGTAGGTCCTATAAATCCTGTTGATGACATTCATTTAACACCCACACCTCACCAATTGGAGGATGGGTCACATATGGCTATAGAGGCGACTTTCAAGGTAGAAATTAGCGATTATCCTACTCAACAAAATAAATTCAAGTTCAAATAAAGTCTATCTCCAAAGGAACAAGCCATCATTATTCCTCTCCTCAAAGAGAGGCCAAATTTTTTTGCTTGGACTTACAAAGACATGCCAGGGCTTGATCCAAAGTTGTTCACAACCTTTCATTGGATCCCATGAAGAATCCAGTCAAGCAAAAGCTGAGGAAAATGCATCCAACCGTCGCTTTTATGGTGAATAATGAGTTACAAAAACTATTGGATATGATTTTTTATTGTTCTTATCGACTATCCTAAATGGGTCTCAAACATGGTACTCGTGGGAAAGCCTAACGGAATATTCTGCATTTGCACAAACTTTAGAGACTTGAATAGGGCAACTCCAAAGGATTCATTCTCATTACCTAACATAGATGCTCTTTTTGATTCCACTATAGGTCATGAGATGCTCTCCCTAATGGAAATTTTTTTTGGGTAAAATCAAATCAAAATTAAACTTGAACACTAACACAAAACCGCTTTTATCACTCCATAGGGAATGTTTTGTTACAAGGTGATGCCACTCGACCTTAAAAATACTAGTGCCACATATCAGTGGGCCATGAAATATATATTTCATGACTATATGCATAAAATATTGGAGGACTACATGGATGAATTACTAGATAAGTCTTTAGTGTGGCAAGAGCACGTTGAAATCCTTGATAAAGTCTTCAATTGCCTCATTGAGCACAACGTCAGATTGAATCCTAAGAAGTGCATGTTTAGCATGACTTTTGGTAAGATCTTGTATTTCATAATTTCTAAGAGATGCATTGAAGTCAATCCTACAAAGGTAAATACTATATTGGAGATGAATGCCCCTACCAAAATTAGGGAGTTGAGAAGCCTACAAGGCAAGGTAGAATCCATCAAATGATTCATTTCTCAATTATCAAAAAAATTTGACCCATGAATTGGTTGCTATGCAAAGGAGTCCTTTTTAATTGGGATGAAGAGTGCCAGCAAGCCTTTGCAGAGATCAAAACTTACCTGGAAACACTTCCAGTATTGGTTCCACCAAGGCCAAACATACCATTTTTACAATACATATCAGCTACTAATTTTGCTTTGGGTACCATGTTGGCCCAAAAGAACGCACAATAAAAAGAGCAAGTCGTATATTACATCACTCACACCTTGGTGAGTTATGAGCTAGGGTATGCGTTTGTAGAAAAGTTGTGTTTGGTAGTGTTCTTTGCAACCAAAAAGTTGCGACACTACATATTGAGCCATATGACCTACGTTATATCAAAACAAAATCCTTTGTAGTACATGATTAACAAGACCTATCATAATACATGTACTGCAAATTAGATCATGCTATTGACAAAGTTTAATCTAGAGTTCATAAGCCAAAAGTACATCAAGGGATAAGTCATAGAATATCAATTAGCAGAGGCACCTCTTCAAGATAGCAAACCTCTCAACATAGAATTGCTCGATGATGCAGTCTTCGCATTAGCAGATCTACTAGAACTCAAAGATCCTGATAAATAAAGATACATGACATTATTCTTTTATGGTTTGAAGAGTGAGCAAGGGGGTGGAACAGGGATTGTATTTATCACACCACAGGGTGCTCCATTGCCCTTATCATTCAAACTAGACTTCCCTTGCATAAACAATAACACAGAATATGAGACCCTGATCTTAGGAATCCAAAAAGCCACTGCAATGGGAATTAAAATATTGATTATCTTTGGTGACTCCTTGCTCATAGTAAATCAAGTCAAGGGATTGTTTCAACATAGGTGCCCACTCCTAAGAGCTTACAAGGAGCTTGTTGACACTTACCTAGCCTAACTACAATGGTATTACATCGAGGCAATCCCTCGTATGTCAAATAGATTTGTAGACACTATGGTATCTTTGGGATCCTTAATACCTTAAAATTTGTCTACTAATTTCATAATCGTTCATGTTAAGGTGCTCATGCACTCAGTGATACAACATGAGGCTATTGACAATAAAGAATTAGTCAACATGATCAATATTGAACTAAATCAAGAGTGGTCCTTCAGAGCAAGAGAGTTCTTATAGATGGCACATTGGGGGTATTTGATCTCCCAAGGTCCTGTAGAGTGTGGCACAACCATTCACCACAGGTTTGTTTCTCAATCTGTATTCACAAGTTCCAAGAAGCAGGAAGAACAAACCATCTTTTTTGTAGAAATTGTAGCTTACCAAGATTGGCTTTCTCAAGTGCAAGATTTATTGAAGCTTGGAATGGTACCACAATGCCTATCGCATGTCAAAATATGAACATTTAAATAGAAGGTAACAAGGTATATCTTATTGGGAGATATCCTTTATATATGAGGATACGATGGAATGCTCCTTCGTTGTCTTGACCCGAAGGAAGCGTCCTGGGCAATTTTGTAAGCTCATGATGGTACGTGTGGTGGTCACTTCAATGGCATGGCCATCATTAAGTGCATATTGATAATGGGTTACTATTGGTCCACTATGGAAAAATATTGTTGCGAGTATGTCAAGAAATGCGTTAGATACCAACATCATGCAAACCTCACACATTTGCCATAATAAACCTTGCAACCCATATAGGCAACATGGCCCTTCTCATAGTGGGAACTAGACTTAGTAGGGAAGATCTCACCCCCATCCTCAGGTCGACACACGTTCATCAGAACAACCACTGAGTATTTCACCAAATGGGTCGAAGAGATCCCCCTAGCATTAACAACTGGACCAAGGATTGCAGAGTTTATACACCACAATATCATAAGTCATTTTGGGATCCCTTAAAAAATAATATCGAATAATGGGCCATATTTTAAGAACAAAAATGTGCATGCTTTGATGAAAAAATACCATATTCAACATAGTTTTTCAACACCCTATTATCCACAAGCAAATGGGTAAGTGGAAGCCTAAAAAAAAATAATAGTCTCCATCTTGAGGAAGATGGTGAAAGATAATCATAAGGATTGGCACCTACAATTACCTCTTGCATTATGGGTATATAGGACTAGTGTGTGGACGCCCACTGGGGCAACACCCTTTTCACTTGTATATGGCACTGAAGCCATCATGCCCCTAGAGTTGGAAATTTCAACCCTGTGCATAGCATTGAAGGAATTCATAGATGATGACACCGCACGACAAGGCCACCTAGATAAATTAATTCTTCTTGATGAACGTCAAGTCAATGCCTTGGAGCATCTCTACATTTATCAGGATCGCCTTGCACAAGCCTACAATAGTAAATTTCACTTAAGGGAATTCAAATTTGGAGATCTTGTGCTCAAAGAAAACCAACAAAACTCAAACCTGTTGTTGCACCTATGAGATAAATTTACGGTAAATTGGATAGGTCTGTACAAAATATCAAAAAGGATTGGGCCTAGAGCATATCGCCTCACATCATTGGAGGGTGTTGAAGAGCCTGAACCTCTCAATATCATCCATTTGAAGGAATTCTATACATAAAATACAAAAACATTTCAAATATACATAAAATGCAAAAACATTCAAAAATGTCATAAAATTACAAAAAAATTATAAAAACATAAAAGATTCAAAAATGCTCCAAGGGTATCCCATCCACTTGGTCAAAATCAATCAAAAATGCTCCAAGGGTATCTTTACGCCGCTTGATCAAAAACAATAAAAAATTCTCCAAGGGTGTATTTATGCCGCTTGGTCAAATTCAATCAAAATGCTCCAAGGGTATCTTCATGTCGCTTGGTCACCTCAAACAAAAATTCTCCAAGGGTATCTTCGCACCGCTTGGTCGAAATCCAATAAAAAATGCGCCAAGGGTATCTTCATGCAAATTGGTCAAATGAAATAAAAAATGCTCCAAGGGTATCCTAATGCCGTTTGGTCAACCCCCAAAATCCCCAAAGGCACAATAATCCCTTTGGTCAAAATACGTCAAAAATACAAAAAACAATACAAAATAATCAAAAATACAAAAAATAATGCAAAATAATCAAAAATACAAAAACATTTGCATCTTACATATACATCCACGTAGCTGCATCACATTCATATCCATTGCATTTGCACATGTTATGATCACAATCTTTCAAACGATGCCATCATTTGTATCACAACCACAAATACTCAAATTCATCTTCATCCATTCATCCATGTGTGTAACCGTGTTTTTCAACACAACCATTTAATATTGCTATACATAATAGGATAAGGTTTTTTGGTCATTCAACCATATCTAGTGGTCTTATCAGCTTTTGTGGAAAGCCATCTTGATTAGTAGAGGGCAAGGTCTATTGGTGATAGTGCCTAGCATACTTTAGAATCCCATCACTAATTAAAACAATAAAATCCTAGTTGGCACAAGGTAAAGATAAAAGCTGCAAAAGTGGTCTAGGTTACCTTAAGCAAAAAAATGTCTTCCTTGCTTATCCCCATGTGCGATGAAGAACACAAGCTTATATTGAGAGGGGGGTGAATAGTATAAGACCTCTTTTTACTTTTTCCTTTAAAATTCAAAATAGTAAAGCAATATACCCAAAGCAATAACAAAGAAATGCATAATATCATCCACAAAGTGACACCAATTTTAACGTGGTTCACCCAGAATGGCTGGGCTACGTCCACAAAAATTTTCTCTAAAATTTATCTCAAAGTTCTTTGGGAATCCTTCCCAATTACAATGTTTATGAGCCTCGGCCCAAAGGAGATACCTTCCCCCAATCAAAATTTATGAGCCTCTACTCAAAGGAGATACCTTCCCCTCTGCTTTAGAAATGATCCCTCAAAAGATCAACTACCTCTACCTCTTGCCAACACGTGGAACTCCTTTCCACCGAAGACCTCCTATCCTTAATGCTTAGCCTAAGAGACCTCTGCCTTCTATGATCACATCCACAACAGCTCATCAACCTGTACCAAACACAGTCATTCGGTCTAGTACAAGTCTTCCTCTATCTTTTAGATCTGTCCAACTCTTGAACAAATCAATCCTCTGCATACAAGCCTTCTCAAAGACTTGCCAAATCTGTCCTCAGGTTCTTCTCATAGAACCAATGCACCTCTATCCTCAAGTTCTCTGATAGAACTATCAAACTCAGCTCACAAGTCCTCTTCTAGGACCTGTCCAAATCTGCTCACAAGTCCCCACCGAAACCTGTCCAAAACTGCTCACAAGTCCCCATTGGAACCTGTCCAAAAATTGCTCACAAAGAAAAACTTTCTTAGTAGGAAATCACAAAGTGAATTGTTAGAGACCCAATGTGATTTGTCAAACTCATAGAAGCATAAAGAGAATTGTTAGAGACTCAATATGTTCTATACTCAAATCCCAATCTCAAAACTCAACTCAAATCAACTCAGCTCAATCTCAATATCAAATCTGAAAACTCAACTCAATATCTAAAATGGATAGGATAGAATGTTTTCTTTCAAGAACATGAAACCCCAACAATTTCCAACTATGCAAAGAATCACATAACAATGATACTCATGTTCTTTTCACCATCAATTAGGGTTTCAACAACAATGCTCATCAAACAAGGTTTAGTCAACCAACACCATTCAACTCAACATCAACCTTGAAGCATTCAACCAATCATCACAAGAAAAGGAAACAAGTAGAAATCCTTTTCCCTCCAAAGATATTTGAACAAAACAACCACCAACACAATATCACCAAATGCAAAGAATAACTTGCTCAAATCAACTCAATGGAGTAAGCCCAATATCATGAATCAAGTAAAGCAATAATTTGATCAAACAACCTCTATGGAAGCAACTCAACCATCAAACTCAAAACAGCCAACCAAGGGTTCCACCAACTCAATGCAAGTAGCTAGGCTCACAAATATAAACCCTAGTGCACAAAGCTTCCACTATCTCAAACCAAAAATTATGCATTCACCAAAAACTCTCCTTAAGGATAACAATGCATAAGTAGTCTTCAACAAACCAGAAAATAGGATTTACACCTAGCCAAAGGATACCTAGTAGAATACCTTTTCACTCCAACCTTATTTTAGAAAACATACACCAATCATACTCATAAGAAGAATGTGCCCATACCTTATTGGAGTAGAAGATAATTGAACCTTCAAGATGTCACCACACACAACTCTCAAACTTCCAACCAAGTTAGGGTTAGAATAAAAAGAAATGAGCAATAATATAAACTTCCTTTATTACACCTTTTAGCTCCACTTATTTAAACACAACCACCATAACATGCCAATAAATCAACAATCACAGACTCACACCTTATACCTCCATTTTTAATTTTAGCATAGAAAAGAATAATCTTAAAAATACATCCAAAGAAATATGCCCTTATTTCTCCTAAGCTTTTATTCAATGCTAATCACAAAAGCCAAAACTCATAAAATTTAATCACACCTTATAAATCGCTGTCCAAGAAACTCCGAATTTCGTGGCATAAAGACATTTTAATAAAAACGTGTGTTACTCTAGCAAAGCACCCCCGCGAGACTCGAAACGGTGACCTCCGCCAATGCAATGCCCAACAATAGCCTTTTCTACCACTAGCCCATGCGAGCTACGAAGTTCACAAGTGAACTTCCCTCCACTTCACCCTCAAAAAAAACTCTCGAAGACTTTTCAACCGCACGTGCTTCTAAGTCTTCCTTCGATCGCAGCGAATACAGAGCACAAACACCGCAAATTGCATTCGAGGAATTTTGAATTAATTAGCCTTCCAACCTTAGGAGTTGGAGAATAAATAGTCTCTTCGAAGACACCTTGACGTCGGTGAAAATAAAGACCATTTCGAAATTAATCAAAAGTCTTTTCAAAAAGGGTTTAAAAATCCTTAAATAATTTTAATAAATTAAGAATAAAAAAAGGTTTAAAAACCTTTAAGTATTTTTAATAAATTAAAAATAATTTCTCCCTTATAATTAAATAATTAATTAATTAAAACCTTGAAGGGTTTTAAATAATAATTAAATAAATAATAAAGAGAACCTCCATTGGTTTTAATAAAAACCCTATCCAACTTGGTTTTAATAAAAACCGGTTTGGTTTTAATGAAAAACCCTTGCCAATGGAATCTCTCCGGATTCTCTTAAAAATATTCTCTTGGAATCTTCCACCTTTAAAGCCAACACATCCTCTTAACATTAATGCCATTTCCTTTTGACATCAATGACAACTCATAGACAAGAAGCTACGATCTCAAACCCAAAATTGCCAACAATCTCCCCCTTTGTCATTGATGGCAAACCATGCTTCTCAACAACATAGAAACTCAAAATAAACAACTCCCCCTATCTTGAAGCTCTCCTATTCACTTTGAATCTCTCCCCTTTACTCATATCTCTCCCCCTTTGTCATCAATGGCAAAGGGTCACCTTTGGGGCTCGGGACTAAGAATGAGCCTCTTAGCTTAGTCCCTCCCCCACCTCCTGATGAGGTGATTAATTCTGGGGTGGGAGTAAAACTCCCATTAGGCACTGATCATCATCAGCGTCTATAACTTCCTTGTTGGGCCTTCTCTTGAACTCTTTGTCCATATTCTTGTTCTTGTTCTCATCCTTGTTCTTGTCCATGCCTTGATCCTTGGACCTGATCATGCCACTATTCATGTTCCTGTATTCTAGAATTTTAGCTCTACACTGTCTTATTATGTGACCTTCATTGTTGCACTTGAAACACTTGATGATGTTGTTTCTTTGAGGTAAACCTGATCTTTGAATCCACTAGTTCTAACCAAACCTGTTTTGACCAAACCTAACTTATTCCTGTTATTTGCCTTGCAATAAACTGCCTTGTGCCCAAACTGTTGACAAGAGTAGCAATACCCTTGAAAGTAACTAGCACTTCTGAAACTATCATTTACCTCCTTCACTTGAGCCATGCAATGTGAAGCCATGTGACCAAACCTATGACAAGCAAAACATCTGCCTTGAAACTTTCCTTTAATTGACCTCTTAGGTCCTGTAAACTCTTCTTCTCATTCTGAATTCCTGTTTTCTCGTTTCGTGCATCTATCACTCAAGGACAATTTTTCTAAAATACTTTCCTCATCAGAACTCTCTTCTTTTTGAAATCTCTTACTAGATTCCCCAACCTATTCCTTGTGTTTTTTACCAAAACCAAGGCCTGTTTTTTCCCTCCCCCTTTCTTACCCCCCCCCCCCCCCCCCCCCAACAAGACACCCCCCCCCCCCCCCCCCACACCAAAAAAACCCCCCCCAAAAAAAAATGCGCCCCTCCCCCCCCACCAACCCTCCCCTTCTTTCTCTCCTTTCCTTTCCCTCCAAAAAAAAAAAATAAAAAAAGCACCTGCTCTGATACCAATTGAATAACACAAGCTTATACTGAGAGGGGGGTGAACAATATAAGACCTCTTTTTACTTTTTCCTTTATACTTCAAAATAGTAAAGCAATATACCCAAAGCAATAACAAAGAAATGCATAATATCATCCACAAAGTGACACACCAATTTTCTTTTCTCCCGACAAGTAGCTCAACAACCTGTACCAAACATAGTTAGTCGATCTAGTACAAGTCTTCCTCTGTCTGTCGGATCTGTCCAACTCTTGAACAAATTAATCCTCTACATACAAGCCTTCTCAAAGACTTGCCAAATCTATCCTCGAGGTTCTTCTCATAGAACCAATGCACCTCTGTCCTCAAGTTCTATTCTAGAACTATCAAACTCAGCTCACAAGTCCTCTTCTAGGACCTGTCCAAATCTACTCACAAGTCCCCACTGAAACCTGTCCAAAACTGCTCACAAGTCCCCATTGGAACTTGTCCAAAAACTGCTCACAAAGAAAAACTTTCTTAGTAGGAAATCACAAAGTGAATTGTTAGAGACCCAATGTGATTTGTCAAACTCATAGAAGCATAAAGAGAATTGTTAGAGACTCAATATGTTCTATACTCAAATCCCAATCTCAAAACTCAACTCAAATCAACTCAGCTCAATCTCAATCTCAAATCTGAAAACTCAACTCAATATCTGAAATGGATAATATAGAATGTTTTCTATCAAGAACATGAAACCCCAACAATTGCCAACTATGCAAAGAATCACATAACAATGATACTCATGTTCTTTTCACCATCAATTAGGGTTTCAACAACAATGCTCATCAAACAAGGTTTAGTCAACCAACACCATTCAACTCAACATCAACCTTGAAGCATTCAACCAATCATCACAAGAAAAGGAAACAAGTAGAAATCCTTTTCCCTCCAAAGATATTTGAACAAAATAGCCACCAACACAATATCACCAAATGCAAAGAATAACTTGCTCAAATCAACTCAATGGAGTAAGCCCAATATAATGAATCAAGTAAAGCAATAATTTGATCAAACAACCTCTATGGAAGCAACTCAACCATCAAACTCAAAACATCCAACCAAGGGTTCCACCAACTCAATGCAAGTAGCTAGACTCACAAATATAAACCCTAGTGCACAAAGCTTCCACTATCTCAAACCAGAAATTATGCATTCACCAAAAACTCTCCTTAAGGATAACAATGCATAAGTAGTCTTCAACAAACCAAAAAATAGGATTTACACCTAGCCAAAGGATACCTAGTAGAATACCTTTTCACTCCAACCTTATTTTAAAAAACATACACCAATCATACTCATAAGAAGAATGTGCCCATACCTTATTGGAGTAGAAGATAATTGAACCTACAAGCTGTCACCACTCACAACTCTCAAACTTCCAACCAAGTTAGGGTTAGAATAAAAAGAAATGAGCACTAATATAAACTTCCTTTATTACACCTTTTAGCTCCACTTCTTTAAACACAACCACCAAAACATGCCAATAAATCAACAATCACAGACTCACACCTTATACCTCCATTTTTAATTTTAGCATAGCAAAGAATAATCTTAAAAATACATCCAAAGAAATATGCCCTTATTTCTCCTAAGCTTTTATTCAATGCTAATCACAAAAGCCAAAACTCAAAATTTAATCACACCTTATAAATCGCTGTCCAAGAAACTCCGAATTTCGCGGCATAAAGATGTTTTAATAAAAATGTGTGTTACTCTAGCAAAGCACCCCCGTGAGACTCGAAACGGTGACCTCCGCTAACGCAATGCCCAACAACAGCCTTCGCTGCCACTAGCCCATGCGGGCTACGAAGTTCACAAGTGAACTTCCCTCCACTTCACCCTCGAAAAAACTCCTGAAGACTTTTCAACCGCACGTGTTTCTTGTTGTAATCACAATGACACTGAGAGGGGGGGTGAATCAGTGTGTTCTTTAAAAACTTAAAACAATTTAGACTTTTAAATAAACTGCAGCAGATTAAAACAAAAATAATAAAAGTACTAAGAGCATCACACATAACACGACATTTTAACGAGGTTCACCGATGTGGCTACTCCTCAAAAAGACTGCTTGGACTACCATCCAAATCCACCAAATGCAAAGCTACAACTTTACATAATCATTCACCAAGACCAACCGGTAAGAGGCACCAACCTCTAAATTTTATCTCCTACAACAGAATGGAGCACCAACTCCAATTTTTCCAGCACCAACCCCTTTTTCAAGCTACAACTTGAAGATAATAATAAAAATTGCAGAATGTAAACTTTCACCTCAATTATCATGATCCGCTATTTTTCTACGATCCGCCGCTTGCTCGGCATTCGACCGTCGCCGTGGAAAAATGATTCGCACTTTTTCAACCACTCCTCTATATCTCTCCGCGTTCTCTACTGCAACTTCACAAAAATCTCACTTCAACCATCTACGTATTTTTGCCTCGGACTTTAAACACGCCGTCTGCATATCACTCTCTTTGTTCTCGATCGCCGATACGAACTCACTCACTATCTCCTCGTTGCGATCTCTTTTCTTTAACTCCAAATAACTATCACTTTGCTCATACTCGAGATCGAAACGACTTACACTCGCTGCACACGAACTTCATTCACATAGATCGCATCACTCTCCACACTTTAAACTCGAAGAACCCTTGCTTTTGTAGAAGAAATTTTAGAGGCAAACCCTAGAAGAACGTCGACTGAGAAACCCTAGAATTTGTCAGCTGCCAAACCCTAAAATCCGTCGACTGTAACCCTAAGAATGTCGGCTGCAAAACCCTAAAATCCGTCGGCCCGCATTTAACTTTGTCGGCGTCATTCTCCACCTTCGTTACCTTCCTGTAGCTTATTGCCGCGAAATAGTAACACGTCGGCCCTTTTAATTTAATTTAATATTCTAATTTAAATTTTTAATAAAATAAAAATTTAAACTAAATATTTAAAATTAAATATCTTCATCACCGGGGCATCTTTTTCAACAAAACGAAGAGCCAACTTGGGTTTTAAGAAAAACCCATTTCAAGTCTGTTATCCACCGCATCCTTGGACCTAATCGCTCGCATCTTTGGATCTAACCGCCCGTGTTGACAACAATGACAACCTTCTCGGCAACATCTTGCTCAACAATCTCCCCCTTTGGAATTGTTGGCAACACCCGTATACCTTCCTGTAACTCTTCTCCCCCTTTGTCAATAATACCAAAGGGTCGCTGCAGACTCTCCTTGTGACCATTCTCACACTTTTCAGGCACAATTTTGACTCCCCCGAGTCCATCCTCACACTTCTCGAGCAAAATTTGACTCCCCCTGAGTCCATCCTCAAACACTCAAGTGCTCCCCCTGAGAAGGTGATCCCCGTAGCTAGTCACTTCTTAGGAAGTGTGACTACTCCTAATTTGCTTCGAAGATACTCAAATACTTCCTTGGGCAAAGGTTTTGTAAAAATGTCTGCTACCTGTTCTCGTAGTTGGGACATAGTCCAATCCGACTTCTCCTTCGCAACTTTGTCTTTCAAGAAATGATACCTTATAGCAATATGCTTTGTCCGTGAGTGCATTACCGGATTCTTAGAAATGTTGATTGCACTGGTGTTGTCACACTTTACTGATATTGGTTCACTAAAATTAATACCAAGATCTTTCAAGGTCCTGCTTCATCCACAAAACTTGTGTGCAACATGTTGCTCGCCGCAATATACTCGCCTCGACCGTAGATAAAGACACCGACTCTTGCTTCTTACCGTGCCATGCAACCAATCTGTCCCCCAAATAGAATGCTCCTCCACCGGTACTCTTTCTCGTCATCAACACATCCCGCCCAATCCCGCATCCGAATATGATATAAGAGTGAAATCTTTGCCTCTTGGATACCACAATCCATACTCCATGGTGCCTTTGAGATACCGAAAAATCCTTTTAACTGATGTTACATGAGTCTCTTTGGGACTGGCCTGAAATCCGGCTACCATGCACACCGCCCGCAAAATATCGTGTCCGGTTGCAGTTAAATATAGTAAGCTTCCTATCATTGATCTATACATGGTTTGATCTACAGGTGGAGATTTGTCTTCTTTACTTAACTTACGACTTGTTGTCATGGGAGTACTGACTGGCTTACTATCCTCCATAGTGAACTTCTTTAACATCTCTTTCACATATTTGATTTGGGAAATGAATATACCTTTCTCATTTTGATTAACCTGTAGTCCCAAAAAATAAGACAATTCACCAATCATTGACATTTCAAATTCATTCTGCATCTTGTTTGCTAGGTCTTTACAAGATTCATCTTTGTTGCTACCAAATATGATGTCATCCACATAGACAACAAGAACAATGAGATGCCCATCTTCTGTTTTCACATACATATTGCTGTCCACTAAACCTTTCTTGAATCCCTATTGAGAGAGATAATTATCTAGCCTAGCATACCAGGCCCGTGGTGCTTGTTTTAATCCATACAATGCTTTCTTTAATTTACAGACAAGGTTGGGATCTTCACTGATTTGAAAGCCATCTGGTTGTTCAATATAGACCTCTTCTTCAAGTTTCCCATTTAAAAACGCAGATTTCACATCCATCTGATAAACTCTGAAGTTCTTGTGAACTCGCTAGTGCCGTAAACATTCTAATAGCTTCTAGTCTGGCCACTGGTGCGAAAGTCTCTTCAAAGTCAATGCCTTCGACTTGTGCATAGCCTTTGCAAACCAGTCTTGCTTTATTTCTAATAACCTGACCGTCTTCATTTAATTTATTACGAAATATCCATTTGGTGCCGATTACATTCTTGTTTGCAGTTCTAGGTACTAACTCCCAAGTTCTCGTTCTTTTCAATCTGATCTAACTCTTCATTTATTGCCTTCATCCAACCTGTCATCTTTGCTTGCTTCATCTATGTTTTTGGGCTCAATGCCGGATAAAAGAGAGTAATTACTTATTACTTTCTTTCTTGTCTGAATGCCAGCTGTGGGATCTCCAATTATTTGGTTTCTAGGATGATTTTTCTCGCCAATTGCTCATTCTGAATTTTCTGTTTTCTTGTACCTCTGAGTCATCTGATAAGTTACCTGCATCAGCCGTAGACATATTTTCTCGTGTCATGTACTTCATCTCCTTCAATGACTTCTTCGTAGATTGGATAGTTTTCTTGGAAATTAACTATTTGTTTCCTCCCTTCATCGAATTTAACATCTCGCACCGTCCACAATTTTCTTGAGTCTCTTGTTGTAGCATTTGTAAGCTTTGCTATGTGGAGAATAACCAACAAACACACCTTCATCTCCTCTATCTTCAAACTTTCCAAGGTTGTCATCGCTTTTCTCGATGTAGCACTTGCAACCAAATACTTTGAGATGTTTTGTTGTTGCTTTCCTACCAAACCACAACTCATACGGAGTTTTGCATTCATGAGTTCTTAACATATACCTGTTCCGAATGTATACCGTCGTGTGAACCGCTTCTTTCCGGAATCTATCTCGCTATTTTGCTTTCTCGCCAAGATGGTGCGTGCCATTTCCCGAATTGTTCTGTTTCTTCCTCTCTCGCTACACCATTCTCGCCGAGGAGTTCGGTCGCTGAATATTGTCTCCCGATGCCATATTTTTCACAATATTCTAAAAATTCATTCGAAATAAATTCTCCTCCTCTCGTCCGACCGCAAGCATTTAATTCTTTTCCCTGTTTCATTCTCTACCACTGCCTGAAAGTTCTGAACATTTCAAAGGCTTCGGATTTATCTTTTAAGAAGAATATCCAAGTCATTCTGGAAAAATCATCAATACACAACATGAAGTATTTGTCGCCGTTTATGCTTTGAGTCCTCATTGGTCCGCATAAGTCAGTATGAATGAGTTCCAAAGGCCTGCTAGTGTGATGTTCTTTTGTTTTAAATGAAACTCTGGTCTGTTTTCCCTTCTGACATGAAGCACACATGTTGTTTGCAGGTTTCTTAATGATTGGAATATCTCTCACTGCTTGTTTAGAGCTAATTCTTACCAGATTATCAAAACTTATGTGTCCAAGCCTCTTATGCCACAACCAGTTCTCTTCTTCTTGTCCCATGAAGCACATACCTTCTAAAAATTCTGAGAGTGTGTACAGATTGCCAGACGTCCTTGAGCCGGTTGCTATTAATTTCCCGTTCTTTGTTTTTCTCGACTTCACAACCCTGCTTCTTGAACACCACTTCATGTCCTTTGTCACAGATCTGACTCACACTTAACAAAGTTATGTTTCAGACCATCCACATATAGAACTTCTTCTCGACTTGATTTTCCCTTCACTTATTTTGACCGATCCTTTACCTATTATTTTGGCTCCATCGTTATTGCCGAACTTCACAGAACCACCCTCATATTTCTGAAGATTCTCAAATTTCTGTCTATCACCTGTCATATGACTTGAGCAGCCACTATCAAGAATCCACGGTACATATTTATTCTGAGCTCTAAAAGCAGTCTGCACTATTAAGGATTCTTGTTCTTTCCTGAGCTGTTCCTTTTGTTTCCATTCTGTCTTAACTATGTTGTTGGGTTCTAGCTGTGACTTCCCATTTTTAGAATTTTGCACATATCCTTCAGTATAAATTCTATTTTGTTTTGCTCTATACGGTTGAAATCTACTTTCCTGAGGTTGATATGAAACAGACATACTACGACAATTTCTGGCAATATGCCCAAAGTTGTGACACTTAAAACACTCTACTGCATAATTCATTAAAGGAGCAAACGCATTTCTACTAGTGAAACTTCTTGGACCTATATTGTATTTGCAGTCAGCAATTTTATGCCCATAATTATTACATTTAAAACAAAAACCATAGAAATAATGAGTAAACCCGAAATATGGTCTTGGCCAGGTTGTTGTTGGAGCCTTGGATCTTCTATTCTTTTGATGTGTGACCTTAGTAAAGCCATCATTGTCAGCTGTCATTTCAGTTCTGGCATTATATCTTTCTTTTGCTCGATTCGTTTTACTTTCCACAACCTGTTTCTTGTCTTTGTTCTTTTCACTTTCAACATTGCTTGTTTTTGGTTCAGTTGATGATTCTCCTTTAGTAAAGCCGAGACCAAATTTGATGCCTCGTGGATCTTTGATCGCTCGTAATTTTGTCCAGCTTCATCGAGCTTTCTTCACGTTTTAGATGACAGCTTGATTTTTCGATCCAACTCTTGTATTTGTATTCGGAGACTCACATTTTCTTCTTCCAATTTGCAGCAGTGGTCTATCTTCATAGAAACCTGTATTTCCAGATCTTCAGACATTTTCTTGTATTCTTCAGTCTGTGTTTTTAAACTGGCAATAATGTCGTTTGCATTCTTAAGTTTCCTTGTCAGTTTTTCATTCTTCTTTTTCTCCGATTCCCATTCCGTAAGAGCAGACACTAGCTCACCCTCTAAATCAACTTCAGCCTCAACATCTTCAACTTCAGAGTTCATCCCCTCTATGTTTTCTGATTCGTCTATTTCAAACGCCATAAAGAGAGCCTCACCTGTTCCTTCTTCAGAGTCTTCACTAGAACTGTCCTCTGAAGATTCTGCAGTGTCTGTTGGAGCAGTGGCAAGAGCTTTGTAACCATTGACTACCGCACCCCAGATGTCAAAGCCCAAAGCACTGAGATAAGTCTGCATTCTAATTTTCCAGAACGCATAATTTGTCCCATCAAACAACGGTGCTTTGTTCGAAGAGAATCCTTCACCACTTGCCATTGCTTGATTTCCAAGATCACCTTAGCTATTTAAGCCTCTTCAGGTACTTGGCTCTGATACCAATTGTTGTAATCACAATGACACTGAGAGGGGGGGTGAATCAGTGTGTTCTTTAAAAACTTAAAACAATTTAGACTTTTAAATAAACTGCAACAGATTAAAACAAAAATAATAAAAGTACTAAGAGCATCACACATAACACGACATTTTAACGAGGTTCACCGATGTGGCTACTCCTCAAAAATACTGCTTGGACTACCATCCAAATCCAGTCAAATGCAAAGCTACAACTTTACATAATCATTCACCAAGACTAACCGGTAAGAGGCACCAACCTCTAAATTTTATCTCGCTACAATGTAATGGAGCACCAACTCCAATTTTTCCAAGGACCAACCGGAAAGAGGCACCAACCCCTTTTTCAAGCTACAACTTGAAGATAATAATAAAAATTGCAGAATGTAAACTTTCACCTCAATTATCACGATCTCGCTATTTTTCTGCGATCCGCCGCTTGTCGGCATTCGATCGTCGTCGTGAAAAATGATTCGCACTTTTTCAACCACTCCTCTATATCTCTCCGCGTTCTCTCGCCGCAACTTCACGTAAATCTCACTTCAACCATCTCGCGTATTTTTGCCTCGGACTTTAAACACGTCGTCTCGCATATCACTCTCTTTGTTCTCGATCGCCGATACGAACTCACTCACTATCTCCTCGCTCGCGATCTCTTTTCTTTAACTCCAAAGAACTATCACTTTGCTCATACTCGAGATCGAAACGACTTACACTCCGCCGCACACGAACTACATTCCCATAGATCGCATCACTCTCCACACTTTAAACTCGAAGAACCCTTGCTTTTGTAGAAGAAATTTTAGAGGCAAACCCTAGAAGAACGTCGACTGAGAAACCCTAGAATTTGTCAGCTACCAAACCCTAAAATCCGTCGGCTGTAACCCTAAGAATGTCGGCTGCAAAACCCTAAAATCCGTCGGCCCGTATTTAACTTTGTCGGCGTCATTCTCCACCTTCGTTACCTTCCTGTAGCTTATTGCCGCGAAATAGTAACACGTCGGCCCTTTTAATTTAATTTAATATTCTAATTTAAATTTTTAATAAAATAAAAATTTAAACTAAATATTTAAAATTAAATATCTTCATCACCGGGGCATCTTTTTCAACAAAACGAAGAGCCAACTTGGGTTTTAAGAAAAACCCATTTCAAGTCTGTTATCCACTGCATCCTTGGACCTAACTGCCTGCATCTTTGGATCTAACTGCCTGTGTTGACAATAATGACAACCTTCTGGCAACATCTTGCTCAACATTTCTAAGTCTTCCTTCGATCATAGTGAATACAGAGCACAAACACTGCAAATTGCATTCAATTAATTTGCCTTCCAACCTTAGGAGTTGGAGAATAAATAGTCTCTTCGAAGACACCTTGACGTCGGCAAAAATAAAGACCATTTCGAAATTAATCAAGTCTTTTCAAAAAAGGGTTTAAAAACCCTTAAATAATTTTAATAAATTAAGAATAAAAAAAGGTTTAAAAACCTTTAAGTATTTTTAATAAATTAAAAATAATTTCTCCCTTAATTAATTAAATAATTAATTAATTAAAACCTTGAAGGGTTTTAAATAATAATTAAATAAATAATAAAGAGAACCTCCATTGGTTTTAATAAAAACCCTATCCAACTTGGTTTTAATAAAAACCGGTTTGGTTTTAATGAAAAACCCTTGCCAATGGAATCTCTCCAAATTCTCTTAAAAAAATTCTCTTGGAATATTCCACCTTTGAAGCCAACACATCCTCTTAACATTAATGCCATTTCCTTTTGACATCAATGACAACTCATAGACAAGAAGCTAGGATCTCAAACCCAAAATTGCCAACAAGTGACCGGTTCAAAGGTGTTGAGAATTGATAAAAGTATAAGTTCTACCCTACCCAAAAATAAGTGATTATCATCACTACATAAATCCCTTAGTTTCATTAAAATAAGCAAAATCCTGAAATCAAGAAAAATTCAAAGTTAAAATAAACAAGTGATTCTCATCCCTACATAAGTCCCTTGCTCAAGAGAAAAATCAATTAGAAATAAACAGTGATTTTCATCACTAAGAATGAGCAAGTATCCCAAATGAAATAAATAAAAGGGAATGGAGCTTGAATCCCTAGAATTCTCAGCATTGTACAAAACCGGAAGGTGATCCCCATTAAAGGTTTGGTGTACAACCATACCTGGAAATGGTGACACCCTTATGCATGATGATATGTCTATCACAATAGCATCTTGTATTTGTGTAGACCAATATTTGCATGTGGATGAGCTAGCTTTAGGTAATCCAATTCTACCTAGTGGTATAGTCCAACTAAGTCCAACATAGGATTAGATAAACAATTGAGGATCCTTGATCTTAGAAATGGGCTGAAAGAATCCCACCTGATATTAGAGGAAATGCTTGAGTTCTATCTAAATATATTCATCTGCACACATAGGGATAATGAATCTCTAGGTCCATGATGAAAGCCTTGCTTTTCAAAAGACTTGTATGATTAGTTGCAGTTGTTGATAGGGTAACTAGAGTGTTTGAGTCTAAGGAAAAACCTCAAAACTTCTTACATGGCAACAAATCATATCATCAATCACATCATCAATTTTCTTTATGAGGTTTTGTGATTTAAAGGGTATTAACAAAGTAGGGTAGATACCGAATGGATGTCAGAAATGATATTTAGACGACTACTAACTATTTTGTATCTTTTAAATTACAAAAGCTTATCTAGAAGATACACACACTCCATGCCATTGCATTTCATGTGTGGATGATCAAATAATTAATTCTTGTGATAAGAGTGATTATTTACATTCATAACTAATATACTTTCTATGGTGTCACCCATTATATTGTGAAAATTATATCATATGCATTCCTTATGTTTTAAGTGATTAAAGCATATAGGTTCATTTACATTAGATCAAAAACCATGTATATAATGCATTCCACACATTGCATTTGCCACATCATAACATAAGTCAAATGCATACAACTAAAAAGCAAAATTAAACATGCATTTAACAAATAATATTGCATCCATAATGCATATATCATCAATCATTCATCTGCACCTAACATCATATCATTACATCCACATGCATTGCATCATAAAGAAATATTTAAAGGATATATCCATATGCATCACATCATATAGCCATAATCAAAGCACATGAAATCCCATAAACATCCACATACGCATACATCATAATCCATCTATGCACATCATCATAAATCCATCACTAAGTCAACTCATGGTACATCACATCATGACATGATAATCAAATCATATAAGCATCTGCATAAGCATCCATTCAAATATTCACATCATCATAAATATCACCTATAATCTAACACATACATCACTACATCATAACGCCATCATAACATCGCATAAATAAGACATAAAAATAAGCAATAAATGACACACATAATGAATCATAATTCAAATATCTCATATAAATGTGTGTCTCAAATACATGGATGTACAAAAATACCCACGGGCTACAATAATATAGGTCAGTTGACCTCAAAAAAAAAAATTCAAAGTGCATCATAATAAAACTAGGTCTATGCCCCCTACAAAATCGTCCCCTATGGTGGGATCCCTGGGAGTGTGATGTGAGCTAGATCCTGCTGGTCTCTTTGTATGATTCTAGGTCCTCTGCGTAGGTCAGATGGAAGATTGCCCTAATTTGGAGCTCCTGCTAACCTATGATCCACTTGCACTTGCCCTCTCCCTAGGAGTGTCTCCTAGCCTCCTAATCTGAATTGAGAGATTGAAAATGTAGGTTGCATCATCAAAAATCCTCACCTCATACTCATCTAGCAAACGCTACATATGCCTAGTCTTTGCCCCTATATTTGCCTTTGTAGGAACTTGTGGTGGAGGAGGATAAACAAAAATATGCATCCTAGTAGCACCTCACTTGATAGCACCCTGTAATTCTTGTATCTGAGTCATGAGCTGCACTATAGTGGCATATCACTAAAATATGATGGCATCTCATTGCACTATAGTGGCATCACATTACTGTACCTGGATCTTGGCCTACTGGAGCTCAGCCTCTACCTCATGTAGCTACGCCTTGAGAGGAGAATCTCTCTCCTCAGAATACAACTCTTCCTCCTCCTCAGAAGCCTCCTGCTCCTTGACTACCACATGTTTTTCCAACTATCCCCATCCCTCAGTCCTAGCTCAGACTTTGCACCCTACTAGGTCTACGCCTCCATCATTGCCATCATCCTTGTAGCCCAGGATACCATCACCATACCACATTTGATCCCCCCACCACTGCACAAAGGCATTTGTCACTCCCCCATAGATACCTATGTCAACTACTGGGGCATCCTCATCATTAGTAAGCTCTGTAATCCATGGTAGGAGAAGGTATATGTTTGTTGTAATATGCTTGTATAGGATTGGGATATATGGCACATCTTGCTGTAATCTGTACTAACAAAGGATGCAAGAGTAGAATAAATACTCTCTGATGCTGACATTGTGGCCAATGATCCATCACTTGCAATGCATCCTTGCTATGAATCTAGCTATATCATCCCATGCCAAGCAATCATGATATGGGTGCCATATGATATCTTGGGCCTGCAACCCAGTGAAAGTAGCAATGTAATAGGAGAGCTCCCTGACATGAGGATGGCTCTTATGCTTATCACACTCTTGAGACCATTTCTAGCGTAACACTGCATCTGATCATAAATATTGACAATATCTACAGGGATCCCTCTAGGATGATCTACACAGATGTTCTCCCATCCCTATATCTGCAAGAGCAAGCAACATGCAATGTTGATGTGACCCCACCGATGGATGTGATACAAATCATCATAGCACTACGCTAGAAAAGACCTCCCCCATGCATAGATGATAGGCTCCTCATTTTCCATCAAATCCTGAACCATTGCAAGAAGGTTCCACAGGAACCTCAAGCCTGAGAAATCTAGGATAAGAACATTGTTGATGACCATCAACAACACTGCATGCCTTGTAGAGAATACCCTCTCCCTGTACCATTGCATAATAGATACACCTACAGACTTGGTGTCCTAGAAGGCAGCCACAACATACCTCCTAGACACCCTAACAAAGACTACCTCACGGTTATTAGTGGCCAAGGAGATGATGTCCACTCCATCAAAAGGAATTCAAAAAATCCTATATACGTCCTTCGATGTGATAGTCATCTCACCGGTAGGAAGGTGGACGTATTAGTCCAAGGATCCCATCGATGAGCTAATGTCATGAGGTAGGCCTGATATGACATAATCTGAGGAAGCTTAGTGACATACTGTAATCCATAGGCATTGAACCATACCTAGTCTGTGTCATCCATATGAGGTAGGAGGTCAAGTAAGATATTTTGGTCCTGATATGGAGCAGTAAGAATCTAAGGACAATAATAAAGGTATAACTACAATGCATTTAAGGCATAAAACACAATAAACATGGAAAATGGTGCAAATAATGACAGACTATCGTAAGTATAAGTGAAAAGAGCAATAAATACACCTAATCATGTAGCAAAGATCAATTAATCACCTCAAAAATTTAAAAAAAATCACAAAAATCCTAAGGCCTTTTGTTTGCTTTCGTCTAAAGTGACCAGGAATCAACCACTGATGCTGGCAGTGGCCAAGCTCCAATGGTCATATTTTCAACCGTTGGGATTTGAACTAGCTGCTACTATCGACAGCGGCCAAGCCACAAGTTGAAATAGCCACTCTAAGTGGTAGTGGCTTATGGGTGACATGAAAAATGTGTATGTCCTAGGCCAAACATACCAAAAAATTTGAAAAAACACAAAATGGGGACAAACTCACCAAATTAAAACCTAAACTAGACCTATCTATGGGTTTGGTTCATTGCCAACAAGTGTAGTGAGGTTCGTTTACCAGTTAGTGAGGTTAATTTTTACCAAAAAATAAGCAATGTTAGGGTTTCAAAGCATACCCAAGAAGCTTTGGCTCCTCCACTTGCAGATGCCTTGCCTTGCATAGCCATAATGCTCGACACAAAATGCTCCAAGTTGCAAACTGTCACTTTCTCTCCAGAGCTCTAAAAAGTGAATTTCCAGCTGGAAGAATGAAAATTCAAAACCCTAGGCAAATTTTATATTTCCTAAGTTATGCCTTGCCCACTGCCATCGTCAGTAGCCCGAACTTATTGGTCACTTAGGTTGAGAGTGGTTAGAAGCAGGCATTTAGGGGTCACTGGACCTGACAACGGCCAAAAGCACATACAAAAACAAGAAAATTCCTCCCATGAGAAATAACAAAAAAATTAAATAAACACATTTTGATGATCCATAAACATCATAATGCTCAAAATAGCAAAACAAATGCATAAAAACAAAATTTCAAGTAAGCCTTATATCCAGGTACTTACTCTATCAACTCAACGGTTGTAGCGATTTGCACTCCATGCAATTCAGTGAGATGAGTGAGCTACCATAAGGTTACTTAGGGTAAATTAATAATTTCGGAATCATTATATACCCTCTCAATATTAAAGAATACTAGGATGGTCGGACTACTCCACAAGTATGATAGAATCACCCTAATTCCTCTATGACATAACAACACTGAACCAAGTGATTCAACAAGAAGCCTAAATAGAATCGCTCATGCTAACTCCTGAAGAAGTCTATTTATGGCCAGACCACTCCATAGTATAGGGATGAATGATCATAATAAACAATTGAGATCACACTTGGATGGGAGGGTTTGCCCATTAAAAGAACAAGTACTATAAAGGAACCAAATTAGTCATATTGGTTAAGCAACTTGTCGCTTCATTCATTGCCCTTCCCTCATCAATTCGTTGTGTGAGGGGGTAGTTAGCTCTTCAAATAATCATAATCAAAGTCAACCAAAGATCACTCAATCATATCAAAATTGCATCCTTCCTATGAATAATTGCAGACAACTTTTATAAAATTTCCCCCTGTTTGCTAGGTTGATAAGCAAAATATGACATGTTTAGTTGTAGCTCTCCTCCGATCGGATTTCATTGTAGTGACATAAGCTACCCGATTGTGTTTGAGTAATGAGTGCAAGTGAATATGTGCAATACTTGTGCTAAATTAAGCCTTCCATTATGTCGAAGCAATGATTCAAGGGTGCACATCATCTTGCGTGATTGGGCCATCTAGTGTTGATCAGACCAATAATCATCATAGACCCTACAAACATAGCAATCTATATTTTTGCTCAACATTGTATTTTTCCCACATAGTGCATCCAAAAAAGGGGTATCTGTAGAAACCTAGAACACGTTGTGTTTAGGAGAACTAATTATATGGGCATCCATAGACCATGTGACTAATCCTTGGGACCTTCCAAGTGACAAAAGTGGTTTTCACCACTCATTTGGGGTAGTCTTAGCCCATCCAAGCCTGGCTGCTATGAACCAGAGCAGCTGAATCTTGGTTGCTGAAGCTCAGAGCAGCCAAAACCTAGCCACTATAGACAACAATGGCTAAGCTTCAAAATACAATTTATAGCCAAAAAAACCTAATATTGGGTGGAAGTGGCAGTTTACATGCAATAAGGTCAAGCGGGGATAAAATTGCATTCCTCCTCATAGCCAGTTTACATGAGAGACTCAAGTCCAGGTTTAGACATCAGTTTAACTGGCATTCAAACACAAAAAAGACAAAACTTCTCATGCTAACCTCTAGTGTGCATGCAGAATTCAATCCTAGGGTTGGACATTGACCTAGGGTTTCAAATACATTATAAGGTGCAAACCTAAGAGTACCAGAAGGGATAATTCAGAGACTTTATGCAGAGATACAACCAAGGAGAGATTTTTAGACTTGGAGAACTTTTCTTGTAACGAAGCCTTGCTAGATCAGAGATCAAATTGGAGCACCTTTTAGGAGCAACGGAGTGCTGGCCAACTAAGGGGTTATCATCTATAGGATATTCAACACATCAGATCAAAAATGACAATCATTTCAACATCATCAAGCCTAGATCCATAGCCTTGGAGTAATAGAGATATGTTTTCACCTTAGTGGGCACTATCTCGGATAGTGGCCTATAGGCCTAGTCTAGGATTCTTAGCATTAGTTCCTTTCATTTAGCTCATTACATGTTTTCACACCATTAGCATAGATCTGATTTATTGCATTTTATTACATTCATAGCATTGATTTCTATTATCATTGAGCATATTTATGTTTATCATTATGGTTATCGCTAACAACCTCATCCAGGAAGGTAATCTCGTACAGTTGAGCATTTTCTATTGTTTTCATGCTTACAGGACTACAGGTTCACTGGACAGGTTATCAATATATGAAAGCAAGAGGATCCCTCTAGGACCCAGACCTGTAGAAGGAGGTATCTATAAGCCCTCATACAGTTCCATGTGCATCACTGGGAAGCCTATGAGAGCGCATCACCCCTTGCAAGGGGATATCATACATCTGCTACCCTATTTTGTAAAATTTGTATCAAATGAAGGGAATCCCTCAGAGGCATATATATGTAACCAAAATTGAGAAAAAGAAATTAAAAACATTATCTATTCATTTCTTCGTATTTTTGTTGTATCTTTCATTTTAATGCATGATTAATTAAATAATATTCACAAATAGAGTAGTGGACGGTGCACCGCTTCCCTGAGGTCGCTACAGTTAACAATTGACATGCCCCCCATCTTGGAGGGAAACTTGACCTTGTGTTACAAAATATGATTTTTTTTTTTTTTATGAACTTAAGAGGCTACCATTTCTGATTTTCAACCATCTTCTACCCTTGTTGCATCCGCAAGGGATTTCACAACCAAGGTTTTTTTTATCTAGCATTTTGACTTAGGTGTCAATATTTTTTAGTGTATTTTTTATGCCATATATGTTCAATGCATTTTAGGTGCCAAAATTAGACTATTATCTCATAGAAGCTAATATTTTTTAGTGCACCATTTCCTCTTCTTTTGACACTTTGTTTGATGTGGCTATCAACTTCTTGTGCTCTAAAATTTTTTGGTATAATTTCAATGCTAGGCATTTTTAGCACATATTCTAGTACAAAATTCTCTAGCACATTCCAATGCCAAACTTGTTTAATGCATTTTTGGTACCATACTTTGTCTATTCTAGCACACCATCTAATATGGCTATCAGGTTCTAGATTCTATAGTTCTAGCATTGTGGCATCAAAAATATTCTTGACACTCTCAATAGTTAGCTATCTAACATGATAATTTAGGGGTGCCAAAATAGCTTCTAAACATCAATGATTGCTTTCTTACTTCCTTATACCATTGATTATGTATTGTAAGTACTAAAAATTTGAACATGGCATATGTTTGAGGTTATGCATAGTATTTAAACTAATCAGTAATGAAAAATTAAAATGCATACTTTGATGTGCCAAAATAACTTATGCACATCCATCGTTGAAAAAAAATACTCAAAGTCATAAAAAGTGAGACTCATCATAAATATTTTGACCCAAAAATTTATTTATTATTATTATTAAATAAACACCTATATGGGAAAAGGTCTCTTCCACAATGTGTAGATCTACTTATGTTTTTAAGTTTTGGAGGCATAGACAAGTGATGCCTCTTTACTATCATTTGGTTTAGCCATAGGTTATGTGGAAAATAAATGTTGTTTAATATTTTGAGGTTGATTTTGTTGTGGGGAATTGGAAGGACCTATAGTGATTCCTCACTACACTCAAGAGATGCACCATTCTTAGGTGACATAAGGTAAAAGTAGAAGTAATGAATAAAGTGTAAAATAAACTTTTAATAAAAAAACGTTCCAAGGATTGGAAGGCAAGTCTTATATGCAAGAAGGTTGTGTCCAAAAGTTGGAAGTTTATAGTTTTGATCATATATTGGAAGCAAAAGCTTCAATTTGTAGGTCTTGTGGTCAAAAGTCTCAAGGTTATAAAAATCTCGATGTCAAATGGTGAGGAAACTTTCAAAGAAGAAAACCACTCATATCAAAATTCTAAATTTGCTAAGGTGTACAGTATTTTGGAAGTATGATCCTTTCCTATAGAATAGTATTGCATATCTCTTTGAAAGGACAACAACAACATGGAAACCACAATAAAATCAATCCATGGATCTAAAGCATTAAATAAAGATATCTTATACACCCAAATTATGGAAAATTCTAAAAAGGGTAGATGGCAATAAAGATGGTAGATGCTCATCCAAAGACTCAAAACCATTTGACATTCATGATGTTAGCTTTTGATACTATATATTTAATGGAAAAACTACCACAAGGTCTAAAATGAGCATGCAATATTAAATATAATATAATGACATTATACAAAGCATGTAAAAATCATAAGAAACTTTTGTAAATACTCATAAAACTACCATTAATGAAAGCTCATGAAAATAGTATCTTCATACAAAATGTGGAGATCTCAAATACTCCATGCTCCATACAAGTTCTACATTGTATCTAACTTGTACTCTACTCTACTCTACATTGTCCTATGAAATGACAATGTGATATATGTTATGCTCACACAAAGGTCAATATATAATGGGATGTGAATCTTGGCCTTCCATCTTCCTATGACTCTTCACTTTCCTATTCTATGGACTCATGTGCACATGGACTATGATGCATATTTATATTATTGAATACTTTGCATATTCTAATATTACTTGTGCATTTATTGCATTTTATAAAGTAAATACTCAAACTCTAATCTAAGACACACTCCTAAAGATGTACCCAAGGTGGTACATTAGCATGTAGTATTACATTATTTGGTTATTGAATATTTTAGTCTTAAATATGGTCTTCATCTAGTATTTGATTCACTTTGCGCTATATGCCTCCTTGGTCAAGTTCCTTCTCTTCTTGATTATCTTCAACATGATTTGTCATGCTATCATCAAATTTTTGCAAAACTATTCTCTTTACTTTTTTCCTTCTTATCACAATCACTTAAAGCATCATGATAATATATTGAGTTAGAAGAACTTGAAGTATCAATACTACATGAATAATGAAATATCTTCTTTAAAAATGATTCATCTATTTTTATTTTTTCTTTAAGTGATTCAATCAATTCCTTTTGCTCCAAATTTTCTTCTTTGTAATATTTGAATGTAAGTAATTCCATATATAATATGCTACCAATGTATAAAGGAATTATAATATCATCTTTTCCATTATCAATTGCTTCAATAATTCCAGCATGTACATAATAATCTATATTTTTAAATTTTTCTTCTATGGCTTCACTATAGATCAATTTTGAAGTAAGATCTAAGTTTCCTTCAGTATTTGTAAGTAAATTCTTTATTCTATTTTTATGAAATTTTCCCTTTCCTTTCTAATGATGTTTTCCATATCATTATCCATTGAATTCTTTGAAGTAGACATCCTTATTCCTCCTTAGTTTTTGATAGACTAAGGACACTTGTAAGCCTTATATCTCCCTATATTTTTAACTTCTAAATTCTAAGTTGAATTTGATTATATGATCAAATTCTAACTTTCAATTCTTCAAATCTTGTTTTCCTAATATATGGAGAATGATCAAACACTAGTCAAATTTCTAGGTAGAATTTATTTTAGTTCCCTAGTATTTTGAATGTAAAATAGCTTTGATAAAATACTTAGCTTTCTAAGGTTTCCTTTGAGTTGAATCCCTTTTGTCTCCCTAATGTTCAACTTCTAGTCTTCACCTTATTTCTCCCTATTTATGAATAGAAAAGCTAAAGATAATTTTGATGCAATTTCAATTGATAAAATTCTCTATCTTCAAGAACTTTAAGTTGGATTCCTTATGTCTCATTAATTTGAGAAAGAGACTAATTCCAATGTAGTTTTCCAACTTTCTAACAACTCTATGTTGTGCTTCTTATATCTTTCAATTTTCAATAATATAGTTTCTAAATTTCAAGAACCTATGATGGTGATGAATTCCTTATAACTCCCTAATTAGAAATTTAGAAAATAAGGATATTTGCAAATTTAATATTTCAATTTCTATGTAGAAGTCCTTATTCCTCCAAGTCAAGTTATTTGCAAATATTTCTATGCTTGAATTTCAAATAAAGTAATTCCAAAAGCTTTCAAATTAAATCCTCCTTACTTCAAAAAGCTTTCAAATCATTCAACAAATCATCTAAGGTTATAGTTCATCAATGCAATTCCTTATACCTCCATTCATTTAATTAATCTCAAGCATAATAGATTAACTAAGCTTAACCTTAGTATTGATATTCCTTATACCTCCTTGACCTTTATGAAAAATGAAATTGATTTGAATATTTTTATGTACCTTCTTGAATATGGCGCGCTACGTATTCGGTTTGCTTCTCCTGTGACTTCTTTACTTTGCAACTTGCACTCTATTTTAGGTGCTGTCCACTTTTCAGACTTCAATGCAAAATGATGTCTTTCTTCATTGCATTTAATGTTCTTCCTTATGTATGGTGCTCTCTAAGACTTTGATTGTCCTCCTAGTGTTGGTTGGTTTCTTTGACCATCGAATGTGCTGCGCTCTACTCACTTGCATTACATTCTTATCTCAATAATATGCTTGTATGACTTGTCCTTCATGCAAAGAAGATATTTCACTTCCCTTATGTTAGTTGGAGTTACCTTCTGCACTGTGACACTTGGCAATGTAACTCTTCACTCCTCTTATGAATATATTTTGTCCTTCCAAGTGGTGGTACTTCTCTTCTATATAATGTCTATTCCTCTTCTTTGTAACGCTCCTCTACTCTTCTTTTCTTGGTAACACACTACTTCTCCCCTACGTAGCATTTTTTATTTTCTTTGTAATGCTCCTTTACTCCTCTTTGCTTGGTAATGCACTACTTCTCCCTTACATAGCATTTTTCCTTTTCTTTGTAATGCTCCTTTACTCCTCTTTGCTTGGTAACACACTGCTTCTCCTCTACACCTGGTAGCAACTTAATTCTTTACCATAAATGCTCCTACTTTTTAGTTCTTTCCCATAAATGCTCCTACTTTTTAGTTCCTCTATACTCAATATCTTCTTTCCAACGTAACCATAAATGGCATTTGGATTTATCTCAATGGCTCACTAATTTTGGTGTTCTCCACTTCTTTGTAATGGTGCTTGCTCTTGGCTTTGGTGGCTCCTTGATTTCTGGCACTCAGACTCTACTCTTCAACGTCTCAACTTTTCTTGAGTAATGCTTTCTTCTATGGTGCTTAAGATTTCTTTCAATGATGTTCTGTCTTCCTCTCTATCCAAAAATGGTGGCTCTTCTCCACTATGGTGGCTCCTCCTTCAATATGGTGGTGCTTCCACTTGTGCTTGGTGGTTCTTCAATGCTTGGTAATGGCTCTTCTTTGGTGGTTTCTCTTCCATGGTGGCTCCTCCTCATTGGCTACTCTTCTACAATGGCTCCTCCTTGGCTCTATGCTTGGTGGTTTCTTCTTTGGTGACTCCAAGCTTCTTAATTTGTGCCAAAACCTTTGCCTTTTTGGATAGTATATTACCTCCAATATTTGCTATAAAATATTGGCTTATTTATCTTTCAAAATATAGTAAGGAGTTGATATTTTATCTTTCCTTATATCATATCTAACTTCTCCTTTCTTTGCTGCAGATTTTAATCCGATGTGAATGCTATCTTCTTCAACTTTGAAGACATAAACTTGAGACCTTTCCTTTGCTATTTTAGAAACTCGAATATGGTGCTTTTCAAAAACTTAAATAATACTTGGATAAAATACTTTAATAACACCAATTTTCAAACCTTTTTTGGCCTCCTTCATAGCTAGCTTTCTTGGTGATTTGATTCACCTTTTGTTGTCTTGAATTTGTGAATTTTGCAGCTCTCCTTTCTACTCTATTGCTGCCTCAAACTTATCAATTTTATAGCTCTAATTGCTGCCCAAATTTTCTGCCTTTTAGCCTTTAATTTTCTGCCCAAAAATCTATTTTTTGTGGCTTCAATTCTCCTCCAAATTCATTCGCTTGAACTCTAAAATTTGTAGCTATTAGTGCTTCCCTCTTGCTGTCCAAAATTCTGCAATTTTGCAGCTTCAAATGCTGCCAATTCCTCCTTCACTTTGTTGTCCAAAGCTCTCTCAAATCTGCCCTGAATTTCTCCAAATCGTAGCTCTCTTTTCTCCTTCTAATGCTGCCCAATTTTGCAGTCCAAATCTCTTAATTTTCTGCTCCAAAATTCTGATTTCTTCTCCTTTATCTTGCTGTCCAAAAACAACATTCAATTCCTCCAAATTGTTGCCTTCTTTTGTTGTCAAGCCTTCCTTCAATTGGCTGTTCAAGGGCACTTCAAAATCTACCCAAATATTCTTCTATTTGCAGCTTTATGTCACCTTCAATTTTTTGTCATGTGACCTTTCAACTTCTACTACAAAATCAGCAACCTTCTCCTTTTCAAATCAGCCTTCAAATCCTTTATGGTTGTCTTCAAATTTTTCAAATTTATGGCCTCTTCTATCTTCTTTATCCTCCTTATCTCTTGCTAAATTCTTTCTTCAAAAATGGCCTCTTTCATTGGTCTCTTCCTCAAGAATTTGAATATCTTGAGGTCTTCAAAAAATCTTTCCAAAATTTGGCAAACTTCTTGCCAAATCCTTCTTCCTTTTGGGCTTGTTTTTGGATGGTGACAATTGTCCCAAATTTTTTTTTTAACATGGTGGAATGACCCAAATTCTTATTTTTAGGAGATTATACTTCTTGCAATATTCTACCTCGAGCTTTATTTAAATATTCTCCAATGGCCACTTCTTCAATTTCTTCAATAGGGCTTCTCTAGCCTTCTTCTTCTTTCTCCTTCCAAGTTTTCTTGAGACCTCTTTCCTTGGGTCTTCAAATTCTACAGCTCCTCAAATCTTCAATAGGAATTTTCCTAGTCCTCCTCTATCTTCAATATTCAATCTTCTATCTTCCAAATCTAGAAGTTCTTCAATGGGACCTCTTTCTTGGGTCTCCCCAATATTCAATGTCTACTCTTTTTTACAACTAGAAACTAATCTCCTAAAATAAAACTTAGATAGTAACAAGCAAATGCATCTAAATCTCTAGATCTCTAAAAATCAATAAACTTCACTAGTTATCCTTCAATCTAGTGGAAAGAGATCTATGCTGAGTCCTAGTCTTCACGAGTTTTCCTACAACCCTGTGGAAAGACTCTAGCCAAAAAGAAATTTTTAAAATTTTGAAAATGAGATCTCCATATCTCCTCTCAATATCTCTTGTGGCTCTCTCTATCTCCTATCAATATCTCTTGTGGCTCTAATACCATTGTTAGCTTTTGATGCTATATATTTAATGGAAAAACTACCACAAGGTCTAAAATGAGCATGCAATATTAAATATAAGATAATGGCATTATACAAAGCATGTAAAACTCATAAGAAAATTTTGTAACTACTCATAAAACTACCATTAATGAAATCTCACAAAAATAGTATCTTCATACAAAATGTGGAGATCTCAAATACTCCATGCTCCATACAAGTTCTACATTGTATCTAACTTGTACTCTACTCTACTCTACCTTGTCCTATGAAATGATAAGATGATATATGTTATGCTCACACAAAGGCCAATATATAATGGGATGTGACTCTTGGCCTTCCATCTTCCTATGACTCTTCACTTTCCTATTCTATGGACTCATGTGCACATGGACTATGATGCACATTTACATTATTGAATACTTTGCACATTCTAATATTACTTGTGCATTTATTACATTGCATAAAGTAAATACTCAAACCCTAATCTAAGACACACTCCTAATCTAAATATGTACCCAAGGTGGTACATTAGCATGTACCAAATAATGTAATATATTCCAACACATGACTCCATATCCAGAGACCAAGTTTTAGGAAGTAGCAGACATATTGAAATATCTATATGAGTTTTAGATGGAAATCCTACTTGTAATCTATAAATAGTAGTAGTCTTAGAATTGTAAAGGATTGAAAAGTTTACATCTACAATATTTTGTAATCTTTCCTTTCATTTATTTCTATATAGCAATCAGCTCTTGAGCAGCTTGTGGTAATCGAATTCCTTCTTATAGCATAATATTTGTAATGTTGTTTATTAGAGGCCTATGCATATATTTTAGGTAACCATATATGATTTTCATGCACTGACCCATCTTTGTATGTGTGTATGTGTTTTCAATATTTATCTATTTTTGAGTTTTACTTGCATGTGTGTATATGGGAGGCCTACACATCTATTTTGAGTAGCCATATATGATTCTCATGCTCTGACCCATCTCTTTATGTGTGTGTATTTTTGTAACTCTTATTTGGGCTCATCTGTGTTAAGGAGAGGAAGTGTTCATGTTGGTACATAGTGTTTAGGCATATTATGTAGGAAGATCTTATTTGATCTTTGGCATATCACCACCTTTTTAAGCTAATGTTACTATAGTTTTTCAATTATTTTATTTTATCTCTCACATCCCTTTTTTCCTTGAGTTTAAAGTACACCTAAATATCACATATCAACAAGGATTTGGTCTTGTAAAAACTCTCAAAGGCTTTTGATTGAGCCAAATCCTACACTCTCAAGAGAGTCCTTGTTGTGTTACTCTATGCAAGGCATAAGTGTAACAATTGTCCTCGTTAGGATAGTTATAAAGGATAATAGTTTATTGGCATGCTCAATGGAAACCTAATGACATATCATTGGTCCTACAATCACAATAACAATTTAGGCCTAAACTTGGTGAGGGTTGTTGAAGTACCTCTCACTCACCTAGTAACTTCAATAAAAGAACAAACACCAAAAGAATTCATTTTTGAAGACATCATATTAAGGTTTTTATGAAGACCTTAATCTATCTCCTATCAAAGCATTAATTTCATTCACTTGGAAAATATATTACAACCAAATAACCCAAGGACCTAAAGATATCTACCCTATCACCTAGATTGTCTCCTACCTAGGATGATAATAGCCCATTGTGACCTCTAGAGACACTAGCTATTTGAAAAAAAATTCTAGAGTTACTACTAGAAATCCTACCATAATACAGAGGTGAAGGTCCAATGACCCTGCTAGAACATTTATAGGATATTTTCTTCTTATATCAAATTCATAATATCATAGAACAAGATGTGGTTTTAATATTATTGGTGGCTTCACTAAAAGGTAAGGATCACCAAGGATACAACTATCTAGTCCTAAAATCAATTACTCATTAGGACTAGCTTATTTCCTTGGTCATAGATAAATTCAAAAAAGGGTAGACAAAGTATCTCCCATAAAGGAGTAATAGGAGACCACTCAGGTGGGTCTTAGCATCCAAATTAAACCAATGGAACCAGATCCAAGCACTCTCTCCACAAATATAACAAACTAGGAGCTATAAAACATCCCTATATAGGTCAAAGAGGATGTCTATGAGAACCCTAAACAACAAGAGTGGATCTCAAAGGGGCCTCTCCACATTCATCAAGAGGAACATGGGCTAACAATCCAACTAAGAGCTATCATAACTATGGTGAAGAGGAAAATTTTGGGTCATATATATTTTACCTCTTTGATGATGAGGTGGGTCAATGGGTAGTTGACATCTAGGACGAAGGTCCATATGGAATTGTTGAGCTAATAGGCATGACCACCAGATAGATCCAAGTGAAGAGCATCTTTATCCATGAAGACAAAGAGACAACAAGGGGCTCAACCAATTAAAGGGGATCATACTCTAATGGTTCCATTAACAAAGAAATGACCACTATTGGAACCTACCTATTTTTCCTAGAAAAGTTGCTCGAGTCCCACTTCGATATGGGTGAAATTTTGTAACCCAAGAAACTAGAAAAGAATAAAGAAGAAAGGACTTGAGCAATGAGTGGGGGTCTCATTTGACTCCATGCCACATGGATAAAAAACACCCACTTAAAACTTTGTATATATGTATTATATGTAATATAAGGGAGTAGTCCCAGTATCATGGGATTATGGAAGACCTAAAAACTACAAATATGAAAATATATAGAATTATTGATGAAACCCCACCTTCACTTCCATTCCAAAAATGATATTTTTTCCTAATTTCATGCTCAAAGAACTAAGGCACCAGTCTATCTAGGTTCCTTATCTTTAATAGGCTAAATATCCCCTATGAGTCACTAGAACTATAGTGATTCCTCACTACACTCAAAAGATGCACCATTCTTAGGTGATAAGAGATGGAAGTAGAAGTAGTAAAAAAATCACAAAAGAAACTTTCAATAAAAAAGCTCCAAGGATCGAAAATCAAGTCTTAGATGCAAAAAGTTGTGTTTGAAAGTTACAAGTTTATAAAGTTTTTATCAAATATGAAAGCAAAAGCTCTGACATGGAGGTCTTATGGTAAAAATTCTCAAGGTAATTTTTTTTTTTATGTTGAATGGTGAGGAAAATTCTAAAGAAGAAAACCACTAGTATCCTAAAAATTTAAATTTTTTAAGGTATATAATATTTTATAAGTACAATCCTTTCTTGTACAAGAATATTGCATATATCTTTAAAAGGACAACAACAACATGGGAGCCATACCAGAAGCAACTCATAGATATAAAGCATTAAATAAATAAATCATTTACACCTAGATTATTAAAATTTCCAAAATAGGTAGGTGGTAATAAAGATAGTAGCTGCTCATCCAAAGACTAAGAACCATTTGACATTCATGACTCTAGATCCAGAGACCTTAAGGAGACCAACAACTTAAATGAAAATATGGCCAACACTAGGAAGCATCAGTCATCTTGAAATATTTGCATGAGTTTTGAAGGGAAATATTCTTCCTTGTAATTTATAATAGTAGTAGTCTAAGCATTGTAAAGAATCAACAAGTTTGTATCTGAAATGTTTTGTAAGCTTTCCTTTCATTTCTTTTTGTATAGCAATTGTCTCATGAGCAACTTGTGGGAAATCAACCTCCACTTCTAATAATATTTGTAATGTTTTTTTTATTGATTGGAGGAAGGGGTTTTGAAAGGAACCCAGAATCGTTTACAAAGGAATCTTCAAGAAAATCCTAGAAGAAAGTCCCTATGAGAAAAAAAGAGTACAGGCACGTGGGCCCTAGAATTCAAATAGAGATTCCAAATTTTCATGATACAATATTTGTAATGTTGTTTGCATGTATATAAATATATAATGGAGGTACACATGTATATTTTGGATAGCCATATATGGTTCTCATGCTTTGACCATCTCTATATGTGTGTATGTGTTTGTAGTCTTTACCTATTTGGAGTTTTACTTACATATGTGCATATATGGGAGGTCTACACATCTATTTTGAGTAGCCATCTATGGTTCTCATGCTCTAACCCATATCTTTATGTGTTTATATATCTATAACCCCCATTTGCAATCATCTATGTTTAGGAGAGGAAGTGTTCATGTTGACACATAATGCTTAGTCCTATTATGCAGGAAGATCTTATTTGATATTTGGTGCATTGCCACATTTTTATCTTAGGTTTTATCTCTTTTTTAGTTGTTTTATTTTATCTCTCACATCCCTTTTCCCCTAATTTCAAAGTGTGCCTAAATATCACATCTCAACAAGGAGCTAGCCTTGTAAAAATTCCCAGAGATCCCTAATTGAGCTAAACCCTATTCTCTTGGGAGTAGCCCTATTGTATCACTCTATGCAAGACATGATTGTCCCAAATCTCCTCCCTAAGATAATCAAAGAGTACAATAGGACCATGAAACAATACTTATTATTAGCCTTTGAAATTGTCATTGCCCTTGGTATTGTAAATTATAGGGGGTTGTGATGCTTGTAGGGAAATTTTACCTACATCCACCACTTCACTCTAAGGATAAATTAGAATTGAGATTGACCGATGAAGATAGTTGAAAGATGCCTTCCATATTCAGTTAAAATGAAGGGATATAAAGAAGAAGGCAAACAAGTCTAAAGGTTGTGTCGAACATTAGATGTTCCATAGATAGTTGGCACTAAACTTACATCCCAAGCCAAGTAGAATTGAGGGAATTAAGGCCTCTGGGCAACTAAATATTCCATATAATAGTTTGTGTAGTCCTTTCAATAGAGGAGAGTATAGAAAAGGAGAAAATACCTCAATAATATCTGAAGCCAAACATATGGAAATCGATCAAGAGCCCAAGGAGATTGGTGCTAGCACCTAGATAAAGAATTCCTATCATTGGCAAAAGGAGGTCCCACCTAAGCTAAGGATAAATGGTAGCCATGTGCATAAATAAGGCAAGTAAAATATATTTTAAGGATACATCAGTAATTAGCCATCAAAGTTAATTTTTGTGGCCTATCTTGTCAGAGCCAACCATGTCTTAGTGTTGCAATCACCCATCATATGCATGATCCTACCCTATTGATATATGTAATTCAATAAGGTCATGCCTACTATGTCAGCAAGTGGGAAACTCTAGGAGGAATGTGACAAGTATTTTATGGCACAACCATCCCCAACATAAAAACAATGAGATACATTAGCAATAATTTATCATCCAAAGGCCTAGAAAATCCCAATATTTATGGCCTTGGATATAGAGACTTTTAAGCTATTAATTTTAGTTATAAAAATATTTTAGCTCTAGAGTAGAGGATAATTTATAGACCTTGTACATAGAATTTTAAAGGGAAAGGACCCTCCTAGCTTGTAAATACGTATGAATTGTATTGTAAAGGCATCAAGAGATGTATATTTATACCTAGTATCTAGCCTTATGGGATCTTCCTTTACCCCCTCTCTTCTCATTTGTAATAAACTAAGCTCAAACCTCAAGCTATTGTCTAAGGAGCATAAAGCCTCTCTAGGCCACATTTCTTGTAATCACTTTTGACACATTAATGGAAGTCATGACTAATTTTGATTTGCCCTTATTTTATATATTTTAAATTCTTGGTTGTGCAAAATTTAATGTGTTTATTCTAGTTATTAGGAAGTGGTTCTTGTGTTCATTTATGACCATTTATTTCAGTCAATAAGGGGGACTCTAATTATTAGTGCATTGTACCCATAGGTTAGGGTTTATTTTTTTCATAATTTACTTTCCTGTATTTTTTAATTTCATTGCAATTCCTTTTCCCTACAACCCCTTTAGAAAATCTAGCCTTAGCTCATGAAGGTCCTTGTGCATAAAGGATTAAATCTTATGAGGAACCATCCTTAATTAAAAACCCTAGAGGTTACCCCTAGCACATCACTCTACATGAGGTGTGGGTGCCCCTGGCATGTTAGGCTTTTACCTCGATGGGCAAGTGCATTTTGATACAACAATGCCCACTATTGGCTTTACAAAAAATAAAATATCACTCTTGTGTAAAATGAAATCACACTTGTGGAAAATAAAATGTACTTGTAAAAATTAAATCACTCTTGTAGAAAATTAAATAACACACTTGTAGAAAAATAAATCTAATCTAGAAATTGCATGAAACTATCCTAAGAAAATAAATAATTAAAGTAATATACAAAGGTATTAATTACAAATTAAAATAATATACAAAATACATTAAAATAAATAAAATAAAAATTCATTAATTAGTCTATGAACATATCTACAAAGATAATACTTTCCATTGTGTTGATGGAGTGGGCCTTTACTCCTTAGCCCAATGGAAAGTAAATATTAATTCAAAATAAAATTAAACATATACACAAGTGAATAAAGGACAAACATATTTTTTTTAAGAAATATATGAAATTTTTTCAAAGCTTGAGCTAGGGTTTAAGTTAATGTTAGAAAATATTACATTATTGGGTACATGACAATGTACCACATTGGTATATTATTGTAAATATTATATTAGGGTTATGTCCTATTTAGTGAGCAGAAATTTTATGTAATAATGTGCAATAAATGCACAAGTGTCATGTAAATATGTGTGCAAGTGTTATGAGTGTAAATGTGCACAAGTTTCTAATATGTAAGTGTGCACATGTGTCCTTAGAATAGGAAAGTGAAGAGTTGTTAATAAGAGTGAAGGTCAAGAGTGCAGCATATGAAGAGTCACATACAATTATATATTTATGACAAAGCATTGTAATTAATTGAACATGCAAAGCTTTATGCTTGCATTAGTAGACCTTTATTTAGTAGAATTTTTAGTATTTTCATGTGCAATACTATGAGCATGTTTATGTGAGTATTCTAATGATATATTTCATTTGATATTACATTTTGAGTTATTATTTGATTCATTATATTACAACTTGATTATATCATATCCTATGATTATTTACACACGATGATTTATATCAAGTATTAAAGCTTCAAAACTAATAGTGGTATCAGAGCTACAACAAGGTTGCTTGCACATGATTTGAAAAATTAGTTTGTGTCCATTGTGAAAAAATTGGTTAGAGTCTATCTACTTTAATGGGAGTTAGATCTGGGATCTATTTGGAAGTTGCAAAAGCTAGGGTATTTCCACAAGGTTGAATAATAACCTATTAATAGTAGGAATTGACAAGGATATTTCCACTAGATTGAAGAATAACCAGTGAAGATTAAGGATATTTCCACTAGATTGAATAATAACTAGTGAAGATTAAGGATTCTTACCACTAGGTTGAAGAGCAACTAGTAAAAAATTGGAAATCAACTTGAAGATAGTTGATTGTTTAGGGAATAGATAACCTTGAAATTGATAAAAGATATTGAATGGACATAAATACCTTGATATTAATATTTCTCTTAAGAAAATAGAATAATTATTGATTGATTTTTTTGTAGATTAAATATTGCAGAAAGAAACAACACAGAAGAAATTCGATCATTCAAATTTTTGGATTCTTAGTTAATGCTAGAGAAAGCTATCTAAGATAGTGCTACAGTGAAAATCGATCTTTAGAAGTTGAGAATATTCCAATAGGAGATAGAAAAGACTTTCATATTCATGTGCTAGAAGGATAAAGTCTTTCCTCAAGCAAGGATTGATTCAAGTTGTAGTCAAGAAATTTTTTAGGTTATTAAGATATTGATCTTGATAATATAGATTGAATTTACCTATTCTAAAAATCAATTCAAAATATAAGGTAATATATAATATTGATCTGATCCGCAACTATAGCAGACCGTGGACTGTAGCACCTGCCACTATAGCGGTGACACTTGTAGAAGCACATAAAGCGTAGCGGCCGCCATCGTAGCGAGTTCAGTGCCTTTGTAGCGGCCACAAAAATTTTGGCCCTAAAAATAAAAATGGTAGATTTTGGAGGCAGCAAGTTGTGACGGATGGAGCAGCAAGGAGGAGGAGTGGGAGGTCTAGGGGCAACAAACCCTAGGTGTGGGGCTTTGAATGGTAGATCAGCAGATGCGACAAGTGGGGGCTCTGGTGAGATAGCAGGCCCCCAGGCAGAGGATGTGGATAAGGAAGTTCTATTGGAACCGGTCCAAGGGCGTTGGGTGGATGCGGTTGAAGATATCTCTGAGGGAGACCAGGACTCTGTGCATCAGGATCAAAGGAAGACCCAAGAAGGAGACAAAGAGAAACCTGGCAACTGGAGACCTTCATATCTTAATGCTCTTCATGGTAAGAAAAAATTATCCGACTCTTGTTTTAATCTAAAATTTGTCAATGGTAGGTTGCACGTCCCGGATACCTTAGCTTAGCATGTGGCTATGGAGGGCAGAACATCTCTGGTGGCAAAATTTATGGGGGTGAGGCCGGACTTGGAATTCATAAGGAGATGGGTCATCCAAAAATGGCAACCAATGGCCGGTATGATGATTAAGGCTTTACCCAAGAGTTTTCTTTTGGTGAAATTTCAATGTGAACAGGACATGGAAAGGACTCTCCAAGGAGGTCCTTGATTTTTTGGGAAAAGTGGCTTATATCTGAAGCATTGGTCCCCCGATTTCAACCCCCAGACTCAGGTGCTAGATTTGGCTCCTATTTGGGTTAAGATGTCGAGATTACCTTTGCTTTTTTGAAATGAACAAATCTTGGCTGGGATAGCTACAGAGATTGGAGAACTAATAGCTATTGATCCTACAACCTTGAGCAAAACAAGACTCCTTTCTGCTTGCATGTATGTGTTGGCAGACCTGAGTAAAGATCTCCCTAAATCCATTATATTGTCGTCTATGTTTGGCCTTCATACTCAGATATTTGAATATGAAAATATGTCTTTTAAGTGCTGTGTTTGCGGGAAGGTAGGGCACCAGGGTATCCACTGCATTTCCAAGAACCAGCCCCCACTCCAAAATACTGCTCCTCAAACCCAAAATAATATCCCTCCCCCATAGATCTCCATTCCTACCCAACATGGGCCTCAAGGACGTGGAGCTCGAAATCCGAATATCAGAGACCCTGTTCGCCCTATTGTAAGCAAGAGGCAATGTTATAACCCTCCTCCCAAAAATACCTATGCCTCGAAACCCTCTCACAGGGGAGATTTTCCCTTTGATGGGAACCCTCAAGCTCAACCTGCTCCTAAGATGATACAGTAAGCCTCAGAGCCAAATCACAAAGGAAAGTACCCCATAGATCAATGCCCTAGGGCAAGTAATTTGATTGGGTAATACGGGATGCATATGGAGGCTCGGTGGAAGTGGTCCCATGTACTGTAGAGGAATTTATGGGAAGAAATTCCAAGGAGATAAACATCCCAGTGGAGAATAGTTTTGATGCATTAAATAATCTGAAGCGAGATCATATGGATAGCCAAGAAGTGGAATCTGAGGTAGAGGAGACTCAAGAGAAGGATTTAGAGGAGAAAATTAGAGGAAGGAGTAGGAAACTAATAATACAAGCAATGATACTTAGGAGGAAGATGTGAACCACCAAGATCAGTGTAACCCCAAAGCAAGGAAAAAAGAATCTACTAATCAAGAAGCTAAGAGCATGGAATCATCTCCACTGTCAGAAAGACCAGTTAACCTGGAAAGCCAAATTGTTACCCCAAAGACCAAGACTGACCTATCCAAGATGGTTACTAGAAGCCAAGTGAATCCCAAGGAACCCCAGCCTAGAGCAAATGTATGGGGATATGGTTCGCTAGGAAGAGGGAAACCTAGCAATGCTGCCTTAAGGCAGAAAGAAGCAGAGCGAGGAGTGGCTGATGGCACTCAAGAAGTATTGCTCTTTGGGGCAAAGGCTCGAGGATCCAAAGCCCATTAATGAAGATTCTTTCATGGAATATTCACGGGATTAATCCTGCAAAAATAAGAGCTTTGTATGCTCTTAGACAAGAACACAAGCTAGATATGATTTTACTACAAGAAACTAAAATGGAGGAGAGTAGAGTTATTCCTTTTAAGAATAGGACTTGGCGAGAAGCTGAAGTAGTAGGCCAAGAGGCCACTAGAATAGCAAGAGGGTTGCTGGTTATGTGGAACAAGAATGTGATTGATAGTAGAGTGATTTTGATGTCTAGTTGGTTTATTTGTCTCTTATGTGTGGATAAAACCACGTAGGAAGAGTGGATCTTAACGAATGTATATGCTCCATTTAGACAGGTACTGAGAAGGGTTATTTGGAGTCAGCTAGCTGAATTGAGGGAGACGGTCCCCAACTACCCTTGGATTGTGGTGGGGGATTTCAATTGCTACCTTAATCCTACAGATAAATTGGGGGGCTCTCAAAGAATAACTATTGATATCTATGAGTTTAGAGATTTTGTTGAGCAACATGAGCTGATGGATGTGGACCTACGTAGATTCTCCTATACATGGTCTAACAAAATATTGAAGGAAAACCAAATTCAGATCAGATTAGATAGGTTTCTTCTTTCTCAAGAATGCCTGGAGAGGTTTGGGGACTCTTCATTAATGACACTCCCAAGAATCGGGTCTAATCACAACCCAATTCTATGGGAAACAGGGGAGGACTCTAAGAAAAGATACATCAGACCCTTTCGATTTGAACTTATGTGGTTCAAAAATCAGGATCTCAAGGATCTGGTTGCCCAATGGTGGGACAAAAAGTATAATGGTTTGAAACTGGCCCAAGTGGCATGTAAACTAAGTAATGTGAATGCTAACATTAGAGAGTGGAACAAAACTTCCTTTGGCAATATTTTTGTTAAAAAGGAAGAACTAAAAGACAAGATCAATGAACTACAGGAGAAGCTGAAGTCAGAGCAGCTTACAGAGGATCTAAGAAACTAGGAGAGGGAGCTGTTAGCTAAATACCACATGATGCTAGGATTTGAAGAAACATTTTGGAGGCAGAAATCCAGACTGCGTTGGTTAAAGGAGGGTGATAGAAATACAAAGTTCTTCCATGTCTCTACTCTTCGCCATAGGAGTACTAACAAAATTAAGGAGATCAAGATGGCCGATGGGTCTAACACCAAAGATATGGAAGACATAAGGAGGGAAGCGGTTGAGTACTTTAAATCATTGCTAGAAGATGTAAATCTGACTATTGAAGAAGAGGACTCTCTGTTGGCAGCCATTCCACCCCTCATAACTAAGAATATTAATGGATTCTTACTTAGTCCTTTCACAAAGGAGGAAATAAAGAAGGTGGTTTTTGACATGGATGGTAATAGCTCCCCAGGACCGGATGGCTTCCCCACAGCTTTCTTCCAGAAGTTTTGGGATATCCTAGGCAATGATGTAGTGGAAGTTATAATTGAGGCTCAAAAGGACATGGAAATTCCAGAAGGAGTTAATGCTACATTTTTAGTCCTCATCCCTAAACTAGTGGGAGCAATGGAATTTTCCAATTTTCGCCCTATCAGTTTATGTAACACTCTAATGAATATTCTCACAAAAACAATCGCCAATAGGCTGAAGGTTATCCTTCCTTTCATCATTGATATGAACCAAGGAGGCTTTGTGAAAGGGTGACAAATACTAGATGGTATCATCACAATTCATGAGGTTATTAATTTAATGGTGGCTAGTAAGGAAGCAGGTATGTTACTAAAGCTTGATATGAATAAAGCCTATGACCGGGTCTCATGGCGGTTCCTCACCAAGATTTTGGGTAAGTTTGGTTTCTGTCCCCAGTGGATTAAGTTGATTTTTAGTTGTATCTCTACTACAAGATTTTTTGTCATGGTAAATGGGTCACTCTCCGATTACTTTAAGAGTGAAAGGGGGTTGCGATAAGGAGATCCTTTGTCTCCATACTTGTTTATTATTTTAGTGGAAGCATTGGGTAGGAACATTTCAGCAGTGGTGGCAGATGGTCGATTGGAAGGTTTCAAACCAGCCTCAATAGCAGAGCCAGTGTCTCACCAATAGTTTGTGGATGATACAATCATTGTGTCCAAAGCCTCGATGCCTTAGGCTAGGAAGCTGAAGAGAATTCTAACCAAGTATGAGACAGAAGCAGGACAATACATAAACTATAATAAGAGTAGCATCTATTTCTTTAACATGCCTGGTGGGAGGGAGGAAAGAATAGCTAACCTCTTTGGTTGTGGAAAGGAGCTTCTACCAGCAACTTATCTAGGCATGCCTATGTTTGAAGGAAGAATGAAGGCTACATTGTGGAACTCAGTCATTGACAGGATCTCCAAAAAGTTAGCAGGGTGGAAGGGTAGCCTTCTCAGCTCCACAGGAAAAGCCTTATTAGTTCAAACTACTTTACAGAGCATTCCAATTTACTACATATATCTATTTAGAATTCCTGCAAAGGTTCAAGCTACATTGGAGCAAATTCAACACAACTTCTTGTGGTCAGGTTTAGAGGAGAGAAAGAGAATTTTGTTGGTAGAATTGAATCAGGTGTGTGCAAGCAAGGATCAGGGGGGCCTGGGGCTAAAGAGAATGAAAGTAATGAATCAAGCTCTGATTGGAAAACAAGTATGGAGATTTATCAATAATGATCAATTGGGATGGGTAAAACTTCTTAAGGCAAAATATATCAGAAATAATCAGGACTTCCTGAAAGCTGATAATCTCCCTAGAGGATCCTATTTACGGAATTGTTTGCTCGAATGTTAGGAGGTAGTCAGGAAAGGCATCAGATGGAGAATTGGTAATGGAAGACAAGTGGACTTTTGGCAAGACCCATGGTTGGAAGAGGCCCCTCTGAAAGATAACTTAGACCTTCAGGTCCTCCAACATAAACTTTTAGAGGAAATGGGAGGAAAAGTAGGGGATTTTATTGCTGTAGCACAGGAAACTTCCTCTTGGAAGAAAATCATATTTCATAATCTATCAGAGCAAGAGAAGGTGGCCCTAACCAAACTCAATGATGCTTTAAGGGTGTTCCCGATCATTCCTGGGGAAGGAAGAGACAAGGCGATTTGGGGCAAAACTAAAAGTGGGATCTATTTAGTAAAAACTGCCTATAAGTTAATCCACTCAGGATTCAATGGCTGGACTCCGACTTCTATTATGTGGTTAAATAATTTAACCCCAAAAATTGCTTTCTTCTTTTGGTTGGCAGTTCAAAATAAGATTCTGACAACAAATAATCTGCAAAGGAGAGGTTTCCAATTCATCAATCGATGTATCTTGTGTGAGAAAGTGATAGAATATGTAAGTCATATATTTCTAACTTGTGAATTTTCTTGTACAGTCTTCCAAATGATCCTATCCAAATTTCATATAGATTGGGTCTGTCCAAATAGCATTTCTGACTTCTGCATACAGTGGCTTCCCCCTTCTGGGAAAAACTTTTGACTTGGCTCTGGAAGCTCAGCTTACCCCATTTTTTATGGGGGATATGGAATGAGAGAAATAAGAGAGTATTTAAATGACATAAGAAAGATCCCAGGTTATGTGGTGATAAAATAATCAGAGCTTTGAAAGAAAACTGGAAAACTTTCTTCTTCAAAAATGAGACCATGTCTCTAAGGGAAAGGATGATTTTGTGGAACTGGGGAGAGGAACTTCCAAACCTAGAAATTACAACCAACCCACGGGATGGTGTCAAGTGGATACCCCCCACACAAAAGTGAGTTAAGCATAATTTTGACAGGACAGCTAAAGGAAATCCGGTGGCTACAGGAGCAGGAGGAGTTCTGAGAAATGAGGAAGGAAAAGTGGTCCTTGCCTTTGCAGAGCCTTTGGGAACTCAAACAAATCATTTTGCGAAGCTCGAGCCTGCATGCAGGCAATGAGAATTGCCAGACTTGAGGGTTATAAGGAAGTTATCTTTGAAGGGGATTCACTTAATATAATCAAGGCAATTAAGGAGGATAAAGACCCCAGCTAGACCATCTTGGAGCTTATCCTAGAAGAAAATATTCATAAATCTCATTTGGTTAATGCCCGAATCCAACACACCTTCAGATAATGGAACCAGGCGGCAGATCTAATGGCAAATATTACAGTTTTTGTTGGGGAGATGCAAATTTGGAAGGATAACTTCCCTCAAGAACTATTGGTGTTGGCTTCTAGAGAAGAGCTAAGATCAAACCTGTTAGAGCATCAGGAGATCATAGGGGTTGATGATGAGTAATCCAACATATGGAATTAGGCAGAAAAGGCATCCCATTTCTTTGGGGCCTAGGAGATGACAAGTGTACAGTACAACAACCTATTGGTATTAGTAAGTGCTAGGTGTTGTTTGGTTTTTGTTTTATCCTGAATAGTCAAGTGACAAGTATAGGACTGTGGACTCTAAGTATGGCTTAATGTGGGTCTTAGAAAGATCCATTTTGTTTTTTTATTATACGGGCTTGATGCTAGAACCAGCCCATTTTGACTATGTAAAAGGTTTGTGGACCTTATAACCACCTCTACCTTATACCAAATATATATATATAATATTGATCCAGGTCTTGAAGATAGACCTTGACATTGATATAGGGAATTCAAGTCTTAAGGAGAAGACCTTGATAAAAGTTTCAATGATTTAGATCATATAGAACTAAATATTTGAGGCCCTTTAGAGAAAGAGATCCATAGTGGAGATAAGTGGCCCTAGTAGAAAAGAGGCCATATTTTATTGAGAAATGAAGAAGAAGTCATAATGAGAAAAGTCCTAAAAGACTTTTAGATTAAATATTGAAGACAAATATTAAGGAGACCCATTAGAAGAGCTCTAGCAAGATTACTTACATCAAATTTGGGATAATCATCGTCATTCAACTACAAGCCCATAAGATAGATATAGGAGACCCAAGAAAAGAGGTCCCATAGCATACAAAGAGATAGGAGACCAACTAAAGAAGGTATTATTAAATATGAAAGGTATTTGAATGAAACTCGATTAAAGGAGGTCCATAATTAGTAGATAATATTGGTCCTTATAAGAGAAGAGACCATTAATCTAGCTTGCTCTACAGAGATTGAAAGCAAGCAATAAAACTTGAAGGTAGCAAGAATAATTCAAAATAGTAATAAGACTTGAAGGTAGTGAGAAGGCTTGAAGGTAATGATAAGGCTTGAAGGTAGATAATTTAAAGCGATATAGGAGGATAGTATACAAGAAATAATTCATCTAAGAATATAGAGACAAAGGCAACAATTTAGAATAATATTAGTCAAAGGCAACAAACTAAAGATTTAGAAAGCTTGCATTTAGAGACAATGATATTGTAAGGTAAATAACAAGTTTTAAAGTTTGAAAGAAAGTTAAGATAACATTGCAAAAGGTAACAAAGTTCAAGTGCATGAGTGTAGTGAAATTAGAGTAGAAGGCAACATCATCATAGAGCATTTTCAAGGATAATTTAAATGATGTTATCAAGTCTTTAATCCAATGTATGATCAACCAACACATGCACCTGCAAGAAGGATAGCGAAAGAAGTATGAAATATGAGACAACATAAGAGAGGGAAAATAAGGACAACAAGATTTATGGACATATTTGATTAAGTTAAAATCCATAAATTGAATATTTAAAGACAAAAATCTTAGACTTGAAGGAAGCAAGTCAAGTGAAAGAGATTTGAAGATAAATATTTGACCAAAGTAAAAGGATGGCATAAAAAGAAATGCATCCTACAAGTTTGTAAAGTATAATACCATAAGGAGAGATAAATATAGAATATATCTATGCTAGAATATATTTTTCCAAGGAGAAGCTAATATTCTAAAGAGTAGAGGTAGATAAAAGAAGTTCTACGCAGATGTCTAAGATGCAACAAGCTTGAAAAGGAAACAAGCTTGAAGATCCAAATATTGAAGACGATGAAATTTTACAAGAAATGTTTTGGTATTCATTGGTAGAATAAGGAAAGGTTATTCATAGATTTAGCAAGGGATATCTCAGTTTTAAAAGTTGAAAATAATAGATACATTCATAGATAACAATGACAATAAATTAGCTCAATGTAGTCCGTAAGCCACTTGAACCTATATAGTAAAGAAAAAATACTTAAATAATCTTAGAAGAAGTTTTTTAAGATGACCTAAATATTAACTAAGGTCCATGCTAAGTAGACCTAAGAAATTGAGAAATACAAGCACTGAGCCATAGTCAATCAATGCTAGAGCCAAGGGTTGTGTAGGAACTGAGAGTGGTGTAAGAGCCGAAGAGCTACATAAGAGCCATGTAAGAGTTAAGTGATGTAGAACTGAAGCAAAGGAAACAAAACCTAACACAAAGGAAAAATTTTGAATGTTAGTTTGAACAAGGAGAAGGTAAAAAAACTAAAGTTCCAACGACATCAAAATCATAATTAACTGAATCCATCTAAGCACCAATTCGAAGTGCCACCAAGCATCTTGTCAGGAAAAGTGAAACACCATGTTGTAATGTATGCTAAGAATGGCAAGATTTGAGTGTAATTTGGAGGAAATGAAATATTTAGGCATTCAAAATTATAATGTCATTTGAAGTGCTCAAATAAGGACTTGCATGTTGAACAAAACATGCATTCGGTGTGCAGTGAAATGATCGAGTGCTAAATGATTCAAACCGGTTCAAGCACCAAGTGATTCAAACTGAGATCACCAAATAAGTCATGCACATTGCAAAGGTATATTAGATTTGACTTATTTTAATTTTTATTATTTCTAAGGTTAAAGGAGAGATAAGGTTTTATGAGTTTAATTTTTTATTTTTGTAAGGTTTAATAGGTTTAGGAAATATAAGGATATTAATAGATTATTAATACCTTAGTTTCTTATTTAAGTTTTGAATTAATATCTAGAAGATACCTTAATTAATTATTTAAGTTTTTAAGTAATAAGTAGAAGATACCTTAATTACTTTTTAGAGTGATAAGTAGAAGTAGAGTATATATATTTAAGTTTTTCAAAGTTATTTAAATTTTTGAAAGGTTTAATTTTAATATTTTTTGAAAGTTCAAGTTAAATAGAATATTTGTAAATTATTTAATTTTGGAGAGATAAGGAAGTCTACTTCAAATTAGGATTTTTAAATTTGCAAACATTCTTATTTTTCTAGTTTCTAATTAATTAGGGAGACATAAGGAATTCTACTTCATAGGTTTTTGGAAAATTTAGAAACTTAGAAATTATTACTTAAACCTAGGGAGTCACAAGGATGTCTACTTCAAAAGAATCATTGAATTCAATAGATCTAGAATTTTTGATACAAAAAGAAAAAGTAAATGTCATAAAATTTAGAATAAAAAATTTGCTTGCAAAAACTGAAGGAAAATTAGATCTAGTTTCAAAATTTATTTATAGTGAAGCTATAGAAGAAAACTTTAAAATATTTGAATACTATCTACATGCAAGAATTGTTGAAGTGATTGATGATGGAAAGGATAGTATTATGATACCTCTAGATATTGGTAGCATAATGTATATGACATTGCTTACACTCAAGTTTCATAAAGAAGAGAACATGAAACAAAAGGAGTTGATTGAATCACTTAAGAAGAAATTAAAAGTAGATGAATATTTTAAAAAATATATATTTCACTCTTCTTGCAACAATTATATTCCAAGGCTATCTAATTCAAAATATTATCATGATGCTTTAAGTGAATGTTCATAATCTTATATACATACAAAGACATATGATGTGAAATAAAAAGGTAAAGGGAAGATTATTTTATAAGAATCTAATGACAATGTGAAATCTCAAGGAAGTACAAAGACTGAAGAACATGAGCTGAAATCAAAGATGAATACAAGCAAGGAGGAGAATAGGAAAAAGATCAAGGACAAAAATAATATTTAAGACTAAAGTCTTCAGTAACCAAATAATTTAATATTACATTATTTGGTACATGACAATGTATGACCTTAGTACATTATTGTAAATATTATATTAAGGTTGTATCCTAGATTAGTGAGTGAATATTTTATGTAATAATGTGCAGGAAATGCACAAGTGTCATGTAAAAATGTGTGCAAGTGTTATGAGTGTATTTATGCATAATTTTCTAATATGTAAGTGTGTACATGTGTCCTTAGAATAGGAAAGTGAAGAGTTGTTAAGAAGAGTGAAGGTCAAGAGTGCAACATATGAAGAGTCACATACAATTATATATTTGTGATAAAGCATTGTAATATAAATCGAACATGCAAAGCTTTATGCTTGCATTAGTAGACCTTTATTCAATAGAATTTTTAGTATTTTCATGTGCAATATTGTGAGCATGTTTATGTGAGTATTCTAATGAGATATTCAGTTTGATATTACATTTTTAATTATTATTTGATTCATTATATTACAACTTCATTATATTAGATCATGTGATTATTTTCCTATGGTGATTTATATTAAGTACTAAAGCTTTAAAAGCTAACAATTATGAGAAAATAATAAGAGGAATTTAACATGACATAAGTCAAATTCATATATTTGGCCATTTGGATAGGTGATAGCCTATGAAAGTTAGGGTTTCATGGTGGAGGAATATTTTAGGGACTTGGAAGGGGGAAGACTTGAAGAGGGTGAATTCAAAATCTTGACCACATTTGCTAGAAACAAAACCTTTAACTTACAAGTCTTTCACTAAGGGATCAAGCCTCATATTTACCAGATTGTGATTAAAGGATACATTGGAGTTAGGGTTAAGGTTTTGGCCTATAGGATTAAGGTTTAAATTGCATAAATTTGGGTTTTTGATTTTTTTATAGGAGAAACACCTATGCCTCTTGCAATAAATAGCAAACCCTGGCCGCTCAACTTGGTTAAAGAGAAGGCCCCAAGATTTAAACAACTAAATCATCAAATACAATATGGTGCAAACACACTACGATCTTCTAAACATAAAAATGACCTCCCATTTTGATAATATTTTTATCCACCTTCATTAACCTTATAAGTTAAAAAAATATCATAAAATTGGCCATTTGAATAGATGATAATCTATGCAAGTTAGGGTTTCATAAAGGAGGAATATTGTAAGGCCTTAGAAGGAGGAAGTGTTGAAGAGGGTGGATTCAAAATCTCAACCACATTTCTCCCATTTCCATAAACAAAATCTCTAATATGTAGGTCTTTTACTAGGGGATCAAGCCTCAACTTCATTGAATATTGATTGAAGGATAAATTAGAGTTAGGCTTAAGATTTTGGCCTATAATATTAGGTTTTACAAGGGTATATATGGGTTTTTCGTTTCTAAAGAAGAAATTTCTAGGAGGACAACCATAGGGCCTTGGAAGAAGGAAGAATTGAAGAGGGTGGCTTCAAGGGATTGTTGGGACATGATGTACTTGGAGTTCAAGAATTCAAACTCATCCATTTATTGGATCGAATTTAGGATGATTGCATACATAGGAGGTGTAACCATCCAGAAAGCATATACCTAAGCTATTGTACCAATTGATAAATATTTAAAACATGAAATCACATAACCACAAATTTGATGAGAAAGGAGTTCTTTGTATTAATAAATTGCCAATGGATTACAATTTCATCCCTCTTAGGGATACCAAATTTGTGATACAATCAATACAATCATTTGAGCCCCACAATGGGGTTGGTATAATCCGTAGACTCTCCAAATAGACACGAACTGCTCCAGGTCAATGATGACCTTCTTCTCTCCTTGGAAGAGGCATTTGCTGCCTTGAATGCTTTGACAATGGAGTCCTAAAAACCCTGCATTCAAGAAACAACAAGAAATATTAAAAGCAAAGGATGCCTCTCTTGATGAGGCTTTTAGAGGAATCTTGCATAAAACATGTCATGAAATCAAGAAAGCTTGTAAAACTATCAATCTATGCAAGAAATGGTGAAATTGTCATAAAGCATAATAAAGAAGTAAAGATCTAGCTATGAATCAATCTAATTAGCCATTAGAAATGTTAAATGCATGAAAATAACAAGGAAACTAGTCTAATTGCCAAATGCTAAGAAATGAAGGACATCTATCCTAAATCTCTAATTCAACCATACAATTGTATCTAAGAAAGTAAATCTAACTGAGATCTATCTAAAAAAATGCAAAGAAAGATAAATCTACTACTAAAACAAGGGAAATTAGGGATCAAACCCTAGCCATATGTCTGAGGCACGGTGAGCACTGTTAGCCATGGTTGAGCTAAAAATGTTCTTGCTCTCCAAATTTGGGCTTGGATCTCCAATTCTCCTCGTTGAATTGATGATCAAGGGTCGCCTCAATGTCCTCTAATGGATTGGTGGTGTGGATCATTCGAATTTGTGATGGAAGGTCCTCAATTGCATTTCTTGATTCTCCTAGAGCTCTAGGGCCTCCATAGCTTCAAATGCATTCATGATCTCCAATTGGGCAGCAAGAGTGTTCCTCTCAAAGGTAGCAAGTGAGTCTACAATTTGATAGGGCTTCATTGCATTTCAACTCGAGATTCTTCCAGGACTTCTCCCCAATTTGGAGGGGGTCTTATAGCACATTGAAGGCCTTGCTCTAGCTTCATGGAGAAGCCAAGAACAAGAAACCTGTAGTTGGAGAAGTTGGAGGGAAATTTCTAGAGGCTTCCCCACCCAAAAGCCATTTGGATTCATCACCCAGGCCATTGTAACCGATTTTGGGTCCAAAACTACTTTGATGCTAGCCATGGCTCTGAGGCACAACTAGCTCTATTAGCCATGGGTCTCAGCCATGGCTAAGGTTGAGTTAACCAACTCTACCCAAATTGAGTGGTTAAAACCATTGCTTCACCTTGGAGCTATCCAAGATCATTCATATGGTCTGTTAGCATGTCCCATATGAGTAGTCACCTCGACATGATGCATTTTAGGTGTCTACAGATGCCCCTTTTGAGATGCATTGTGAGAATGAAAAAATGTTGAGAAAAAATAGACCTCCTAAAATGATGTCATAGGTTGAATGATGATCATTGATCTGATCAACATTAGATGCCCAGTCCTGCCAAGGGGCACGCATCTTAGAATCATTGCTTCCAACTAAGGGAAGGCTTAAAATTTGAAAAAGCTTTTGCAAGCTCCAGTGATGATTGGGTAGCTTCAGTGCTACAATAGTCCATATAGATCCAAAAGGAGGAGAGCTACTAACTTAACTATCATAGTTGCTTTTTGCCCCAACAAAGGGTAAGCTTATGATAGTCTTTGGCAATGATTCATAAGATGAATGCAATTTGACAAGATCAAGGGATCTTCTATTGAATTTGATTATGATAATTGATATAATGACTACCCCCTCAAGCGATGAGTCGATGAGAGTAGGACAATTTAATGAAGTGATGAGTCACTTGACCTCAATGAGTGATTTGAACAATTTAAGGTTTTAGCACTTTGATTACTTGGCAAGGCTTAATTCAACCATGATTGCAACTATTAATAGTAATTGTACATCTCTATCCCATGGAGCAGTCTAGCCATCCATGGCCTTCTTAGGGAATCAAAATGATAGCAATTCCAATTAGGTTTATGTTGAATCATAATGTTCGATGATCTGCTAAAAATGTCACAGAAGAATTGAGATGAATACCTCATTCCCATGGAGCAATCCAATCGTCGAGGCCTTCTTAGGGATTGAAGTGAAGCATATCAATTCAACGATGACTAATTTACCCCAAATGGCCTTATGGTAATTTACTCATCTTGTCAGATTGCATGGATCACAAGTCACTACAACCACCAAGTGTATAGGGTAAATAACTGGATACGAGGCGCATTTGAAATTTTGAATTATCTAAATTTTTTTGTTATTTTTGAAAATTTTGAGGGTATTGGCCCATTAGATATTTTTAATTTTTCATTTTGAAACCCCTCATGGTTAAATTTTGAGGGTATTTATTTCTAGATGCTAGCCGCATGTGCTAGATGTAGCTAATTTTCTTAGTTGTGGCTTCAACATGTGGTCAGCAAACCCTATTTCTACACTCAAGAGTGTCAGGAAATGGAAAATACAAAAGAAAATATGTCATTATCAACATCATTATTTTTCAATTTCTATCTTTGTCCGAGAGAGCTACGAGAGGTGAGGTGAAAATTGATACGAAACGCTATAGAACCAAACACTACTCAGACCAACTCAACATGGTTGACCCAATGGATGCATCTACTAGTGGCAGAGCTAGTGCTACAAAGGTAACACTGCAACTCTCTCATTTGATTTACCAAATTAAAATTGAACCTCACTAATTAATGAGTTAAATGAACTACACTAAACTATCGATAAAGAACCTCACCCTAGCTTAGGATTAGTCTAGGTTAGTTTTAGATGGGAGGGTTTTAATTTTAATTAATTTTTTTATCATTTTTGGGTGGGATGTGACCCCAAAAAGGTCACTGACCTTAGCCATGGGTGGCAACTACGGTTCCCAATTAGAAAATTGGGGGCCACAACTATCAATGCAGCTAGGTTCAAATTCCAATGGTCATAAATTTGACCATTGCTATCGACCATGGGTCCCATCCACAGTTAGGCAACTTTAGGAAAAAAATTCAATTTTTTAAATTTTTTTTAATTTTAACTAGTTTAATTGATTTTTTTAATGTTTTTGAATATTTTTAAGTGCAATGTGTGACTATTTTTATATTTTTGAATATTTTTGAATTTTTTTGACTTTTTAGGTTCATTTTTTGATGTTTTTGGTTGATTTTATGTTTATTATTATGTGCTCTTCTAGCTGACCTCCCGAGCGAGGGAATATGAGCTCTATCGAGACCTCCTACGAGAGATTAGTGATGTCGATCAAGAGTGGTTTAGTGCTATAGAGCTTGACTACATCATCCACCTCCTTACCATCAAGCATGATCAGGCCTACTTGACTACTTTGGCCCATCACTGGGATGCGCAGACCAACACTTTTCACCTACCGACTAGAGAGATCATGATCACCTTGGAGGATGTCTACCACATCTTTCACATCCCCATTGATGGTGAGGCCATCACCTCTTCACCTACTATAGTGAAGACTATAGTTTTTATGGATCTTCGATGATCGAGTGATGCGACACTCCAGGACATTGACCATGGGGGTGTACCCATAGAGCGCTGGTATAGGGCACACGTCTTCTTAGAGAGATAGGCCATCTTGATGTTTGTATGCATCCACATCCTCTTACTAGACACATCAAGAGTGAGGTTCCCCTAGAACCTCCTCTCTAGGATGTAGGATCTTCTTGGGTGCACTATAGAGGAGCCGATGATTCTATCATGGGGTAGCACCCTCCTGGCCTAACTCTATGATGAGCTATATAAGATTACATAGTAGGGCCACATTGGAGTCACTTGCAGCATGTTATTGTAGATATGGGTATGGTAGCATATCACCATCGATCATCCAAGGGGACTTCCATATCAGATTGGTGATATAGCGAAGGCTTCACAGTGCTATGTTACATGCTAGCCTAGAGAGGTTGAGGGGTTCTAGAGTAGGACTCGAGCAGGAGACCTAGAGTACTACATCGATAGGATCTCATGACTATAGCCCAGATAGGTACTATGGAGGGCCTACATGGATTACCCTATATGGCTAGAGGTAGATAGGTACTTGAGGTATACCAGATGAGATAGGTGGTTGATCAAGTGTAAGGTCGACATGCATGAGTTTTTCCACTTCTCATGCATCCTGAGGTAGTTTGGTATCTACCAGGACATTCCACTCATGCCTACTATCTACCATCACCTGACTCTAGAGAGAGATCTAGCATGGTCATAGGTCACCCCCTTGGGTGACGAGGATGATGACTAGTAGGACTCAAGGCTAGCAGATATGGGGACCACTATAGATTATGATGCCTAGTGGGCTCTAATGATATAGTGAGGTAGTGGCCCACTCGGTAGGGATGGAGAGGGAGCCATAGGAGTAGAGGTAGTTGAGGCACACCTAGAGGGAGTAGATCCTCATGGGTGTAGGATTCACCAATGGACTAAGGGTGGATGGGGAGAGGGCACAACTATTGAGGATGTGCCCCAAGTTGAGGAGGAGGAGAAGGAGCATGATGATGAGACTACATAGCTTTGGCCTAGGTGGCCAACCTATAGACATAGGTGGGGACCTTATAGATGTAGATCCTATAGAGGGATACCACTATGGCTACTCTATAAGTGTAGTTGAGGTATAAACGATCAATAGATAGGGATAGGACTAGTGGTGAAGCTACTAGGAGGAGAGGACTCTTCACTAGGTATAGATTGATAGTGCCACTACAACCCTAGAGAAGATGACACTTGAGTGAGATCTAGCATGATATCAGCTATAGCTTATGACTCAAGAGAGGGATCAGGTGATTGGTGCATGAGGGGAGCCCTCAACTCCATAGGTTGATCCTATGGTTAGCCACATAAGGATGCACCAATTTGGATCTAGATGTAGATATCAAGAGGCTACGAGCTCTGGTTTAACATCACCTCGATGATCAAGCATTAGACACTACTCATATCTCTCACCTAGAGGGAGATATTAAGCTACTGGGGGTGAGGTACCTGAGAGGACCATAGATCCAAGGACTCAGAGGACTCAGACTCAAGAGATAGGGTAGTCCTCAACTCATTCCAGCCATAGGACACATCAGATAGAGAGATCCTCAGGCACTAGTTCTAGGTAGACTCATAGGGAGGGTGGCACTGGTGGAGGAGCTTCATAGGTAGGAGGCATAGGGCCTACTTAGTATAGATCATGACAGATATTTTTGTACCATTTTTGAGTGTAAGGTCGAGGACCTACACAGTTGTAGCCTACGAGCATTTTGGACATATGCCTAGACACTCTCTATTTTTGATACACACATATATATGATCAAACTTTTATGAGACTCATTATATGTGTAGATTTATTTGTTTTATGTTATGAGATGCATATGGATGCAATGCTTATATGTTATGTTTATTTGATGCTATATGATGTGATGTATGGATGACATGCACTAGCTAGATGATGGATGTATGACTAGATATTGTGATCTAGATATGTAGATGGACTACTATGATGTATGCATATGGATGCACTATGTGATGTTAAATGCATGTTTAATTTACTATACTTGTATGCATTTAATTTATGATGTGGTAAATGTAGTGTATGTAATGCATTATTTACATGATGATGTTCTAATGTAAATGAACATGTATGCTTTAATCACTTAAAACATAATGTATGAATGTAATATGAGTTTAACAATCTAATGGATGACACCACATAATGTATAACAATCATGAACTATAATTGATATATCTTATCATAAGAATTAATCAATTAAACACCCATGTGTGCTATGAAATGATGTATTGTTTCTATTCATAAGCTTTTGTAAATTAAAAGAATATGTACAACATAGTCAGTGGTCATTTAAATATCATTGTTGATATCCATCCGGTATCTAACCTATATTATGAACACTCCTAATAAATAAACTCTTATAAAAAGAAATTGATAATTGAATGATTGAAATGGTTGTTGCTATTTGGGAATTTTTGAGGTTTTCCATGAAACTCAAACACCCTAGTTGACTTATCAAAAGTTGTATAATGACTATACTAGACTTCTAAAAAATAAAGTTTTCGCTATGAAAGACCAAGCTATTCATTACCCCTATGTGTGCAAATGAATATATTAGATGAGACATAAGCATACCCCAGTGCCAGGTGGGATTCATTCAGCCCATTTTTGTATTGGGGATCCTCAAATGTCCACCCGATCCTAGGTTTGGATTTAGTTAGACTAGACCACTAGGCAATACAGGCCACCTAAAGCTAGCTCATTTGTGACTTGCTAGACCTACCCCAATGTCAGGAGGGATTCATTCAGCCCATTGTTGTATTGGGGATCACTCCATGGCTTTGAGTATTGACCATTCCAGGGATTCAAGTTCACCCCCTTATTTTCTTCAATTTATTGGGATACTTGCTCATAGATAGTGATAAAAATCACTGTTTATTTTGTATATACTCTTTTTTTAAAGCAAGGGATAGGATTTGACTCTAGGATTTTTCTCCTTTTGATTTAAGCAAGGGATCTCTTCGGGTAGGGGGTGAACTTGTCCTTTTTCCAATGACCTCTACTCTAGACCACTGCTCCTCATAGATGAGCAAGTAATAAAACCTTTCACCTAAGGTGACCCGGACCACTTTTGTAGTGTTCATCCTTCCTTACCCTAATTAGGATTGTTAAATGTGTTTGATTAGTGATAGGATTCTGATATGCTAAGTGCTATCAAAACTAGACCTCATCTACAAAAGCAAAGCAAGCTTTCTACTAAACTCTTGAGAAGACCACTAGGTATGGTTGAATGACCAAAAAACCCTAGTATATTCTTCATAGCAATAGGAGGGGTTGTGTTGAGAAACACAATTACTCACAAGGGTGATGGATGATGATGATAATGCATAGATGCATGATTGAAATACAAACGTGGTGTCATTTGTAAGATTGCAAACACAAACTATCCTAATGCAAGTGCGATGGATGGAAATGCCTAATGCAATGCAATTAAATGAATGCAAGTGCAAAATGAAATGCATGATGCAAATGAAGTGCAATATTTTTAGATTTTATTGCTTTTTGATTTTTATGGATTTTGAGAATTTTCCATATTTTTAAGTTTTTTGAATTATTATGTGTGGAACACCTTAAGATGAAGGATGTTGAGAGGTTCAAGCTCTTCAACACCTTCAAGCGATGTCAAGTGATACATTCTAGGTCCAATATGCTCTGAGATGATGTAAGGACCTAACCAGTTAGCCATAAATTTGTCTTGCAAGTGTGGTGGTAGGTTTGAGTTCTGTTGGTTCTCTTTCAGCACAAGATCACCAACCTTAAAGTCTCTCAAGTGGACTTTACTATTGTAAGCTCATTTTAAGTACTCTTGGTAAACATGGAGATGCTCAAGGGCATTCATGCGATGTTCATCAAGAAGCATCAATTGATCTAGGTGAGCTTGCCATGCAGTGTCATCATCGATGAACTCTTTCAATGTGACACGCAACATTGGAATTTCCAACTCTAGGGGCATAATGGCCTCAATGCCATATACTAGTGAAAATGGAGTTGCCCTAGTGGGTATCCGAATGCTAGTCCTATAAGCCCATAATGCAAGGGGTAGCTGGATGTGCCAATATTTATGGTTTTCTTATACCATATTTTTCAAAATGGCTACCATTATCTTGTTTGAAGCCTCAACTTACCCGTTTTCCTATGGATAATATGGAGTCACAAAACTATGTTGTATATTGTACTTAGACATTAAAGCTTTCATAGTTTTGTTCTTGAATGATGTTCCATTATCCAAGATTATCTTGGATGGTATCCCAAAATGACTAATGATATTATGAAGTATAAACTCCGTAATACGTGCTCCAGTTGTCATTGTTAAGGGAATGGCTTCCACCCACTTTGTAAAATACTCAGTAGCCATTATAATAAATGTATGTCGACCCGATGATGGAGGAGAGATCTTGCCAATTAGATCCAAACCCCACTGAGCAAATGGCCAAGCCGCTTGAATGGGTTGTAAGGCCTATGATGGCAAGTGCGTAAGATTAGCATGATGCTGACATTTGATGCATTTCTTGACATACGTGGTGCAATCCTTCTCCATAGTGGGCCAATAATAACCCATTCGAAGGATGCGCTTGACAATGGCCATGCCGCTAAAATGGCCACCGCATGTACCATCATGAGCTTGCGATATTGCCCAAGCTGACTCTTGGGGCTCAAGACAATGAAGGAGAACTCCATCATAGCTTCTATGGTACAAGATGTCTCCAAGCAAGACATACTTTGTCACTTTTTGTCTAAATGTGCATTTTGTGGCACGCGATAATCCCTATGGGATTAAACCAAGTTTTAGGAAGTCATGTAATTGTGACATCCAATCTTGATAAGCTTCTACCTCAACTATCAAGATGACTTGTTCCCCTAGTATTTCATTGTGCGTGAATGCATATTGGGATACAACCTTATGGTGAATGGTGGTGCCATTCCCCATAGGACCCTATGAGATCAAAGACCCCCAGGATGCCTTCTTGAGAAAGTCTTTAGCTTTATAGAACCACTCATGGTTTGGTTCTATATGAATCATGTTGATAGATTCCTTGTTATCAAAAGCCACATGCTGCATCATGACATGCGATAGCATCTTTACATGAATGGTAGTAAAGTCGACAGATGGATTCTGAGGGATTAAGGATCCCAAAGATGCCATAGTGTCTACAAATCTATTCAATGAATGAGGGATTGCCTCAATGTCATACCATTCTAGTTAGGCTAGATATGTGTCAGCAAGATCCTTGTAAGCTTTCAAGATGGGACACCTACATTGAAAAAGTCCCTTCACTTGATTGACTATGAGAAGGGAATCACCAAAGATATTTAATCATTTAATCTTCATGGTGATAGTTATTTGGAGGCCCAATATTAGGGCTTCATATTCAACATTATTTTTAGTACAAGGAAATTCTAGCTTAAATGACAAGGGCATTGGAGCACCTTGTGGCATGAAAAAGATAATTCCTACACCACCCCCTTGCTCACACTTCAAACCATCAAAGAACATAGTCATATCAACTTTGTTATCTAGTTCTTCAGGTTTAAGTGCTTCTGATAATGTGAAGACTGCATCATCAGGAAGCTCTATGGTGAGAGGCCTACTATTCTCGAGAGGTACCTCAACCAGTTGATCAGCTATGACCTATCCCTTGATGGAATTTTGGTTGATGAATTCCAAATTAAATTCTATCAATAACATGATCCACTTTATAGTACATGTATTATGATATGTCTTGCTCATCATATACTACAAAGGATTTTGTTTGGATATTACGTATGTCATATGACTTAACATATAATGATGCAACTTCTTCATTATGAACACCACTACTAAACACAACTTCTCCACATATGCATATCCGAGCTCATAACTCACCAAGGTGTGATTGATGTAATATATGGCTTGCTCTTTGCCTTGCACATTCTTTTGGGCTAACATGGTTCCCAATGCAAAGTTGATTATTGATATATATAGCAAAAAAGGCACATCTAGTCTTGGTGGAGCTAGCACTAGTAACATTTCCAAGTATTGCTTGATCTCAATGAAGGTTGCTTGATAGTCCTCATCCCAATTGAATGGGACCCCCTTGTGTAGTAATCGATTCATGGGTCAACATTTATCCGATAATTGTGTGATAAATCACTTTATGGATGCTACTTTGCCTTGAAGGCTTCTTAATTCCTTGATATTTATTGGAGGATGCATCTCTAAAATGGCCTTGACCTTCGTTGGGTCAACTTCGATGCCTCATTTTGAAATGATGAACCCCAAGAGCTTTCTTGAAGTTACGCCAAATACACACTTCTTGGGATTCAACCTGACATTATGCTCTATCAGGTGATCAAAGACCTTCCTCAAGACCTCAACATGCTCTTCTCATAACAATGACTTTGCCAACAAGTCATCGATATAATATTCCAAGATCTTATGCATGTAGTCATGAAAAATATATGTCATGGCTCATTGATATGTGGCACCAACATTTTTAAGGCCGAATGGCATAACTTTATAGCAAAATGTCCCCCATGGCATTGTAAACATGGTTTTGTGCTGGTCTTCGACTTTAATACGAATCTGATTGTAACTAGAAAAACCGTCCATCAGGGAGAGCATCTCATGACCCGTAGTTGCATCTACGAGAGCATCTATATTGGGCAACAAAAATGAATCCTTTGGTGTTGCCTTGTTGAGGTCTCTAAAATCTATACAAATATAGATCCTTCCATCAGGTTTTCCTATAGGTACCATGTTTGATACCCATTCTAGATAGTCAATGGAAATTATGAACTCTACATCCAACAACTTCTACAGCTCATCTTTAACCATTAAAGTGACTATTGGATGCATATTTCTGAGCTTCTACTTGATAGGTTTCTTAGTGGGATCTAGCGAAAGGTTATGAGTAACCAATTTTAGATCTAGTCCTGGCATATCCTTGTATGTCCAAGTGAAAAGGTCAGGTCTATATTTCAGTAGAGGGATGAGTGTGGCATGCTCATCAAGAGTCAAACTCTCTCCAAATTTGACCTTCCTTGGATTAGTGGGATCATTACTGATATCCACATCGAAGGTCTCCTCTATTGACATATGTGATCCCTCCTCAAGCTGGTGAGGCGTAGGAATCAAGTGGATGTCATCAGTTAGGTTTAAAGGTCCTACATCAGAATTTCCCTCAACATGATAAACATCATGTGCACAACCTGGCACAAAATGAAAAGGTTGTAATATTTCTTCATTAGGGAAGAAATCTTTAGGCTCTAGTGGTGAGTCAGCATGATCCCAATCAATAGCATCTACATTCAGATACAATGGTTTGGAGGGGTTGACTGGATTGTGAAGTGGAGTGGTCAAATCAATGGAGATCATATTGATGGAATGGATTAGATCTCCAAGACCATGTGCATGTGACTCTACATTGATAGAACTTCCATCCTCGAGATGTGGTTCTGGGGGTATGGGGATCTCTAGATCCGATCTATGGATAGACTCAAAAATAGGATCACTTGGCTCGAGGAGCTCCATGTACATCGATGGATCAGGGAAGACTATATGATAAATCATATCCAAATTAGGTGGTCTTCCTCTGAGGCATGGACCAAGATAGACTCATCGATACATCTCATCGATGTCAAATGGCTCATGTCGATGGTACAAATATTGAGGCCCAAGATAAGCTCTCTCAGTCTCATCCTCATCATCATTATCATATATGAGTCCTTCACCCCTACCCACTAGAATTGGGTGATTAGAAATATGGGGCCCAAGGTAGGCCCACTCTATGTCATCCTCATAGTCACTATCAACCATGAAGTATTCTTCAGTCTCACCCATTTGTTCCATGGGTAATAGATGATGCAAATTTAGAGGGCCTAGGTAGGCCAACTCAGTTTCATCCTCATATCATTCATTGTGTGAGGATAGCTCATCATCATCTATTCTAAAATTATAATTTGGTCCATCACTTTCAACAATGGACTCTGCTATACCCAAATTCTAGATCTACATACCTATGTCATCGATAGCTTCATGACTTTCATTATCCAAGTCGGCTCTTGGATTATCTCCTTGATCTACCTCTACCATGATGTGCTCATGATAGATCTCTAGTGGTACTTATGAGACATAGGTTACCAACCTATTACCCCCTCATAGATAATAAGGGTTAGGGTGATAAGGATTCCAATCCACATCATCCCCCAAAGTGAGGTTCAGATGATCTAAAGATGCTGCTAGGAGCTCATCTCATCCTCAGATATGATAGCCTAACCCAAACCTATCAGTTGGTAGCTGATACTATGGTTCGATGGGAATTTTGTGCCCCTGCTCAAATAAGCCTAAGCCATAACCATGCCAATGGTAATGATCAAAATAGTACAAGGTAAATTTAAGGTTAGACAGATAATGAACATTCACCATGAATGGTTCATCATCATCCTCATCTATGGGCATATGATTTGTCAATTGATCTAGCCCTCCATAAATAAATTTTTTTGGTTGGGTGGCACCCCTAATGGTACCACCATCCCCATGGGTAAGCGATGGGCTTGTGGTCAGCCCATATCTTGTGTAGTTTTGATAATTGGTATGAACGTCACATTCTACACAATGTACTCTACTAACCTAGAGTTAACCCACTGCATAGTCACTAATGGTGTAGATGACCCTACTAAAGATGCAAGTGAGGTAGGATGAGGTGCCTCCTCGACTATATTTTGAGCATCCCCCTCATCCATGGGAGTTGGACCCTCGATAGTTGCTTCCTTGGGCTTTTGCTTTGACTCTTTATCACCCATAACTACCTTAAGCTTCTTATCATTTCTAGGCACTTTGGATATCATAAGTTTAGTTGAAGCTACTATAATGTGTTTTGATAACTAAGGTGCTACCATTGAAGGTCCCATGCACACTCCTTTAAGTATACCTTCTAGATGTATAATAGGTGACATTGGTCATATATCCAGATGCATTGAGGGGAGAATGAAATCCCTTAAAAAATATGCTAAGTTCATGTATTTGAATGGTTCTTCATCAGAAGGTACCATGTGAACTTGTCCCTCATGTATATACTTTATACACTGATGTAAGATCGAGGGAACACAATGCATTTCTCTAATCCAAGGCCTCCCCAAAAGGATGTTATACTGCATGGCACCTTCGATCACATGACACATCATAGGGATGGTCTTTAATCCAACCTGAATTGGAAGAACTATGGTACCTACCATTGAGCATAGCGCATCATTGAATGCTCTCAAGGTGAAAGTGGAAGGTACAATATGTGACTTTGGCAACTTCAGATACGTTAATGCCTTGGTTGTAATTATGTTGATTGATGACCCTGTATCAATAAAAACCCATTTGAATGGTGTGTGATTAACACATGCAATGATATGTAGCGATGGGTCCGCTATAGTAGTGGAGACCATCTTAATCTCATGGTCACTGAATTGGATCACCGGTTCACTGCACTATTGCACATGTCCCACAAAGTTTGTAAATGCTTCAGGGTCCTGGGACTAAACTTTGATTGATCTTAGAATATCCATGAGCATCTCCCTATGCTTGGGAGACTACTGAATCAGTTCATAGATTGACAACTTTGCTGGAGTTATCTGTAGGCTTTGAACTAGCCTACTCCTAATGGTCACCATCGGTCTTGTAGGTGGGCCTAGAATATTTTGAGCTGGCCTTTGTTGAGGTGCAACATGCACTCTAATAGGAGCTGGAGGTGGATTTGGTCTTTCATACCTCCCTTGCCTCATGATAACATTAACCATACTGATAAATCCTTGAGTTGGTGGTTCAACCCACACTTGATTTACATGTCCGACATTGTTCCTCGATGGCTCATGATTTGGTAAGGGGTTCTTGAAGATCCCCATATTCTGATTATCAACCTGAGGGTTGTCCATAGTTAGCTCACCTCTTTCAATCATGTTCTATACTAAATGTTTGAAACTCCAACATACTTCGATGTCATGTCCCTTCACCCTATGGAAAACATAGTACATATCATCCCTATACCCCTTTGGCTTGGGTTGGTTAGGGTCTATCAATTTGATTTTAGGTAAGTTTATAGCCTTGGCCTCGCACAGTTGATGGAATATCGATGTCATCGATTTTGACAAAGGTGTGAACTAGCAAGGTGGGTGTTGTTCATTATTCTTACCCTTCTTATTATTATTGTGTTGATCATATCGCACAGGAGGAGGTTGGGCTTGATAATTCTATTGTTACCCCTTATCCCATTTCTAGAGGTTTAACACCACTTGGTTGACATGGGTTAGCTTGGCATATTCCTTTTGATTATGGGTGTTCTTTTTGTTCCATTCCTTCTTGTTCCTGAGTTTCAAGTTACCCTCCTATAACTTGATGTCCTCTATCACCTTGGCTTGCACCAAGGCCTCCTCAAATGTTTGGTATTATTGTAGCTACAATAGTAATGAGATGTGCTTCGCACAACTCTTGGTAAACATTCGAGTCAGTTCGATAGTCGGAATGGAAAATGGTAGCTTTACCATTATCTTTCTCCATATTTTATCGTAATCCATGATCGGCTCATCATCATGTTGCAATAAAGTAGCCAGATCGGATAGATTAGCCTTCTTCTTGACGTTGAAGGAGAAGCATTCAAGAAATGCATCAACCAATTGTTCAAAGTTGGTTATGTTGTGCCGTTTGAGTTGATTAAACCACTCTCGAGTAGGACCTGAGAGGGTTGTGATGAAGGTTCTCAGCATTAGAGCATCATTGCTTTCAATATGAAAGCACTTATCCATAAATCTCATAACATGCTCCTGAGCATCCTCCTCACCTTGAAACTTATCCAACTTTGGCATCTCGAAGTGCTCGAGATATACTAGAATTGGCACCGAAGGGCATAGAGGTTCGTTGTGAATCTTGTTTAAGGTAGGTTTTTGATAAACCATTCCTTGCTTCTCTATAGCTCGAACCTTGTCTACCAAGGCCTGATAGGCCTTCGAAGATAGAATTTCCTCTTCTCTGAGAGGTCCATGAGGAGCCTTTGGAGGTAAATTCTTCTTCGAATGAGGTGGGGGAATGGGATCATCCTCCACATCAACTAGGGAGATCTCTAGATATTCTTGCTCTTGATCATCTCTCACTTCTTCTTCATACTATGTATGCCCATGATGTTCCAATGCTTGGTACTGCATCATATTTTGGGCCATGTGATGAGTATGGTTCTCAATATGTTCAAGGTGCAAATCAGGCTACAAAGTAGCTCATCTATGAGTGCACTCCATGTACTCACTACGAGGGGGTAAATTGGTTCGAGCCAATCGATCCTCTCACTCAACATGCTCCTTTTGCTCAAGGATGCATTGTTCATGCATGCATTGCTTGAAAATATGTTGCCTATGCAACCTCTACCTCTGAGTATCCTCATTTTTGAGGTGCTCATGCTCTGCATGAACATCCTCCAATTGATCTTGGAGAATCTGATATCATTGTTCTGACACCAATATCTGTGATCGATCTATAAGATCGATCATGTGTGGTCTTTGGTGTACTCATTCTGTTCTAGCAACTTTATTGGTATGACCTCTGATAGACTTGTTTGCCATACCTTTGCCCTTGTCTGTGTAGATGGCATTCGCATTCTGGTGTTGTCTGTACTCTATGCCCGCATGAGTCGATGGGGCAATTATACTATGAGAATACTTGGAGCATTCTCCTAGTTCTTGAATGGTATGATGTGTGCTCTCACTATGAGAACTCATAGAATGAGAATGCACAACTGAGGGTTTATACCCTAGCTACCCTAAGACTCTATCTAAACCATCCAATTATCTAGTGCACCATGACTCATGTGGTGGCGTACCATTGACTCCAACCTTTGACATGTCAAATGTGAACTTGCCAGGTTGATCTTTATTTGGAGTCTGTGAGGGTCTACATCTTGAAGCATCCCTCTCTTCATACCCCTGAATGGGTAGATTTTCTACTTGTCTATTTTGAACTGATGGGGGCCTTGAGCCACCCTTATCTCGAGTATGAATGGGAACCAACCTGTTTACTGTTCCTTCCTCTACAATGTACTCTTCGATGGATCCAATGGATCCACGAGGTGTACGATCATGATATATACTCCTATGTTTGAAGGCCCCATGTTGGGATCTTCTATACTCGGATCTCTCTCATGAGGCATGTGCATCACCTCCTCTAAGTGGGGTATTCTGATGAGAACCCCCATGCATAGAGTTATCCCCTCTAATGCTCATCGAACATCATTCGAGAGGATCTTGTGATTGAGGGTTCTACATATTTTATTGTGCATTGGGTGGAGCTTCAGCCTCGACCTCGATTCTATACCTAGATCGACCTCTCCATGTGATAACCATGATATTATATTATCTCGTATATAAATTTTAAGGCAAACAAAGTAAACAATGATGATTATCTCTTTTAAATTTTGTTTGTGAGCCCTAACTAGTTTGATGTGTTTGAGATTTGTTGAAAACTCTAAACTACTCTCATCATGTTTGAAATTGTTGATGATATACTCAATAGTTTAAGGCTTTCACCTATATACTCATAGCTCGACAACCTAGCTATGAACTCCAGGTCACGTAATCCAACCTATAATGTGTGGTAATGAAGTCCACACATGGTCAGGGAGCACAGGTCCTCCCGATCCTCACCCTATTCACCCATAGTCAGTGATATACCTCTTCGAAGAGAGATACATGCAAATTTTCCATGGGCTATGATGGTTCTCGGATCCGGTATTGGTCTAGTAACAAGGATCGAGGGAGTTGGGCCAATGGATGGAAATCACTGCCACCATCATTGAACCCTACTAGTGGTTGGATATGACTTCCAACTCACTAGCATTTAGATAGTATGTGGTGTGTGTGGTTCATTTTAAATTTGCATGAAAAATAAAATGCATCAAACAACATTCAAATGATTTTCCCTACATGTTTTAAAAAATAATATTTATCTTTTAGAGAATGCATGACTATGCTAGATGATTTTTAGAGAATGCAATTCTACCTATGAAGGAATGGCCACTGATTGGGCCTCATGCATGCAAACTCAAAAACAACTGATCTAGACCGTTGGAGACTAGGGTGGATTGCAATCAGAGATCCATTGTTCCTAGCAATGGCTAGTAGGAATCTAAAAAGCATCTATGAATTCTTCATTCTACTTTTCTCTAAGTTTTCTAATTAACATCCATCTATTACATTCTAGATTTTGTAAAAACATAGAAAAATACATAGATAGGGAAATGGTCCTACCTCAGATCCAAGTCTGATGGATAAATTGATGTCTACAATGTTTCTATTCTCTACTAGTTGCAGCTATCAAGTATGGCTGATATTGTTACCCATGGCTGTCACGTGTAGCTACAACTATTAACCGTGGTTGTCACTCGTAGTGAGTACTTACCACAAAAAATACAAGAGATCATTCATTTTTAACATGAATTATGGGGTTCCCATCATGATCACCATATGTAACCATATCGAAAGCATATACCTAAGCTATTGTACCAATTGATAAATATTTAAAACATTAAATCATAATAACAACAAATTTGATAAAGAAAGGAGTTCTTTGTATTAATAAATTGCCAATGGATTACAATTTCATCCCTCTTAGGGATACCAAATTTGTGATACAATCAATACAATCATTTGAGCCCCACAATGGGGTTGGTATAATCTGTAGACTCTCCAAATAGACATGAACTGCTCCAGGTCAATGATGACCTTCTTCTCTCCTTGGAAGAGGCATTTGTTGCCTTGAATGCTTTGACAATGGAGTCTTGAAAACCCTACGTTCAAGAAACAACAAGAAATATTAAAAGCAAAGGATGCCTCTCTTGATGAGGCTTTTAGAGGAATCTTGCATAAAACATGTCATGAAATCAAGAAAGCTTGTAAAACTATCAATCTATGCAAGAAATGGTGAAATTATCATAAAGCATAATAAAGAAGTAAATATCTAGCTATGAATCAATCTAATTAGCCATTAGAAATGTTAAATGCATAAAAATAACAAGGAAACTAGTCTAATTTCCAAATGCTAAGAAATGAAGGACATCTATCCTAAATCTCTAATTCAACCATACAATTGTATCTAAGAAAGTAAATCTAACTGAGATCTATCTAAACAAATGCAAAGAAAGATAAATCTACTGCTAAAACAAGGGAAATTAGGGATCAAACCCTAGCCGCATGTTCTGAGGCACAATGAGCATTGTTAGCCATGCTGATAGACATGGCTGAGCCAAAAATGTTTTTGCTCTCCAAATTTGGGCTTGGATCTCCAATTCTCCTCATTGAATTGATGATCAAGGGTCGCCTCAATATCCTCTAATGGATTGGTGGTGTGGATCGTTCGAATTTGTGATGGAATGTCCTCAATTGCATTTCTTGATTCTCCTAGAGCTCTAGGGCCTCCATAGCTTCAAATGCATTCATGATCTCCAATTGGGCAACAAGAGTGTTCCTCTCAAAGGTAGCAAGTGAGTCTACAATTTGATAGGGCTTCACTGCATTTCAACTCGAGATTCTTCTAGACTTTTCCCCAATTTGGAGGGGGGTCTTATAGCACATTGAAGGCCTTGCTCTAGCTTCATGGAGAAGCCAAGATCAAGAAACCTGTAGTTGGAGCAGTTGGAGGGAAATTTCTAGAGGCTTCCCCACCCAAAATCCATTTGGATTCATCGCCTAGGCTATTGTAACCGATTCTGGGTCCAAAACTGCTTTGATGCTAGCCACGACTTTGAGGCGTAGCTAGCTCTATTAGCCATGGGTCTCAGCAGTGGCTAAGGCTGAGTTAAGCAACTCTACCCAAATTGAGTGGTTAAAAACCACTGCTTCACCTTGGAGCTATCCAAGATCATTCATATGGTCTGTTAGCATGTCCCATATGAGTAGTCGCCTCGACATGATGCATTTTAGGTGTCTACGGGAGGAGAGACATAAAGCTTGAGCTAGGGATCAAGTTTGACATACCACCATTATCACAACCTTATATTTTAGAGTCAATGTAGAGGAGAAGAATCATAGAGCTTGAGCTAGGTTTTGAGTTATGAGAAAATAATAATAGGGTTTTGTAACATAGTAAAAGTGTAGAGGAGGAGAGATGCAAATCTTGAAGTAGAGTTTAAGTTTGACATGCCACCATTGTCATAGCCATGGATTCTAGGATCTTAGAGGACATAACAAACTTTTAGAAGATAAAGTGTAGAAGAGGAGAGTTACAGATCTTCAGCTAGGCTTTGAGATATAGAAAAAAAAAATAGAGGAATTTTTAACATAGTAGAAGTAATAAGTTTAAATTATATAGGAGAGATATAGAACTTGAGATAGGGTTTGATTTTGGCATACTACCATTGTCATAGCCTTGGATTCCAGAGTATCAGTGTAGAGGATGAAGTGGAAAGGAGAAGAGTTGTAGAGCATTAACTAGGGTTTGAGTTACAAGAAAATAATAAGAGGAATTTTTAACTCAAAAAAAGTGCAAAGGATGAAGTACAAAGGAGAAGAGATGTAGAGCTTGAGCTAGGGTTTGAGTTTAGCATGCCACCATTGTCATAGCCCTATATTTCAGGATCTTAGAGGACATAACAAAAGTGCAAAGAAGGAGAGACATAGATGGCCTTGCAGAGTTCCCTAGGTAACTTAGATCTAATAAAAATGGTGATGGTCAAATGTAGTCGGATGTAAAAAAATGTTGTGTATATTATTAAGACAAAAAGAGAAATATTGAAATAAAAGGATAAATTAATAGTATTCTAAGGGTTATCACAGTTTTACTCATTGAAAAAAAGGTTGTCATAGTTTTGCAATAGCCTAAGAAACCCTAGGTAGATTTTTGTGTTGTAAAACTACGAATCATGTTGGGGTTTTGTTTTGAAAGAAGAAAAAAATAATTTGGTTGAAATTAAATTGAAAAATTGTGGGACTTTTTTTTGCTCTATTGAAAACTAATAAGTCAAACGATAGATTACTTTTTTACAAACAAAAAAATCCTTCTGAATATATTAATGTCCTATTATTTGGGCCATAAGTAATGCTTGGCATAAGGTAATTTTTTTAAAATTATTCAATGTAGTCTTATAGCACATTAAAATTTTAAAAGAATTACCAATGCCCTATACTATGGGCCATAGGTAACGCCTAGTATAGGGAAATTTTTTAAAATTAATCAATGTGATTTCCTAGCACTTTGTAATATTAGAGAAAAATTTTCTTTGGCTTCATGTGGGTTTTAATTTTTCCAAGTACAAGACCCATGATTTCAATGTGAAGAATTATATGTAATATTTTGCTTGTTCTACAAATTTGGTTTTGGGCATAATTCTGATTCAAAACTAGTAAAATTTGTGTATTTCCTTAAAGGAAATTTGTTTCTTTGGCTTTGTGTGGGTTTTAAATTTTTTAACGTTCGTGATTTCTCTTCGAGGAATTATATATAATATTTTGTTTTTAAGAGGAAAAAAATGGAGAGGGGTGTTTTATTTTTTATGGATGTGGGAAAAGAGTTGCAGTCTTCTAGAATTAGGGAGCATGAGGAGTATGTGATGGGCCTATGCTTTCCACTTTAATTGTCAACTAGGATTACAAATTTAAAAGAGATATTACTCTATATGAGCTAATGAAAGGATTTTATGCAATTGAAAAGTTCTATTTCTATTGCTAAAATCTAGGAACTAGAAATTATTGAAGAAATATCTATAGCTACTACCAAAAACAATATAACCTACCTATAACCTAATTCCTACTTAGCATGGACAAAAATTCAAGATACTTTGCTAAAAATGGCAAGCCCTACTTAGACAACCTAGATTTAAATTTATCCTTGCAACTGATTACTAATTAACTACAAAACTTAATTCAACATAATTATAGGGAATAATAATTTTAGCATAAAATAGAAACATCAATTTTAATGAAAATAACACTTTATTCATGCTAGAGTTCCTTAGATATAAATTCCTTACAATGGACAACGTTTGAAAATGAACAGATTGATTCCCTATTTTTAAGCTCTAGAAAATTTTAACCCCTATATCAATTTGGGATGTCTAATTTATAGATAGTCCCTTATTTCTACCTTTTACAACTTCTAACAAGCTAAACGAAAATATATTACACTCAAAAAAATCTAACTTCAACCTTGTAATAGCAGTTAACCCTAGGCCTGAGGTGTAGACCAATTGGTTAGACCGAACCCCGTAAGGGGGGCAGAGGTCCAAGGTTCAAATATTGGGCCTCACTAGACTGAACGCTTATCCCTTTCCTAGTTATTTCAATGGTGTAAAAGGTTTTAAATGATTGTGGCATGGTGGTTATAGGGGTGGACTACGTGAAGATCTATGTGGTAGCTTCTAGGGTGGACATGGTAGAATACTGTGGCAGCCATAAAAACCATACAGCCTACTCAGATTCATGGCGGCCATAAAAACCATACAGCCTACTCGAATTCGTGGTGGATATCGATTCCACCATGTAAATTTAAAAAAAATATAAAATATAAAATAAAAAATAGTAGTTAACCCTGCTATTTCTCAAGTGCAAGAGGAAATTTATGAACTATTTCCATGTTTGACATGAAAAAATCCTTAGAGATTAGTTTTTGGTTAGCATATTGGGTTTGAGGCATCTTAATTGGATTTTCTAATTATTCTTTTCCAACTGTTAGTATGCCATTTATGAGTTGTCACTCTATTATTTGCCAGTTTTCCTATAGGAATGGTTGGTTGGACACACTTATCTTCTTCTTCAGTAACTATGTTTCCCTTCTATAGTATGTTCCAACAATACCTTTTTTTAATAAATGGGCAAAAACTTAACCAAAAAATATAGACATACTCACAAGAAATAAAGCATTCCTTTAAAATTCCCCTTTTTTAGTAAAGTATATGATTACTCAAGTTAAAACAAGTAACACCTTATTTCTATTCTTATTCAAACTAACTTTATTTATTCATACATACACAAAATATACTTATAAATATGCAATAGGTAACAAAAGATAATCAATTTGGTGTTAAGTTAAGACAAAAAGGATAAAAAGAATGGTTAATGTCTAATCCCATCATTTTACCCCCAACTGAACATGTTGCATGTCCCTATGCAACCAAAATAGAGTAACATAGTTGATGATTATTGTATTTTCTGCCAAAGCTTTAAAAAAAAGTCTTCTTCATCTTATCATATTTGGCCTATTTTTATGGATCATCAATCGATGAAGTGAGACATGTTTTGACATCTTTTTTATACTTGTTGAAGTTGGTTGTCCCTGTGCTTTTTCCTTGGGCTTCTCAAAAGTAGATGTTGGGGCAAATTATCCCTATGCCTTCTTCTTGTGTTTCTCAAGAGTGGATGTTGAGGCAGACTAGCCATGTGATTTTTATGTACTTATCAAACTGGCCTTGTGTCTTATCCTTGTATTTTTAGAGGTTTCTTCTACAAATAGTGATGGTTGACCTTGGGGTATCCTTTGAAGAGTAGTATCTACCTCGAGTTCATTCAACTACTTTTCTATGGTGGCTAACACAACATGAATCTGATTCATTGCTCCTTTTACTACTTGCATTCTCTCTTTTATATATTTAGTTGAGAAAGAAATTCCTATAGTAGCTTGGGGTGAAGGGATTTGAAATCCTTTAGTTGCATATTTTTTAGTAGCATACTTTGTAGCTTCTATTGCAAGAGTCTACAATTTTGTAGCAGAAACCTCTACAAGTTTTATAGGATTGTAAAATTCTATAGATCCCTGGGGTAAGTTTTTTTTGTATTGATTTACCCTAGACATGTCACCTAGCCAGTTGTATACCACTTCAATGCATGAAATCATGTGTTACATCATTAATTCAACCTAAGTTGAAGTTCATTTCCTTTGCAAAAAAACTACAACATAAACAAATTTCTATAGAATATTGTACACCAAAAGACTTACTAAAAAAACCCTTTGAGGATGTTCTTTGATGTACACCTTATTTCAGCCAGGGTATACATGTACAAACAAACCCAAAAAATAGTTTTGGAAAAAAAATGAAATGGATTGTATGCAATTGGAAAAATAAGTTTTGGCAAGCAAGTAGAAAAAGAAGTTTTGGCAAAAAAAATTGTATTCCCCCAACTGAATTTTTTTCACATCTTGTGAAAGTTAAAGATAGGGTAAAAAGGGAGAGGAAAAATCTAGAATGCAGTTTTAAAGGTATATTTTACATATATACAAATAAAGGAAAAATTATTTAAACTAAGAAAATAAACAAAGAGTGACTATATTTTAACAAGTAGTTTTATTATGAGCAGTATAAATAGGTGAGGTGATTTAAAGTATTTAACAACAACTATTAGTAGCTACTTTCTAGATTCTAGAAGAGTGGATCTTCTAAGAGAATCTATAGAAGAAGAGAGGAATTGGAAGAAATGCATATTTTTTTTTTTGTTGTTTTTATGCAAAATACTTCTACCAATAAACTAGTTTTTAGAAGTTCTTTGTCCAATTGTGCCTCAAAAAGAGATTTTTATAAAAATAAATTTACAAGGATGGAAAGCTAGAAATCTTGTTTTCATTTCCATCCTTGGTTTTGCAATACCTATAAATGTTTTCACTACAAAAAATTATTTTTATTTTTATTTTCTATTTTTTTTAAGTTGAAATAAATATTTAATGAGTTGTAGTAGAAGGTAACTCTCTTATAGAGGAAGGCAACTCTTCTACAAAATAAGACAACTTTCCTATGAGCTACAACTATGCTTGCTTGATGACTTATTAAATAAAATTGGTTTTTGAAAGTGGCTTGGGATACAAATTTAAGTAGTGTCCATTAATCATTAAGCCTTGAGTAGAGTCGTCAATGATTTTCAATTTAACCACACCATTATAAAAAGTTTTTCAATTTCATAAGGATCTAAGCAATGTGTATGGAGTTTACCTTTAAAATCCTAAAACTTGGAGTCATATAGTAAGGCCCAATCTCTTGGATAAAATGTACATGGAATGATGTGCTTTTCATGCCACTTCTTCCACTGTATTTGGACAAGTTTAGTCTCATGTAATGCTTAAATCCGCATCTCATCCAAAGCATTAAGATAAAGAAGTCTATCTTGCTAAGTTGTAGTAATATTGATTCCAACCTACAAGGAAGTTCTTAAGGGTTGGATTTCAAACTTAATTGGAATTGAAGCTTTCTTTCCATAAACCATCTCATAAGGAGTGAGACCTGTTGGTCATAAAATCCGCATAGGAAAGGACTTTCGGTGGGTTTGCGCGCCCTGGACCTGTGACCAACATTGAAAGGCCAAGAGGAAGAGATGCCCCTCGTGCCAATCTTTGGAGAAGGCCGGCTCCTATACTAATCTACTTTGGGGGTTTGAGATAAGAGTGCAGGAAAGAGAAAAATAAAAAGGGGTAAGGGTTAGAGATTGATGGTTCAAGGTGGGGAAGAATAGAAAGCACGATCACTCACTAATAACTCAAATAGCAGCAAAGAACACCAAGAATAGATGAAAGAAACGCAGTGTCGACCTTCCTATGTATCCTCTGGATGGGTTCGCAGGGTTCTCCTCTCTCTCTTGCTGTAATTTAGGGTTCAGAGTAATAGCGATTAAGACGAGGGAATAACAGAAACCTCGATCCACCAGGCAGCATAAAAGAAAGCAATAGGAATGTTTTTCCTCTCCTATGTATCCTTTAGGGCAAATTTTAGGGTACAGTCCCCAATCGCACACCAAATTTAGGATTTAGAGTCTCAGTATACGAATGCAGACAGACAATAGAATTAAGCACAGAAGGCAACATAAAAGAGATAAATGTATTACAAAATCTTTAGTATTAGACGCAGGACATCAAGTTACAGCAGCTTTCTAGCAGAAAGTTCCCCCCATTTTACATTGCAAAGCCTGGGTTTTTATAGAGGACCCGACCCTCTGAATCATTATTACAAAAAATGGAGTACGCCCTCGGGCCCTGAGAAATCGGCTCCTCATTGCTGCTACGGATGATATCTCAAATCGGCTACCAAAACTGGTAATGGAGACCGATTCAACCGGGGAAAGATGCATTAAATGAGCCACCTGGGTGTCCTTGGATTGCAGGTGCGGTGCTCGAGTGGCGGCCATGCTTGTCGGGCTCTCCTTCTTGGATTGATATTTCGCATCCAATTGCCAAAAATGAGCAACGGGCTTATCGGGCAAGAAAATATGCATTTATGAGGTTCTCTGACTGCCTCGGGAAATGCCCAATCTTGGGAAGCATTCTTGAAAGTGCCTTGCTGATTTCCACTTCACAAAACTACTTCGGGGGCATGGAGTGCCGAAGCCAATCTCCCTTTATCCTTCGCTACTTTTCTGGCAAAACTGCTTCACTAATGGGTCGAGAAAAATGCTTTGGGCCGATCTTCTTTTGAAATGGCGGTTCGGGGGAGTTTTGGCCGAAACATTTTCTCAACCGCCACTACTTCGGGAAAAAATTGGCCAAAGTGGATTTTAGAAATACTTCGGTCCCGAAGTAATTTCCTTGCCTTAGCTGATTCGGCCTATCTTTTCTTCCTCGATGAAGTTGTTTGAATGCCGCTTCGCAAAAATTTCACCCGAAGCGGCTGTCAAAAATGTTTCGGGTGCGAAGCGTTATCTTTGTATTTTCGGCAAGCTTCTCACCCGAAGTGATTATTTGAAACACTTCAGGCCCGAAGCTCTTTTATTTTCATTTTTTCCACCAAGGGGCGATAGGGAAAACCAAAATTGCTATAACTTATAAATAAAATAAAACTTTCAACAAAACAAATATTATACAAAGTTTTAATTTTTCTGCCTCTTGGTGGAATGTGACAATCTTGTCAACATTCTTGGCGGCTCACGGGGCAACGAGCTCGTCTCGGTGGTAGAACCCTCAGCTTTCATCCATTGGGCCAGAGTTACCTCCAGACCCTTCTCCTTATTCCTTTTTTGGGGATATTTCCACATCTTGTCCTTCCTCTTCTTCTTCTTTCGCCACTGCTTCTTCTTCTCTAGGCACCATTGCTTTTGCTACATCTTTAGCCGTGGGCGGTGGGGCCAGACGGATGCGAATATTTTTCAAGGTTCGACGAACCTGAGACCAGACGCTTTTTGTTAACAACTCTTGATTCTCTAGGGACCTGACCAAAGCATGAAACCTATCAATATACCCAATTTTTGCATGCTGGGACCTGGTATACAGATCGTTTAAGGAAGCAGTGATTCTATAGTATTTCAATATGTAATCAGAAACCTGCTTTTTTGTTATTGGTTCAGCCCACTCGTCTATCTCCAAAACGTCGCCTTCAAACTGCTGCCACTTTGGCATGATTTCTTCCTTGGCTAATGGCTTCCCATCATCATCCGTGAAACTCGGGAAGCCTAAGGAGAGGAGGTCCTCAAAGTAGCCCATTGACGTGCGCCTCTCACTTTCGAATGCGTCCAGTAGGACTTTCACCTTTTGAGCTTTCTTGGCTATGGAGAAAAATGTGTGAACTATGGCCTGGGCTGTTGACCAATCCCTTGTTGTTCGACTCATTGTTGTGAGCTTCAAATCTTGATACCTTGCATCTTGGACCTTGAGGGCCAGCTTGAGTCGGGTTCTGACATTCTGAATGACTTCTTCGATGATTGGTCCTCCTTCGGCGACAGCAACCTGGGCCTCTATGGTGTAGACTAAAACTGAAAGGGCACTAGCAGCCCTAGACCTGAAACTCCTAAGGAACTGTGAGCGAATCTCCTTGATTTTGCTCTTGTCAAATAGCCCTAGGATTTCTTTCTCGTGCAGCTAGATCTGAGCTTGCAAGATCCTACTTTCTAGCTCCTTGACCCTCAAATCATTTTTGGCCTACCTTTGTGTTTGATTCTCAGCTGTGCACTCTAGCTGTGCTATCTGTAGCTTTAAGGCACATGCCTATTTCTGCATCAGCTTGCATTGCTCCTCGGCCTCTACCAATTTGGAGCGAGTCCTCGCTAGCTCCTCCTCCAGCTTAATGTTAGCACTCTCAGCTTTGAACCTGTGCTTGTTGGCGATGTTGGCATGCACCTTGAAGGTCTCGATTCCAATGTGCATAGAGGCGGACTCCTTGTCCACATTCAGATGTTCCAAGTCCTTTTCCTTATCCTGATATTCATAGTCCACTGGAGTCATTTCATCCAGGGGCTTTTGGACTTTGGGTATCTTCTTCACTTTATGCATCTTTCCCGCCTCAAAATTGAAGACGACACATTTCTCAACTTGAGCGAGCGAGTGCCCTCTCTTCTTTCTTGCCTCTTTCAACATTCTCTCTGTGTTTTGTCAGGCTTGGAGGAGGTTTTTGGCCAAGGGGGACTCCCGTATTGAGGACATCTCGAAGTCGAATGCGGCTGGGTCTACAGCCGAGGGATCGAACAAATATAAGGAGTTGAAAGGGATAGCCTCACCCGAAGGTTCGGCAATAGGGGTGACAGGGGCTTCGATGAGTGGGAGCACGTTATGTACAATAGAGGAATGAGCCTCGGGGTTTGCCACTAGATTATTAGCTTCATCCTGGTTGACAACTGGAGGATTGGCGGTGTGGCTGGGTGAAGTGGCTTCGACGGGTTTGTCCTGGTCGGAAGACTTAGGGGGAGTAGTTAGGGGCATGGCGTAAGGAGGTGACTGACCTTATGGAGGCAGGGTGGACTAGTGAGAGCTTTTTGCCAGGGCTGAGGTAGACTTACGAGCAACCAGAGCATAGGATGAATAAAATGTACCTGCGTGCCCTCCTGGCAGAGCGGCCATGGCAATCTCCTGGGTGATTGGTGTTTGTTCCTTCTGGGCCTCGATATTCTTGGCTTCCATGACTTACATGAGTTCCTCCATGTCAATGACATCTAAATTTGGGATTGCTTCAACACTTGGTGGAGTTCCTCCGTCATTCACTTCGGTCGAACCCGATACTGATATTTCGGTAGGGGCGTTAGGCATACTTGTACGCGATCATTTTGGGAAGTTCGAGGGTTCTTCGGTAGGTTCCCACTCCTTTCTTTTCCTCCTCTTGAGGGGTTGCTCTGATTCTTCTATCGTCGCTTCGAGATCTTTGGATGGACTCTGTAGTAAAGCTTTAGGCATGGCCCTAACTGCTTTTTCCTTGGAGACATTATCAATCTTCCCAAGGCCTTCGTCTAAAATTAGGGTGGCCGATGGAACAAAATCAGCGAAGGACAAGGGTTTCCAAGACCTGATATTGGTCTGATACACAATTGCAAATTCTCTATCAATTTTTAGAAGCCCATAAGAATTCATCTTTCGACGATGGACTCTCATAATCCACCATTCTCTCAACTGCTCCTCGTCCCAGTCCTTCAACTCCACTTTTAAATTGTCCTTCACTTTTCTCTAGAATGTGGAGTCAGTAGTTGGGAATGGGTACTGGTCTAGGTCAAATTTGACCTCCATAGGATAGAAGTCATGCCAAGGAGGCAACATCCTCATTTCCTCTAAGTGCCACTCTAGGTCCATACCATTGGGGTTATTTCTCTACTCCAGAACTTCGGGGCGAGGACAGACATGGAAGTTTTTGCTTTTCAAATGATCTCTCATCACCCCCAAAGGGGCATAGAGCCACCTTTGTGGTATTTGGAGCAGACCAAAATCGACGAGCTTCTCCTCCAGGTATATGTTCTACTTCAGGGCAAAGACCTCGATAACCCCCATCCTGAAAGGAAAATCGTAGGTGTGTGCCCACTTTCGCCCATGGCTGTAGGCTTCGTCGGTCGTGTCACTTTGCCAAGCAACTTCTAGGGCAAATTGGTACTCCGAAGGGAAAAATGGCAGCAAGAAGGGCTTCCCTATGAAGCCGAAAAGGCGGATCACAAGCCCTTGTGTTAATTGAAACACATCACCTCTTCTTTCCAGTACCACCTTATCTCTGAGGCCGAGAGGCACTCGAGGGCTAGACCCTATCAGAATGTGCATCGTAGGTCCCAAAAACTACTGATTGAAAGGGTAATAGGACTCCGACCTCAGCAAGAGTCGGGTCCATTGATATACAGGCAAAGGGGTCCCATCCTTGTCGACTGGTGAAACATCACAATGGGGAAGGGCTTTATGTACATGAAAGAAGAAAAGCAAAACTATGAAGGAACAAGGCTAGAAGTGAGGCTCCTTGCTAGCTTCCTTTATGGATGACAACCGCATATGCAGATTTCGGGCCACCCATTCTTCCCAATCGAAGAAAACTAGGTTGGTGTTCGATCACGAAGCGTCGGGAGCGTAGAACTCTCCTCTGGAAATGCACTCGGCTAGTGACACCTGCCATGGGCATACCAAAGTATCACTTGACAAGCCCCCTACCCATGCAATGATAGAGAATATATCTATGTTCTTGAAGGCCTCCAAGGGCAGGGGCATCTGGGGTCGCTTATCGGAAGGAAGTCCACTCTTGATATTTTCATGCAAAAAGCTCAGAATGAAGGGATTAGCGGTGAACTTATTCGTTTGTTCGCTCAGGCTGACATTGCGAATGGTATAGCCTTTTGGTGGCCTTTGCTGTGGTACGAACGCTGCCTGCACATCCTCCTTCAGAATGGAAAACAATTTTTTACCCGAGGCGTCCAACACCTACCGGGTTTGCGACTGATAGTTTTGAGCAATGGCGTATATGATCTCGGGGCAGTGATGTGTAGGAAGGACTAGGTACCAGTATATGTGGGAATAATACACCATGGCCCTCTTGTTCTCTGCTGAGAGCCTACTTTTCATGAAGTCGATGGTATACCGAAGCTCGACCACGGTTCTTGAGAGTTCTGGGTCTCTAATTTTTGCCCACTTATCAACAGGTGGTTCTACATTGGGCTCATCATCGGACTCTTCCCTTCCTTCCATCACATGTTTTCCTGTGTGTGGGGGAGGATTGGCCCTCTTGGGTGTCTGCTTCTTTTCTTTCATGGCTTTTGCCTTCTCTGGAGTTGTCGCCTCTGGTTCTTTTCCCTTCCGCGTGGGGTTCCTCCTTCCCATTACGAACGATTGCAACCGAATAACTTGTGATGTATCAAAACATAGGACGGGGTAATCACGATGAATGGTGGGACCTTTGATGCAAAAGCTTCCTGAGGTAGCAGAATGCAGACTCAACTCTCACACTCACAAATGGCTTATTCTTAACAGGCGTCTGCATTTTATAGCTTCGAAGGGAAACTTTCGGCATTTATGGCAACCACCGTAATTACTTCATGGGCTTAGCCCAAAAGTATCGTTGCATCATCTGATTGGATATATGGCAGTGTCGTACATGGGGCCATGCAATTCGATAGTTTGATTTTGTATCGAGAGCACGGATCGCTGCCACCTGGTACTTTAGCACAGCTTTTGGGTTGATGAATTGCCTTGGTATGAGTGCCACCTCCTTTGCATTGAGTCTATTTGGTTCAGTCCCTGAGGCACATCTTAAATGTGTTCACCCCAAAGCGGGGTTCGACAAAAATACTTCACCGCGAAGCCCTTCTTCGGGCTGATTTTCTTCATTTCAGGCCTGAAGTTCCCCTTTGCTACGCTGTTGCTTTGGTTCATGAATACCATCGACCAAAACCCATTTCATTGAGGAGGGCTTCACCAAGAATTACTTTGGACAACGCCTTTAGCACATTTCTTTAGCGAAGCATTTTGCACGTTCTTGATCTGCATGTGGTTTGGTTCTACGAGGATGAACTGCTTTGTGGCGAACTTCCTTTCGTCGGCTACTTCGGACCAAAACCCCCCGAAGGCGATTCCAATCATACTCTGTGAAGCCGAAACCAGGAATCTAGCTTTTGCGGTTGAAGAGGCGCTTGCTCTCCATGATATTTTGAACAGAGTATATACAAGTATTGAAATCCTATATACAAAATATGTGCAAGATTTTTTTTTTTTTTTTTGTGAGTACAAACCTCAGTGATTGAAGATTTTTAGGTGAATACCATTGACTGATATTGGTAAAACATGGCCATTCACATCCTTGAGAATGAAGGAATTGGCCGAATTCACTTTTACTATTTCAAACGGTCTGTCCCAAAACACATCCATTTTGTCATGATTCCCAGGCTTGGCCTTCCATGAATCCCACCTCCATACCAGGTCTCCTGCTTTAAATGTGTGGTCAGATGATTTCCTTTTGAACCACTCTTGGGTGACCTCAGCATGTCGAGTGAAGTTCTGGTAGGCCTTTTCTCGTTCCTCTTCTAGTTGTAGTAGCTGGACCAGGCGTTCCTCCATCGGGTTAGCTTCATCTTCTTCTAGCAACTGTAACACAGGGATCTCGATGTGAGTGGGCAAGATGGCCTCCTTTCTGTAGACCAGAGCATACGACGAAGTCTTGATTGACCCTTTGACAAAAATCCGATCGGCCCATAAGGCCCGGTCCAGCAGGAGGAGCCAAGTTCTTTTGTTTTGATCGATCAACTTTCTCAGTATCCTCAACAGGGTTTTGTTGGTGGATTCTGCCAATCCATTGCCCTGGGGATAATAGTTGGAAGACACCTTGTGATATATCCCATACTTATATAGGTACTCGCTGATATTTGCACCTGTGAAACCAGGACCGTTATCTATAATAATTGCTTCGAGAATGCCAAAGTGAGTAATCAATCCTTTGAGGAAGGTGATGATGGTATCTTGATCGACATGTCTTGTGGGAACTACCTCGGCCCACCTGGTGAAGTAATCCGTCGCAGTCAGAATGAATTTGTGCCTAGCGAAGGAGTTTGGTGATATGGCTCCTACAAAATCCAGTCCCCATTGCTGAAAGGGGGTTTCCACTTGTATCATTCGGAGTGGCATCGAAGCATTTCTACTTCGACCGGTGAATCTCTAGCATTGCTCGCACCTTTGGCAAATGGAGAAGGCATCAGCAAAGAGGGTGGGCCAATAGTAACCTACCTTGATTATCTTTAGTGTCGTTGCTCTTCCAACAAAGTGTCCTCCAGATAATCCTGAATGAAATTTGCCCAGGATTCTTCTCTTATCATCGTCTTTTATGCATCTGAGGAGGACGTCATCGATGTTCTTGAAAAATAGGCCTTCTGGGTGCATAGTGTATCGGGCAGACCGCATCCTGAAATGTCTTTGCTACGAAGCATTCAGATGTGATGGGAATCTATCGATGTTGAAATATTCCACTATCTCACCAACCCAATCTCTCTTGACCTCTTCCTGATTAGCAAGACATTCTCCTATTGACAAGTCGTCCGACTGACAGTCTGTTATTTCGGCCGTCGCGTTCTTCGCCAGCTCTTGACATAGTGCGCAACCGTGAACTAGCTTGGTGGGCTTGATCTCAATATCGAACTCTTGGATTTTGCTCACCCATCCAACTTTCTTGCTTCCTAGTTCCCCTTGAATAATGAAAGTACACACATCGGGGTGAATGACGAAGACTATGGTTTGACTCTGAGAAATGAACTGTTTGAATTTCCTGAGAGACTTCATTACTGCATGCACTTGACGCTCAATGAAATTGTAATTTTCTTCATGGGGGTTGATTATTTGGCTAAGGAACATGATGGGATGTTCCTCTCCATATTCCCCCTTTTGCGTCAAGACCGCAACGTAGCTTTCAGGTTCTCCTATTGCATATAGGATAAAATCTCGACTGTAGTCGGGGTTGATCAAGACTAGTGCCTGAGCAATTCGAGCCTTGATTTCTTTGAATGCTTTCCTCCTCTCTTCTGTCCAGACAAATTTTGTGCCCTTCCTTAAAAGCTCATACATTAGCTTAATGACCTGGGCGAAGTCTGGGACAAACTTCCTTATGAAGTTAATCTGATCGAAGAAATATTGAAGGCCCTTTTTATCTGCTAGGATTGGGAGCTTCATCAGAGCTTCGGCTCTGTCAGGATCCATGGCGAGACCCTTTTCTAAAATTGCCTGTCCCGGTAGCTTTCCTTCATTGACTACCAAGATTGACTTCTTTGGATTGATTGAGATGCCAAATTCTCGACATTTTTTGAAAATTTGTTGAAGATGTTCTGGGTGGTTCTCTCTCTTTTGGGAGAAGACGATCATGTCATCCAAATAGATAATGATAACCTTGTTCAGAAGCTCACCAAAAGCTAGGTCCATCACCCTCTGGAAAGTAGTTCCCACATTCGAGAGGCAAAAAGGCATTCGCTGGTAGGCGAATGTGCCCCACTTGGTTGTGAATGTGGTCTTATGCTGGTCTTCGTCCCTAACCCAAATTTCATTATATCCAAAGAAACCATCAAGCAAGGAGAATCGTTGAGCTCCAGCCATCGAATGCAAGATCTGATCGATCTACGGGAGAGGATAGTGGTCCCTGAGGGAAGCATGATTCAGGTTGCGAAAGTCCACGCATAACTGGATGTCTTCGTTCTTTTTTCTGATAGGGACCAAGTTTTCTACCCAGGAAGAATGCTTGATGGGATAAATGATCTTTACTTCAAGCATTTTTAGCAGTTCAGCCTTCATCAGGACCTCGATCTTTGGATTAATCGGCCTTTGCTTTTGTCGGAAAGGTTCGGCCCCTTCTTGTAATTTGATTGTGTGTTGGATCAGCTGTCGATCATATCCCTTGAGGTGATGATAAGACCAAGCCACGATATCCGGGTACCTCTTACACAAACATTGGATTCGTTCTATTTCTTTTGAAGTACAATTAGTCTCAACCTTTATTACTTTCCTAGGTTCCAGTTCTAAATCTTGATATTGCTGCACGTTGATCTGGATCCTGTGAGAGAGTGATCGATCATTTTGATCGAAAAGGCTCTCGAGCGTGATCAATCCCTTGGGAACGTGGTTTTTCTTCAACTAGACCAATCCTTCATATTCTTCCTCATCAGGGCTTCGGTCTTCGACTGTAGCGGCTTCTTGGATCATGAAATTGACGATCTGCTCGTCATTGTCAAAAACTTGCCAGTGTAAATCTCTGTCTGGGACAGAGGGTCTATATATCATCCTTACAGCCTTCGAATTATGCACCATATCATCCACTGGAGAATATCGGGCTACGATGGATGCTAAGACATTTGCATGTCGATTCTTTTCTCTTAGAATAGACTATAAATTGAGAGATTCAAACTGTTTGAACAGGTCCCATACCCTATTGCGGTATGATTTAAGATAGTGCTTCTTTTAAGAGCATCCTTTGGTGACCTGGTTGCAAACTAGTTCAGAATATTCAAATATTTGAAGATGTCTTATGCCTAACTTGTCAGCTTTCTTGAGTCCCAAGCACAAGGCTTCATATTCTATAGCATTGTTGGTGCAGCTCCATGTCAATCGATAGCAATATTCCTTTTGCTCATCGGATGAGGAAATCATAAGGATTCCTACCCCAGTGTCGTTCTTGCATCGGGAACCGTCGAAGAACATTTTCCATAGTCCTTCTTGAGCAAAAACCTTTCCCTCCATTTTGGTTGGTTTCTCAGACTTGGCGATGGTGTAGCACCCCACCTCAGTATCTATCATGGCATTGAAATCTACCAATGAAAATTCATATTCACAACACAACTATGTGAGGGATTCCTGGACCAGATCCACTTGCTCTAGTTCCTCCATGATCATATGCACAGGGCCACTGCTTTCTTCTTCGGACATCTTCTCAACCAAGAACGTAGAAGGCTTTTCATTATAGATCTTCACCTTCTTCCCTTTGAATGGGATCTCCAGATGAGTGTAGTCCATGGATAGATACCCGCCCATCTTTGCCATGAATTCCCTTGACAGGCACATGCTGAAGTAGGGCTCCAAATCCATGACTACCACCTCTTGTATGACTACGATTTGAGGTGTCTTATGTAGCCGAATAGGAATGTCTTTGATGACACCTACAGTCTTCACTGGGGTACCGTCCATTTGGAGGACTCCATGACTGCTTCATGTGTAATCCATGCCTATTTCCTCACATACCGCCTTAGGCATCACTGTCATCGTAGCTCCAAAATCTATCATGCAGTTATGCATGATATATCCTTCCATTTGTAAGGATAAGTAGAATAGTGGTGGTCTATTTTTTCCTGTAATGGACACAGACAAGGTCTGCACCAGGGCAAGTGGCTCTGCCTTCTTTGTATTGTTCCTCTTCAATGACTCTTGCAACAAGTCCACTTGTCCAGGAAGTTGCAGAGCATCATACAAACTAATTTTGGTTGGAATTCTCTTCAATTCTTCTACAATGTTGTAGGCTAGGGAGCTATGCACCTCAGGTTCCTTTCTTGGTTCGTACTTGGTGCGATATTGCTTTGTCGCTTTGACCCTTTGTCACTTGGTGAGTGAGGGAAACTTGAGCTTTTCCTTATCCTGTTCTTTGGTTTCCACCTGAGGTGGTTCGACAATGGCCTTTTGGGCCTTTTCCTTGACTGGAGCTGGCGGAGGAGCTTCACTCAGGGCCGAAGAGGATGTTTTCCCCTATTCAAATCAAGCGTGTACCTTCAAGGGATCCATCTGAGTAGCATCCACCTCTATTAACATTTCACCTCCCCTGGTAAGGACCGTGACTGGCTCTTCCTCGCCGATTGACAAGTTTCGATCCGATTGTCTGATGACATTGACTTGACCGCCTTGACTGCTACTTGTTAGTGTTTGCATGTAGTTTTGATGCAACATGCATGTATTTTCCTCGTGAGGATCATTACATGTAGAGCACTAGTATACATGATCAGAAGTGCTTGGGACTTCATCTATCATAGCATTTCTTGCTGAAGCTTTCCCTTGATGGACAGCTTGATCTTTGGTAAGTGTAGGTGTGGGATAAGACCTTCTTGGTAGAAACTCTTGTTGCGCTTGTTTCTTCTTGACAACGGTCACATCGTTGGACAAGGTTTGCACTATGGCATTTAACGATTGCATTTCTTACAATATCTTGGCTTGCATATCATCGTCCTTGGTAACTAATGGTAAAGAAGCCATGGTCGGTATCGGGGGCAGGGCAGGATGTTGGAGGGGTGCTGGCAACATTGGAAATGTTGGAGTGATAGTGGGTGGCATAGTTGAAAGTGTGGGGAAATGTATCTGTGGAGCTGTGATCTACGACACAACAGGATTTGGGTTCCAAGATGAGATCGGATATGTGAGGATTGCAAAAATCTATGGAGCAACTGCGCTCGCATACTGGGCTTGAAGGAACTCGGGGAGTATGGGCATTGGAATTCTTTGAGGGAGTTTACCCATGGCTATGAGGTCTATTTTTGCTTTTTTGGCCAACCCATACAACTCTGGAAAGGTATTGACATTGGAGTACCTTATCATAAGGTCGATATCAGGATTGAAGGCCCAAAGGAAGTAGTACGCCGTGGCTTTGTCAATTGGGCGAAGTCCAATTGGGACTCTTTGCTAGGTTCGGGTGAACCTAACATTAAATTTTGCAATCTCTTCTTGTGGATGTCTTTGGATTGAAGTGAATTGCTACAGAAGAGAAGTTGTATCAACGAACTTGTTAAAGCCTTGCATTAACTGCCCGACCAACTGGTCCCATACCGTAATAGTGCCAGATGGCAGAGATCTGTACCAATAAAGGATTTTTTCTCTAAGGGAGAGAACCAAGAGCTTCACCATCACTTGCTCTTCTATGATATCATGGATTGCTGCTAGGGAAATGATGTCCTGGATATGCTCCAAAGCAGTCTTTCCAATTCTGTCGAACGCCAGGAGCTTTTTGATTACAGCAGGTGGAACTTGCCCTTGGCCCGCAAGATTCAACGGTGACAAAGAATTCCATGCTGGAAATAATCTAGGTAGCGGTTGCTGCTGTTGTTGTTCTTGTTGTTATTTTTGTGCCATATTTGTTCCTGGGTTTTGTGGAACAGAAGTCCCCAAAGTCCCTCTTGGGTTGCTTGTCGGAAGGCCAATGGGAACGGAGGCACTAGGATGCTTTGGTGAGTTGGGAGGATTCGGAGGAAAACTAGTTGCTGTGCTATCGAAAGTTAGGCCTTGCTCGTCAACAGCAACCTCTTGCGAGGATGTCCCGCATAAGAGATATTCGGGGGTAACTAACCTAGAGCGTTCCCTAGAGGCATCAATATCAAGCTCAAAGAAATTGGTTTCCTCTCCTCTATTCCTAACTCTCCATCTTGTTTGCATGAAGGTACAGGCTTTAGTACTGGTCTTTATGACTTAAAGATTCTTAGGTAAAATAGAGTCGCCAGATGCTAAGTGTCTTTTGGTAATGAGGGCATCGATTCTCACTACTACTCAGAAGATGATACTGACCAGATCTCACCGGGAACTGTTAGAACTACTAGCTTCGGTGAAGACGGGCTAGAAATATTCTTAAGTATGGGACCTTGCATCCCATCGGGCATGCCAAAAACTGTTGGTCATCAAATCCACATAGGAAAGGACTTTCGGTGGGTTTGTGTGCCCTGGACCTACGACCAACATTGAAAGGCCGAGAGGAAGAGATGCCCCTCGTGCCAATCTCCGGAGAAGGCCGACTCCTATACTAATCTACTTTTGGGGTTTGAGATAAGAGTGCAGGAAAGAGATAAAAGGAGTTTAGGTTAGAGAAAGAAATAAAAAGGGGTAATGGTTAGAGATTGATGGTTCAAGGTGGGGAAGAATAGGAAGGACGATCACTCACTAATAACTTGAATAGCAGCAAAGAACACCAAGAATAGATAAAATAAATGCAGTGTCGACCTTCCTATGTATCCTCTGGACGGGTTCGTAGGGTTCTCCTCTCTCTCTCACTGGAATTCAGGGTTCAGAGTAACAACGATTAAGATGAGGGAATAACAGAAACCTCGATCCACCAGGTAGCATAAAAGAAAGCAACAGGAACATTTTTCCTCTCCTATGTATCCTTCAGGGTGAATTTTAAGGTACAATCCCCAATCGCACACCGGATTCAGGATTCAGAGTCTCAGTATACGAATGCAGATAGACAAAAGAATTAAGCACATAAGGCATCATAAAAGAGAGAAATGGAGTACAAAATCTTTAGTATTAGATGCAGGACATCAAGTTATAGCAGCTTTCTAGCAGAAAGTTCCCCCTCTTTTACATTGCAAATCCTGGGTTTTTATAGAGGACCCGGCCCTCTGAATCATTATTACAAAAAATGACGGAGTACGTCATCGGGCTCTGAGAAATCGGCTCCTCGCTATTGCTGCGGATGATATCTCAAATCGGCTACCAAAACTAGTAATGGAGACTGAGTCAAACGAGGAAATATGCATTAAATGAGCCACCTGGGTGTCCTTGGATTGTAGGTGCAGTGCTCAAGTGGTGGCCATGCTTGTCGGGCTCTCCTTCTCAGATTGATATTTCGCATCCAATTGCCAAAAATGAGCAGTAGGCTTATCGGGCAAGAAAATATGCATTTATGAGGTTCTTTGACTGCCTCGAGAAATGCCCAATCTTGGGAAGTGTTCTTAAAAGTGCCTTGTTGATTTTCACTTCGCAAAACTACTTCGGGGGCATGGAGTCCCGAAGCCGATCTCCCTCTATCCTTCGCTGCTTCGCTGGTGAAACTGCTTTGCTAATGGGTCGGGAAAAATGCTTCGGGCCGATCTTCTTTTGAAACGGCGGTTCGGGAGAGTTTTGGCCGAAACATTTTCTCAATCGCCACTACTTCGGGAAAAAACTGGCCGAAGTGGATTTCAGAAATACTTCGGGCCCAAAGTAATTTCCTTGCCTTAGCTGATTCGGCCTATCTTTTCTTCCTCGACGAAGTTGTTTGAATGCCGCTTCGCAAAACTTTCGCCCGAAGCGACTGTCAAAAATGTTTCAGGTGTGAAGCGTTATCTTTGTATTTTCAGCAAGCTTCTCGTCCGAAGTGATGATTTGAAGCACTTCGGGCACGAAGCTCTTTTATTTTCATTTTGTCCACCAGGGGGCGATAGGGAAAACCAAAATTGCTATAACTTATAAATAAAAGAAAACTTTCAACAAAACAAATATTATACAAAGTTTTAATTTTTCTGCCTCTTGGTGGAATGTGACAATATTGTCAACAAGACCTATAGTTTTTTTTAGTTGGTGTTATAGGTCCAAACAAATTTCTTTAATTGATGTGTCCAATCTACCCTATGTGATGCTACTATCTTTGTCATAATATTTTCAATTTCCCTATTGGTAACCTCTACTTGTCCATTGGATTTTGGATGGTAAGGAGAGGTTTGTAATGATTAACTTAATATTTCTAGATAAAGGCTACAATCACTCCAAAAAAAAATTGGGGTCCTTGATCCATGATAATTTCATGGGGTGCTCCTAAATGTTGGAAAATATTATCATACAAAAAGTCAACTTTCTCATCACGTACCTACTACAAAGGCTTCACTTTCACCCATTTTATCACATAATCTATACATACCAAAATGTACTCATTGAATTTGCAAGTAGGGCTAATGGGAGCTAGAAATTCAAGGTCTCAATTCTCAAAGGGTTCTCAAATTATCTATGGCTGAAGGTGCATTTCATCAATCAGGGTTGGTATCTCCATCCTTTGACACTGATCACATCTAGCAACATAAATCTTAGTATCTTTATGTAAATATGGCCAATGGTACCTTGCTTTCAAGATGTTATGAATGGTTATTTTAGCAACACAATGCCCACCATAAGTCTTGTCATTGGATGCACGTAAGATATCATATATTTCTTGTACTCATCTACAAAGAACATGATCAGGATATAATTTGAACAAAAGTCCATAAATCCAAGTGTAAGGTCCACTTTTGTGGATGAACTTCTATTGTTCACTAGGAGAAAAGTGAGAAAGAATTTTTCCTAAAACATGATAATTTACAAAGTCATCATACCAAGGAGCATGTAAAGAAAGTGCAAATAAATGTTCATCAGGAAAAGTATCGTGTACTAGTTCTAGATTATTAGCTAAATGTAAATGTAATAAATGGCCAACAACTACATTTTTCTTTCCTAGTTTTTTTATGATGGTGGTATTAAATTATTGTAATAGTAACAACCAATGAATAATTTATCCTCTGCAAATAGCTTTATTCATGAGATAATGAATGGTAGATTGGTCTGTGAATAAGGACTTTGTAACCAATAATGTAGTTCCTAAATTTATTGATTGCATAGACTATAGCAAGAAATTCCTTTTCAATGAATGTATAGTTCAATTCTACACCAAAAATATTTTTACTAACATAATAAATGGTATAAGGTTATTTCTCCTTAATATAAATCAAAGTAGCTCCTAATGATTGGTTAGATGCATCTGCATGAATATAGAAAGGTAAATCCCAATTAGGACCCCTTAAAATAGGACTAGTAGTAAGAATTTTCTTTAAAGTATTGGATGTCTTTTGACATGCATTTGTCTAGTTGAAATCAATGTCTTTTGTTAGTAACTAAAAATGTGGTGTACCTATCTTACTGAAGCCCTTAAAAAAACAATAATAATAACTAGTATGACCCAAGAAACTATGTACATTAGTCATTTTTTGTGGTGGTGGTAAGGAGGAAATGATTTTGATTTTGGTCGGATCTACTTTAATACCCTTTACAAAAATATAATGTCCCAAAACCACTCCCTTAGTCATCATCATAAAGCATTTCTCATGAATGAGAGAAAGGTTTTTTAAATGATAATATTCAAGTACTTTATGTAGATTTTCTAACACATGTTCAAATGTGTCTTTATAAACAGTAAAATCATTTATGTATACTTCAACACAATCATGGTTTAGATGAGAAAAAATGGATATAATAACTTTTCACAATGTAGTTAAAGCATTACAAAGTCCAAAAGGTAAATTTCGGTAAGCATATGTACCCAAAGGTTAAATTTTTTTTATCTTGGTGTTTTTCAACAACTTTAATTTGGTTATAACCACTAAATCCATCTAGAAAATTGAAGTATTGTTTTCTAGCTAGAGTGTCTAAGACTTGATCTATGAATAGCAAAGGAAAATAATCATTTTTTATGGCTTTGTATAATTATTTATAGTCAATGAAAAGTTACCACTTACTCTTCTTTTGGAAATAACCAATGGAGAAACCCATTGGCTATCTGAAATGGGGTAAATAAATCCAAAATTTGAATTTCTTATTTAACAACTTTTTTTAGGGTTGGATTGATTCTTCATTGTGGTTGTTTTATAGGATCACACTCTTTTTTAATAAAAATTCAATGGGTGCATATGGAGGGATGAATTCCCTTCATTTCATTATAATCCCATGCAAAAGCATCCTCTAGATTAGTTAAGATATCCATTAATTATTTTTCTTGAAGTGGCTCTAATTCACTCTTGATGTTAAGAGTTTTTTCAAGGCACACTTCAACTTGTTTATAAGCCAAGTTGTTGGCATAAATTCTACAATTTTCATTGATAAAATGATTGAGTGGATATTTGTGTGGTAGTAGTTGGAGAAAAATAAAAGAGTTCTATGAATTATTATTTTCATGGGGAATTATGGATTCCAAAGGATAAATCTATCCTACATGATAATTTTATAGGCAAGGAACTTGCCAATGGCCTTTAGGCTATAATTTTGATACATATGTGAATTTACTAGAAACATTCTAAGTATAAAATAAAGAAGAAACTATATTTCATCTATGATGAATGTATCACATAATTCTTCTTTAGTACTATGTTCATAGGCACTGAGCATGGCCAAATATTGGATGATTTCTCCATATTTTGATTCATCAATCCAAAAATATTTATGATATAATTCAAAAGGTTTGATAGGTGGGTAAAGTGTAAATTTTTTAGTACTCATTCCATATAATATGGTTATGTTACCTAACCTGCATTTGATAAAAGCCTCTACAGTGGCTAACTAAGTTCTACCAAGTATCAAATTTTGTTCTCTTAACTTGGTTTTAGTTTGTAGGACTGAAAAATCTATGGATATTTCCATGATATTACATTGACTAGAATTTTTTCAAACAATCCTTTCAATTGTGCAGTATATCGATCAACCAACTATAGGATAGTAGGTGTAAGGGTGTATATTTTGTAAGCATAATCTATCGATTGTTTCCTTGGTCATTAAATTTATGGTAGCTCCTACATCAATTGAAACATTTTGCATATTTATTTTTCCTATATTTGCACTTACTATTGGAATTCCAATATCCCTATATTTAGGAAGAATCATTTTTCTAGCCATTAGGTCAAAAAATTTCCTAAGATCTAAATGGTCTTGGGATCTTTTTTTTTTAGTTTAGATGTTTGATGCAGATTTTTTTAATTGTTTTGTCATATATGGGTACTTCTTTAAGAGATTGCAACAAAGGTATCTCAACATTAATATTTCTAAGCTATTCCACTAAGTCAAAATCAGCTCTTTTGTTAAATTCAATGTATGAGGAAAAAGAGGTTTAATTATAGTTTTATACTTACTATCTTGTTCTTATTCAAAAATAATAGGTCTTTCTTCTGATGAAGAAGACTATATTTTTTTTATTGAAAATGGTTCCCTAATGACTAGAGTTTTAGAAGATATAGGAAGTTCATATCGATTTCTTCTGTAATGATAATATCAGAAAATGTTTTTCCTGGTCATAATTGGATTTCACTATAGGGTAGCAAGTCAATAGAGTATGTTCCTTCAACCTCATAGACTAGCTATTATGTTGGTTGATTATTTGGATTAGGTACTAGATAGGCTAGAAGAGGTGGTTGTTTTGGTGGTGGAGTATTTTTAACAAGGGTAGTAAAAAGATGTTGCTTTTATTGAGGATCTTGCCCTCTATATTGGTTCTAGTTAGGTTGATTAGGTTAAAAGTCATAATGTGGCCATTGTTGGGCTTGTCAACCTTGTTGTGGACAATGTTGGATTTGCCAATCTTGTTGTGGCCAAGGCTGATTTTTTGAAGGCCATTGGTTTTATTGAGGTCATTGAGGTTATTGAGACCATAGGTATTGTGGAGGTGCCCATCCTTGTGCAACATAAGGAAAATTATTAAAAGGAGCATAAGCATTAGGCATACTTGGAGGATATCATCCTTGTGTGGATCCTTGTGGTGGTTGTCTATGAGTAATAAAGTAAACATATTTAGTTTCTTGAAGTCCAGGATCCTTCAAATATGACTTTACTACAAATAGATGTTGATAGTTATCTATTGAATTATTCTAGTTACAAATACTATAAATGAGATCTTTTCCAAAGGGTATTTATGAAGTGCATGATTTTGTCTCTACTGAGTACAATTAACAACCAGAGATTCATTTTATACTATAGGATTAATCCTTAGTGTATCAATAGAATTGGAAAATGTCTGAATAATCTTAGTTTTGAGACTATCCAACAAATCTATAAATTCTCATTGTGTAACTCCTCTAGATTTTCCAAAAGCTTAGTGGCTACACAATGTTAGCTTTATGCAAGAATAATTAGTACATAGTTCTACAATTATTTCAATTAGTAGGTTAGAAATATCTCCTCCTATTAAATTGAGGATATCAAGTGATTCTTTTTGTATTTCTTTTTAAAACATAGTGTTGAGCAGACTTTTTCCAATTCAATATCCTCTAGTGATTCTTTTTTCGCACAAATTTAAACCGCTCAATGTAATCCTTTAATGATTCATATTCTTTTTGTATCATTTCAAATATATCATCTTTTAATTTACATACTCTATAGTAATCCTTTATTTATCCAAAAATATTTTTTTCATCCCCTCATTACCATCCCAAGAGGTAATAGAGTCTTCTGGTAAGCCCATAAACCATCTCATGGGAACATATTTTAATGTGGATTGGAATAGTGTGAGATTATATACATCTATCATGTATTCATAAGTGCAATAGAGTACTTAAAACTTAAAAACAAAAGTATCAAAATATTTAATTACTAGTTCATGGAAGGTAGACATAGCTATAGGAGAGATATTCTTCATATTTCCATTGGCATTGGCATCACCTCTTAGAATTCAGATTGGAAAACTAGATGTGGTTTATACTCATTATTGTTTTATTTAATCATCCATATTACTTTCCCATAGAGTCCACCAAGATCTAAAAGATTCTTATTATCTAATATTGGTGTAGATGTCGATGAAGAATCAACTTGATCCTATGAATTTCTCTCTTCTATTTCAAGAATAAAAAAATATCTTATTGGCTACTATCCCTCTTCAATATTAGGATCAAAGGGATATACAATCCATGGTTGTCCCTCTTTAGTATTTTAGGTATATAAATGGTGAATATGCTCAGCTCTTGTAGCTAAATATATGGTTGTATTGTGTTGTTTTGCTGAAATAACATTAATATCAAATGGTTAATTTTCTGTAGATGTAGAAGTGGGATGTTTTTGGTCTATCATGAAAGCACCAATCTCCTCTTCACTAGGTATCCTCTCTTTAGACTAGCTAGTACCCAATTTTTTAGGTTTGGGGCTGGAAATTATAGCAATGAGTCTACCACGGTTATCATGTTGGTGATTCATTCTCATATTTTTTTGCTCAAACAAATTATTCTTCAAATTAGAGATGCTTTAGATAAAAAATAGTTAAAAATAAATCAAAATTACAAAAACAAATAATTGTGTAAAATAAAAATGAAATAAATCAAATTCTCAAAATCAAATAATTTCTAAAAACAATTTGCCTATAGAACCTGACTTTCAGCATTACTCCTTAGCCTAAGAACTGAACAATCATTCATATGCAACACAAGTAAATATGTTGCTATTTTGGAGAACCTATAATCCTCTCCAGGAATTTCAACACTAAAAATCCTCAAAAGACATAATTCCTACATTGTGGAACCTCTTTCCCTAGCAATGGCACCAAAAAGTGATGGGCCTAAGCTTTCCACTTTAATTTTCAATCATTATTACAAATTTAAAAGAGATATTGCTTTGTATGAGCCAATGAAAGAATTTTATGTAGTCAAGAGGTTTTATTTTCTACAAGTAAAATATAGGAAATAAAAATTATTAAAAAAACATCTACAACTACTATAGAAATCAAAAAAACCTACCTATATCCTAATTCCTACTTAGCCGAGATAAAAAACAAGATACTTTGCTAAAACAAGGTAAGCCCTACCTAGAAAACCTGTATCTGAATTTATCCCTACAATTAATTACTAATTAACTACAAAAATTAAATCATCATAATTATAGGGAATAATAATTTCAGCATAAAAATAGGAACAACAATTTTAATCAAAATAACACTTTATTCATGCTAGAATTCCTTAGGCAAAAATGCCTTACAATGAACAACATATAAAAAATGAATAGATTAATTCCTTATTTTTATGCTCTAGAAAAGTTCAACCCCTATTACAATATGGAATGTTTAATTTATAGATAGTCCCTTATTTTTTCCTTTTATAGCTTATAAAAACCTAAACTAAAATAGGTTACACTCTAAAATAAATCTAACAACTTCAACCCTATAATAGCAGCTAACCTTGTTATTTATTAGATGCACGAGGGAATTTAGGAATTGTTTCAACTCATATTTGCAAGTAATTAAGTGTTGGTTGGCATCCTAGGTTTGAGGCATATTGACTAGATTTCCTGAGGCGCTAAGTATTATTCTACTACTCCTTTGACTACAACTTGCACTCTAATTAGGTATTATTCTCCTCTCAATATTCAATTCTTACATGATGTTCTTCACTACATTTATTTCTCTTCCTTGTGTAAAGCACTTTCTTCAACTTTGATTGATTGTCCTCCTCGTTCTTCCTCTATGTTCTCTAACCTTGAATGCATGTTTTTGATGGTTTGGGCTCTTCACACCTAACTATATTATTTTTCTTATGTATCACATGTCACTCAACGTATTCTTTGGGTGTTACTTCTTGTTGCTCTACCTAGTTAGGTAGAATTTTGGTAAAGTAGACATTACGTTATGACAAATGTCCTCCTTTCTCAATGAGCACTAGTTTAAAGCATTTTAGTTACTGTTGGTGCTCTTTTCTTCTGTGCCAAGTGGCATATGAGTTCTTTAACTGACGTGACAAGTGGTGACTCCACTCCTTTCAATATTTACATGTAATTATTCATCTTTATTTGGTGCTCAATATTGCTTTCCTTTCCTTAACATTCTTATTATATTTTACCAATGCTTCTTTCTTTCAATAAATTTTTTTGGTCTTCCTTTTAAAACTACAATATGCTTGGTATTCGTTCTTCAATGCTTTCTAGTGCTTATTGATTTCTAATATTTGGTGGTGGCTCTTCTCCTTAAATGGATGCTCCTCTTCTACGTTGGTGGCTCTTCCTTTTATGGCACTTCAACACTTCCTCCTTGGCGGTTGTTTCACCACTTTGCTCGATAGCTTTGCAATGTTGTTCTGCCAGATATACAAGCCTCTTTACTTAGGTAAATACTTTAATTCTTGCTTTATTTCTCTTCCATAATACTTGCACCTTTATCCTTGCTTTGGCTTTATCCTTAACTTCTTTCTTTTGCTACAGGTTTTAATCTAATGTGGGCACTACCTTCTTGGAGTTTTAGTACCTTGGTGTCTTTAGACACCTTGAGTATGTCATATTTGAGCACTTATTCGACTCTTTCCTCTTCACTTCATGGCTTCTCCTCTTCCACTTGGTGATTCTACAACTAATAATTGTAATTTTTGTATGCCCCTTTGATGTATTTAGACACTTAAACTCTTGCCTTTCTTTTTGCTACTTTTGAAAAAACTCAAATGTGGTGTTTTCAAAACTAGAAATGAATCTTAGATAAAATACCTTTATTGCACAAAAAAAATTCAGACCTTTTTATCTCCTTTTGTAGCTTGTCTTTTTGTCTTTTTGTTATTTGAACTTTTTGTTCAAACTTCTCAAATTTATAGCTATCCTTGTGCTTATCTTGCTTCTAAGACCTGCTTTTGTCTCCTTTTGTTTAAATAATACTACACTTCGTTAGCTGACAAAAAATAACATCCACTATATAACTTATTCTCCTTATTACTTCTTGTTGAGGGAAATTATTGCACCCTTAAGATATTTTTCATGTTGCAAGACTTCCCTGATCTAATCAACACTATGGACTCTAGTGGATCCACCACTTTGATTCAAGAAAAGATATCCTAAGAATCTAGATAGATCGAGTAGGGTAATAAAACCCTAGAGGTGAGCCTATAATATTTCTCATATGCTCATGCTCATCCAAATTTACAAAAACAAAATAAAATTACAACATAAACGTCAACCAATATTTGAAGTAACTCCCAACCAATGCTTCATTCAGTAGACCGATGACTTATCCATTGGGCAATTGTATTCAGAATTAAAATATGGTGAGGAGAGAAGGGATAGAAGATAAAACTAAGCCAACCATATTCATTCAAATAATGTAACAAATTTTATTAAGCATGCCAGTGAAAGAAATCATTGTTTACACATTTAAATAATTTAACATGTAAATAGGATAACACACAAAACTATTAAAATGAGGAAGCATGATTGTATTAATCAATAGATCATTACAATAGGATTTTGATAAAAATAACTAGATCTCACTAAGAAAATACAAATGAGTTCTCCATTCAAATTATGCAATAGATAATTGCAATTCTTCATTCAAATGATGTAGCAAAGAGCCTCATGGTTTCCAACCTCAGCCATTGGAAATGATCTCAGTAAATTGGGTACCTCATCAACAAAACTTGCACAATAATGGGGAAGAAAAAGGGTGACTAGATAAAACACAAAAATAAAAAATACAACTAACAAGGATGAACACTTTAGTATACCTCCTGTAGAATTTTACTATGCAAAAACTTGATCCTTTCTTTTGTTGCGGAAACTCTCTCATATATTTTGCAAATTGGTTCTCATTCAAAGCTTCATGAAGGTCCACAACTATAACTATCATTAATTAAAACCATATGATGGCCCATAATAACTAAAAATACCTCCATATTTGATCCATAACATTGATTGCATTTGTAATAGTTATGTTTGTGGCTTGATAGTAGTCTTCATTGGTTAAAAATTGCCCTCATATTTACGTGTTTTAATTTTCCTTCATAGTTGGCCAAAAATAATTTTAGGTTATTAATTATCTTCCATTTATTTGACTATAGTGGCTAACTTGAGGCACTATAAATAAAATAAAATAAATTTAATTATTGTTGGCAGCTAGCCATTGGGGGATATTCGTTATACTCATATAAAAAAAACCTTGATAAATAATAAAAAAAATATCCTCTTATATGGACCATGTGTGGGCTATCATCCTACCCAAATGAAACTACCATACCCAAGTAGCACCCAAGGGTCCATAGGTCATATATGTGGGGTCCCTACACTGGTGCCTCCAAGTGGCCCCATAAGGGAGGAGGCATCTTGACCACCATGGTCGATTAACCATGAGCACCCCTATGTTTATAAATTGTGTGGGGAGCCACCCACATCCCCAATGTGGGATAAAAGGATCAAAACAAAAAACAAAACTTTTTTCCTACACGTTCTCAAGCCTATGATTTGTGTAACACCATGTGGTGCTCTGCAATTGAAGTGCTTGTTGCCCTTGCTCACATTTTCTTCATTAGATCTAGTGTTTGAGTCTAATACATTGGATCTACCTATTGATTTTTCTCTACCTTGATGTCTACATATGCTCTACCACCTATCATGCTCTGATTAGAGTGCTTGAGAACCCTTGCTCATGTTTACACCATCAGATATCATGCTCTCTCTCACATTATTGATCTGTTTGGTATATTTTTTCCACCATATACCCATTGCCACATGTCATTGCCATAATGGAGCATATGAAGCTCATTCTACCCCCCTCACCCATGCATGCACTATCATATCTAGGCATGCACTCCTGCACATTTGTATATAGTTTTCATTTGAATTTTAATCACAAAAAAGAGGGAGCAAGAGGAATTCTTAAGGGGAGGGAAAATTTAATTAAAACCTTTATATTCTAAGAGAAAGGAGGAGGCGATGGGGTGATGGGTGTGGGGTAGGGAAATCTTAGGGAAAAATATAGTGAGTGGGAGAAGACCATAGGGGCTTAGGATTTATGTTGTAGGATAGACTTAGGGAATAGGAGAGGGGGATGAACGATGTTTGGCAGGATGTATAGGATATTAGGGTGGATATGAATTTATGATTAGGATAGGGAGTGGGGTACCATGAGAGAAGAATCCACGGAGGACTAGGAAAAATAATTTATGAGGGAAAAATAGAGGGCCAACAATTAATAAAATTTAATTAGAATTTAGGACCTTTAGAGGTTAAAATTTTAATTAAATTTTATGGATCAAAATTTTTAATTAAACCTTATGGGTCCATGATAAGACCTTATGAAAATAAAAATAAACCTTGATATTTATGACACAAAATATTTTTAAAAAAACTCTTGAAGGGTGGGATAGGACTCAAAAAGACTCAAAATTTGCAATAAAAAAGGATCCAAAAATTTATTAAAAGGAGACTGACTTAGGAATTATTGCAAATTTTTAAAAGACTTAAAACAAGGACTCACAGGACACCAAAAATTTCAAAAATTAGGGGTAAAATCAAGTTGTATTTTGAGGATCCAACACTACCTCTAACTAGGATAGGCGATGAAAAGACTCTTTGACAATAAATAACCTAATAACTCCAGAATATCTAGCAGACCACAAGGATTGAAAAACTTAACTAATCACCTAAAATAACACCTTAGTAACCTAGAAAGAACAACTTAATAACCTAGAAATAACAAGATTGAAACACTTTTTTAATCAAGCCCTCTGTGCAAAATGATACATTTTGAAATGTTGGCCATTGATAGGAATTGAAAATTTTGTACCACCCAAAGTCTACAATTTGTAAGTATGTTGGCCTACATTTTGAAGGATTTGATAGGTGCAAAGCCATTTGGGTTCCCACTTACCTTTTTCACAATGCTTATCATTTTTTGGGTCCTAGTACAACACTATATATCCTCCCTAAAACGGTGTTGTCTTGTGAGCCTACTTAGTTATCTTCATAAATGAATCCTTTCTATCTTCCTGCAACTTCACAATTTGATCAAGTCTTATTTGCAAGATATTTGGATTTTCATGATCTTGAAGAAGCAAAGATAAAGCATGACTCTCTACCTGAGGAGGTAACAAATAATTCTCACCATATACTAGTTCATAAGGAGATTTTCATGTGCTTCTTTTGATAGATATTTTGTTAGCCCATAAAGCAAACTTTAGCTCACTATCCCAACTTCTTTTGTTTTTGCCTAATGCTCTTTTGATTCTTGTGATCAAATTATTATTTGAGAATTTTTCTAAACCATTTTCCTAAGGATAGTAATTCACAAAATGAGAAAGCTCTATGCTAGCACAAAATTTAATCATCTCAAAAGAAGTGAAATAGTTACCATTATCTGTGACTATCTTCCTAGGAACCCCAAATCTTGTCAATATGTGGTCTTCTAAAAAATTTATGACCACTTATGTAGTGGATTTCTTGAGAGGTGTTGCTTCTACCCACTTCGTAAAATAGTCTATTGTTGTGATGATCCACCTATGACCCTAAAAATAATTGGGGTTAATATCACCTATGAGATATATTCCCCATTGAGTAAAAGGAGATTCCATAATTACTGGCCTGAGGGGCATGGCTAGAAAATTCTTTTTTCCTGCTAAAATCTAATAGTTATGACAACTCCTAACAAACTAATAGACATACTTAAATAGGGAGGACCAATAATAACCAGCTCTCATGGTTTTTTGAGTAGTAGCCTTTGGAGCCAATACAGTCTACCTTCCTGAATGTAGTATTTTTAGGCTAATTACTTGATAGATCTCCTTTTATTTTTGGACATGTCTTAAGTTCTAAAGGTAAAAAATAATGCCATCATACCACTAGAAATCAAAATTATCAATTGCTCTAGCTTCTCATTACTCATATACCATGATAGTGTTATTCATAGCCTCCCCTTTTTTGTTATCCATATACTTTGCCAATCCCTATCTTCTAACAATTTTTACTACTTTGAATTCCACATCATATTGTAATAACTTAGTCATCCATCTTGTAGGACTACCTAAAGGTTTAGGCTAAGTGAAAACATTTTTAACAACAATGTAGGGGATACAAGCTATTACCTTGTTGGATCCAAAGATACATTTGAAATGATCTAGTGCTCTAATTAATGCATAAGCCTATTTTTCTAGCATAGAGTATTTTATTTTAGCACCTTTCAATCCTGTACTCATAAAGGCTATAGGCCTTTCATTTTTCTCTTCATACTTCTAATATAGAACTATAGCGATAGTGTGTTCTAAGGTAAATGGGTATATTTTAAAATCTCTAGAGTAATCAAGGCAATTTAACACCGGAGCTTGAGTAATTGCATCTTTGATATTTCGAAAAGTTGCAATATTTTTTTTTTTCCACCTTATTTTCCTATTTTTCTTGATCATGTCATTTATTGGCTTGGTAATCTAATCAAAATCATGGAAAAACCTCCTAACAAAGATAATATTCCCAAATAATTATCTAACTCCCTTAATATTTTTAGGAGGAATTTTAGAAATTTCTTCTATTCTTTGTGGGTCAATGTTGATCCCATATTTTGAAACAACATGGTCAAGCAATTTACCTTGAGTGGTCCCAAACAAATATTTTCTAGGATTCAAGGATATGCTAAATTTTTTGCACCTATAAAACACTTGAGTTAGATGTGCAAAATGGTCTTCAAGATTTTTTGAAAAAACTATAATGTCATCAAGATACACTACTACTATCTTGAACATTAGCCTCTTAAATGCAACATCCATGGCTCTCTAAATGTTACCCCTACATTCATTAATCCAAAGGGCATCCTATAATATTCAAAAGTTACCCATGGTGTGGTGAAATTAATTTTGTGTCTATCTTCTGGATTCACTGCAATCTTATTATATCTTGAAAAACCATCTAATAAAGACATTCTTACTGATCCAACCACTGCTTGAAGCAACTATTCCATATTTGGAAGTGGATAGTTGTCTTTAAGTGAGCCCTTATTCATATTCCTAAAATCTACACAAATCCTGATCTTACTATATTTTTCTAACTAGAACCAGGTTTGCCAACCAAGAAGAAAATTTCACCTTCTTGATTATCTTGGTATCCAATAACTTTTGCACTTCTTTCTGCATGATTGGATGCAAATTGGTATTGAACTTTCTTTGTTTTTTGCCTTAAAGGCCTGGTATACTTCTCAATGAGTATTATTTGATTCATTACTTTTGTGTTGAAGGTATTTAGATCCTCATAACTCCAAGAAAAAACACCAATTTTCTTTTTCAGGAAGTTGATATATTGTTGCTTCTCTTTTCCTAATAGAGCTTTATTGATCCTAACAATATTGGGCTCTTCCTCTATTCTGATATTAACTTCATCTGTTTTAGAATCCTAAACTAGAGGTCTATATGCTCTATAAAAGTCATCAAACAAGCTCTATAAATATAAAAACCTCGGAGGATCCTATTGGTCTTTAGTTGTATGATTTCTATGGGTTCTTCAATAACATCCTTTAGTTTTTCTTCATCACTTTCATCAAAAATAATGTAACATTTTTTATTTTGCATGGTTTTAAAATCATTAATGTGTATATCATCATGAAAAACTTGTAAATATACCAAATTATTAGGGATAGATGTCTTATAATCAGATATGGTTAGGAACCTATCCATAAACCAAGTGTCTATCATAAGGCTATTCTAGATGCATTAATTACCAGTAAATTTACATTATGAATTTATGCTCTAGGAATGTATTGTAGATCAAAAGCCAAGAATATATCTATTTCATCCAATATTGCTTTAATATAGGGTGTTTAGTTTGATATTTTCCTTTGATCTGTTGAATTATTAGCTCAGCATTCCCACTAAATTTGAGATAATTAATACCCAATTCCTTTGCTTTCCTTAGCCCTAGCCATAAAGCTTCATACTTTGCAACATTATTTGTACAAGAAAATTATAACCTGTATGGTATGCCAAGATAGCTTCCATTAATGTTTGTCAAAATTACCCCAGCTCCTGCTCTTTCTTGATATTTTTTCCCATCAAAGATCATAGTCCATAACTCTAAGGTTAAAATTCTGTCAGTTTTTGCATCCACTTTAGCCTTTATTTTTGGATCCATATTCTTAGCATCAAGTACTTTTAACAAGAAAGGAGAATGCCAAATAGAGTAAACTCCCATGTCTTTTTCTCAATAGAATTCATGGCATTAACCATATTATCATTAGGATCCTCAAATTCAACTGAATACCTGTTGAAGGGTTCTCTTTTCAAGATGAATTTGTTCTTACCCTGCAATGGGATAGTGGTATATGACCAATCCAACTTAATAGTACCACCTAACTACTCTGCCCAATGCCTAGAGGGTAATATGGAAAATAAAGGATCCACATATACAACTGCAACATCCATTACCACACCTTTCTTAGGATATGTTTAAATATGGACAATAAGCCTAGTGATAATGCCTACACAAGGTACTCTTCTACTATCCATTACAAAAATAGGGAGGTGCTCTTTCTGATAAATCAAGCCTAACTGATTAGCTACCTGTTTTGAAATCACATTCATGGAAGCACCACTATCAAGCATGTAATTATGAATAACATATTGGTTCCCATAGTCTGATGTGTATCTTAGTGATATGTAAAATAGCTTAAATAAATATGGGTCTTTGACTACATTATTCTTAAGGTCTATGGGGGTTTTAGACTGTCCTCCTGATTGATTAATTAATTTGAAGGCTCTACATACCTGATACTGGTACTTTGGAATGGTCATTAACTCCCTAAAATTGATGTTGACATTTTGTTTGGCAACTTCTATACCTAAGTTAAACAAATCTCTCTTATCATCAATTCAAGGTTATGCATAAGGGGTTGGCCCCAAAATGTATTTATAAAAATGTGGTGAATTAGTTTCAAAATCTAGGTGAATAGTGTTGAAACACATGTAGAAGGTTCATTATTATTAGGGGAAATGTTAGAAATTTAAACTTAAAATGGTCAAATTATTATAAAATTGGGGTGAATCGACCCAAAAAGAAAATTGCACCCAAATTTTTTTGGCTAATGGGCCTTGGTCAAGGGTACCAAATATTAGCCAATTCCAAATTTCAAAAATCCTAATTTTAGCCAATTTGGCAATAAATAGCTGGTATGCATAACCCTACATCAATTATTTTTCTAGATTTCTGATTAACCAAGTTATTTTGTTGCTTTTGGATAATTTCCTCTACATCAAGCTCTTCAGGAATCATTTGTAGCTTTATTTGATTTACCTTTTTCTATGAAATTACAACTATAGTTTTCTCCTTTTGTGTAGGACCTTCATTAATTTTGTCCTCCACTGTTTTATTCCTAATATTGATAGCATGTATTCTCTTTGAAGACTCAACCTCTTCTGATGTAGGTATAAGCTTCCCTTGCTTCATTCTATTAAATTTGGTATTAAAGACTCACCTGAGGTTGATGTCTCTCCAAAAACTAAGGCTCTTTGTTTAATATTATTGGCACATAAGTCCATATCTTTGTAAAATTTATTTTCTATGAACTCATACTCCTAATTCCAGCATACATTAATTCTAATATATTCATCTTCAGATTCAACATTTAAATTAACATTAGAATGTAGACTTAGATAAATACCACAATCAATAGGGTTATGTGGTGCATCACAGGAAAAGCAATAAAAAGGAAAACCTAGAGCACTCTATAGAGTCATAGTAAAAATTAGGCAAGCAAACAAAAAATTAAATTTATTTCATTGCTACACATTCAAATTCCCTACATATATATAAGGGAAGGAAGTCGGTGAGAATGGAGGGATAAGGGAAGAAACGGAGGGATAAGTAGCTGGAATATAGGAGGGAGAAGAGGCAGAAGAAGTGTAGGAATAAGGGGAACAAACAACGTGGAGGGGAAAATTAAAAAAATATCCTGCTGAAAAAAATATTTTGTCGACAAGCACCATTGTTTTCACACTGAGCCTAGAAAAGCCAGTTATTTCTAGGCCTTAACCCTCTTCATATTTGCAACAGTTAAACCATTCTCAAGCATATTTCTCTAAATTTTTGAAGAATAATCTAAGAAAATCTTCATAATCTACCTCAAGACTATCCATGGCATACAAAAAATACCTAATATGATCTTCATTGATGACAACATTATTTTCTTGGAATTTAGGCAAATACATATGAGCTTTACTAGGGAGAGGATTCAAATTTTGAGGTAAAACAAAAGCTCTATATCTATTGGTTCTCCATTGATTGATATTTTTATTATCATTAAAATTTGTATTTGCATTAGGAGCTCCCATACTCACTACAAGTTGATTTACTGTAGGTATTTGTTTCACAATAGGAGAAGACTGATTTAAACCACGATTTGGACTAGAAATAGGAATAACATAAATTGGAATTAAAGTTTTTTCATGAGATTTGAAGAATACCTCAAGATTTGGCACTCTAAAAAATACTTCTTTGCTACTTCTTCTTATAGATGCCAGATCTAGCTCTTCCTTTCTTTATTTTTAAATATTCTAAGTTCATTTAGAGTCTCCAATATAGATGTGCAAAGAAATAATAAGATATTCAATAATACTCAGGCCAAGATGTTTAGCTTGATATTTAATAAACTCTTACAAATTTCACTCCAAGAAAGACTATGAGAAATACAAACACAAAATAGTACTGAGTCTTCCTTGAAAACGGTGTCAAAATTTTTTGGCTAATTATTTTCACACAAAATTAGTTCATAAAAGAAAAGACACGGGTCTTAGAAATCCTACCAATAAGAATTCTAGTCCCCGATAATGGTGCCAAAAATTATTGGGGAAAATTCTTGCACCCTTAAGATATTTGTCACACTGTAAGAATTCCCTGATCCAATCAGCACTATGGACTCTAGTGGATCCACCTCTTTGACTTAGGAAAATATCATCCTAAGACTCTAGACAGACCGAGTAATATAAGGAAACCTTGGGGGTGAGCCTATAATATTTCTCATATGCTCATGCTCATCCAGATTTACAAAAATAAAATAAAACTACAATATAAAAGTTGGCTAAGCTTCGAAGTAACTCCCAGGCAATGCTTCAATCAGTAGATCGATGCCTTATCCATTGGGTAATTATAGCCAGACTTAAAATATGATGATAAAATAAGGGAGAGAAGATAAATCTAAGCCAACCACATTTATTAAAATAATGCAACATATGTGATTAAGCATGCTAGTGAAAGAAATTACCATGTACACATTCAAATAATGTAACATGTAAATAGGATAACATACAAAACTACACACATAAATGTTGAAATGAGGAAACATAATTGTACTAATCAATAGATCATTACAATGGGAGTCTGATCAAAATAACCAGATCTCACTAAGAAAATACAAATGAGTTCTCCATTCAAATTATGTAATCGAGAACTACAACTCTTAATTCAAATGATGTAACAAAGAGCCTCTTGGCTTCCAGTCTCAGCCACTGGAAATGATCTCAGTAAACTGGGCACCTCCTCAGCAAAACTTGCACAATAATGAGGAAGAAAAAGGGTGACTAGAAAAAACACACAAAATAAAATACAACTGATAAGGATGGACACTTTGGTATACCTCTTACAAAATTTTACTATGCAAAAACTTGATCCTTTCTTTTGTTGTAGCAACTCTCTCATATAGCTTGCAAATTAGTTCTCATTCAAAGCTCCATGACGGTTCACAACTATAATTATCATTAATTAAAACTAGGTGATGACCCATAATAACTGCAACTGCCTCCATATTTGATCAATAACATTTATTGAATTTATAATTATTCTGGTTATGGTTTGATAGTGGTCTCCATTGGTTAAAAACTACCCTCATATTTTCCTATTATAATTTTCCTTCATACTTGGCCAAAAAATACTTTAGGTTATTAATTATCTTCCATTTATTTGATTATAGTGGCTAACCTGAGCCACTATAAATAAAATAAATTTAATTTAATTATTGTCATTGGGTAGCCATTGGGTGATATTCGTTATACTCATATGAAAAAAAATACCTTGATACATAATAATAATAAAAATATCCTCTTGTATGGGCCAGACATGGGTTATCATCTTGCCCAAATGAAACCACCATGTCCAAGTGGTACCCAAGGGCTCGCGATCCACCTACATGGGACCCCTATGCTAGTGCCTCCAAGTGGCCCCACAAGAGGGGGGGTACCTCGACCACCATGGTTGATTAACCATGGGTGTCCTTATGTTTATAAATTGCGTGGGGGGTTGCCCACCTTTCCAATGTGGGAAAAAAGGATCAAATCCATAAATAGTATTTTTCCCCCACACTTGCTCAAGCCTATGATTTGTATGCCACCATGTGGTGCTCTACAATTAGAGTGTTTGCTACCCCTTCTTGCATCTACTCTGATGGATCTATTTCTTGAATATAATTGATTGGATTTCTATGTTTATTTTTTGCTACCTCAATGTCCACATATACCTTGCCACCTATCATGCTTCAAATGGAGCACTCAAGAGCCTCTGCTCATGTTTACACCATAAGATAACATGCCCTCTTTGATGTTGTTGATCCATATTATATTTTTAAAACCATACACCCATCACCATGTGTCATTACCATAATGGAGCACCTAAATCTCATGTTGCATCCCCTTGCTCATGTGCACACCATAAAATCTAGGCACACACTCCTGTACCATTGGATAGATCTATTCATTTGACTTTTGACTATGAAAAGGGGGCAGTGGAGGTAATTCTTAAGGGGAGAGAAACTTTAATTAAAACCTTTGGATTCTAATGGAAAGGGGTATGATATGGGGCGATGGGGGCGGGGTAGGGAAAGCTTATGGAAAAAGATAGTGGGGGGGGTAAGACCATAGGGGCTTAGGATTTAGGTGGTAGGATAGACTTAGGGAATAGGATAGGGGACAAACAACATTAGAGGGGCAACATAGGATATTAGAGTGGATAGGGATTTATGATTAGGATACGGAGTGGGGTTCCATGAGAGAAGAATACACAAAGGGCTAGGAAAAATAATTTATGATGGAAAAATAGAGGGCCAACGACTAATAAAATTTAATTAAAATTTAGGACCTTTAGAGGTCAAAAATTTAATTAAATTTTATGGATAAATTTTTTTAATTAAATCTTATGGGGCCATGACAAGACCTTAGGAAAATCAAAATAAACCCTGATCTTGATGACATAAACTCTTTTAAAAAATCTCTTGAAGGGTGGGATAGGACACAAAAAGACCCAAATTTTACAATAAAAAAGGACTCAAAAATTTAGTAAAAGGAGACTGACTAGGGTATTATTGCAAATTTTTAAAAGACTTAAAACAAGGATTTACAAGACATCAAAAATTTTAAAAAATAAGGGGTAAACTCAAGTTGGATTTTGAAGATCCAACACTCCTATTTCAAGAAATCGTTTAGCTCTATATTTTGCTATTTATATTTTGCAGATTTTGAGATGAAATTGCTACCTCCTTTCTTGTCTTGAAGACCTTAAACTCTTTATGCTACCTTTAATAACTCTAATATGATGCTTTAAATTTTTTTATAATAGACTAATGTGAATATTTGAATAATAAAATTTTATAGCACCAATATTGCATACCTATTCGTTTTATTTTGTAGCTGGTATTATAGGTGATTTGGTTCACCTATTTGCTATCCTAAATTTATAAACTTTGTAGCTCTTCTTTCTACTCAATTGTTGCCTCAACCTTATCAATTTTGCAGATTCAATTCCTTGTTCTTTGCTGCCCTAAACTTGTCAATCTTGCAGCTCTGATAGCTTTCCTTCTTTTGGTGTCAAATATTCCTTTTAATTGGTTGTTCAAGGGCACTCCAAAATCTACCCAAATATTCTCCAAATTGTAACTTTATGTCACCTTCAATTTGCTATCCTGTTACTCTTCAATTTTTGTTGTAAAAGCCAGTATGCTTTTCCTTCACAAATCAACCTTCAAATATTTTATGACTATCCTCAAAACTCTCAAATCTGGTGGCCTCTTCTAGCTTCTTTCTCCTCCAATATCCTTTTCAAATTTTGACTTCAAATTAGGCCTATTTTTTGGACTCCTTATCAATAATTTGAATGTCTTAAGGTCTTCTAGAATCCTTTCCAAAATTTTGCAAACTTCTTGCCAAATCCTTTTTTCTTTTAGGATTATTGTCAGATGGTGATAATTATCTCAAATTCTTATTTATCAGGAGCTTCTCCTTTTTTTCTTCTTCTTTCTTGATATTTCTTAAAATCCCCTTCAATGACCACTTCTTCAACTTTCTTCAATAGGGCATTTTCTAGCCTTCTTTATCTTCAATTTTCTATCTTCCAAATCTAGAATTTCTTCAATGGGACCTATTTCTTGGGTCTCCTCCTTATTAATATATAGTATTCAATATTCTATGGGGATATCCTTCTTGGGTCTCCTTGATCTCCAATATCCAATATTCTATGGGGCTCTTTTGACCTCTTTCTCTCTTCTCAATCTTCAATCTGGAATCTTCAATCTTCAATGAGGACTTCTTCTCTTGAGTCTCTTCTTTCTTCAATATGGAGTCTTCAATATTCAAGCTTCAATGGGGACCTCCTTCTTGGGTCTCTTCAATATTCTACCTCCAATATCCAATGGGACCTTCTTTCTTGGACCTCCTTAATCTTCAACATCTACTTTTTCTGCAACAAAGAACTAATCCTTGCACAAGGAAAGCACATAGACTTTTAGGTAATCAAAGATGAAATTCTTATCTATATATTGTAGGAAGCTTCTCAACTTTTGAGAACTAATTTTTTGTAACAAAAACTTAGACAGTAGCAAGTAAATCCATGCAAATATCTATATCTCTATAAGTCAATAAACATCACTAGTTATCCTTCAATCTAGTGGAAAAAAAATCTTTGTTGAGTCCTAGTCTTCATGAGTTTCCTTGCAACCCTATGGAAATACTCTAGCAAAATAAAAATTCTAATAAATATAGAAATGAAATTTTCCTATATCCTCTTAGTCTCTCTTGTGGATCTCTTTATCTCCTATCAATCTACCTTGTGCTCTGATACCACTATTAGATTTTGATGTTATATATTTAAGGAAATGTAACCACAAGAACTAAAATGAGAATGCAATATTAAATATATGATAATGGTAATATACTAAGTAGGAAAAACTCATAATAAACTTCTACAATAACTCATAAAACTTCCATTAATGAAATCTCATGAAAATAGGATGTTCATACAAAATGTGGAGATCTCAAATGCTCCATACTTCATACAAGTTCTACATTGTGTCTAACTTGTATTCTACTCTTGTATCTATTCTCTATTATCCTCTATGCTCCTCACTCTCTTGTCTATCAAAGGTCTATATATAATGATATATGTCTCTTGGCCTTTCACCATTCTATAACTCATGTACACATGGACTACATGCACATTTACATAATCATGTATTTTGCACATTCTAACAATACTTGTGCATTTGTTACATTGCATAAAGTAAATATTAATCAAACTCCTAATCTAGAGATGTACCCAATGTGGTACATTGGCATGTACGAAATAATTTAATATAGTCCAATAGAACTAAAAAGTGATTTCCTCATCAAAGGAGAGTATAGATTCCTAGGAAACTAAAACTCATCCATAGTAGGAGTTGACACAAACAAATAAGAGGAGGAAGAGGTTGTAGTAGCACTTGGAAGAGAAAAAATAGCCACAACAAAAATAATATCCAAAAATAGGAAGGATGAAGCCACCAATAATAGTACAAATAAATGTTCCTACACTACAAGTCAGGATGTGCAAACATGGGGTGGACAATAGCAAAAATATTAAGAACAAGCTATGGAGAAATAAAAATAGCCAAGTATTCATGTTACACAAGCAAAGTAGGAGTCAAATAAAAGAGCACAATAGAGGGATGAGAGAGCTCTACAACAAACACATATACCAATTACAATAAATGTGATTGTGGAAGAACAAAATATAGTGGAAGAAGATGCAATGAGCATAAGGGTAGAAAATATTCATACACCAAACAAGTTGGAGTACATACCATTGCATTTTGCACCAATAGATTCATGTGGATCACCCCCACTATATGAAGAAGTATACATATATATCTCATCTATATCACCAAAAGTAGAACCAATAGAAATAGTGGCAAAAGAAAAAGGATATAAATGAAAAGAGCCTACATCAAAATGATAAATATTCATGTACAAAGGTGATAACATCCAACCAATGGAGCAAGAGAGAATGTAAGAAATGGCAACAATTGATACAACAAAGTTTACCCAAAAATTCAAGGTAGTTGTGAAACCTATTAATCTATATAGACGAGGATGAGAGAATGTGGAGGAAACAACCATAGAAGATTATACAGACAGATCTAAGTGACCATATGATGGTAGAAGTACCAAATTTAGGAAACTACTAGAATTAGGAGAAGATATCGATGAACATGTGGATAATTATTTTAAGAGTGTTTGAAATTATAAATAAAATAAAATTAGAGTTCCAAGTGGGATGTATTAGACAATGGTAAAAATGGCAGTTGATCGTGGAGAATAAGGTAGGCAAACTAGTATATTGGATCTAGAATGGGGAGTGGATGATGATACTTTCCAGCATACATCATATACAACCATGGGAAATGGACACTAACATCATTAGAAATATGATAGGTGTACAAGAACTACCAAAAAGGACTCAAACATTGTATGGGTAGCCAACACATGTATATATTAATGAAGGAAATATCAGACCTTATCCTCAAGATGAAATAGGTATGAAGTTTGTTACACTTGCATCTAAGTTGGTGAAAACGTATGCTAGGATCAATTTTTTGGCATATTTAATTCAATGGTTAGTCACAGGATTGGAAATATTTATAATGCAACGAAATAAAGGGATAACTATTTACAAGTAATAGAGGGAAAACTTTAATAGGTAAATGAGGAAGCAAAAGCAAAACTGGCTAGACTAAGAAAGGAGGTTGAGGAGAAAACCAAGGTATACGAGGAACAAGATCAACTAATCGAGCAATTAAAGATATATTGTTTAGAAAAATAGTAGCTATTAGAGGTAAATACTAATGAGGTCAAACAAAATGATCAACTCATAGAAAAGAAACTGAGCAATTAGCATAAGCAACCAAGAGGGAAGCTAACTTGGAAACTAGGATAACTAATATTGAGTAGAAATCATAACATTGTGGTATGAAGTGGGCCTAATATCAAGCTTATTGTAAGCACCTAAAAGGAGAAAATGAAGCCTATAAACTAAAAATATAAGAGCTTAGAATAATTCCTATTCTAACTCAGCATAACCCGAGTTCATAGGAGTAAAGGCAAATGCTGATGAAGACGTCGATCAAAATAAAGAGAAGGTTAGTTATAGGAACTTGTTTTGGAAAATCAAAGTCTTAGTGTATATAGTGATAACAATAAGTGTTAAGGTACATGAAATATAAATTTAGAGATAATGAAAAAAATTAATGTAATAGACATGTGCATGAAATATAATTTTATTTAGACATCTAAGAAAGGTCGTGTCATGTTTAATATTTGTAATAAATTGTAAAGGACATAACATTATTTACCTGACAAAGTATTGTTTACAGTGGGATAGACCCAACCATAAATAGGTTGCTTTTCAATTATTCAAGACACATACTAGTAGATCATTAAGAGACAGAGCCTATGCATATGTTGTGTATACCAGAGCATTCTATAGAGATAATACATGAGAGTTTGTATGGTGAAACCCTATAACACCATACATATGATCAATACAATGATGATTATCCATTGCTTATAATATGTGTATGATCTTTGCATGTTATGATTCTTGTTGGTATATTGGTAGAGTGCATATTGACTTTTATTTATGCAAGTTTAAGTGTTGTAGCCAGAATAGATACGAGAAGGTTGAAGTCTAGAAAATGAGATGGACTTGTACGAGAGGATTATGTGAAGTGTTGTTCTAGTGGAGTAGCATGACCATTCTAGTGAATTGCTTCTTGTCATTCTAGTGAACATAATTCTAGTGAGTTATTGATTTTCATTCTAGTGCTTTTCATGTAAGCACATCATCATTCAAGTGAGGAATGGACTATCGTTCAATTGATCTTGTTGATGTTGTATTGATCAAATACCATTCAAGTCTAAAATGTGTTCATGGCTATGTTGGCAATGATTACATTTCTTGTTGGATTCTAGGGGTTGTTATTCAATTGTTCCTCCAACCATCAAAATACTCATTGTTGTACTAAATCATGCTTTTGATCACAAGGTACCTTCGTGAGGATATCATCATCCTTGATATCAATGGATGGGGGTGACCTATCCAAAGAAATTTAGGGGATGGAGGTGAACCAATACCCCTTATATAGAATAACAATGAATTAAATTTAGTTTAAGAGCTTATCCAAGACCTAGATTGAGATTAATTTAAAGCTCATATCATGGCATCTTAGTGATTTAAAAATATTATAAATCACATTTTCATCTAATTAAACATCATACAATGTTATAATTTTATCCTATAAGCTTTATTGTGAGTAGAAAACTACCAACCAAAATTTTCAAGCAATACAAATTTTACTTTTGTATAATTGCATGAGGGTTAAACAAAAATATAATATGAACAAAGAACACATAAATTAGTTCATTCAAATTTATTTTTATAAACGCAATCTTCTACTAACACATGATCCTTATTCATACCAAGTTTTTTAGGAACTACAAATATTTTGTAACAATACTTATCCATTAGTGTTTATACCAATCAGTGCATCCTTTCTATCATGAAATCACCTATTTTTTTTATAAGTAACTAGAATTTTATATACAAATTGGGTATTTTAAGAGGATACCAAAACCTTATAACAAAAAGGGTCGTAGCACCGAGATTTAAATCAATTCCTTAGTACATGAAAATAAACATAGACTGAAATGGAAAGGGCCAGAAACAACCCTTGATCTAGCAGAAAGACCAGATTCTAGTACCAAGTAGTGAGGCCCTATAGGCAACAAATCCACCTCCCAGAAGAAGAAGTGATTTGCTCAATTTTGATAGTTTTGTGACAATTTCCTCAAGTTTTTTAAATTGTACAATGGGGATCAAATCGTACAGTCAAGGGCAAAATAATACAACTGGATTGGAAAATTTTACAAGGCACTAGCAAATCATACAGGGCACACTAGAATTCACTCAAATGCAAAGGAAATGTAATTTCAAGATGAAATGGCACATGGATTTGCTAACTAAGGTGTTAAACTTAGGAAAAATGCCAAAATAATGCATTCAGTTGTACATGGGCAGTTGTGAATAATGTATTGTCTTAGGAACCACTTTGGAACAGCCTGGACAATGTTATATAAGGCCCCATTTTCAATTTTATAGGTTTGGCTACTAGTTTACTGGTTACTGGTTGCTAGAATAGAGAGTTAAGTACTTATAGTTGTAATTCCTAAGTTATTACAATTACATTGAGATAGTTTTCCACATTGTAATAGAATATACAAAAATAAATGAGCATAAGTATGTTTTGGATGACTGTATACAATCCTGATAATGATGGATAATGAATTGTGGATTGATATTGTGTAATTGTGTTTTCTATCTTATTGTTATATGTTAGTTTTATTCATTGTTGCAACTTGTCTAGGAAGATTGGTACTAGTGAATCATGGAGAATGATTCAAGATCATGAGGGTAGTGATAAATATGTATTCAATAGCATTGTACAATTTTTGAGTGTAGAAAAGCGTATGGAATCTCTCACCAGTCTGGTTATGATGTTTTGCCTATGACGGAGATTGCATTGTTTGGGCTATTAAACCATTACAAAACATCCCAGAGAGATATTGGAGTAGTAAATCATCTCAAATAACACCATTATATACTATTATTTCATACATATCGTACATCGACTTTTGTACAAATCGTACAAAGCACCCTTTCCCTATTTGGTAAATCAGACGATTGATAGAAACTTACCCGATTTGGCAGTTTTGGGGAATCGACTTGATCGATTACAAAAATGTGTATGGCAGCATCCAAAACAGAATTTGTATATTTTTTTTAGTACAAGATCATACCATATTGATACTTTATGATTTGATATCATACAGTGTAGGTAATTAAGGGTCGTATAAGGAGATCATAGTTTGTACAAGGGTAGTTTGAGTGAGCATGAGACCGTACGATTTGGTAAGTAAGTTGGGTTTAGCCTACTGATAATTATAACCTCTATAAAATACCTTCCTACCAGGATACTCCATCGTTGTGCTACATTTGGCACCGTTGCCTTATCAAATCTGGCATTTTTGTTTAAAACGGGATAAATTTGGATAAAGTTGAATACTGAGACTGGAGGTGATTTTTTTATGATGGACACCAGTACACGAAGCCATGGGATATGAGAACCATGAGATAAAATTCCAATAATAAGGAGCACAAGTATTACTCAAAGAGGAAACACGAGTAACTCAGATAAGAGTACATACGAACCAGAGATAGAGCAAGTCTGGATATCCGAAGGAGACTTTGAGGCGTTGGTTGAAATATAAGATGAGGATATAGAACCACCAAGCATAGAGGAGAAGGTTAACAAAGAAAAAGTGTAGGATTATGAAGAGTGGATGGTAAGGCCTGAGGAAGTGATAGAAGGGTTGCAAAAGGGTGCAAAGTATAGGAGTCAAGCACCAGAGCAATAGGATTTGAGGACTTAGGAGGATAGACCAAGACCATATCCATCACACCAGCGAAGGAGGTCACAAAGTGAAGACGCATGAGAATTTGGTCACTGAGTGGTGGGACAAAACAAGATACCTCAAATTGACACTTCTGACGACAACGGGAGTAAGACACCTCCAAGGAGTAATCTGACAGAGATTCCATGAGACACCTCAAGTGAGAGTGACGACTCACCTAATATGGCTAATAGAGTAGCCAAATAAAGATGTCCATTGTTCTCAAGTGAGGGTAAGGAAGATCCCATATGACATATAGGGACTTGCATAACCATTTGGAGATAAAATGGTGTAGACAGACCAGAGGATTGGGTAATTCTATTTTCTGCTACCTTGCAAGGATTGGCAATAGATTGGTACCTGAAGAGAGAAAATAATGTTTATTTATAGACTTGGAATTAGATAAAAGAGAATTTCATTGAAGAATTTTGACCTTTAAAAAATTATGGAGACATTGTTACCGACATTTGCGTGACAAAATATAAAGTTGATGAGGATGTGAAATTCTACAACCGTCGACTGAAGCAATTAGTCAATAAGATGCAGATGACATTGGCAGATGTTCTAGTAAAATAGTGGTTTGTAGATGGGTTACTACCAAAATAAAAAGAAAAATATGAAGGCAGTATCATTTGAAACATATGAGGAAGCACTTAAACACGTAAAGAACTTTGAGAGCAAATCAAAATAGACATATATAGGAATCTTATCTCATCCTAATTCGATGAATTCAGATAGTGAAGAAGATGACACTATACAGAGGACAGTATCATTCCACAAAGAATTTGACAAGATGGTAAAAGAACAAAATATCAAGCCTGACAAGAATGATCTGTGGTGCATAGAATACAAAACAGAGGGACATACAAATATGAAATGTCTAAAGAACGACTATTACCATATTTGTAACGTGATGGGCCATGAGGTAATAATTTGTCCCTATAATGCCAGGGTAAGTCCATAGGTACTGTCAATCCAAGAGCAGGAAGAGAAACCAAAGGCCCAAGGAGGCGGGCAATAAGCAACAAGTGGCGGTTACAAAAATAGCAGATGAGGTGGGAGACAAAACCAAGATAATCGACAAGGAGGACTATTGGTCATGAATCCGCATAGTCATATAAAATGCACCCTAGACCCGACCAACATTGAAATGCCGAGAGAAAGAGAAGTCTCCCGGGACAATCTCTAGAGAGGGCTGGCTCCCAAACTAATCTAAACTGATTTCAAGGTTTAGTGTTAGAAATAATAGAAAGAGATGGAAATATGGCTGAAGCCGATAGTTGATAGGGAGAACAACCTTAGATAGTAAATAACCTCAAACTAAATCCCAAATATAAGCAACAACTGATTCTTAGAATGCACATACAAAAATTGGATCAAACATTGACCATAAGTTTGCCTTCAATTATACTTCAAATGTTCAAATGAAAACATAGCCAAATTCAGAATAGCAAAATTCAACTTATATTTTAGCACTTGACTAAGCAGAAGTGAATTACACAGAAAGCATCACATGAACATCAGTTTGGATCACCAACTCAAAAGACTCTAAGAACAAAGCAAAATGCATTTAGGATTTCTGCTTCAATTTTTGCAAAAAGGTCCTCCTCTTTTTCTTGAGATGTACATTAGTATTTATAGAGGTCTTCCCTCTCCCTTTCGAATCGTAGCATTTAAAACATAAAATAGATTTTGAATCGCAGCATTTAAAACATAAAATAGATTTTGAAGAGGAGATCCACAAAATATGCACTTGAAAAGAGAAACAATCCCCCTAAATCTGCCTCAAAGAAATCACATTCCCTGCTTTTATGGATCAAGTTTGAAAATCGAACGGAAACAAGGGACCACATTTCTTCATTAAATGACTGTTCTCGAGGCATGCTTGAAGTGTTAGGAGATCATGAACAAGAGATTTTAATATCGAAGGCATATTTAATTTTGGTGGCTTCAAAAACTGCATGATTTAACACGTTCTCCCATCTTGCACACATAGGTAAACAACGAAACATTTAATTTTGGAGCCTCTTTGACCTCGATCTCAAAACCAATTGGAGAGATTTTAAAACATTACTTCGTTCGATCCTCATTTTCTCCTTATGTTCTCCTATGCAATATGAAGAAAAATGCGGATAAAACTTTATTGGGCCTTTGTTGTCGCTTCTGTCACAAAAATGTGACATGTCACAAAATCGCGACATTTTTCCCTCGCTGCTTTCTCCTGTTGCTACCAGTCGCGAAAATGCGACGTGTCGTGAAATCGTGACATTCTTCTCTCGCTTGGCTTTCATCTTCATGCACTTTCGTGAAAACGTGACGTGTCACAAAATTATGACATGTTGCGAAATTGTGATAATCTACCTTTGTTTTGTTCCTTCACTGCTCCTTGTCGTGAAAATGTGACAAGTCATGATTTCGTGTCATTTCGTACTTGGCATTGTCCTTTCCGCTTTCTCACTGCGAAAACAAGACTCCTAGCGAAAACGTGTCATGTCACAAAATTGTGACATTTTCCTCCTGCCTTGTAATTTTTTGCTTTCTCCCTATGAAAATGTGACAAGTCGTGAAATCGTGACATGTCACGAAATCATGACAATTTTCTCCCGCCTTGTACTTTTCTGCTTTCTCCCTGCGAAAATGCGACAAGTCACGAAATCACGACATGTCACGAAATCGTGACAATTTTCTCCCGCCTTGTACTTTTTTGCTTTCTCCCCACGAAAATGTGATAGGTCACGAAATCACGATAATTTTCTCCCACCTTGTACTTTTCTGCTTTCTCCCCGTGAAAACGTGACAAGTCGCGAAATCACGACATGTCACGAAATCATGACAATTTTCTCCCACCTTGTACTTTTCTACTTTCTCCCCATGAAAATGCAACAGGTTGCGAAATCGTGACATGTCGTAATATCATGACAATTTTCTCCCGCCTTGTACTTTTCTACTTTCTCCCCGCAAAAACGTGATAGGTCACAAAATCGTGAAAATTTTCTCCTGCCTTGTACTTTTCTGCTTCCTCCTCACGAAAACGTGATAAGTCACGAAATCGCGACAATTTTCTATCTTCTCCTTCGTTGTCACATTCGTTGCAAAAATTTGACGTGTCACAAAATCGCAATGTTCTATACCATCTTGCTCCTTCCTCGCTTTCCTATCACAAAAACGTGATAGGTCATGATATTACGACATTCCGTATCATCTTGCTCCTTCCTCTATTTTCTGCCACGAAAACATAACAGGTCACGAAAATGTGACATGTCACGAAAATGCGACAAGTCACGATGTCATGACATCTTTGCCTTTACTGCTCCCTTTTGCTGCTTTCTAGCGCAAAATCGCAATAGGTCGCAAAAATGCGACATGTCACGATTTCGTGAATTTTTCACTTACTTTGCTTTGGCACAAAACTTGTAGAGATTTTTGTTTTTTACTAATTATCCCCTTCGAGGTGCTTGGAGGGACAAACAAAGGAGTGAGTATCTCTACAATTTGTGTATTATTTTGCATGAACAACAACAATAAAAAAAATGTGGCAAAAATGCCAACATTCTTGGCGGCTCTCGGGGTATACAGTTCTGTTGTATGCACGGAGCCCAGGCCTTTATTCATTGGGCAACATAGTCAAGAAGCTAGAGAAGCAGAAGAAGTGAGTGCTGGTTGATGTTGGACATTTCTACGGGCTGCTGCAACAAGCTCTTGCTAGCGCTCGGCACTTAAAATAGGACTTTTAGCAAAAATTTATGGAATAGCAGAACTTCCCTTCTTCCTTTAACTACTACATTTTACCTAGCTCATTTGAGTTGGGTAATCACCAGGTGCTGTGAAAGGGTCTCCATGGCAGTGGTGATAAGCACTTGGGTTGCAAAAATGGGAATGAATGGGGTGATGATCGACAGATGTGTAGGCTGTAGAACGGGAATGGTGAATGATGGAATGGTGGAATATGGAGGAGTAGAAGCGGTAGATACAACAACTGAAGAGGGTGCTACTGTGCTACCAGCTACTGGGATTCCATGAAAATAGATAATGAAATGGAAGTAGATGGGATGGAGAAAGCGGTGGGAACTGTGGAGAAGTACTCAAAAGACAAAGGATTGGAAGAAAGGGGAAGTGAAGAAATGGGAACATCAGAGAGGGGAGTAGAAAAAATAGTAGTGGCTTGATTATGTATAGTGGAAGGAGTGGGAGAGGAAGGGAATGAAAATAAGGAAGTGGAAGAAAGAAGTAGATGGAAGCCACTACCTACTGGGAAGGAAAAGAAAAAGAGAGAGAAATAGACATACCTGCGGGCTTGTGTGCAAAAGGAGCCGAAGTTGATGAATTATGTATAAAGGGGGACTTTTTTTTTTTTTTTGAGAAAAATAAAAAAACAAAACAAAATGTACAAGGTAACACTGTGTTTTCACATCATGAAATGTAGGCTTTCAAATGAAATCCGTTCACTGAGATAGGAAGTGAATTACCTTCCAAGTCCTCAAGATAAAATGAATTTGTTGCACTTGTACTGGCAATCCAAAATGTACCCTCCCACAGAGCATCAAATTTCTTGTGCATCCCTGACTTGGCCTTCTTTTCGTTCCACTTTAAGACTAAATCACCCATTTTGAATGTGCGGTTAGTAGAACCTTTGTGAAACCATTTTGAAACCGCCTGTGAATGCTTAGCAAACTCATCATAGGCCAAAGAACGTTGCTCTTCCAACTGCAACAACTGAGCCAATCGTATGTTCATAGGATCCATATTTTCTTCATCATCCAGGAATTCCTTCAATTGCTGTAATGCAAGCAGTTCTAAATGAATAGGCAATCTTGCCTCTTTCCCATATACTAGGGCGTATGGTGAAGTCTTGATAGACTTCTTGATCGAAATTCTATCTGCCCATAAGGTCTAATTCAGCAAAAGGTGCCAAGATCTCTTATTATCCCCCAAGGATCTCTTTAAAATCTGTAGCAAGTTCTTGTTTGTAGATTCCGCCAAGCCATTCCCCTGAGGGCAATAATTAGAGGATGTCTTCATAAAAATACCATACTTGTTTGCAAATTCTCCTAGCTTGGCTCCAATGAATGGAGTTCCATTGTCTGTGATAATGGTGTCAGGAATGCCAAAATGTGTGATCAATCCTTCAATGAAAGTGATTACCACATCCTAATTTGCAGCCTTGGTTGGAATGGCATCAGACCATCTTGTAAAATAATCAGTAGCCATCAAGATGTACTTGTGCCCGACTGAAGAGTTTGGATCAATGATCCCAATAAATTCCAGCCCCCACTGCTGAAAAGGTGCTTCTACTTGAATTGGATGTAGGGGCAATGGTGCATTTTTGATCCGTCCCGTATACCTTTGGCATTTGTCACAAGCTTGCACAATCTTGAAAGTATCCACGAACAAATTTGGCCAATAGTAACAAGACCGAATAATATTTAAGGCTATAGGCCTACCAGCGTAATGTCCTCCCGACATGCCAGAATGAAACTCCTTCAGGAATCTAGCTTTCTCGGGTTCCTTAATGCACCTTAGGAGAACTCCATCAATGTTTTTGAAGAACAATCCCTCGGGAAACAATACATACCTAAGAGCTTGTAGGCGAAACCTTCTCCATTGTGAAGCATTTAATTGTGGGGGACATCTACCCGTTGAAACATACTTAACAAGGTTGTCTGCCCAATCTTGGCCTTGTGCAAAGATGTTCACTAGATTCCTTTCTTTAGCAGGGTCGTTCACTTGATGATCGACTATCTCAAAGGCTGCAGTTTTTTCTAATTGCTGGCATAAGGCCTTACCCCGCACCAATTTGGTTGGATGGATCTCAACATTGAACTCTTGAATTTTTGTGACCCAACCGGCACGCTTATCGTCCATATTGCCCTGAATGATGAAGTTCCTTACATCGGGGTGGATGACGTAGATGATCATCTTGCTTTGAGATACGAAGTGCTTGAACTTTTTGAGAGACTTCATGATAGCATAGACCTGCTTCTCAATGAAATTGTATCTCTCCTCATGGGGTAAGATAACCTGGCTAAGGAAAGAAATGGGTCTTTCATCCCCATCATCTCCTTTCTGTGTAAGCATTGCAGTATAGCTTTCATCCTCTCCAACTGCGTACAGAATGAAGTCCTTATAATAATTTAGATTGATCAACATAGGGGCTTATGCAATTCTATCTTTAATATCCCGAAATGCATCTTTCCTCTGAGTTGTCCACTTGAACTCCACATCTTTCTTTAATAGCTCAGTCATGGGCTTGACTACTCAGGCAAAGTTAGAAATAAATTTCCTGACAAAATTGATTTTCTCGAAGAAAGATTGCAACTCTTTCTTATTGGCAGGGAGCGATAGTTTCTTCAAAGCTTTAGCTCTCGATGGATCAATTGCCAAACCGTTCTTTGAGATGACATGTCCCAAGAGATTACCTTCCTTTACTACGAAAATGGACTTCTTTGGGTTGATGGAAATGCCAAACTCCCAACATTTCTCAAATATCCATCTCAAATGAGAACATTGTTCTTCTTATTTGTGCAAAAAGACAGTCATATCATCGAGATAGATGGCAATGATCTTATTTAAAAGCTCCCCATATGCGATATCCATGGCCCTTTGAAACGTAGCCCCAGAATTGGACAATCCGAAGGGCATGCGCTGATAGGAAAAGGTACCCCACTTGGTTGTGAACATGATTTTGTGTTGATCCTCATCCCTGACCCAAATTTGATTGTATCCAGAGAATCCATCTAGCAATGAAAAGTGTTGAGCCCCAGCAACAACGTGAAGGATTTGATCAATGCAAGGCAATGGGTAGTGATCCTTCAAGGATGCTCGGTTCAAGTTTTGAAAATCCACACATAACCGTATATCTCCATTTTTCTTACGGACCAAAACCAAATTAGCAACCCAAGTTGAGTGCTTAATCGGATATATAATCTTGGCTTGCAACATCTTCACAAGTTCGGCCTTCATGAGGGCTTCAATCTTTGGGTTCACTAGTCTCTGCTTTTTCCTGAAGGGTTTGACTCCTTCTTCTAGCTTGATAGTGTGTTGAATGATCTCTTTATCATATCCCCTTAGATCCTCATAGCTCTAGGCCATGATGTCAGAACACTCTTGACACAATTGTCTGATCTTTTGCAATTTAGTGGGAGTAGAATCAGTCCCAATTTTGATGACCTTATCAGCCTCCAACTGAAGCTCCATGTACTCTTTCTCATCGACCTCGATCTAATGCTTCTTGGATTGATCATTCTGATCAAACAAGATTTCTATATTAATGATGCCTTTAGGAATGTAGTTATTCCACAACTGAATCAGGCCTTCAGTTTCTTCATGCTCCAAGGTCCTTCCCTTGATGGTGGCAGCTTCTTGAACCAAAAAGTTAATAATTTGTTCATCTCTATCGAATACTTGCAAAAATGTGTCCTTGTCTGGGACAGAGGGCCTATACACCATTCTCACTATTTTTGGCCTTCTCACCACCTGCTCGATTTGTGAAAAATTTGCTCCCAAGGAAGCTAGCAGGTCAGCATGTCTATTTTGTTCTCATGGAACAAAACGCATGCTAAGAGTAGAGAACGATTCGATCAAGTCCCAGACCTTTTTGTGATAGTTCTTGAGATAGTGGTGCTTGGACACACACTTATTGGTCACCTGATTGACAATTAGCTTAGAGTCACCAAATATTTGTAACTGTCACGCTCCAAGTTTCTCAGCCTTCTTAAGGCCTAGGTATAAAGCCTCATATTCTGTTGCATTATTTGTGTAGCTCCAGGTCAAACGATATGAATAGGATCGTTGAATCCTAGAAGGTAATACTAGAATAATCCTAGCTCCAGCGCCATTTCTACATCGTGCTCCATCAAAATAGAGCTTCCAGATCTGGTCTTGACTTTCATCATTCTTTTCTTTAGCCTTTTCAGGCTTAAAAATGGAGTAACACCCCAAGTCAGTTTCCATCATGGTGTTGAAATTGGCCATGGAAAATTCATTTTCTAGGCGGAGCTCTTCCAAAGCTTCTTCCATTAAGTCAAGCTCACCAAATTCTTCAGACATCATGTGCACTAAATTTGCTAACCTGTCCATTTCATCTATTCTCTCCACATGAAATGTGGAAGGCTTATCATTGAAAATTTTCACCTTTTTACCTTTATGGATCACCTCCAAATGAGTAAAATCCAAATAAAGGTAACCCTCGAGTTTAGCCGTGAACTCTTGGGAGAGACACATACCAAAAAATGGCTCTAGGTCCACTACTATGATCTCCTAGATCACAGTAATCTGAGGCATGGCATGCAGGGAGATAGGAACATCCTTAATTACACCCACTATCTTTACTGAGGTACCATCTAGCTGCAAAACTCCCATGCTAGTCCTTGTATATTCCATGCCTATGACATCACATACTGCCTTAGGCATGATAGTAATAGCTGCTTCTGAGTCAATGAGGCAATTATGCACCACATGTCCCTCCATTCTCAATGAAATATAAAAAGGTGATGGTCTATTTTTTTTGGTGACTGAAGAGGTCAGAGTTTGAGCCATAACTACCTAGGTTGGAGCCTTCCCATTACTTTGTGTGGTCTTCAGGGATTCCTGTAAGAGATTCACCTATCTAGGTAGTTGCAAGGTGTCATACAAACTTACCTTGGCTGGTATCCTTTTGAGTTCTTCGATGATGTTGTACTCCATCGAAATTGGCTCTCTCTCTCCATTAGCAGATTCAAATCTGCTTCTATATTGTTGGGTGGCCTCCACTCGATGTCGTTTAGTCAATGATGGATACCACAACATCTCTCTAGCTTGTTCCTTCATTTTTTCTTGTGGTTGGGAGGTAGATGCCTTAGCTTGCAACCTCTCTTTTGCTTGTGGTGGAAGCAAATCCTTCAAAAAAATAGGTGGGTCTTGTTGTGAGGCTGGAGGATCATGAGTCTTTACAAGTATTTGTTGCTTTTTTGCTTGTGCAGAGGCACTTTCAACGACTCCATCTTAGCCAGATCTACCAACATTGGTTTCTTATCGCTGCATGTCAATACTGCCATGTAATCCTTAGGAGACATCGCAGAATTATGATCCACCTCTCGAATCATGTTTATACGACTCCCCGTAAGAACTTGTAAATAATTTTGATGGACCATGCAAGTGGACTCATCATGTGGGTCATTACATGAAGAACACTAGTAATATGGCTCATGTGAAACTTCATAGGGACCAGCCTCTTCACTTACCAGGATCGTTGAGTTCCTCTTAGGTACTTTCTCTATAACCTTGCTAGGAGCAACTTGCTCTCTAGTTACCATTGGAATAAATCTTCATGGTTGAAATTTCCTTTCTACCTCTCTTTGCTCCATAAATGTCATCTTTTTAGTGAGGGATATCATGGCCGACTGAATTTCTTACAAAATAGCCAATTGAGGATCTGGGCTTGAGGACACAGGCGGTGCCGATAGAGGTAATGGAACTGGTGGAGAAGGTAATGCAGGAGTTGGAACTAGAGAGGTTAACTATGGAATGGGAATCATAGGTACTGAAGTTGTGGGAGGATTCCATGAAGATGAAGGGTACATGGATGGAGCAGTGTAAGATGTGGAGGCTGCACCTATAAGCTGGTATTGCGAAAACTTGAGAAAAATGGGCATAGTCATTTTTGGAGGCAATTTCCCAATGGCAATCAAATCGACCTCAGCCTTCTGTGCCTGGGAATATAGTGCAGGAAAGTTTTGAATGTTGGACATCCTAATGTTCATGCTAATATCTTAGTGGAAAGCCCTAAGATAGTAAAATGTTGCTTGGTCATTAGTAGGGCGGAGACCATCAGGAACTCTCTGCCAATTTTGGGCAAACCTAACATTGAAATCCACTATCTCCTCTTGAGGATACCTCTTGATATTAGTAAATTGATGCAACAAATAAAATGGGTCCGCTTGCTCTTTAAACTCTTTGATTAGCATCTATGCTAATTGATCCCATGAATTTATGGAGTTTGGAGACAAGGATCTATACCATCACAATAACTTATAGCAGAGTGACAACACGAGCAATTTTATCATGATATCTTCGTTTGTGATATTGTGAATTGTAGCCAAGGATTCCACATCTAACACATGCTCATACATGGTCTTTCCAGTCCCATCGTATATAGGTAAAGCCTTTAATGCTGCAACAGGAACTGGATTTTGAAAAGGTAGGTCCAATGCTCTTGAATGGTTCCAAGTAGGAAATTGACGTGGAGGAGGTTGTTGACCAGCCATTTGCACTGCTGGATTTAGATGTACTAGCAAGCTCGTAGTAGTACTGGGAGGAGTCAAAAATGGCACAAACTAACCAACTATCCACGAAGAGATAGCAAATGACGGGCTCACAAGACTTACCAATCTTGAGCGCTCCCTCTAGTTTTGAACATCGATCTTGAAGAATTCGATTGGGTATTTCGATTCTTTGGCTCTTGATCTCATGATCATGAAGCAAATATTTTCACCAGCTTCACGATTGGATATTTCTAGGTACTATACAGTCACCCCTAGCACAGTCACCAAATGAACTTACAATCTCTACTTTGAGGTCAAGACAGTTCATCAAAATCTTGATTCCTCCAGGTGTCAAAATATGGGACTTGTGAGTCCCACCAGGCGTGCCAAAAATTGTTGGTCATGAATCTGCCTAGTCATATAAAATGTGCCCTAGACCCGGACAACATTGAAAGGCCAAGAGAAAGAGAAGTCTCCTGGGCCAATCTCCAGAGAGGGTTGGCTCCCAAACTAATCTAAACTGATTTCAAGGTTTAGGGTTAGAAATAACAGAAAGATATGGAAATATGGTTGAAGCCGACAGTTGATAGGGAGAACAACCTCATATAGCAAATAACCTCAAACTAAATCCTGAAGATAAGCAGTAATTGATTCTTAGAATGCACATACACAAATTGGATCAAACATTGACCATAAGTTTGCCTTCAATTATACTTCAAATGTTCAAATGAAAACATAGCCAAATTCAGAACAACATAATTCAACTTATATTTTAGCACTTGACTAAGCAGAAGTGAATTACACAAAAAGCATCACATGAACATCAGTTTGGATCACCAACTCAAAAGACTCTAAGAATAGAGCAAAATGCGTTTAGGATTTTTGCTTCAATTTTTGCAAAAAGGTCCTCCTATTTTTCTTGAGATGTACATTAGTATTTATAGAGGTCTTCCCTCTCCCTTTCGAATCGTAGCATTTAAAACATAAAACAGATTTCGAATCGTAGCATTTAAAACATAAAACAAATTTTGAAGAGGAGATCCACAAAATATGCAATTGAAAAAAGAAACAATCCCCTAAATCTGCCTCAGAGAAATCACATTCCCTGATTTTATAGATCAAGTTTGAAAATTGAACGAAAACAAGGGACCACATTTCTTCATTAAATGACTGTTCTCGGGGCATGCTTGAAGTGTTAGGAGATCACAAACAAGAGCTTTTAATACCGGAGGCATCTTTAATTTTGGTGGTTTCGAAAACTACATGATTTAACACGTTCTCCCATCTTGCGCACATAGGTAAACAACAAAACATTTAATTTTGGAGCCTTTTTGACCTTGATCTCAAAACCAATTGGAGAGATTTTAAAACATTACTTCGTTCGATCCTCATTTTCTCCTTACATTCTCCTATGCAATATGAAGAAAAATGTGGACAGAACTTTATTGGGCCTTATTGTCGCTTCTGTCGTGAAAATGCGACATGTCACGAAATTACAACATTTTTCCCTCGCTGCTTTCTCATGTTGCTACTAGTTGCGAAAACGTGACGTGTCACAAAATTGTGACATTCTCCTCTCGCTTGGCTTTCATCTTCATGCACTTTCGCAAAAATGCGATGTGTCATGAAATCACGATAATCTGCCTTCGTTTTGTTCCTTCGTTGCTCCTTGTCACGAAAATGTGACAAGTCGTGATTTCACATCATTCTGTACTTGGTGCAATCCTTTCTGCTTTCTCATCGCAAAATAAGACTCCCAACGAAAACGTGCCATGTCACGAAATCGTGACATTTTTCTCCCGCATTGTACTTTTTTGCTTTCTCCCCGTGAAAACGTGACAAGTCACGAAATCACATGTCGCGAAATCGCGACAATTTTCTCCTACCTTGTACTTTTTTGCTTTCTCCCCGTGAAAACATGACAAGTCACAAAATCGTGACATGTCACGAAATCACGACAATTTTCTCCCGCCTTGTACTTTTCTACTTTCTCCCCACAAAAATGTGACAGGTCACAAAATCGCAACAATTTTCTCTCGCCTTGTACTTTTTTGCTTTCTCCTCACGAAAACACAAGCCGTAAAATTGCAACATGTCACGAAATCGCAACAATTTTCTCCTGCATTGTACTTTTTTGCTTTCTCCCCGCGAAAACGTGACAGGTCTCGAAATCACATGTCGCGAAATCGTGAAAATTTTCTCCCGCCTTGTACTTTTCTGCTTTCTCCTTGCAAAAACGTGATAGGTCATGAAATCGCGACAATTTTCTCTTGCCTTGTACTTTTCTGCTTTCTCCCCATGAAAACGTGACATGTCGTGAAATCGTGACAATTTTCTGTCTTCTCCTTCATTTCCGCCTCTGTTGCAAAAATTTGACGTGTCACAAAATCATGACGTTCCGTACCATCTTGCTCCTTCCTCGCTTTCCTGCCACGAAAATGTGACAGGTCACGATATCGTGACATTCCATATCATCTTGCTCCTTCCTCACTTTCCTACCATGAAAACATAACAGGTTGCAAAAATGCGGCATGTCGCGATGTCGCGACAACTTTGCCTTTACTGCTCCCTTTTGCTGCTTTCTAGCGCAAAACCGCAACAGGTCGCGAAAATGCGACATGTCGTGATTTCGCGACATTTTTCACTTACTTTGCTTTGGCACAAAACTTGTAAATATTTTTATTTTTTACTAATTATCCCCTTCGAGGTGCTTGGAGGGACAAACAGAGGATTGAGTATCTCTATAATTTGTGCATTATTTTGCATGAATAGCAACAATAAAAAAATGTGGCAAAAATGCCAACAAGGACAAAGTCGCTTATAGTATGACTCGGAAGGTAGACCGGTCATACAATGTCGCAATTGCCAAGAGTGGGGGCATTTTGCAAAAAATTGTCTTGCACCTCCGATGCAAGGGACACCACAAACAAGCATTACACACATGTGTAGATGGTGTAGTCTGAGGAACCACAAAGAAGAGAATTGTCCAAAGCAGGCGAGTTCGAGTAACCCATAAAATGTTAGTTATTTGGACATCAAAGTTCCTCAAGTTAAGGAGGAAACTCAAGAAGTTTTAGCCGTGACAAGGAATCAGGCTAAAAAGGATAAATATCCAGAGCTAACAAAATAAAAGCAATGTTGGCAAGCAGAAAAGAAAATATTGCAAGAAGAAGCTAAGAAAACTAAACCAGCAGAATCGAGAATAGGAAAGGAATTGAGAAAACCATCAGATCAGGAGATAGTTGTGCAAAATTTGGCAGCACAAGTTTTGGATACCATAGTGGAACTTAAAGTATCCAACTTGCTAGAAGCTATCCCAGAATTGCAAAAGGTAATTGTGGAAGAATTACAACCACATAAGGTGATGGAGGTACAGAGCCAACCAATCCAAGAAGAAGAGCGCAAAGATCAATTTATGGATCCTACGATATTGATGATTGATGTGGGAAAGAAACCTGCATTACTACATATGGAGATCTTAGGACATAAATTGACACAAGTTATCATGGATGGAGGATCCAGCATCAATGTGTTACCTGAGAGAACTTGGATAGAACTAGGCGCTCCATCGCTATGGGCACCGAGCTTCGGATTATACGGGGCTGACCAGAATGGTATTGACATAAAGGGAGTCTTAACAACACAACAAGTAATGATAGCTGAACAAGAATTTGTCTTGGATTTTGTTGTGATTACAATGCAAAAACCTGCATACGATGCTCTACTAGGGAGAGGTTGGCTACGAGTAGCCAAAGTTAATCACAATTGGGGAAAGAATCAGATCACTTTTAAGAAAGGACAACATAAATACATGATTAATCTAGCTAATCAAAGAGTTAGTGAAGATGTAGCTACAACCGATGAATCAGAAAACTCCTCAGGGGATGAAGGGCTTGAACCTGATGGAGAGGGAATGTTGTACCTAGATGAATGTAGTGAATATGAAGCTCGATCTGATAGCGGACTGCTTCATTGGAAAATGGAGGAGTACAAAATTTTTCAGCTTGACTGCCTCTGTATTGAGTCAGAGGAGATCAAAGAAAAACAAGATAAACCAAAATTCAGTAAAGAAACTAAGAGGGAAACAAAAGAGAAGTGGACATTTCCAAAAAGCTTTGTGGAGTATACAGTAGGAGATGCAGAGATTGATACAAGACCGACACACCCTGAGAATGTAATGAAAGCTATGAGTGAGCCAAAAAATATCAAGTATGAAGGACCTAAGATAGTGGACATCAATCTAGGAATGGAGGAGGAACCTAGGATGGTCCATTGTGGTGATGATTGGAATCCGGTATTGAAGGCAACAACTTTCAAGATATTCTTGGAGTACAAGGATGTCTTCGCATGGACATATAAGGATCTGAAAGGAATCCCATCGAAATTATGTGTCCATAAGATCACACTAATGCCTAGTGCTCAACCTGTAAGGAGAAGGCCATATAGAATGAACCCAAAGTACGCGACATTAGTAAACACGAAGATAGAAAAGATGTTGGAAGTAGGAATCATATTCAGGGTGACAAACAGTGAATGGGTTTCACCTATAGTGATCACCTTGAAGAAGGAAGTAGATAAGATTAGGATATGCGTAGACTTTAGGAGTCTAAAAGTAGTGACCATTAAGGATCCCTTCCCCATTCCCTTCATAGATTCTATCTTGGAAGAAGTTGTAGGACATGAGATCTATTCATTTCTAGATGGATTCTCAGGATACAACCAAATCAGCATCACCAAGGAGGATAAGCTGAAGACCACATTTATTGTGGAGAATGGCATCTACGCATATAATCGAATGCCATTTGGGCTCTGTAATACCCTAACTACATTTCAGCATATCATACTATATATATTTGATCAGATAGCAATGGAGAACTTCAAAGCATTTTTGGATGATTGGTCCATCTATGGGAAGATCAAGGAGCATCTTCCTACCCTTAGTGAATGTATGAGTAGGTGCAGAAATGCATAGATATCATTAAACCCAAGAAAAATTTTTGATGGTACCATATGGGAAATTATTAGGACACATTGTGTGCAGTGAAGGATTGAAGACAGATCCTGATAAAATTCGTGTGATATTGCACATGGAAGAACCCTTTGATGTGAGTTCACTCAAAACCTTCCTTGGTTCGACAGGATATTATCGAATATTTATCAAAAATTATGCCCATGTATCCTACCCGTTAGATTCTTTGATGAAAAAGAATATTCCTTTCAGATGGACAGAGGAGCACCAAGGAGCCTTCGAGGAGTTAAAGGCTAAATTGGTGAGTAGTCTAATTTTGGTGTTTCCTAGTTGGGATAAGGAATTCCATGTCCATGTTGATGCCTCAAATTTTGTAATTGGATGTGCGTTAGCATAGGAAGGACAATTTAAGCTGGATCAACCAATTTTCTTTGCTAGTCACCTTTTGTCAAGGCCAGAAAGAAACTATAGTACAACAAAAAGGGAAGCCTTGGGGATGGTATATGCAGTCCAAAAGTTTAGGCATTACCTACTGGAAAACCCCTTTGCATTCTACATTGATCATCAAGATCTATTGTACTTAATAAACAAACCAGTAATACAAGGATGAGTTAGTAGGTGGCTCGTCACCCTCCAAGAGTTCGTATTCCGAGTAGTGGTAAGACCTGGTAAGAAGCACATGATTGCAGACCAGTTATCATGGATACGATCAAGGGAGCCGATAGGAATAGGAGTTCCTGATGAATTTCTAGATGTGCAACTATTCACCATCAACGTTGTTCCATCATGGTACAAGTTGGTTGGCCAATATCTATCCACAGGCGAGTTGCCACAAGAGATGATGACAACCGAAAAGAAGAAAATAATTATGAAGTCAGCACCCTTCTAGATAATAGCAGGATTACTATACAATATGGGAAGTGATGGTATCTTGCGCAGATGTGTAATGGAGGAAGAAGTCAAGGTGGCATTGAAAGAAGCCCATGCAAGCTTAGTAGGGGGACATATGGGACTAGATGCGACTGTGCAGAAAATATTGTTAGTAGGTCTATGGTGGCCCACACTGTATAATGATGCAAAAGAACATGTGAAAGCTTGCGATACTTGCCAAAGAGTAGGTAAACTGGTCAAGAGGGACTTTATGCCCTTACACCCATCGCAACCATAGGAGTTGTTCGAACATTGGGGCTTGGACTTCGTAGGACCATTAAAGACATCTCAGAGATGGAAGTGCAGATATATCGTAGTGGCAATGGAATACCTAAAAAAATGGGTAGAAGCAAGAGCATTACCTGATAATTCGGCCAAAAGTACAATGAGATTTTTGTACGAGCAGGTAATCACAAGATTCAATATTCCGCTATGAATAACGAGTGACCATGGAGGACACTTTGTTAATGAGATTATCAAGATGCTGATGATAAAGTTTAAGATTTTACACTCATTGTCTAGTCCGTACTACCCTAGAGCAAATGGGTAGGCGAAAGCAACCAATAAAGTCTTAGTATCTACTCTGTATAAAACCTATGGAATAGAAGGAGCAGACTGGGAGGAAAGGTTACCATCCATTTTGTGGGTATACAGAACAACTTTTAAACCAACAATGGAACATACACCTTTCCAATTGATGTATGGTCAAGAAGCAGTGGTGCCAATCGAGTTCTTGATACCAAGTTTGAGAGTCATAGTAGAGCATCGCTTGGGGGATCAAGAAAGTTTAGAGGAACGACGGATGACGCTGACCAAGTTAGATGAAAGAAGAGTCATGGCATAATGGGCAATTGAGATAGCTCAGAAAAGATGAAAGGTGTGGCATGACAAGCATTTGAGGAAGTTGGAACTTAGTCCGGGGGACTTGGTTCTAAAGTTTAATGGGAAGAGGGAAATCAAACCAGGTAAGTTGAAGATGTTATGGCTTGGTCCTTATAAATTTATTGAAGTAATGAGTAATGGAGCAGTTAGGCTGCAGAACTTGAATGGGATGGAGGTACCCGACACTGTAAATGGCTCAAAGTTGAAGCCTTATAAAGTACAGTGTTTATTCATTGCTTCAGAAGAGATTGAATGAAGAAGATGAGTGAAAGCTCAAGATGAGGCTCATCATGAGCCAGGTCCATCATAGGAGGAGCCTGATTTGGGACTCACACATTTATTTGTAGAAGGGGAGGAAACACAGCCAATAATTGAACAACAAGAGTTGACACCTCGACCCGATGAAAGAAGAAGGTTGTGAGTACACATCAGAAGGGCTGATGGGACCATACGAGAAGGAGAGGAGTGGATTTCTCCAGCACCAAGAGGCTATCAGGATATGGTATTATTACCAAGAGCTTCAAATATGAGGTACCCATAAATAGAACACAGGGAACTACCTCGATGGTTGAAAGGACAAAGAAGGATAAGGTTAACAGTGCACAATGAAGATAGAGTGGACACATTTGAGATGGAAATTTTAGAGGATTCTAGGGAGGAGATGATAGATGAGGAACTAGCAGAACTTTCACCATTGGCTCAGATAGGGCTATTACAATAGAGGATGAGGATGCAAACTCAATAATTACAGGAAGAGTATCAAACATTGCGGAGTCACAATGCGAGGTTGAGAGCACAAGTCATCCAAGAGTTGGATGGTACCATACAAAGACTGGATGAATAGAGGGCAGCTAGACTGCAAGATATTGGAAGTGAACCTGAGGAGGTTGAAGGCTTAACTCCAAGAAATGGTGGAGGAAATGAAGGCGCAAGCACAAGTTCACCATTTCCACCAAGCAAGTAACCAACGATAAACGAGGGTGCAAAAGTACTTTGGCGAGACATAGAGGAGACCACCACATCACCCGAATCTCAATGCAACATATTAGATATGATGGATTCTAGTAATGAAGGAATGTCATGGTTGGTAGGAGAGCCTAGTATAGATGATGATGAACTAGAGAATCCCCATAATCCTTAGAGAGATCATAATATTTTGATCAGAGCATTGAGACCAAGGCAAGTCGAAAGAATGCAAGAGGATAAACCCGATAGTGATACGCAAGCATATATAATAGCTCACCAACAGCTGAGAAGACAAAGAAGGGAAGTTCGATGATTGGAGAGAGTGATGAATTTTCCAATCGATTGGGCAGAATAGAGGGAAGAGGGTCGGACCGATTCTAGCTCTGAGATAGACTTTTCTGATGAATATAGAGAAGTATTGGCATCTTCATCCCCCTAGAGATCCTTTGAGGAAAGAATATGGAGGCATCGCTTGGTATGAGCTGATAGAAGAATCAGAACCTTGTGGTAGTTGTCACCTAACCGGAGTCCACTAGCTAATATTGAGTTGGTAGAAATTACCCCTGATAACCGAGGAACAAGAGGGAGAATTGGACAAGGACCTCTAAGACTCCAATGAGGAAGAGGAAGAGGTAGATGACCAGAGAACAATCGAGACCCTGGTGATGTTGCAATTAGAGGAGGTAGAGGACGAGGAATATTCTGACCGCCTACTCCTAGATGGCCAGGAGATAGTCCATTAGCATGTATGAATTGGGTATGAAACTTGAGAGATATACCCAGAATAAGAGGCATGTTACGAAACTTGGTAAGAAGATGCACAAGGGGGCAACCACCCCTAATCAGACAAGGACCCCAATGAGAGGAGGGTAATTGGTGATTACCCCAAGTAAGAGAGGAATCACCAATAGTGCGGGGAAGTTTCATGCCAAGAGGAAATGGAAGGGGAAGATACCCACGTGGTCAAAATCTTGCTAGAAGAGGAAGGGTACACTTCATAGAAGATAGAAACCTAGGCCAACAATGAACCCGATCACCAAGTTTGGAGCCAAAAATGATCCATGGAGATAGGTGAAGAAGTCACTCAAATAGTAGTAGAGTGGTGAGGACACCACCACCATGGGATCAACTACCTGCACGACGAGAAGAAGGCCTACCAGGAGAAGAGACTCCAACTTGCCATTGTACAATTTTGAACTGTACACATTATAGGAGAGGAACTGAATAGGCAACAACATCATAGGCAGAGACAAGCCAAGCAAGGGAACGAGAGGTACAGGAGGATACCACTAACCAAAATGTGATGGTCAAACCTCGAGGTCAAGATTTAGATGGGATCGTACAAGTGAATGTCACTGTACGGTTACCAAGATGGTAAGTGTAAATAGACTAGGTGAGAAAAAAAAAGAAAAAGAAAATTGAAAAAAAAAGTGTGCCTTAGTTGTGAAAATCCCTTGGGACGCAATTAAGAAGGGCGAGGTTGAAAATCGGAAATGGTGGCCTCTCCAGAGAAAAAGAAAGCCAAATTTTTCTAAGTATAAGGATCGTACAAGTGGAAAAATTATGATTGGAAATTGGAAAAATTGGAAAATCGTACAATTAACATGGACAAAATGACATGGGAAATCATACAAGAAGCCACATTGTATGATTTGGATCGTACATTGTATGATTTGACCCATGTCGTACGATTTTCAACTACCCATTTAATGCGGCATGCGCGGGAGAAAGCAATGGTTGGAGGAAAAAGCGGGGGAAAAAGATAAATTTTTTAAAACCAACTACTGAGTTGGCAATCATCTAACGGTGGAGATGAAAAAGCATGCAATATGGCACCATTTTAGATTTTCTTGACGGTTAGGGTTTCAGTTAGGGTTTTAAAAACTCCTTTAAAAGGAAAGAAGATTAACAATTTCACAATTACCAAGCAGAATTCAATTTTTTTCAGGAGATTGAAGGGGGAAAGCGTACAATTGATGAAAGAAGACTATATGGGTGATAAATATTCACCAACACTCTAAAATTGATGACCCATTTTAAATTTTGTACCAGGGAGTCTTTTCAGCTTCAAGAAATTGACCCGAGAGAGAGGAATTAGGGTTTTTCTCCATAAAAAGGGGGAAATTCAAAATTTTCAAAGAATAACAGCAAAAAGACATCAGAATACATCATTGTATGGATTCAGGAGTGGAAGATTGTTGTTAGAGTAGGAGAAAGTAGAAATTGGTGGTCAGATTATTGAAATTGCAAAAGAATGGAAGGTTAGAACCCTAAAATAATGGAGGAATCTGGAAAAAAGTGAGCTGAGAACCATGGGGGAAGGAAAATAAAGTCCGTACAACCATACAATATAGCCAAAATTTCATCAAGTTAAAGAAAATTGTGCTAGGGTTGAAGGAGTTGAGGAATTGCTGTCAAAAAGCACTAGAAGAGTAGATCGGGGCAATTTGGCAAATGGGTCGGTGAAGGATTCGACAAAGAAGATCAAAATTTTGAATTTTTCATCACTTGGGGTTGAAAAAGTCATACTGTACGATTTTGGGAGCAGCCGATACGATTTCCAAAAAGGATAGTGCAGTTCAGAGGTTTTCTTGCCATTTTTGGCAGTTTTCAAAGGATCGTACGAAATTGTATGGAATCGTATGAATTGTAAAGGGGGGTAGCCATAAAGTGACATCGTACGGAGTACTATCACCCTGTACGATTTTAGGTTGTAGTTGTACATTTTGAAGAAAGTATAACAGTTTGAAGACTGACGGGTTGGAAAAGAACTACAGAACATTGTATCGATCCAGGAGCGGATGGAGGAAGGTAAAATTGCACAAGGGACACAGAACCATACACTGTACGATTTTATAGGAGGTTGTATGATTTTTGGTATGCTTCTGATTGCAGAAGAGGAGGTTGAGCTAATCGGTGAGATGTTGAAGGAATGATCTCAACGGAAGAATTTGGACGTCGGTTAAGGTGGATTGCAACTAATCGGGTGGAGAGATCACCAGGTCCACTGCACGAGAGAGAGGTATACCCATGGTAGCACCAAGGGCATCAATTTTAGTCCCATGGAAGGTGTGGTAATCATCCTTGGAGAAGAGGAGGACATAGGTCATGGAGGGGACAACGACATTGGCAGGCACACCTAGATAGAACACCATCGAGGCACAGAGAGGGAAGAATGGCCCAAGAAGTAACCTCACGAAGGGAATTGAGGAGTGAGGTGTATGTGTAATAATAGTAAGAACACCTGAGTAGTGTACAAGAGGAATTCTAGGTAGAATTGTCAAAAATTACATTTTTACAGCATGGAGAAGATGCGTACAGGAAGTGGTGGAATGAGGAGAAGAATAGGGGTCATCCCTAGAGGAAGACATTCGAGGATGTGCATGTGGTAGTTATTGCATAGATCCCACCATTCCATCAGGTATTCTTCCAGAACTATCTCTTATAGATAGTTCAGGCATATAATGCAGCAACCCGAGTGGCCTACGTCACTATGGGCAAGAGGTCCATTAGAGTGGAAATTTTGGTAGAGGCTTTTCAAAAAACATTTGGATTGTCGAAGGATGGTATGGAGATAGTGAAAAATTTGGTAGACCCAATAGAGGTATACCATCTTGTTACCACTATGACCACTATCAAATCACTGATAGAGGCAAATATTTTAGGTGTAGGGATGCACGAAATCAAACAGAGCCAACTACGAGGAGAACATTGGGCATGTGCAATGAATACAGTTATGGCTCGACTATCAGGGGATATAAGGGTGATGGAGATGCCAATGTGGATGGCACAATACATAGAAGGTATCACCAAGGGAATTCAGTATGATTGGGGTACCTATCTAGAAAGAAGAATGCATGAGGCACTGACCAAAAGATCAAAGAATTTTGGGATGGCCTTCCATGCAATTGGATTGCTACTGAATGTAGTCATAGAAGTGGGAATGCAATTCCTAGGGTTGATGCCGCCTAGAGAAATCAGGTCAGACCAACCGATGATATTAAAGTGGGTGAAGGTCGTACCACTAGCAAAGGCTACCTCGAAGAAACCATGAACAAGGAGCGAGTGACACCGGAGTGAAGCTCAAGGAGACACATCTCCAGAGGAGGATGTCGATGTACACCATCGAAGGAAATATTCTAGATGGTTGGAGCCAAAACTAGAACAAGTACCAACACAAAGGTAGTAGGAGCAACCTCTCATTCAAGAAAGGGAGAGAAGTCCCATACAAATAATGATGAGAAGGTAGTGGGAAAGAAGGGCAAGCAAACCAATTTTGGAAGTACAGGAGAAGGAATAGTCAAACTCAGAGGTGATAGAACTGGATGAGTTGTACTAGACAGAGGCAGAGAGAATAGTGAAATCTCCAAAAATATTTTCATAGTTTGAGAAGATGGATGCCTCTGATTTCTTTAAAGGAATTGAGGTAGGGCAAGATGGTATAGCCACTACCCAGGATGAAGTGGGAGTAGGAATAAGTACCATAGAGGGAGAGCCCAAGAAGAAGCCTCATTACAAGATTGTAACAAGAAGCTCCAGTAAGAAAGATGTTTCGGAGAACATAGAAGTGCCACTCGAGAAAGAAGCACTTGTTGCTCAATAGGTCACAACAAGAGATGCACAACAAATCCAAGAAGAAGAAGTGACGGAGGAACAACAGGTGGGCAGCATGAAATAGGAAGTAGCCTAGGAAAATATGGAGGAGCAACAAGGGGGCTCGAGCAAAGTGGAAAAGGCTCAAAAACAAGTTGAACAACAGCAATCTCAGGAGGAGATTGTGAATATTATGGATAGCGAGGAGGAGGAGAAAGTTGTAAAATAGTCCCCACCTCGGGAAAATATAGATACAGAGGGAGCACTTCGAGAGCTGGGAGGAAGCTCTAGCCACCTTAGGGAGGAAGAAGATTTAAGAACTCCTACAGAAGAAGAACTGTGAGGCATGCAATCCAGTTACCTTCTGGAAATACCATGGTTCCAAAGAGTTACAATGGAAGAGGAGGCACGTGGAGTAGAAGATAAGGTGGAACACTTCTTTACTCAGTTAGGCCATGTGATGAATAGTGCCAGATTGGAATTTAGCATCGGCCATGTGGGAGAACTGAAGTTGTGGGAAGAACAAGTGTCTCTCGAATTGGAGAAGATAACAGAATGGGTGAATAGTGCGGAGCGCATAAGGAAGATAGTGGACATTCATGCACAACATCCATGGAGGTTACCCAGGGAAGAGGTACCGACAATTTTGGAAAGAGAAGACTTGCCAGAAGGAGTGGTCATGAATTATAGGAAGGACCCGAGGATATATTTGGATAGAATTAGTTATCCAACCTGCCCCACCAATACGGTAGAAGTTGAGTACAGGAGGGTCGCTACCGGAGTGAACATCACCCTGAGGAAGTTGAACTTCCTAACACACTGGATAGAGTGGTTGAGCATTGGATTAGAACAAATCCATCAGCTCAAGGAGGAGCAGAAGGAAGAGACTACAGCCACTCAAAAGGAATTGGTCGCAATGGAAGAAGAAATGCAGAAGAGCAGAACTACGGTGGAAGAGAGAATAAAGAAGTTGGAGGAGGATCTATCAGGCCTTAGAACTGAGTCTGAAGCTAGGATTAGCACGCTTGAAGAGGAGAAGTGATGGATCTCATAGATGGTAGAGGATAGAATCAAGGAGTTGGAGGCACAACTCAAAGCAAGAGATGAGCAGATGACAGCTCAGTTGGCCGAAAGGAATGAGCAGATAGCTACACAAGCCAAGAAGATAGAGGAGCTGACAAGGGATAGTAAGAAGCTAAATGAGATGGTCTTAGAGAAGCAAGCTCAGATGAAGATCAAAGAAGACCAGGTTCAAGCTTTGGAAGCAGATATTAAACACCACCTGGAGACCATTGATGGAAAGAATGAAGAACTCCAGGCGGCTGCCCGAGCAGAAGCTCATTGGAAGGAGAAGTTGAAGAAGAGTGCCTCCGAATGAGAAAAGTAGATGATGGACTTCATGAAAGCTATCGAGGAGAAGGCTAACCTTCATGGAGCCAAAGCCATCGAAATGGGAAGCTATGCAGCCAAGCTGAGGAATGAACGAGAGATGTACAAGTCACAGGTTAAGGACTTAATGACTGTAGTAGTAGAATATGAAGTAGAGAGGAAAAAGTAGAATGAGTCGATGAGGACACCGACCAAAGTAAAGGGGAGGGCAGATGTAGGCAGCAAATCCACCTCCCAGAAGAAGAAGTGATTTGCTCAATTTTGATAGTTTTGTGACAATTTGCTCAAGTTTTGTAAACCGTACAGTGGGGAGAAAATCATATAGTCAAGGGTAAAATCATACATTTGTATTGGAAAATTGTACAAGGCACTATAAAATCATATAGGGCACACTGGAATTCACTCAAATGCAAAGGAAATGTAATTTCAAGATGAAATGGTGCATGGATTTGCTAACTAAGGTGTTAAACTTAGGAAAAATGCCAAAATAATGCATTCAGTTGTACATGGGCAGTTGTGAATAATGGATTGTCTCAGGAACCACTTTGGAATGGCCTAGAAAATGTTATATAAGGCCCCATTTTCAATTTTGTAGGTCTGGCTACTAGTTTACTGGTTACTGGTTGCTAGAATAGAGAGTTAAGTACTTATAGTTGTAATTCCTGAGTTATTGCAATTACATTGAGATAGTTTTCCACATTGTAATCGAATCTATAGACATTAATGAGCATAAGTACATTGTGGATGACTGTGTACGATCCTGATAATGATGGATAATGAATTGTGGATTGATATTGTGTAATTGTGTTTTCTATCTTACTATTATATGTTAGTTTTATGCATTGTTGCAACTTGTTTAGGAATATTGGCACTGGTGAATCATGGAGAATGATTTAGGAGCATGAGGGCATTGATAAAGATGTATTCAAGAGCATTGTATGATTTCTGAGCGTAGACAAGCGTATGGAATCTCTCACCAGTCTGGTTAGGATGTTTTGCCTATGAAGGAGATTGCATTGTTTGGGCTATTAAACCATTACAAAACATCCCAGAGAGAGATTGGAGTAGTAAAGCATCTCAAATAACACCATGTTGTACCATTATTTCATACATATCGTACATCGACTTTCGTACAAATCGTACAAAGCACTTTTTCCCTATTTGGTAAATCAGGCGATCGATAGAAACTTACCCGATTTGGCAGTTTTGGGGAATCGACTTGATCGATTACAAAACTGTGTACGACAGCCTCCAAAATAACATTTGTCAATTTTTTTGAGTACAAGATCATACCATATTGACACTGTATGATTTGAGATCGTACAATGTAGGTAATTAAGGGTCGTACAAGGAGATCATAGTTCGTACAAGGGTAGTTTGAGTGAGCATGAGACCGTATGATTTGGTAAGTGAGTTGGGTTTAGCCTACTAATAATTCTGACCTCTGGAAAACACCTCCCTATCGGGAATACTCCACCACTATGCTACATGCCCACTTCATGAAAATATCATCCTCCCATCGCTGGCAGTCTAGGATCCTCCCAAGGGTGGATATAGTAGTCTGGGATCCACCCGAGGGTGGTTATAGTAGTCTAGTATCCTCCCAAGGGTGGATACAGCGCACCTAATCAGACCTACATAGGGAGAGTGGGAAGGCCAAGAATAGTTTGCAACCAAAAATCCTGCCCAAAAACTAGAAGTAGGGAATTTTTAGAAAACTGGAGAGGATCCTCGCCCATGGATGGTTTGGGATACAACCTAGGGTGTAGCAGAGTAGCAAGCAACTGCGCGAGCAAAGCAGAAAGTAGTATCGGGATACAGGCCAGGGATCAGTAATGGGACAACATGGAAAATGGTATCAAGGTCCTCAAAGAAAAAAAGTGGGAAGCCTTCGCATGAGCCTAAAAAGTGGAACAACACTACTAGGGATATCTACATGCCAAGATATCCTCGTGCACAACAAGGAGAAAAATGAGGAAGTCGGAAGGATCTAGGAAAAATAACAAAAGGTGCAAAGAAAGGATCTCAAAAGCCAAAACTAAAGGAGGAAGGAGGGACCACAACTGCAAACACACTGATCTCCCCCTAGACCAAAGAATACAGAAGGAAGCCCCCACCACTCTAGTAGAAAAACCCAAGAACCACCATCCTTGCTCATGAACAGATCCAGAGAACTGGGACTAGAAGCTCCTAAACAAGAACTAAAATGAACAACCTGAGGATCCCAAGCGAAAAGCAGCAACAAGCATAAATATGGAATCCTCAAAAACCTAACCTAGGGGAACCAGGGTCTGCATGCACTGATCATGGGTCCCCCCAAAGATCCGGACATGCAACAGAAACCCTAGGAACCCCAAAAGAAGGGACCAAGATCCCCCCATCCTTTCTCATGGATAGGTTCAGGGAATTGGGACTGGGACTGGGAACAACCTAAGCAAAGGAATAGGTCCACCTCGAAGGCCAACCAATGCCCTAGGTGTCCACCAAATCGTAGATCCAATAATAAGAAACCTTTGAACAGGAAACCAAAAAGGGCCCTACCCAACGGGATGAGACCAACAACAACCACAGGCATCCCAGAGAGGAGTCACTAGCAGAAGAGGAAACTAGTCCCCCTATACCAACCCCAAAGCAAAGAGGACCTCATAGGATGTACCAAGAAGCAGTCAAAATCCCAACCTGCCACCACCACTAATCGAGGAAGCCTTGGGAACTGGATCCATGTAAAAAACCTACAAAACACCCTAGGGGAAAGCCTGAGGGAGATCGAGGAAGGGATCCCAAAAACATGCAGTAAACCCTAGGATATCTCTGGGATGCACCAGACCACAGGCTCAGGTAGGGAAACCTTGAAATTACTGGGAAAGGAGTAGAAAGTGGAGAAGGATCTCCCCCCAAGGAGATCATCTACTACAAAGCATTCCTAGAGCGGGATGACCTAGGATGAGCCAGGGACTGGGCAAGAACCAGGGGAGGGGGAGCAGGGAGAGGGAGCAGGACCCTCCACCTCCTCCCATGCAATAATGAACCATCATGAAATTACCTTTTTTTTTAAATAAAATAAAATAAAACTATGAGCGGTCATTTCCATTTATACTCATTCAAACATAACCAAGTTAAACTAGTTATTCATTACATTTACATATTTGTGATTTAATGAAGCCTATAAAGTTAATCTCATAAAATAACTTCCAAGGATGGTTGTTGACTTGGTTTTACACATAATTGTAACCACTAAACTCCTATACCTTTAACTAACCTAAAAAAAATAAATTAATGAAAATATCAAAACTTTTAGTAGAAGAATATCATCTTTTTGGATGCAATCACTCAGGCCTAATGCAAGGCATCCATATATGGCATTTTTACTCTCATACCATGCTCTATTTAGGCATACTGCTACAATAGTCCATATATTGCAACCTTAGTCAACTCGTACAATTTACTTCATTATGCTAAATCAAGCAAAATACATTATTTAAGGTAAACATACTATAATGCTAGCTCTAAAACATAGATGCATATTCAAGCACCTTGTTCATTGCACATGTCGTAGTTCTAATATAATATTTACACCACAAGCGTTAGTACAAGACAACTAGAACATCTTGATGGAGTATAAAAACATGCATGCATAAGTTTACTTTACCTAGTAAACACAATATATTCCAATAGATCAAATATGCTAATACAAGATTACAACACATTTGTCATAAAATGATAGTCTTAGTGCAATGCTTATTGTTTCTGATTTACACACGATCTATAGTAGAATAGATCCAATACAGGCAATAGTGGTTCATCTAGTAATATAGAGCATAATATAGTCCTCTATAAGATAAGTTATAATCCTTCCAAGGAATTTAACATACATGAATAACTCATTATAGTTCAAGAATAATGAGCTATGGTGGGTTGTTTCTATATTTATTTTTACATAAGCAAGAAATATATCCCTTCAAACAAACAACCCACTTGATCTTATCTCAACTAAAAATCTCATCCAATATGAGTAGAATATCCACACAAACATGTCTTACTTGATAGATTTAACCAAACATAAAAGAAATGTATCATATACAAGGACTTTTCTCATGCTTATAGGACACCCAAAAATTAGTTAAATATCATTGTAAATTCTCTATAAAAAGAAAAGCAAATCTAAATAAAAACATCACAAAGTATATCTTGTAAGCAAAGGCCACAACCTAAGTAAATCTACTAAAAAAAGACTAGGAAGAAGGTATGCCATTAAGACTCTATAACTGCTTTTATGGGGTCCTACATTTTCTTCTAGCAGAAAAGTTTTGCTACAATAATTAAAGCACATGCATAGGGACTTTGCACTATCCTACAACTATGTTCAAAAGGTTTTGTGTCCATCTTAATTGAAGGTAACTTCAATTGTAACAAGAATATGTCCTTTTCATAATTTCCCTCTAATACTCAAATATAATACTTAAAAATTCAATTGCTATCAAAGCAATTCATTCTTCAAATTTCCTTTTATAAAAAAAATCACATGTTCTAAAGTAAAAAAAAAACATGCATTTTTTACCTATTGTGGCTAGGGCATTGCTTCATAAAATTAGAACTAGAGGTGACTCACATAATTGCTCCTAAGGCAAAATAAACTAAATCATTCTCTCTAAAATAAAGAAAGAATTTTCTTCTAAAAACTTGGTTAACTTCACATTTTTCCTTCCATTCCGGTGAAGATAGTAAAAGATAATTCATATGTAATGGCCATGGCAATCTGATTAAGAAGCCACCATCTACCATTTTAATCAACACAAAGATATGTGTTGACACGACATGACACTGCACCAAAAGCTCAAGCTCAAACTTGTGGAGGGCACATCTTGTGAAGGTTATTAGCTATTTTAATCAACACAAATTGACACGGCATGACACTGCACCAAAAGCTCAAACTTGTGGAGGGCACATCTTGTGAAGGTTATTAGCTATTTTAATCAACATAAATTGACACGGCATGACACTGCACCAAAAGCTCAAACTTGTGGAGGGCACATCTTGTGAAGGTTATTAGCCCCACAAGTCGAGATGTCCGGATGCTATGTACAGTGGACTCGAGTGAAGAAGATGTTGCCACGTATGCGAATCGAACCTTGTCCTATCAGACATACCATTCTGTTGACATAACATGATACTACTAGTACGTCAAAAACTCAAACTTGTGGTGAGAACATATTCCATAAAGCTCAAAGAGTGTCTTGATGGCAAGCCAACATCATAAAACAAATAGAAAATATATTTTCTGAAGACATTCTCGTAAAAATTTACAAAGATATGAAGCCATTCACTTATTTGCAAAGTTAAATTATGCCAACATCATAAACAAATAGAAAAAATATTTTCTCAAGACATTCTCGTAAAAATTTACAAAGATATGAAGCCATTCACTTATTTGCAAAGTTAAAATAATTTATTTTACCTTTGACTAATACACTCAAGGTTCTACGTATTAAGTCATTATTCACCTCTTACCTTTAGTAAAAAAGGAGATAACTTCTACAACGTGCACCATCCACAAATGTATTAGTTCAACTACTAATTTATATTACACTTTATTTAGCTTTTTATTAAGTGCAATATATTTATACATATGTATATCCTTTTTCTTTTTAAATGTTTAACAATACAGTTTTATGACACTTGATGTTGTTAATTGTAAAATAATAAGTTATCTTAAAGGTTATAGGTAAATCATATTATTAAAAATTAGAAGACTTTTTTTTTTTTTTTGGTTGTTTAAAGTAATCTTTAGCATGTTAGGTAAAGATGAAGTTATCGAAACCTTTGATCTTTTAAGGAATTGGATAGAAGTAGCCTACCAACAAGTACTTGATTGCTATCAACCCATATATCCTATTCTATTACAAAATTTTAAATTAAAAACATACAACTACACTCTCTCATAAAAAATTAAAAAAAGTTTTTAATACACACCTTAAAATTTATCCAATAACAAAAATTAATACAAAATAATAATAAAAAATCATAATAAATGCATATAACTAAAAAATTACCTGCATACATCATATCATACGAGGCACTCATCAACCGTAAAAAGAATGACCAACTATGGCATACAACAATAACGACTCTACTAATTAATACGATACGTTAATATATAATTATTAAAATAATATTATTATATGGCACAACCTCATTAGGATGCCATTTCAAGTTATATTATAGTTTGTCATCCAAATTACATCGAGGTAGCAACTTTATTACAAACAACTTCGTTTAAGTTTTGATTAGGTATGGAAATTTTTATTATTATTAATTTATTGGGTAAAGATAAAGTTATTAAATTTGGGGATATTTTTGTGAAGCACCAAATTTTTTTAAATTTTAAATTTTAAATTTGTTGGATAAAGGCGAAGTCAATAAACTTTGACCATCCAAATGAATCAGCCTATCAGCAAAGTCTGGACCACTACCAAACCTTGAGTTTTTTAAGTATTTGTGCTTGATATAGCCTCTAATAATCCAAATGAATCAGCCTATCAGCAAACACTTGACCACTATCAGCAAATAGTGGACCACTACCAAACCTTGAAATTTTTAAGTATTTGTACTTGATATAGCCTTTAATAATCCAAATGAATCAGCCTATCAGCAAACACTGGACCACTATCAAACCTTGAGATTTTTAAGTATTTGTACTTGATATAGCCTCTATTAAAATTATTAATACATTTTTTTTATTGAGGTTAGTGTGAGAAACTCTCATGACCGAAGCTTAGGTTTGAGCATCGTCATTCCAACCATGACCTTTGATAGGGGTGAGAGGAGAGCTTATCAATAGGAGTCAAACACACAACCATACATACACTCACACAACTACGATTTGAACCTTGGACCTTTAAAAAAACCAAAGCTCGAATACTAATTTTTTTTTTTTTTTTAAAAACTATGGAACTCTGGTTTGAAAAAATACAAGTATTTGTTGTCCGTAGTAATTGTCTCAAACTGGCCAAATAGAAATGATGTCCCCAACTAAATGATGAAGTTGGTCACAGTCATCAATTGAATATCTAATCTCATCCCTCATCCACATTTAGAAATGTTGGAGCCGACCGTTACGGTCGGTCTTCCATCGTACTAACCCAATAAAGGAAATACTTTACCTATACGACTGTTTCGTGTCTATATATGACGTGGGTACACCCCCTACGGTAAAATTGAAAGCCTCGAACGACCGGCTTCGTCTCCGGTTACTGGCGGTCGACCCCTCGCAACGCGCTCGTTGAGACCTATCAATGCCCGTCAACACCTACCACGCCGACCACGTGTACCCCACACAGCGCTGAAGCCGTGAAATTAGATGACGGAAACGATACATCCAATCCGTTACACCAGCCCCCTCCCCCCAAGAAATTTATGTCGATTCTGTCCGTACATGTACCCAAAAAAAAAAAAAAGGCTAAACAGCATATACGTACTTGAGGTACCCAATAAAATCCCGGTTGACCGTATTGAATGAATGAGTGAAAGATTTTAATTACTTCTAGTATTAAACTATGGTCTATGGGATCTCAAATATGAAAGTACAATTACTTAAATTATATCATATGATCGCTAATAATATTTTTGAGGAGGTTGTTTTTTTGGTGATTTGGGTAACTTTTTTTATTTTACTGTCTTCAAATAACTTTGTCGTAGATCCGTTTTTAAGTGTTTCTTTGTATTTGTCAGCCTGAGCATTTATAAATGAAGTGTTCCTTTGTCTCTATTGCCCTTGTCCTGCACAGAGTACATATCCTTTCTTCCCATTATTCTTTGGACGTTGTCCATCTCCCTGTTTCACATCTAAACCTATGAGAGCTAGTCCTTATATGAAGGAATGAAGATTTTTTCCTTTCATTTGATTTCAACACCTATATACACTTTTTCGTTGTAAACATAAGTTTAACTAAACTTTGCTATATAATATTGTCTTCTCCTTGCATTTTTCCACATTTCATTTCTAAACTTTTCTTTTACATAATTTTTTATGTCTTTACATTTAAACATTCATTAATGTTGATTTTCCAACATTATATTAATTTCTGATTTTGTTTCATCCATATATTTTTTCACTATACAACTCTTCATCCCTAACTGCCCTTTTCATGTTTTCTGTTTTATTGTACGTACGGCGGTCTCCGGAGAGAATCGGCCGTGGCCCTTTGAAATCCGCGGGGTCTATTCGTGGACAAAGTACGGCTAACTTTTTTCTCGCGCAGTGCTGTCGCTGTGAGTGATTTAATGCCCTTGCCGTCAATTGCCACCGTTTTAGTGTTGTCGTGGAGTTTGCACGTCACATCTTAGACGTCAAATGTCTAGAAACGAGTATGAATTAGTGTTGGCATGAATTGAAAGGACGATAACGAAAATAATAAATTATAAAAAAAAATTAGAAAGAGTTTGCTTGACGTTGGCTTCTATGGCGGGTCACCATCGCTGAGTGAAAGGGACAGTGCGATGTAATGCACCGCCTGCAATGCTCCACACAAAGCTGAGACGGTGGGGTCGCCGTCACCTGACGGAAGCGCTGACGCTACCATCGGGCCAAAACAAGCGACATGTTTTTAATTGAAATTCATGTGTCCATTCAAAATGGAGGGCTGCAATTCCGCCAACTTCACTAGCCCTCGATAGAGAAAATCTATTAATACAGAATATCTATCAGTGGGCCAGATTACCCGTATGAGAAGGAAGAAACAAGAGTGTGTACAGAAAGCTACCGTAGCGTCTACAGAATGTAGAGAGGACGTTCATAAGATAGCACATATTTTTCATGACTTTGAACTTAAATTTTTTTTTTGATGTGGTTTGAATTTTATTTTTCAGATGATATTAGAGAGGACGTGTCACCCATAGCTAGATGACATTAAGGGCTATGCCCACTCATAGCTTACAGATTCACTCATATTATTGATGTGGTTTGAATTTAGTTTTTTAAATGAGAATTTAAAGTTATATTATTATTGTGTTGTTTTATTAAAACATGTTTCAAGATTCAAATCTAAATTTGGATTTTTTTTATTGTGGTTTGAACTTAGATTTTTTAGATGAGAATTTAAAGTTATATCACTGCACTGTTCCATAAAAAGCATACTTCAGGATTCATATTTAAATTTAGGTCTTTTGTTATGGTTTGAACTTAAATTTATTAGGTAAGAACTGAAAGTCATATCACTAGATTGAACTTAATTTTTTAAGTAAGAACTGAAAGTCATATCACGACACTGTTCTACAAGAGCATGTTTCATTATGAACATATCACTACACTGTTCTACAACAAGAAGTTTCAGTTTGAACTTAGATTTTTTAGGTAAGAACTGAAAGTTACTACAAGAACATGTTTCAAGATTCATATTTAAATTTGGATCTTTTGTTGTAGTTTAAACTTATATAAACTTAAATTTGTTAGGTGAAAACTTAAAGTCATCAACTTAAATTTGTTAGTAAAAACTTAAAGTCATATCACTACGGTATTTTACAAGAACATGGTTAAGTGAAAACTTAAAGTCATATCACTACACTGTTCTACAAAAACATACTTCAAAGTAAATATATAAAATAGTTTTTTAATTAAAATATTTTATACAAAAATTTGAGTCTGCTAGTGCTGAACACTTGACCTCCTTATCAGAGCTTTCCTACGGGTCTGAAATTTGACAAAGTCAATAACATTTTAGTATATATTAAATGTAATCATTAATGGATTGTCAATTTTATGGTAAGGATGCCACTTGCATTATTTGTATCTGTGAGTGTTATTGTCAAATTTCAAGCCCCATCACCTATTGACCATTTCATAAGAAAAATATATATTTTTTTGAATAGATAAGTATTTGGGGGTCATCCTTCACGTGAATTGAATTTGGTTTACCTTGAGAAAGTCCAATACCTTTTGTTGTGATATCTCTGTTAAGACCAAAACCATAATTTTAATAATACTCTGTTTAAAATTTTAAACAAAATATAATCTATTTAATATTTAAACAACTTTATTAATTATTTAAACATTTAAAATGGTACTCTTTCATTTACATGATTGCACTCATTCATTGCACATAGAGAGGGTTAGTAAATATACATAATATTTTATAAAATTTTAATCCTATTTTATTTTGAGTTTTGAAAAAAATAATATTTTTTTAATAAATTTGTTGTTTATCTCAACCTTTAAATTGATATTTTATTTTACTTTTTTAAATTTTAATGAATTGAAATATGCATTATATTATTATACCTTTTAATTCTATATAGAATATTGCATGAATTTTATATATTAATAAAATACATAGAGAATTTGTTAAAATAATTTATTAACAACTTGTATATGTTTTATTATTTATTTGGGAATTTAGATTATCAATTTCTCTCTCCATATTTTGAGTTTTGAAGTCAAGCATACAAATGATAACATTGGTTTGGTGTAGTTTAATTAGAGAGTTTTGGAAGGGGATTTATATCTAGTAGCTTAAATGGTCTCTTCTTAGTTATCAAGTTCGTATTCGAATTTGATACTTTTCAAGTTCGAAAGAAATTCGATATGTTTAAAAATTCGTAATAAAATTGGACATGTTTAAAAATTCGTAATAAGATTCGACATAAAATTAGATATATAATATATGTATATATTTTCTTATAATTATTTTTTTTATAAAATTTAAAAATCAAATATACAATATATATTTTTAAAATATATACATTTTTATAGCTTTATGTAAATATAATAATTTTTTTAACACATGAGAAGATTATTAAAAATAAAATCAATAATTTTTTGAAATAGAAATTATAAGTTTTCTATCAATTATAATAAAAAATCATAAAAAAAAAAAATTGTTAGATCATGCATTAAAAAAAGCACTTAAAATATCTTATATTATTCAAGTTTAAAAAGTAGAAAAGTTTAATTTTAGGTTTCATTAGAAGCTAGGGTTAAAGAACAATGTTTTTTCTTTTATTTTATTTTAGGGTTACTTTAGGGTTAAGGAGCAATGATTTTTTTTAAAGAGCAGTGTTTTTTTATTTTATTTTAACCTTAAAGAGCAATTTTTTTTTCTTTTATTTTAGGGTTAAAGAACAATGTTTTTTCTTTCTTTTATTTTGAAGAACTTGTAGATTATTTGAGACAAGGAGCGGAAATAATGAAGCCTTCAAATGGGAGATTTGTTTGTCATATGCACTTTAATGAAGCCTTCAAATGAGAGATTTGTTTGTCAACTGCACTTTGAGAGTTATCCATTCTCTCAAATGATGATAAAGAAATAAAGAAAACAACATCCCAATAGATTGAAAATGGTTGCTTCGGATATTAATTTCAAGCTTCCAAATTGCAGAGGGAGGTTGCACGAGGGAGATTGTAGAGGGTTTGTTCATAGTTGTTGTTTATAATTCTTCCTTTGTATTTTTTTTACCCTAAAATTTGATTTTAGAGCTTTTTATGTTTGTTTTTTCACCCAATTTTTTTTTTTGGCCGGGTTTGTTGGCCGAATTTATTCGACAGGATTTTAAATTCGATGATTTTCGAATTTCATATAGAAAATTCGACGAATTTGATAACTAAGAGACCCTTTATTTCTCATCATCATGCTACTTGCACACTACCAACAAAAGATTAGTATTTTTTTTATATTTAATGGGAATTTTTAATTATCTTTTGCCTTTAAGGTAGATTAAGGTTTGTTATTTTTTTTTGAGTAATACTTCTTATATACATTTGCTGTAGGGATTGAACCCCAGTCACATAATCGATAATGCAAGTGGTGTCCTTGTCGATAGACCACATCACATGGATTAAGGTTTGTTAATTATTACTAACATGTCCTATGTACCTACTTTTATAATAACAAATGGTTTAAGCAATAGTGCCCAAGAGAGGATATTTGTTTCCAAGGTAGTCCATAAGGTGAAAATCTCTAAAAAAACAAATTGTTAAATAATAAGTTTGAGAAGTCATACATCTAATAAGAAACATGCTTATGGGTAGAATCACATAAAAACTTGCTCAAATATTTAAGTCCAATGTAGTTAAAAACCCCATGATACTAATTTTGTTAACATTTAGAATTTAACGAGAGAAATTTGTCCTATTTGCTTTTAAAACCTAGTATGGGCAATGGCATGTTAAACCATAGGCCCTTTTTCTTATGTACTTGTATTCTTCATAACTTCATCATGATAAATATAACATGTCTTAAGATCCTACTTTGGGGTGTGTTTCTTGGTTTTTCCTTGCTCCTTTGGCCTTGTTGGATAAACTTGTCCAAAAGTAGCATAAGTGTTATGTTGTTCACTTAAGGAAGTAGGTATGCGTTGAAGTTGACCTCACCCAAGAGCTTAAAAAGTTGATTGATATTTAAATTAAGGCAAGTGTTTAATGCATAAAGTGATTTATTGAGACCTCATAAATACTTTCTTCTATTATCAAGCAATAGATCATATGATTAAGTATTGCCCACTCATGGCATAACATATGGTGAAGAAAGCAATATAGATATATTTCAAGCATATATCATTTAGAAGGACCATAATTTATTGTAAGAAGAGTGCATAATATAAATTTTATAAAGGTACAAGAGAATTAAGTAGTGTCCCTCATCTAATGCCTTAAATGACAATAGAAAAAGAGTCAATTTTTGGTGTTTATTGGGTGATGCAACCACCTATGACAACTCATAAGTCCATCATGTTGCGAATGGAAGAAAACATCATTGTATTTTCTCCCAATGTGTTCTCAATGCTTGCAATTAATGGACACTCCTCTCCTCATTAAATTATTGCTCATTGGTCTTGTAACCCTTCTTTCTCTTTGATAAAAGGTTGTGTGACTCTAACAATACCTTTGGGATGCCAAGGTCGATAAATCTAGTAGAAATCATACCTACTAACCATAAGTACTTTTTATGTAAGTTATGAAGTTCTTGATGCATTTAAGAAGGGAATAAACCTTGATAAGTTGTTTGTGTAAATATCATTCATGGAATGTTCATAGGTTGAGAAAGTCATCTCAAAAAATATTTAATAGATATATTTCACATAAGCTTGGTGCTATAGACTTTATCTATCTGCAAGAAGTTTAATTCAAGGGATTTTTTGTTTTGCATGGTCATGAAAGTTATTTGGACACAAAGTATTTTATTAAAATTAATCATGTATGTGGACATGGCATGGCGGTGATATTAGTGGGATGCATCCTTGAAAATTGACACTAAATTTTGTATGTGGTTGTATTATAATATTCAAGGTATAACCATGATGACTACCGATATTTATACATTGAATTACCCTTAAAAATAACTTCCTTTTGGTGAAATATTATGGAAGAAATCCTCCTTGTACAATGTATTTTTGAGGTTAATTTAACCTGGTTGAATCCATAAGCACAAAAAGAAGGCTTTGTACTTGTTGTAGTGTCCCAGGGAATGTGAGGTGTATCGTTCTAAATGTGTGATAAATGAGGGTTATATGACCCTAGCTTTTAAAGATGACACAATTTACCACACATATGGTTCACTTGGTGTAATATCCATAAGGGTTCCAATTGAGTTCTTAAATGACTAGATTATGCCATGAGCTTTAAGCAACAATATTTAATTTAAATATTCATTTCATTAATTTGATAGATCACAAAACCTCGATAGTACAAATGTGAAATTATCTTTCTTTGGATGATCTATTTATAGCTTTACATCAAACAACCAATAAAAAACACCTTGTGTTGATACTTTACCATGTGAATATTACTAGACTATTGAATATAATTAGACTAGATATTTTCATTGTATACAAGGAGGTTACGAAGCATAATTATCATAGTAGTCTTATTAATTGAGGAAATATAATTTTTTTTATAGGATTGAAGATATAGAGTTATAAATTGGAACCAATAATAATGCTTAATATTTTGTATAAGATATTTTTGAAGACTTTGTCTCTTTGAGTGTGTCACTTTATCCTTAGTGGATTTATTTAAAATATATTACTAGAAATAATTTCCTTTCAATATTAACAATGATATTTTACTTCAACATTTTTAGTGTACTAAAGGTTTGTTTTTTTAAATTGGTTATGTGGGATTGAAATCAGTCCCACCCATATTACATCATACCATATATTGGTATTACAACTACTTGGAAATTATGCATATATTGTTTGGCAAGTGTTAAACTTGGATCTCCTTCTTGAAAGTTGAGGAATTTAACTCGATTGAGCTAACGTCACTTAATAGTGTACTAAAGGTTTATTAATTTGGTAGTTATTTTTTTTTAAATGACATCATTATCTAGAACATCATTTAGTCCCTATCTAAATAACATTAAATATTGCATGCATTTTCATTCTTATTTTTTGAATTCTAGTTTGAACTTGATTTAAAATAATAATAATATATTGGGGACAATGAGAAGAGAATACAATGTTATCTAGTATCTTCACCTACGTCCTTAAAGATAAAAAGTCCAAAAATTATGATTTTAAAGTTTTTATTTCTAGCTCTTGCTCTAACAAGAATTGACATCACTATTACATTCTCATTTCTAGCTCTAGCTCTATTGACATCACTTTTACATTCAAACTAGTGGCATCACCTTTAGTACCAAAGTTAATGTTTTTTAAGAAATTTTATTTTGTAAAGATATAGTGTTTCAAGGTTTGCATTAATGAACATTTTTTATGCACCATTATGGCATCAAAGTAGCACTAATGTATTATCAACAACTAGTGCTAGTATAGTGTCAATGTAGAACCACCTACTATTATTGTTATAGCATAATCCTATTGCCAAACAATTATTGTTATAACATAGTCCTAGCACCAATAAACATGAATTATAAAATGTCCTTGATGCTACTTTGATGCAAGGAGTGAGTGAATTTAAAAAATAGATCTTTGTTTTGATTAAGTGGTATTTATATTATTTATTATTTATTAATTATATTTAATTGCTAACAAATTATAAAAGATTATAATAAATATTAGATTAAATGTTTGATTTAATGATTCTTAGATTACTTGTTATGTTTTCATCACACCCCTTCTTATTTCGACCTTGTTACGAACCATATCTACATACCTCCCTCCCTCACATACTATTATATAAAAATAAAAAAACTTAAAAATACTATTATTTTGATAAATAAATACATGCTAATCCTCATTATGTTTTTAATCTTCATTGCCTTAATATTTATGTCATTCCATCTACCTTTCCATACCTACATTCTTCAAACCTTTTTATCTCCTTATAATTAAAATACATAAATTAGGAAAATAATCACTTATTCCATCCAATTTTTAAATCGATGTAGACTAGTACATGCCTCTAGCTAGATGCCCCTTTTTCCATCCAATTTTTAAATCCAACATACTCATAAAACTTCTTGTTATCTCTCCTACATATAACAATTTAATGAATCTTAATTTTATTTTGAAAAAGAATTTGATTTTTTTTTAAAACCTTTGTTTTAGGCGCCAATCAATCTAGTGGTCAATGAGTCAAATATGCATGGACGAAGGTGCCACATGGCATGTCAGATCGCTGAAAACAACCAAAATACGGACCACTTGCCAGTCACGCTATAGCTAGCATGTGCTGGCTACGAATCTTAATTTTATACATTCAAACTTTAGTTTAATAAATCACAAAATAAAGCTAATCTTAATTTTATACATTCAAACTTTAGTTTAATAAATCACAAAATAAAACTAGAAAGTTTTGACACTTACAAATTTGAAATTTGCTTGGTTGAAGTTTATTGCACCCTGTGCATTCATTCTTAACTCTATTATATTATATTTTATTTATTTATTTTTAGGTAAAATTTAATAATTTGGTTCAAAATTAAGGTTAAATGCATTTTTTTTTAGAAATTGATAGTTTTAAAATTAAAAAATAAAACAAAAATTAAGTGAACAATGTTTGTTTATTTTATTTTTTTTGCAAATTCAAAGTTAAACACTACTATTTGTAGGTATTTTTTAAAATAAATCTAACAAGCAAGAATAAAATAAAAAATTAGAATTTAAGGTAATTTCTATAAATCTAGTTTCTAAAGATATTTTTACAAAAATTACTAAAAAATCAAGTTTGAAGCTTTGCAAAACTAAGAAAGGATACAATGTCATTAATTTTTTTCTTACATTTATAAATATACAAACATAATTTGATAATCTCAAATTCTTAAGATTATTATTATTTTAAAGAGAAACCTTAGGGTATGAAGATGTTTTTGCTTAAACCTAATAAAATTTCTAATTGAAATGTTATAAAAAAATTGGAGAGAATGATATATCTTTCATTTGATTGTATTGGACTAAAATGGGCCTCACCCATATTATATCATAATTGTGTTAGTACAATATTTCAATAAACCACATAATGGTATTGTAATAACATTTTGGCAATTATCCATCAAGTGATATTAGCTTAACTGGTTAGATTCCTCAATATTTAAAGAAGAGACCAAGGTTCAAATCTTACCAATCGATATATGGATAATATCCAATTTTTGTTGTAATACCACTATGTGGTAATGATATAATATAGGTGGGGTCCATTTCAATCCCATACAACCAGTTAAAAAAACATTTTGGCAATTATGTATTTATCATTTGGTGAGATTTGAACCTTGGTCTCTACATTAAAATACTATATTTTTAACCACTTTGTGTTCATGCTATATGATCAAAAAGAATGAACTACTATCAAAATCAGCTAATTATATTATCTCAATTTTACAAAAACTTCATAGGATTCAAAAAAATTATTAAAACGTATGTTTAGATTTGTTTCCATACCCATTTTAATATATGATCTATTTAAAAAAATACATTTAGATATGTTTTAGTGGTTCTATTACATATTTAGTAGCCTCTAATCTCTGTGACAAATGTACATTGTCACATTTGACCTCCAAATTCTTTGTCTAATGAAATTAAAAATTATATGCAAAGACCATAGGCATTTACACTATTTTATTTTGTTGTCTTAGTGTTTAAGGTAGTGCTAGTGTGATGTTATGTAGTGCTACAATTATGCTAAAATTATACCAAGCTATAGCCAACCTAGCATTAAAACACAAGGAAAATATGGCACATATGTGATGAGATTTAAGTACATTAATAACTTAAGATACAATTTATATAAGCTATAACATATTTTAGATTAATTTACATCTACACATTATGATATTTAAGTTATGAATCACATGCTATAATTTTATTACATATAGGTATCTCTATTGGGATACTGTAGTTGTATGTATTTGAGTTCTCATATAGGAGATCCAAGTTTAAACCATTGCACAAGGGATCAAGATCATTTCAAAAAACCATGTTTTACCATAAAATATTTTATGAAATGAAGGTAAATATTGGATGGTATCATTTATCTCCATTAAACACTATGCACTCGATAGTATAGAGTAGGGGGGAAGGAATGTTGCTAAAGCTAGATATGAATAAATATTACGATAGGTTCTTTTAGAGCTTCCTATAAAAATTTTTTTCTAAGTTCGAATTTAGTAGGAGATGGAGAATATGGGTGAGAAATTGCTATGATGGAGGTTTTGGGCTATCATAAAAAATTCTTCGATATGTTTCTATGAGAGTACTAGGGGCTTAAGGCAAGAGGGCCCACTTTATCCTTACCTCTTTATTATCATTACAAAAGCTCTTGAGATATGTATAGATGCATCACAAATAAAAAGATAATTAAATGGGCTAAAACCTTTTGTGTCTATGAGAGGTATCATTCACCAACAATTTGTGGATGATACAATCTTGCTTAGGAAACCTTTGGTGGTTGAATCCAAGGAGTTCAAATAGATCCAAAATCTATATAGCAAGTCTTCCTAGCAAGTGATTAACTTGGAAAAGAGTGAGGTGTTTTTCATCAACACTCTAGAGAATAGATAAATAAGGATAACAAAGATAATAGGTTGTAATATATTAGGTCTTCCATCCACTTATTTGGGAATACCTTTATTTATAGGTGTATGTAAGGACTAGGTATGGGATATGTTGATAAATAAGATTCAATGTAAGCTAGCAAGTTGGAAAGGAAATTTACTAAGTCAGGTAAGAAAGCCTTAGATACTAAAGATTACCCTTCAAGCTATGCATACCTATCTCTTATTTGTATTTAAAATACCAACACATATTTCAAATAGTGTAGAGAGTATACAAAATATTTTTTTATGATCAAGTGCAAAGGAGAATAATAGAATCCCCCTTATGGCATGGGATAAAGTGTGTAGATCAAAATCCAAAGGAGGTTTGAGATTAATGAGGCTTAAATATGTGACTAATATCTTAGTTTCTAAATAAGGATGGAGGCTAATGAAGGAATGTCATTCATTATGGTCCATAATGTTAAAGCACAAGTAATTAAATAACTAAGAATATATTATGTTTTTAACCCTTTTAAATCCTTGTAAAGGATCATATAGATGGAACCATATGGTGGAAGAAATAAAGCTACTATGGAATGGAGCTCAATGGAAAATTGGGAATGGTAGGTCGGTTCACTTCTGGGAGGATGCATGGCTGGAGAACCAACCCCTAAGCTTGAGTTTGGAGTTAGTTGAAGTATGGACATATTTGGAACAAAGGTATGAGAGTATGCTTGTAGACTATCTTGTCCAAGAAGAAGGAGTGATAAGGTGGAAGGATTTATGTGGTAGTAATCATAGTGAGGAAGATTTAAATAATCTTAAAAGTAAACTAAGAGTCTTCCATATAGGTGTATATATGGGAAAATATTCTATAGTTTGGAGAGCTACTCTTGATGGATATTTTAGTACAAAATAAGTCTATGAGATTCTATCACCTGAGTTAGAAGATGAGTTTCAATGAAAGAGGCTATAGGAAACAAAGGCAATGCCAAAGATAGCAATTTTTCTTTGGTTGATTGTGCAGAATAAGGTCCTAACAATAGATAACTTACATAAAAGAGAGTTTCAATTTCCTAATAGTTGGTATCTATGTGAAGAACAAGAACTGTTAATATAACAATTAATGTTAGGATGAAACTATTCTCTTTTGATTCTTCAAGGTTTAATTAAGGATATGGGGGATATTTGGGTATTTCCAAATAGAATTATGGATTCGATAGAACAATGGAAACAGTTGTTTAGGAATTCAAGGTTGAATAATATATGAGCTCTAATTTCTTTCCACTATGCTTGGGGTATTTGGTTGGACCATAAAAAAATAATATTTGAGGAAAAGAGAGTCTCCTTAAGAATTACGTAGAGAATCCAAGCAAATATAGTGGAATATGTTAAAGTCTTGAGTATGAAAGAAATGAGGGAATCATCAGAGAAGGTAAGGATTAGAAAACATTGGAATCTTAGCCTAGTCAAGACGGAGAAATCCACCCAAGAAAACCCAAGAAGAAGGGCAAAATAGAATTTGCCTAGGTAGGTATAGCTAAAGCTCAATTTTGATGGAGCTTCTAAGGGTAACCTTGGGAAGGCAGGGGGAGTAGTGATAAGGGATAGCAAGGGAATCCTATTTAGTGTTTTCAATGAGTTTCTAGGCTCTATGACAAGTTATCAAGCAGAATCCAGAGCAACTTTAGCTGGAGAAAAAATAGTAAGGTAGTTGGGAATAAGAAAGATGATAGTGGAGGGATATTATCTCAACATTATTAATTACCTTAACAAGAGGACTATAGAGAGCTAGTGGGTGTCAAGTATAATAAAAAACTCTAAGGATCCTTAACTCACTAGAGCAAGTGGAGATGAATCATGTTTTTAGAGAAGACAATATTGTGGATTGACTAGCTAACTAGGGGGATCTTCATGAAGAGGATCAAAGGTGGATTTCCATAAATAATATTCACCTAAACATGAAGGAGTTAGTAGAAATAAAATACGCATGAATAGGTTATTTATGATTTGATCAAAGGTTAATCCAATGGCCTGTGCTTTTTCATAAGTTAGAGGAGTAAAATCTTAGGAGTAAACCCTACCATTGGAAGATATAGGGTCACGTGGCAATGCATCAAGATAATTTTTTTGATCTAGATGATTTTTATCTTTCATAATTATAAAATCCCAGCGACAAATTTACCAGTAAAAGTAGTCATTTTCAACATGGCAGATGTAGTGGTATTCTACTTATGATGTCCATTGGTGGACAACATGCCCATGGACTATCCCATATAGACATATGGTTAGTGGATCAAAGACCTGGGTAGATAGTTTGAGTGCAATGAACAATAATTTATGGGAACAAGGGAAATATTTTGAGGGCATAAAGTTTCAAGTCATTAACTGGTCGAGGGACGTCCCTACAAATGATTGAACTCAAGGATAATATTAAGGGCTGGCAGGTGGTGTGGTCCAATGGTGGTTTGGATTGGGGAGAATATCAATGGTCTATGGTCATTTTTATCATTGGGTAAGGCCCAAGAGTAATCTTAGATGTGTTATTAGAATTAGGATGGTAGGCTGGGATAAGTTGAAACTGGTTGAAAACTGTTGGAAATAACCCAAAATTTTGTAGTCCTATAAGAAGAGGTTTTGTACAATAGGATTGGTGATGCCAAATGAAAAGTGTAAAAGGGTCACAACCCTTTCAAAAGCTTAGTTTTTACCCTAATAAAAATAATAATTACATGTAGGTTAGAACTTTGATGTTTATAAAGTTAAAAAATAAAATAGTTAGAAATACACAACATGACAAAGAGAGTTAAAGGTACTCATATAGGGGGATATAACAAAAAGTTAAAAACTATGTTTATCTCTCTATACATTGATATTATAATGCATAATTTATAACTTAAGTGACATATTTTTATATGAAAAAAATATAACAAGAAAATAATTTTGTTTGTTGTTGTACTAAAAAAAATAACATAACACATAATATAATATAAAAAGATATCATTGTATCCATTATACTCAAAATATAACATAATAATATGTATGAACAATACAACAAACTTTAAAATAATGTTAATGTTTTTTTAATGTATTCAAGTTAAAATTCTTCATTGTCATCCTCTCTATTTCATCTAATTTTTAGTGTGTTACATTAAGATTGGTTTTCATCAATTTTAGTTGTTTTGACTTTGTATTGGCTAATATCTTCCTATAGGTACATCCCATTTATTATATATATATATATATATATATATATATATATATATATATATATATATATATATATATATATATATATATATATATATATATATATATATATATATATTAGAATATTTCAATAATCATTTATATGGTTCACATCATGAAGATCGTAGATTTTCCACTAAACATCTTATTTATCATATTTAAAATATTTTATCTATCATCTTCAAGACTATAATATTTTTTTCAACATATTCAATAAACATATTTAGATTTAAATAATTGATTATATTCACGAATATCATCTTCCATGGAAGCATCACTAACATCATGTTCAAGGTTATATGTTAAACTATGCTGAGATTCATCTTCAAAATCATCTTTGTCTACATCAATATGCCTATGATTATCATAAATATTATAATTACCTAGTATAAAGTGTATGCCATTATTATTTTAATTGAATACTCCTTTTTGGTTTACAATGCATTACAACCTACCTATAATATTCTCTAAATTAGGATAAAATAACACCTACATGTTATCAAATAAATATATTAGTAAAAGAATAAATTATATATATGCAAATACTTGAACCCAAAAAAACAAAGTAATAATAATTTACAATGTTAAGGAATCACATAAGGATCCTTTCCCTTTAGTAATGCTCTACTAATGTCCATGGAGAATGGACCACTATCCATGTTAAATTTTATATACCTACTATCAATTGAAGGGTATAATGTATGCTTAAAAATCATAGTTTCAAAATTTTTATATCCAAATACTCTTATCTTGTGGATCTTTCCAATGTAATCTACTTTTATTAAACTAAATTTTTATCACTTGCACTTGATCTACTAGATTGTTCTAACAATGATCAATTCTTCTCCTATCAACACTCTCTACATGGAGGAATGAACCAATTGGCCACATTATAGTATGTTTTATGACCTGTTACACAATTTGAAATACAAAAAATATAAGTTTGTGTAAATTAAAATATATATTAAACACAAAAATAAAATATTTATGTATCCTTCACATCATAAAATATTGTTCAATGCATCAACCATGATGCTAGTTAGATGATTATCATGTAAATAATTTAAATAATCATACAATCAATAATCTTGTTAAATTGTATTTAGGCCATGTTGTAAATATGTACTAAGTGGTCAACATGTATATTTCTTGTTTCTAATATTTACATTTTCTCTTTATATGTTTATACCCACTATACATTTATGAAGTATTTAATAATAAATTGATCTATAATATGAGTCTCTCACTCTCACTCTCTCTATATTTGTTGGTCAAATATCTATCTAATTATACAAACATGCGTTTGTGTGCCCTAGACATGATCAACATTGAAATGCCGGAGGAAATAAATGTCCTTCATGCCAATCTCCAGAGGGGGCTAGCTCCCTTACTAAATTATACATCGGTTAAAGTCTAGAGTTGCAGAAAATAAATTAGAAACAACGAAAATAAATGGGAAATATGGCCATAGGCCGAGGATATAGGACTGGGGATAGACTAGCAGCAGGAATTCCACCCAAGTGTTATGAAAACATAAAATAGAAAGGATGCAAGAGAATTCACTTACAGTTTCTTGAAGACCACTTCCAGAATCGTATTCCAGTATTCGTACTTACACCAACAATGCCCAAATTGAGGTGCAAAATTTAAACTTAATAGTAGATAGCAAACACAAATATGAAATAGAAATGCTAGAAAAGAAAGAAATCACACATAGGAACTGCTTGCAAAATTAGAAGCCACAACTTTTATTTATGTAGAAGACTTGAATAGTTTTTCTGCATAATGTCTATCCTTTTTTTACAATGGACAATGATTTAGTATTTATAGAGGATTTTGCCTCTTTTATTAAATGCACATGAAGACAAAATGTTTATATATCAAGGACACTAATGAAGAAATTCCTCCTTGAAAATCTTAAAATTTATTCTTTTGAAATAGAGATCCAGCTTTTAAGGAGAAACCTCTAGGAAATTTGTATATCTGAGTGTTGGTGCACATACAACTACAAATATGATCGTTGTCTTGAGACCACTATTGTTACTAAGAAATTTGCCTTCATTCAGAACATTTTGGAACTCATGAAAATCTCCTTATGAATTTAATGTTGCAGCTCCTTTCTCTTGAAATCCATAATTTTGGTTACTCCTTGCCACAATCATTAAATTCTCTCATTCACCCGACCCAAGCGCCTTTGACTAGTCTCCATCGATGCTTAAACTTTGAGTTTGCTCAAAATAGAGCCAAGGGAAAAAGTGCTACTTCTAACTCTTATTGGTTCTTCTTATTCACACTTTTTATTACAATACTCACACCATTGCGCTCCATGGACATCCTCGTGACTTGACACTCACCTTCTTGTCGTGGCAAAAATCAACTTGGAGAAAATCCAAGTAAAAATAGTTTATTGTACTCCTTCAATTTCATATTTGATGCTTCAAACTATTTCACCTTGTTTAGCCCCTAAAAAAAGGTGATTAAGAGCTTCGTATTTCTCCCAAGGTGGAAGCGCTTCGCATTAGAAATTATTTTCCTTTTAAAATATACGTTCACCCCCAAAAGGGATGAAAGGCATCGTCACCCTCCATCGGAGGTAAACATAAATTTAACTTTTCAATGCCCCATATATTTTGATATTTTCTCAAAAACAAAGTAGCCTTCGATACTTTTATTGAGTCATTCTTCTGGTAGCTTCATCCCAATGAAGGGAGAATGGGCTATTCACCCCTCATATAGGGTGAAAGTGCTTTCAACTTTACATTTTCTTAATGCGTACCAAAGTGGGATCCATGACTTATCTTACATACGTGTTTGCTCAGAGGAAGGGCGGACCTAGCATTGACCTTTCAACATAACCAAAACACTTACCATATCATTTTATTTCGCCAAAACTCGTCATACGTTGTGCTTTTACCCCAAGGAAGGGTAAATGAGACTTTCACCCCTCAACTGGGGTGAACGTGCTATTGACTTGTCAACACCTTTGTAGAAGATGTTCACCCCAAAGTAGGGCGAACGAAGCTTTCACCCCAACTTTAGGGTGAATGCACCCTTTTTAATTGCCATAAATTTTCTTTGAGCTCACAACTATTTTTAGCGCTTCTATGTGCTTTCACCCCAATGAGGGGTAAAAGGGGCTTTCGCCCTTCACTTTGGGCAAAAGCGCTTCTCAGGCTGAACACTTCCTTTTATATTTTAAAATTTCACATTCACCCTAGAATGAGACGAACGCATCCTTCATCCATTTTTTGAGCACCATTCCTTAGTCATACACTTAGTCTTTGGGCGTCATTTTCTTTGAAAATGCTTTGGGCGATCTCAACTGATTTCATAAATCATTTATCTTATGATATCCACTATTTTGAAGCATGAAATTTTGTGAAAATACAAGAAAATAATGACATAAAATATTATGAAAAACACTGTAACACAAATGTATTATAATTACCGCTTTTCAAACAAAACCTTTCAATAAAATTACATCAAAAATCCCAATGTGGCATTCTCAAAATTTCCAACGTTTCAGGTAGCTCAAGGGGTATCCAGTTTGCATGGATGCAAGTGATCCCAAGCCTTTATCCATTAGGCTATTTAGTGGTCCTTCTCTCCAGTTGCTTTGGTTAGTGCTTCAGATTTGGATGCCTTTTTTCATGTCTACTCTTCTGCCTTCTTAGTTGCCTCTACTTCTACTACTACTCAGAGTACTTCTACATACTCTGCTTCTTCTGTTGCTTGCTCCATTACTGCATTTTTTGCTACAGCCTGTTCTTCCTGCTCTTTCAGGCTATTGTGGATAACTTTATAGACTGTGACTACATCGGCCCAAGCATGTGTAGTGAAAAAGTAGGGAACCCTCAGAAACTTGTACACATACCATAGGTTCTAGAAATTCTCTAGGCTAAGGTTCTTTGCATATTGGGCTAGCTCAAACAGTGAGAGCTCCATGCGGGTATACTTCATGAGCGGCAACACCTGTTCCTCTATTATGGGCTCCTCCTATTTATCAATCTCTGAAGTGTCCTCTACAAAATTTTTCCAATATTATTCTAACTACTCCATCGGCAGAGGTTCACCTCATTTATCAGTAAAACCTAGAAATCCCATATCTACGAGAGCATCAAAATGAATCATAGAAACAGTGTGCTATCGCTCGATTGCATTAAGGATTTTTTGGCCTTCTCTCACTAGGTCCATACTTTGGAAGTAGCTATGCAGTGTGACCTTAGAGGTAGACCAAGCATGATCCATTTCACTCAGGGGTGAATATGCATGCTGGAATGAGCCTGGACTTAGATTTTCATAACCATTTCCATGTAGGGTTCCAAAATCTCCTCAGTATTATCATTCAAATACTATCCCAACTAAATTTATATTCGAGCTACCGAGATATAATGCAAAACCTTAACTGCCATCACCACTAGCTTTTCATAATTCTAAGTCTAGCGAAGGCGAGCATCCTTAATTATTTTCAAAGAGAAGCCTGCAATATGTGTGGCATTCTCTTCCAACTGGTTCTGTATGGACTCAAGCTGCACCCTTAGTGCCTGCACCTGCTACTCCAATGCATCCTTTTATTTTTGATGCACTTCTGCTTATTGATGCAAGTGTTCATTTTCTATCACCATTTTTTCCTACTGCACCTTACTCACTGCCAAGGCATATTCAAGTTTGACAATTTTATTTTTGGTATCATAATATATTTGCTTATAATATTTGCCTTATAGATAAACTGAACTCATATCAACCTGTATATTCTCTATTTTCTTTGTGGGGTCAATCCTGGTCAGGTCCTTTGTCACAATATCACAAGCGTAATCACTCAACATAATTTCTCCTTGAAAATTTTGGACTAGGGGAGTGATCTTGGTTGTGTGAACCTCCATGGCAACCAGATCAAAAGTGACTTTCTTGAGAGGTCGAGTTAGGGCAAGTACATATTTCATTATACGACTCTTCAAACATTACAATGATCTAAGGTGCACTCGATTGATTTTATTTGCATCTAGATTTTTAGGTACCACCTTGGGTTTGGGAAGTACTTGCAACTCCAAAAATGGTGTAAAAGGAATGAGGATCTATGAACGTTCTGACTCTAAGGAAGAATAGGAAATATCGATGAGAGGGGCAACCAAAACAATAGAGTGGATGGAAGAACTTGGTTTGGCTATAATTATGCTCACTTGTGGAGGATTTTGTGTATTTACAACCTCATTTGAAGTGGTGGTGGCAATGGAAGAGGAAGGACACAAAAATGGATTCGGTCTTGATGTGAACTAACTGAAAGAAAGGGGGTTCGAAGAGAGGGGAAAAGGAGTAGTATGGAATTGAGGGTTGGAGAAATGGAGTGAAATGGACATAGAAAGCATACCAAAAGGGGGAGTTACTAACGTAGGGACTGACAAAAAAGAACTAACAGTCATTACATACTCCAAAATAGAAGAAGAGGGAAGGAAAGATATACCTTCAAGCATGGGCACCGTGTGTCCTAGGAATAAAAGTGATGATGTGAAAATTTTTTCTTGTTGCTCCCATGCTTCCACTTTGAGGTTAATAATATCCTCTTTCTGGTCCATCAGTTGCTCATGAAATGGGAACAAATGGGCTACACTATCTGGAGAAACTAACACCAACAGATATGGATCGATAGTTACTGCAGCAACTGCAACTGTGGAGACTACAACTACCAAAACAACAATGGTAGATGAAGTTGCGCTAGTCCTTGGTATTTTCGTAGCTTTTGGAAATAGAAGCGCTTCTTGAACAACCTGCTTCTCCAACAAAGGTGCCTTATCTACTTTCCACTTTGCCCATTGTGATCTTTGTTGAAACACATACTATTGTTCTTCTTCCTCAGGTGTTTGTTCCTTAGCTTCTGGGCACTTTGCTTTTGCCATGCCTTCGCCACTGTCAAAATTTTGAAATATTTGAGGTAAAACTTTGGTGAAATCGATGGGTTGATAGGAATTGACATACTCATCATAGACCTCCAAAAATACCTCATCCATATTTAACCCATAAGGTGATGCAATTTTTTCTTTGTGGACCCACATAATCCACCAATTCATATTTTTTCTTCGGTCCAGGGTAATTGTTTGTTCATCTGGCCAAATATCCTTGGCAGAGGAATGTGATATTTATGCACTGCTACGTTGTACTTAGCTTCATGCTCATAAAATTCATGCCACAGAGGGAACACCGTCATGTCTTCAATGTGCCACTCTAAAGCATGTCCATCAAAAGTATTGTGCCTCTCCTGAATATCAGGTCGTAGATAAAAATGAAGAGACTTGACCTTGATTATTTTCAAAAATTTATCCAACAGGTCATACCTCCACCATTGTAGTAGTTCTATCAAATCCAGGTCTTGAAGTGCCATTGTGAGTAGCCTGTTCTGCCCAACCTGGTTTACCTCTATGCTACCAAACTTGAACGGTATGGTACAAGTCATCCTCTTGCCATGCCCTACTCCATACACATCATTGGTATAATTCATTTGGCACACCACATCCATGGCAAAAACATGCTCGGTGGTGAAGTATGAGAGCAAGAATAGCTTACCCATGAAGCCATAAATTCTTATGATGATGCCTTATGTCAATAAAAATTTGTTACCCTTTTCGGTAGTAATAGCTACCTACCTCATTACCCTTGGCACTCTCTCACTTTGGCCACAGATCACCTCAATTGTGGGTCCCAAAAATAGGTGGTTAAAATTGTAGTATGACTCCCTCGATAGAGCGGGATTCCACATATAAACAAACAACAATTCATACCTTTCATCAACCTATTTTACTGCAACGAATGAAAAATATTGATGCAAATAAAATAAGAAATACCAAATAAGAAAGGATGTGTGTTTGAATGAAGTCTCTTCTCCTGTATGCATCTTCTCTAGCTGGACATGCATCTTTTGATAAAATAATTAGCCCAGTTGAAATAAATTGGAATTATGTCCCTTCTCATGGCCCTTGGAGCATAAAACGTCCTTTGAGATATACATTGCATGAGCATCGCTTATCACTTGTGCACTCTAGAATCCATCAGAAGACCAACGACCCATGCTAGCATAGAAAATAAATCAGGGCTTTTGAATTTTGACAAAAATTTCAACAGATGTGAAATCTGCCCCAACTGTAGCTCTTTGATCAACTGCATCTCCATAAACTGGTGCATCATCATCGTAGAAACATATATTTCTTCTTTCTCATTGATGTGCAACATCTTAAAAATAATATCAGATGGAGGCTTTAACCCACATGCAAATGCTTCCCTAAATTCGATGGCAGTGATAGAGAAAAGCACCTCCCCATTGGATTTCCAAATTGACCTGGTAACTGGGTTATAAAATCTAGCAATTAATTTTACCAGCTCTAGGAAAGGGTGTACGGGCGTACACAAATACTAAACTAACTGCGCATGAAAAGGCATAATCAGAGGGCTTTCTACAATCCTTGTCTCATTGTAAATTCTACATCCTATAAAAGTTTTACCACACCCTTGTTGGTAATCATATAATATCCAACCTCTGCCATAGTGTCAGAGTACGGATCCATGTCCACATTTTCATTTCTATGGGTCTTCTTGGACTTTGACCTACATTTTGCTTTCCTCTTCGACTTCTTGGGCTCTACGGTTTCCTTAAATTCTTTGCTTTTCTTACCCATTCTATCAATTCCAGCAACTTGAAAATTTTGAAGACGCTATGCAACTTCAACAAATAACAAACCAAAAATGCATCGGTAGGAATTTTTTTTTTTAAATTTTAACTTTTGAGAAAATTTACCTATGCTCTATTTATAGGGTGCACTCCAGCTATCAAAGTAAATGTAGTAAATTATCATGGTGGACTCGGGAGAAGTTGAGCCTTTGTTCCATTGATAGGCACTATTCCCAATACTGCTGTAGCAATTAATTTTTAAATTTACGATGAAATCCTCCTTAAAATGTGTGCCCTTCTATTGTGTAGAATTTTGAATAGTGTGCCTTGTACATTAAGGTTGCCTTGGAAAAATAAATTCACTACCAGGGGTTCAATGGACACTTTTGCTTCCATCGATGTGAAATTTTATTTCTCGAGGTCGCCAAATCACCTCCCAATGTAAATTCGGGCGCACGTTTTAAAGTAAATGTTTTGAAAATGTGTCATTAATGGGTATGCTCATTTCTTGAAGTTCACCATGTTCCAGAGGGTGAAATCGCTTTGTGAGAGTGCTCTTGATTCCTTCTAACTTTCGCTCCAAAAATATCTTTCACCTATTTGTTCTAATTCATGGCGATGTCTCCCTTTTAAAACACTTACAAGCTTTTCCTTTTTCCCCCATATTTAGAAAAAGCACCTCTCAAAGTTTTTTTATTATTATTTTAAATTAGGGTTTTTTGATCTTTTTTCTTCATTCCTCTTTTTCCTTTCATTTGATTTTTTTCTTCGTATTAAGAAAAGAAAAATCGATTTTAAAAATTAATCGCTACTTTTCCCATGAGTTTTTAAATAAAAACCTTGCTCTCTCTCTCTCTCTTTATATTCCACTGCTTTCAATGAATTCGTTAAAAATACCAAAGCACTCTCCCCTACTCTTCGAACACCTTTGTAGCATTTGACTTGATATGCTTTCGCACCAATTTAAAATATTTAATGGGATTCTTTGTACATGTAGTTGCCCAAAAATCCAAAGCGTACCCTCCGCACCTTAAAAAAATCATATACGACTTTGCCCGTATGAAAGGCAAATGGGAGATTCACCCCTCACATGGGATGAAAACACCGTTGACCGAATCTAACTTTATGACTGTGTTCGAGGTCCCAATTGGCTTTAGGACGAACCTGCGTTCACCTCACTAGAAGGTGAATGGGGCTTTCGCCCTCCTATTTTTGATGAAAGTACTTTTGATTGATTTTTTTTCCTAATTACAAACTTTGGTGCTTTTCATATTTTTTTTTGTGTGTGTTTATTCTATATCAGAACAATAAAAATACTTGTGAATACAAAATGTGTACATATTTACACAATTGTACCTCTTGGTTACCTTATTGAAAATATGCCTTCAGATGAAGACCGTTAATCAGAATCTGAAGATCCCAACCATCCATATCTTGTAGATAATAGGCATTTGCCGAATTCACTGCAGTAAATCGAAATGAACCCTCCCAAATGGCATCAAACTTGTGGTGCTTCCCTAGCTTAGCTTTATTCTCGTTCCATTTGAGGAATAAATATCCCACCTAAAACTTACATTATATTGACTTATTTTTGAATCACTTCTATGTTGCTTTAGTGTGTTCAATGAAATTTTGGTACACTTTTTCTCTCTCTTTCTACAACTGCAACAATTGAGCCAATCTTGTGCTCATTGAATCAAACTCATCATCTTCAACTTTGAACAACTACAATGTTTGGAGGATAGGTAGCTCGATGTGAGTGGGTAGAACTGCTTCTTTTCCATACACCAAGGAGTAAGGAGAGGCTTTAATGGACTTCTTTACTGATATTCGATCTACCCACAAAGCTTGATTCAACAACAAGTTCCAACTTATTTTATTGTTTCCTAGTGTCATTTTTAAAATCCTAAGTAAGTTTTTATTTGTGGATTCGACCAGGCTATTTTCTTATGGGTAATAATTGGAAGACGTCTTGAGATAAATCCTATATTTGCTTGTAAATTTGATGATATTTGCCCTGATGAATGGAGTCCCATTATCTATTACAATTGCATATGAGACCCAATAATGGGTAATCAGTCTTCTAGAAAGTAGATAACTGTAGCCTGATCAACTTTTTTGGTTGGAATGGCCCCTGCCCACATGGTAAAGTAATCAATCATGATAAATATATACTTGTGTTTGATAGAGTAATGAGGATCAATAATGCCAATGAAATCCAAGGCCCACTACTAAAATAGCGCTTCTACTTGAATCGAATGTAGAGACAACGATGCTCTCTTAATCCTACCAACATATCGCTGATAATTATCGCAACTCTGGCTCACTTTATATGCATCTGCAAAGAGTATAGGCCAAAAATAACCAGCCTAAATGATCTTCAATGCCATAGGTCTTCCTGCATAATATCCACTGAAAGAGTGAAATTCCTCCAATATTTTTTGTTTCTTTGAATCCTTCACACACCTGAGGAGCACTCCATCTATGTTCTTATGGAACAATTCGCTTGGTAATAAGACATAATTGAGTGCTTACAATCTGAACCTCCAACACTGTGAAGCATTAAGATATGATGGACACTTACCAGAGGTAAATAATTTTACAAGGTCCTCTATCCAATCACGATCGCCTGTAGTTCGATTTGCATAGTTTATTTTGCTGATGTCCCCATCTTGTACTAGAGCCAATGATTTTGAAGCTACGCTTTTGGTAAATTCTTGGTAGATATCTCATCCATGAACCAAATTAGTCGATCAGATCTCCACATCATATTATTGAATTTTTAAGACCCAACCTGCTCTTTTATCACCTAATTATCCTTAGAGAATGAAGTTTTGAACATCTGGGTGAATAACATAGACTACTATCTTGCTCTATGAAACAAAATGTTGGAACTTCTTCAAGGATTTTATAACCACATATACCTATTTTTCAATGAAATTGTACTTTTCTTGGTGTGGTGAAATCACTTGGCTTAAGAAAGTAATTGAATTTTCATCTCTGTCTTCTTGCTTATTTGTGAGAATGATAGCGTAACTATCTTGTTCACCTACTGCATAGAGGATGAAGTATTTTGAGTAATCTGGGTTAATCAATACAGGTGCTTTAGTGATTATTTCCTTGATTTCTCAAAAATCCTATTTTCTCACTTCTATCCATTTGAAGTCAACATTCTTTTTTAGAAGCTCGGTCATTGGTTTCACCACCTATGCAAAACCAACAATGAACTTTTAGATGAAGTTGATCTAGCCAAAGAACGATTGTAAATCCTTCTTGGTAACTGGTAGTAGCAATTTCAGGAGAGCCTCAGCCCTCACAAGATCAGTCACCAGTCCTTGCAAAATCACATGTCCTAAGAGTTTCCCTTATTTGAAAGCAAAAATAGAATTATTCAAGTTAATGGAAATTCTAAATTCCATATATTTTTCAAACACTTGTCTCAAATGAGAGATGTGCTTTTCCCTACAATGTGAGAAAACCATCATGTTATCAAGGTAAATTACTATAACTCTATTCAACAACTCACCGGAAGTAATGTCCATAACTCTTTGAAATGTAGCGCCAGTATTTGAGAGACCAAACAACATTCTTTGATAGGTGAAGGTGCCCCATTTTATAGTAGATGTCATCTTATGTTGATCTTCATCTTTAACCCAGATCTGGTTATAACCAGAGAAACCATCCGACAATGAAAACCTTTGTGCTCCAGCAACCACATGGAGAATTTGATCAATCTGTGATAGGGGATAGTGGTCTTTAAGGATGCTTGGTTCAGATTTCAAAAATCCACGCAGATATGGATATCACCATTCTTTTTTGAACAAGAACCAAGTTTTCTACCCATGTCGAGTGCTTAATAGGATAAATTATTTTTACCTCCAACATTTTTAATAGCTCTACTTTCATGAGCACTTCAATTTTTGGATTTAAGGGCCATTGTTTCTGTCAAAAAGGCTTGATCCCCTCCTGTAGTTCAATAGTATGCTGGATTACATTTTTATCATAACCTTTTAAGCCATGATATCTCCATGCAATGATGTTGGAAAAATTATAACATAAAATTTTGATATCTTTGAGCTCTTTTGGTGTACAATCAATTTCAACTTTGATAACCTTCTCAGGTTCTAATTATATTTCCTTATATTTCTTCGCATAAACCTTGATTTTGTGTTTATCTACCCTATCATTTTGATCAAACAAACTTTCAAGAGAGATCAGACCCCTACGACTGTGATTATTTTTCAATTGAATCATTCCCTCCATTTCCTCTTCGGCCAATGTCCAGTCTTCTGCACTAGCAACCTCCTTAATCAATAAGTTCACTATCTATTCATCACTATCAAATAATTTCCAATAAATGTTCTTGTCAGGGACTAAGGGTCTATAAATTACCCTCATAGTCTTAGGTTTTCTGACTACTTGCTCTACGAGAGAGAAATTAGTGCCAAGGGAGGCCAAGATATCTGCATACATGTTCTGCTCCCATGGAATCGCCTACATGTTTAATGCTGTAAAGGACTAAAAAAAATACCATACCTTGTTATGGTAGGTCTTCAAGTAGTGATACTTTGACACACATTTGTTTGTAGTATGGTTTATGATGATCTTAGAATCTCCAAATATTTGTAGCTTTTTTATGCCCAACTTTTCATTTTTTTTCAAACCAAGGCATAATGCTTCATATTCGATGGCATTTTTCATGCAAATCCAAGTTAGATGATATTAATAGGTCTTCTGCAACCCTATTCCAGCCCCTACACTATTCTTGCACCTTGCACCATCAAAATACAGCTTCCATAACTAATCAAAGATAGGGTCTGAGAAATCAGAGACTCTTTCTTTCATCTGCTTAGGTTTGGTGATGGTATAGCAATCGATATCAATTTCCACCATCGTGTTGAAATCCATCAATGAGAACTTATCTTCAAGGTGAAGTTCACCAAGAGCTTCTTCCATCCACCTCTTGTAATTCTTCCATCATCATGTTGACTACACAAGTGGACTTTTCTTCTTCTTCCAACTTCTCTATATGAAAAGTGGATGGATTTTCATTATAAATGTGGATTCTTCTTCCCTTGAATGGAATTTCCAAATGTGAATAATCCAAGGAAAGATATCCTCCTAGTTTAGTTGTGAAATCCCTTGAAAGACACATGCTAAAGTTTCTCGATCAACCACCACTACTTCTTGAATGACAGTGATTTATGGTATGCTATGTAGAAAAATGAGCATATCCTTGATTACTCCCACCATTTTGACCAGGGTCCCATCCAACTATAATACACCTAGACTACTTCTTATCTACTCCATTCCCATTACTTCACATATTGCCTTTGGCATGACAATAGTCATAGCACTAAAGTCAATCATACAATTGTGCACGATCCACCCTTCCATTATGAGAGATAAATAGAACAAGGGTGGTCTATTATTTCCAATGGTAGATGTCAATAATGTCTATGCCATCACTATTTTGAAATGAATTTTCTTCAAACCATTTACATATTTGAGATATTCTTGCGCTAGGTCAACTTGTCCAGGTAATTGTAATGCATCATATAAGCTCACCTTTGTAGGAATATCTTCATTTTCTCCACAATGTTGTAACTAGACATACTAGGAATATTCTCTTCTACAGCCTGCTCATACTTGTTCCTATACTATTGAGTAGCTTCTACCCTTTTTCGCTTAGTCAATAATGGGTACTTGAGGCACTCTTTGGCTTGATTTTTGCTTCCATTTTCTCTTGAGAAACTATAGGCTATGGAGCCGATGCCTTTGTTTGTAACTTATCTTGTGATTGTTTGGGCAATAAATACTTTAATAGGATAGGATCTTACTACTTTATTTTTACAGTTAGTGCTTTAGCATCAGGTGCTTTCACTTGTGATTGTCCCTTTTCATTTTTTATTTTTTGTTCAGTAGGAACTTTTAAAGGCTCCATTTTTGCTAGATCCACAATTACCGGCTTCTTCCTAGTCCTCGTAAGGACTAAAACTTACTCCAAGGAAGGGACCATAAAATTATGACCGACTTCCATTATCATATTAACCTATCTATCTATAGAAATTTTTGCTAGTTTCTGTACATAGTTTATATGAACCATACATGTATCTTCTCCATGAGGATCATTGCAGGTTGAGAACCAATATGCTTTCTCCAATATACTAGTTTCTTCATTTGCCAACACAGTTGTGTTCCTTTCAGAGCCCTTACTAGTGGTTGCTTGCTCCCTAGTAATTTATGGTTTTGAAACCTCCTCAACCAAAAATTAGCTTCAGCTTGTTTCTTCTTAACTACCATGATTTTGTTTGATATTGTCCTTACAACCAAATTAATAGATTACATTTATTGTAAAAATTTCATGTAAGGATTAGGATTTGAGGGAAAAGAAGGTGTTGGTAATGGTAAAGGCACTGATGGAGTAGGCAATGACAATGGAACATGTGGTGCAAGTAGCATTGGGAAAGGAACTGATGCTGGAAACTAAGGAACAACTGGTGCGAGTAATTGTATAATACTTGGAGCAGGGAGTTGGGGAACCGATATTGGAGCAATTTGAGGTGGACCTAAGCTCCATGAGGTAATCAGGTACATAGAAAGCATAGGCTATAAAAATACACTTGAATACAAATACTATGGAAGATCGAAAAGAATGGGTATGGTTACCTTCATAGGAAACTTACCTATGGCAATCCAATCAACTTCAACCTTTTGTTCTTGCGTGTACAAATTTGGAAAAGTGTTTACATTGGCTTATCGAAATACCATGCCAATGTCTGAGTTATAGGCCTAGAGATAGTAAAATACAGCTTGCTCATGTGTGGGCCGAAGACCACAAGGAACTCTTTGCCAGCTTAGAGTGAACCAGACATTGAAATCTACTATCTCCTCCTACAGGTGCCTTTGGATATTCATGAATTATTGTAGTAAATAGAAAGGGTCAACTTTCTCATAAAAATTCTTGATTAGTAATTCTGCCAACTTGTCCCATATCGTAATAGTGGTGGGCAACAAGGATCAGTACCAATATAATAGCTTTCCTCTAAGTGATAACACTAACAATATTACCATAATATCTTCGTCTACAATACCGTGAATCATAGCCAAAGAAACCACATCCTAGATATATTCATAAGTAGTTTTACCAGTACTATCATAGGTAGGAAAAACCTTCAACGTTGCTTGAGGAACCAGATTTTTTGCTTGTAAATTCAAGGATCCTAAACTATTCCATGCTGGGAACTACCTTGGTGGTTGTGGCTGCTGTGGAGGTGGGTTCTAAGCCATTTGAACTAGTGTATGAGGTTGAGGTGGGATGCTATTAGTAGTACTAGCTAGACTTGATGGAATGGAGAATACACCAACTATTTGTGAGGATGTTGCAGATGATGTATGGGATAATGGTGATGTACCAGGAAAAGTAACTAATTGGGGATGTTCCCCTAACATTTGGGTATCAAGTTCATAGAACTCGATGGGATATTTATAATTTTTGGCTTTCGATCTTGTGATCATGAATTAAAAATTTCCATGCCTTCAAGTTCGGAGGCTTTTGGGTATAACTGAGTCACCAGATGTTCTAACTCTACAGTATGAAGGTAAACATTGAACCTTAATACAGTTGAAAGTGGAACATTCGGGGTCCCACCGAGCGTGCCAAAAAATGTTGGTCAAATATCTGCCTAATTATACAAACATACATTTGTACGCCCTAGACATGGCCAACATTGAAAGGTCCAAGGAAAAAAATGTCCTCCATACCAATATCTAGAGGATGCTGTCTCCCTTACTAAATTCTACATTAGTTAAAGTCTAGAGTTGCGAAAAAGAAATTAGAAACAACGGAAAGAAATGGGAAATATGGCCACATATTGAGGATGTAGGACTGGGGACATACTAGCAATAAGAATTCCATCCAAGTGTTATGACAACATAAAATAGAAAGGAGGCAAGATAATTCACTTACAATTTCTTGAAGACCACTTCCAAAATTGCATTCTAGTATTCACACTTACACCAAAAATGCCCAAATATAGGTGCATAATTCAAACTTAACAACAGATAGAAAATATGAATATGAAATAGAAATTCTAGAACAAAAAGAAATCACACATAGAAACTGCTTGCAAAATCAGAAGCCACAACTTTTATTTAAGTAGAAGACGTGAATAGTTTTTCTGCAGAATGTCTATTATTTTTTTACAATGGATAATGATTTAGTATTTATAGAGGATTTCACCTCTTTCATTAAATACACATGAAGAAAGATGTTATTGATTAGGGACACTAATGAAGAAATTCCTCCTTGAAAATCTTGAAAATTCATTCTTTTGGAACAAAGATCCAACTTTTAAGGAGAAATCTCTAGGAAATTTGCATATGTGAGTGTCGATGCACATACAACTGTAGCAGATGATCGTTGAATTGAGACCACCATTGTTCCTTAGAAATTCACCTTCGTTTAGAATATTTTGAAACTCATGAAAATATATTTATTAATTTGATGCTGCAAATCCTTTCGCTTGAAATCCATAATTTTAGTTACTCCCTACCACAATCATTAAATTATCTCATTTTCTTGACTCAAGCACCTTTGACCAGTCTCCATTGATGCTTTAACTTTAAGTTCACTCAAAATATATCTAGGAGCGAAAGCACTACTTCTAATTCTTATTGCTTCTTCTTATTCACATTTTTTTGTGCAATGCTCATACCATTGTGCTCCATGGACAACCCCGTGATTTGGCACTCACCTCATTGTCGTGGAAACAATAAAATTGGAGAAAATCCTGGTAAAAATAGTTCATTGTACTCCTCCGATTTCATAGTCAATGCTTCAAAATATTTCACCTCGTTTAGCCCCTAAAAAAAAGGTGATTAAGAGCTTCATATTTCTCCCAAGGTGGAAGCGCTTTGCATCAGACATTATTTTCCTTTTAAAATATACATTCACCCCCAAAAGGGATGAAAGGCGTCGTTGCCCTCCACCCAGGGTGAACGTAAATTTTACTTTTCAACACCCCATCTCTTTCAATATTTGCTCGAAAACAAAGTAGCCTTCGACACCTTTGTTGAGTCATTATTCTGGTAGCTTCACCCAAATGAAGGGTGAATGGGCCATTCACCTCTCATCTAGGGCAAATAGACCGTTCACCCCTCATATGGGGTGAAAGCGCTTTCAAATTTATATTTTTCTTAACACATGTTGAAGTGGGATCCATGCCTTATCTTACATACACATTCGCTCAAAGGAAGGGCGAACCTAGCATTGACATTTCAATGCAACCAAAGCACTTACCATCTTATTTTCTTTCACCACAACTCATAATACGCTGCGCTTTCAACCCAGGGAAGGGTGAATGGGAATTTCGTCCCTCAACTGGGGTGAACGTGTTGTTGACTTATCAACACTTTTGTAGAAGATGTTCATCCCAAAGTGGGGTGAACGAAGCTTTCACCCCAAATTTGGGGTGAACACACCCTTTTTAGTTGCTACAATTTTCCTTGGAGCTCACAACCATTTTAAGCGCTTCTATGTGCTTTCGCCCTAGTGAGGGGTGAAAGGGGCTTTCACTCTTCACTTTGGGTGAAAGTGCTTCTTAGGCTAAACACTTCCTTTTTCATTTTAAAATTTCACGTTCACCCTAGAATTAGGTGAACGTGTCCTTTGTCCATTTTTTAAGCACCATTCCTTAGTCATACACTTAGTCTTCGGGCGCCATTTTATCTGAAAATGCTTCGAGAGATCTCAAATGATTTCATAAATCATTTATCTTATGATATCCACTATTTCAAAGCACAAAATTTTGTGAAAATACAAGAAAATAATGACACATAAAAATATTGTGGAAAACACTGTAACACAAATTTATTATAATTGTCGCTTTTACAAACAAAACCCTTCAACAAAATTACATCAAAAATCCCAATGTGGCATATGTCAAAATTTCCAACAATATCACACTCACACTCACACTCTCTCTCACTCACACACACACACATGTTGTAAATATGTACTAAGTGGTCAACATGTATATTTCCTATTTCTAATATTTGCATTTTCTCTTTATATGTTTAATACAACTTTATGAAGTATTTACACATATCGATGTACTAAGTGGTCAACATGTATATTTCTTTTTTCTAATATTTACATTTTCTCTTTATATGTTTAAACCCACTATACATTTATGAAGTATTTAAATAGAAAATTTATCTATAATATTAGTCTAACACCACACACAAAAAAATAATGATACATATTAGGACACATATAGAAGTTAGTTTATTTAATTAAAAATAAAAGTGTTGGATGTAATAGCCAAAGTAACAATCTTAAATTGGTTATATTTTATAAGAAGGCTCTCTTATAATTTTACATCTTCGTGATCTACATCCCATACACATAGTATCTCTTAAGGTATTCTTCCATGTAGTAAAAAGGATTTCTAAATAATATATCCTTCAATGGTGGAAAATAATGATACATATTAGGATACATATAGAATTTAGTTCATTTAATTAAAAAATAAGTGTTGGATGTAATAGCTAATGTAACGATCTTAACTTGGTTATATTTTCTATGAAGGTTGTCTTCTAATTTTACATCTTCATTAACTACATCCCATACACATGGTATCTATTAAGATATTCTTCCATGTAGTAAAATGGATTTCTAAATAATATATCCTTCAATGGTGGATCCATTAGGATGTGCAGGTTATCTCATACAACTTTTTAGTCTTTATATATATCTATAGATGGAATATGTACCCTATGTTAAAAATACTAGCCAAATTAATATCATCTACAAAATGGACTATTAGAAGCACTTAGGATTTGAGGAAAGATGTTGATAGCTTCTCATTTAATATAAATACTATGTTGACAATATTTTTATACTCTTGCTTGATTCTAGATGCTAAATTGTTTTTTGATAATTATCATATATTTTGGTAACAAAAGTTATCATAATATAATATCAGTACTCAAATATTATTTAACTATAGCATTAAAAATGATTTTTATTTAAAATATTTCAAACCTAAAAAAATTTGAAAGCTGAATTATGACCTTTTTTATATTAGTTGTAAGACATTATTGGCCCTTAAATCTAAATAAAAATTATGTTCTCATACAAAATAAAAATATCATATAGGATCATAGAAAATAATTATGAACAATAGAATTTTAACTAGAATGCCATTAGAAGATTGCTCGAATCAAATATTTTAGGATGATTGTATTGCGAGCTGAGAGTAAGTGCAATTTAGGAGTAAGCCTCACCTTTTTTTTATTTTAGAAATCAATAAAGTGTTGTAATTATGAGTGGGAAGAAAGCATGACTAGGAGGCAAAGTGTGAGCAAGGAGAGAGTGCAACTTCTTGTTTCAGATGTTAGGAGAAACTCAAAAACTAAAGGATTCTTGTGAAGAAAATATAGGTAACATGGTAGGAAAGTCATTTTTGAAAGTCCTAACTAGAAGTAAGGATGCCCTGGTTAGAAGTATGTAAGCCCTAGCAATATATAGTTTGCACATGCTATACCAAAATTTATTATCAAGGATGAGTTGATTGACCATGATATAATGGTTCTTCAAAATAGAGAGTTAATATGTAAGTTTTATGGATACTAACCAATTTGTTTGGAGGTTCAAAATTATATCAAGTGGAAATGGGAATTGAATTCAAATTACTCCATGAGTTTTCTTTTGTAAAATGTTTTTTTCTCATTATCTTATCTATATTAAAAGTCAAGGATAAATAAATGGATGGTGGCCCTCGATTTAGGGAAAAAATGAATTATATTTAAGACCATTGAGTGAGAATGTTTATGTGAATATAGAGACTATTAAGAGGTTGCTATGTGAATTAGGATTTTGTGGAATTCTTATCATCTTATTAATAAGAAAATTTTGAAGAATAATGACAATATTCTAAGGGAGTTCATCTAGGACGAACCACCTACTAAGGAGAGAAGGCATGTTGTATACACTCAAATATATGTTTCCATAGATATTTTAAAATCTTAAATTCATCCCATTAAGATTAAATTTGAATCAAGAGAATGAGATCAACAAATAGATTATAAAAATATTACATTCAAATATCACAAATATTATGAGACCCAATACATTGTTAGAGATTACAAAGTGAAAATGATGGAGAAAGAGATGGAATATTTTGGGTATAAGATAAAATTCAATATGAAGGAGATCATATAATAGTAGAAATTGCATAAGATCAATGATTTTCCACTCCCAAAAAGTGGCAAAAAATCCCATTTGCATCATTGGATGGCAAAGGCCATTATAGTTTGTTTGAATCAACCATTAGATGAAAAAGTAATACAAGGTATGAGTAAGTACAATGTGCAAGTTTAAACTAAAAAGGAGTCTAAGGTGCAAAGTAAGATGAGAAGACAAATTTTAAATCAAACAAGGCAAAAGAGGTCAAGGTTAATCTAGGTAAATCATCTTCATTTACCTCAAGTAGCATAAAATCATCTTCTTGTAATAAAAATAAAAATAGTACAAAGTGTATCCATTACACATTAGAGTTTCAAGAGTAGCATAATAAAAAAAAAATGCATATGGATGATGTCAATAGAAATTTAGGGTTCCCAGGGCATCATAAGAAATTAATTACTATGGACGATCATTGTTGTACTTTAGTATTTTCATGGAAGCATAAAAATGGAAATGTTTATGAGGCTAATATTTATATTTTATATTCTCTAGGGAAACATAAATATTTAGAAGATACATCTTATCATAAAAAATATGAAAATATAGAAAAGATTAATGAAGATGCAACTATTGATGGAAATGAAAGGAGGAGAGGAAGGTCATCAAAGCAAGAACAAAGAGAAAAGGAAATTCAAAGGGATATCTATTTCGGAAGACAAAAATAAATATCATAGTTATTAACAAGAAGTTGGGCTAATCCCACTTATAAAAATAAAAAATGATGATAAAATGGTATTATGGAATATTAGGGGTATGAATAAGACCCCTAAAAAAGAGTTATTAAGGAATTGATAGGTTGTTATAGTCCTAAGTTTATTTTAATACAAGAAATACAATTAAGTAGTGAGAAATGTAAGGATGCTTTTAAAAAAATTTGGAAGATGGGGATTGTCTGGTAGTTCTTCTATAGGAGATTTTGGCAATACTATGATAATGTGGGATAAATGCAAATGGGATGGATAATTGTTTTTTTTTTGTATTTACATGGTGGAATCGGTAGCCATCACGAATCTGGGTAGGCTGTCCAGCTTTTATGGCCGCCATAGTATTTTGCGCTGTCCGCCCTGGAAGCCACCACACAGATCTTCGTGTAGTCCGCCCCTATAACCACCATGCCACAATCATTTTAAACCTTTTATGCCACTGAAATGGGATGGATAATTGTTAGAAGCAAAAAATAGTTTTATTGCTAGGCCATTTTGTAGGAAAGATAAACACATCAAAGTTGGGGTTATATATATATGGTCCAACTATAATTACTCCTTGTGAAATATGTTGGAACCTTAGCATATTTTTTTCAAATATGATGATGGTTTACAATTGTGATTTATGGATTATTGGGGGTGACTTCATTACAACTCTATGTCCTTTGGAGAATAAGGATGGTACTCTTGTATGGTCTAAATCAATGCAATATTTTTTCCTCATTTGTCAATCCAAATGGCCCGTGGGATGCTATTCCTTTAAGTTTTCAATATATGGGTGATAATAGATGCATTGGAAAAACTCAGATAGTAGAAATATTGGATAGATTTTTTTTATCCAACACAATTGTGAACAAAGCGTACAAGCTCATAAATTTTATTGCAAGCAAGATCATATCACAAACCCATTCTTTTAAGATTTACTTAATAATGGTCATCCAAAGCCATTTCAATTTTAGTTTATGTGCCTCCAAGACCTTGATTACTTTCATATGATTATGTTAAGGTGGTATAAAGTAAACTTTGAAGGATCATGTATGTATATGTTTCTTCAATATATGAAATATTAAAAGGGGCAAATGAAGATTTAGAATGCCAAGTCTTTTAGTAACACTTTAAAGAGATTTAGGAAATTGAATCTAAGCTCAAAATTTTTTAAGAGATAATAGAATTAAATAGAATGGACCAAGGTTCTTAGGTGCAATAAAATAATTAGTTTTTAATTATCATAATGCATTAAAAAAGGAGTCATATTGGTTCCAAATCTAGGGAGAAAGGGCTCAAGGAAGGAGATAGAAATACCAAATATTCTCATGCTGCAACAAAAATAAAATTTTATTTTTAATGCATTAGAAATATGTTAAATATAGATGGAAGAAATATTGAGGAAGAAGAAGATATCGAGAACACAACAAAAAATAAATTTATAAATATTTTGTTAAATGTTGGGCAAGATAAGGATGCAAAAGGTAAGCTTTAAAAAAATATTCTATCAATTATCACATAGGGATAAAACAAGAGCTTGATGAAGAATATATGTATGAAGAGCTACATGAAGCAATTTGCTCTTTCCATATTAACAAGGCACTTGACCCCATTGAATTTCCTATAATTTTATTTTAAAATGTTTAGGATTTATTGAAAAGCGATATATTGGCTATGATTGAAGAGGCCTAGAAAATGAAGGCTAGATAAGTGAGATCAATGCCAATTTTATTACATTGGTCTCCAATAAAGATGAGATACTTTTTTTTTTGATAATTTTCATCTAATAAGCCTTTGTAATGACTTATAAAATAATTTAAAATATTATATCAAATAGGTTGAAAATCATTATAGATTGTGTTATCTTAGAGGAAGAAGGTGATTTTGTTCATGGTAAGCTAATTCTTGATGTTGTAATTATTTCATGAGAGGTCATACATTCTCTTCATTCCATTAAAAAACTAGGTATACTTATGAAAATAAATATGAATAAAGCATATTGTAGGGTTTTCTAGAGGTTTCTACATGATATTCTCAAAATGTTTGGTTTTGATTAAGATTGGTGTGAATGGATAAGATATTGTTATAAAACTCCCAAATATTGTATTTTGATCAATGGTTCCATTTTTGAATACTTTAAGTCATTATATGGACTCCACCAAGGTGATTCACTATATCCTTATCTATTACTTATTCATGTTATGGAATTAGGGATAGCTTCCTCAAAGGTAAAAATGAAAAGAAAAATATGATGACAATTTTGCTAGATTATCTCACAGGCCAATATCCCAACCCTAGGATCATAAAAATCAATCTCATAAATCTCATTCACATAATATCTCAAATATTTCACAAAACAAATATTTATTAATAGTCAAGGAAATACATCAAACTTTCTTGTTACAATGTATGGATATTTATCTCCAATATATAATTTTACAAATATCTCTTCAATACTATTAATTTATTGCTCTCCTCAAACATCTGAGATATACATCCTTTCACATTCCTCACATATGATAGAACTTTCATGCCTCTTCACTTTACATCTTGCCACAACTCATGTGACTCTTCACTTGCATATTTGACCCCTAACACCTATGACTCTTCACTCACTTGACACTTTGCACACTCACACTTGCACACTTATCACTTTGAAATATACATTAGACAAATACAAAAACACTTTATAAACTAATATTTGCAATAGTACACAAAGGTACTTTAATGTTATCAAATAATATAATATCGCTAACACCCCCCATATTATATTATTTGATATGAATGTTTTTTGATGTACACAAATGGCTCTGAAATATTTTATAATTATTTCATCGAAGTGTTTTTGTAAAAATATTTGCAAGCTAATCCTCAGTGGAGACACATCTTATCTGAATATGATGGCCCAAAACATGATCTCTAATAAATTGACATTGAGCTTCGATATGTTTTGTTCATTCATGGATCACAATATTTTTGTTTAATTTGAGAGATATTTTATTATCACAATTTAATATTGTATGAGTCTTTTTTATTCCTATATATAATGAAATATATTGTAACCAAAGTGTTTCACATACTGCATCTCTTGTTGCATGATATTTTGCTTTTGAAAGGACCACTACATGTTTCTTACTATGCTAAGAAATAGGTCTTGACCCAAGATGAAACACATATCCTAATGTTGATTTTATGTCATCTACAGATCCAACATAGTTAGAATCTAAATTTCTATATACGTAAAAATTATCATTTCTTTTGTATTTAAGCCATATTCTATGGTTTTCCTGATATACTACAATATTATTTACGTAGCTTTCCAATGACTTTCCTTGGGTTCTTGCATAAAACTAGAGAGACAATTTATAACAAATAATAATATTAGGTCTAGTATTAGTTAAATATAAAAGACTTTAAATTAGTTGACAATACATTATAGCATAAATTGGTGGTAATTTATCACATCTTGATAATTGCAGCTCTTCCTCCATAGGAGTGTCTTTAAGGTTACATTTTTCATTCTAAATTTCTCAAGTAATGATTTTGCATACTTTTTCTGAGTTATTATGATGTCATTGTCTCTTTGAAAAATTTCTAAACCAAGACAATAATGTATAAGTCCTATATTTGTCATTTCAAAATACTTTTCTAGATCCTTTTTTACCTTATCTATCAAATTATTTAAGCTTCCTATGTTAGATTTATTTATGGATTAACTCACAATAAACTTCTTCCAAGATCAAGAATGAATCAAATCAATGCTACTAACAATCTCTCATAACAATGAATAGTAATATCACACATAATATAATTTAAATATGCACAATATACAAATATTACATTAATTATACAACTTGGATATAATGCATGAAGCTTTACCTCCAATTTATCCTTTTCATGAATTTTTAGTTCTCTAACTATTGCTCTCTTCTTTCATCCAAGAGATACATCAATTCATTTTCCTCTAATAAAGACAAAGCTCTCAACTTTCCACATATCATGTGACTCTTCATACTCTCTTAACACTTTACATGTATTATAAAATATAAATAATCTATCAAACTAATATTGCAAGGGGGACAAATAATGTAATATCTCCAACACCCCCCCATATTACATTATTTGGTAGGAAGGCTTTTTGCCTTCAATATTTGATTCTTATTTCTCTTCAATATTTAGCTCTGACTCTATTATGGTTGGATAAATAATCTGTCTACCTTTGGATCAATGTATCTGAGTTATCTTTGGATATCTATCTCTAGGTCACTACCACTGGTTATGCCTCTAGATCACTGCCTTTGGGTCTTTGCATCTGGGTCACTGCTTCTGGATCATTTCCATTGGATCACTGCCTTTGGGTCACTACCTATAGAACTCTACCTATGGATCACCTCTAGATAATCTCTCTGGGTCATCCATTATAAAATTAGCATATCTATAGGATCATCACTATAGATTCTATATTCCAAGCTATTCTTGGGTCTTATTTTTCTCTTTGTTTTCTATGGAATCTCTTTCCATAAGTCTCTTTAATCTACTTTTAAATTTCTTATAAACTACCTTCTATTTTGAATATATTATTGGAATAGGTAAACTCAATCTATGTTATATTTTCCTAAATTAATTCTTCCTTAAAATTTTGAAACTTATTCTTCACTTGTTCTTCAACCTAGTGGTTTTAATTCTCATATTCACTAATTTTCCTTTAATCTAGTGGTAATACTTTTTTTTTGCAACTTTCAAGTTTTATGTAAGCAAAATTTGATTATACTTGGTTTCCTTATATAGAAACCATACAACATTCCTTTCATTTTATCACATTCATTTATATTCATCCATCCACAATTCATTTTTACTATGTAGTTTTTTTTTTCCTTTTGTCGATAAAATATTTATTTATTGTTGGTAAATAAAAGTCTTCATTAATTACCGGGTTTTGCAGGTTAAACCAAAACCTATTACAATATCTAGCCTTCTGCTGAGATTGTAGATCCTATTCATCCTTGAAAATTTCTTACCAAAAATTGTGTTGAATCCCCTACAACACCTTACTAACAAAGCACACCCATACTTAAACATAACTGTAAACATTACTTACATTGACAGGAATTGAAGTTTGGAACTTTGCACTTGTGAAACCTATTGCTTGCCCATTTCCTATTCTCTGTCAAAATATTCCAAGGCTTACACCCTGTTACCTTCATTTCCAATTTGGTATGATTTAGAGGGAAACCCCATAGTTATTACCAGCTCCATGGGGAAAGAACACCCATTCATATTTATCCTTAACGGGTAGGTTTATTTTCATGACTAATAATGTTTTCCACTTCACGTGGCACAGCTTGTGTCCATGTCACCAAACTACCAACATAAACACATATGTTGGCTAATTTTTTAGCTAACCTATTGGCCTCATGGTACACATGACGAGCCCTCCTGTTATGTATTGCCATAAAAAGGATCCTCACTTCATGGATGACTCCCTCGATTCTCCATGGAGGTTTTTTGCCATTGGTTAATAGGTTGATGATGTTCATAGAATCACCTTCAATCATCAAGTTACCTTGAGTTTCTTGGGATACTTGCAACCCTCTCCAAAGGGCTCTAGCTTCTGCTTCGTTATTAGTTCTAATTCCCAATGGTTTAGCAAAGGCCTTGACCAAATTTCCTTGATGATCCCTAATTATTCCTCCAACTCCAGCTCTTCCTGGGTTCTCCTTGGATGCACCATAAAAATTTAGTTTAAACCAACCCTGGGGGGGTGGCTCCCAAGAAATCCCATTTCTGGGATTGGGCAAAGGAATGGAAGGTTTGTCCTTAATACCTAAGGCCCGAGCTAATTGTTTTTCTTGGGGAAGAATTGAGTGGTTCTCATCCACTAAGGTGCTAAGGTTTTCTTTTGCAAAGACAATAATCCTATTGAGGATGGTTTTTGGGTTGTGAATGGTATCCTTAAAGGCTCTATGGTTCCTTTCTAGCCAAATATTCCAGAGAAAATGATGCCAACATATTTTCCATAGGTACTTAAGTTTTAGGCTAACAAAGGGTTGAGGCCATTGATGGAACACTTCGGATATAAGAGCAGGCTTAACCCACGAGATCCTAAAGGCTTGGAAAAGTTCATCCAGGATGGACTCCGCTACCGAAACTCTAGAAACAAGTGTTGGGTTGTCTCCCATCCTGCCCTGCACATGTAGCAATGGTTAGCAATAACCATACCTTTGGATAACATATTGTCCATAGTGAGGATTTTTCCTTGAATCACTAGCCATGAAAAAAAGGATATTTTAAGAATTAAGCCTTTGATCCAAACCAAACTCGGTTGAAATTGTTGACCTTCCACATTGAGAAGCAAATTATAGGCAGACTTAACTGTGAAGTCACCACTTTCAGTCTCAGCCCAAACAATGTGATATTCATCCTCTCCAGAGGGAATAATTTGTTGAGTTAAAATGTTATAAAGCTCTTCAGACTCTGCTTCAAAACCCTGTACTCTAATGTGTTTCCACCTGTTGATATTTATATCCTGCCACATATAATTTGCAACCTTCTTCCCAATATGCTGCTCCATATGCTATTGAATCCTAGCCAAATGAGGATTATGGGATAAATCCTCAGCTCTCACCCACCGATCCTTCCAAAAGTCTATTGTTTGCCCATTTCCTAGAATCCATCTAAGACCTTTCTTGACAAGATCCCTGCTCGTGAGGATTACCTTTCAAAAAGTAGACCCCCTGCTTGCTAAGTTGTCATTAAGGAAGTTCACACCTTGGAGATATTTCCTCCTAACTATGGCAGTCCATTCATTATCGACCTTAGTCAATAACCACCACGCTTGTTTGGCTGATAGAGCTGTATTGAGATGAGCAACTCTCCTCAATCCTTATCCCCCATCAGCTTTAGGTTTGCAAACCTTGTTCCAACCTACTAAATGGATCCTTTTCTTATCCTCAGTCCCTGACCAGACTACTCAATTTTGTGATACACCTTGCTAGGAGCTCTGAAGACTGATAGGAAGTAAACGGGTATACTTTGAAGTGAAGCCATAGTTAAAACTGCTTTGCCTGCTTGAGATAACATATGTCCTTTCCAACATGCTAGCTTTTTTTGGATCCTCTCCAGAACTATGTTCCACATTGATCCTTTAGGTTTCCCCGTAAATAGGGGAAGACCTAAATAAGAGGTGGGAAGGGATGCAATCTGACATTCTATGATCCTTGCTATGCTGTTTTTCCTAGGAATGGGGGTATTGATGAAATAAAATTTACTCTTATCAAAATTCACTTTCTGTCCAACCGCTTCTTCATACATTATGAGAATATTTTTAATCCTTCTTGCCTCAACCACAGAAGCCAAATTCAGTAGCAATGTATCATCAACAAATTGCTGATGTGTCACCGGGGTAGTTAGCGACGTGGCCTTGATACCTGATATGAGTCCAGCTATCGTTGTTGCCTTAATGGTTCTTCCCAAGGCCTCAGCTACAATGATGAACATCATAGGACTTATGGGATATCCTTGTCTTAGACCACATTTACTTTGAAAAAAACCTATAGTAGACCCATTAACCAAAACTGAAAAACAAGGCTTAGAAATACACTCTCTTATTAACTTGACCCATTTCATGTTGAAGCCAAATTTTAATAAAACTGCCTCTAGGAATTCCCAATTTATCCTATCATAAGCTTTTTTCATGTCTAACTTTAAATCCATGACTACTTTTTTGGTCTAAGTGGCTGTATGAAGAGCCTCATGAATAGTAATAACTCCATCTAAGATTGATCTTCTTTGTACATAACTGCCTTGACTTGGATCAATGATAACCGGTAGAACTTTCTTCAAACGGTTGGCTAAAACTTTGGACATAATTTTATAGGATATATTACACAGGATAACCGGCCTAAAGTCAGCCATAGTCTTGGGGTTGGGGCCTTTAGGGATCAAAGCAATGAAAATTGAATTGAAACCCCTTGGAATATGATTTGAACTTTGGAACTCCTTGATTGCGGCAATAACTTCTGCTCCAACAATATCCCAACAAAATTGGAAAAACCATGGTGAAAACCCCTCCGACCTAGGAGCTTTGTCAGGATCCATGTTAAACAAAGCCTCCTTGATATCTTCATCTGAAAAGCTACCGTAAGAGACTCGTTAATCGTTTCATCAATGAGTTGTGGAATGAATTGAAGGAGAGAGTCATTTGCTTGGGCATTACAGGCCCGTTCTTCACCCAATAATGAACTAAAAAAATTAACAGCCTCGTCCTTGATCTCCTGAATGTTTTGAGTTGAGGATCCATCCACCTTAGTTAAATTTCTAATATTATTGTTGCTTCTATTGCTCAATGTGGTAACATGGAATTTTTTTGAATTAGAGTCCCCTTTCTTTAGCCATAATGCCCTTTATTTTTGCCTCCAATACATCTCTTCATAAGCTAAAATATTATAAAACTCACAAAGGGTTTCCTTCTCTTCAGTCCTTGTCACCTCATCATAGGTTCCATTTTGGATTTTGCTTTCTATTATTCTCAATTTTTTCCCCACTGCTCTCTTATTCTCAAAAATATTTCCAAAGACTTCTTTATTCCATATTCTAAGGTTGTTTTTCACCATCTTAAGTTTTTGATATAGTTTGAAGGAAACACTTCCCTGGATAGGCTGCTGCCACCATTCCTCTATTCGTTTCTTGAAGTTCGGATGTTTAACCCACATTGACAGAAATATAAATGGCTTTTTAAAGGAGTTAGCCTGAAATGCCTCCCATAGAATAAGATTATGGTCTGAAGCGCATTTAGGAAGGGCTTGTAACACTGAATCACCAAACATTGTTGTAGCTTCCTTGGATAAAAAAAACCTATCCAACCTTTCTTGAATCAGTTGACTTCCTATCCTCTTGTTACTCCATGTAAATTTGGCTCCTTTTAGTCTTACATCCATCAATTCATTTGTGTTAATGAATTCATTAAAGTCCTCCATGTTCCTTGAGGGTAACCCAGATCCTACCTTCTTATCAGATGGGTAAAGGGGGGTATTTAAATCTCCCCCAATCACCCAAGGAATGTCTTTAAAAGCTTGGCTCAAATGTCCCAAAAAATCCCACAGTTCAGACCGCCCTTGGACATAAGTGGGGGCATAAACATTTGACATAATACAATTCTTATTAGTATCAAAATCATGAAATAATACGTTTAAGACTCTTTCATTTTATTGAATAATACTTCCTTCTATTTTAATAGGATCCCATAATATAATGAGGCCCCCAAATGCTCCTCTCGCCTGTTGAAAGGCCACTTCCCCTTGCTTCCAAATCCTTCTAGCTATAAGTGCTGATTGTGCCGCATCTTTTTTGATTTCTTGAAGAAAAATGATAGTAGGATTCCAATCCTTCCTTATAGACTTCACTATCCTTTGTTTTGGTGGGCTTTTTAGGCCTCTCACATTCCATGATAGAACCTTCATTTAGATTGTTTGATATTTTTTCCCCATCCCCTTCCCTGATCCAAAGGGGGTTTGTCAATTTTGCTATTATCCTGGCCAGGAATAGCTTGCTGTAACAATGTTCTTTGCTTTCTGTTTGCAATTTCTTCATTGATTCTCATTCTATAGTGCTCTGCTATAGATATTCTCCCTTTCTTTCTTTCACTTCCATAATCTATCGGAGGCTTGGTAGTGCTTCTAGTCTATTTTGGACTAAAATGAGGGGGCATATACTATGATAGTCTAGGGCTTGAACCTTCTTCCTAATTTTGGGGGTTTTCAATTCCCTCTTCATCCTCAGCCTTGTTTTGGTTCACCTCTCATATCTAGTTCCTAAACAGGGGGCTTTCCTTTAAGGAACCTTTTACCGTTGGGCTTGTCTGATAAGGGATAATTTGCTCCACTACCATATTAGGAGCTACATTCCTAACTCTTGTTTCCACAACTTCGACTCTTGACTCTATTTTTTCCATGTTTAAACTGAAATGACCTGGCAATTTTTCTTCATTTTGAGCATAGCTTTTGGGGATTTTTGTCATAGCTATGGATGGTCCCCATTTGGATGGGGAGTCTAGGGTTTAAGGAAACTTGACACTAATGGTATCATCCTTACTGTTTTCTTTTTCAACTTCTAGATTTTCTAGAATATCAAACATGTTCAAGCTGGGATCTTTATTACATACCTTATGATTTTTGCCTCCCTCATTATGTTGCTTTCTTTTCTCCTAGATTTTTTCTAGTTCTGTGTTGGCTTGGTCAGCCTAGTTATTCTTAACTTGTCTATATCCTTCCAAGTTAAGATGCGGTCCTTGAAACTTTGGGATCCCTCTCCCATTAGCTTTCCCCATAAAACCTTCGCTCGTGGCTTCCTTGTTTGCAGTTATTGTTAGACATTGGGCTTGAAGGTGGCCCTGGGTTTTGCACATGCTACAAAATGCTGGCTTGTTCTCATACTCCATAGGCTAAATCCTTAGAAACTCTCCATATGCTAGTTCCACCTGAGAAGGTAGATCAAAATCCAAGTTTGCATTTACACAGATCCTAGCATGCGTCAGTCTAGTCCTTGCCCGGGTTGAATGGTCTATTGCCACAAGCTCTCCTATCATCTTTGCTATGCCACTAAGCCAGTACTCATTAAAAAATTGGGCTAGGAGGTTTGGTAAGTGGACCTAAATGGGTGCTATATTAATGTTCTGCTTCTCAAGGTTGAAATCCTCCCCCCACTTCCTCAAAAAGAGGCTACGCCTTCCTAGAAACTAGGGTCCTCCTATCAAGATGCGCTCTACATCATCTTTGTTGTTGAGTCTTATCATAAAAAAACCTCTTGACATGGCTATGATTTCTAAGCTTCCTAAAGTTTTCCACTTTGTCGTGGACCATGAGCGAATAGTCTCAATGTCCGACCTTCCTCCCAAAAACATGCCAACTAAGGATGATGCCTCCATATCCAAGAATCTTTCCATAATCTCCACTGGCACAGTTAACCTGTTATTGTTTGGTATTAGGGGCGATAGTTCACTGACTGGCTCCTTATTTTTTCCTTTCAACATTTCCAAAAAGGTTGGGCCCTTGTTGCCAGATCCTGAACCCCAATGGGACCCTTTTTCTGAGGGTTTATCTGGAGGATCTATACCTTTAGCCTTTTCGAACTGAGCTGACAGGGAATCCTTTTCCTTTCTAGCTACAAAATTCTACCCTGCCTCTGGATCTTCTCCTTCCGTTGGTTCAAAATTCTTGCCTACCATTTTTGCTCCTCCTTCGCTTCCTCCACTTCCTCCACCACTCCTCATATATCCCTATTTATGAATGATTATGTCCTCCACAAATATTATAACTATGTAGATTCCAATATCTCTCTATCTTATGTCCATATACACCACAATGAATACACTTGTTTTTTGTTACTAAATTCATTTTATCTTTCTGTCCTTTATTGCAATTATTTATATCAATCCCTATCATAGATTTGATGTCACTATTTCATATCACAGATTTAGTTCCTTGCTCAATAATGCTAGTATGACCTATATATCCAAGACCTTCATATTTTGATCTTATTCTAATACAATTGGTTCTTTTAATTCATGTTTATGTTTTACTTAAAATTATATCTTTATATCCTATTTTATTCAACAAATTTGAACCAAATCCTTTAGTATACTTTTCAAAACAACCAAATGTATCATTAGACTAATATTTATCAATATCAACACAACTCTGAGCATTACTACCTATATCATCATTTGAATCCATATCAACATCAATTCTGATAGCATTAGCCTTTTCTAAACAATCACGAACTGTATTCAAATCACTTGTATCACATATAGCATCTATTTTTGTAACAGGTTCTTCTATCTTTGTCATGAATTCTAAATCACTAGTGTTATTGCTTGCATTACAATATTTTATTTCATTTTGATAAGAATCATAACTTGCATCTTTCCTTTTTGAAGAAGACCTCTATTATCATAACATGCATCTATCATCAATGGTTTTACTTCTATAGAATCACAACATGAATATGTCATTATGGGACTTAAGTCAATTGTATCACAAGAAGTATCTTTCGTCACTAATATGTTCTCTAATTCTTCAAACTTTTCTTATTTTCTCAACTTAGAAATATTAATAGTGATAATTCCTTTGTAGATTACTATTAGATTTTGATGCAATATGCAATGGGAGATAGCAATCACAAGATGCAAAATAATATGAAAGAAAGTAAATCTGTGAGATGATTGAAATATGCTATAAATAGAAATGATGGAAATGAATACAATGTAGCTATGGAGGAAATGGGCACTACATGAATAAAGCTATTGGACTACATTACACCCATCACCAATATAGAGTGATCTACACAACACTATACTACTACCTACGAATATGCTACAAGATTTTTTTTAAGCTTGTTACAATGAGACCATTTTTATATAGGAAGATAGGTTCCTTGGCCAACACTCTATATAACTATACAAGGGATACCTTGCACATTGACACTTGTGCATTTATTACATTGCATGAAGTAACTAGATAACTTCCCCTTAAAGTAATCTAATATCCTAAGTATGTACCTAGGAAGGTATATTTACATGATCCAAATGATGTAATATACTCTATCTCTAACACCCCCTTGTATTACATTATTTGGGTATTGAAGACTGAAGTCTTAAATGTGGATTTTCTTCCATTGGTGATCTTTGGATTTTTCAAGTTCATCATCTTCATAATCTATCCAAACACCTTTATTGTTATCTTTGTGAGTATGATTGATGACTGAGTAGAGCATGGTGTAATTATCCTCTCATCTTCTTGATTTTGATTCTTCTATGCTTGCATTTGTGGTGTACTGGTTCTTTATTTTCTTCAACCTATTCCTATGAAAATATGTTAGCATTATTTTTGAAACACCACAATATCTTGTGAGATTTCCATTGAGTCTAGGATATATGTATTTCCATGGATTGATCTTGTTGCTTTTATTTCACCTTGATTCATGATGAGACATGTATTTATTCCATCCATATATCTAAAATTGATCATATAGTTATTTTCTACTAACTTGCTTACTGAAATGAGATTGAATGTTAATATAGGAACATACAATACTTTTTGTAGTAGAATATTTAGAAATGATTTACTTGGTGTTACACATCCATATCCATGTATATGATAAGTTTGGCTATCTGCAATTCTTAGTTTTTAGCCTTTAATGAATTCAAGGTAGTCAAACCATTTTATATTTCTTGTCATATGATGATTGGCTCCTGAGTCAATTTACCACATGTTTTCATGCTCTGTAGACTGCTTCCTGTTGGAGCACATTTTACATTCATTATATGATATTCCTTTTTCCATTTGAAGAAGTATAATTTTTTATGGACTCTGAATAAATGGATAGGATTTTATTTTTAGTCTACCTTTTGACTCCCTAATTTAGGACAAATAAACCCTAAGTGAATTATATAAGCTTAATTTGATAAAACCTGTAGTAATCCTTAGGTTTGTAGACTTACTTATAACTCCCTAGTAATGAGTGTATATATATACCTAATGGAAATTTATATTTTATAGAAACATTATATCTTCACAATGGATTTAGAACTTGATAATATTTGGTAGATGCTATTATTATCAATTTTTGTAGAATGCCTTATCCCTAGTATTTTTGGAATATGATATAGTGCTTTTGTAAAATATAGTTCAATTTTAGATTGATCTTGTAAAGTTTTGTAAATATAAAAATCAACTTTTCTAACACCTTATTAATCCTATTGAACTAAGCACTTTTCCAATTTCTTTTACCCCTTTTGTGAAATTTTGAGACAAGAATATTATAGATTTCCAACCTTAGCAAAAATATTAATAACCTCTTTTAATATCCCTTAGTATTTTATTTTAGTGTTTCTAATTTTTAATAACCTTATTTGGTGTTGTAACCCTTATATCTCCCAAATATAGAAAATTAGAGAAAAATAAAATTTGCAAATATTATTAATTTGATTTTTATAGTAGAAACCCTTATTACTCCAATGTTTAATATTGCAAATATTTAATTAATTTGATATCTTAATTCCCTTTTAATTTTTGCTTTCATTAAGTTTTATTTCTCTAAGTTTGATTTCTCTAAGTTTCAACCTTAGTATATAATCCTTATATCTCCTAAGAATGAAATCAAACTATAATAGGAATTATTCCTTACCCTACAACATTGATGTCTATAATTTTTAAAGTAGTATATGGGCATGAATGACAGTAATGCCAATGTATTTTTCCTTGGATGCTTCAACCAATGGATAGCCTTAGATTTCTCTTGGTTTTGGAGCTTGAAAAAAGGCACCCAAATTCTATGACATTTTGGATCCTTTTGACTAGAGATTTAAATGCTCTTTCACTTTCCTCCACATTGTAATTCGACCATGTATGAAGTACTTTGAATGGATATGCATACTTCAAATATCCTTGTTCATTGAAACCTTTAAATAGAGTAATAATCTTTGCAAATATGATAAGTGGCACAACAGTTACACTTTATAGGTGTTTGAGTAAGAGATGGGACTTACTAAGCACTTGTCTTGCTCCTGTATGTAACGTAGACATTTTAGTATTCTTGGTGAGTTATTGAATTCATATCCAAGATGGGCGCTCCTAGAATATACCAAATTTTTACAAGTGATGCTCATATAAATGTAACCTCTTCTTTATTCTTTGTAACTTCCCCTTGTTGAGAATTTGAAGTAATCCTTTGTTTCTTGGATGTTATGAATGAAGATGACACATTAGGAGGTTTATACCAAGTGGTACTTTACGTGTAACTCTTTGTTATAACACTCCAAGATGAATAATATACCTCTTATTCCCTTTCATATGCTTATTATTTTGCTTGCTACGTTTCTTGGAGAGCAAGTAACTTCTTTATTTTGTAGGTGCTTTGATGAGGATGTTGGATGGCACTAGCTGTGATGTATTTTGATTCTATGGAGCTTCCAATGGTAGTTCTATAGCTGATCTTGGTGCTTCTATTGGTGGATGTTTTTATCCAAGCTTGAAACCTTGGATTTAACACCTGTTCTTTGTGATGATTTTGTCCTTCTTTCCATATTTAGTTTTGATGGCTTCTTTTCTCTCTTTTTAAACCTGTTATGTATTTCCTTCTTTGTAGATAATATTGCTCTCAAATATGATGTTGTTTTTTCCTTGTATTATCCCTTGAAGGCTTACAGGTTCAACTATCCAGAATGGAGAAGATGTGAGCCTTTTGAGAGCCTCCTTTACTATGCTCGGAGTGTGCTAGTGTCTATATATTTTAACCTTGTATAATGTGCCTTTGTGGCACCTCAAAATCTACCTTATCACCTATGTAAAAAACCTTACAATGGTGCAACAATATGTAATAATTTTGGGATATAAAAACATCCCTTTTGCATATTTTTGCACTCCTGCTTTTCTGATTTTATGGTATATTTTTGGAGAAGTTCTTGTGAATATGCAACTCTCCATTTTGTTAGTTTTATGAACCCAAATTATAACCACTTTTGTAGGTGCAATATAACACCTATAGTAATTTGAATCTGAGACTCACCAAGTCTCTATTTGAGGCAATCCTTACTGATTTTTTGTGGCTATTTTCTTCTCAAAAACTTGGAGGATTGATCTAGTTTTTGGTGGCTTCCTTTGGCCACTAAAAGTTATATATTTTGGTGCACTAAGGATGTCTTTAGACACTTGATACTAATCTGATTTTGTGTTCTTCTCAAGACCACAAACACTAAGATTTTTGAGAGTAGTATAGTAGTGCAAATGAATCCACTAATATTTCACTTTTTATGCACTAAAAATCTCTCCTTATCACTCCAATAAAATATCAAAATAACCTATAAGTACACTTAATCAATGTACTACAACTTAATCAAGAATATTCTGAAACGAATCTTTAAGAATTATTCTGTAATTTCACTATAAACAAAGCTGTAGGAACTAGTTTTCTTTTTATTTCTGAAGTAGATATTTAATAGTTGATAGATAGTTGTAATTTTTTAATATAATAAACTCCAAAGATAATGTGCAAATGAACCTTAAAAGGAGATTTCCATTTTTGTAATTTTGAAGACTGTAATTCAATTTTTCCTCTTTTGCAACTCTTATCCAATATAAGGTGCTTTAACAAATCTGATAAGTAATTTAATTAATGAATCTACTTGCACCAATAGTTTCTTACATTTTTGAAAGCTTTTGTATCTCTTTTGCATTTTATGTAGAGGATGTAGATCTTGGTCTCTAAGATCACCAAGTTGCTGCTTTGAGTAGGATCTCACTGCTCCATTTCTTATTTACCAAAAAGTGGTCTCAAAATTCCTTTTACGAGCCTAGGTTTTGGTGATTTGATCCTTCAAGAAATATTCTCCCTTTGTTGTAGATTTGGAGAATTTTTTTCCTCTAAAATGGTGCCTTATTAATATGAGAGGTAATCTTAAAATATATCAAATTTGGTAGGCTTCTCCTATCTTTAAGTCTTCTTGTCAAATTTTAACTTCAAGCATGATCTTCTTCTCAAGATTCTGAATGTCTTGAGGTCTTATGAATATTCTTGTAATATTTGGAACTCCTTTCCACATTCTTATTTTTCTTATGGGCTTGTTGTCATATGGTGACATTTATCCCAAATATTTCACTATCTTCTCTAGTGAATTTCTCTAATGAGTTCTCCTCGAAACTCCTTTAATGATTTCTTTAGTAAGGCTCTCCAAGCCTTTTACTGGATGCCTTTTGAGACCTATCCAAGGTCTTTTGATCTTGCAGCTTCTTTTGGTATTCCTTGAGACCTTTTATTCAACCTTCTACTTTTGGAAATATTGGTGGTGAGATCTTCTGGACATCTGATTCTGCTGCTTCGAGATTCTAGCAACACTCTCCTAGTCCTTATTCTTCTTCCAAGAATGGAAGTTATTCAATGAGATATTATCCTGATCTATTCGGCTTCAATTTTTCTTCAGGTGCTAGATTGATTCTAAAGAAGATACTCTTCGTAACTTTATTATAGGAAGTTTCCCAACTCATTGAATCTCCTTTCCTTGCAATAAGGTATTAGTACTAAAATATGAATCTTCTTCTGAATCAAATAATCTCTTATGGATTATTATTTAGGATCAAGTATTCTATGGTATTTTCTTCAGTATTAAGGATTCTATGGAATTTTCTTTAGTATTAAGGTTTTTGTGGCATTTTCTTTAGGATTAAAGCTTTTGTGGCATTTTCTTTTGGAACAAGGCTTCTGTGGCCTTTTTCTTTTGGATCAAGGTTTCTATGGCCGTTTCTTATTCTATGAAGTTATCAATCTAGCAATGGAGATCTCTAGTATCCTAACTTCACCACAACTCTTCTCCAGGAGTCTTCTTCTACAATATTCTTTTCTTGCACAAGGAACTAATCTTTGCACTATGAAGACATGCCGACCTTCAGGTAACAAAGTTGAAATCTCCTAGATTTCTATTATAGGAGGTTCCCTAATCATTTGAGAATTAATTTTCTATAACAAAATAAACTTTGGGCAATAGTTAACAAATTACAGATATCTTGAATGATCTTCACTAGTTTATTTTTCAATCTAGTGGATTTAATACTGAGTCCTAGTCTTCACAAGTTATTCCTACAACTCTATGGAAAGACTCTAGCCAAATGTAATTTTAGTATTTCTAAACTGAGATTTCTTTCAGTCCTCACTTGTGGCTCTCTCTAATTCTATCACCTAAATGCTTCTGAGAGTTTTTGACAATGGTTGGTCCAAAGGTGCATCAAGTTGACAAAAATTGCAGGCTTAATGATAATTGTGGGTTTCCTATTGATCTACTATAGCTAGATCTATCGTGGCTTTGATACCACTATTAGCTTTTGATACAATATGTAATGGGAGATAACAATCACAAGATGCAAAATAATATGAAAGAAAGTAAATCTATGAGATGACTAAAATATGCTATAAATAGAAATTATGAAAATGAATACAATGTAGCTATGGAAGAAATGAAAACTCCATGAATAAATATACTGGACTACATTGCACCCTTCACCAATATATGGTGATCTACACAACACTATGCTACTACCTACGAATATGCTACGAGCTTTTTTTAAGCTTGTTATAATGAGGCCCTTTTTATATAGGAAGATAGGTTCCTTGGTCAACACTCTACCTAGTTGTACAAGGACACCTTGCACATATACAAGTTGCACATTGACACTTGTGCATTTATTAAATTACATGAAGTAACTAGATAAATTCCCCCTAAAGTAATCTAATGTCCTAAGTATGTACCTAGGAAGGTACATTTACATGATCCAAATGATGTAATATACTCTATGTCTAACAATTACTCTCCGTAGACTAACATATATAGTAACAAAATCTTTATAGCAATAATTAGCATTATTAAGAACACTTTGTATGTATTTTTGAAGTATTGACAATTCCCATTTTTGCCTATTGTTCAAAGCATTTATTTCATCAATAAACTTGTTCTTCAAATATTTAATCATGTCCTCTTGTCTTCTATTCTAATCTTTGAGGACTTCATTAGAAAGTAATGCCATTTTCATGATTGTTCCTATATCATAAGGTAATGTGAAAATATTTTTAGAGTCTTCAAATGATTCTTCAAGCTTTGAATTTAGATAATTGTGAAGCATTGAAAATTTTTCATCTTTGGCTTCTCCCATGATAGTTTGTAAGATTTTATTTTCCTTCTTTGATGTATCCTTTTGTCCTTAAATTTTTGGTATCATGTATTTGATACAATATTTCAAATTTTGCAACATTTCATTAGTTTCTTCTAATGAGTCATTTTCAATGTATATTGGTTCTTCTTGAAGACATAGGTTCTCTATTTCAATGCTTTATGGTTTTGAGTTTCTAGTTTTGAATCATTTGTTTTCTTTTTCATTTCATTTTTATTTGCCATGTTCCTTTGAAGTTGACTACCTTATAACTCCCTAGTTTTTGAATGATAGACTAAGAGCAAATTTTCAATTTTTAATCTTTATGTTGACAACCTTATGTCTCCCAAATTTCAAATTGATTCTTCTAAAGGCTTCAAAAAACTTCCAAAAATATTTAATAATGTCTCTAAGATTTTAGTTTCTTAAATATATGCCTTATCTCTCACTTGAAGTAATTAATCTAACTTTAAATAGATTAATTAAATGTAACCTTAAGGAAAAAAATTAAACTCGCTTAACCTTATACATAAAAAAAACTAGAATAAATCAAACTTTCATAATTAAATTTAATGATAAGACTCTAATAATACATTATTTCTCCAACTTAAAGCTTTAAACTTTTCAAAATATTTCTCTCCCTTCTAAACTCATTAACATTAATTTGATTTTTCAAAGATAAATTTCAAAACCTAATTGTACCTCAAAATACATGACGACTCAATTTTTTTGTTTACCTCCTTTTTGACATTTGTTATTGCTTGCATTTATTCTAATGGTGCCACCACATGAATCAATACTTCTGATCTTATATAAAACTTCTACTTGACTTGCCCGAGCCTATGTTAGATGTATTTTTCGTAATATTGCCTACCAACTAGCTGTTACTACGCTTGAATCTTACTTGTGCCTGATCCTTTAGGGGATTTTAGGTGACAGTTATACCACTGGAATATCACCTATAATGGCTAGCTATCATCTAGCTACCCATTAATTATATATATTATATCCATTGGTTTCATATCTTGCCAAATATGTTGTATTATCCAAGTTTATTGCATCCACATCTGTTCAATGATTCACAATGTTTTATGCATTAGAAAATGAGTGCATTGCTAGAGATATTACTGTCTTGGCAAATCCAATACACTATCACCCTTATATATTTGAATGAACATTCATTCCTTACTCACAATTATGCCTTTGCACTATTGCTTCTCCTTCCTTACAGAGATATCCACACATTCATAGATTTCACATATTTAGGTACTTTACTTTTAGATTCAAGCTCCTTAGGTGTTATCCAAACTTTTGTCACATTATAACTTTTCATAAACTTTGAATCTCATTGAATATGGTTGGTGCTCCTCCTTCCAACATGACAAGTGGCACTCTCCAACCTGAATATTGTAAATTTGATTCCTTCCTTCAATAACACTATAAATTATCCTTTGCAAACACTTTTCTAAGAAATAGCAAAATGGATCTTCACTATCTCTATTCTAGTGAACTCTTCGAATTCGTATGCCAATATTTTATCTCCCTTATGGTAGTTATAAATATATACTCCCAACCTTTGTTATGGTAGTTACAGACTCAAATAATTGGCCTCTTTCATTCTTCTTTCAACATATCTTCTAACTCCTCATGATGTCTCCTTAGCATCTAGCGCTCAAAACCTCTTTCCAATGGCATTCTAACTTCACTTGGATAATGCTTTTCCTTGGTGATCTAGTTCTCTTTCGGTGGCCCTTCAACTATGTATGGATGATGCTCTTCTCATGGCACTCTATCTTACTCCTTTTATGTTGCTTCCTAAATGTTTTGGCTTGCTCTTCTCCTAACTCATTGGCTATTCTTCTTACTATGCCTTGCTATATTTTTTCAAAATTTTGAATTGCACCTTCTATGTTTTGAAGCTTTAATATTTTTCTCTTCTTTCTAGCATGTAAATCAACTTTCTATTCCTTCTAATACTCTATATTTCTGCAGCTTGATGCAGGTTTGATAACAATGAAGAATGCTTGGATAAAATTTGAAAAACTTGACTTACAATACCTCCTTTCTTGTTGGTTTTTACTCTTGGATATAGCACTTGTAAATATACTATAAACAAATTTTTTATGCTTAAACGAAATGCAGTTTAGACATATAAATTTGCAGTCTTATTTAAATCTCCTTCTAGCTTACTTACTTTATTGTTGTCCAAGCTTGTAGAAATTTGTAGCTTATCTTCTTTACAAAATACTGCCCAAATTCTATAAAACTTGTAGCTCCTTTGGTCCTTAAAAATATGTCCAAATTGAGCTCTTATATCCTTCCAATATGCTATCCAAAACTCTATAATTTGTAGCTCCAATTGCTGCCCAAAAATATTTACCTTCTTAGTTTTAATTTGTTACCTCAAAAATTCTCCTCTCCCCTTCCAAAAGACTTCCAAGAAACTCTAAAATTTGCAACTCAAATACTTCTTCAAATGCTGTCCAAAATACTTTCAAATATTTCCCTAAACTTATATTCCAAAAATAAGCAATCTCCTTCCTCACTAATCAACCTTCAAAATATTAATGGCTGTCTTCAAACTTCTCAATTTGGTGGTATCTTCTAATTTATTTCTCCGCCTTAACTCTCACTGAATTCTATCTCCACATTTGACCTATTTTTTGGCCTTTCTTAAAGAATATAAATGTCTTGAAGTCTTCAAAAATAATTTCCAAAAATTTGGTAAACATTTTTCCAAATCCTTTTTTTTTGGGCTTGTTTTTGGATGGCGATAATTATCCCAAATACATTTTCCAGAAGCTTCTCCTTCTAACAGTATTCTACCTCTAGCTTTATCTAAATCTCCTCCAATGGCCACTTTCCAATTCTTCCTTATGGCTCTGATACCACTATTAGCTTTCTTGATGGATTAACTCACAAAAAATGTATTCCAGGACCAAGAATGAATCAAATCAATGTTACTAAAAATCTCTCATAACAATGAATACTAATATCACATTGAATATAACTCAAATATGCACAATATACAAAGATTACATTAATGATACAACTTGGTTACAATGCATGGAGCTTTACCTCCAATATATCATTTTTCATGACTTTTCAGTTCTCTAACTATTGCTCTCCTCTTTCATCTGGGAGATGCATCCTTTCATATTATTCTAATAAAGATAAAGCTCTCAACTTGTCACATATCATGTGACTATTCATACTCTCTTGACACATTGCATACATTATAGAATATAAATCATCTGTAAAAATAATATTGCAATGGGGTCAATTAATGTAATATCTCCAATATCCTATGATTATGATATCATCAACATATACCACAAGAATATTTCTTTTTTATCCAACCTTTTTTGTATAAATATTTGAATTTGATGCACTCATTTTAAATTGTGTTATAGTAAATGATCATTAATATTTATATACCATGCTCTCGATATGCTTGTTTTAATTCATATAATGATTTGTTCAATATGTAGATCTTTGTTCCTATTATTTGATAAAAGAACCTTCTAGCTAAGTCATATATACCTCCTCTTCAAGATCACTATTAAGAAATATTCTCTTAACATCCATCTGATATAGTCTCCACCCGAATTATGCTGCCAATGCACTAATTATACAAATAGTAGTCATCCTTGCTATAGGTGCAAATGTTTCTTCATAGTCAATTCCTTTTATTTGAGTATAACCTTTTAGAACTAGTCACACCTTGTATTTATCAAGAGAACCATATGCTTTGTATTTATCATTGTAGACCCATTTACACCCTATTGCTTTCTTTCCCTATGGTAGATCAACTAGATCCCATGTTAGTTTCACTAATCCTTCCACAATTTGATATCTTCTCATTTCATTCAAAGAGGATGCACTTATATGTCCTAGCCTTTTAAGCAATTTTTTTATTTTATTTCTAATGTTATTACTAATAGAACCTTATTTGTTAATGTATTAAGAGTAAAATAGACCATTTATGTAGGAATCGTAGGCTATGAATTTTCCTTGTCTAGTAATAATACATTTATTTTTTTTTCAATAACTTTAAACTCAACCACCAAATTTTGATCTAACATTTGAGATACTGAGAGTAGATTAGTAGTTAATCTTAGCACATATAACACATTTTCAATTATACCTTTTACATCAGATAAATTGATTAATATATCTCCTATCCCTTTGACCTCATATGTTTTATCATATACTATAGCAATTGGTTTCTCATATTTTTTCTTAAAAATTATTGAATCATTTTTTATTTCTAGTCATATGTATGCTTGCTTTTGAAGTCAATATACCAATGATTTGAATTTGTACCATATTTTTCTTTGAACATTGTCATGACTTTCCAATTATGAAATCTTCATTTCTTTAACTTTCAATATTAATCAGTCAATTTTAAAATATCATTCATCATCTATTCAATCATTCCATTAAATTCAATTTTCTTAATTCTCCTATATCTCCCACTATTAATTTATTCCTTTTAATTAACTTTCCAAGTTAACTTTAGAATGATAAATTTTTAAATTTATCCAATTAACCTTATAACTCCCTTAATTAGTCAAATATGCCTAAAATAAACCAAATATGCTATCAGACCAAAAATGTAGCTAAAGTATAGTTATAGTTACTGTGTTCTCTTTTACGTGGCAATTGTCAATCAATTAGGGTGACATTTCACTTCTACTACCATACCCAAACCTTTCTCCTTCTTAGGCACAAACATTACTTCTAAAAATATGTTGCCTTGTAAATTTTGAGTGGTTTTGTTGTCATTGATGTCAAAAGAATATTGGTTTAATTTTACCATCATTAAGGACATCAAGTGGTTTTTCCAAAAGCAAGAAGATCTTGTAAAAGAATAGGATATAATATTTATTTTTAATATTATATGCGTAAAAAGGGTCCAAAGGATGAAAACCCAAGGAGAAGCAAGTTTAAATTAAATAATAATATTTTATTATTATAATATTGCGGGCCAAATATCAAGACAAAGAAAAACGAAGTTCAAATTGAAAGGACCCATGAGAAATTAATTTAAATTAAAATATTTTAATTCTTGATTAAAATTTTAATTTAAATTAACATTGGAGGCAAAGGTTTTTAAATTTAATATTTAAAAACTAAATTTGAATTTTTAAATTCAAAATGGGTTGATGTGAGAAGTAAAAATAAATGTGCATATATATAGGAAATAAATTCCATTTCCTAAAGTTGAACTTACACCTTCGAATGCGAGAGAGAAGAGGAAATCGAAGCGCTGCACCCTAGGAAGAAGATAATTTGCATTTCGAGGAAGATTGAGAGAAATGAGGGAATAAAGGCAGTAGGGTGAGTTGACATCCCACCGATGATGGTAGCACAGGTGGAAGTTGGAAAAGTTCTAAGGCTTGCAAGGAGGAGATCACGGTTTGATCCATGTGATTGACATTTTAGAGGAAGAAGCCTTTGTTTTGACTTGCTTGGTGTTTTTGTGAGGCAGTTTTTAAGGCAATGTGCACCATTTGTCTCATGTGGGCACACAACCTACTTGATGGCCTAGCTTGGAGCTAGGGTGTTGGAGAGGGCAATGTCATGGTTTCAATTTCATCGAATATAACTTATAGTGGGTAGAACATATTAAAGGTATGCTATTAAATTTTTTCTCCAAGGTGTTGAAAATTGAAATTGCTTTGAGATTGTCATGAGTGCTAAGTGCTTGGGGGAGTTATAAGGTAAAGAAAAAATTAAAATATTTTATTTTAATTTTTAGTGATTGAAACTTGTTTTATAAAGTGTGGATATTATAAGGTGTATAAGGAAGATTGTTGTGCATTTTGTTATAAGGAAATTATTGAGTTAGATTGTGTAAGTTTGGATATTATAAGGTGTATAAGGAAAATTGTTGTGTGTTTTGTAATAGTGAAATTATTGAGTTAGATATTGTGAGTTTGGAGATTATAAGGTGTACAAAAGGATTTTTTATTTTATGAAAAATAATTTTTGTGAAAATTATTTTGTGGAGATCTTGAGATAGGTTGTGGCTACCTAACCCTAGTGTTGGCAAAGAAAATTTGATTGTGGTTAAGAAAAGTTTTGAAGACATATCTCCATAAAAATAAAAGGTATGGGTACATCTTCCTTGTGAGTAAAATATTATTGAATTGGATGTTGTGAATGCTAAGTTGGAGTGAAAAGGTTATTACTAGAAACCTTATTTGATAAGCATTGTTAGAAATATTGAGTGAGCCTTCATGTGCATGATTAAGGGTTTGTGAAAGATCATGAGTATCATTGTTATGTGAGATTTATTTGATAAACATTGTTGAATAAGATTTCATTGAGTGATTGGTTGAGTGGAGTTGATTGAGCATAATTGATTGGAAGTATTGGAGTGATAGTTCAAGTTATGTGAAACAAATTGTTCTTTATTTCTGGATTGAGTTGAAGAAAATATTGAAAGTGATTAAGCATTGTTGTGAGTGAAACATATTGAGTCTCTAACAATTCTCTATATGTTTTTATGGTAAAAATAAGAGAGATATTGAAAGTGATTGATCATTGTTGTGAGTGTGAAGCATATTGAGTCTCTAACCATTCTCTATATGTTTCTATGAGATTAAACAAGAATATGAGTGAAGCTTGTTTATGTGATTGAAGAAGTTTTCTATGATAGATCGAATAAGCTTTTGTGAAAGCTTGTGAGCTAATTTGAGTAAGTCCTAGAGTGGAGATAGATTTGTGTGAGATTTTATGGAAGCTTACAATCAAATTGAACAAGTTCTAGTGAGGACTTGTTGAGCAAATTTGAGGTAAGTCTTGGTGAAGACTTGTTGAGCAGATTGGACAAGTTCTAGTGAGGACTTGTTGAGCAGATTTGAGGTAAGTCTTAGTGAAGACTTTCTGAGAATATTGGACAAGTTCTAGAGAGAACTTGTGGATATATTTGAGGTAGGTATTTGAGTAGACTTGTGAGCAGAGTTGATTGATTGATTTTTTCAAACCTTGAGTTAAGATTTGGGGAAAATATGCCAAAGTTGATTTGTGATTGGATCGAGCTTTTTGTTAAGGCTTGAGGATAAATCTGAGAACTATGTTTAATGTATATTTGAGATAGATATTGAGCAGATTTGTGCTAGTCTGAAGGACTATATTTAGTGCATATTTGAAATAGGGATTGAGCAGATTTGTGCGATTGTGTTATGTGCAAATTTGAGATAAATATTGAGCAGATTTGTGCTAGACCGAAGGATTATGTTTAGTGCAGACTTGAGATAGATATTGAGTAGATTTGTGCTAGAACAAAGGACTATGTTTAGTGCAAATTTGAGACAAATATTGAGAATATTTGTGCTAGATCGAAGGACTATGTTTAGTAAAAATTTGAGACAGAGTTGAGAGTAAGATTTGGAGGTGATAGAGCAGAGAACAATAGTCTCCAATGGATAAAGATCTATTAGCCATGATAGTGAGGACAAAGATATTCTAAGTGAGGATAGAGTCTTCTATGGATAGAGATTCACAAGCCAGTGTAGTGGAGACAATAGTCTTCTAGAGGATCACCAACCAGAGCAAAGGAGGAGTTATCTTGTGGATAGAGATCCATCAATTAACTTAGGGTATTGGTGTCTCCTATGGATAGAGATCCATGAAATTGATTAGGGGATTGGTGTCTCCTTTGGATAGAGGTCCATAAACATTGTAATAGGGAAAGGATTCCATAAATATTTGTTGAGAAAATTTTAGTGAAATATTTTCTTCGTGGAGTAGCCCACATTGGGTGAACCATGTTAAATTGGTGTCTCTATTGTGTGTGATGATTTGTAAATTGATTTGGTTACTGATGTTGATATTGCCATTTATAATATTGGATATTACTATTTGGAAAAGAAAAGTGAAAAGTGATCTTATACTATTCACCCCCCTCTCAGTATAAGCTTGTGTTCTTCAATTAGTATCATAGCTGGTTCCTTTGAAAAAGGTTTAACAACTTGAAGGAATATATTACAAGAACACACATGTGCAGGAAATGTAAAAGAAGAACCATGAGATCTAAGAAAAAAAGAACACACATAGCTATAGAAGATGCTATAGTGGAAGAAGGATTTGATCCCTTTCTTAGCAAGATTGTTATTAAGAAAATGAAAGAGGAAAACTTTGTGGATGTGTTGAATATGGTAAAATTGATCACATGGCACTTTATTATCCAAAAAATGGGTATGATAGTAGTGTAGAGGAAAAGGAATTTGATTTTTCTCTCAAAAAAATTGTTTCTCTAGGAGGAGAAGTGGAAACAGACTCAAGAGATGAATCAAGCAGTGGAGAAGAGACTAAATGGATAAAGTTTTGTACCAGATGTGGGAAGATAGGTCACCATGCAACTTATTTTCCACAAGATGGTGAAGAATGTTTTGTTTGTGGTCAACTTAGTCATGATGCAGGTTATTGCAATGGGTTTAGTAGCAGTGAAGATGAAATGGAACTCAAGGAAAACAAGCACAATCAAAATAGGTATGAAGAAGAAACTCTACTTTTGACAATAGAAGAAAATGCTCCTATTGAAGACCAAAGAAAAGAGAAAAATTTAGAAAAATAAGAGGAAGCCACTCTTAAGGAACTTGTTGAGTTGAAAATGGAGAACTTAGAATTAAAGGCTCAAATACAAAAGGATGAGAAATGTAAGACAAATATTTTACAAGATCTCTCTGACTTGAAAGATAAGATTGAAAAGGCAAGGAGAGCTAAAAAATATATGGTTGAACAGTCAAAGGTAAAAGAGCTAGAATGTGAAAGACTTATTGTTGATCTCGAAGAATTAAAAAGGGAGAACTCAGGATTAAGAGTTCAAGCTCAAAAATATGAGAAAGCAAATGCAAAATTTCTATAGGAACTCACTAATTTCAAATTAAGGTTGAAGAGGCAAGGTGAATTGAAGAAGGTATACCCAAAAAATTAATGACAAAAGATCTATAGTGTGAAATATTAGAACATGAGATAGTTTCACTAAGGATGGAAGTGAAATACTCTAAGGACAAGCTACACAAGTTTGAGAAAAATTCAAAGTCCTTGGATAGGAATATCAATGCACAAAGATCATTAGTCACCAAAACATGACTTAGTTTTGAAGAAGAACAAGGGAAATAGGAAGTAGAAAAAGGAGAGTCAAGCTCAAGCACCAAATAAGAAGAAGCTTTAGAAGAAGAAAGTATAAGATAAAGTGAGATTTCTGAGGATAAGTTGGATAGTAGAAATATCAACAGGGAAAGGAATAATGCACAAATAAGGAACAGATGAAACAGGAAACAAGATAGGGTAGAAGAGACTAAGATACCAATGGGGTAAAGGCAAAGTTTCTTCAATGGATGATGATTCTCATGTCATAAGTTTGGGCACAAGGATACATAGTGTGGGACACATGAAAGATAGGAATATGAGAACTTAAAAAATAGACATCTCTTTCAAGGGTATTTCTACTCTTGTAGTTAGTTTGGTCATTAGACAGTAAATTGTAGGGTTCATGACAAGAATGGATATGGCTTCACTAGGAGGAACTACAAGATATTTTCACCTTCAAGGAATCACAATATTAAGTGTTACAAGTGCAATAATGTTGGGAATATAGCAAGGTGGTGTAGAACATAATTTCTAGATCTTCCAAGGACAGGCAAGAAAGAGGATTCTCAAAAGGTTCAAAAAGGTATGACTTCAAAGGTATGGAAAGAGAAAGTTGACAAAGGAAAAGAGCATTGCAATATGGGAGTAGATTTACTCCCACACCAAAACTAACCACCTCAAGAGAGGAGGTGGGGGAGGGGCTAAGCTAAGAGTCTCATTCTTAGTCCCAAGCCCCAAAGGTGACCCTTTGCCATTGATGTCAAAGGGGGAGAAATTTGAGTTAGGGGGAGAGCATTCAGTCAAGGGGAGCAATTTCTCAAGGAAAGCAACTTTTGAAAAAGAAAAATGAAAGGTAAAAATAAAGGGGTTTCCATCAATGACAAAGGGGGAGATTGTTGGAAATTTTGAGTGGTTTTGTTGTCATTGATGTCAAAATATTATTGGTTTAATTTCAATGTCATTAAGGACATCAAGTGGTTTTTCCAAAAACAAGAAGGTCTTGGAAGGAATAGGATATAATATTTATTTTTAATATTATATGCCTAAAAAGGGCCCAAAGGATGAAAACCCAAGGAAGGAGAAGCAAGTTTAAATTAAATAATAATATTATATTATTATAATATTGCGGGCCAAATATCAAGACAAAGAAAAATGAAGTTCAAATTGAAAAGACCCATGAGCAATTAATTTAAATTAAAATATTTTAATCCTTGATTAAAATTTTAATATAAATTAACTTTGGAGGCAAAGGTTTTTAAATTTAATATTTAAAAACTAAATTCGAATTTTTAAATTCGAAATGGGCCGACATGAGAAGTCAAAAATAAATGTGCATATATATAGGAAATAAATTCCATTTCTTAAAGTTGAACTTACACTTTCAAATGCGAGAGAAAAGAGGAAATCAAAGCATTGCACCCTAGGAAGAAGACGATTTGCATTTCAAGGAAGATTGAGAGAAATGAGGGAATAAAGGCAGTAGGGTGAGTTGACATCCCACCGACGGTGGTAGCATAGACAAAATTTGGCAAAGTGCTAAGGCTAGCAAGGAGGAGATCGTGGTTCAATCCACACAATTGATGTTTTAGAGGAAGAAGCCTTCATTTTGACTTGTTCAATATTTTTGTGAGGCAGTTTTTAGGGTAGCATGTGTCGTTTGTCTCATGTGGGCACACAACCCACTTGGTGGTCTAGCTTGGAGATAGGGCATTTGGGAGTGCAAGGTCATGGTTTTGATTTCACCGAAGATAACTTTTAGTGGGTAGAACATATTAAAGGTATGCCATTAAATTTTATTCTCCAAGGTGTTGAAAATTGAAATTGCTTTGAGATTGTCGTGAGTGCTAAGTGCTTGGGGGAGTTATAAGGTAAAGAAAAAATTAAAATATTTTATTTTGATTTTTGGTGATTGAAACTTGTTTTATAAAGTGTGGATATTATAAGGTGTATAAGGGAGATTTTTGTGCATTTTGTTATAAGGATATTATTGAGTTATATTGTGAAATTTTGGAGATTATAAGGTGTACAAGAAAAATTGTTGTGTGTTTTGTAATAGTGAAATTATTGAGTTAGATATTGTGATTTTGGAGATTATAATGTGTACAAAAGGATTTTTTATTTTGTATGAAAAATAATTTTTGAGAAAATTATTTTCTGGTGATCTTGAGATAGGTTGTGGTTACCTAACCCTAGTGTTGGCAAATAAAATTTGATTGTGGTTAAGACAAGTTTTGAAGACATATCTCCATAAAAATAAAAGGTATGGGTAAATCTTCCTTGTGAGTAAAATATTATTGGATTGGATGTTGTGAATGCTAAGTTGGAGTGAAAAGGTTGTTATTTTTGAGTTTGTTTTAATCCAATTGTGGTTTTTTGCTAGAAACCTTGTTTGATAAGTATTGTTGGAAATATTGAGTGAGCCTTCATGTGCATGATTAAGGGTTTGTGAAAGATCATGAGTATCATTGTTATGTGAGGTTTGTTTGATAAGCATCGTTGAATAAGATTTCATTGAGTGATTGGTTGAGTCGATTTGATTGAGCATAATTGATTGGAAGTGTTGGAGTGATAGTTCAAGTTATGTGAAAAAAATTGTTCTTTATTTCTGGATTGGGTTGAAGAAAAGATTGGAAGTGATTAAACATTGTTGTGAGTGAAACATATTGAGTCTCTAACAATTGGCTATATGTTTCTGTGGTAAAAAAGAGAGATATTGAAAGTGATTGAGCATTGTTGTGAGTGTGAAGCATATTGAGTCTCTAACCATTCTCTATATGTTTCTATGAGATTAAACAAGAATATGTGTGAAGCTTGTTTGTGTGATTGAAGAAGTTTTCTGTGATAGATTGAATAAGCTTTTGTGAAAGCTTGTGAGCTGATTTGAGTAAGTCCTAGAGTGGACTTAAGGATAGATTTGTGTGAGCTTTTGTGGAAGCTTACAATCAGATTGAACAATTTCTAGTGAGGACTTGTTGAGCAGATTTGAGGTAAGTCTTGGTGAAGACTTGTTGAGAAGATTGGACAAGTTCTAGTGAGGATTTTTTGAGAAGATTTGAGGTAAGTCTTAGTGAAGAATTATTGAGTAGATTGGATAAGTTCTAGAGAGAACTTGTGGATAATTTTGAGGTAGGTATTTGAGTAAACTTGTGAGCAAATTTGATTGATTGATTTGTTTGAACCTTGACTTAAGGTTTGGGGTAGATCTAGCAGTGTTGATTTGTGATTGGATCAAGCTTTATGTTAAGGCTTGAGGATAGATTTGAGAACTATGTTTAGTATAGATTTGAGATAGAGATTGAGCAGATTTGTGCTAGACTGAAGGATTGTGTTTAGTGTATATTCAAGACAGAGATTGTGCAGATTTGTTCTAGACCAAACGACTATAATTTGTGCATATTTGAGCTAGATTTAAGGACTGTGTTTAGTGCAGATTTAAGATAGAGATTAAGCAGATTTATGCTAGATCGAAGGACTATGTTTAGTACAAATTTAAGACAAATATTGATCATATTTGTGCTATACTGAAGGATTGTGTTTAGTGTAGATCAGAGATAGATATTGAGCAAATTTGTGCTATATCGAAGGACTGTGTGTAGTACAGATTTGATATAGAGCTAAGAGTAAGCTTTGGATGTGATAGAGCAGAGGATAGTAGTCTCTAGTGGATAGATATATATTAGCCAGGGCAATGAGGATAAAGATATTTTGAGTGAGGATAGAGTCTTATGTGGATAGAGATCCACAAGCCAGTGTAGTGGAGGAAGTAGTCTTCTAGAGGATCACCATCCAGAGCAATGGAGAAGGAGTTCTCCTATGGGTAGAGATCCACAAATCAGCTAATGGGATTAGTGTCTCTTGTGGATAGATATCCATGAAATTGATTAGGGGATTGGTGTCTCCTTTGGACAAAGGTCCATAAACATTATAATAGGGAAAGGATTCCCAAGAGATTTTTTGAGAAAATTTTAGTGAAATATTTTCTCCGTGGAGTAGCCCACATTGGGTGAACCATGTTAAATTGGTGTCTCTATTGTGTGTGATGATTTATGCATTGATTTTGTTACTATTGTTGATATTTCCATTGATAATATTGGATATTACTATTTGGGAAATAAAAGTAAAAAGTGGTCTTATACTATTCACCCCCCTCTCAGTATAAGCTTGTGTTATTCAGATTTCCTTCTTCTTAGGTGCCACTTTCTTCTCTCAAGATACAAACATTCCTCTCAAAGAGCTTGACATAGATGCTTCATTCAAATGTTTCCTCTTTAGCTTGGCATAGATGCTCACATACTTCTCATTCTTTGACTTCATTTGCATACTAGTTCTCTTCCATCTCATGTTGTTCACAATGATAAATATTTTTGCAATCATCCAACATAATCCTTGATACAACAATATCCTCTCATGTCTTTGTTCATAGCAATATACTTTGAATTTTTTGGCTCTAGTAATCTCAATCTAGTATCTTTGGTAATCCATCCTTCAACATAGAAATATTCTTAAACATCCAATATACTTAATTCAATAATAAAAATCTTCTCATTCAACATCCTTCAATATTTTACGTCTATGCAATATTCCTTCAAAAAATCTAACAACTAGACTCTAACAATCTTCACTTGTCCTCCAAAATTGTTTATATCCTTAACATTACTCAATATTATAATCTCTTCAACCTTCTTCAACAAATTATTCTCATAGAGTTATCTCAATATGATTAGAGTGTAGCTCATATCATTTTTTAGAAACGTATTATTAAAAATACATACACTCACAACAAATATGGAAATAAACATATATGCTCATAACACACTATGGAAATAAAATGCATAGTAAGGAAATAAATTGTAAAAATGAAACAATATCATAATGGCACTGAATCACAAGCCTCTTCATGGGGGAAACCTCCTTCAATACTTCATTCAATTATGCAAAAATATACATACAATAATACCCCTCACAATTTTAAGGAATTCCTCTAACACCTAACTTCCAAGGTTGGATTACATGCAAAATGCCACCTAGGCTAGAATATCCTACCTACAATTAGTTACATTCTTAAAAAATGGTTACATAGAAGGGCACCATTTGGCTAGGTGCTTCTTAATCCAAAACTATAATAAAATATTACAAAATATTAACATGGGTGTTACCCATGTTCCATGAGGACTATTACATAAAGGTTTTAGGATGGGGTCCTAACATACCCTTCCCCTTTAAAAAGTGTTGTCCTCAAAGCTAAAGGTGAGGAAACTATTGTTGGAGTTGTTGAAGAGCTTCCCATATCTCATATTCTAGTTGTAAGCCTTGCCATTGGACTAGGACATTTGTGCTAATACACCGATGAAGCGTACATGATATTTGATCAATAATGCATTCAAGTTCAAGAATTATGGACCCTTCCTCGTCGAACTCTAGAAGTGTAGACCATACCTACACCCTGTTGTTAATAGCCTACTTGAGAGTTGACATACAAAAGACTAGATGAAGTTTAGAACTAGCTAGAAGAGCTAGCTTGTATGCTATCACCCTAAGCCTCTACAATACCTAATAAGGACCATAGTATTTGGAGGTAAATTCTTGACAACCATGAAATTGGAGGGATGATTATTTGTATGGTTGTAGGCGAAGAAAGACCATGTCATTGATGTAAAAGCTACATTTGATATGATGTTGATATGCATGCTGTTTCATATGGTTTTGATCCATATCCAAGTTGATCTTGAGTTGGCAAAGAATAAAGTCACACTAACAGAGAGTGGAATCCATAGCCTAAATCTTGGAGTTGCCTGGAATGTAAGAAGTTGGAGTAGGTGGAAGTTAACTATAGGCTACTTCAAATGGACTCACCTTAGTGGTAGAGTTATAGGTGGTGTTATACCACCTGTAGCACCCTAAAATTGGTGTAGTTAAACCATTAGTAAAAAGTAGAAATTTGAATTTTAACCCTGAAACCGCTTGTTAATCGCTCACCTCATTTTTCATACCATTTTTAGAGGTTGTTGTGACCGTTGGACGATATCGTCATCGATCTGACGATATCATCATCAATCTAACAATATCATCCCAAATCGAACGAATTCATCTGGAACAAAATGTCCAGACGATTTCGTCCCAAAACCAAATTTTTGCAATTAGCTTCTGTTCCAACAACCTCTCCAACTTGGGCAGAAGCGTGTCTACGCGGTTGGAGATTCCCACATTGAGGATCTCCTAGATTGTGATGATCCCCAACCTCCTAACCTACCCCTAATCCTATATAAACTAGGATTTTTATAATTTATCCCCCTGATTCCATGATTCCCTCCCTGATATCCCATCATTCGCATTTGTGTTTTCAAGTTTTTTTATAGGATTTCACTGTGTTTCAGTCGAAGGTAGCTCGGATTGTCGCAGGCGATTCAACTACAATTTGAGATGATCCTGTCAAGATCGATGATGATCTTGTATGATTATAGATGATCCAGTTTGCAATTCATCTTGGGGGCAATCAGAGCCCTAAGTTTGCATTCTCTATCTCATTTTCTTTATTTATTGATGCATTAGATTAATTTACTTCTATTTTGCATCTTGGAGTTCACCTCATTTAGCATAATTGCATGATAAAATTTAAAATAAGTTTCCAAAATAGTGCATTTCATTTAATTTGATATCTGGATTTATCATTCAAACATCTATACTCTTATTTCTATCATTTTGCATCATTCTTGCAATTGTATTTTTGGTTTTTGGTGTCTGTTTCCTTGATTGTAGGTTTCTGATGAATTTTTCAGGTCGCTAACGATCTTGGGTGATCTCGAATGATCTCCTATGATTTGGGATGATTTTGTACAATTACAGATGATCCTGTCATATTCGGGATGATCTGGACTCCTAAAAGCTTCAAAATCTTCATCAAAAATAAAAAATCAGGTGTACTCTTCTCCATTTTATATATTCTCTATATTCAATCACATTAGGATTTGTTTATGTCTTCTGTCTTCATATAAATTAGAATCTTCATATAGAATAGCTTAGCTTCATTTTGGCCAACCTAGGAATCTGAATGATTGAACATAAAACAAACAAATCAAACCCATTTTCAAACCTAGGCATGGAAACTGCCACTCAAAGTTTCCTGGTGAACCCCACCATCCATCAAAAATTCACCTTTATACCCCTCCCCCGAGAGGCGCAACCTTCAAAGGGCCTCTCCGTCCGAGGTATTGTTCCATCCTTTTCTCACCCCCATTCTAGGTACGGATCCTTTAGCCTGAAGGTAAGGGTGCAAAAAATTTGGGCGATACATTTTGGTGAACTCGACGTGAAACTAAAAACACCTTTTGAAAAAAATCCAAAAAAAAAAAAAACATTATTAAGAACATCTAGAATCATTAGAAAACTATGAAATTTGCATATCATACTTAGATGGTAGATTATAATAGAAGACGAGCTGTCTCCATAAATGTTGAAAATCAATTAATGACTATAGAGATTACTTCTGTGCTTAGAGTACCTCAAAAATATAGAGCCCAACATTTGTGGGATGAACTTGATAGGAGATTGGGTATTATTGAATCTAGATCTATAGAACTTAGGAAAATTAAGAGGTTTGTCCTAGATAGAATCCTGGATCTTGATCAGGTGACTTTGTATCATGAACTTCAGAGAGCTTACCATAGGTGGTTAGCCGATAAAAGAGCATTCATGTCTTCTGAATTATACACCTTTGAGGAATACCTTGAGAACGCAGTTGTAGTACATAAATTTCTATCTTGTCTAGAGGATCAAGAAGTCGTTCTTACGGATAGAAAGAGATGGAATAGAGTTCCTAGAGCTGTGTTGTATCGAGAGTATTGCCATGAAATTTATTTTTACATGTCAGAGTCAACAATAGATCATATTACCATAGCACACTTTGTCAAGTTCTTGAAAAACAATTTCCAATTTGAAGAGGAGCATTTCATGACTCCTGATGAACTTGACCCTATGAATGATATCCATAAACTATTCATAGAAAGCTAAGTGATTCTTTCTACTATTGTTTCTTACAACTAGCATGCTGTTTGTTATTTTTATTCTCGCAAAATAATAATATAATAAAAAAAAATAACAAAACATTTCCTTTAAAATATTATAGTAGGTATATAGTTAAAATATATACCTCTCAACTCTATCGCATATATATATATATATATATATATATATATATATATATATATATATTTGCTAAAACCTAAGTTTAGCATAATTCCTAGACTTAGGAATGGAAAACAAACCGAAGAAGATGAAGATTGGTTAGGAAGACCATTAACTGACGAAAATGTCCCTCTTGAGGATCAAGTTCAGGAAGAAAAAACCCTAGAACAACAAGAAGAAGAGCTTGTTGTAGGAAATAAACAAGAAGAAACTAATAGAGAGGAAGGATCCTCATACCCTAAAATCTCTCTTGGAGGAACTATCACTTTTGAGAACATGGAACAATTCTGGAAGTTCATTAACACTAATATTGGTGTTTTTAATAGAGTGGCCCATATGGAAAAGGATCAAATTAGTGATACTTAAGCAACTCTAGAAGAATTATTTCAAACACACACTAATCCCTTGTCCTTTATTGACCAAGAGAGTGATCAAGCTGACCATCCAATTTGGATATAGTAGCTACGATCCAGAGCATGCAACAACAACAGGTTACCCAACGATCTAAAGTACCAGTTAACAAGCCTAGGGTCATTTCCGCACAAAATAAACCATCATTTATTGCTCTATTTTGCCAAGCTCTTGATCAACATACCTTAAATCAACAAAAACCCAAAACAAAACTGAACACCAATTACCAACAATCTAAGGTACAACATAATACTATTACAAATCCCCTTCATAATACTCTTCCTACCAACACTTTGCATAATAGCAATATAACATCTAATCCTTGTGTCACACCATCATACGCTCATATATCCCATACCTATCTGCCACCAAACCAATATGGTGGACAAACTAGCAATATGGAAGCCGTGGTGAAACAGTTAGTTTTTCGCATGGACCAAATAGATCCCTACTATCCCTCGTATAATTATCAAGAGATGTGTAGTCAGCCTTTAGATCCTATAGTCGTAGCATAGTCATATCCTAAACATTTTCCTATGCCTGTTCTTCCCATATATAAAGGAACCAAAGATCCCATAGAGCATATTCATATGTTTAGGATAGCATGTCATGATATATCACATGATGACTTGTTATTACTAAAAATGTTCCTAAAAAGCTTGGGAGGAATGGCATTAGAGTGGTATTATCAATTACCCACTAATTATTTGAGGAATTTCGAAGAAACTGCGGAGTCTTTTGTTCATCAATTTAGTGCCTACATCGAAAGAGATGTGACCATTAAAGATTTGTATAACTTAAAACAGGGCAAAGAGGAATGCTTTGCTGATTTCCTAGCTAGGTGGAGACAATTGATAGGAAAATTGCACTTTGTGTTACCTTATAAGGAGATGTTGGACATATTTATTAATAATTTGCAAGAGCAACTATCTTACAAATTATCAACTGCTACCTTGACCACCTTTGATCAGGATATAGACTTAGCCCGAAGAGTGGAAGATGCTCTCATTAGGAGAGGCCAACTTAAAAAGAGAGACGATGAGAAAACATCCAAAAATCAATATAAGAATAAACAAGTTGTGGGTGATGGAGTCACCGATAGCAAAAATATTGCTAATGTTAATGTTGCGAAGGCAACAGAGAAGTTTGTACTGAAACCTCCTGATAGACCTCCTCAAGAATTTACTAGGTTAAATCAACCTTTATCAACTATTCTATCGTAATTATTAGAATGAGGTTTGATTCAATTACCAAATATTTGGGAACCTGATCCAACTATATTAGGATACAGAGCATATTTACACTGTGACTTCCATAGAGGACCTGGACACACTACCAACTCTTGTAATAGATTAAAACATAAAATACAGGACTTGATTGATAACAATGAGATGGAGGTGTAAGCCTTTCAACCTAAGCAAAATCCTCCTGATAATGTTCAAAAGAACACCCCACAAAACCAGAATCAGAATGCCAATCAGTCATTGGACATATTTCAACATCCCTTACCAAAACATGGTAAAGAGGTGGCTAATCAAATTGAACATCATAATGTCCCTCCTCCTGCCCGATATGTAAGAACTATTAGTGGGTATTTACCTGTTCATGATCTGGAAATATTTGACACAACTTTATCCGTGGTTAAAACTAGGCCTCTATATAATATTTAGATACCTGATCTTAGTGATACAGAATATAAGACTAAGAGTGATATGGAAATCACATCAAATCAATCGAATAGTTCTAAAGATGAATCAGATCCTATTCACCCTATCACAAGTTATATGGTTCCAGAAGAGCCATTTCCAAGAAGAGTCACTACTAGACCATCGTGTCACCGATTACTTTCTAATGAGTTGCTATAAACGCCAGACCAAGACCCATTCATCATCTGTAGAATAATATTGTGGGTACCATCGAAGCTGTTACTAGACAATAGGCTCAAAATTCTCAACAAGATCAAATTCAAAATGGTGGATCAGCTCCATTTGTTTTGAAGGTTCCTAATAAAGGGAATAATTCACCTAATGTTCAACCTAAACCTCCTTATAATATTAATGAACATATCAAATATTATAGCTAGAATTTCCCTCTTGGACCTTTTAAGATCTTCTCCTACACATAGAGATGAATTAATGCTTACATTAAGTTAGATGATGGTACCACAAGACATTCAACCTGAAGCCATGGATGATACTATAATAACTTGTGAAGTTGATTGTATTGACTTTCGGGATAGAGACATACCACAACATAGTTTACATAAAGATAACCCCTTGTATATTACTACCTTAATTGGAGATGTAGCAGTCAAACGAGTTTTGATTGATAATGGTTCATCTTTAAATATCTGCACTTTTGACTTCTACCAAATATTTGGGTTTAGAAGTGATGAAATGAAAAGAACTGATATGATCATAAAAGCTTTCAATGCCAAAACACAAGAAACATGTGGAGTTATTACCATTCCATTGCAGGTTGGTCCAAGAACCTTGGATACAACTGTATTTATTGTACATTGCCCTGCATCGTACAATATACTCTTGGGTCGTCCTTGGATCAATGCAATGCGAGTTGTTCCCTCAACTTTACATCAATGTGTTAAGTTCAAATTTAAGAATCAGTTGGTTACCATTCATGGTGATCCAAGACCCTTTGATATGTGTGCTTTGGCAGAACCTATTGGAGTTCAATTTTGCCCAACTCTATCATCCACACATCCTAATTCTCATTATCCATCTAAACGTGTGAAACTCACACCCACAACGTCATCTACTTCTTCTCCATCAGTTGCACCTCCATATATAACTCAACTATCCTCTAAACAAACCGCATTAGGACCTAAGAAAGATCCTAATCCCACAACCAATGTCTCTTGTTCTACTCCTATAACTTCCATACCTTTAATAGACCCATCTATCGACACCTCTACACGTCTACATCCACCAAATTAATATTTTCTACATTGAAAGACGTAGGGAATGTTCCTTCTACCTCTTATGCTCTTACTAACGAGCTCTTAACCGATCTATCTAAAATTCTTATATTAGAAGAAACAAATGCTTCTATGCAAGATTACCTTATTTTAAATAATTTACCACCATCTCCTTGTACCTTGGGCCTCCCACAGCCTATGGGAAGTATTTACCAAGTCAGGAGCTATGCCTTTATTTATAAGGTATATGACTGGGGTAGAATACCCAAAAACATCAGAACTAATTATGATGGATATGCTCGATGTTATTTTACTATTGAGTATATTAAAGACAAACCTATAATGCTTAAATTGGGATATAAAGGGAAAGTTTTGGGATCTTTCTAGAATGGTATGAAAGAACCTTTTGAGGTAGAAGCGTGGCTCGCACGATGTGGTGTGGGCCTATTTTCTAGTAAGGGTCAACCATTCCCATTTGAGGATGATGACCATCTTATATGTTACCAAGATTATTTAGATGAATGCAATGCTTTACGTTTAATGAATAAAACATGCACATGTAATATGCTATCTATAGCTTATCCTGAGATGATCGTTGAATCCGACGATGAGTTGGAGGGAGATATCTTTCATGATGTCTTCGTTGAGGAATTATTACATAATGGATTTTATTTTGATGGCTCTATACCTAGTATGGCCCAGATTGAGGCCACGACTCCTCAAGACGAATTATCCAAGCTAACCTTGGAAGAATTACAAGAATTGGGCGTTTCACCCGCCCCACCTAATTTTGAGAGAGATCTACACATGGAAGTAGAAAATGTCATAAAAATTAACATTGGAGCCGACGATAACCCTCACATAATCAACATTGGATCAAAATTGAGTAAATAAAACTAGGATAAATACATTGCATTTCTTAAATAATATGAAGATGTTTTTGCTTGGACATATGAAGATATGCCAGGTTTAGACCCTTCTGTAGTTATGCATCACATAGTAGTGCATCCGGATGCTAAAACTGTTAAGCAGAAGCTTAGAAAAATGCATCCTAAAGTGGACTTACTAGTCAAAGGGGAGTTAGAAAAACTCTTGAATGTTAATTTTATACAAGCCATTGATTATGCTGAATGGATCTCGAATGTAGTTCCAGTAACTAAGAAAGAAGCTACTAAGATTAGGGTTTGTATAGAATTTAGAGATATTAATGTTTCATGCCCTAAAGATGATTTTCTCCTTCCCAATATGGATCAGATAATTGATTTTAATACTGGGAGTGGAATGATATCCTTAATGGATGGATTTTCCGGTTATAATCAGATCAGGATAGCTCCTAAAGATCAGGCTAAAACAACCTTTAATATCCCTTGGGGGACTTTCTATTGGAAAGTGATGAAATTCGGTTTGAAGAATGCAAGTGCAACCTATCAACAAGCCATGACTTATATCTTTCATGATATGATGCATGATATACTACATGATTATGTAGATGACATTATAGCTCATTCTATTGAAGAAGATGACCATTTAGATGACTTGAGAAAAGTATTTGATCGGTTAAGGGAATGATGGAGAGGGCCGAATTTCAAATTCCAATCTCCTATTTTCACAGAAAATTAGTAATACAGAGAATCACTCCAGCTCTCAATTCCTTGAACTTTCAAAAAGAAAATTTACAATACTAGACCGCAGGAGTAGTTTTCTTTACAACACTAGCCCGCAGGCGTAGTTTCCTTATCCTGATGCAAGCTGCCTCACGTTCGATGATCTACCTGCACTCCCAAAAAGAATACAATCTCCCAATCCCAAAACTTGGCTCCTCCACCTCCTCGTGACTGTAACCTTCACCTCTTTTTATCCTAACCTACAACTACCACTAGGTCAACCATGGAAAACATGCATTGATGAGCCATCTGAACATCTCTGACCTCTGGGCATAGCAGTCGAGTGGTTGCCATGCTTAGCAAACTTATCGGGCAATAAATCTTGCATTGATGAGGCATTTGACCACCTCGGGAAGCACCGTCTGGTAATGCGTGCCTTTTTGGGTCGTGAACCTATAGTATGTTGCGATATCACAACATTTCACGATATCATGACATTTTTATTCCTTGCTGCCTTTTCTCTCCTTCGGGTCGTGATATCGTGACATGTCGCAATAACACGACATTTTCCTCCTCGCTGCCTTTCCTCTTTGTCGAGTCACGATATCGTGACATTTTTGTTCCTTACAACATTTCTTTCCTTTGGGTCACGCTATCACGATAAGTTGTGATATCGTGACATTTTCTTTCCTTGCAGCCTTCCCCTCATTTAGGTTGCAATATCGTGACATGTCGCGATATCGCGACATCTTTCCTTCTCGTTGTCTTCCTCTTCTATGGGTCATGATATCGTGACATGTCACGATATCGTGACATCTTCCTTTCTCGCTGTCTTCTTCTCCTTCGAGTCGCGATATCACGACATGTGGCGATATTGCGACAGTTTCCCTTTTGACTCTTCTTTCTTTCTTTTGGTCATGTCGTGATATCATGACATCTGCCTTCTGCTTCCTCCTCACCTTTTCGGGTCACAAAATTGTGACGTGTCATGATATCACGACATATTTGCCCTCTACTCTCTCTTTGCTTCTTCGATCGTGAAATCGTGACATCATGATATCGCGACAATTTCCTTCCTTGCCTCCTTTTTGCTTCCTTGGTCGCGATTTCATGACATGTCGCGAAATCGCGACATTTTCTCCTTCGTCCCTTCCTATTTTCTTTCGGTCGTGATTTCATGACATGTCACGAAATCACAACATTTTCTCCTCTGGCACTTCCCGCTTGCTTTCGATCGTGATTTCGTGACATGTCATGAAATCGTGACATTTTCTCCTCTGGCCCTTCCTACTTTCTTTCGGTCATGATTTCACGACATGTCGCGAAATCGTGACATTTTCTCCTCTGACCCTTCCTGATTTCTTTCGGTCACAATTTGGCCCTTCCTGCTTGCTTTTGATCATGATTTCATGACATGTCATGAAATCATGACATTTTCTCCTCTGGCCCTTCCTGCTTGCTTTCGATCATGATTTCATGACATGTCATGAAATCGTGACATTTTCTTTGGACGCCCTCTCTCTCCTGATTCGGTCACAATTTCATGACATGTCACGAAATTGTGACATTTTCTGCTCTGTGCCTTCTCTCTCCTTCTTGAGTCACGAAAACGTGACATGTCATGATATCACGACACTTTTTTTGTCACGATATCGCAACATCGAGGCAAACACTTAGAATTTTTTTGGTTGATGCAAGATTGCTCTGCTGCCATCGGATGCTCCTGCATCAGACAACCGGGGTGGATTGAGAAGTGACCTTCACTTCTATACTGTTTTGTCACCTTCTCACAACTTGCAAAATCTTCCACCTCTTCAACCTCCACTCTCATTATTGTCAGCAACCTCTTTTCATCCATCCCCTTCAACAAACAGATTCTAGTGCTGCTACATACCTTTTCTTCGGCCTCCTTTAAGGGCTTCAGCTTATGGCGCACTCCATTCTTCGTGACTGAGTAGGTGTTGGCACGAACATCATGCACTGCACACCGATCAAACTACCATGGCATTCCCAACAACAAATGGCAAGCATCCATAGGCAGGATGTCACACAGGACCTCATCACAGTAATTCCCAATATTAAATTTCATCGCGCATTGCTCACTGACCAAAGTCCTATGGTCCTTCTATAACCATGCTATCCGGTATGGATGCGGGTGTCTCATCCTCTTTAATCGTAACTTAGTAACCATTTCTTCAGATACCAAGTTATCAGTGCTACCATTATCTATAATCACATTACAGACCTTACCCGAACTTTTGCACCTTGTGCAGAATAGGCTCCTCCTCTGGTCTGATCCTTTCTCTTCATTCAACAAGGTTCTCCTTGTGAACATCACTTCTCCTCTCTCTGCCTCCTTAGAATGTTCTAATTTAGCACCTTCATCTGCTACAACAGCTCTTGCAGGACCCTCAGGTCTCTTATCCATATTTTCTCAATGTTGTGGACACTCGAATGCTCGATGTCCTTCTCCATAGTGGAAACAGGTTCCATGAAATCCTCCTCTTCCATACCCACGTCCAGATCTACCTCTTCCTCTTTGGTAGTTGTTCTGACCATGGGATCTACAATCATTATCTCCCTTTTGATCCTGACTGTAGCTAGCTTCTTCTTTCTTCTCATCTCGTCCTCCATCTATTCTTCCACCAGTTCTTCCACCATGACCTCTTCCTCTTTGCTTACCCTCAAACCTTATGTTTAGCTTCTCTTCAACCTTCAGAGCAAACTGGTAAGCATCTTCAATGGTGCTAATCCTAACCAGACTCAACTCCTCTTGAATACTTGCTTGTAACCCATTAATATAATGGGCTACCTTCTTGTTGGCCTCTGAATGGCCAGTTCGGATGGAGATCTTATAGAACTCATCTGTGTATTCTTTGACAGTTTTTCTTGATTGTCTCAAACTCTGCATTTTTCTTAGCAGATCCAATTCGTAATCTACAGGGATAAACTGTCTCTTCAGCTTATCTACCATTCTCTCCCATATTGTTATTCTCTCTTTTCCTCTTCTATTTCTTTCCAGATGTACTCCCTTCCACCATATGCTGGCATGACCCTTCAGCTTGGTCTTGGAAAATCTGACCCTACCAAGATCTTTAACTTCTTCATACTCAAAGTATTCTTCCAAATCATTGATCCAGTCAATCAACTCCTCTGTATCAAGATTTCTAGAATACACAAAAACCTCCATCTTTAGTTTCTTTCCAATCTAGGAGATGGATCTGTATAACCTGGCTTATGCAAGATCTACAACCTCTTCTTCTTCCTCAAACTGGTCCTCTTCTTCATCATCTTCATCTTCACTTCATTCTTCCCATCGAGGTTCAAGTCCTCTACGTAGCTCCTCTTGCAGGGCCTGAACTTGCCTCTGCAAAGCTCTAAAATCTTCTGTTGGCACCATGTTTCTTCCACCACCACGGTTTCTTCGTGGAGGCATCTTGCTTGTTTCTCTTACAAGCTCTTCCATAGATCCTAGTGTAAACTGCCTCATGTTTGGCGATCTGTTTACACACTCAGGAACTCCTGCTCTGATACCACTTGATGGAGGGGGCCGAATTTCAAATTCCAATTTCCTATTTTCATAGAAAATCAATAATACAAAGAATCACTCCAGCTCTCAATTCCTTGAACTTTCAAAAATAAAATTTACAATACTAGCCTGCAGGTGTAGTTTTCTTTACAACACTATCCTGCAAGTGTAGTTTCCTTATCCTGATGCAAGCTACCTCACATTCGGTGATCTTCCTGTGCTCCCAAAAAGAATACAATATCCCAATCCCAAAACTCGGCTCCTCCACCTCCTCGTGACTATAACCTTCACCTCTTTTTATCCTAACCTAGAACTGCCACCGGGTCAACCACAAAAAACATGCATTGATGAGCCATATGAACATCTCTGACCTCTGGGCACAACAGTCGAGTGGCCGCCATGCTCAAAAAACTTATCGAGCAAGAAATCCTATATTGATGAGGCATTTGACCGCCTCGAGAAGCACCATCTGGGAACGCATGCCTTTTCGGGTCGTGAACCTGCAGTATGTCATGATATCACGACATGTCACAATATCATGATATTTTTCTTCCTCACTGTCTTTTCTCTCCTTTAGGTCACGATATCACGACATGTCATGATATCGCGACATGTCATGATATCGTGAAATTTTCCTCCTCGCTGCCTTTCCTCTTCGTCAGGTTGTGATATCGCAACATGTCGCGATATCACGACATTTTTCTTCCTTGCAACATTTCTTTCCTTCGGGTCGTGCTATTGCGACATGTCATGATATCGTGACATTTTCTTTCCTGGCAGCCTTCCCCTCCTTCAGGTCGCGATGTCGCGACATGTCGCGATATCGTGACATCTTTCTTTCTCATTGTCTTCCTCTTCTACGGGTCATGATATCGTGACATGTCGTGATATCGTGACATCTTCCTTTCTCACTGTCTTCTTCTCCTTCAGGTCGTGATATCGCGATAGTTTCCCTTTCGGATCTTCTTTCTTTCTTTTGGTCGTGAAATTGCGACATCTGCCTTTTGCTTCCTCCTCGCCTTTTGGGTCACAAAATCGTGACATGTCGCAATATCGTGACATCTTTGCCCTCTGCTCTCTCTTCGCTTCTTGGGTCATGAAATCATGACATGTCGTGATATCGTGACAGTTTCCTTCCTTGCCTCCTTTCTGCTTCTTTGGTCGCGATTTCGCGACATGTCATGAAATTGTGACATTTTCTCCTCCGTCCCTTCCTATTTTCTTTCGGTCGTGATTTCACGACATGTCACGAAATCATGACATTTTCTCCTCTAGCACTTCCCGCTTGCTTTCAGTCATGATTTCATGCAAAATCGTGACATTTTCTCCTCTGGCCCTTCTTGCTTTCTTTTGGTCACAATTTCGTGACATGTCATGAAATCACGACATTTTCTCCTCTGGCCCTTCCTGCTTTCTTTCGGTCATGATTTCGCGACATGTCGCGAAATCATGACATTCTCTCCTGTGGCCCTTCCTGCTTGCTTTTGGTTGTGATTTCGTGACATGTCGCGAAATCGTGACATTTTTTCCTCTGGCCCTTCCTGCTTGCTTTCGGTCATGATTTCACATGTCATGAAATCGTGACATTTTCTTCGGATGCCCTCTCTCTCCTAATTTGGTCATGATTTTGTGACATGTCGCAAAATCACGACATTTTCTGCTCCGCGCCTTCTCTCTCCTTCTTGAGTCGCAAAAATGTGACATGTTGCGATATCGTGACACTTTTTCTGTCATGATATTGCGACATCGAGGCAAACACTTAGAATTTTTTTGGTTGATGCAAGATTGCTCTGCTGCCATAGGATGCTCCTGCATCAGGGAATATCTTATCCGATTGAATCTAGTCAAATGTATATTCAGAGTCAAGTCATGTAAATTATTGGGGGTTATAGTTTCTTTATGTGGCATCAAAATTGACCCTCTCAAGATTATGGCTATCACTGATATGCCTGCACCTATAAATATATCTGAATTATGAAGTCTACCAGGTAAGCTTCAAGCTATCTGTCGCTTCATCGATAAGTTGACAGATAAAACTGGACCCTTTCTTAAGCTTCTTAAGAAGGATGTCTCTTTCCATTGGGACGAGAAATGTAAGGAAGCATTTGAACTCCTCAAACAATATCTTCTTAACCCACCTGTACTTTCACCACCTAAACCTGATCGCCCATTTATCTTGTATATTTTTGCTTCGAATTTTGCTTTAGGAGCTATGTTAGTGCAACTTGATGATGAGAAAAGAGAGCGCGCTAATTATTACATTAGCAGAACATTAATTAGTTATGAAACCCACTACACAACATTAGAGAAGTTATGTCTAGTAGTCGTATTTTCTACATAGAAACTACGCCATTATATGCTCAGTTAGAAAACATACGTTATTGCTAAATTTGATCCCTTGCGATATCTCATGAGTCGACCTTATTTGTCTGGTCGCACAATGAAGTGGGTTGTTTCTCTAAGTGAGTTTGAACTCACATTTATAGGACATAAGTCTGTTAAGGGTCAAATCATAGCAGATCAATTAGCTACTACACCCTTAGAATCCACCCATCCCCTCGTCATTGAGTTTCCTAATGAATGCCTTAACCTAGAGGCGGATCATTCAGAGCAATGGTCCCTATACTTTGACGGAGCCCATTGCATGAGTGGGGCTGGTGCAGGTATTATTTTAATATCTCCATAGAAACATCTCATACCTCTATCCTTTAAATTAACATTTGCCTATACTAATAACACTGCTGAATATGAGGCTCTAATCCTTGGATTACGAGCTGCCCTGACACTGAAAATTAAAAATATATTAGTTTTAGGTGACTCTCAACTTGTTATAAATCAAATTAACGATGTTTATCAGACCAGAGATGATAAATTGTGCCCATATAAAGCATATGTATTACAATTAATATCTTTATTTAATCAAGTTACCTTGGAAGCTATTCCTAGAACTAGCAATCGTGTGGCTGACGCTATGGCTGCAGTTGCATCTCTTTTACCCTTGGAGTTAGATGACGAATATGCCACCATAATTATTCATCGACTACAGGAACCCGCTTCAACTAAATCATGCTTGGAACCTTTGGACGTGTTTCTAATCAATGAAACTATTCCTGAACTTTGGTACACTAACATCCTCAATTTTCTTCAAAATGGGACCTTCCTTGAAGGTTTTAATAGAAACCAACGCTGGTTATTATGTAGACGAGCAAGTCGCTTCGTAATAATTGGTAATACATTATATAGGAGATCTTTTGAAGGTATCCTATTAAGATGTTTGAATCTAGAAGAGTCTAGATCAAATTTGAGTGAAGCCCACGATGGATCTTGTGGGGGACACTTTAGTGGTAGCACCATTGATAAGAAGCTACTTAGGATAGGATATTTTTGGCCTACCATGGAGAATTATGCACACGATTACGTGCACCATTGCGACAAGTGCCAGAAACACGTTGACCTTGTCCATGCGCCTGCACAAGAACTGCAAGCTATTTCATCTCCTTGGCCCTTTTCAAAATGGGGCTTAGACATCATCGAAAAAATCAATCCAGTGTCATCTGATGGACACAAATTCATCATAACCACCACCAAGTATTTTATGAAGTGGGTCGAAGCTATGCCCTTAGCTTCTTGCACTAGAATGCAAGTTTCCAAGTTTATTCTTAATCAAATTATTTGTAGGTTCAGAATTCCTGCAAATCTCATCTCGGATAATGGAACTTGTTTCAAAAACAAATATGTAAAGAAACTATGTCAAAAATATAAAATTCAACATCGTTGGTCCACTCCCTATTATCCTCAGGGTAATGGCCAAGCAGAAGCATATAATAAAACATTAATTAAAATCCTCAAGAGACTAGTCAATAAATCTGGTCGTTATTGGCACATTCAATTATATCCTACTTTGTGGGCTTATCGAACTAGCATTCCTACTCCCATGGGCACTTCACTTTTTGTTTTGGTTTATGGCGCTGAAGCTGTTTTTCCCTTTGAACTAGAAGTTCCTTCTTTGGCTCTGCTACTTCAAGATACTGAAGTAGGAGCTGAATATCGTGATGGTAGATTTAGTCAGTTAGAACTTTTAGATGAGAAGCACATTAATGCTTTGGAGCATCTTTGTTCCTACCAGAACAAGCTCAAACGAGCATATCTCAAGAAAGTTCATAATCGATCCTTTGAGATCGGTGACCTCGTCTCAAAAGAAAATAAAAAAATACTAATGCAACTAAAGACCTTAAAGGCAAATTCGAGCCTAAGCGGCTTGGGCCATATATTATCACTGCTAAATTTGGATCAGGAGCATATAGATTAGCTACCTTAGATGGTAAAGATCTTAAAGAACCTATGAACATTATGCATATTAAACGCTATTATGCATAAATCTGGTAATTTCGTCACTGTATATATTATACATATTGTCTCATATTAATAATTCATATAAAAATTTCAAAAAAAGTAATATTATGTATTCTCTCAATTCATAAATTAAAATCAAAATATAAAAAAATCAAAATCATCAAAATCCTCAAAAACATCTTCTATTTTGCACCTGTCAATTCTTGAAGTATTGCGAGTTATATTTTCAGTTATTTTGGATAAATTAACATTTATCTAGAATCCCTCACTTTCACACTCACATGAATAAATATCTTGATCTTATTTGGTATGATTATTAATCTCTCTTATATCGAATTCCACAGTTGAATTAAATAAAGTTTTGAGCATAGAGAACTGATCTTGTTATTTACTTGAACCAAGTACACCTTTTCACATTAAAATGATTTCATTGCAAATTCAAAACGATGCTACATAGTAGAAGTGGTCTCTTGAGCGAAAAATTTCCCCTACTATCCTATCATGCACATGGTCTAGAATATTTGAGAATTGACAAAAGGACAAGCTCACCCCTGCCCAGAATAAAAATCCCTTGCTCTACAGCCAATCCGAGCAAGTATCCCTAGTATAGGAATAAAAAGAAAAAGAAAAAGAAAATCAAGAAAAATCATGAGAAAAAGAGAAATTATTCAGAAGCATTATTGCAGTATCATTTTGTACCATCTCAGCAATATTTCAACATTATCTCAGTGTCAAGCAAAATACAAAAAAAAAAAAATAGAAAAATCAAAGAACAGAAAAAGCAAAAAGCAATAAATCCCTTCCCCCCCCCATTTTAAAGAAGGAAGTGTGAAGCTTGAATCCCTGGAATTCTCAATTATTCGAAAATCATGAGGTAAGCCCCATAACAAGTGGTTTGTGCCCAACCTTCTTGGCATTGGGTAATTCCTTTTTGCGTGGTGACATGTCTATCACATTAGCAACCTTCTCTTGTACAGACCTATGTCCGCGTATGGATCAGCTAGATCTTGATGACCCGACTTACATAGTATTCTTGTACGGTTACATGCATATAAATCATAGTCAACAAACACTCATTTGGTTAATTCAAATTACTTGTATCAAATTATCTTGCTAAAAATGGTAAATGAACATTACAATTGCACACACATTTGTGTTTGAGATATTTTGTATCATTATGATAGATCAAGATCGGAAATGAACTCATGTATGCACACGAGGTTCCTTATAAATCTAAATTTTTTCTTTGAAATAATTTAAAATATTTATTCAAATCTTCTGGAATAATTTGACACTCTTACCTGAGAATATCTGCTTAGCGTAAAATCAATTAAATACATTTTTTAAAAAATCCAAAATTTTCTTGTAAAATATGTTCAAAAATATAGCAATAAAGTCACATTTATATATTTTCAACTTTCGCAACGATGGTATAGTTCCTAAACCTAAATTGGAATTTTATGCCTAGTGCAAGTCCTTATTTTTATATTTTTTGTTTATCTCAAAATCAAAAATCAACTATGCAATAAAACTATTATATCAATTTCTTCTTTGGATTTCACGATGATGGTATAAGTCTATACCTAAAATTCTATGCCTAGCGCAAACCATCGTTATAATTTTATTTCCCATTTATTTAATCCATAAAAGCATATGGCTTAAATCATTATGTTACACAATTGTGCTTTAAAAAAGAACGAAAACTTTCCTATTTTCTTTCATTATGTCAAAACATTCATTTTTTTTTTTGCGATGATGGTTTAATTCCTAGGGAATTGTTCAAATTTCTATCATACTTAGGAATTTTATGCCTAGCAAAAATCATATTTTTAATATATATATTTCATGCATAATATTTTCATGGAAATCTGAAAACAAATCATCACTATCATCATTTTTCATCATCACAACACAAAGTCTTAAGAAAGTCTCTTAAGCACCCTTTTACTTTTAGCAATATTTCTCTCATACTGGGATTAGCTTGATGACCTAGCGAGCGACGACTCCATGAAATGGTCATGTAACAACAACAATGTCCTTTGAAATTATTGTTAGAAGTCACTTTATTTTTATCAAAACACACCACAACAACTAGTTTGTTTACATCAGATTATTTCATTTAATTTTATAGTATGACATAAAATTATAATATTTTCAATGACATAATTACATGAATAGTCAATCAACAATTAAAATATTAAAGCATCATAAAACATATGCACAAGTCATATCATAAAAAGAACATCATATATATATCAAAAAGTATATACATCATATCAAAACAGATTGGTATGCCACAATCTATACCCTAGCATACTCAATCATCTCAAAAATAGTCTATGTACAATGTGCATCTATTCTCGAGAAGACCTCAAGCTCTCAGCCTCATCTCCTCTCCTGCCCTGAGGTGGAGGAGGTAGTCCCATCGAAGCCTGTCCTATGTCATGGGTCCACGATGTCGATCGTGATGATGTCCTCAAAGACCCCATCCTGATCGGCTTTGTAATGCCGATTGGAAACTGTATCCTCTGGCCCTTTGGAACCAGTTGGTAGTACACTCCCTGATAGAACATGGTCTAAGCAATCGATCGTGCTAGCTCCAAAATGCTCGCCCCTCCACTTTGAGCCCTAAGCCATGTAGCCTCATCCTATAGAGTCTGCACCTGAGCTCGTAGGTGGACATTCTTCACCCGAAGAGCTGCCATCTCGTTGCTCTCCCCCACCTCAACACCCTTGCCCCTATTGGGTGATGGTGGCCTATCCCTCTGCTAATGAGGGAGTATTTCTCTCCTCTCCTCTCTCCTCTCCTCCCTCCTCTCTAGCTGTTGTTGTCTCTCCAAAGCCTATGGTACTCTTCGGTGTCTCTCCTGAGGAGGCCATCGTTGATCCCTCCCTCCGTGACCCCTCACTACATCGATGGTAGCCTAGCACCACCTATCCATCTATTTCACTACAATATGCATCAAACCCTGTGCCCTTGTCATCCAAGGAGGGCGGATGCCTGCATACTAGACATCATACCCGTATGCTACCCTCATGTCATCCCCATCCACTGGTTGAATGGGGGCATCATCAGCATCCTAACTCTAGAACCGTTGCATGTATAGAGCCTCACTCAGTGTGGTACTATCCTACATAGTCTAGGAGTACTCATAATCCCTAAGACTAGGGATCCCACGCTGTAGACCGAACTGCATCAAAAATTGGTCATAGCAGTGGAGCTCTACCTCTCCCCGCTCTGTTCACAACCATATGAATCACCTGATGCGAGCCAAATCCTATTTTTACTCTCCCCATCCTAGATGCTCTCTCCATGGTCTCTAGGTGATCCGATCTAGGGTGAGGTCATCCAGCAACCTTCGGGACATCGATAGATCTATCCATCGCTGTGACCCTCTTTGGAGCCACCAATAGAAAACTCGAGGTCTCTCCCGGTCAACTCCTATCAGTGGAAGCCCTATCGTCCTTCGCACCACAATGTGCTCCCAACACCAAACCTGTAGAAGTGATGTTAGCAACAGATATCAACCCCCCTTGTATACGACCTCGTAAAGGATCCTATAAAAGTGGCATAGTACAAAGATGCCCTAAGAAAACCTGTATCAATGGTCTCTCATGTCACAAACCACATCTGATAGTAGCCATGGTAATCTGCATCCGCTCTGGTGGCATAGAAGCAGGCCACCCACCACCCTTGCCAAAACTTGGGTCAACCGAGATGCCCCAAGCATCTACCTCAACACCTCGATGTTCACTTCGCCCTTCTCTAGGGCGAAGCTCGGGTCCGTACATAATATCATCATGGCATGACCCTGATTGGTTGAAGGCATCATGAATCGACCGTGTATGGGGATCCTCAAGATCCTCCATACATCCTCTAGAGTGGGAGTCATCTCCCCTATCGGTAGCCGGAAGCAAGATGACTCCGGATACCATCTCTCTGCTAGGGCTATCAGTAGCCCCATGTCTATAGGAATTTGTGGCATCTCTACCACATGCTGCAGTCCTACCTCTGCCAATATGTCTCGCTCAACCTGATCGAGCGTGGCAAAATTGTCTCTTATACTGCCATATTTCCACTCCCGACTCTTTAGCAATCCCATCTACAAAATAAGCAATAAAACAACAAAAATCATTAATACATAATCATTAAAAAAAATCAATTAAAATCAAAGTTGATATCACCCATTATTGGATGATATCGTACCAAATTGAGATAAATCATCCTTAATAGGATCATCCCTTATTGGATGGGATCGCCCAATAAGGGACAAAATCGTCTCACTTCTTCAATTTGGGGATCACCCCTTATTGGATGGGATCGCCCCTATTTCATCGATTTCGTCCCTAGATGAAATCGACAATATAGAGACGATTTCGTTGTCGGCCTAAAAACGGCTGCAATGCCCAAAAAAATTAAAATTCAAGTCAAAAAATTTAGTAAATCAAGTTAAAAACATAGTAAAACTAGGTTTAGATCCTTACCCAAAACCCGCATCGGATCTCTGTTGATCTGTGTGTCATTTCCACCATTTCACCTGCAGAGTTCTGAAACGGCGAAAGTAAACAGTAAAAATGAATTAGGCTTTTACCTTATTTTTATTCAAAAAAATGACATTTTTTTTTTAATTTTTGCTTTTCTGCGCTTTTACCTCAAACGTTCGATTTGGGTAAAAACTCGGAGGGGGCACCATAGTAAACATTCGTATGATTCGACCTAGAATCGTCATCTAAAAAATGAAATAAATTTTTGTTTTCTCGTAAAGCATGAAGAACTCGTATTTAATGCATTTTTTTTTAGAAAATTCGCTAAAGAGGGGGCAAAATGTAGCACCCTAAAATTGGCACAGTTAAACCATTAGTAAAAAGTAGAAATTTGAATTTTAACCTCGAAACCGCCTGTTAACCGCTCACCTCATTTTTCATGCCATTTTTAGAGGTTGTTGTGATCGTTGGACGATATCGTCATCGATCTGATGATATCATCATCAATCTGATGATATTGTCCCAAATCGGATGAATTCGTCTGGAATAGAACGTCTAGACGATTTCGTCCCAAAACTGAATTTTTGCAATTAGCTTCTATTCCAACGGCCTCTCCAACTTAGGCAGAAGCGTGTCTACGCAGTTGGAGATTCCCATGTTGAGGATCTCCCAGATTGGGATGATCCCCAACCTCCTAACCTCCCCCTAATCCTATATAAACTAGGATTTTTCTAGTTTATCCCCCTGACTCCCTAATTCCCTCCCTGATTCCCTCCCTGATCTCCCATCATTCGCATTTGTATTTTCAAGTTTTGTTGCCGATGGTAGCTCAGATCGTCGCAGGTGATTCAACTACAATTTGAGATGATCCTGTCAAGATCGGCGATGATCTTGTATGATTACAGACGATTTGGTCTGCAATTCAGCTTGGGGGCAATCAGAGCCCTGATTTTGCATTCTTTATCTCATTTTCCTTATTTATTGATGCATTAGATTAATTTACTTCTATTTTGCATCTTGGAGTTCACCTCATTTAGCATAATTGCATGATAAAATTTAAAATAAGTTTCCAAAATAGTGCATTTCATTTAATTTGATATCTATATTTATCATTCAAACATCTATACTCTTATTTCTATCATTTTGCATCATTCTTGCAATTGTATTTTTGGTTTTTGGTGTATGTTTCCTTGATTGCAAGTTTCTGACGAATTTTCCTGATGAATTCATCTAGTCGCTAACGATATTGGGTGATCTCGGATGATCTCCTATGATTTGGGATGATTCTATACAATTACAGATGATCCTATCATATCCAAGATGATCTGGACTCCTACAAGCTTTAGAATCTTCATCAGACATCAGAAATCAAGTGTACTCTTCTCCATTTTATATATTCTCTATATTCAATCACATTAGGATTCATTTATGTCTTCTGTCTTCATATAAATCAGAATATTCATATAGAATAGCTTAGCTTCATTTTGACCAACCTAGGAATCTAAATGATTGAACATAAAACAAACAAATCAAACCCATTTTCAAACCTAGGCATGGAAACTGCCATTTAGTTTCCTGGTGAACCCCACCATCCGTCAAAAATTCACCTTTATACCCCTCTCTCGAGAGGTGCGACCTTCAAAGGGCCTCTCCATCCGAGGTATTATTCCATCCTTTTCTCACCCCCCTTTCGGGTACGGATCCTTTAGCCTGAAGGTAAGGGTGCAAAAAATTTGGGCGATACACCACCATTCAACCAAAGGAAGCCACTTAGCCCAATGAGCAGGTTGTTCAAAAGTGAAGCAAAGAAGGTATGTTTCCAAGAATTTATTGATAATTTTGGTTTAGCCATTGGTTTGAGGATGATAGGCCAAAATCATCTTGAGTTGTGTCCCCTGCAACTTGAATAGTTTTTGTAGACACCAAAATCTAGCCACTTATTATCCATCCATAGTTTTTTTGCCATATTTACCCATTATTTATATATATTTGTTTGATATATATTTAAATTATAATATTTTATTTATATATTTAATAAATATATATTTATATGAATTAATCCCAACCATCCATCATTATCTAATCCCAACCATTCATTTGCCTTAATCCATGCTACATGCCCAGATTTAATCTCCAACTCCATCATGTTTTAATATTGACCACACAAATTGTGTCATTAAAAACCTAACATGCCCTAGGAGAGATTATAAAGAGGAGCCATTTTGATGACTCAACCCCTAAGTTCCAAGCCTTGAATTTCATAAGTGATTGAATCCCTGGAGCTTTTGGAGTCCTTAAGTATTTTTCCCTAAGAAGTCTAAAGTCTCCTTGCCATCGTTCCTATCCATCACCGCCCACTTCACATGAACCATATCTACTTTTGAGCTTCTATTTTAGTCCTTAGAATGCCCCTTTGAGTTACCTAAGTGCCTTTGAGTTTCATTAAGTGTTTTAGTCCTCAAGCACCTCTAGGGACTTCCTGTTATCCCCAAGTTCTTCTAGGTACTTCTTGCCATCACCGAGCACCCGTGGGTATTCACAGCCTTAGTTCTGCAGTCCTACAACCCCTTGGGTGTCGCTAGGGAATCTATGCACCATTTTATACAACAATAATAAATATCAAAAGACAAATTTAGTGTGAGACAAGGTAAACTATTTATTGCATTAATTTTAGTATTCTTAGATCTATTTACAACATTATTTTTGCAACTAGGGTTTTTAGTAATTTTTTTACTAAGGATCTCATGCAATGGAACCCTCATAAGTATTGCTAACTCTTATTGCTATTTTTTGTGTGCAAATATTGAAGTCATGTTCATTGGTAGCTATTGAAGCTTGAGTAGTCTTACATAGGATATCAAGAAGCCCATTCAGCTCTGTTGGGATCAGAATGAACATGAAGACACCACCACTATTTTTTTACTAGGGTTTAAGAGAACCCTAGTGTATTGTAATAATTGTATCAAGCATAATAAGTTTTGTAACCCCATATTTGGGGCACATTTTATTGTAACATTAAATATCCACGGAAACATAATAAAAGTTTATTTCATTGTGCAATTTTATGTGTTATATTGCTTATTTAATTTTATAGTTCATATTTTGGTGTTGTTCGATTTGCATTCACAAATGGCGATCACAGTGGGACCCACAAAGGGTTCTAAATTTTAAATTATCTTGTTACTAACTTGTGGTTTTTTATTTTCATGTTGTATATTTAAAAAAAAAATGGATCACACAAATTTTGTAGAATCAGGGTTTCTAAAAAAATTACAAGAGTTAAACAAAAGGTGCACAGATGCCCTATGACGCTCGTGGAACATTCATAAAATACCTAGGTGCATTTTAGAGGTGCCCATAGGTGTTTCATAGATAGGAGGAAAATATGTAGGCTTATTTGTAAGTATTTTATAAAACCCTAACCTCTCTATTCCTGACATTGTATGTACACCATAAAAAAATGGAAATATTAAAAGAAATCACACACAACATGCATCACTTTAAAAAATAATGTGTTGGATTTATCACCAACTATTGGTGGGTTTCATCTCCATCCACCAATTTTGGTTTAGCCATTAGTTTGAGGATGGTAGGCCAAACTAATCTTGAATTGTGTCCCCTACAACTTGAATAGTTTATGTAGAAACCAAAATCTATCCACTTGTCATCCATCCAATTTTTTTTGCAACATTTACCCATTATATATATATATATTTTTTGATATATATTTAAATAATAATATTTTATATATTTTATTTATATATTTAATAAATATATATATTTATATGAATTAATCCCAACCATCCATCATGATCTAATCCTAGCCATTCATCCACCTTAATCCATGCCACTTGCCCAAATTTAATCTCCATCCTCCGTCATGTTTTAATCTTGACCACACAAATTGTGTTGTTGAAACCCTAACATGCCCTAGGAGAGATTATAAAGAGAAGTCATTTTGACGACTCAACCCCTAAGTTCCAAGACCTAAATTTCATAATTTATTGAATCCCTAGAGCTTTTAGAGTCCTTAAGTCTTTTTCCCTATGAATTATAAAGTCTCCATGCCATCGTTCCTATCCATCATCATCATCTTTACATCGATCACTGCCCACTTCGCATGAACTAGATATCCTTATACATTTATTTCAATCCTCAGAATGCCCCTTTGATTTCCCTGAGTGCATCTAAGTGCTTCTTGTCATCCCAAAGCACCTCTGGGCACTTCCTATCATCCTCAAGTGCCTTTAGGCACTTCTTGCCATCACCGAGCACCCACGGGCATTCACAACCCTAGTTCTGTAGTCCTACAATACCTCGAGTGTCACTAGGGCATCTACACACCATTTTTTGAAACAAAAATGAAGATATAAAGACACCAAGTCAACGTGAGATAAGGTAAATAGTTTATTGCATTAGTTTTAGTATTCTTATATCTATTTATAGCATTATTTTTGCAATTAGGGTTTTTAGTAATTTTTTTACTAAGGGTATCACGTAGTGGAGCCCTCACAGGTATTGCTAACTCTTGTTGCTATTTTTTCTATGTATATCTAGGAGTCATGTTCATTAGTAGCTATTGAAGCTTGAGTGGTCTTGCATATGATATTCCTGAAAACACCACCACTGTTTATTTACTAGATTTTTAGAGAACCCTAGTGTATTGTAATCATTGTATCAAGAATAATAAGTTTTGTAACCCCATATTTGAGGCATATTTTATTGCAACATTGAAGATCCACGGGCAAAATAATAAAATTTTATCTCATTGTGCAATTTTATATGTTACATTGCTTATTTAATTTTATAGTTCATATTTTGGTGTTGTTCTATTTGCATTCACAAATGAAAATCATGGTGAGATCCACAAAGGGTTTTAAATTCTAAATTATCTTATCACTAACTTGTGTTTTTCTATTTTTGTGTTGTAGATTTTTCAAAAAAATGGATCGCATAAATTTTGCAGAATTAGGATTTCTAAAAAAATTGTAGGAGTTGAACAAAATGTGCACGGACACCTTGCGATGCTTGTGGGATATTCAGGAAATACCTAGGTGCATTTTATAGGTGCCCAAAGGTGTTTCATAGAGAGAAGGAAAATACATAGGCTTCTTTGTAAGTCTGTCATAAAACCTTAACCTCTTTATTTTACACATTTTTATGTTTTTACAGATTTTGTGTTCAAAGGAACATCATTAAATATCTATTAAAACAAGCATGTTTAATATAAATTTTAGGCATTAGAATAGTTTTTGCATCCATATTCATTCACACATGTCACATTTCCAACTAGAATTTCACTATTTTTTGGTGTGTTGCAATTAAAACCTTGGATTCTATTTTTATATGAATTGTTAATTACATGAAATAGTTTGCATTCTAGGGTTAGGATTTTCTCATTTTGCTATTCTAAGTAGGAATAGCATTAGTATATTGAAAGTACCCCCACATTTGGTTATTCAAGGTGAAAGAGTAGATGAAACCTCCTTTGTTTTGAGAGCGATCTTAAGCGGTGTACTCTACTTATTTTGGAAAAATTAATATTTTTGATGTTGGCTTCTAATTTAGACTCGTGAAATTAGTTATTCCTAACATTGTGTGTACACCATAAAAAAATTTGGAAATATTAAAAGGAATCACACACAACATGCATCACTTTAAATAATAATGTGTTGGATTTCATCACCAACCATTGCTTGAGATGTGGTGATGGTGGGTTTCATCTCCATCCACCAATATCTACCCTTAGACACTTTAGGACACCCCTGAACAAACTTGCTGGACTTCATCACCAATAAGAATCTCATTGCCCATCCAAGCCATAGTTTTTACCCATTTTAATTCAAATTAGTTCATAAAAACACACAAAACCAAAAAAAAAAACATTAAAATGAGATAAAAAAAAACAAAAGGTAAGACACATTTGTTGTATAAACATAGGATTGGATTGCCTATTTGATTTTGTGAGTTTTTCATTCTGCATTTTACTTCCTAGCACATTTTATATTTTTTTCATTAGTTTATGGTATTAACAAGAAATCAAGTTAAAGTAATGAATCAAATGTCCACCAATCAAACCACTTCAACAATGGAGTGTTCATCATCACCTTCCACCACCACTTCCATGATCAATCCCCCTAGTGTGATATAGGTAAGTCATTCAAATTTATCTATAGGTCCATCACACACTGTGTCACCCACACAATCATTTCACATGGCCATTCCACAAATTGAGTCATCCTCACCTACCTTTGGTCACCACATCACCCATATAGATATGGCCCAAGTAGAAGCTCTTCAGATATCTGCTAACTATGTCTTAGAGTCAGTCCATAACTCACCTAGGCATGATCCTATTTTTCAATAGGAACTTACCCCTTCCAAACCTTCAAGCCTTACCCAAGTGTACAATAGCCCTTTTTTTGAGGTATTTGCTACACCTTCTCAACATTTCTCCATACCCCAATCATCATGTGCCCAAAGCACATCCATCCCATCCTCATACACCTTAGTTTATGATAACTCCTTGTATGAAGCACATGTCAATGCTGCTTCATAAGTACCCATGTCCATCCCATCTAGTATCTCCCATAAAGTTGCAATTCCAATTGCAACTTATCCCTCACCTACCTCATCAATCCCATCCACATCCACTCCATCAACCATTGATATGGAAATACATGAAGCATGGGAACATCTCAACAAATTTCTTAAGAAGTGACAGAATGCTCAACATCAAGTTCAGGTGATCAACCCTAGGCCTCAACCTATTTCCACTCAACCCATCTTTGTTAGCCAAAGTCCATCTTGGGTACCACAATATTCTGTGGCTTCTATTCCAACATCATCGCCAATCTATACCCATTATATTCCAATCGTCCGACCTATACAAAGCTCTCATACATCATCTCCTTTTCTTCATTCACAACCTCATCATCATCAATTTCAATCCATGCCCCCTAATTCCTCACACCTCCAACAGCACACCCAATCTCATCCATTCATCAATCCATTCACCATATCTCAATACACTCAACAAGCAAACCAGGGCTTACAATCAAATTGTCAACACACTTTAATTTTACAATAAATTTTAACTTGACTCACTAACATTGAGTTACAATTGAGTCATCATCAATTTCATCATCATCCATGTCAACAACCACAATAGTTGCAACATCTAGTTCCACAATCCACATCTCAGGTTATGATACTTGTACCACAAATTCAACATCCAATACAATAAGATAAATGCACCAAGCATCCTACAAAGCCCCGTCAAGACTACACGATGCTTTCAGAATCTTATGCAACCATTTTTTGAAGGCTTTATGAAGCACAAGAGATTTCACTTCCAAAAATCAAACCAAAATATCCTAACAAGCCACATGGAAAAGGTTATAAGAAGCACTTGTATTATCCCTATCATCAACAAGCAAGCCATGACATCAATAATTGCTATAAATTTAAAAACATTGTCCAAGATCTTATTGATATGAAAGTCTTTCCCACAAATGGTCTGTACAACCCATATGATCAGGACATTGGTACCAATTCAATCATCAAGCATACTGGGGATTCTTAGGATATCGCATCCTACTAGTCACTCACATTATCAGTCATCAAGCATACTCTGTATTCTCAAGATATCACATCCTCCTAGTCACTTACACAATCAATCATCAAGCAAATTGGGGATGCTTAAGGTATTACACCTTCCCCATACAAAAAAAAATCTCCAAAGGTACCAAATCCCTTTGGTCACATTTCAATTTCAAAAAGCTCCAAGGACACCTAATAACTTTGGTCACATTTTAATTTACAAGGCTCCAAAGGTACCTAATCCCTTTGGTCACATTTCAATTTAAAAAAGCTCCAAGGACACCTAATAACTTTGGTCACATTTAAATTTACAAGGCTCCAAAGGTACCTAATCCCTTTGGTCACATATTAATTTCAAAAATCTCCAAAGGTACCAAATCCCTTTGGTCACATCTCAATTTAAAAAAACTCCAAAGGTACTTAATCCCTTTGGTCACATCTCAATTTCAAAAAGCTCCAAAGGTACCAAATTCCTTTGGTCATATATCAATTACAAAAAGCTCCAAAGGTACTTAATCCCTTTGGTCATATCTCAATTTTAAAAAGCTCCAAAGGTACTTAATCCCTTTGGTCACATCTCAATTTCAAAAAGCTCCAAAGGCACCTAACACCTTTGGTCACATTTCAATTTCAAAAAGCTCCAAAGGTACCAAATCCCTTTGGTCACATTTCAATTTAAAAAATCTCCAAAGGAATCAAAATCCCTTTGGTCACATCTCAATTTCAAAAAAGCTCCAAAGGAACCAAAATCCCTTTGGTCACATCTCATGCCTTTGGTCACATCTCAATTTAAAAAAAAAGCTTCAAAGGTACCTAATCCCTTTGGTCACATTTCAATTTCAAAATGCTCCAAAGGAATGAAAACTCCTTTGGTCACATTTCAATTTCAAAAGGCTCCAAAGGCACCTAACACCTTTGGTCACATCTCAATTTCAATAGGCTCCAAAAGCACCTAACAACTTTGGTTATATTTCAATTTTAAAAAGCTCCAAATGTACCAAATCCCTTTGGTCACATCTCAATTTCAAAATGCTCCAAAGGCACCTAACACCTTTGGTCACATTTCAATTTCAAAAAGCTCCAAAGGTACCAAATCCCTTTGGTCACATCTCAATTTCAAAATGCTCCAAAGGCACTTAACACCTTTGGTCACATCTTAATTTTAAAAAGCTCCAAAGGTACCTAATCTCTTTGGTCATATTTCAATTTCAAAAGGCTCCAAAGACACTTAACACCTTTGGTCATACATCAACTCAAAGTCATATACATCTATACATGTTGCTTGCTGCTATCTGAGTTCACAAGATTCAAGGAGCACATCAACTTAAGAGGCTAGGGGGAGAAAAAGAACATGAGCCATTGAACATCATACACTTGAAAGTATTCCATGCTTACTGTGATTTATATATATGTATATATACATGGCTATTACACAAAAACAACATTGCATTTCATTTCACACATCACATTGCATATATTACATTTCACACGTTGCATTACACACATTTCATTTCATAAACTGCATTTCATACAATTTATTTCACAACTCACATTTTATTAATTGCATTCGCACCATCATTTTCACACATTTCATATTTCATATTAGGGATTATTTATTTATTTTAGACAATAATTGGTCCAATAAAGTCATGTTGCCTTAATCAGGGGTAACTTCAAATCATCATCCATTTCATTACATCATTTCATAAAGCCAAATTGTCATTAGCAAATCCATATTTCCATAATTCCTAGGTGTTTTCAGTCACTCAATCACTCCTAGTGTTTTAAGCAAACTTCAAATACATGCTGAGTTTTATTTAGGATCAAGACACATTTTCACTAATTAAATCTCGAGTTCTAGGAATTGACTCTAAAATATTCGTGAACCAAACACAATCACACATCTTAATAAAAATATTGTGTTAAAGAGGGATTACACCATACTTGGGTTAAATATTGAAGTGAAAAGGGTATTCCTTTCTTGTCCCATTATGCAACATAGTCCACAAAAATAGTGGTTTTCATCACTATCACAAATTTCAAAATAAAAGATAGAGTAGTAAGGATAGGGTACAATTCTCATCACACTTAGGTTGAGAATATGATTCCCAAAGCTCTAAATTTCTCATCACACACCACATATCCTCAAGCTACAAGGATAGTACTACATTTCCAATCATACGGTTAGGTAGTTATGCCCAAAGCATAAATATAAAATTCTTGGACTATAAGGCTAGTCTCCATTGGAGCTATAGACGCTTGACTGGCGGTGAAGTACACTCATGCATGGAAACATGTCTCTTTTAAAGAGACCTCTAACTACACATAAGGACAATCTAGCTTCTTGATCTCATTCATAACAAATCTCACCCACTTTACTCAAGATGAGTTAATGAACTCACTTGCACACACATTGGTTCTTGATTACTTCGAGTCATCACCATGCTCATGATTCAGTAAATGAATTCACTACAAATACATTTGATATTAAAGAAATTATGTAGTATTTAGTGAGTTTGTTTGAAGTATATTTGAGTCTTTGTAAAACAGTCAATTTTCCATATCAACATCCATATCTTCTTCTATATCAACATCCATGTCTTCTTCCATGTCAAGATCCATGTCATTGCATAAGTCTTCCATTTCACATGCCACCAGTTTGGTGTCCCTAATTAAACAACAATGTTATACATGGCCAAGAAACATCTAAACTATGAATTATCATTAAAGCATTAATTCATTTGCATTCATACACATTTTCCATTGCATTATCATCCATCACACATATACACATGCATTCAAACAAAAGAATTCACACAAAAGTATAAAACAAAAATAAAATCCATGTATATATATATATATATATATATATATAAAATATATATATATATATATATATATATATATATATATATATATATATATATATATATATATATATATATATATATATATATATATATATATATATATATTTCACATATGCAAATATCTCTAGAAAGTTCAAACAACATCACAACTTGGGGGTGTTCAAGGTATTACACCTTCCTCCCAATCAAGAAAACAAGCACACAACTTGGGGGTGTTTAAGGTATCACACCTTTCCACTAATCAAGTAAAAACGCATACAACTTGGGGGTGCTCAAGGTATCACACCTTCCCTAACAATTCAATAAAAAATACAATCACACATACACATTCACATCTATTGGTAGGTTCAAAATATTGTGTTCTTTTATAAAATGTTGCACCCTTTTCCTTGTATTCACATCATCCACATCTATAGCTAGGTTCAAAATATTATGTTATTTTTTCAAAGGTTACTCCCTTTACCTTGCATTCACATCATCATTCACATATATTTCTAGGTTCAAAAGATTACATTCTTTTGTCAAAGGTTGCATCCTTTACCTTTCATTCACATCATCCACATCCATTTCTAGGTTTAAAAGATTGCATTCTTTTGTCAAAGGTTGTGCCCTTTGCCTTGTATTAATTCCTTATCAAAAATCCCTTTTCTATTAGGGCAAAAATAGAATCATTCATTACATAAATTATTTACATAATTCATATCATCCAAATTTCCAAAACCCCTTCATCTATTAGGGAAAAAATAGACTCAATCATATGCATTTTCAAAAACCCCTTCATCTGTTGGGGCAAAAATATACTCATTACTTACATTTTCCATACACTCATTTACATTCACATTCCACATCATCAACTTCATTCAACATTTGTCAAATACATTTACAATTACAAGTGAATCTTGTATTTAGTGGTTTATCCTATTAACCTGGTGGTTGCAGTGACTGGTTATCCATGCAATACGGTAGGATGGATAGATAACCATAAGGACACTTACATTATAAAAACCCATTCATATATTGGGGCAAAAATAGAATCATTCCTTGTATTTTCCATACATGCATTTAAAAAAAAAACCCTTCATATATTAGGAAAAAACAAACTCAATCACTTGCATTTTTCAAAAACCCATTTTCTGTTAGGGTAAAAACATAATCAATTTTTACACTTTCACAAAACCCCTTCCTCTATTGGGGCAAAAATAGATCACATTCACATTTACATTCAACATCATCAATTTCATTCATCATCACATCTCCATTTCAACACTTTTCAATCAATCAATAATTGCATTTACATTCAACATTTAACAAAATTCACTTACAATTTCAAGTGAACCTTGTATTTAGTGATTTATCCTAGTCACCTGGTGGTTGCAGTGATTGGTTATCCATGCAATCCGATAGGATGGATAGATTACCATAAGGACACTTACATTATCAAAAACCCTTTCTCTGTTAGGGCAAAAATAGAATCAATCATTTACATTTTCAAAAACCCTATCATATGTTGGGACAAAAATAAATAGCATTCACATTTAAATTCAACATCATTAATTTTGTTCATCCTTACAACTTCATTCAACATTCACAAGTACAAGTGAACCTTGTATTTAGTGGTTTATCCTATTAACCTAGCGGTTGCAGCGACTGGTTATCCATGCAATCTGGTAGGATGGACAAATCACCATAAGGAACCTTACATTTTCAAAAATCCCTTCATTTGTTGGGGCACAAGTAGAATCAATCATTTACATTATCAAAAATCCTTCATCTGTTGGGGCAAAAATAGACTAAATCACTTATATTTTCATAAAACCCCTTCTTTGTTAGGGAAAAAACAAACTCAATCAATTAAAAATATAACTTACCTCCACAAAATCACTCTATATTGCATTCATAAATACATTTATCATCATCACATCTTCATGTCACCATCAAATCCATCAACAATTACATCTGCACATTTTGCCAAGTTCAGATACAATTTCAAGTGAACCTTGTATCTAGTAGTCTATTCTATCTCCTTGCTGATTGCAACAATTTGAATCCATGCAATTCGGTAAGATGAGTAAATCACCATAAGGACACTTGGCCATCTTCATTATCCAATATCTCATTGTTCAAAAACAAAAATCAATTTTGGTACCTCATCTGTAGAGTGAGACTATACCAAGTCTAATTTACTCAAAAGCTATCATTGATGGCCTTGTTCGTGGGGCTTGAAACATGGAAAAAATCATAACTTTCATCATTTACTTTTGCAATTACATAAATATTTGAGGATATAGGCTAGGTAAAGTTATTGAGCAACCATTTAGGAATTTCGTGTGGGAATTACTGCAATCATGAATGGATCCAAGGGCAAGACTATTTTTCTTTTCTTTTTGCATTTGCATACTTATATTTCATTGATGTCGGAAAGCACATTATTCAACCACATGGAATCACCCCAAATTTGGGACAACCACATTTAAATTTGATTTTTCCATGACGGTATACATCTTACATGATCATGGCATCTACACTTGGCAAAAACCCTTTTTCTCTATTAGAGAAAAAATATAATCAATCACTTGCATTTTACAACAAGCCCCTTCCACCGTTGGCACAAAAAAATCATTTTGCATCATTCATATCATCCAAAATCACACCATACATTTCACATAATCATCTGCATAAATCTATCAATTGTATTATGAGATGCATCCGTCACTCATTTTCCAATTGAGGGGGTAAGCTACACAATCAAAATTCTTTTGTTTCCAAGTTCATCTTTGCATTCTAACAAGAAAGTTGCTTCTAAATTAGGCTAAACTAGGTGTCTTGTATTTTTGCATCGCATTGTGTTTCATGCAACACGGTATAAAAGAGGATATATGTAGATACCACAATCTAGCCACTTGTCATCCATCCATAGTTTTCCACCACATTTACCCATTATTTATATATTTGTTTAATATATATTTAAATAATAATATTTTATATATTCTATTTATATATATTTAATATATATATATATATATTTATTTATTTATATGAATTAATTCTAGCCATCCATCATGATCTAATCCTAGCCATTCATCCATATTAATCCATGCCACATGCCTAGATTTAATCTCCACCCTCTATCATGTTTTAATATTGACCACACAAATTATGTTGTTGAAACCCTAACATACCCTAGGAGAGATTAGAAAGAGGAGTTATTTTGACAACTCAATCCCTAATTTCCAAGCCCTAAATTTCATAGTTGATTGGATCCCTGGATATTTTTGAGTCCTTAAGTATTTTTCCCTATGAAGTCTAAAGTCTCCTTGCCATAGTTCCTATCCATCGTCATCGTCTTTGCATCCACTGCTGTCCACTTTGCACAAACTAGATATGCTTATGTAGCTTCTATTTTAGTTCTTATAATGCCCATTTGAGTTCCCTGAGCACATTTGGGCACTTCCTATCATCCCAGAGTGCCTCTAGGTGCTTCCTATCGTCCTCAAGTTCCTCTGGGCACTTCTTACCATCACCGAGCACCCGTAGGTGTTCACAACCCTAGTTATGTAGTCCTGTGATCCCTTAGGTGTTGCTAGGGCATCTACACACTATTTTTTGCAACAACAATGAAAATCAAAGGACAAAAAGCCAGCGTGAGATAAGGTAAACTATTTATTGCATTAATTTTAGTATTCTTAGATCTATTTACAACATTATTTTTGCAACTAGGGTTTTAATTTTTTTTACTAAGAATCTCATGCAGTGGAGTCGTCACAGGTATTTCTAAGTCTTTTAATTTTTTGTGTGGAGATCGAGGAGTCATATTTATTAGAAATTTTTGAATATCGAGTGGTCCTACATAGGATATCAAGAAGCCCACTCACCTCTATTTGGATCAGATCGAACGTGAAGACACCACCACTATTTATTTACTAAGATTTTGGAGAACCCTAGTGTATTGTAATCATTGTATCAAGCATAATACATTTTGTAACCTCATATCTGGGGTAAATTTTATTGTAACAATGAAGATCCATGATAAACATAATAAAAGTTTATTTCATTGTGCAATTTTATGTGTTACATTACTTATTTAATTTTATAGTTCATATTTTGGTGTTGTTCGATTTGCATTCATAGTTCCTACCAAAAGCGACATGTGAAGGTAGGATCTCAATCAGAGACAATGGAATTATGAATCCCATGGAGGAAAAATCTAGGTTATAATAGATGTTGTATAAGGATGGGATAAGGAACAAAAGTGAGCATGCTTCAAAAGACAATCTAATATCACTAGAATAATTTATTTGCCTTTGAATTTCGATAGCCCTTTGATAAAGTTCATAGATACGTTTGTCCAAACATCAAGAATAGGAAAAGGTTGAAGTATCCCTAGAGAACTCACGGTTTCACCTTTCTTGCATTGGCAATGATCACATTCAACTACAAATATTTAGATATCCTGTTTCATTCCCCTCCAAAAAAAGTATGCGTGGTTCAGGTATATATTTTAAGGAAACCTGAATGACCAGATGTGGAAGAAGCATGCATTTCTTGAGGGAGGAGGTCTTTTATTTAAAACTGACATGGTATAACCAGATAGTAATGAAACCATAAATCCTAACCATCCCAAGCATAGCTAGGGTAGGAATGAGGATCCTATTAGAGAGTGCAAATACAAGTTTGTAATGAGGAATCCTTTGCCAACTCATGAAGTTGATGAATATATTGTGGAAGGGGAGTGGAGATAGCATGCAACATGGCCTGATCTTCATGGATATGAGACAAGGCATCCACCACCATATTATATTTACTTTTTTATTAAGAGATGTCATAGTCATATCCCAAAAATTTGGAGATCCATCTTGTTGTTTTGGAGTTGCCACCCTTTGTTCTATACAATATTTTAGACAATGATGATCAATTTTAATGGAAAAAATGTGGCCAATGAGATATGGAAACTAGTGGGTGATCACATGTAAAATGGAAAGCATTCCCTTATCATAAGTAAATTTACCAAAATTTCAAGGGGAGAGTGCCTTGCTAGTGAAATCCAATGGTTGATCCTCCTGCATTAAAACTACCCCAACGCCCATGCTTGATGCATCACTCTCAATGATAAAGGGTTTAGAAAACAATGTCATTACCAAAATAGGGGTGGTGGTCATAACATCAAATAAAAAAAAGCCTTCTTGGACAAATAAATCCACACAATAGAATTTTTGTTTAACATGGTTGTTAGAAGAGTTGCTATCTTGTCATAGTTTTTCAAAAATTTCCTATAATATCTTGTAAGACCTAAGAATCCATGAAGTCCCTTCAATGTATGAGGTTTAGGCCAATATTGAACTGCCTATAATTTCTTAGGATCAACTTGAACTCCCTCAGTGATTATGTGTCCTAAATATTCAACCTCTTGGTGGCCAAAATATTTTGATTACTTTGCATAAAGTTGATGGTCAGAAAAAAAGTTTGAGGGTTTCATCTAAGTGGTGAAGATGATCCTCCCATGTGTGACTATAGATCAATATATCATAAAAATACTAAAATGAATTTGCAAATATGAGTATGAAAAACATAATTCATAAAACTTTGAAAGGTGGAAGGGGCATTGGTTAATCCAAAAGGCATAACAAAAAACTCATAATGCCCTTCATGATTTTGAAAAGCTATTTTGGGAATAAATTCATTCTTAATGAGATTTGGTGATAGCCCGACCGCAAATCCAACTTGGAAAAATACTGAGCCCCATGCAACTCATTAAGTAGTTCATCAATGAAAATAATAGGGAACTTATCCTTAATAGTAATTTTGTTAAGATCCTGATACTCCACACACAAGCACCAGGTGCCATATTTTTTCTTACAAACAACATTGATGAAGAATATGGGCTAACACTAGAATGGATAATTCCAAAAGCTTGAAGTTCCTGCACAATGTTCTCAATTTTTTTTTTTGTAAGCATAAGCATACCAATATGGAAAAACATTAGAAGGTAGACTACTAGGAAAAAGTTGTATTGAATGATCATGTGAGCGCTAAGGAGGAAGTACTTTGGGTTCCTTAAAGACATGAGCATACCTATTTAATATACCCTACAATTTTTGTGGGTGATTAGACTCCCCTTGTTTAGGAGTAGTGAAAGAAAAAAGCTAAGCTACTATGCTATGGAAGGATTTATTTAACAAATTTTCCATCTTATGAGAAGAGATAAACTGAATTACTCCCACCTTCATACCATAGAAAGTATATTATTACCCATCATGACTAAATTTCATCCATAATTCTATAAAATCCCATAAGACTAGTCCTATCATTCTCAATTATTACACTCCCAAAACTATATCACACCCTCCTAAGGGTGAGACAAACATGTCAAACTTGAGATTATAGTCCCCAATTTTGAGTTTAACATTACAAAATTTACCTTTGCATGGTAGGGTGCCACAATTAGAAATCATGAATTTAAAGAAATTACATATGGTGACATAACAATTTCCCTTTTTGGCTACACAATAAAATTATGTGTACTATTGGAGTCAATCAAAATAATGATTGTTTATCCCTTAAACTAACTAATCACCTTTATATTTTGGGGGGTGGACACTCCCACTAAAGCATGTTCAAAAGTTTTTTGTTGGGTTTCCTTTTGCTCAGTCATCTGGTCTATGGTTTTTGTTTCTTGAGGATCCTCCTCAACCTTAGAAGATTCTATAGTGGGAACTTCATCCATATCAAGAAAGTATAAATTTTGTTGCACACACTTGTATCCTATAGAATATATTTCATCACAAACATAAAATAACCCTTGTTCCTTTATATTCTCCATCTTCTCATGAATTAATATTTTTATTGGTGGAGATTTAGCAGTAGGACTTGGCATTGACTTGGCCAAAAAGATGGCTTAAATTGAGAAAATTTAGAAGTTTCACCAAGATCCTTGAATTTATATTCTACAAATTTAGCCAATTGTATAGCCTTTGGTAGTTATTGAGGTTGCAACAACTTAATATTAGCCTTGATTTCATCCTTCAGTCTACTCACAAAATAAATTTAGAAATATTCAACACTTAAAACTAGTGGTTCGATTGGCAAGTTTTTTAATCTAGTTTAGTATTCTCAAATGGTTGAGGTTTGTTTGAGTTTGAAAAGGGCTCCCATAAAATCTTCAAACTCACAAGGACCAAAGTGAGTGAGTAGGCGTTGCCCAAATTCAGTCCAAGAAATCTTAGGTTTGTCCTTTTTAAGTCATAAAAAATAATGGAGTGCATCTGATTCAAAATTAAAAGAAGCAATGGTCAACCATAGAAAACTATCAACATTATGAAGAGTGAAATATTGTTCTACCTTACAAATCCATCCCTTAGGATCTTTTCCATCAAACTTGGAAAAGTCTAACTATGGTAATGTCATTCCATTGTGAGTTGGTAATATTTGTTGGTAGTTGCTTGTACCAATTTCTTCTTGGTCATGTTGATCTATGGAACTAGTAGGAACATGACTATACAACTCAACCTTCATTTATTTTGTGCAAGGGAGAGGTCACCCATAGTTTCTTTGAAATATTTGAGTTGTTTTTGTATCGCCTATAAGTTTTTGTTAATTGTTTCCCATAGTTTGTTGCCCTTAGCATCTACTTTAGATTGAATTTCCATGTCTAATTCTTGTTTTTGAGTACCCCTAGTCATATTTAAATGTGTGTATTACTTTTTGTGGAACTTACTAAAAATAAAAAGGTGGCTTTAGGATTTACTCTTTTTACTAATGGTACAAAAAATCGTTTGGGTGTGGTATATCAAAATGATCAGCTTGAAAAAATAACCACAATAAGCTATTTATCACCACACTAATTTTGGTCACCCCAAACTTTTTTTTATATTGTTGTTTTGATGAGTCTACTAGTGTGGTTAGTTTTTCTTTGGAGGTTTGGTTCAAAATTTGAGTTCTATGTTGAACATCCTTTTTTAACAATTTATTCTAACTAATATGATGACTAACTGATTCTTGAAAATATTCTATCTTATATCTGATTTTGACTATCATAAATATTCCTATCTATTTTCATTTTGATTATCAAAGTTAACTGCTCTGACTGTCCAAGTAACTGTTCTAACTATCATAGGTAACTATTATGACACTAATATCCTGACCACCCTATAATAACTGTTATTGATAGAATTTCCTGACTATAACTAACTTTGACCCCCAATATCTTCCCTATTTAGACTAAAGTTTTTTGTCTGCTTGCTATACTCTTTTATGATTTTGTATTGTTTTTTTTGCATGTAGAAACTCTGGAATGGGGATATATTCTTTGTATGCTCAACTTCTACGAAGAATACGATAATAGTTTCAAATTTTTGGTTGCAAGTTAAGTGAAACAGAAAGACTTGAAGGAACATAATTTGTTTGTAGGTTTCAACAGAACCAAGGTACACTAGGCAAAGGTGTACGTAATACCCATAGGCCCTTTGTTATACTATAGTAATAAAAAATAGTGCTCAAATCAATATTTTAGGCCACTACCCAAGGAAAATTCCACACATACCCTTGAGCAAACTATCTGCTTCTCAATCAGTATGGGAGGTTAATATTTTGGGATGTTGTGTCTCATGTACTATGGATAATACAAGGAAAAAAATCTTCCTATTGGATAAAAGTTTGTTTAACCCTAGATGGTCTCCCAAAATACTCAGAGATATGTGCGAGCTCAATTTTGTATGCAAATGTTTTCTAAGGCTTGGGTATTGGAGTCTAATTGCTCATCACTTTACTAGATGCTTTATGGGCTATCTAGATTAGCTAATAATGATAGCTCTAGTATATTTTAATTCCCCTAGCATAGGAATTCTAGCCTACACAACTACTATAGAAAAAAACTATAATTGTTTTTGCTATTTTTTTTTAATAATGAAAAATTAGAAAAAAAATACAAAAATATTATACCTAACAATTGATATGGCAAAAAACATCATAGTCACAGTAGAACACACCCCTGATATGCTCTGATACCACTTTTTAGGAACCTACTATTAAAAATAAACACTCACACAAATACAAAAAATAAACATATATGCTCACAACACACTATTGAAATAAATTATAGAAATGGAACAATATCACATTACCACTGAATCACAAGCCTCTTCGAAGGGGCATTCTCCTTCAATAATTCATTAAATTATGTAAAAATATACATACAATATCACCCCTCGTAGTTTTAATGAATTCCTCTAACACCTAATTCCCAAGGTTGGCTTACATGCAAAATGTCACCCAAGCTAGAATGTCGTACCTAAAATTAGTTACATTCTTGAAAACAGTTACATAGAAGGGCACCATTTGGCTAGGTGATTCTTAATCTAAAAATATAATAAAATATTACACAATATTAACATGGGTGTTACCCAAATTCCATGAGGACTATTACATAAAGGTGTTAGGATGGGGTCCTAACACCATTGATGGCAATTCTACCAGATTATCTCACAGGTCAATATCCTAGGATCATAAAAATCTATTACATAAATATCATTCATATAATAACTCAAATATTTCATAAAATAAATATTTATTTAATAATGAATGAAATACATCAAAATCTCTTGTTACAATCCATGGAGCTTTACCTCCAATATATAATTTTATAAATGACTCTTCAATACTCTCAAGTATTATTCTCCTCAAACATCCAGGAGATTCATCCTTTCACATTCCTCACATATTAAAAATCTCACGACTCTTCACTTTACATATTTCTACATATCATGTGACTCTTCACTTGGATATTTGATACCTAACACCTATGACTCATCACTAACTTGACACTTTGCACACTCACACTTGCACACTTCTCACTTTAACACATACATTAGACAAATATAAAAACACTTCCTAAAATATTGTTTATAATAGTACATAGAGGTTCTTTAATGTTACCAAATAATGTAATATCTTCAACAAAATAAAAGATATTCAAGTTAAAACAAATACCCCATTTGAATCTTATTTCTAAATTATTAATGGTGCTTTTCTTTTGGGTCATCCCTCAGTCAACGAGACCATGAAGTTTAAATATGCTATGAGAAGGGTACTAGATAGTTGGTTAGTACTAAAAATTCTAATATTTTTATATATAACATTGCCCTAGATTTATAATGGATTATTATGGATATTTTAGAATTTAAAGTTGATACAATTTCATCAATCTACTTGAGTATTCTTTTGTCTCATTAAGGAAAGAAAAATAAGTTTTGGTAATCATGTTTATATTGAATAAAATATTTTTTGGTAGGTTGGAAAGGTAAGTTTTTAACCATGGTGGGAAGGATACAACTCATAAATATTACACTTAAATTCATCCCTATTTATATGATGTCACTTTCAATATTGCCAACAAGTATATCATCAATAATTGGTAAAATTCAAAGAGGTTTTCTTTAGACAGGATGTGAGAAAAAATAGGTTTCCTCTTTGTAAGTAGGATAAGGTTTGCAAATGCAAGGATGTTGGAGGGGTAAGCTTGCAAAATTGTAAAATTATAAATTTGATCTTAGGGAAAAATCTTGATTGGAGATTATTCAAAGATTAAGGAAAAAGTTGAGCAATAATAATACTTCACAAATATATAGGTTCTCTTGATGCAATAAAATTATTCATGAAAAAAAATCCAACCCAAAGGATAACCAACATGGAACTTCATATGAAATAGTTTGTGATTGGTCAAGAAACATATTATATGGTTGTTGAATAAGGGGGATTATGTAAATTTTTGGTCTAATTCTTGGTTGAAGATTTACCCATTTATGTCATATTCAAAATAGAAACAACTGGCTGGTCTAGCTTATAATAATTCAAAGGTCAAAGATTATATTGATATAGCACTTATTATGGGAAGTATCAAGTGCAAAAAAGAGGTGCTAGCCACTTGGCCATAATATTTAAATATATATGGAGTGGTCATATGTGATAATGGCATTAGAATAAAATATTTGCTTTGATATATGGTAAAATGGAGAGAAATTGGGTTTCTCAAAATTAATTTTTATGGTGCTTCCAAATAAAATATGAGAAAAATTGGTGGAGGTGGTGTTTTTCAAGATAATGAAGGAAAGCTTATCCTCACTCAAAATCATATGGAATCTCAATTAAAAACTATGTAGAGGCTAGGGAACTTTTTATAGGGATTAAAAATACAATTGAAGAAGGATGAAAATATATTTCAATTAAGGGGGATTAAAACATGATCATTAGTGCTATCAACAAAAATGGATGTGGACATTGAATAAAAAATGTTATTGATGTTCATAAACTATTGTTGGAGGTAATCTCTTGGAAATTTGAGCATATCTATAGACAAGGAAAATGAGTAGTAGATAATTTAGCTAATTGCAGTGTTGATCATTGTCTTGGTAAAATTCAAATTTTAGAAGGCAACTAGTGGAGTGAGATTTTATCTCTTAATGAAAATAATATCAAGGATTTTATTGCGAAAACATATCAATTTGAGGAATATAAATAATATATTTAATAGAAAAGAAAATGAGCAATATATTTAATACACACACTAGATATGGTGTAATTTACCCAATTATAAATATAATATTTTGGTATTTTGATGGGAGTGGACCCTAATAGAAGCCACACATAACTTATTAAAAAAAAGGACTATTTATCAATCAATAGTGAATACATACCTTAAAGATGATCTGTATCCATGTGATGCAAAACTACAAAGCATGATAACAGGAACAAGCATCACTTTCTTCTTTGAGAAAATTGAAGTAGTTACTAAGTATTTTTGTCAATTCCTCTTTATCTTGGAAAATTGAATATCATTTCTTATACTTTCTATATCCTAAATTATTTGGTTGATATATGCTCCACAAAGAAACTGTAGCATTATTAAATATATGGATTGAACCAAGAAGATGATGCAACAAGAACAATAGCCCCCAATATGAAAGACAATAAAATATGGGTAATTTTATCATGTTATTTGGTATTTTAATATTTTATAAATTACTCCATTCATCACCAATATATTAACCAATATTAAATAATTTCAACACTTAATTTATTTTAATATTCCTTAAAAAATTAAATCCAATTATTAGGTGTAGTTATTTCAAGAGATTCTATAGTATTGGGTTATTAATGAACTCACTTTTATTTTTGAACATGGCAATCATGGGTAGTTGTTAAGAACCTTGGATGTATTAATGAAAAATATTTTTAAGTCATATGAGTACCTTCCATATAGTCAAGCACCTTCGATTAACATCAATATATTCTTTTTTATGAAAAACTTGACAAAAAACATTAATAGTACACTGATAAAAAAAAATCAATTAAACAATGTGAGTGGTAATAAAATGATTTTAAATATATTTAAAAAAACATCTAATTCCTAAAAATAATGAATTAATTGACAAATAGTTTCATAACATGTGAAATTTCTATAGACTGGTTAGTCTAGAGAGATCACAAATTTGTATGTCATTCCATAAAGAATGAAACTCTTCTATAAAAGGTTCAAGGTAAGTTTCAATATTTTTTCACTTGTGCATCTTGGAAACCAATAATATCAACATGAGATGTTCCTTTCATATTATGATCCATGGATAAATTTTATAGGCTAAATAGAGTAATTTGTTGATAAATGTTTGATGGCTTTTTAGCTAGATTATATCATATATCCCAATATTCAGGATCAAGTATAAATCATACAAAATACATGAAGGCTCATTCACAGAATAATATCAATGTTAATGAATATAATATTAATTAGCCTTCATGTATTTTGTATGATTTATACGTGATCCTGAATATTGGGATATATGACATAATCTAGCTAAAAAGCCATAAAATATTTATCAACAAATTACTCTTTATTTATTTATAACACAATGAACAAACTCATTGTATTATGAATTAAAATAAACAAGAGCTTTATTATATGAATTAATGCTCAATACATTTCTTGAACAATACATGGACCTTTGTCTCCATAATATAATCTTAAAGTGACCTTTCAATACTTTGACTATTGTTCTCCTCACATATCCGAGAGACACATCCTTCCTATTCCACACATAAGACAAACCTCTCATGTCTCTTGAATTTAAATATTACCACATACATGTGACTCTTCACTTGTATACTTGACACATACACACATGACTCTTGACTAACTTATATGACACATTGCACACACTTGCACACTTAATTACATGACACTTGCACACTCTTATACTCTACACACTTTACAACATGACGCTTGTACTCATCCTACACATTGACACATACTTTAGGGAAAATATAAATCACATACCTAATATAACTACTCACATCCTAATATAATATTTACATATGTACAATGGTATGATGGGGTACTTTTACTTCTACCAAATTCTATAATATTCTCCAACAATGTTAGCAAGGAATTACCTCATCCATAGATAAATCAAATCTTACACTTCAAGAAGTGTTTTTAAACTTTTGAGTTCACAACTATTTGATGTATTTAATTACCTTACAATCAACTAGAATATGCCATACCCCTTATTGGATTCTAATATTTTAATGTTATTTTATGGTTTTGCAAGTGATATATAGTGGAAAATATATTTATATTTTGAAATTATTACAAGAGGACTCATGATCTTAGTCAAAAGTATTGCCTTTCAAGGAGAATTGTAATTAAAAGACCCTTTGAAATTCTCATATTGATCTATATAATCACATATAGAAGCCATAAATATATTAATATTTGTTAAGTCTCTTTATAGGATGACAAAAGATTATTTATTTTTGAAAGCTAAATAATTGATAAGTATACAATATGTACTAAAATAATTACAATATATCACAAAATAACCTTTACAAGTTGCATCAAATTAACTCTCTTATTGAAGGTAAATTGACATTTGACCTTCCAAAGAGGGATTTGATATTAGTTATTAATATGGAATCCAACATTTATGTTTTGGATTTTCATAATGTAAATAAAAGAGTTATTATAAATTTTAAGATTTTCTATTTTTCAAGCATAACAAATTGGTCACATATATTATTATCCTCCATGGGATTATTACTATCATCATCCAAACCAACTTTGACCTTTGTATTAAACAAGTTACTTAACAAGTTATTATAAAATATTGTTACCTCTTAATGATTCCATAAATAATTTCCATCAATTTTTTTTTGATAAAAGATAGAAGGGGTTTTGAAAGGATCCCCAAACATTTTACAAGACAAGCCAAGACCAAAAAGAGATTGGCCAAGGGTCAAAAATCCAACACAGCCAAACTAGTAGCACACAAACAAGAAACCAATAGAGCTTCCAAGCCCTAGCTCCACAACCACCAAGGGAGAATAGAGAGAAATGCCAAAAATAGATTAAAGAAAATTGAAAAGGACTTCCACATAGGGAAGTAGGATGACTGAGAAGTAAAAAAAAACAATAATTAACCATGCTCTAATTCTCTACTAGGGAATTTTACTTTCTCCAAAGAGCACAAGCCCTCAGGGAAGTCCTCCCACCAAATACAGAGTCTAGGGTGGTCCACACCCAGGTTTTCCATGAAGTTCATGGACTTATTACCTTATCAAAAAGTATGCTAAAATGTGACATCCTCGAAAAGTAAGGCGACTCTTTTAGCTTCAAGAATCATATTTTTTGTTGATAAATTTCCTAGGGGCCATCCTTTCATGTAATTTATGGTAGTAAGGGAGTCTCCTATAAAAATTTTATGGAGTCCCAATGAGTTGGCCACCTGGATGGCTTGGTAAAGGGCCCTGACTTCTACAAACTGGCTGGAGTTTACTCCAAGCCCTTCAGCATAGGCTAATATAATATCACCCTTGTAATCTCTAATAATTCCCCTGACACCTACTCCACCCCTGTTAATTTCCATCAATTGATTATACAAGGCATGGAAAATTTTTTCAACTACAAAAAGGTCATTTTTTCCCTAAACAACTTACATATGTTTGGGTAGATTTCATCTAAGAACTAGTTTGTCTTTTCTACTTATGTTATAAGATAAAAAAAGCCATTGGTTTGTTTTTTATTCTTATGTTATAAGATTAAAAAAATACCATTGGTACTATGAATTAATTATCAAATTATATATTTTCTTTGTGATATTATTACATAATATAACAAGATATATGTTTAATCGAGGTTAATTCATAAAATGACGTGGAAAATACAAGTAATATGAATTTGTTTTAATCAGTTGTAGATACAAAATAATAAAATAAAATATGTTACATATTCTTGAGATATAGTATCAAAATCAATATCATTTATTAATTATTGTCATTCATCAATATTAAATTTTTTTATAATATATTTGTCTATATGCTTATTTTAGAGGGAAGCTCCATGCATGCTGATTGGTAGCAATGTTGAAAGGCTGAGCTTAGCTCCTGGGACTTTTGCCAACCATTGCTTGCCATACACTAGCCTTTATCTCCTTGGCAATTTTTTGTTTGGCTGGAACTATTTGACACCATGTTTTTCATATCCCAGCCATACAACTATTAGGAGAAAATTCAATTTGGAGGGAATTTGCGAAGCATTTAGTAGGTCATGTGGATGCTGTCAAGGATTAATGTTCGATGCCAAATATAACGCTCAAAATGTCAAAATAATCGAAGTGTAAAGTATAAGCACTCAAGTTTGAAGCCGAAACTAGAAAGTAGTTGACAAAAAGTGTTTTCTTAACCCGCAAGGGATTTGGTGAGAAGTTGAATTTTGATGTTTCGTGGGAGGGCTTGTGAGAAGCAGGTTGCGCATGCCTATTCCATGCCAGGTAGATCCAATAATGTCCGCACCAGATTATCAAACACAGCAGCAATTGAGGAGATATTTTGGGTTGGCATGGTGGTGAAGACTGGCGGGCTAGTGTTTGTGAAGACTGGCCGTGAAGACACAGATGGCTGGTGGGAGAGTTTCGCCTGCCCTAGATCGTCCATGTGGCCCCCAATTTCACACAATTTCCGCCATGCATAGACGACATTATAAAAATCAAGAAATATTTCATCTTGTTGCAGTATGTTTGTCTCATTGATTTATATTTACACCATTGGTGAGCAGTATGTGAAATATTGAAGAGTAGAGGGGTGTAGTGAATCTTGGGCATTCGATCGTTATACAGAGCGAAACTTTGGTCGTCGATGTCTAGACACAAGCTCGGGGGTTAGAGGAGGAGTTTTCGAGTGTGGTGTGGTCTAAATATCACTACAACGTAAATTCTACATCCTCATTTATTGCTGATTTATTCTAGGCTCGTGCTCTCTGCGCTTGGCTCTCCAACTGTGAATAATGCTAGATTCACTATGTATACATCTCGGTATGTTGCCTCAGGGTCAGCCACTTCCATGGGTCTGTTTCCATTGGGTCAACCGTCTAAGTGCCTCAGGGTCATCATGGGTGCCTCAGGGTCAGCCAATTCTGGGTCTGTTGCCTCTGTAGGTCATCCTCAGAGGATGTTGCCTCTCATAGGTCACTGACTAGATTCACCATAAATATCAAAACTCTCTTTATGGTGAACTCAATCTAGAAGGTGTCGGTCTCTGTCGAAAATGCACCTAATAAAAAGGAAAAACGAGCCATATAAGAGTGTCGGTCTCTGTCGAAAATGCACTCAATACAATAAAATGAGCCATAGATCAAAATTGGAGGGAAGAAGAAAAGAAGAGAATCTTCTGAAGTGTCTTCGTCTGTAGTCTTTAGAAGTAGATCTAGATAAAAAACTCGGATAGAGTCTAGGGTGTCTTTGCCTGTAGTCCCTAGTATAAGTGTCCTTATGGTGACCATGTCATCCCACCGAAATGCATGGGTAACCAGCCGTTGCATTTGCCAAGTGTATAGAAAAGATCACTAGTTACAAGGATCACATATGAAAGTACCTTGGGAGTGTCGGGTACAACCGAAAGTGCACTCCAAGGTAGAAAAATTTTGAGGCTAAAAAAACTAAACTGAAATAGCCTCAAAATTACAATTTGACACCACCATTGTGTCCGTCATGGAAAAACATTTCCAACGACTATAAATACCCCTATACTTGGGTTTGAATGGGGCCTTTAACTTGCTGAAAAAACAATAGCATGCCTCTCTAGGCAACAAAATAAACCTCAGGAAAATTTTTGTTCATCGCACTTTGGCGGAATAAAAAGACACTTAAAATTTCCCTCGTAGGGGAATTACATTTCCACTCTCTATGTGGATAAAAGCATTTTAAAAAATTACGTTACTGTAAAACATTTTGTGACTATCCATTTTCCATGTGAATTAATTGAAAATAACCAATTAATAAAATGGTCCTTTTTAGCAATGGCCTGCACATTTTTAAATATTAAACCCCACATGCTTTTAATAAACAATAATTTGCGCCTTTTAAAAATGAGAAACATACACTACGTCCATCCACCATCACCGCGATCGCCTCAAATATCTCCGTTGCGATGGACAGGTGTCCTTTCCTTTTTTCGGCATGTGGGCTTGGGTGATCAACACATCTACCCAAATTTGCCTACTTTTGCCCAACCTTCCACATTTATAGCTGCAGCAGTAGTAACAACGCGCCACTAGCCCTCTGGGGATTCGATCTTGTGACCTCCCACAGACATGAATGACGAAGAGCTCTTCACCAGATTCGAAGACGAAACCTACGATACAAACTCCTCTCTTTCCGGAGAGACGTCAGAAAAAATTATTGACTACGACACTGCATTCGATGACATAATTATTTAGAGCAGCAGCTTTCTCCGACCAGGCCGTGCCCTGGGTAGAGAGATCAGACTCTGAATGCCACCCGCTTTCGTCGATTTCCTTCAGGTACTTTGCCACAAAATCTAGCTGCTGCGACATCACCGCTCAGTCAAAATCCTACAAATTTTTGCTATGGTCGTCATCAGTGGTAGAATCTAAGTTGATCTCCAACGGGTCTCCCCATGGATCCTACCCATACGCCGACATGGCCCTGGCCTTGGCCTTGACCTAACCCTCCCAATGTAGCGAGAACAACAATGCTTTAAGAGAGAAAAAAGGGACGCAAGAGATGCAGAAAGCTACAGAGAAACTCAAAACTTTCTTGGGAAGAGCTCCCTAGGAAAAAACCTCAGGTGTGAACCGGGAATCAAATTCGGGGACAAATTCGAATCACGCTGGATGCTGAATATTCTTGGACTGCACAGGCTACTTAATGCGGGGATAGACTACCTCAATGTCGAGGAAATGGGGCGTCAGATCTCGTTGGCCACCAACATTATGGTCTGACAGGGAACGAAGCTCTTCAGAACAGTTGCAGGGTGAGACAGCCAGTAAGGGTTTTCTGGAATCATTGAAACATTCCAGTCTAGATACATAAGCAGATCTCCACACTGCACAAGCATTACCGCCTCCAGAAAGCCCACTAAAAAATAGCATCAGCCCACTGATGTTCCCCATAACTGCATTCAAGCACAGAAGCTTGAACCTGAAAACATCATTAAACATTCCTGCTTATTATTTAAAAAAAATAAAATAAAATATATTATAAATTTTTTTATAATATATTTTTCTATATGCTTATTTTAGGTTGCCAACTAGAGTGCTTCTTTTTAATCCATAATTGTAACAACCCACCAACTCGACCCAAGGGAGATATATTTATTTTTGAAGGGATAACTCACATGAAGTCCCAATATATATTTTATTTTCATTTTCTTCCTCAAACATTACATAATTCTCAATAAAAAATACTCTCCAAGTAATATCTCTTTTTCAGAAATGATATTACATAGCATTGACTATAAATGATTAGTCTTGACTTGGTCTTCTTTTTAAAGATCTTCCACAAAGAATTTGAAGCATATTTAGGGATCAATACAAATATTTGATAGATATGCATATGAAATATTATCTTTGCAAGCATCATGCAAAAACTTACATAAAGCATGAAAATTTTATTAGAGAAAATCCCATACTTCTCTTGATACATGGACTTCTTTAGCTACTCAAGTCTTCCATGTCTATAAGTGTCTAATAAAATTTCCACATAACCATAGATCTATTTTTTTACAATAAGTATTTAAATCTCAAAGCTAATTTTCCTTTAAAACCATCAACTACTATTTTATTTTAAAATAATATAATGCAATCAATGCCTACCCTATTCCTTGCACATTTTCCATAATAGCTAAACATTTTTGAAATAAAAATATCATGCTTTTATTATTTTAATATCAAATTCTTCTCCCATACCAAGTATTTTTTTATTAGATAGACGAAGGGGTTTTGAAAGGGACCCCAAACATTTTACAAGAGTGGATTAGCCAACATTACGAAAGCAAGGAAGATAAGAGTAAAGGACCAACCTAAAAAGATTTAAAGATCTAAGACCCAAAGAAACTTCAAACAGTCAGAAAGAAACATAACACCCCATAACTAAAACTATCCATAGACAAAAGAGAGACTATTTATAATTAAGACCATAGAGAAACAAGGTCCCACACAAATGATAGAGAAACAAAGTTTGACCCAGGAGATAAAATCAACCTATAGATGCAGAGTATAGAAACACCCCATGAGGGTGCAAGCTTTAAGTGTAAGATTTAACACTCCACATCATAAATAATCTGGGTACCACAATCCCTTCTTCCCAATGATGGTCTTCTCTCTCTTTAATTACAACATAAGAAATAATTTGGCATTCTCTTGTGCTTGAGTAATTATTATCACCAAACACTATAGCATACATCTCCAAATGTAACCATATAAACTCCATGCTTATGTCCTTTATAAAATCAATTACATGAATATTTAACACTTTATTAATGCTTTGGTCTTGGTCACACACTAACCCATATGAAGGACCTTTTATTTTTGTGATTAATGAATCTATCCACCTGCACTTGTGCCACAAAATATTGACGTTTGAATTGAGGGCATAAAGTTTAGACCATTTCAAATTCAAAATGTGGTGGCACCTTGAGTTTGAATACCTACAGTGATCCTATCCATAAAGGTCCAACTGATGCACTCTAAGGGTAGAAAGGAGAGAAAATTATATTCTTACAATATAATTATCTAAATGGTTTAATTTGATAGGGAATTCTTCCTGCCAAATTGTGCATATTTTCTAAGAGAGCACCAAGTTTGCTAAGAATTTTTTAGATCGATTTCCTTCCCTATAAACATGGTTAAAAAGAGTAGAATCAAGTGCTTGAATCCAACTCAGGGCTTCAACTAACTCATTTGTGATTGACCAAAAAGGGATTTGAGAACTTTTGAGCATGTTTATAATATTAAGGGAGTCCCCTTCAAAAATAATCTTCCTACTGAACATATAATCTAGGAGAGATACCCCAAGGTAGAGAGCACACACCTCACTAAAGTGACTAGTCTAAAAATCTAGGTTATCCATATAGGCCAAAGAAATACTCCCATCAGAGTCCCTAAACAAACCACCAGTGCTAGCCAGACCAGGATTACCCTTAGAGGCTCCATCAAAATTGAGTTTCAACCAGGCATGAGGAGGTTTCCAAATGGTTTTAGACCTAGATGAGACTTCAAGGCTCAGATTGGGAGTGGTGTTAGATCTAAAACCAAGGGTTGAATCCATAGAAAGCTCTATGGAAAGTGTGACTCTACCTAATAAAAGAACATCAACATTCTCAATCGTGGCCACCAGAGCATGAAGAGCAACCATATCAATAGGGTGAGAAACATTCTTAAAGGCTCAAGAATTATGCTCCTTCTAGATGCACCACCAAACATGAGGTAAACCAAAAGAACAAAAAGCATGGAGGTGAGGGGACAAAAAGGGAGAATGCCATTGGACAATCAAGTTAGAAAAATCCCTAAGAAAGACCCAGTTCACACCAATAGAACAAAGAAACTGGGAGAGAACATATCAAGAGAAGGGTATACAAAAAATAGGTGAATAGGGGATTCTTCAAAACAACCACACAAATAGAATCTATTTGGGAAGACTAAACCTCTCTTTTATAGATTATCCAATTCTAGAAACTTACCTTGGACCACCAACCATTAAAAAATGTTTACCTTGGGAGTAAGTGGTAAGACCCCAAGGTCTTACTATAAAATTATTAACAAATTAATGTAAATGTAATCACAGGCCACTCAAAGGGGGCTCCCTTGTAATCGCTTTGCCACTATAGGGGGCTCCCTCCTTGGAATATATGATTCTTATTCTTATTATTCATGGATGATTTGATATGGATGGCCAACCTAATATATATATCTACCCTAAAGCTACGTTGGTGAAGAGACATGATGGTTCACGTATGAAGAGACGTGATGGTTCACGTTATGAAGGGTTGTGATGGTTCACTTTATACGTTAATAATATAATAATTAAATGATTAATAATATTAACTAATACTAACTAATAATGTTAGGATTGAGGATCCTAACATGCCACCCTCCTTAAAAAGAGCTTTGTCCTTAAAGCTCAAAATGAGAAGCTTTGTCCTTTGTTTTCCAAGAAGGATTTGTGTAAGTTCTTGGAATCTTTTAATGGCATCCTTTTTTAGGCAGGGATATCGAGAAGGATGAAGAATTAGCGGGGGGTTGCCAAGAATAATAGTAGAATATCCCTTAGGAAAATCATGATGACGATGGGAGGGAAACCCTTGGGGTTCCTCAAATACTTCAGAATGATGCATCAAAAGTGATGGTAATGATTTCATATCATTTTTTGGTTCCTTGGTAGAGCCAACAGAGAAGGAGTGTGTAGTCACTCTGCATTGGTTTCGAATAGGTTTGGTCATATGGCAAGAACTCACTATTGGCGAGGAAGGTATGTGTAGGTCTTGTAGAGTGCATGTTTGGCTAGGATTGATCACTTTGGGTATGTCTACTTCATCCTTTCTTGGTACATCAATCACTTCTTGCACATCAACCTCATTGTCTTCATTGCAGTGAGTAGGTGCACTGGTCGCTTCGGACACAACTACCTCATCTGATTGCTCTATGGAGAGACAGGGATCAAATTCCTTCAATAAATATAATATTAGTGTAGCACATTTATGGTGGGGTCCAAATTGTTCATCACAATTATCACAGAGTCCTTTTCCTCGTTGTTCCTTCATCTCCTCAAAGCTAAGATGTTTAATTTGTAAATTTTGATTAGATTTGGGGGTTGTGTAAGTGCATTGTGCCCTTTCATTATGCATAGGTTTGGGAGCGATGTAAGTGGTCAATGATTTTTCCATAAGTGGTTTCCCTAATCATTGTTGTGCATTGATTTTATCTTCAACTAATTTGGCCAATCCATAGGTCTGCATCATGGTATAGGGATTGAACCTTGTCAACTCCATTCTAATTTCCTCTTTTAATCCCCTAATGAAGCCATTTATGAGAATTGATTCATCCAATATTGTGTTGTGTTTGGTGATATCCTCAAACCGAGTTTGATACTCATGCACAAAAGTGATTTGATGAAGATATTTGAGAAATTCCCACATGACTGGGTCCCACATGGCTCTGATACCAAATGGTAAGACCCCAAGGTCTTACTATAAAATTATTAACAAATTAATGTAAATGTAATCGCAGGCCACTCAAAGGGGGCTCCCTTGTAATCACTTTGCCACTATAGGGGGCTCCCTCCTTGGAATCTATGATTCTTATTCTTATTATTCATGGATGATTTGATATGGATGGCCAACCTAATATATATATCTACCCTAAAGCTACGTTGGTGAAGAGACATGATGGTTCATGTATGAAGAGATGTGATGGTTCACGTTATGAAGGGTTGTGATGTTTCACTTTATAAGTTAATAATATAATAATTAAATGATTAATAATACTAACTAATACTAACTAATAATGTTAGGATTGAGGATCCTAACAAGTAAGACCCCTTAGCAAAATATTACGAGCAAGGAACCAAGGATTAAAAGATGAGTCTAGAAGAGAGTAGGCCGAATTAATAGAGAAACAACCATTATTTTCAGCTCCCCACACTAACTTATTTGGTTTGTCCTAGCTAGGTAAAATAGTCCACTTCAGGATATCCATCAGGGCTTTGAAGGGCATTTATTTGTCCTACAATATCCTAGGAAAAGCAAATATTTTCCAATATTTTCTACCATTGATAATGTCAATGAAATCACATACCTTCAGACCAAAAGCTTGGTTTGTTAATGGTTGCACCAAGATTAAGTTTAAATATGAATCTAATTACTGGTCAAATATACATTTGTCTTTCCAAAATTTGATGCACTAACCATTTCCCAACAACCATCTTCCTCCTTTTGAAATGTTAGCATGGCTTTGAACAATACTCCACCAGAATGCCAAAACTTGAGAAGGGGTGGGATCCGAGAGGAAATCACCAAAATTGCTTGGATACTTGGTTGGTAGGATTCTAACCCAATTAACATCCTCCTTCTGAACCAATATCCAACTTTATTTAGAAATAAGTGCCCTATTTAAAGTTTTCATCCTTCTCAATCTTAAACCGCCCATATTATTTACACTACACACTTGATCCCAAGTCACCAGAGGAAATTTATTCTTCTCATTAGGATCGAACCACAAGAAAGATAACTGAATTTGCTTAATTGTTCAAATAATATTTCCTAAAATCCTAAAAAGAGAGAGAAAGTAAACCAAAATTCTCTATAGGGTATAATTAACCAACATGATTTTACCTGCTTGGCTCAAAAGGCCCCTTTACAACCCATAAATTTTTTTGGACTCTTTCCACAATTGGTTCCCAAAGATATGTTTTGATACCACCTTTGAATAATGGCAATCCCAAATACACCGAAGGGAGGGAGTTAATTTCACATTATAGAATCTCAACAATTCTCTTTTGCTTACTATGGGTAGTATTGAGGAAAAATAATTTGCTTTTTCTCAAACTCACTTTCTACCTAACCACTCTTTCCTAGTCCAGGAGGATATATTTAATAGCTCTATCTTGAGGAATAGAGGCTAGAAAATATAATAATGTATCATCTATGAATTGGTGATGTGATATAGGGGTGATGATGATAAGATTCACCTTCAAGGTTCTTTCCAATGACTCGGACAATAAAATAAAAATTTACGAAGAAATAGGGTCCCCCTGGTTAATACCATTGCAAATTTTGAAGTATCCCATCAGTGAACCATTTATGATAATTGAAAAATTTACCATGGAAATATAGGCCCTAATCAGAATAATCCAGCTTGCCCTAAAACCAAAATTTCCTAGAACTATGAATAGAAAAACACATGAGACCCTACGCTTTGTTCATGTCGAACTTGAGGAAGGTCCCTGGTATTTTGCTTCTATCCACTGAGTGGATAAGATCATGCAATGCAATGACCCCATATAGAATTTGTATACCCATCATAAATCCACTTTGGGATGGTCAATTAAATTTGATAGGAAAACTTTGAGTCTATTGGCCAAGGTTTTAGTAAGAATATTAAAAATTGTATTGCAGATACTGAGGGGTCTAAAATACAAAAAGTCTTTAGCACCCACAAACTTAGGAATAAGAACTAAAAATGTAGATTTTACATTATATGGAATGAAATGAGACTTCTAAATTTCTCTCATAGCTAAGAAGATATCCCTATTAACAATATACCAAAACTTTTGAAAGAAAATGGGAAGAAAGCCATTCGACCCAAGGGCTTTCAGGCGCCCCATGGAGAAAACTACAACTCCAATTTTATCATCCCTAAAGGGAGTGTAGAGGGCTTCATTCAAGTCTTCTAAAACTAGAGGGGATATTTTGCAAAAGCCTATATTTCACCTATTGGTACTTGATATTTCTCAAGTAGAGGAGGGATTTGAAAAAATCCATCACTTTGTCCCTGATTTCATTAATGTCCTTCATGCTTTCACCATTTGATTTTAGAACTTCTCTAATTCTATTATAACTCCTATTCCTTAAGGTGGATGTGTGGAAAAATTGTGTTTCTAAAACATTCACGCAACCAGAGGGATCTTGAATTTTGGTGCCACAAGGTCTCTTCTTCAGCAAGAACTTTATGCAAGTTTTTTAAAAGTTTTCTTTCTTTCAATTTATCTCCTTCCGTGATCTCACCTGACTCCATGGTAGATTCAAAATATTTTAACTAATCTGCTAATTCCTTCTTCTTTAGGAACACATTTTCAAAAATGCACTTATTACAAATATTATTATTAGTCTTAATAAATCTAATATTGAAAGCTACTTGAGAGATAGGAGGGCCTAAGAAATCCCTCGACCACTAGTCCTGAATTTTGAAATCTAAATGCTAATGTTGTAGCAACATAGCCTCAAATGTAAAGGGTCTAGGAAAGAAGCTAGCATTATAGATTATTTTGAACACCAGAGGAATTTGATCAGAGCTAAATTTTTAAAGGAAGCAAAGGGATGCACCTCTAAAAATGATAAGACCTTCCTTAGATACAAACACTGTATCCAATTTGTACTAAATATTTTGATTACCTAAACATCTATTGCTCCAAGTATATTTGGATCCCTTCAAATCTACGTCCATAAGTTCCTAACTGTTAATAAATAATGTGAATCCCTCTATGATTTTTGAGCCATTATTGCTACCACATTTTTTTTGAAGGGTACAGTAGGGTGTTGAAATCCCTAGCCAAGATCTAGGTTTTCCCTTTAAATATGTTCCTCATAGATCTTAGCAAATCCCACAAGAGAGTCTTGTTGGGACCGTATTAGGAGTGTAAATATTAGACATAGTCTATCTATATCTTGTATTTATAGCAAAAAAAATATTTATCACTCTATTATAAATTATGAGGATTGAGCCATGTTGTTTCTTTGGGTTCCACAAGCATGATAGACCCCCAAAAGCTCCATTGGTAGAGTTTGTTGCAAAAATTGCCTCCTTCCAAACTATCTTTTTAACTGCATCAACATTAGAACTATCCATATTAGTTTCTTGAATAAAATAACATCAGGCTTTAATTATTCAAATTGAAATCAAAATTCACTATTTGGAAGGACCATTCAAACCTCTAATATTCTAGGATAACAAATTCATTTATAATATTTGGAAGCGATTTTCCCATTTGAAGAATAGGGGGATTTGTAGAATATCTCAAGTTTTAGTTGCTTCCCTTTAGTATCTTTCTCTTTATCAAATTCAATTGAGTTTGGAGATCATCTACTATAGTTAAGTTTTCCTCATGAATCATTAATGCTTTATTGGAGGGCTTTCCTACCTTTTGATTAGCTCCAACATCCATCTGGTCTTTTTGGGTGATTCCTATTTTTGGTCTAGATTTGGTTGTACCCGAAGATCCCACCTTAGGACATGGTGACCATTTCAACTCAAGTAGCGTGGGAGAATTTTGACCAGGAGCATCAATTAGCTTCTAAGGAGAACAAAGCTCCTCTACAACCAAATCTTAAGAAATAAGGTACTGATATGAGTTCTATAAGAAATCTAATGGAACGAGTGTTTTTGTTATTAGTTCTTCCAGAAGAACCTGATTAATATTCTTGTCATTAGGTGGATCAATACTATGAACTACAATTTTACTAACCTCATTAACCTGCATTAAGGGAACTTGATCCATTATCCTTTCTTTTGGTTGAGGCTTATCCTGAAGCGAGGATTCAAGATTATAAGGGATCGACTGAGCTTGAGCCTTACTAGCTATTTTTTGAGTCTAGTTTGTTATTTGATTACAACGACCTAGATATTTACAACATGACCTAGATGAATGTCCAAAGTTATTATAGGAGGATCATTTAATGGGTCTATTTTCATTAATAATCGACTAAATCCAAGGAATCTACCTAGAAATAAGCTCTATATGATCTAGTAAATCCACCTTCAAGTTAGCCATGATGCACATTCTAGTAAAAATCAACCTGGTTTTGGATTTGGTAGCTGAGTCAATCAAAACCAGGTCCCTAATAACTTTGGTGATACCTCGCAGGATATCTTCATGCCAAAATTGAAATGGTAAATTCAGCAGTCACACCCAAAGGGGAGCCAAGTTAACTTTTGAGTCTTAGGGTTAAATTATAAGTATTATTTTTGAAGGAAAATGCCCCTCTTACCAAATAAATAGGGGCCACCACCTAGGATGTGCTTCTAATCCTCCTCATAGTTCATCTTGATAAGGAAGAATACATTGACATAGCCACAATCTCGAGCAAGCCTTAAGGCTTCCATTTGGGAATAGCCCAACACCGAATAAAATTAATATATAGCCAACTACTTTGGAATTTATCAACAATATTCCATGACCCTTAATCCATTGTTACCTCCAAAATATCATTTGGAAGAACCAACTTGTTGTTAACCAAAGATAGGTAAAAAAGAGGCTTTGTGGACTGAGGATAAAAACCTCTAGTTATAACTACAATAAAGGAGGATACTCTAGGATTAAAAATATGGCTAAGCCTAGGGTATCCACTTACAAGCACACTAGAGACACCCCAAGACTATCATTCATACCTTTTTTTATTCCTCTAAGACCATTCTCTTAAAAACTACCCCTTCCTACTGCCTGCTAGGTCCTCCAACTCCATGTTGACCACCAAATTCTCCACCATTCTATTAACCACCATGCCCTCTAACTCCTTGAAGACCACAAACTCTTCTTCCCCCCTAAAAATCACCACCTTCCCTTTTTTTAGACACCCCACCACCTTGCTAATTCGCATTTCCACTTTCGCTCATTTCAAAAATTTTAGGTCTTTCCCATACCAAGTATTAAATGACCATTAAGACTAATATTAAAAACATAAACAACTTAGTTAACGATAGAATGAAGGTAAATAATAAATAAGAATGACGTACTTATTCAAAAATGTGCTTGGATCCATGATTTCCTAGAATATTTTCTTAATTGAGTTATTAGAGAATTGGCCACGTCGATCAACAACATAATAAATGTATACATGTTATCGATTTATTGTTTGAAGACTAATAAACTGAATTTAATTTAATCATTCTAAAGTTGTAAAAAAATCACCTCAAGATTCATTATGGGAATAGAAATATGTTGAAAGGAGTATAGTTTAATATGCACAGGTCTAAAAGTTCTATGTCTATGTTCACTCATGACTAATTTGCAACCGTAGAGACTCAAATGATTACTTTCCAATATTGTAGTAGAAATTCTTACACATACTATAATTAAAGTATCCTCTTAGGTGACACTAAAATCAATAATGAGGTTTGATAGTATTAACAACATGCAAAAACATCCTATGGTCATAGAGTATTAGTTAAACTCAGCCACATGGGTCCAAACAGCAACATAGAGATGGTATTCTAGTTACATTGCTATTATAATAAATAAAGGTTCAATTTTTATACATTATAATAAATCAGCCCGAGAACATAAAAAATGCACCATAAATAGAAAAAATAGGTTTGACTTCAAAGAAAATACCCTTGCTTCAGGTGGTTTATACACTATAGAATTAATACTTTATTATAAAAATGGGCCCCCTTACAAGTTTAGAACAAACCTTGACTCCTTATGCTATAACTTAGATTTCCTTTCACAGTAAATGTTCCATGCTCTACCGTGGAGGCGTTATAGTTTAAATAGTGCTAAAGGTGAATTCAAGCAAGCATGAGGTTTAATTCTCTCCTTCACTTTTGAAATTATAAAATGTTGATGCAACTACCTTAATGTATATGCAAACAACTCATTCATTCCTTAATAGGTAATTTTAACCAACAAGCTTCAAGTTTACCTTGTATTTTCTTAGCAAAGTTTCCAAAGATATTTCGTTCTTCCATTCTATGTCTCTCCTTCAACTTGTTGCATTTCTCTTTTTCCACTTGGTAGCTCGCTATTTTTTTCTTCTTTGCTTTGATAGTCCCCACTTTTCTCTCTTGCTCCCTTATTTATTTTCTTGACTTGTTCTAATTTGGTAACCGTTTTACCTTTCTTTTTCAAGATTCATATTCCATGAAAATTTCCAACTAGTTTTCATTTATTAAAAATATAAACATAATGCCTTTTAATAACACACTTTAAATTTTTTTAATAAATGGACCCTTTTGCAAAGTTCAAAAAAAATGTTTATATTTATTTTCACCATCACTCAAAAGCCTAGTATTCACAAATAAAATTTTATTGCTTAGCTTTAATATTTCTCAAATGTTAATTTGAAAACATAACATTAAGAAAACATAATAATTAAATTAATTAATTACCTAATTAATTTAATTAATATCTAATTTTAACATTAACCGTTAACATTGATATTAAGTATGATATTAATAATACCTCCATAATTATTAAAGTTCATCAAACAAATGCATCATAACACATTTTTTCTTAAGAAAGAGGTATTACGATAATTGTAATGTTATCACCCCTACTAAGGATGGCTTTTTTTTTTTTTTTAAGTAATCTCCTTGCCAATGATGCACTATAACAAAACATACATATATGAAGTGCATATATATGAGGGAATTCTTTTACCCTTGAGTTGTTGATAAGAGTGTCATCTATCATTTCCTTTTTATCTCTCAACTTCGTTGGCTATCCCATACCAATACACCCATGAGAGTACCTGGTCCTGCAACCATAAATTTCATCAGCAGTACCATATTATAAAAATAATATAATCAAAGCATAAAATATAGCTAATCACATATCTTGATAATAAAATGAGATTATACATTTGATATCCACACATCAATATATAAATCAAGTATCAAAAATAAGTCTTGCCAAGGAGGGCCATTATGATAATGTATAAGAAAGTTTTTGATAAACCTTTATATATTTTACTACCTCATCCAAAATGTAACTAGTTAAAATTTTAGGCATATCATATTTTATCATTATTATGCTATAAATTTACAATTTAGAGACACAAATATGGTACAACCTTAATAACTATATATAAAACTAGTATTATTTTTGAAATCATATTGATGACCATATATCTGTCTATCTATCTATCTATCTATCTATCTATCTTTATTTTTTAAGTTTTCTAATATATAAGGAAATCTGAAACACCATTGGGTGCTTCCAATATAAACCCTAGCTCATTGGTTTAGACAAATTCAACGGGGCCCTCGACCCTCCAGGACATTGTACTGGGGCAACCAACTGGAAAACACTCAGTCTCTACCATCGAGTCTATCCCCTTCTAGGTATGCCATGGTTTGAACCTTGGAACTACCCAAAGAGAATCCAAATCCCTAACCATTGCACTATCCTTGTCGGACAAGACCATCTATATATTTTCAATCATGAATTGAAAAATATTCTAGACTTTATTTGACTTGGTTTTCTAGATTTATTGTATTTGAGCATAAGACATATGTTGACATGCTAAATTTATGCCTCACCAAATCATCCCATTCTAAAAATTTGTACTATATATATATATATTGTAGATATAACACACTAAACTCTAGTCATTGATATAATATTCAAATACGATAATAAAAATTCCTAAATTAGCTCATGTGCTAGTATGTGGGTATATCATATAAATTTATCTCCAAAAGGTTAAATACTTTATAAGGATTTGGAAGAGGCTTATCCATGGTACATGCATCCAAAATTTTATAATTTTAGAATGAAGAATATAATTTCAAATAATTTTTCTAAAATATACTCATCTCCATTAAAATCTAACTCATTAGGTCAATATTCATTCATCTCTTTATCTTTAATAAATTATTTTTAAACAATAGTTGTTCTATGCATCCTAGTTGGATTACTTTGTACCTTATCTTCACTATTATTGTCCTTATCACTATTATCATGCACATTATCATATATTAATTTTAAGATTTTTAGTTGAAGTTGGTGAATTTCTTGCTATAAGGATAAGGAGGAGACACCAAATTTTGAACCCTCCTTTCACTTATTGACAAACTGTGTTAGTGGATTAGATTTTTGAGTTATGTGAAGGTGCTTGCTTGTTAGAGGTTATTCATTTGAGTCTTGACAAATTTATTCTAAATATTTTACTATAATTGGATTTGTTTTGATAGGATATTATAGATGGAACCAAGGATAAGTGTTAAACTACTCATGGATCTATTGAATTATGGAAAGGAATGACTTATTATGTGCCTAATGCAGGAGCATCCAATGGTGTAAAAGTGATCTTGCATAACCCAAAAAATATTGTAATTGTTTAATTTTGTAAAAACTAGTAAAAACTAGTAAAACTAGTAAAACTAGTTTTTCTTGCAGGAGATTTTTAAAGGTCTTAGAGGTCGAATTTGAGGATTTTTGGCTAGACGCAAGCCTTGAGCCTTGACGTGAAGAGCCAAGGATTGCCCCTCTTAGCTCATTTCATGCCGTTTCCAAAAATATGTTGTAATAGTCAATCGGGTCAACGAACGCGAAGTTATGACCTCCGCAAGTTGCCCCAAATTTCAAATTTGAAATTTCAAGTTTTAGGTGGGAAAAAAGGGGAAAATAGGGCATAAGTGGGAATTTTCGAAATTGTAAAAGGGCTCTTCTTTTGGGATCCTCATTTTTAGCATGAAAGTAATGGAAAGCTTTGGCTCCTTTTAGCATTTCTAGTTTTTAGTGGATTGTATGTGTTTTTTTAATGCAACTCTGCTTCAAGTGGTATCAGAGCGAGAGTTCCTGAGTGTGTAAATAGAGTGTCGAATGTGAGGCAGTTTACACCAGGATATATGGTTAGGGTTTGTGGGAGAAGTGAGCAGAATGCCTCCATGAAGAAACCATGGTGGTGGGAGAAATATGGTGCCAGAAGAAGATTTCAGATCTTTGCAGAGGTAAGTTCAAGCTCTGCAAGAGGAGCTACGTAGAGGGTTTGAGCCAAGGAGAGAAGAAGGGAGTGAAGATGAAGTTGAAGAAGAAGAGGCCTAGTTCGAAGAAGAAGAAGAAGAGGTAGTAGATCCTGCACAAGCCAGATTGTATAAGGCCATATCACAGATTGGAAAGAGATCAAAGTTTGATGTCTCCACGTATTCTAGAAATCTCAACCTAGAAGAGTTGATCGACTGGATCAATGACATGGAGGAATACTTTGAGTATGAGGAGGTAGAAGATCCTGAGAGGGTCAAGTTTTCTAAGACCAAGCTGAAGGGTCATGCTAGCATATGGTGGAAGGGAGTGCAGCTAGATAGAAACAAAAGAGGAAAAGAAAGGATAACAAGGTGGGAGCGGATGGTGGAGAAGTTGAAGAGACAATTTATTCCAGCTGATTACGAGTTGGATCTGCTCAAGAAAATGTAGGGTTTGAGACAATCGAGTAAGTCTATCAAAGAATATATAGAGGAGTTCTATAAGATCCTGATTAGAATAGGCCATTCTGAGGCCAACAAGGAGAAGGTAGCCCGTTATATTAATGGGTTAAGAGCAAGTATTCAAGAAGAGTTGAGTCTAGTCAGGATGACCACCATTGAAGATGCTTACCAGTTTGCCTTGAAGGTAGAAGAGAAGTTGAACAAGAGGTTTGAAAGCAAATAGAGAGGAAGAGGTCATGGTGGAAGAACTAGTGGGAGAACAAATGGAGGATGGAATGAGGACCAAAAGAAAACTAGGGATACAAGCAACAATCAAGACCAGAAGGGAGAAAATGCTTACCACCCCCGTGAGCAGAATAATAACTACCAAAATAATGGTTACCAGAGAGGAAGAGGAAGGTCTGGACGAGGGTTTGGAAGAGGAGGATTTCGTGGAACCTATTTCCACTATGGAGAAGAAGGACATCGAGCATACGAGTGTCCACAACACCAAGGAGGAACAAATAGGAGGCCTGAAGGTAATGCTCGAGCTACTGTTGTTGATGAAGGTGTTGAATCTGAGCACTCTAAAGAAGCAAAAAGAGGAGAAGTACTGATAACAAGGAGAGCCTTGCTGAATGAGGAGAAAGATCCAGATCAGAGGAAGAGCTTATTTTGCACAAGGTGTAAATGTGCAGGTAAGGTCTATAATGTTATCATAGATAATGGTAGCACGGATAACCTAGTTGCAGAAGGAATGGTTACCAAACTACAGTTAGAGAGGAAGAGACACCCGCATCCATATCGGATTGTGTGGTTGTAGAAGGACCATAGGGCTTTGGTCAGTGAGCAGTGCTTGGTAAAATTTAATATTGGGAATTACTATGATGAGGTCCTGTGTGACATCCTGCCTATGGATGCTTGCCATTTGCTATTGGGAAGGTCGTGGCAGTTTGATCGATGTGCAATGCATGATGGGCGTGCCAACACTTACTCCCTAACAAAGAATGGAGTGCGCCATAAGCTGAAGCCCCTAAAGGAGGTGGACGAAAAGGTATGTAGTAGTGCCAGAATCTGTTTAGTTGAAGGTAGAAGGTTTTTGGATGGTTTGAAACATGAGCATATGTGCTATGCATTAATTCCTAGAGTTAGGGAAGAAGAATGCAAAGATACCCCAATAGAAGTCTCAGGTCTATTAGAAGAATTTCCAGATATTATATCAGATAATGTACCAGAGGGTTTGCCACCAGTGAGGAAGATCAGTCACCATATAGATTTGGTACCAGGATCTAGTTTACCCAATAAGGCAGCCCATAGAATGACTCCTGTAGAAAGTGAGGAGCTAAACAGACAAGTCCAAGAGTTGCTAAAAAAGGGACTGATTTGGGAGAGCCTGAGTCCATGTGCAGTACCTGTAGTACTAGCACCAAAGAAATATGGAGAGTGGAGAATGTGTACAGACTCTCGAGCTATTAACAAGATCACCATAAAATATAGGTTCCCATTGCCAAGGATGGATGACATTATGGATTGTTTGAGTGGAGCCAAGTACTTCACAAAGATTGACCTGAAGAGTGGGTACCATCAAATTCATGTCAGAGAAGGGGATGAGTGGAAGACAACCTTCAAGACCAGAGAGGGTTTGTATGAGTGGTTGGTCATGCCATTTGGGCTAACCAATGCACCAAGCACATTCATGCGGCTGATGAATGAGGTATTGAAGGAGTTTTTAGGAAAATTCATCATTGTCTATTTGGATGACATTTTAATATTTAGCAAGACCCTGGAAGAGCACCTGATGCATATCAGAAGAGTTTTTGAGAAGTTGAAGGAGGAGCAATTGCTGATTAATTTGAAGAAGTGCAGTTTTGTGAAGGAGTTAGTGTATCTAGGATTTGTCATCTCAGCTGAAGGTCTAAAAATAGACCCAAAAAAGGTGAGGGCTATCATTGAATGGCCTACTCCAAGGAGCATAACTGAGGTAAGATCATTTCATGGTCTAGCAAGTTTTTACAAAAAATTTATTAGAAATTTCAGTAGTATTTGTGCACCCCTAACAGAAACAATGAGAGGGGATAAGAAAGAATTTAAGTGGACCTTAGGAGCAGATAAGAGCTTTGATATGTTGAAAAATAAGGTCATAGAACAACCTATTTTAGCACTTCCAGATTTCAATAAGGTATTTCAGGTAGACTGTGATGCTAGTGGTAGTGCCATAGGAGTTGTGTTGAGTCAAGAAAGTAAACCTGTTGCTTATTTTAGTGAGAAACTCAATGATGCTAGGAAGAAGTATTATGTATATGATCAGGAGTTTTATGCTATAGTTCAGGCTCTAAAGAAGTGGAGGCATTATTTGTTGCCAAAAGAGTTTGTTCTATATACTGATCATCAGGCCTTACAGTATATTAATAGCCAAGGGAAGCTAAATCAGAGGCACTTAAAGTGGGTTGAGTTTCTACAGAGTTATACCTTTGTGTTGAAGCATAGGAGTGGGAAGTCAAATAGAGTTGCAGATGCCTTAAGTAGAAGGCAGTGTTTGTTGATAGAAATGAAGGTGGAAGTTGTAGGGTTTGACGAACTTAAGGGTTTGTACCCTGAAGATCCTAATTTTGTAGAGGCTTGGAGGGCTTGCTTAGCACTTGTTACTTTAGACAGGACTAAGTGGTTGGATTTTCTAATCCAAGATGGGATGTTGTTTAGAGGAAATCAATTATGCATTCCAAGGAGTTCAATGAGGGAGAATCTGGTCAAGGAGAAGCACAGTGGAGGGTTGGTTGGACACTTTGGTCGAGATAAGACCATTGCCCTCATTAGTGAGAACTACTATTGGCCACAGTTGTAGCAAGATGTGAAGAAGTTTGTACAGAGTTGCAGAGTATGCCAGATGGCCAAGGGTGTGAGATAGAACACTGGATTATATCAGCCATTACCTATACCAGATAGGCCATGGGAGGACATCAACATGGATTTTGTTCTTGGCTTACCAAGGACACAGAGGAGGAATGACTCCATATTTGTGGTGGTTGACAGGTTTTCGAAGATGGCACATTTTATTCCCTACCAGAAAACTAATGATGCAGTTCATGTTGCAGGGTTGTTTTTCAAAGAGGTGGTACGCCTACATGGTCTACCAAAGAGTATCATTTCCGATAGGGATACCAAGTTTGTTGGGTATTTCTGGAGGACCCTATGGAAGAAATTGAAGATAGACCTAAAATTCAGTTCTGCATACCACCCATAGACTGACGGACAAACAGAGGTGGTGAACAGAAGTTTGGGTAATCTACTAAGGTGCTTGGTAGGAGATAAGCCCAAGGGATGGGATTTGGTTTTGCCATAGGCAGAATTTGCATACAATAATTCTGTCAATAGGAGTACTAATAAATCCCCATTCCATATTGTGTATGGGAGCAGCCCAAGGAATGCTTCCGAGTTGAGAAATATGGACAGAGGGGAAAAGAGCAGTGTTGAGGTTGAGGACTTTGTAGAGCACCTGAAGAGCCTGCATGATGAAGTGAAGCAACATATCAACAAGATGAACACTCAATACAAGACAAGAGCAGACCAGAAGTGACGACTTAAGGAGTTCCAAGTGGGAGATCAAGTTATGGTTCACTTGAGAAAGGAAATATTTCTTGCTAAAACCTACAACAAGTTAAAAATGAAGAATTTTGGACCATGCAGGGTCATAGGGAAATGAGATTCAAGGAATGCCTATGAGGTAGAATTGCCAAGTGGGCTGAATATATCACCTGTGTTCAACATTTCAGATTTGGCAGAATATCATGAAGGTGACAATAATGGCGGACCAGTCATAGAATTGTGGAGTATTCCCACATCTACTCCAGATATAGAAGAGATAGAAGAGGTCCTAGATACCCGTGTAGGCAAAAGCACAAGAAACAGGTAGTATGCAGAATATCTGGTTAAGTGGAAGGGTAGGCCTGTTGAAGATTCATCTTGGTTGTCGAAGGCTGAGGTTGAACGCCTTGGTTTTCTTCCAACAACAAAGAAGTGAAGGTCACTTCTCAATTTACCCTGGGTGTCTGATGCAGGAGCATCCAATGGTGTAAAAGTGATCTTGCATCACCCAAAAAATATTGTAATTGTTTAATTTTGTAAAAACTAGTAAAAAGTAAAACTAGTAAAACTAGTTTTTCTTGCAGGAGATTTTTAAAGGTCTTAGAGGTCGAATTTGAGGATTTTTGGCTAGATGCAAGCCTTGGTGCAAAGATCCAAGGATCACCCTACTTAGCTCGTTTCATGCCATTTCTGAAAATATGTTGTAATAGTCAATCAGGTCAACGAGCGCGAAGTTATGACCTCCGCAAGTTGCCCCAAATTTCAAATTTGAAATTTCAAGTTTTAGGTGGGAAAAAAGGGGAAAATAGGGCATAAGTGGGAATTTTCGAAATTGTAAAAGGGCTCTTCTTTTGGGATCCTCATTTTTAGCATGAAAGTAATGGAAAGCTTTGGCTCCTTTTAGCATTTCTGGTTTTCAGTGGATTGTATGTGTTTTTTTTAATGCAACTCTACTTCAAGTGCCCAAATATAAAGTTTCAATGATAGTTTGATGGAAGGATTTGTAGCCTATTCCATCCTATGATTTTAGGCCAACTCCCCATTATCCTTGCTAAATTTTAATCTAATATAATCTAATTACATGAAGTTAAAATGTAGTACATAAATACATAAATTAAAATGCACTAAAAGTAAATTTATGAGTTTAGGGTGTGAGGGATTAAAAGTAAGTACAATCAAAACCATAGCAAGGAGAGTGTATGGCCAATCAACATATGAGAAATTTGTATAACAATGTTCCTATTTAGTTGATATGAAATTGTGAGAGGAATGACATGATGGAAAAAAGGGATATGCCTCAGTCACCAAGCTTTCCACAAGCTAGAAGGAAATTTCCATTAATGGAGATAAAAATATTGATCAATTTTCCATCAATTTCATGAATTACAAGAGCACAATGTAGGTCTTACAAATTATAGCTTTGAATTCCTCAAGGTCAAAATAAGCTTATAGTGGAACCCATGGGTCTTATTTATAGAAAATATTTTCCCCTATGTTACATAGGGTGTGAAACTATTACTCCTAGTAAAAATAAATATTTGGGGGTATCTCTAGTAAACTTATGTACCTCTAAATATTACATACCTCTAATTGTACCTCTAAAAGGCTTAAAATGCTTCCAAAATGAGTTATGGTGCCACAACATGCCAAAATATTACTTTCCAAAGATCTTCCTTAGGATTTGCACTTGTCTTTTTACCTCTCCATTGGTTTGTAAGATATTTAGTCTAGTAGGAGAGCAAATAACTCTAGTTTGCTAGGAATTTACAAATATTTTTCTAGCACTTCACTCTTATAAACTAATTAATTCACTTTGCTAGTGGATCACTCCTAGAATAAATTAGCCTTTATGGAATGAATTGATACTTGTCTTGGACTTAGACAAAATTTGAGAGGTTCTATGATATATTGATTGACATATTTTACTATTTTGTAACCTTTCAAAACTGCAAATTACCCAAGGTAGTTACATCAATACAAGATTCCTTATCTACTTAGATTAGGCTTGAACACCCATGATATAAAAGTATCAATATTGAATCCCTTATGTTCATCTTATTTATTGTGGTTTCTTTTGAGTTGGAAATTGTGGTCAATGTGTCTCCTTGTAATTTTCAATATAAATAAAGTTCATCGCTAATCACAAATAATAAAGTTTCAGATATTGACTTGATCTCTCTTCCCAGTCATCTATTCTCATGAACAAATATATTCAAGTGGTGAAAGATTATTGGAATAACTCTATTCACATAGTTTGCTCTAGCACATGCCACATGATAATGCAAGATATTTTTGGTGATAATTTTCAAATTTATTAAAATCTATTTTTTGCTTATATTGACATTTAATTATATTATTTAGAGGGTATAATTTCCATGTTTATTACTTATCATACAAAAGCATTTGAAATAATTTTCTTGAAGTTACATAGTTTTTGAAGCTCTTTGCATTAATACAACTATTAATATTTATTTTTTTCAATTTGAGGATAAAATCATATTGTAACCTAATAGAACATACTCAATAGATTCCCATTTTAAATAGAAAAAATACTCTTATGATAAAATATCTTCTCTAAAGCAAACTATTATGGTGAAAGCTATCTAAGAATCCAATCAAAACTAACTTATCTCTTTCAATAAATGAAGGATTAAGCTTTCAAATTTATTATCTTGCATATGGATAAATAGCTTAAAAATAATATCATAGGTAATCCAAATTCTATAGAATTATTGGAATATTTTAAGAAGTTGTTCAACAAAGTTGATACCAAATAAGTCAAATATTTGGATTCAAAGCTTGTTATATTGAACATTGTATAATTTTGTAATATTAAATAGTACATGAAACACTTTATTAAGTAACAAGAAGATATCTATGCCACTAGTGAAAAATATAGGGATCCTATGGACTACCTCAATATGGTTCTCAACAATGTTTCTAAATAATTGTATTAATTTTTCACATTTTTTAGCATGCTTTAGATGTATTTTCTAAATCAACATATTTTATTGCTTTACATTGTCTTCACATATCTTGTTTATCCTCAAGCCATTTCTAGTATAAAAAAAAAAGCTACTCCACCAATCCAAGATAATCCAAAGGAATATACCAAGTGTGATATAGAAAGTCAGTATAAATAGGAGAAACCAAAATGTGGTAAGCAAGAATATTAAAAAATATATTATAAGAAGACTACTTATGGTTTTTGTAAGAAGGATAGTCAAAGAGTTGAGTATTATCAACACCATATCAAGAAACTTGAGAAATCAATCAACAAAGAAGGAAGTGATGCTTTTTTCTTCATTTTTCCAAAAATATGATAATAATAAAGGCATTATCTCTCATACACGTGTTACAGTTCATTCATCATATTAGACATCTATATATTTGAAAGAACAAAATGTATATTTTGGACCAATGAGGCACATGACTAAGCATCATCATCTATTTCTACCTATAATTGGTAGTATTATGGTGAGAGTGTGGTCATTGATTATGATTAGCCTTGGAAGTTTTAGGATATGGTGATGTGACTATTGGTTCCTCTTCTTTAAGGTAATTATTCACATTCTAGGTATTGGACCTAATCTTCTCTCTATTTATTGTATTACTAATACTAGTGAAAAGATGGAATTTTAGCTAGATAGATGGATGGTTAAGGATATTGATAATGGATTCAATACAATTGCTTTAGGATATCGTGACTATTCAAATAAGATTTAAAAACTTGGTGAGGATCCTCCTCCATCATCTTCCAAAAAAAAAAATTATGACCAAGGGTGGCTAAGTAGATAAATTAATAGGTAGTGGAATGAGTGGCTATATCATACCAATTTTGGATTGTTTTTTTTTTTTTTTTGAATTTACATGGTGGAATCGGTAGCCGCCATGAATCCGGACAGGCTGTCCAGCTTTTATGGCCACCACACAGATCTTCGCACAATTCGCCCCTATAACCACCATGCCACAATCATTTTAAACCTTTTACGCCGCTGAAAGCACCAAGAAAGGGACAAGCGTTCAGTCCAACGAGGCTCGAGATTTGAACCTTGGACCTCCACCCCCTTATGGGGTTTGGATGAACCAATTGGTCTACACCTCGGAACTACCAATTTTGGATTGTTGAGACATATGATTAACTTCATATGGTTGATGGGATTCCACTTATTAATCCACATTGTGGATTTTTTAAGGGATGCATATGAGTGAATATCATCATGATACATTTCCTAAAGGGAAAAGGTCATTGTACTTCTCAGTATTTGGAGTTCATACACAAGTATATTTATGGTCCTATGGTGTATCATTCATCATTATATTTTAAGAAACATATACTTATTGGTTCCATTGGTGATTTTTCTATGTTCTTATGGATTTACACCATAAAATCCAAACATGAAGCCTTTGAGAAGTTCAATATTTAAAAATGTGTGAAGTAGATCAAATGCAAATAGAGAGTAATTGGTAATATCTTTAAGGATTTTTTGCATCTTGTGAAATTACTCTATAATAGATAATTAACTACACTCTTTAGTAGAATAGGATAGTATAGTGGTAGAATATAGTTATTTTGGATATGTGGCTTAATATATGTTGCATTCAAAGTATATGGAGCTCAAGTTTTGGGCTGAAGCAATAACTTGTGTAGCACTAATAGTGTATTGATAGTTTGAACAAAGGTAAGATATTATATTAAGATATGAATAGGAGAGACCATTTATTTTACACTTTTACATTTTTTTTATTATTTTCATGAAATCACACTTCTAGGAAGAGGTGAATTAAAATTCAATGTAAGTCTCATTAGTTATATTTGTGTGGATTATAATGAGCTATTCAAAGCATATTGTCTTTAAGACTAGTTGCTTGAGAGTTATCATTCATTGTGATGTGGAGTTTGAGGATATTTATTATTTATGTATTCTAGTCTACTTCTTAATATTCTAAAAAATTATTCCCATTCTTATTTAACTCCTATTAATACTTTAGTTTTACTTCATCTATACATTTTGGTGTTTGTTCTTCTAATCATGTGTTTTTTTTTTGTATTATTTTATTCCCTCTATTCATATCACTTTTTAGATGAGTGTGATACTCATATGCCTTATCATACTTTGTTAAATGACCTATCAAATTTGTATGGAGGAAATTTTATTTTCTTAGTTATCCACCTTCTATAGACCATCCTCTGCCCAAGTGGGCCCCAAAGTCTTCTTCAAGATATGAAGCCTATACTATAGCATGAGCATTGTCAAAATATACCACCTTCTTAGGACTTGATATTTATAGTGGAGGACTTGATATCTTCTCACTTAATCTTAAGCCAAGGGATACCTTGAGTGGAAAGATGAAATATATAGAAAAAGTACAATTATCTCATGAATAATAGTACTTATGAGTTGGTTTGCTTAGTCAAGGGAAAGAATGGTGTTGGTTGTAAATGTGTATACAAGACTAAGCTTGTTGTTGATGATCATATAGAGGAGCACAATGTGCACCTTATTTCTAAAGTATTTTTGTATAGGAGGTTTGAATATTTGAAGACTTTAATCCATGTCCCTCATATGAAATATATTTACATGATCCTTACCATCGCTACTTTACATTGATGGGAAGTTTATCAGATATATGTCAAGAGTTCCTTTATTTATAAATACATTTAAGAGGGGATTTATATGGAGTAATAATTTGGATTTAATATGGATAGCTTACAACCTTGGCATATAGACTAATAAGTCCTTATATAGACTAAAGCAACCACTTTATGCTTAGTATAGAGGATCCATTAATTATTTCTTAGTTGTGGGTTTTAATTAATATGAAGCAAAGCATGATGCATTCATAATAAATTATGATAATAACATTCTTATCATTAGATATATATTGATGATTTTTTCATCCCTTTGATATTTTAATCAATAAAATATATTGTTAGTGATTTTCATGTAATCATCTAACATGTGTTCCTCATAATAACATCTAATGGAACATCATTATGCATAATTCTATTGAAAATTTATCTTTATAGATCACTTAGTAAAAATTAAGATTATAATGTATATAAATAGTTAAATTGAATGTACAAATGTCTTAGTTCAAATTTACTAGCAAGTAAAAAATACACATATGTTATGTCAAATATGTTTAGGCTCTGATAGGGTTTTTATTGTTGCACTCTGAGTAGGGTTTGTGCAGCTTGCTCTATCTTATCCTTGTATTTCTTCATGGTCCAAACCCAGGAAGGCCAGCGAGGGACGCTGGTAATGTGGGTGGTAAGGCATGCGAGGAAGGATCCATTTAAACAACCTAGAAAAATTATATCAAGAATAGATTAGGAGGCTCTGCTCTTGATGTGGTTTTGCCCTTGTCAGAGTTTGATAGTGCATGCAAGTGGCTAGAGTTATTTACTCTATTAGGATACTTTGTGGGTCACATACTCAATGAAGCCATCTTACAGGCTTGGATAAGCTCTGCTTGGGTTTCTCATGGATTCAAGCTTGAGTTAATCTAAAATCTGACTAAGGATTATTTTCTATTTTTATTTGTAGAATCGATACATGCCAAGGTAATTTACTAACATGAGATTCAATTCATGAGGATTTCTCTTATGATTTTCTCTCCATCATCTTGAGATTTTTCTATTTTAGAAGAGAAGACCACCAAGATCTTGATATGGGTCAAGTTCCTAGCCTTCTCATCTCCCTCTATACCTTATTGAACTACATAGAAGTATCATTGGATCATGTTATCCCATTTGAATGGGATAAATTTTTTCATGCACATCCTCAGAAGAGAGTCTAAATGGAAGTGGATTTGGCCAAAGACCTCAAGGAATCCATTAAGATTTAGGTTGGTCACACTATTATTCATCAATTATTTTTGTATATTAACTTTCCAAATACCTACTTTAGATGCCAAGCATCTGATCATAAGGTCAAGGGTTATCCTATTCTATCCTATAAAAGGAGTAAATTGACCCTCAAGTCAACTAGTTTGTCCCCACTTCAACCCAATGAGGGTGGTTGGACAATTATTAAAGGGCACAAAAAGGATTCTAAGGCCCCACATACCAAGCAAAAAACTATGCTAACAATTGTGTCAGATCCAAAGCCTATAGAGAAGGTGAAATAACAAGTAGGTTCTATTCCTCCATTGATAAAAATTATTAGCAAAAGGGTTCCTAAGTATTGATGAAGCCAAACCCCAAAGGTAGTGAACAAAGCTACTCAACCTATCTCTTGAATAGCCTCTCCCACTCAATATTCACCAACGATTTCCTAATACTCCCTTAGTCCATGTTAAGAGGTGTAGGTAGGGGAGTTTTTATCGAAAAAGGTTACACCTTTCAAATATGCAATTGAGGAGCTATGGACTTGATCTAGAGCCCATAAACATTTTTTGGGCTTTGAAATACTTAGATGGTAAATATATTCTTTTAGATGAAATGTCTAGGGTCTAATGGAAGTCAAGTGTCAGTAGGTAGAAACTTTTAGTTCTTGGTCTTCTAGTTTTATAGGATGTAAAAGTTGCAAGGTTCCTACTTCCCACTGTTCTAGCAAGCCACTTCTTATGGCTTGATAGATTCTATTTTTTGGGAAGCCCATATTTAATATTTTGTTGCTCCATGATCCCTAGTGGGTTTTTATTTTCCTTTGTTGTTTTCAGTTGAGCTTAGTTGTTAATTCCTAGAACCCTATTTGTTTCTATGTTGAATCTTTGGCATGGAATTTTTGGGATGTGCTTCCATGCCACCTATTTTTTGAGAACATCATAAACTTATTATTCCTTTTAGATAATATAATGTCACTTTCAACAACAAAAATAGAGTTTATAATTCAAAATATATGTAAAATATCATTATAAAAGAATTAAAAAATGGAGAATCACAATGTATGCTTTTATTTTTATTTTTCATAATATACTTTTATCAAAATAGTTCTACAATGATCAAATGGTGGGTCACCATCACTAACTAAAAGGGACAATGCAAATTAATGCATCTTCATTCTTCATACAAAGTTGAAATGATATGTCATAATTATTTAAGTAAAATAAATGAAGTAATTGTCAACTAAAAATATGCAACTTTTCTTTCCTTTATTTTTAAGATTTATATATCCCTTAAGAATTATGAATTCATAAATCCACAATGAAATAACTACGAGTTCCAAAAATTATAACAAAAAATGTTTCCAAAATGTTGTCTTGCTCTTTGGTTAGTACTATAAGAGGAAATCTAGAACAAACTTTATGTATCATGTTACCAAAAACATACATGGGTACTCTATGAAATATTTGAATTCAAATACATAATAAACATAGAAAATATTATATAGAATTAATATCAATTTGTATATGATTTTAATCAAGGTATAAATTATTTAGTACTTTTTTATAGCTTTAAGAATTATCATTTATTTAGGTGTCTAGATTGACAATATTTTATTTGTTTTTCCTATTAGTTTAGATGAGCTAAGTATATACTCTATTATTCTACTCCTTAGTTACTATTCAAATAATCCATAGATCTTATTATTTGGATTCATACTTCCTTTTTAAATTTTAAAATATGCATACATTACAACATATTTGAAAGCAACTTGCATATGTTTAAGAAATCATTTTTTTATGAATTGGAATCTATCAGGCATTTCTATTGATAATATCTATTTTATTTATTTATTTTATTATACTTCCAATGTCAAGTACATGATTGTGTGGTTTACTTTATATATAGAAAACACATTGAAAAGTTATAGATATCATGCTCTCAAATACTACACTACTATTAAATGGAAGATAATATTTTGTATTTAAGCAATAAGGAAAAATAAATGATGAATTTGCATAAAAAATTTGATAAAAGTATGTATATATATTTTTCTCAAGGATCAATCTGTCATGCTTCATATAAAATCTAAAAATTAACATGTAGTTAGGTGCCAAGGCTAGTATCCTTTAATTTATTTTTATCAAAAGTAGTCCAAATAAATAAATAATAATTGTATTTGTTAGTCAAAATATATACAAGAAATGCTTGTGGTAATCCAAAAGGTTAACATTATCAGAGTTTTACTCTAATATTTTATGAACATATTCAATTTTTTTTTTTTTTTAAATAGACATGCATAGCTAATTTATATACTATGATTAAAATTTGTACATAATATTATTTATGGTATAACTTATTTATAAGTTGTAACCATTCTTTAAGAAGTAGCACTTGATCACTTGGATTGTTACCCTTCCTTTTGAATATTTTAGATAAAAAGTATATGCAAGTATACATACAACATGTTTATGTTCTTTGTTTAGTGTATATAGAATATAGGAATACCGAATTTATAAGCTTATGTTATTAAAACTCTCCGGTTATCGAGAGGCCCAGGTTCAAATCTCTCCCCTCATATGCTGCGGATATGTTGTACATAAAAGGGTTCCTCATAAAAATAAAAATAAAAAATTTAAAATATCATGCCATTATTTTTTTTATATAAAGTAAAATTATTATATATATATATATATATATATATATATATATATATATATATATATATATATATATATATATATATATATATTTTAAAACTAAGAATGCATTAAGGTTTTATGCAAATGATTGTAAAAAATAATACACATGATTATGCTTTAAATTGAATATTGTGAAACATTTGAGAGTGAGATTTTGCTTTGAAATCTAGACTACCAATTTTATTTTATTTTTCATCTTAGATTAGAAGTTTGAGTCAAAATATCCATAAGGCTTGATTGAAATAATTATCTTAACTGAATATATCTCAAAAATTAAATCTAGAAATTCAAATGGTTGAGTCTAAAGGTTACCACTTATCCAGGTTATACTCTAATATATGTTATGGTTCTTTTATTTCTTTTGGATGATTAATTCATGAATAAAATAATTAAAAAAAGGTATTTGACTAAATGAAATATAATTTAAGTACCTTAGAGGTCTTCATATCTATTGTGAGATCTATTTTTGTAGTAATGGATAAAGTTATTTAAGATTATTCATGGAAGGTATTTCCTATGCTATGGTATTTGATCAATTGTAATATAAGTTCTTAGTCATATGCATCTCAGAGGTCCTCACGTGTAGAGAATAAATTTAGTGAACTAATAATTGAGTGTGAAGTTCATTGAGTGAAAAATTAAAAATTATTTATTTTGGTAACATGGATGTATATTAAGGTTAACCTATATAAGTTGTGAAGCATTAACAACCCACCAAGGAGATTTTTTTTTTTTGAAAACATCAGGATTAAAATCTAAGGTTTAATTTATGCTCATTTACAATAGGGAATAATAGGGAATTACTGTTGAAAATGAAAACACTTTTAGGATGACTTGTGGAATGTTTGTGATCCTCCATTACTAAAACTAGTATCCATAAATTCAATATATATTTTCATGCTCTTGAATGGATGCATATATAGATTGTTGGATTAACAATTTAAAAATAAATTTGTATACTTCATTATTATATGGTTGGTTATCTAGAGAACATAATTTATTGATTTTTTCATTTTTCAAAAAAATTAAAGATCTAATAAATTTCAATGTCTTTGCATAATTCGAACAAAGTTTATTTATCCTTTATTACAACTAAATATATATATGATAGATACTAACTTCTTTTTCAATATAGTTAATATGTATAAAATATGTTAGGATTCCTTCATACCATCTAGCTTCTAGGATGATTTTTAAATCTTTAATACTATATCATTTTGTAAATTTAAAACCCTAATAATTACCTCTTAATCTAGCTAAAATAAAATACTAAATTTTTTTCAATTGATATATTATATTTAAAAGATACTTCCATTCAAAATCTAAATATAAATGATGATTCTTAAATTTTAATGTGTTATTTACATTAGTCTGTCACCTGAAGATTCAATACCATTATAAATTTAAATATTTTTTTAATATTTAAATTTATTTATGATAGAATGATGTTTATTATATAGTTTCATTTCTATTAATATATAATTTACAAAGGAACTTTGGTTATAGTATGTTGTTTTTAGATGTAAATGAGATTTTAGTTTTTCATCTAATAGAATCTATGAGATTGTAATAAGTTTATTATGAGGACATAGTAGTTTAACAAAAACTATTAGATTATATGGGATTGAAATAAACTTATTAGATGACATAATAGTATAACAACAACCTGCAATTACTATTAGATTATATGAGATTGAAATATACTTATTAGGATGACATAAGAGTATTACAACCTACAATTATACATGTGTTCTCCAACCTTTGTTTTCTCAAAAATTCAAGAATTTAACTGATTGAAATAATATCATTGTATGGGACTTAGAACGACATCAACACATGCATTGAGACCATGCACTTACACACCCCTGATGTGTGAACTTGGATCTCCTAAATAAAAGCCCAAAAATAAAAACCCAAAACCATAACACCCACAAGATAAATTTAATCTTAAGCAATTGTTTTATGAAATGTTCTATGGCTCCCGGAATAAAAACGAAATGTACTTTGCATTAGCTAAGTTTTTCCTATTCATCATTCTACTAAAACCTCTCAACTAAGCACTCCGCCAAAAACATCGTTTTCATTTACTTTGCATTTTCACTATGCTTGCATGCACTTTGCATTCATTGAATCCAACCCAAACTAGCTTGAAATTAGAACGCAACCCAATTTACTTGAGATTAGATGGTGGTACCATTTCTACATCACACAGTAAACATAGCTCTTTGCATTAGGTTTGTCTCAACATTGTAGATCACAAATACAAATAATGTTTTTGATGGAACTCATGAAAGCCACTCCCACCAAACACTTTTACGTTCTATCAGCTTGCTCTGTATCTGTGTCTTCACCTGACAATCCTGTCAATCAGTTCCGTCAATTTAGGCTTTATCAGTTCCATAGAGCATCCACTTTTCACACACAATCCTCGCGGATGAAACAAAATATCACATCCTTATGTAAAAACCCATAAAAGCATGGAGGGTTTCTGCATCTTCCAATGATGTACCGTCCAAATATCTTGTAGCCCTTTTATATCCAAGATATCATGTCATCATCAAATCAGCGAAATATTTTAAAATTCTTATTCCATATTTGTGGTGTCTTTTGCAATAAAGAGAACTTCAATTATTGGAATAGAGTTTCACAATTTAAACTTCAGAGTCCTACTAGAATTCGAAATCTTAGCTTTGTGAAAATCATTGAGGTTCTTAAGGTTCGAGAGGCACCCATGATCTTAGCTTCTATGTTAGGCATGTTTAATACTTGAAAATTTGGGCACGGCTTTAAAGTCAATAAGTATATTCAAGTTTCAAAGGACGGTCATTTTTCATAATACAATTAGATACGTTGCAAGAATACCATTCAATCAAGTGATCACGATAGTAGAGAATGTCTTGCCGGAATGGTGAAGGCAAGCGTTTGTTGTGAAGAGCTTAAGAGACATTTGATGTTTTTTTTTATATATCAAATTTTACAGGGATTAGGATTGTACACATACAGTTGCAATATGGTTGAATAATATATATTGGGTAGACAATATCTTTTATGAAAATTATTTGGTATGTTTATGACTTACACTAATATGATTATACAATCTATTCCTTTTATTACATAAAAGGATTGTAATAATTTGTTCTGATAAGATGATTATTTTGTAATAACAAAGGAACCATTTACTTATATTTCTAGTTTTTAACTTTACAAATTATTATTTTTTTTGAAAAAATGAAAACTTGTATTAAAACAAGAACCAGATACAAGCGGGAGAGAACACATCCCGAGCCAGAGCCACGAGCAAAACAGCAAGGAAAGCGCACAAAGGCAACACTAGGTTCCACAAGGCACAGAGAACGGACGGCACGAAAAAGCGACATGTCGCGAAAACGCGACATGTCGCGAAATCGCGACAGGCAAACCCGTCACGGCCACTTCGGCACCAACAGGCGCGATAACGCGACATGTCGCGAAATCGCGACATGTCGCGAAATCGCGACAGGAAGGGCCCTCGACAGCCACCCGCAGAAAGCGTCGCGAAAGCGCGACAGAAACACTAAACAGCAGTCAAGCCGCATAAAGGTCGCGATATCGCGACGAAAAACCAACCAGTCGCAAAGGAGCCAAACATGCCGCGATATCGCGCAAGAAATACGCCAGAGGCCAGGAAGGCACAACCTGTCGCGAAATCGCGACAAAAACCAGCTCGTTGTCGCATCAGCGCTACAGGTCGCGATATCGCGACAATTTTCCACCCAGCCGCCTGAGTGCCAAAAGTGTCGCGAAATCGCGACAGAAGAACCATGCAGCTTCCAAAACTCAAACTTGTCACGAAAACGCGACGAAATATTTACATTGCTATTCAACTTCATGAAGGGAATGAGAGCGCGGCAAGAACACCAATCGGACCTAGAAAGCGGGACCTGTCGCGATATCGCGACATGTCGCGGAATCGCGAGTCGCGAAATCGCGACATGTCGCGATATCGCGACATGTCGCGATATCGCGACAAGACGCGGAATCGCGACACGCGATAACGCGACATGTCGCGATATCGCAACATGTCGCGGAATCGCGACCCGCGATAACGCGACATGTCGCGATGTCGCGACAGAAACCAACCAGAGGCCGCGGAGGCTCAACCTGTCGCGATATCGCGACAAAGAACCGGCCAACGGCCGCGACAGGACAACATGTCGCGATATCGCGACAAAAAGGACCCTTAGCAAAAAAAACTTTGCACATTATTTCAGAAATTGTTCAAGGCCTTGTCTGATCTCGGCATTCTCCACAGACAAATTGCTATGCAGATGAATCCCAACCTCTCTCTCAGCACCCAACTTAGCAAGGAAATCAGCCGCTTTATTGAGAGATCTACTAGCATAAACAAGAATCACATCCTCAATTTCCTTCCAAAGCTCTAAAATTTGGGAAACCAAAATCCGGAGCCTCCAAGCTTTTAAGGCAAAGTTCCTCAAGCAATCAAGAGCACCAACCAGGATTTGGGAATCGGACTCAATGATTATCTTTCTGTGACCATGTTTGACGGCCCATATGGAGGCAGATTTAATAGCAAAGGCCTCAACTTCATTGTTTGTGGCATATCCCAGACCTTGCAATTCCCAATATAGCACAGTCCCAACATGATCACGGCAGATAACTCCACTGCCAGCATTACCCGGATTACCTTTAGCAGCTCCATCAGTATTGATTTTGACCCAGCCTTCTGGGGGAGGTTTCCAACAACTTCTTACCTGTCTCTCAAGATCAGCACCTCTCCCACTCAAAGGCTTAGAAGCTGACTGGTTTTCCTTCTCAGCATAGATGGCAACGGTTTCCACAACTTTGCTCCAGATGACCTGCCAAATCCCATCCACCGAAGAGAAGGTTTCACGAAAAATACGAGCATTTCTTTCCAACCATACCTGCCACCAAATAAAAAGGAAACCGAGCTCCCAGCCAGTACGAAGAGCTTTAGATATAAATCTACCTCTCTTCCAGCTTTCCCATAAATTGGTCCGGGACAAGTCTCCAAGCGCCTGAAGTTTAAAGTGGGAGAACCAACGGTGCCAAATCTGCTGTGTGAAAGAGCAATCAAACAGAAGATGATCCACAGTTTCCTCATTCCTATAACATAAAACACACTGGGAAGGGCCAATGATGCCTCTAATTCTGAGGTTGTCAAAGGTCAAGATACCATTATGCATCGCTTGCCAAGCAAAGAAGTTCACTTTCGGCCAGCCCTTGGGATGCCATATCTTCCTCCATTCATGAACAAGAAAAGAGTGTGGGGGGGCTCAGGGAGGATCGAAGCATAGCCCTCCTTCACAGAATAAACCCCAAGGTTCCCAAAGCCCCAAGCAAGCTCATCCTCCTCATCTCTCCCAGATAGAAACCTTTCTGCCAAAAGTTTTTCCAGAGTTGGAGCCTGCTCCGGAGGGATTGGAATAGGCCATTCACCCAGCCGCTTAAATTTTTTAACCTTATACTCCCCCAATTGGCTGGTATTGAAGTAGCTCTCAATATTAATCCAACCTTTATCTTCAAGAGCTATTTTTAACGGATGCAAATCAGGAAACACAGCAAGGATAGGAGGATGCTGATCCCAAGAGTCAACCCAAAACCGGGCCTTCTCCCCTCTCCCAACTTTCCGTAACAATTGATCTTTGATAATGCGAGATCCAAGCTTGAGCGCCTGCCACACAAGAGAACCATTACCTTCCAAAGGATAGCGGCCCAAGTCGTTGGGATGAACAAGACCCAAGTATTTGCTAGAAAGGATTCTGCTGCAGAGGGACGAAGGCTGGGAAATCCACCTCCAATACAGTTTCCCAGCCAGGGCCCGATTGTTAAACTTGGAACTTCTTAAGCCCAGCCCACCTTTTTCCTTGGGCTGGGTGACCTTATCCCAACCAACCAAGGCCCATTTCCTCTCTCCATTGGCACCTTCCCAGAGAAAACTTCTAGCCGCTTTGTCCAACTCTTTCCAGATTGAAGGAGGGGCGGCCAGAATAGAGAATTTGTAAATAGGCATGGCCTGAATAACAGACTTCAGAAAAGTTAGTCGGCCCCCATAGCTTAACCATCTATGAGACCAGTGATTCATTCTCTCTTTGATGCCATCTAGCAGGTCCTTCCAGAAATCAGCTGTCAGTTTTTTGTAATGCAGAGGAACCCCCAAATAAACAACAGGAAGGGAGGTCCGAGTGAAACCCAGAATCTCCATAACTCTCTCTTGCGACCTTTGATCAAGGTTGAAGAAGACCACTTTTGATTTTGATTCATTGATGACTTGATTAGAAGCCCGGAGGTAGACGTTAAGAGTATCTTTGATTCCTCTTGCTTCTCTGAGGCTGGCAACTCCCACCAAGCCCGTATCATCCACAAACTGTAAATGAGTCAAAACTTCGGCTCCGATTTTAATTCCTGTAATCTGTCCTTGACGTCTTCTTCTCAGGAGGAGTCTGCCTAAACCTTCAGCCAAGATAAGAAAGAGATATGGAGAGCAGGGATCTCCTTGACGGAGACCCCGAGAGGCTCCAAAAGGTGGCGAGGGAAGCCCCTTAATTAAAACAGAGTAGGAAGGCGTAGAGATACAGCTCATGACCCAGGCAATCCAGTCCTGAGAAAAACCAAAGGCTGCCAACATCTTGACCAAGAAACCCCACTCTACTCGTCATAAGCCTTAGACATATCCAGTTTGATGAACATTCCCTTGTTACCTGAATTATGCATAGAATGGATAGCCTCCTGAGCCAAGATCACTCCATCCAAGATCTGTCTTCCTTCAACAAAACCCCCTTGCTCAGGGGAAATTAAATTCTGAAGAAGGGGTTTTAGTCTTTCAGCCATAAGTTTAGTGATAATTTTGTAGATCACATTACATAAAGCAATAGGTCTGAAATCAGAAATGTGAGCCCCCCCCTCTCCTTTAGGAATTAAAGTGATAAAGGTGTGATTTAGAGCCTTGAGCATTCTTTTGTTAATTCGGGATTCCTCAATGACAGCCCAACACATCCTCCTCCAAGATATCCCATAAGGCCTGAAAGAACTCAATAGGGAAACCGTCCGGACTGTGCGATTTTCCCGTGCACATCCCAAAGACCACCTTCTTGAGTTCATCACGATCAATGGGCTTAAGAAGGGACCGATTCTCTTCATGAGAAATAATAGAGGGAATTCCCTCAATGACTTCATTTTGGGCTTCCACATCATGCTGCATACTTTCCTTGAAGAGGTTTGAGAAGTACTCCATAGATAGGGAATGCATATCAAGAAGAGTGTCAAAAGAGTTTCCAAACTCATCTTGAAGGAACTCCATGTTATTCAATTGCCTTCTAGCACAGGCAGAGCGATGGAAAAATTTAGTATTTTTGTCTCCTTCTAATAGCCAAGTATTTCTTGCTCTCTGTCTCCAAGAGATCTCTTCTTGATTATCAATGTCCTCAACTGCTTTGCGTAAAGCGTCATCCTCAAATTTAAGATGCTCGTAAATAATTCCTTCTCTCGAATTGTTTTTGCACCTCATTCCATCTCGTCCAAAGAAGGGAGCCCGTTGGAGCCGGAAATCAGATTTGTTAGTTTGCTTCCACTGTTTTAGTTTACTCTTAACAAAGAGAAGTTGTTTATGAAATTTGAACATAGCTGTTCCAAAAGGGGGACGACCTTCTTCCCACCACTGTGGAATTTTCCTTCGTAGGTCCTCTTTTTGCAACCAAAAATTTTCAAATTTAAAAGGTTTGTAATACTTTCCTCGACATAGTCCCTCCCTCCAAAGAAATTGGGAGAGTGATCAGAAACTGGGCCCTCCAAGATCTGGAATTTGATATTCCATCTAACATAAGCTTCCTCCGAGACCAAAAACCTGTCAAGCTTAACCCTCCTACTGTATGGCTCTCTTCTCTTATTAGTCCAGGTAAAGTTTGTACCAGGGCCTTTGATGTCAACAAGGTTAAAGGCCTGGACTTGGGCAATAAACAACCGATCCCCTGTATCCAGAACAGGGATGCCACCTTCCTGATCTCTAGCGGATAATTTAGCATTGAAGTCCCCAGCTATAATCCAATCAAAATCTTCCCGGGAGGACCTCATGTTTTGAACAACTTTCCATTGAAACCGCTGACCATCGGTGTTCTGAGCCCCATAGAAATTTGTAATTAAGACTTGTTCAACCAGTAACTATATTCTTGAAAAGAGATGTTAGGACCCCTCTCCAGGCTATATGATCTATTGCTATCCACGCCAAAGGATTCCAAAGAGTAGCAATCCCTCCCGAGGCACCAAGAGCAGCCACTGCCATATGGCCAGCACCCCTCCAGATTCGGCCGACAGTTTTACTCATAAGGTCTAATGACATTTTTGTTTCCTGAATGAGCAGAAAGTCTGTTTTACTTCTTTCTAAAAGTCTTTGAACAACAGATTGATGGGTTCTACTGTTTAAACCCCTCACATTCCAAGATTGAATAATCATTGGAAACCTTGGGAGCAATACGAATCAATTGTTCTTGCCAATCCTCCATTGATTAGCTTATCCCCTTGCACTGCAATTAGATCCTTATTGGATTTCCCCGCCCACCCCTTGGGAATTACTATTTTTCGACCTCTTCTCCACCTCGGGAAATTCCAAGAGCCGGTCTTTCTCTCGAGCTTTTCTCGCAATTCCCATGGTAACATCTTTAATAACGGGCCGGACCCGGGGAGTGGATTACCGTAGTCCCGGGTTTTCATGATGCAAAGTCTCAGAGGAGTCAATCGCCTGTTCAAGGACAGGGGTTGAGGAAGGAGGAGCATGAGTAAGGATGATATTATCCTCAAGGATCCCATCTGCTCCTTCCATAGGTTGGTCTTCTTGATCCACAAGAGATTTGAAGATTTCATACCGATTGGTTGGCTTGGGAAGAGCTTGCTCCTTACCATTTCTCTTTTTGTTTCTTCTCCTCTTCTGCTATTCAAAGCCATCATTCTGGCCCTCATAACCAGTGGGAATGACAGGTGGTTCCTTGGCCGAAGTGGACTTACCTCCTCGGGAGCGATTTGACATTCCCTGTGTAGCATCCGCTTTGGTGCTCAAGATATTTGGACAGAACCTTGCCAAATGGCCATGCAAATGACAGACTCTACATCGGAAAGGTAGGGCTTCATAGTCTAACTGCTGTACCCAAGATTGTCCTGCTAACTCCAATTCCATCTCAGCTGGTAGCGGTTGACTAATATCCAATTCTACACAGATTCTTGCATAAACAACAGTATTTCCTTCAATGGTATCCTTAGAAACTCCCAAAAATCTACCTAGAGAGTTGCCTATCAATTCAAGAATCCGCTCACCCCAAAACTCCATCGGGAGAGCATACAGCCGGATCCAAACCGGGACAGCCGTGGGCTCAATGCGAGGGTCGAAACCCGCTCTCCACGGCCGGACAAATAACCCTGCCGGGCCATGGCTCCTCTTCTCTGATTCAAATGCTCTGTTTCTATCCATTAGGGAAGAAAAACTAATAATGAAATACCCATTGCTAATGGGCCATAAGGAGTACTCACCGATTGGCTCCCAGTTTTGTCTCACCCAAGAATGCAAAAAGTGCAGGGTGGGTCGAATGCCCATGAACTTGCAGATCAGATCATGAGTGGCCCGATAGTTTATCGTGTCTTCAACCAGCTCCGGTTCGATGACTATTTTCGGTCTTGATGCAGATTGCGGGAGACATCCATTGATTCTGTGCCCAGGAGAGCCCTTGCCCGCATTCTTGGCTAGCAGATGGAAGGCACTGCGTTGAGCATCGACAAAGGAAGACGCAGGATTTTCTCGTAAAATCTCTGCATAAGAGGTCTTTTTTCCCTCGAGAGAACCAGGAAGAGACCCCATTGGGCCCTCCCGGGACACCGAAAGATCCTAGACCAGAAGCCAGCAACAAACCCCAAACACGCTGGAAGAGGTTTCCGAACTGAAACCCTAGAGACTCGGCCGTCGGCAGTTCAGAAGGATTCCCGCCAAATCGCCAGAGCTCAAAAAATGCATTTTTGATATTGTAACTTTACAAATTATTAAACGACAAACTAATCAATTAATTAATAGAAGAAGAAAAAAAAAAAAACTAGTTGATATAATAATAAGAAATACAAATATACATATTTTGTAATAAGAAAGGGATCATTTACTTATATTTGTAAATTTTAATGTTACATATGATCAAATGTTAACTTAATCAAAAGAAATTTAAAATAAAAGTTAGTTGATATAATAATAAGAAATACAAATAGATGTTGTTGTTGGATGTCTTTTGTGGGGGTTTATGTTTGACTATATTTTTTCGATAGGTATGGTCTCCTAAGTGAGATATGATGTCTTTTTTTGGGTTTTAGGTGTTGATAGTAAAATATCTAGTGTGTTGATGATTTGAGTCTGGGTTTGTCCTGCTCGGCTATTATGTAGCTTTGTTGTTTGTCTCTTTGGTTTACCATGTTGATTCTATATTCCTTATATCCAGCTGGTTGGTTGATCCACCTTTGTAAAAGGTTTGGAGCACCTTTCAAAACCTTTTCAAACCTCCTCCTTCCATATTACAAAAAAAAAAAAAAACATACAAGTATACACATCCACCATTAAGAACAATTATTTATCAAATGATTATATGTAACCCAATATTTACACCAATGGAAGGTTCATTAATCTCTAGAGCGTCTTCATATATGTTGCATAAATAAGAAGAGGAAATCCATTAATGATTTGAACTAAATATCTTAGTATTAGAATTTATTTTACATATTTCAAGTTTAATATAAAATTATATTTTGTAGATGTGTATCACTTATCATGGAATCTATTGTCTTCATAATGATAAAACCTATATAACCCAAATTTGCACATGGATATCATAAAGATAAAATTTATAATTTTCTTAAGAGAAGCGATGGATAAGGGGATATATATTCAGAACCACAACTTTCTTCCATTTCATTTCATTCCATTGACCTATAATTTCCACTAATGAAACCACAAAAAAATTCTTTTGAATAGTTGAAGTGCTTCTTGGCCTGGTTTCACATAGACTATGGCAAAAGTAGCCACTAGTCACTATTGAAATATTCTATTTTGGCATACTCTTCTATGACACAAATACATAGATGTTAAGAAAAAAGTAAGAATAGTCAATGAAGAGATTTATATAATGCTAATGGATCTTGAAATCTAAAATAAAACTGACCATATCTTATTCTTTTAAAAAAATTCTCACTTCTAGGTAAAACGTTTTAATTTCTAAGCATAAAACCACATGAAACTATGTGTCCTATAGAATGAAGTGGATTGAAACTAAAATAATTTGAAGTAGTAAAAAAAAGACTTTCAATAGTATGATACAATGGTTTAGAATGGGAAAAATCCTTCATGGGAAGAAAACCTATAATTTACTAAATAAACCTTTATATTCCTTGCAAAAATTAAGAGTGTACATGAGATATTGACCATCAACTTCCTGTTAGTTAATATATACAAATTATTATGCATATGTTTTCAACCTTAAATAGTGCTTCTTAGTACAATTTTATTCTTTCATTGCTATAACTTTCTTGAAAACCCCTTGCTCCTAGCTACTTTAAACTCCCTTGTCCTTTATTATCTTGACCCAAGTAACCCCCATGTTGTCTCTTTCACTTCCACATATAGGAGCGCAACCAATATTTCTTAATTTACAAGGTTCTTCTAAATGCGAGTTTAGATGAAGGTAATGTATAATGCTTCTTTCTATTTATATTTCCTTTGACAATTATTCAAATCAATTTTTGACCATCATAAACATGTCAAGTCAGCCTATTCTTGACAAACTTGTTGGATGAATTAATTTTTGGAATTTTGAGTGTTCAAATGGCAGGGTTATGCGTAAGGGGTTGGCCTCAAAATGTATATATAAAAATTTGGTGAATCAGTTTCAAAATCCAGGTGAATAGTATCCAAACACATGTAGAAGGTTCATTATTATTAGGGGTATTTTTGGAAATTTAAACTTAAAATAGTCCAATTATTATAAAATTGGGGCGAATCGACCCGAAAAAAAAATTGCACCTAGAAATTTTTGGCTAATGGACCCTAGTCAAGGGTCCTAAATATGAGCCAATTCCAGATTAAAAAAATCCTAATTTTAGCCATTTTGACGATAAATAGCCGTTCTGCATAACCCTATCAAATGGATTATTTTTGGGATCAATTTTGGTAAGGACATGAAAAATGATGGAGATACAATTTATATTTTTTTATCTCTCTTAAGAGTGAAAATAAAACTACATAATAGACTAAGTTTTTCCATTTTAGGGAGTTCAATAGACACATTTTAGGTTAAATTTTATATTATCTTTTGTCCCATGAGTCATATTCCACTTAAATAATCACTCAAATTGGATTATTAGGTCTCCTTATGACTAGAATAAAACTCATTAGTATTGACTATTCTTTCCTATTTTTTTTTTGGATAAATGATGTATTTTGAGTACAAATTAGGTTTAAAATGTTTGGAACCTTCATATATATATATATATATATATTTTAAATTAAAATTTATCTTTAGGAGTTATAGAAAAATACAATGATGCCATGCTTTGGAAGGTTATTTGATCATCATTACTTGGTCCTTCATTCTTGACATCATCTTGTCACTCTTCTAAGTGAACTATTATGGATAAATTTAGAATACACATCCCAAATGATAAATATTTTCGTATCTAAAGATCTCATTTGAACAATATAATATGTCCTTTCACTTACTACATTATTTACCCCCTTCTTTATGGAAGTGCTTTTTGTAATTCAATATGTTATGTACTTCTTGTCAAGTGGATTATAGTTGATACACTTTAAGATTGTGCATCATTGAATCTAATCATGGTCAAATTGTTTCTACCTCTACCCCTTACATGGTTTACTATGAATACATTGGTGTCTTAGATCCTTCCTATGCATATTATGATATTCTCATACTCAACTGATTCTATCAAGGTTTAATTCCATACCTATGATGTTATTAAGTCATCTTCGAATGGAGTGTACAACTAATTTACTTTCTTTCATTGTCCTATAAATTTCCCCTTCCTCAAGTGGAGCTTCCTCCTATGTTTCCAACACCAATACAACTTCTCCAATGCTAGTCATAGTGGCTTGATACTTGAGTGGAGGAATCATAAACTAAAACCACCGCATCTTGCTAATAAAATGATATGCTACATGATGAATATAAGTGTATATTTCATGAAAAGTATATCCCTACTTATTCCCATGGATTATCCTTGACTTATGGAGTGATGACTAATGACCATAATGCATCATTAATGTCATAATCAAGCAAATAAATAATTCAAACTTTTATATGAATATAAATGAATAATAATAATACGATGGAGGATGGGAGTGGGAGACCTCCCATTCTAGGTGGGAGGTCCCCATTTCAAAGTTTCGACTCCCTCCTCTACCCTGGTTCTAGATTTACTCTTGGTGCTTCCTAAGATTCAGGGACCTTCTCTTCTTACAATGATGTTGATGAATTCAATTCTTGCTTCTCCCTTTACCATAGTTTTGAGGGTGTATTCTTGCTCCTAGGGCTTGCTACATTTCTAGGACCGTTCTTGGGTTGCCAATGAGTTTTTAGGACCGTATCTTCTTGGGATATTGTTGATGGAGTAGGTGACCTCCCATCTGGATAGGAGGTCTTCAATTCAAAATTTTTGCTCCATACTTTGTTTCAATTTTGAGGGTTTATTTTGGCTCATGGGACCTTCCTTGGGTCTATGATGCAAGTATAGTTGCTTGGTTGGATCGACCCCAAAAAAATTTCCTTGATGACCTTAAATGGTGGATGGTTTTTAGTTAGCTCAGCTTAGGAGTTGGAGCTATGGATCTTTTTTTGATGATTTTTTTTTAGGTTTTGGAAGAGGACCCCATGCTTTATCATTGTTCATAGGGAGGGATTCCTCCATTCATGTCTAGATATAGGCTTCTGAAAGGGGGATCCTTGTTTACCTCTTCTGTTGCAACCTAGGGTTTCTCTACATCTTTCTTGGTCTTTGGGATGGACCATATTTTTATCGTCCACAATTGAGTGGTTCATGGGGTTGTTTCTAGGATGGGCTTTCAAGAGTAGGTTTGGGATATATTAGAAGATCCTATATTTTATCTGTTCAGGTTTCTCCAATAGTTTTCTCTATGGCTTATTTCTAGTCTTTAGGATGGAACTTGTGCTTCTTGCGTAGACACGACTGAAGGTGCCTATGGGTTTCTTCCTATATGAATATCTAGTGTAGTTGGATGGATATCTAGTATGGGTGGCTATCTGATGAGATTATTTTGTAGTTTCTTCTGGTATTTGGATGGGGGACTCGATATGTATGTGCTTGCTATAGAAGATGGCCTCTTGATGAAAGTCCCTGTGTTGGAGGTTCCCTTACAATAATGAGGTATTGTGATGGATATAATATTCTTATGCTTTTACCACCTTTTGGTTGTGCTCTTTGTCTCCTTTGCAATGAGATCTCATGGCCTATGGAGATCTCCTAGTGCTACTGAACTATCTTTTAGGTCCTCGAAAGGCTCCTCTTTATGGGATTTCCTTGTTTGTGCTACTCCTCCCTTAGGGGATCTTAGTTTCACTTTCGCGTAGGATTCGAGTTTCATATTTGAATTTGTTGTCCTATTTTAGTTGGGGCCTATTGTTCCCTTTCTCTTGCTCAAAGGTGTAAGATCCTTTTTTCATGTGTCGATTTTCCTTGGTTCTGGAGGGAAAACATTTTTGATGATCCTTGATTTTCTTCAAAATATTGTCTTTTGATGTTTATCACTTTTATAGTGATCCATTTGTATAAGGTTCGAGGATCCTTTCAAAACATCTTTCAACCAACCAAAAAAAAATAAATGAATAATAATTTCTTACTCAAACTCCTAACTTGAAATTCTTATTCTCCTATTTCCTGGTTGGATTCCTAAGAAACTTTTCTTGCTTCCTTGGGACGGTACTATCGACCACATAAGAGTGGTTTTGGAAGTTTATCTCTAACCAAGAGTTTTATATACTATTGTAGCATAGTTGGTTTTTGGAACAGACCCCAAAATTAATAAATAGGAGGTCCACTGTTTAAACCAGCCCTTATATGTCTTCAAAGTGCAGTTGGTTTTTAGAACATGGTCTTGAGATGAACGAGAGGTCTAGTATTTGAACCACACCTTGTGTTGTCTTTGCAAACACAAAATAAATCTCTTATGTCTTCCCTCTAGATAGTGGTATACTAAGATGGGATGACACTGTTGGAAACCTAAGAGTAACTTTGGCGTTTTCTCTCTAACCAAGAGTATTGTATGCAATTGGTTTTCAAGACATGGTCCCAACACTAATAAATGATAGGTCCATTGTTCAAACCACATCTTGTGTACCTTTGAAGTGCAATTGGTTTTTGGTTTTTGGGACAATATTTTATTTATTTTTCTATTAGTTTAGATAAGCTAGTATATGTACTCCTTAGTTACTATTCAAGGAATCCATAGATCTTATTATTTAGATTCATATTTCCTTTTTAAATCTTAATATATGCATACATTACAACATATTTGAAAGCATCTTGCATATGTTTAAGTAATATTTTTTTATGAATTTGAATCTATTAGGTATTTATATTGATAATATATATTTTATTTATTTATTTTATTATACTTCTCAATATCAAGTAGATGACTGTGTGGTTTACTTTATAGACAGAAAAATACATTGAAAAGTCATAGAGATCATACTCTCAAATAATACACCACTATTTAATGGAAGATATGAATTTGTATTTAAGCAATAAGAAAAAATGAATGATGAATTTGCATAAAATATTTGATAAAAGTATGTATACATTTTTTCTCAAGGATCAATCTATCATGCTTCATTTAAAATCTAAAATTTAACATGTAGTTAGATGCCAAGGCTAGTATATTTTCCTTTATTTTTATCAAAAGTAGTCCAAATAAATAAATAATAATTGTATTTGTTAGTCAAAATAGATACAAGAAATACTTATGGGAATCCATACGGCTAACATTATCAAAGTTTTAATCTAATATTTTATGAACATATTCAATATATATATTTTAAAAATAGACATGCATAGCTAATTTGTATAATATGATTAGAATTTGTACATAATATTATTTATGTTATAATTTATATGATAGTTGTAACCATGCTTTAAGAAGTAGCACTTGAACACTTAGATTGGTACCCTTCATTTTGAATATTTTAGATTAAAAGTATACGCAAGTATACATACAACATATTTATGTGCTTTGTTTAGTGTATATAGAATATAGGAATAGGGAATTTATAAGGTTTTTGTTGTTGAAATCATTTAAAATATCATGCCTTTGCTTTTTATATAAAACAAAATCATATATATATATATATATATATATATATATATATATATATATATATATATATATGTTATGTTATGTTATGGATATTTTCTTTCTTTTGGATGTTTTATTCCTATAATAATGAATAAATAAATTAAAAATATATTTAACTAATGAAATATAAGTTAAGCATCTTAGAGGTATTCATATCTATTGTGAGATCTATTCTTGTAGTAATGGATAAAGTCATTTAAGATTATTCATGGAAGGTGTTTCCTATGTTATGGTATTTGATTAATAATATAAGTTCTTGGTCATATGCATCTCAAAGGTCCTCATGTGTGGAGAATAAATTTAGTGAACTAATAATAAGTGTGATGTTAATTGAGTGAAATATTAAAAATTATTTATTTTGGTAACATGGATGTATATTAAGGTTAACCTATATAAGTTGTGAAGCATAACAACCCACCAAGGAGATATTTGTTTGTTGTAAGCATGAAGATTTAAATCTAAGAATTAATTTATGCTCATTTACAATAGGGAATTACTATTGAAAATGAAGATATTTTTAGGATGACTTGTGGAATGTTTGTGATCCTCCATTACTGAAATAGGTATCCATAAATTCAATATATCTTTTCAAGCTCTTGAATGGATGCATATATAGTTTGTTGGGTTAACAATTGAAAACCAAGTTTATATATTTCATTTTTGTATGGTTGGTTATCTCGAGAACATCATTTATTGATTTTTCATTTTTCAAAAATATGAAAGGTCTAATAATTTTCAACCTAATATCTTTGCATAATTCCAACACATTTTATTTATCCTTTATTACAACTAAAATAATATATAATAGATACACACTTTTTTTTCCAATATACTTAATATGTATTAAATATGTTAGGATTCCTTCGTACCATTTAGCTTGTAAGATGATTTTTAAATCTTTAACATTATATCATTTTGTAAATTAAAAACCCTAATAATTACTTAATCTAATTGAAAATAAAATATTAAAATTCTACAATTGATATATTATATTTAAAAGATACTTTCAACATCTATATATAAATGATGATTCTTAAATTTTAATGTCTTGTTTACATTAATGTGTCACTTTAAAATTCAATACCATTATAAATTTAAATAATTTTTTAATATTTAAATTTATTTATGATAGAATGGTGTTTCTTATATAGTTTCATTTTTATTAATATATAATTTATAAAAGAACTTATTCAATCAATCATTAGTTTAGTTTGGAATAATGAAGGTACTATAAATATTATTTCATACTATATTTATCTTTATTATATCAAAGAACTTTGGTTATAGTATGTTGTTTTTAAATATGAATGAGATTGACCAAACCTTTTAAGGGGAGGTCCAAGGTTCAAATCTTTGGCCTAGTTCCTTGCTTTCAGCGATGTAAAAGGTTTAAAATGATTGTGACATGATAGTTATAAGGGCGCCGGGCTCGGATTAGTGGCGCTTACTAAATTAAAAAAAAAAAAAATATGAATGAGTTTTTTTTTTTTCTTCTAATAAATCATATGGGATTAAAATAAGTTTATTAAGATGACATAATAGTATTACAACAACTTTCAATTATGCATGTGTCCTCCAACCTTTGTTTCTTCAAAAATTCAAGAATTTAAGTGATTGAAATAATATCATTTGTATGAGAATTAGAACAACATCAACACATGTATTAATTTATCATTGAGGCCACCCACTTACACACCCTTACACACCCCGTGATTGTGTGAAATTGGATCTCCTAAATGAAAGCCCATGACTATACCACCTTCAAAATAATTTTAACCTTAAACAATTGTTTTATGAAATGTTATATGGCTCCCGGAATAAAAACGAAATGTACCTTGCATTGGCTACGTTTTTCCTATTCATCATTCTACTAAAACCTCTCAACTTAGCACTCCGCCAAAACTTCGTTTTCATTTACTTTGCATTTTCACAATGCTGTGTATATTCTTGATATTGGCCTGCTTTGCTTGCATGCACTTTGTATTCATTGAACCATTTCTACATCACACAGTAAACATAGCTCTTTGCATTAGGTTTGTCTCAACATTGTAGATCACAAATAATGTTTCTGATGGAATTCATGAAATCCACTCCCACCAAATAATTTTACGTTAATCAGCCTGCTCTGTGTCTGTGTCTTTACCTTCCAATCCTGTCAATCAGTTCCGTCAATTTAGGCTTTATCAGTTCCATAGAGCATCCACTTTTCACACACAATCCTCGCGGATGAAACAAAATATCACATCCTTAAGTAAAAACCCATAAAAGCATGGAGGGTTTCTGCATCTTCCAATGATGTACCGTCCAAATATCTTGGCCCTTCTGTATCCAAGATATCATGTCATCATCAAATCTGCGATTTATTTTAAAATTCTTATACCATATTTGTGGTGTCTTTTGCAATAAAGAGAACTTCATTTATTGGAGTAGAGTTTCACAATTTAAACTTCAGAGTCCTACTAGAATTCGAAATCTTAGCTTTGTGAAAATCATTGAGCTTCTTAAGCTTCGAGAGGCACCCATGATCTTAGCTTTCATGTTAGGCATTTGGATTGTACACATACAACTGTAATATGGTTGGATAACTATATATTGGGTAGGCAATATCTTTTGTGAGGATATTGATATGTTTATAGCAAGATGATTGTACAATCTTATTCCTTTTACCCTTTATATGTGTAATATTGTACACATACAGCTGTAATATGGTTGGATAACGATATACTGGGTAGACAATATATTTTGTGAGGATCATTTGATATATTTATGGCTTGCAATAACATAATTGTAAAATCTATTCTTTTACCCCTTATATGTGTAATGATATGATTATATTAATCTATTCTTGATAAGATGATTATTTTGTAATAACAAAGGAACCATTTACTTTTATATTTATATATATATATATATATTAGAATCTGGTACATAGAATTGGTTCGGTTCGCCACCTGCTATCCCATGACTAGCTATGCCTGCCGAGAGAGATGCTATGCCTTCTGTTGGAACACCCGTGCCCGAACAACTGCACTAAGATGGGCTGAGCTCATCATGGTTGGTAACGGGGGAAGGTTTAGGATTGGGTCAAACTCTGAGTAATGCTTAGTAACGATTGCTAGATCCGCCTATCAATATCCATATATATATATATAGTTTTTAACTTTACATATTATTAAATGGCAAACTAATCAATTAATATGGTTATATGAAAATAAGAAATACAAATATACACATTTTGTAATAAGAAAGGGACCATTTACTTATATTTGTAATTTTTAATGCTAAGTATGATTAAATGTCAAATTAATCAAAAGAAATTTAAAACAAAAGTTAGTTGATATAATAATAAGAAATACAAATATACATATCCACCATTAAGAACAATTACCCATCCAATGATTATATGTAACCCAATATTTACACATGGAAGGTTCATTCATCTCTAGAGCATCTTAAGCCATGTTACACAAATAAGAAGAGAAAAGCCATTAATGATTTGAACTAAATATCTTAGTATTAGAATTTATTTTACATATTTTTAGTTTAATATAAAATATATTTTGTAGATGTGTATCACTTATCATGGAATCAATTATCTTCATAATGGTAAAACTTATAGAACTCAAATTTACACATGGATATCATAAAGAGAAATTTTATAATTTTCTTAAGAGAAACAATGGACAAAGGGACATATATTCAGAACCACAACTTCCTTCCATTCCTTTGACCTATAATTTCCACTAATGAAACCACAAAAAAAATCTTTTCAACACTTGAAGTGCTTCTTGGCTTGGTTTCACTTAGACTATGGCAAAAGTAGCCACTAGTCATTAGTGAAACATTCTATTTTGACATCAAAGCTACTCTTCTATGACACAAATACTTCAGATGTTAAGAACAAAGTAAGAATAGTCAATGAAGAGATTTATATAATGTTAACAGATCTTGAAATTTAAAACAAAACTGACCATATCCTATTATTTAAAAAAAAAATCTCACTTCTAGCTAAAACATTTTAGTTTCTAAGCATAAAACCACATGAAACTATGTTTCCTATAGAATGAAGTGGACTGAACCTAAAATAATTTGCAGTTTTCAAAAAAACACTTTTAGTAGTAATGACACAATGGTTTAGAATGGGAAAAATCCTTTATGGGAAGAAAACCTATAGTTCACTAAATAAACCTTCGTATTCCTTGCAAAAACTAAGAGTGTACATGAGATATTGACCATCAACTTCCTCTTAGTTAATATATACAAATTATTATGCATATGTTTTCAACCTTAAATAGTGCTTCTTAGTACAATTGTGTTCTTTCATTACTATAACTTGCTTGAAAACCCCTTGCTCCTAGCTACTTTAATTTACCTTATCCTTGATTTACTTGACCATAGTAACCCCCATGTCGTCTCTTCCACTTCCACATCTAGGAGTGCAACCAATGTTTCTTAATTTATAAGGCTTTTCTAAGTGTGAGTTTAGATGAAGGTAATGTATTATGCTTTTTTCTATTTATATTTTCCTTGAAATTTGTCCGAATCACTTTTTGACCATCTTAAACATACCAAGTCAGCCTATTCTTGACAAACTTGTTTGATGAATTAATTTTTAAAATTTTGAGTGTCTAAATGGATTATTTTTTGGATCAATTTTGGTAAGGAAATGAAAAGTGATGGAGATAAATTTTATATTTTTTTGATCTCTCCTAAGAGTGAAAATAAAACTATATAATAGACTAAGTTTTTCCATTTTAAAGTGTTCAATAGAAACATTTTAAGTTAAATTTTATATTATATTTAGTCCCATGAGTCAGATTTCACTTAAATAATCACTCATATTGGATTATTCGGTATCCTTATACCTAAAATAAAACTCATTAGTATTGACTATTCTTTCCTATTTTTTTGGGTTCAATGATGTATTTTGAGTACAAATTAAGTTTATAATGTTTGGAACCTTCATTTAAAATTTTATTTAAAATTAAAATTTATCTTTAGGAGTTATAGAAAATAGTACAATAATGCCATGCTTTGTAATGTTGTTTGATCATGATCACTTGGTCATTCATTCTTGACTTCATCTTGTCACTCTTCTCAGTGAACTATTATGGATAAATTTAGAGTACATATCCCAAATGATAAATATTTTGGTATCTAAAGATATCATTTGAACAATATAATATGCTCTTTCACTTACTACCTTGTTTACCCCCTTACTTCTTTATGGAAGTGACTTTTGTAATTCAATATGTTATGTACTTCCTATCAAGTGTATTATAATTGATACGCTTTAAGATTGTGCACAATTGAATCTAATCATGGTCAAATTTATTCTATCTCTACCCCTTACATGGTTTACTATGAATACTTTGATGTCTTAGATCCTTCCTATGCATATTATGGTATCCTCACACTCAACTAATTCTATCAAGGTTTACTTCCATACCTATGATGTTATTAAGTCATCTTCAAATATAATGTACAACTAATTTACTTTCTTCCCTTGTCCTATGAATTTCCCCTTCCTCAAGTGGAGCTTCCTGCTATGTTTCCAACACCAATACAACTTCTCCAATGCTAGTCATAGTGGATTGATACCTAAGTGGAGGTATCATAAACTAATACCACCCCATATTGCAAATAAAAATGATATGCTAGATGATGATTATAAGTGTATATTTCATAAAGAGTATATCCCTACTTATTCCCATGGCTTGTCCTTGCTTTATGGAGTGATGACTAATGACCACAATGCATTGTTAATGTCATAATCAAGCAAATAAATTATTCAAAATTTTATATAAATATAAATGAACAATAATTTCTTACTTAAAATCCTACCTTGGATTTCTTATTCTCCTATTGCTTGGTTGGATTCCTAAGCACCTTTCCTTGCTTTTTGGAATTCTTCCTTCCTTGGGACAATTGTCGGCCACCTAAGAGTGGCTTTGGAGGTTTCTCTCTAATTAAGAGTTTGATTTACCATTATAGCATATTTGGTTTTTAGGACAGAACCCAAAATTAAGTAACAGGAGGTCCAATATTCAAACCACCCCCTGTGTATCTTCAAACTGTAGTTGGTTTTTGAGACATGGTCCTGAGCTGAACGAGAGATCTAGTTTTCGAGCCACCCCTTGTGCTATCTTTACGAACATAAAAAAATATCTTGTGGCTTACCTCTATTTAGTGGTATACTAAGATAGGACAACACTATCAAACATCTAAGAGCAGATTTAGAGGTTTCTCTCTAACCAAGAGTTTTTTTTGCCATTGTAATGTAGTTGGTTTTTAGGACATGGCCTCAACACTAATAAATGGAAGGTCTAGTATTTGAACCACCTCTTGTGCACCTTTAAAGTGCATTTAGTTTTTGGGACATGGCCTTGAGATGAACTAGAGTTCCAATGTTTGAACCACCCCCTATACTATATTTGTGGACACATAAAAAATCTCGTGTGGCTTCCCTCTAGCTAGTGGTACACCCGGATGGAATGGCACTATTGGCCACCTGAGAGTGACTCTAGAGGTTTCTATCTAAAAAAGAGTTTGATTCATCATTGTAGCATAGTTGGTTTCTAGGACATGGCCCCAAAATTAATAAACAAAAGATCCATTTTTTGAACCACCTCATATGAATATTTGAAGTGTAGTTGCTTTATAGGACATGGTCCCATGATGAACACGAGGTCCAACATTCGAACTACCTCTTGTGCTATCTTTGTAGACACAAAAAAATCTCCCGTGGCTTCCTTCTAGATAGTAGCATACTTGGATGGGATGCCATTGTCTACCACCAAAGAGCAGCTTTAGAGGTTTGCCTCTAACTAAGAGTTTTGTTCGTTGTTGTAGTGTAGTTGGTTTCCAAGACATGACCTCGATAATAATAAATGGGATGTCTAGTATTTGAACCATCCCCTATGCACCTTTGAAGTGTAGTTGGTTTCCAAGACATGATCTCGTTAATAATAAATGGGATGTCTAGTATTCGAACCATCCCCTATGCACCTTTGAAGTGTAATTAGTTTTTGGGATATGGTACCAAGATGAACGGGATGTCCAATGTTTGAACCACACCCTTACTGTATTTATGAATACATAAAAAATATCTGGTGGCTTCCCTCTATATAGTGGTATACTCGAATGGGATGACACTATCAGGCACCTAAGAGTGGCTCTAGAGATTTCTCTCTAACCAAGATTTTTTGTCCTAAGGGGAAAATGCAATGATTCATGATTTTTCTCTTCTTGGGGAGGTCTACGATTTAAATCGTGACATGTTTGTGGGTGTGTGTTAATCCCCTATTGATAAGCTTAGCTCTTGGCCTTATGAGGGATCATGGCTAGTATGGGAATGCTCAACCCTAAGCATTGGTCGTAGGGGTTTCTCACACTATACAAATACAAAAAAATGTTGGTCATAAGGGTTTCTCACATTATGCAAATCCAAAAAAAAATGTATAAATTATTATACATTTGTTTGCAACCTTAAATAGTGCTTCTTAGTACAATTTTATTCTTCCATTGCTATAACTTGATTGAAAACCCCTTGCTCCTAGCTAATTTAAACTCCATTATCCTTTATTATATTAACCCAAGTAACCCTCATGTCATCTCTTCCACTTCCATATATAGGAGTGCAAGCAATGTTTCTTAAATTATAAGGCTATTCTAAGTGTGAGTTTACATTAAGGTAATGTATTATGCTTATTTCTACTTATGTTTCCCTTGATAATTGTCCATATTACTTTTTAACCATCCTACACATGCCAAGTTAGTCTATTCTTAACAAACTTGTTGGATGAACTAATTTTTAAAATTTTGAGCGTCCAAAGGGATGATTTTTGAGGTATATTTTGGTAAGGACATAAAAAGTGATGGTGATAACATTATATATATATATATTTAAATTTATCATGAGAGTGAAAATAAAACTATATTATAGACTAAGTTTTTTCTAGTTTGAAAAGTTCAATAGATAAATTTTAGGTTAAATTTTATATTACATGTTATCCCATGAGTCATATTCCACTTAAATAATCACTCAAATTGGATTATTTGGTCTCCTTCTGGCCAAAATAAAACTCACTAGTCTTGACTATTCTTTCCTATTTTTCTAGGTTTAATGATGTATTTTGAGTTCAAATTAAATTTAAAATGTCTGGTCAGTGCCATAAAAAGCAGAAGGATGGGTGCACCCAGGTCTTTGATGGTGAGCATAATGCAGGTGATAATGAGTAGGATCCTTCTGAGGTGTTCAAATAGTTGTGGTTTCTCTGGTCATCCCTTTTATTTCATCCTCTAGTGGTTCTATGTCCCCTATTTTAGAGTTTTTCTATTTTTTCCTACTTATCTTGTTGGTGTCCCTCAGAGACTTTCTCGAGGGTGTGCCAATATGTCTTCTATGGTTTCTCTTGTATGTTGTAATTTCAAGCCTGGTCCTGTGGAGATTTTCTCCTTTTTATTTTATCTAATGTAAAAGGTTTTGGGTCCTTTCAAAACCCCCTCTTTCAACTAATCAATTTTTTTTAATGTTTGGAACCTTCACATAAAGTTTTATTTCACTTTAAAATATATTTTAGGAGTTACATGAAAAATACAATGATGCCATGCTTTGGAAGGTTGTTTGATCATCATCACTTGATCAATAATTCTTGACATCATCTTGTCACTCTTATCAATGACATATTATGGATAAATTTAGAGTACATCTTCCAAATGATAAGGATTTTTGTATTTAAAGATCTCATTTGAACAATATAATATATTTTTTCTCTTACTACTTTATTTACCCCCTTCTTTATGGAAGTGACTTCCTACTTCTCCATGGAAGTGGATTTGGTATTTAAATATGCTATGTACTTCTTGTCGAGTGGATTATAGTTGATACACTTTAAAATTTTGCATCATTGAATCTAATCATGGTAAAATTGATTCTACCTCTACCCCTTACACGGTTTATTATGCATACTTTGGTGTATTAGATCCTTCCTAAGCATCTTATGGTATCCTCACACTCAAATATTGTTTTCAAGGTTTACTTCCATACCTATGATGTTATTAAACCATTTTCTAATGGAATGTACAACTAATTTACTTTCTCCCCCTCTCCTATAAATTTTATCTTCCTCAAGTGGAGCTTCCTCCTATGTCTCTAACACCAAGACAACTTCTCCAATGATAGTCATAGTGGCATGATACTTGAGTGGAGGTATCATAAACTAACACCACCCCATATTGATAATAAAAATGACATGCTAGATGATGACTATACATTTACCTTGTATGAAAAGTATATCCCTACTTATTCACATGGCTTCTCCTTCTTTTGTGGAGTGATGATTAATGACCACAATACATTGTTAATACCATAATCAAGTAAATAAATTATTCAAAATTTTATATGAATATAAATGAACAATAATTTCTTACTCAAATTCCTAACTTGTATTTCTTATTATCCTTTTGATTGCTTTGCTTCCTAAGCACCTTTTCTTGTTTGGCTGATCTCAAGTGCTTGCTTGAGTTTTAAGTGCTTGCTTGGAGTGTTTTCTTGAACTTCCTAGTGTTTCATTGGAATTATTTCTCGGAAATTCTTAATATTTCTTATTGTCAAGTGATTGGTCACATCCAACTACATCAACATGCTTATCACTTGCAAGTGAACAATTATTGACCTTCTCTATATGTGGTATGATTATTTGATGTGGATGAAAAATTTAAATATCAAATAGAGTATTGCTCAACTTGCTATCACAAAAAATCAATTTTGATTGTTTGTACCATAAACCACATCTTTTGATTGGCTTATGCTATATGATGGTATACATATTTTCAACTTTTCCCCTTGGAAATATCTACTTGAATTGAATGATTTTTCTTCATTTGCTATCCATTTTGAAAGCTAATATCTCATTGGTGATGCTTTACATCATTTCTTAGTGCTTGCATATTGATAACCTATTCATTGTTCCTTAATAATATATAGTTTATTTCTTCCCATGGGTATACATTGAGAAATATGACCATCTGTTCTTGTTGGTAGAAGTACAACTCCATATTTCATGTAGAAAATGAACCTTTGACCTTCACTAATATGATACAAATGCTCAAAGTTATTGTTGTCCTCTTTTTAATAGCTTGTATTATACTTTAATGCTAATATGATTCTATAATTTCCACTAATTAAACCTCAATTGGATAATTTTGAATACATTAAGTTCTCTTTGATTTGGTTTCACTTGAACTATAACAAAGTTAGTCAATACTTATAGTGAAATCCTCTATTTTGGCATCAAATAAACTCTTCTATGTCAATAGTACTCTTAGACGTAATATAGATAGTTAATTAAGATATTAATGTAAAAATAATAAAGCTTGAAATCTACCATAAAGTCAACATTTATTACTACTACAGATTTTGGCTTTCTTTTTGCTCTATTTTGTTAGTTTAAAAGCATAAAATCCATATGAAGCTACGTAAATACTATAAAGTGAATAAGAATATGACTAAAATTATGGAGTAATCATTAAAATTTTATAATAGTATTGACACAATATTTAGAGTGGGTAAAACCCTATAAGGTAAGAAAACTCATAGTTCAATCAATCAAGCTTCATATTTATTACACAATTGGATAATATGCCAAAGCTATTAACAATTAAATTGAACTTGGATGAGATGTAAAGTACTTATGCACTTGTTTATAGGCTTAAATATTTTTCCTTAATTCATTTTTTTGTCCTTTTATTAAAACTTTCCCTTGCTCCTAACTCCTTCATACTCCATTTTCTTTTCTTGTCTTGGCTCAAATAAGCTTTGTATAATTTCTCATGCTTTCAAATCTAGGAGTGCAAATCATGTTTATTTATTTATAAGCTTATTCCAAGTGTGCGTTTTTGTGGATGTAATGTGTCATGTTTCTCCTACATATTCTTCTTGACACTAGGCTAGTTCACTTTTTGTCCACCTTGCATGTGCCAAATTAGTCCATTCCTAACCATATTTTTAGACATACAACTTTTTAACTTTGAAGGGCTAAAATAAATAAATTTTAGGATTAAAATTTGTTTAAACATGTAAGAGATGTTAATCGTTATTTATATTTAGTTTACCCATATAGATTTGTAAATTATTTACTATTCTCATTTATAAGAATAAGATTTGTAGGAGGTATTTTCCTCCTATACCTATATATGAGTTGTCACTCATTCATATATGATAAAATTATATTTATAGCTATTACATAACTCTTATGAGAAGTGTTATGTGAGCATCTAAGTACACCATTCGTCTACAAGGGTTTATGTAAAGTCTACAATCATGCCTAAAGTTCTTCCTCCATAAAGCTCCTACAGAAGGTACTCTTTCTTGGACACAATACCTTATTAGCATTACAATATTTCAAGACTATATCAAGATAAAAAAATGTTTACTTAGTGTTATGTTATTATGTCCAAAACAAGCACTATGAAGGAAGCATACAAATTTAATAGTGATTCCTTTTATATTCTAATACCTCTTGTAATAATTCCAAATAAAAATTATATATAAGGATAATTTATAAATATGAATCCAAATTTTATACAATATTGAATAGATATGTAACATGCAACACATACATAAAATTCATCCAAACAAGGTACTTCTAAAATAAAGAAGGAAAATCTATATAGCAAACATTGAATGGTTCACATGCACCTAATAGTTTTTAAACATGGTGGACATCTAAAAAGGAAAGTTATAATCATCCTCCAACAATGGGTATTAATATTTATATTTTATTTGTCATTGTCTCACTTAGGTATTTTATCAAACACTCTTACCATCCTTAGAACTTTGTCTCTATACAAATAATACATGGAAAATCTAGTACTTCTAATCCATAAGACTCTAAAAAATAGAGCCATTAATTCTAAATACATGAACAAGACATTGCATACAATGGTTGGATGTTACAAACTATTTTACCAACTTGTTGTTGTATTTTTAAAGCCTTACTATCACAAAAATATCACAGGTCCCAATATAAAATAACCATAATATCAAAGGTCAAAATAATTTTATGATGAGTAGAATAATATATGAGCAAATTAATATGTATATCAAGGCCTATATAATAAAGTAAATAAAATTAATTTATATACTGAAATATGAATGTAAATGGCCTATGTCATTCATGAACTATGCATGAAGAAAACTTACAATATTAATTGCTCAAAAATTTGTATACAAGCTTTATTCTTTTTATCCTTGTTACAACTCTGTAATCTCACTTGGATTCTACTTGGATTGTACTTAAACTATTATTTCATGGAGTATGATCTCCATAATATATCAATAGCAATGTGACTCTTCAAGTACTTGACTATTTATCTCCATATACCAAATCTCATGACTCTCGGATAATTATATTGTCACTTGCATACTATATGGACACTTAACTCTACAACACTTGTACACATTTGTATGACTCTTACACTTCTACATGGAATTCTAGTATAGGACACGTGTGCACTTCCTCACATTACATATTTGCACTCTTAGATACAAGACACTTGTGCACATTCTCTCAATCTACATGTGTGCATTTACTACATATTTACACTAACATAAAAGGGAAAATATAAATCACACTCTAAGATACAGACTCAACCCTAATCTATTACATATTTACAAATGTACCATGAAGGTACCATGGGAATACATTACCATGTACCAAATAATGTAATATACCTCAAAATCTATAGGGTTCTTTTTACATTCATGGAGTACTAAGGCACAATCCCAAAAGAAAATAATCAAACAATCATCCTAGACAATAAAGTTTTATAGACTATTTTTAGATGTGTGTTCATCCTAGTAATTTTTTAAATTTTTAAATAACATGAAATATGGGAGTTTGTTATGTCTTCAATAAATTTTAAGAGTTTTAGTTACTTTTATATTTCAAACATCAAACATGGATTCAAAATAATGTAAACCTCCATCTAGGCTATAAATATTACATGCACCTGACACATACCAATGTTTTTGGAAACAAGAAGTTATGGTAAAATGAAAAAAATATGTCAATGAAAAGAGATATTACCATCTTTCTCAATGAATTTATAATTTTTGTAAAATATCACTATAATAAGTTAAATTTCTTAGTGATGTTGAAGGCTCTCCTACATAAAGACACTCACCTTTGTAGTTGAGACTCCTATAACTAGTAACCTAATTTTTTTTAAGAAATATCAACCTGTAGACACCTAAAAATCACACATTGCCACTTCATCCCATCATCACGGTTGATCAATTTGCAAAACCCATAAAATTTGCATATATTAGCCTCAAAATACTATTCATTTATCAAAAGCACTATTCATGCACTATTCATAAGCCCTCTTTGGCCACTTAAGCCCTTTCCTACACTTAACCCTTGGTCCCCATGCGACCATCATTCTAGCCTAACCTTGGTTAATCTCTAACCTTGGTCAAAATCCACCTCATAGTCAAACTCCACCCCATGGTCAACCTAACCATGGTCAACCTAACCAATGGACACCTCACCTAGTCTACTCTTTGACTAGCCTAGCCTCCACCTCACCCACTTGACCTCAATCTAGACTCGTGGTCAACCTATTCAGGGTTAACATCAACCCTTGCTCCACACATCTCCCCATGTGCATTTAGGGCCTTAAATGATATTTGAGGACTTTTTGTGTTTCAAAGCATGGGAGAAATGGTGAGTCATCTTCCACCTCACCCAAAATTCAACATCTAACCTAGGGTCAACCTAACCCTAGTAAGACTTAACCCTTGCTCCATTTCAAATCCCCATGTGCATTTAGAGCCTTAAATGACATTTGAAGACTTTTGTCTTTCAAAGCATGGAAAGCATGGTGAGTCATCTTCCACCTCACCCAAGTCAACACTAAATCCATGGTTAATCCTACTACGATTAGGACTTAATCCTTACTCCACTCCACATCCCCATGCTCATTTATGACATGTATATGGGTGAGGTATTCTCTCACCCAAATGCACTTATGAGGCATGCCACATCAGGGGACACCTTGCAAGGGACACCTCACAAGAGATACCTCATAGGGGACACCTCATGGGACACCTCAACCCCCCTAACCTTACCAAATTCTATAAATAGAGGCTCATTTCCTCCATATCAATCCATCCACCATTTGCATACCCAGACTCTACCAAAATCCATCTAGACTACACTACACTCCATCACTCACTTTATTATCAATCACCATACAAATCATATTTTTGCACCCTTTTTGTGTCCCAAATTGCTCTTTATTGTAGGTTTTGAAGGTGACCCGATGAGGACAAGAGCTCCAATAATAGCAGAAGATACCTTTTCATAACCTAAAATTCTATTAGGATATCGTAGTCCTGGTTGCAAAGTAACTTATGACCCAAACGATTGCACCTTAAGGTGTGACCCTTTTCAAGGGTCAGTTTTAGACATTAAAAGGACAAAAAACCCTCCAAACAGGTAAGTATTGCTGCCCAAACTAGTTTTGTAATTGTTTTTAATGCTTTTGTAATGAATTAGCTTCATTTATTTAGTGTCTTTTATTTGTAAACATGAGGGGTCTAATTGAGATAGACCCCCAAATATTCTAACAAGTTTTTGTAGGGTCATGTAGGTTTAGAGGATCGGTGTGACTAATAGTGGCCCATGAGCAATAAGCCCACTCCTTTTGAGGACCTCTTGGAAGACATTTGATGTTGTTCAACCATTCATTAGAAGAGGGTTTTTTACCTTTAAAAACCTATTTTGTAGCCTTCTAAGGCACTTTTGTGAAAAGGGCAACTCTTATAAACCCTTTATTTATCAATTGAAAATAACAAGTTTTCTATCAGTTCATTCTGACAATCATGGGAGGACCCCCACCCTTTTGTATATTTCTAGCTAGCATTTTAATGCTATAATTGAAATTTTATCATCTTTATGTGCTACATGTTTCGTAAAACCAGTATAGAACCTTACAAAAACCTTAAAACACAACTCAAGTTCAAGGCAAAAGTCTTTCTAGTCTATGAGCTAGGGTCGCAAGGTAAGGTGTGACCATTTTAGTCGTAAGGTACCCTACGACCGAACAAAGTGCTCTAAAAACTGGTTTAGATACTAGTTTCTACACAACCAACAACAACTCCATAGTTGCAGGTAAGTTTGGGGGTCTAATTTTCCCTCATAAGAGATTGCTATCTCCCTTGCCACCATGCCTTCTTAGGCCAAACTATCCAATGACAATGACATCCTTGTAGGTGTAATCGATCACCTTTTCTTTGCTTTTAACTTTTGTAAAACTTGGTCTCTCACCATCTTGTAAATTTTAGTTTATGATTTTATTTATTTTGTGTAGAGAGTTTTTAAAAACAAAAGCTAACATTCTACCTTCTATTGTTATAGGTACCTAAACACAAACCAACTACCATACCACACAGACTATCAACAAGCCCAAATTTGGTAAAACAAATCTACTTTGATTTGGATCACAAGGTAAGGTGTGACTATTTCAATTGTAGGGTAACTTGCGATTAGATTTGATACACAGTTCAAACCCAAAAAATCATTCACAGGGACTTCCAAGAGCTGGAGACCACAGGTAAACTCTCAAAACCCTGTATATCTGGTTCAAAAATAGCAAGTTTAGTTTAAAATTTTTGCATATTTCACTTTTACAAAAGCCCCAAATTGCTTTGGGTAGTTTACAAAACACATCTCTTTTATCTTTTTGCTTTAAAAAATGCTCCAAATTGCTTTGGTCAAGTTGCAAATCTCTTTCCTTTGCTTCCATACGTGTGTGTTGGATTTATACTTATCCATTATTAAAACATTTGCATAAGGTTCGAAGAGGCCTTCTAACCTCTTCATCTTCATGAGATGAGACAAATCTTGATTTATCTCATACATAAGGCTCTAAAAGACATCTAGCCATAACCTTAATAGGCATATCTTGGCTAGTGTAAATATATTTGTACCTAAGAAAGTCTTAGAATAGTTTACTGAAATCAAGTGACTTTCCTTATTTCTCCTTAGCATAAGGTTTTTCCTTTTACAAAATGCAATTTGCATTGCTTTTCTTACATACCTTTCATTTCAAAAGAGCATTTTATTCTACAAAAATAAAAAAGGCATTACTTCTACTTAGATTAGTTTCTTTTCTACATTTCAAGCTTTCTAAGTAAACCACACTTATACACTTTCACATATTTTACACATTGGTAAGGTTGGATTTCATCACCAACCCCCAATCAAGACCAATGATATTGGAATTCATCTCCTTCCATTGGCTCACCCCCTAAACACCATAGTAGCCCCCACGAATAATTTTTTGGACTTCATCACCAGATAATCCCCTACCCTTGAGAGATCCTCGGGGTAGGTTAGGATTAGATGCCCTTGCTCATAGGGCTTCATATAATTTATGAGTGTGCAACTATCATTTGTGACTAAGCCCGAATGAGGGTGAAGTAAAAGACTAGCTATGCCAGTAGAAAGTCTTAGATAATGTTACCTCTTTCATAAGAGGTTCTATATATCTCCCTTCTTGATTACTCAAGCCATTACCTTCATTAGAATCTATTCACTTATTTGTGTACAATTACCCCTCACATACCTTTGGGTATAATGGGAAACTGTGTGTGAACATACCTTCTTAGGTCATACTCATCACTCTCTTTTTCTATTTTAAGATTTGCTACAACATCTCAAACACACCTTATCACAAAAATTGCTTGTTAATTGCTTTAATGGTTAAATAGGTTGATTTCTATTGTAAAATCTATTACAAAATCTCAAAAATAGGTTTCTAAACATCTCCAAAAATAGTTCAGGCAACTCTTCTACCTTTGTAACTAGTTTTCATTAGAGTCGTAAGGTAAGGTGTGACCAAAAATAGTCATAGGTTAACTTGCGACCAAAACCAAAGAAAAAAAAAATACCTAAACCTCTATTTCATAGATAGGTTTAATTACCACAGAGATACACTCAAAACTATTCCCTTTGCCTAAATTTGATAGAAACTTGGTTCATTAGCCTACTATCTACCAAACAATGGTTGTTACCCATAGCCAAGTGCATGAGCAAGCACGTCTTGTGATGGAAGCCTCTCATGCAAATCCCTCTCCATCCATTAGTTCTTCTATGAAAGTTGGCACCATTATTGTGCCAAATTTAGCAACCCATAATCATGGCCATTGCTACCTCAAGACATAACATACCATTGCTATCTCACCACCCCAATCTTTTGAAGAATCAACCCATTCAAAAATTTTGTTTTCATGGATTATCTACTTTGTGCCTGGTGAATTCAAACCCGAGATCACCTATGACGATGAGCCTTCACCTCCATCTTCTCATCCCTCACATCCATTTCTACAATGACCATCTCAACACCTCTTGGATGGTGAAGAAACTATTCTTCATACTCACCAAGACACTAAAGCTACCATTCAAACTATAGCTATGGTCTTCACCACCTCCACTCCTCCCAACACTTAGGGGGATTCTTCTTCAAATATACCTTCCTCTTCACAACAACATATTCAAACTCCTCCTTCATCCACATTCACTAATTTTGACCTCTTCTTCAACACATGCATAGAGGTTCCTTCTCATTCCATTTCATCAGTACCACCTACTACCTTCTATCCCACCAACCCACTTGAAGCCAATTTGCTTAATATCATTCCATATTCTTCTAATGTTCCTCTTCATAACTTGTACCATGCTAGCATACATACCCCTTATTCTTCTAGTTATACATAGATACCAATCCATTCTCAAATTCCTCAATATCTTCAAAATCTTCCTACCTATTCTTCTTATCCACAAACTTCATCTCAACATCTTCAACATAATATTCCCACATATTCTTAGGTAAGTGCCTATACCACTTACCCCTCATCTCAAACTTCTACATACACTTCCATGCCTCTTTCAGATCAAAGTGGATTCTTTACTTCACCACCAACATGGACTTCAACCATACCCACAACATCATATTTTCATCCTCTTCTGCCATCCTAATATGAGTGGCCTTCAACACATAATCAAGTGCCAACCCAAGAACATGTTCAATAGATAAATCAAGACTATATTCAACATCCATATCATGCACTTGTTCAAGGGTCAAGCCAAAATATTCAACAAATTCTAACTTAGATGCATCAACAAGTGCCTTCTCAAGCACAACATCAAGTCCCCAACAATCCAAATCAGCCTCCCACAACTCCACCACATCAATGGACTAACCAACTCCATCAACAACAACTTCATCAACAACAACACCAACAACAACAACAACAACAATTTTCTTCTTCTTCATATCAAATCAATCCCACATCATATCATACTCAACCTCCTCCTAATTATTATACACATATGCTACCACACCATTATAGTGGCATCCACAATTATTACTTTGAACAACCTATCAGGGAATAAACTATTCTCCCCACTCATACATCACAAGCACCCCCTACTAAAATGCAACTCATGAGGGAACAACTCAAAAATCTAGAGTTGTGAACTAGTGGTTATGGGTCACAAAAACCCACCTACAATTAGATCTACAATGATCCCATTCATCCATAATGCCCTCCATAAGTACCCATGCAAGTATGAGATGCCCAAGTTCAAAAAATTTAGGGGCAAAGAGGATCCTCAAGAGCACTTACACAATTATCGATATGCTTTCCACCTCCTTCAAGGTAGTGATGCACTTATGCTCTACACATTTTCCTTATCTCTTGGTGGTCAAGCCTTGGATTGGTTTAATAACCTTCCCCAACATAGCTTGTTTACTTTTGAGCAAGTAGCCAATGCATTTCTTGAGCATTTCTCTATCAACATAAAAAAGAAGATGTCGCTACCAAACCTCTATAGTCTATGACAATTTGATGATGAGCCTGTTAATGATTATGTTGCTCGATGGCATGGGGTCATCCATGATTTAACATTTTTTATTCCACCCTCAGAGTTAGTCAAAATGTTTACAAAAAGTTATGCCAAGCACATATCGACTACACTCCAAATACAACAACACCACTCCTTTGAGGATGCTATTGCTTAGGCTAAGATAATTGAAGATATAAAGGTGCAAGAGGGTGAAGTTAAGCTTCACAAGAAAACTGACTACACTCCCAACACCAGATTTAGTAGAGGTAGCTCAAATCCAAACCCTCCAAAACCATCGTAAGCAAATCAAGTCATGCTGAATTCAACACCTACCCCACCACCACAACAATCTCAACAATGCCAACAAGGGTATCAACAATCTGGGGTTTCTCCCCCACCAAATCAAACCCTTAACTGAAAATAGTATCAACAATGTTCACCCAACATATTCCAAAAGTTATATGATGTTGGACATATTGCTCTACCGGACATAAAACCTAAGGATCCAAATCGACCAAAAGCCTAAAAACTATAATGAGCATGCATTTTGTGAATATCATAGGTAGTGGGGACATGACATCAATAATTGCCACACATTTTACCACTTGGTACAAGATCTCATTGATAGTGGGGTTATACATGCTAAAAATCCTTTAGCTCCCCCAAATCAAAATTTGGGAATCTACAAAACCCCTCTACCAGAACATGGGCTATCACAAACACAAACTAATACTTCCACATCTCAACCTAGACCTTGATAGGTTAATCATGTGAATTGTGACCCATCCCAACAAGGTTTTATAGGCATGATCAATGTCACCATGCAAAATCTGCACTATCCCACTCACCATAATCATCAAGAAAATCTGCCTATCATACCAACTTCTTCAACTACACCACTGATACAAGGAAACCCTCCATAGATATCATGCAATATCATCACCATTCATAGTAGTCTCACACATCAACTCTGCATGACACCTTCTAGATTATCCATATACGACCTTTTGTAGCAATCATAGCCTCATTGTGAGGCTTTAAATGAAATATTATGGTCTATCGATTTAGAAACACATGATACTAATACCTTTGTATAGTTTATTGGTAATATACAAACATGTATGCAACCTTCCATCATTTTCTATGATCATGAGATCACTACTCTTGAAGGAGAGGGAGTCGATCCTCTAATGCATATCATGGCTTGCATAAATGACATCACATATAAATGTGTTCTAATCAACACAAGATCATCTATAAGTATCATTTCTACCATTGCCCTTCAACATCTAAATATTCCACCCACTCATCTTGCTACTCCTACTCTTGACTTATGGGCGTTTGATGGTTCTATGCATAAAATAGTGGGTTCCATCATCCTACCAATCTAGGTAGGCATTAAGACAATATCCACTCTATGCCATGTTATTGAGGGAGATATGCAATACAATATTCTCCTCGAATGACCATGGATTAGGGACATGCAATGTGTCCCTTCCATGCTCCATCATTTCTTAAAGTATCTTCATGGTAGCCAAGTGCATCACATTTAGGCTAATGAGGATCCCTTCCAATTTTGCAATACAATCACTCTTCCACCAAGTCCACCATTATCTTCTACCCAATTCACACCTATCATGGTACAACCTCTCGCATCCTATCATTCATCACCTTCATCTACCAACCAATCAAGCTCTTCAATCATCATTCCTTATTTTTATGATGCATTGGCTAACCTTCCTACTCACTCTGCTACATGCTCATGACACACTTCACACCCCATCAAGGTCTTCTTCTTCTTCTCTCACAAATCCACCACCTTCATCTTCACAATCAACTCACCTTGGGCCATGAACCCCTCCTTCTCTCAAATCCACTTCTAACATTCCCATTCTACCCACTCCGAATACTCCTCCCACTCATACATAATCATTTCAAAATACCTATCATGCTAACATTTCTTTTTGTGAACCTCCTTCTTGATCCACTTCACAATTCCCACATGCAAACCTTCCTATTTTATCCACTTCTAAAGAATATCATTCTTGGGAATATCATGCTTCCCAATTGGTTGCCCAAATCAACCAACCTACTCCATCCATTTCTCCTTCCCCTATTCCAATTCCTCAAGAATCACAACCATCATCATCCTCATCACATTAGGGGTCATCATCCCAACAATCAAATCAATGGAATGATGAATCCTGGTCCAAGGGAGTATAATATTCACAATGCTCACGTATCCCCTCCTAATATACAATCCATTTATGACTTTGGTCACCCTCATAATGCACCCTTGACTATTGGTGTCATCATTCCTCTTGGTCCACCTAAGAATTACATGAAATTTATTTATGGGGGTATCGATACATCCTCCAAAATACCTGAGCCCAAATAATTTGAAGATAAATTTTGTGGTAACCTCGATCACATGTCTAATCCAGATTTTATAATGCACTATTTTCAATGCTTTAACTAGCATGGATTTAGTTTGGGCCATTATGAACAAGGATCTAGGGCCCTTATCGATCCACCTTATCAATAGCCTAAAGAAAAATTAGGCTTAGGCTATCATTGTGATCCTATCAATATTTTGGAAGATGAACTCCATCACCTTACTCTAGACCCTCTAGAGGATGATTTTGACACCAATCTTGAGTGCGATCTTCATAGTGATTGTCTATCTCCTCATTCCATGGTCAACATTCCTGTTCATTTCTTTTAGGACTCCTCATAATATGTCATTACTTCCACCTATACTATTGATGATCTCATTAAGGACTTCATAGTGCTATCACTTACATCTTCTACATTGAATGGTGTCCTTATTCCCATTTCTTTATTACCCATCAACCCATACGACCACTTGCAAAAAAAAAGACAAGTCCAACCCATATTCATTATCATTCGATGTTTCTTATATCGACTATAGATACTTGATTCCCTCAACTACATCGATAAATATGATCTTTGTAGATCTATTTTACATACTTTTCTATAATTCCTATCCTAATCAAGTCATCTATACCAATATTGATTATATTGAATTTTATCACATCTCTTTTGAGATTTCTCCATGTGATTGTCTCTCATTAAAACACTTCCTACAGTTAGCTAGTGCTCCCCTTTCCTCAATCCTACCTCAATCCCCTTTTGTTCATCACACACAAGTATCTCAAGATGATGAGAATCCTATCTCTAATTTTGTATATGACTTACATCTTATCTCATTTCCACTCAACTTGAGGATGGCTCCCACATGCTTGTGGAGGACACCATTGATGTTGACATTGATGATGATCCTACCAACCCCTATATCATCAAATTAGGCAAGGGTCTATCCCTCGAAGAGAGAGAGAAATTTACCATTATTCTTAAAGAATATCAAAAGGTCTTTGCATGGTCTTATACTGATATGCCTGATCTCGACCCATCTTTGGTCATTCACAATCTTACACTTGATGATAGTGCTAAACCCATTAAGCAAAAGCTTCAAAAGATGCACCCTACAATTGCTTTAATGGTAAAAGAGGAGTTACAAAAACTCTTGGATGTGGGATTCATTCAACCAATCGATTACCTTGAATGGGTCTCTAATATGGTCCCCATTGTCATAAATCCAAAAGGGGGAATTTGCATATGTATAGACTTTAGAGATCTTAATCAAGCATACCCTAAAGATAATTTCTCCCTACCAAATATCGATACATTGGTCAACTCCACAATAGGTCATGAAATATTGTCCCTCATGGATGGATTTTTAGGATATAACCAAATTTGGGTTAACCCTGATGACCAACATAAAACATCCTTCACCACTCCTTGGGGGACATTTTGTTACAAGGTCATGCCATTTGGCCTTAAGAATATAGGCGCCACATACCAACATGCCATGACCTACATTTTCCATGATTACATGCACAAAATCATGGAATATTATGTGGATGACTTACTAGAAAAATCTAAGAAGCATCATCAACACATTGATGACCTGCACAAAATCTTCGATCGTCTCCTCAAACACAACGTATGCCTAAACCCCAAAAAGTGTGTCTTTGGTGTGACCTCAGGCAAACTTCTAGGATTCATTATTTCTCAATGGGGCATCAAAGTCGACCCAAAAAAGGTCAAGGCTATCATTGATATGCCTCCCCCTACAAATTTAAAATAATTACACAACTTGCAAGGCAAAATTCAAGTGATTCATCATTTTATCACCCAATTATCAAACAAGTGTAAGTCGTTCAATCATCTTTTATAGAAGGGGATCGCATTTAATTGGGACCATGAGTTTCAAGCCACTTTTGATGCCATCAAGACCTATCTCACATCACCACTAGTACTATCACCACCTTGCCCTATATTTCCTTTCCACTTATACATATTTTATATTGATTTTGATCTTGAAACATTGTTAGCTCAAAAGAATGAGGCTAACCACAAACAAGTCATATACTACATTAGTTGCATGCTAGTGAGCTAAGAGACACAATATGCCTACATGGAAAAATTATGCTTCGTAGTAGTCTTTACCACAAAACAGTTGTGACACTTTATACAAAACCATACAACTTATATCATAGCTTAAGCCAACTTGCTTCAATACATGATGGGAAGAATGCACAATAACAACTAAACATCCAAATGGATTATGTTGCTAACTAAATTCAATCAAGAATTAATTATTCAAAAATCCATAAAAGGCAAGGTCATTACTGATTAGCTTTTAGAAGCTCCTTTAAATTATGAAAAACCACTTCTCATCGATCTTCCTGATGATTCAATGTTCAACACTACTGAAGTTGAACAATACATTTGAAGAGACAAAAATGATTTTATATAAATGGGGGAGTAATACAATGAATGATTTTATATTAATGGGGGAAAGCCTCAAAAATCCATTATTACAATAAGAATATTTGAATCCTTTGATACAAATTTTATAATAGTTAGGGTTCTCTGAAACTCTAGAAAAAAATGTTGGTGGTGTCTTCAGAACACATTCTTGCTCCCGACATAAGTGAATAGGATTTTGATTATCTGATGCTAGGTCACTCTAGCTTATGCAATTGTTCAATGCTAGTGTTATGCTACTAGATTTGCACACAAGAAAATAACAAATGAGTTAGTACTAACAATGAGGGCCCCACAATATGAGACCAATCAAGACTAAACCCTAGCTATGTAATAATAAAATGTGAATAGATGCTAACAACACAATAATATATAATAATAATGAATTTGATTTACCTTGCTTATCTATAATTCTCTGATCTGATGTAATATGTTGTAGTGGATTGGTGCGGCGATGCCCTAGCATCACCCGAGAGCTAGTAGGACTGTAGAGTTCTGGTGTAAAACATCTACAGGCACTTGGTGGTTGAAGAAAATGCTCGTAGATGCTCAAGAATAATGGAGGATACCCAAATGTGCTTTGCAGTGGAGGGGAGCACCCAAAGGTGCTCAGTGGTGACAGAGTTCCTGAGGGCGTTCAACGATTGAACTAAAAATCTACAGAAGCAAATCTAGCTAAGAGAAGGAGGTGACGACGGATGCGGGGGCTATGGCGAGTGAGGATGGAAAGTGAGAGAACTTGGATACTCTAGGGCACTCGGGGGTAGACCTCAAATTAGGCTTCATGGCTTAGAACTTGAGGAAAACTTAGGAAAAACTCAAGGGTTGAGCCATAAAAATGGCTCCTATTAATAATTCACCTTAGGGCATGTTAGGGTTTGAGCAACATGAATTGTGTGGCTCAGATTAAAACATAACGAAGGGTGGATATTAATTTTGGGTGTGTGGAATGGATTCATATGGTTGTATGGATAAGATTAAGTGAAATCAGATGGCTAGGATTAAGTCACTTATATAAATATATATTTATTAAATATATAAAATATAACATGTGAAATATTAATATTTATATATATAAAATAAATATACATAAATATATGTAAATAAAGGGTGGAAATGGTGGGAAGACCTGAATAGATGACAAGTGACTAGGTTTGGTGTCTACAACATTGAACTTCAAACATAGACAACCCTGACTCTCTTCTTCAATGAATCTCACTACAAACAAGGGGGAGGTGCAAGAATTGTCTTATTTACACTCAATGTGGCACAAAAAATAATGTCAAATACGAAGTAATCATCCTTGGCCTTAAAATTGTGCTTTCCACATGCATCAAAAAACTAAAAATATTTGGCAATTCGCTTCTAATTATCAATTAAATAAAGGGAATTTATCAATGTTGATGCCCTATTATCAAATAATACAAGCAAGTTGTTGATCAATTACTCTCTCAATTTGAGTGGTATGACATAGATGCTTCTCTATGCTCTACAAATTAGTTTGCATATACAATGGCATCTTTCAGTTCCCTTATACACTAAAATCTACATGACAAAACCACTCACACATATGTACAAATGCTTCATAAATCTTCTATTTCACTGCAAACATCCATTGATGATGTGAGTGTTAAATTTATCCAAGTTGAACCTTGTGATACTAGGTTTTATATCAAATTAGGTATTCATCCCACGGATTTTCCTCATGCTCACAAACACACATTCAAACAAAAAGCATTCTAGTATACATTATTGGAGGATATTCTTTGCAAATATAGCTATGAAAACATCCTCTTGCATTGCCTAGAGCTACATGAAGCCAACCATGTTCTCGTGGCTATCCATGATGGTACATATGGTGGCCACTTTAGTGGCATGGCCATTACCAAGCACATCCTATGCATGGGTTATTACTGGCCCACCATAGAGCGTGATTGTTGTACCTACATTAAGAAATGTATTAAATGTCAGCAACACACTAATATCACCTATTATATTAGGCATTAAAACCTATTCAATTTGTATGGTCTTTCTCCCAATGGGGTTTAGATATCATTGTAAAAATCACTCTAGCCTCATCAAGCAATGATGGATCCCAAAATTGATGATTTTATCACACAACATATTATTTGTTATTTCAGAATTTCTTCAAATATAATATCTAATAACGAAATGCCTTTCAAAAATTATAATGTTCATGCATTATGTGGAAAATGTAATATACAACATAGCTTATCCACTCCATATTACTACCAAGGTAATGGCCAAGCAGAGCTACCAACAAAACCATTTGCACCATTCTTTGTAAAACCATTGCAGAATTGTATCATGATTGGCACAACCAAATGCCTTTGGCACTTTGGTCCTATAGAACCCAATATTAGAACACCCAATGGGGCAACACCATTCTATTCAATCTATGGCATAAAGGCCATCATGCCCTTGGAGCTCAAAATCTCCTCTTTGAGAATTTTGTTACAAGAGTTTATTGACGATGATACTACTCACGAAGCAAGATTAGACCAACTTACACTTTTGGATGAGTGTCACATCAATGCTATCAAACATACACACATTAATAAAGATCGTCTTTGTCATGCATACAACAATAAGGTTCATTAATGTGAATTCCAAATTAGAGATCTAATTCTCAAATAGAATAAACAAAATACAAGCTAGCCACAACACCTACACGATAAATTTACACCAAACTATCCAGGACCATAAATCATCATGCAAAAATTTGGTTCTAGGGCTTATCGCCTTGCCAATTTTAAAGGAATTGAGGAATCTGTTGTGACTATCGCACAACTCACCCTAAAATTGGGGATCCACCTTTCATCTTTTGCGTTTCGGTGTTTTGGTTTCGTTTTAAGTGTCTGATGCTTTGTTTTGTTTTGGGTTTGTAGTTTTTGCCATTTTTTTATCGATGATTTTTTTTATCGTCAATTTGTTGTCGATGATTTTTTATCATCAATTTGTTGTCGATGATTTTTATCGTCAATTTATTGCTGATGATTTTTATCGTCAATTTGTTGCTGACGATTTTTATCATCAATTTTTTGTTAATGTCCCTTTTCAACTATCCAATGATGCTTAAGTGATTTGGTCGTTGGTGGTTTTGAGATTTTGTTTTGAAGTGTTCTTGTGATTTCGAATTTCTTTGTTCTGAGCCTTTTTTATTTACATTTTGTAGTAATAAAATATAAAATGAAAATAAGAATAAAAATAAAAAATAAAATAAAATAAAATATATATATGATACTTATATATATATATATATATATATATATACTTAAATAAAAAAATAAAAAATAAAAAATAAAAATAAAGCACATATGCAAATATCCTTATATATATAATAATAATAATAATTAAAAATAATTAAATAAAAATAATAAAAAAATATCTTCCTCATATATAATAATTATAAGATGCATTTTTAATAAAACATTATTCTTTCGATTTTAATAGAGTTGTGTATATAATTTTAATAGGAGGATTATTGTCATTTAGATGTTAATAAGGTGCAATGGGTGAATTCCATTTTAATAAAATATTTTGTTTTTTTTGTAGATTTCGATGTAGCGATTCAAGAATGATGTGGCCAAGTAGTTCATTAGCGCGGTCAGTTGGATGTGGATGGTGAAGCATGACTTACGTCAGGCTAATAGCATGAAGCGTAGGAGATGATACAAATGTTTTAACACGACCTATGACATTGCCAGCATAGTAGATGTGACCAAGGAGATGTAGATACCCACAATATTAAATCCATTCAATAAAAACAAAAGGTTTTATGTAACATGTGTAGGATAAATTTTAGATGAAGCTAAATATGTGAAGGAAAGCATGTTTCCATGTAATAAATGATGCACCGTGCCTCAATACTGAAGTGAAATACACCATGGATGTGAATTCTCTTCATGAGGGACATTATTTATACTAGAATGACTGTGAAAGTGATATTTGAGTGCCACTACGCTATAGTGAAAACAAATACGTTGGGCTTTAAAGATACGCCACATAAGAAACACTATCCAATGTGGACGACCAAGGTTCGACGATGGCTACGAATGTGGAGGACTTATTTCGATTGGACGATGGGGCCAAATAGTTTTATGCGTAGCAGAAGATCTAAAATGGATCATTGGTTGACAGGTCATACACGACAAGCTATCATAGCCTTTGAATGAAAAACATATGGGGATATAAGAGCTTTGTATGGCATATGGTATAGGGGGCTCTTAATTTAATAAGTGCAGTGGCTATTTTAAAATTGAGAAGAAGCATCAAAGAAAAATAGGCCATCATGTATACGATCATCATAAGCATTACTAAATGAGAATCATGGACGGTTATTCTTTCTCAATTAAGATAAAATTAGAATTTGCTTTAGCAAAGGGGAAACATGCACAACTAATCCACCGTGGCTCATTTACTCGGATATGAAGAGTAAAACAGATTCAGTTATGAGATTTCCAAAGGGAAAGACGCATTATGAGAAATAAAAGCATTTTGAAATGAAGACTCGGAGATCAGAAGGAAACAAAACAAACAGTGGGACATGAAAATCAATAGTTGGAAAGAAATGCAGAAATGAAAAGACTTTTGCAGGGTTTTAAATAGAGCGTTAAAATATGAAAAAGGGGTTGGTTCCTTTTGGAAAGCCCAAATGCTACCGGAAATAATATGTAAACAGAAACATTTTTTTTTTTTGGTTTAATGCAAAATTTGGCAGGTTTTCAGCACCTTATTAGCAAGAAAAGAGGAGAACAATTTCTGAATGTTTTGGTTGAATACTTGTTTTTCTTTTCTCTGTTTTAGATTTATAGGTAACGTTTAATGCATTTCATGATGGTGTTGTTGAATATATGAAAACCAAGAATTTATTTTGTTCCTTAGAAGCTTGCATCTGACTTAATTCGGGATGTGCAAATGCAGTTCCGATTAGGTTGGGTTATGTTTAGAAACTCTCATATCTCGGGTTTTGCAGGATAGGGTAGCATGAAAACTGCTAATATTTTATTTTTTATATTTTCAGCATTCAATTTCATTTCCAGTTTTTATTTTTTATTTTCTAACTTTCATTTTGCAGATTTTTTTTAAACTTCGAGGATTAAAATAAAAAAAAAAATAAAATGACAAAAATAATTACATGGGTGTGAAGAATGAGATACAATCTATCATACGAAACAAATTCGAACTCATTCCGAAGTCATTTCGATTTTATAAAAATTGTTGAAAATGATTGTTTTATGCAGATTTTTATAATTTCGGAATTTTATTTTTTCACATTTTGGAGGTAAATCAGATTTTTTAGCTTTATATTTTCATTTGTAAGCATAATATGACCTTTCCTTTATGAAAATTTCAATTTCATTAAAGGGGGTAATTTTTATGGCATTCCATAAGCCATCATTTTTGAGCAATAAATTCACCTTCTCTTTATGAAAATTTTGATTTCATCAAAGAGAGGTAATTTATACATTACATCAAAGGCTAGTGTTTTAAAGCATTAAATTATTTCTTCTTTATGAAAATTCTGATTTCATTAAAGAGGGATAATTCATAATGACATTTTGAGGCCATTATTTTAAAGCAATAAATTGGTGTCTCTTTATGAAAATTAATTTCATCAAAGAGGGACAATTTATTAATTATATCAAAGGCTATCTTTATCTTCATGATAGAAGCTACATTTAATGGATCTTTTCATCATTTCAGATTCACATTCATAGATAGGTTTTAATCTTCTACTTCATGCTTAAAGTAGGATTTAATGCAAGATAAAACTTGTTTAAAATCTACTTAATCCAAGGAAGATAAAATCTACCTAAAAACATTCAAGATAAAAGGAATTAAGGCTACATCGTGGTCATATGAGGGCCAATTCATATTTGCATTTAAGTTTCATGAACAATCATTAATATGGCATAATAAAATAAACCAACACATGCCCCTTGTTAACAGTTACTTGCAATCACTAAGGTATTCCTAGCATTGAATTGATATATCTTCATTGAGATTACTAATACACATGTGCAATGCTAATATAGCGGAACCTTGGAGAAGTTGTTTTGATTTCTAACTTCTTTGCAAGAGAGGGTTTTGTGATCAAAATCCTAAGGTGAGTGTGGTTTTGCAATTGGGTAAAATTACCACTCAACATTTTGGCGCTAGAAGGAGGGCATGAATTGGTACTTTATTTTATTTATGCTAAATTATTCATTGTTGTTCTAAATGCTTTTGAATTATTCATGCAATGAATAATATGATATTGGTGTAACTTTGAGAGTTTTGAATTGCTAAATATTTCAAGTCCATTTGATTAGCATCTTTGGCCTCTTTTAACACTCAACACTTTGGGAGCTAAGAGGGCCTGAATTGATTTATTTTATTGCTATTTAGATGCTAAATTGTTCATGTTACTTGAAATATTTATTCAAAGACATTGGTCTTGACTAACGAGATTTTGTTTCCATATGATCACTTTCATTGATTCTAACATTCTCTATTTGATGATGTATTAATACTAACCTTTTTGTAAATTTGAGAATGTTCTTTCATGTCATGGTTTAATTGATGCATATCTTGTTATCGATACTAACATGATGATATTTATGATTTACTCATTTGAAAATTGTTAGTCATTTTATGCTTCTTTGCAAGATATTTTTATTTGACTAACAAAGTTGATTTTGAAGTTATTCTTTGAGTTTCACTAATGGCGACATTTGATGAACTAAGAGTAGAAATGGTATCTCTAAGAGCAAGAATGGTATCTATGTTAGGGGACTATTATAGTTTGTTCAAAATACCTGGAATACCCCATCAAATTCCTGAAATTGTATTGGAGTTTCTATGATAGTTTAGTCAAAATGAGACATTAGGATACATACAAAAATTGCATATCTACAAGAGCATATTATTTCAATGGTAAATTTTCCATGAGGATGTTGCTTGTAGGTTATTCTCATACATTTTGGATGACAGATCATTCATTTGGTATGGCCAATTACCCATGGAGGTTAGGACTTCTTGGGTCCAACTAGAAGCAACATATCTTTATCATTTTGGTAATCAGGTTGACTTAGATATGTTGCAAAATCAGTTTACCTCTATTCGTAAAGAGCCTAATGAATCCATGAGTCAATTCAATGAGAGGTTCCATGAGTTGTACACTCAAGTGTGGGAAAATTTTGACATAACAGAAGAGGAAGCTATTCAAGTATACATGGGAGCCATACCCCCATACTTGCTACACTTTTAAGGGAAAATCTTGATGACCCATATTTGCATAGAATCTATGAGGTCGCAATAATGGTAGAACAAGGGCAAGTGGAGGCACAACATGTTCCCATGAGAGATTGTTCTTCTAGAGTTATTGATGCCAACCTACACCAACCATCTAATATAGCACCCTCCACTCCAATGATGCCTAAGGTGAATGATCAAGGGGATGAATTTGAATGTCCAAATGTTATAACCACCTTAGATATCATCCAAGAGGAGGTGCAAGTTGCCAAGCCAACATCCACCAATGAGGATTGTGTAGAGATGGGTTCATTTCTAGAAATGCATGAGTATTCAGATAATGGAGGTGTCCTAAATCTAATTAGTTTTGAGATATGTGATAGGACAAAACCTTCCATGGAATTGAATAAAGTGGTTGAAAGTGAAATTGAAAGAGAATCAATAAATGAATTTGAAGACATAATAGAATTTCACCACTTGTTCTCGAAAGACACTTTGGATGAGATTCTTGAAACTAATGGTCAAGAAGACCCACACCTTCCAAATTGTGATGAAATTGAATCATGGGTTACAAATGTGGATTATGATAGCCTTACAAACTTGAATACAAGAAATGACCCACTTTTGGAAATCATTGAACCATCTAAGGAAGGTGAAGGTGAATTTGATGAGAAACACCTTGATGAATTGGAAGATGTTGAAGAAGTAGTTGAGCATCACAACTTGATTTTGGAAGATGATTACTATGATTCTTGGAAGAAATTGGATGAATATGCTCACTCTAAACCTTCTAATGAACCCTTTGTGTCAATTGATATGCAGGATAACACAATTGCTTTCTCGTAGGAAGATATTACAAGTCCTGTACAATCTGAGGATGTTTTGGAAAAAGGGTTGGAATCTCATCAAGTGTTGGAAAATGATGATGATCCTACTACCATGCATAAAGAAGAAAAATAATTGATAGATGAATCAAAATATCATGTCACAAATACAATGGAGTTTCATCCCATGAATTTGGATGATAATTTTTACAATGGTTGGGGAAGATATGAAGATGTATTATTTTCTCACACTCCTATTGATGAAACTTCTATTCCTCTTGATATGCAGGATGTTGAAACTTCTACTTCACATGAAGATATTGCATTTGCAAGAATAGAGAAGGTTCCCAAATTAGATCATGTTGAATATGAATTTATTGAAGATCTTGTTGAAATAGAAAGGGAAGAAATGGTAAATGTTTCTTATGACTCATCTATTTTGGATGAGGAAGAGGTAAAATCCTCTCTTTCATTTTGGAATAATGAAAATTTGGATACAAATTCACATGATTGTTTTGAAGATTCAAATGAAGAAATACCATGGGTGGTTAACAAGAAATTGGAACCAAATGATAAAGAAGTGGATCTATTTGAAGCAACTCAAATGATTGATCATGGTGATGTGTTATTTGATACATCCCTAGATAAACAAGATTTATGGTTTGAAAAGGATGGGCATATTTTTGATTGGGTGCCTAACTTTGGTATTTTTGAATAGGTGTTTGATGATGATGAAGACCATAAAGAGAAAGAAAAAGTTACAAATGCTCATCAAGTTTTGGTAAATTCTAACCATGATGTGTTGAGTATGGATGACAAGGTGAAGAATCTTACCTCTTTGTGTCTAAGCAAAAATTTCAAGTGATGGATTGCATAATCATCCTTTGGATTCTAATGTTATTTATGATGAAATGCCATTAGAGGTGAATGAAGAATTAAAGTTGATTTCTACTCACACCTCTAATAATATTGCTTTGATGAATGAAAAAGAAGTTGATGCGCTTGAATTGTTAAATCAAATTCATCAACAATTAATAATAGAATCTAGGATAAAAACTTATAATGATTCTCATTTAGTAGATATCCTAGATGCTTGCAAATTTTTGCATAAGTTTGATTGGCCTACAAACATGAAAAATGAATTGGCTTTAAAATTTTTAGAAATAGGCTCTTGTTTGCAAAATTTCATATTTGAAAAGGATAGCCTAATTCTAAATCATGAATCGAATTGTGAAATTGACATTTTAAGGAATAGACAAGAAAGAATTGAAAATCAATTATTGTCTAATCAATTTAATGATTTGAAGCTCACCTATGGGATCGTTAATGGAACTAAATCAAATTGGTGGGGTGAGAGAGGCAAGATGAAGATTGTTGTATTGTTTGGCCTAATCTTGTTTTCATTGGATTTCTGTAAAACTTGGCTTGTGTATCATGTTATATGTCTTTTGAAATGTGCTAATCATGTTTGGGATCCAGGGAAGTGATAGTTCAAGCTTTGCACCATCTTGTACCATATTGTACATTTGTATATAGTTTTGGTTTTCTTTTTTTTTTGTTTTTTTTTGTTCTTGTTATTTCATTAGTTATTTTGGTTTGTGTTTTGTAGTTTTGTGTTTTGGGTTGTTCCCTTGTTTTGAGGTGATGTTTCGTGGTCGCTAACTTATGGTCTCTGGCCCATTTTTTGTGTTTCTTTGTTTAGTAGGTTGGAGTATCTAATATGAAAATAGGTGAACCCGAGAAAAGGGGGATGAGTTATTTGGTGATCATGCTCAGATTTTGGGACTAAGATGGTGGAGAGTGGAACAATGAAATATTTCGCTAGAGCTCCACATGTAACTCACATACATTAAAGGGTATTTCTAGAAATTATGAAGGATGAAGTTATCTTGATTTGCAACCCTAGGCAAAAATCCAACACGCTCCACTTGTAGGCTTCCTAACCCTAGTGATGCTTGAAGCTTTGCAAAGTTTTTCTTTTGAAAAAGAAAAAAAAAAGAGAAAAAAAGAAGAAGAAAATGAGCATTGAAAAGCTTGATCAAATCAGTCACAAGATCTAGATAAACTCTATCGGGGCTATGGATGCCTGACCGATAGTAGGGCTCTATCTAGACATAGCTCGAGTAAAAGGAAAGGCTTTGCAAAGCATTAAGCGAACACAAGGGTGAGTTAGATAAACCCTACCGGGGCTATAGATGCTTGACTAGCAGTGGGGCTCTATCTATAAAAGTTTTCATTTTATGAGTTGTACTTCATAGCCTAATGTAAAAAGGGATGATGGAATCTGGAGGATTTTTAGAGATGCAAGAATGAATCACTTTTTCACACACTGAGCAAAGGCAGATGGATTAATTGTTTTTATTCGAAGTTGTTTACCCCCACCTTCTCGGGACATTGCTAAATAATTTATGTTTCGCTGATCTTGTGTGTTCTCATTTCATATTGGGTTCTTCACCCAAAATGCTCAGGAGCATTTCCCAGCAGAGTCACCATTTGTTGTGATTGTCGCACAACTCACCCCAAAATTGGGGACCCACCTTTTGTTTTGGTATTTGGGTGTTTGCATTTTGTTTTAAGTGTCTAATGCTTTGCTTTGTTTTGGGTTTGCAGTTTTTACCATTTTTTGTCGATGATATTTTTATCATCAATTTGTTGTCGATGATTTTTTATCGTCAATTTGTTGTCGATGATTTTTATCGTCAATTTGTTGTCGATGATTTTTATCGTCAATTTGTTGTCTAATGATTTTTATCATCAATTTTGGGTTAATATCCATTTTCAATGATCCAATGATGCTTAAGTGATTTGGTCGTTGGTGGTTTTGAGAGTTTGTTTTGAAGTGTTTTTTAAAGCAAAAAACCCCTTGCAGGGCTGCCTTGGTTTGAGAGACCACGAACAGGGGGTTCTACAATGTCAAAGTCACCCGAGAGTCGTACTCAACCCTGCCCACACCAACATTATCAATTGGATTTTGGATACCCAATTCAGCTTTTTGGTAGGGTGGATATTTGAACCTGGTACCTCCCTTGGAGGATTGCCCTCTCCTCTCCAACTCACCTACAACACCTGAGTAAAATAATTTATAGTGGAAAACACCCCTTTCGAGGTGCCACTTTCAACAGGTTGGGCATAGGAGGAATGGAGCCTTGTCGGCCTCTACCAGCACATAGGACATTCCTAACTATACCATATATCTGTAGGATGGAGACAAGGGGAATGGAACCTGGGTTGGCCTCTACCAACATCGAGGGAATTTACCACTGCACCACAACAAGCAGATAAAACTAATTTATAGTGGAAAACACACATTTCGAGGTACCACTTTCAACAGGTTGGGCAAAGGAGGAATGGAGCCTTGTCAGATTCTACCAGCACATAGAACATTCCTAACTATACCATATATCTGTAAGATGGAGACAAGGGGAATGGAACCTGGGTTGACCTCTACCAGCACCTAGGGCATTTACCACTGCATCACAACAAGCATAGTTGAAGTGTTTTGAATCTCTTTGTTCTAAGCATTTTTTATTTACCTGTTGGAGTAATAAAATATAAATGAAAATAAGAATAAAAATAAAAATAAAGAATAAAATAAAATAAAAAGTATATATATGATACTTACATACATATATATACTTAAATAAAAAAAAACCAAAAAAGTAAAAATAAAATAAAGCACATACGAAAATATCGTTTTATATACATATAATAATAAAAAATAATAATTAAATAAAAAAATAAAAATAAAAAAGAAAATAACTTCCTCATATATAATAATTATAAGATGTATTTTTAATAAAACATTCTCCTTTCGATTCTAATAGAGTTGTGTATATAATTTTAATAGGAGGATTATTGTCATTTAGATGTTAATAAAGGCGCAATGGGTGAATTCCATTTTAATAAAATCTTTTGTTTTTTTTTTGCAGAGTTTGATGTACCTATTCAGGAATGACGTGGCCAAGTAGTTCGTCAACATGAGCAGCTAGACATGGACGTTGAAGCATGACTTATGTCAAGCTAAGAGCGTAGAGTGCAGGAGATGAGACATATATTTTGATACAACCTACGACATCGCCAGCATAGCAGATGTAACCAGGGAGATAGCAAACATAAATGTGGACCCACACAGTTTGAAGAAGACGACAGTGATATGGATTGATTAGGGTGAAGACATGTAAACGCCACGATGGATACGTCATGAAAATATTTGCATATCGATAAGATTACCCCACTACGTATAAGGATGACGTGGAATGTGGAAGGTGCACATTGGATGAAATAACAAGGCTTGATGAACTCGAACACCACCTGTGAGTGTATAGGTAATGCATGTATCAAGAAGACCAAGGCACTTTACATAGTAGACATTAATCCATAATGTTTGGCATCGAGGTTAACATTTTATCACCCAAGCAGTGATGGATGTATGGAATACGTAGGTCACAATGGCAATGGAGAGCGCTATCGGAGACTTTAAGCATGGAGAAGGTCAATGCATCGAATACAGTGGATGGTAATGATAGTTTTGCTTTAGATGACTAACTTATAGAAGTCAATAACACATATTAGAGCGTGTTGATAGTAGAATGGACTAATAATTATCATGGTGGTGTCGACGAAGCTTGAGACGGTGTGGTTGGCAGAGTAACGATGTAGGGGCGTAGGATTATTCTATTTTTGGTAATAAATCCTTCACCAACATTTTTTATTCTAGAGATCCAATGATGTGGATTCCCAGAGTAGTTCACCCTATCTATAGTTTAATAATTTCATGGGGTATATTATCTATTGTTTCATTGGGCATATAATCCATTGATTTGTAGGACAAATTATCATTCACACTTGTGGTTGCTCATAAATTTAACCACGTTAAAGATTTACCGGGATGGGTTGATGGCATTTTCAAATGGAAACACAAAAATATACGACTTGTAAGAGGTTATTAAGGAAGGAGGACATGTTTTGTTAATATACACGCATCTTATGCCAAGAAAATCCCCAAATAGAGCCTGCAGCCATGTACGCGTACATCGACGTGTGGATATCGTAGATCGATAGTGTCAAACAAATCATGGCCAGGGTAAATTTGTTAACATGGTAGATGCCCACCATATTAAAGCCATTCAATGAAAACAAAAGGTTTTATGTAACATGCACGGGATAAGTTTTAGATGAAGCTGAATATGTGAAGGAAGACATGTTTCCATGTAACAATGATGCACCATGTCCCTCGATACCAAAGTGAAATACACCATGGATGTGAATGCTCTTCATGAGGGACATTATTTCTGCTCGAGTGACTGTGAAACTGATATTTGAGTGTCGCTACACTATAGTGAAAAGAAAGACGTTGGGCTTTGAAGATATGCCATAGAAGAAACACTATCCAATGTGGATGACCAGGGTTCGATGGTGGCTATGAACGTGGAGGACTTATTTCAATTGGACGGTGGGACCAAATAGTTTCATGCATAGCAGAATATCTAAAATGGAGGGTTGGTTGATAGGCAGTACACGAAAAGCTATCATAGCCTTTGAACGAAAAACATGTGGGGATATAAGAGCCTTGTATGGCATATGGTATAAGGGGCTCTTGATTTAATAAGTGTAGTGGCTATTTTAAAATTGATAAGAGGCATCGAAGACAAATAGGCCATCATGTATATGGTCATCATAAGCATTACTAAATGAGAATCACAAACGGTTATTCTTCCTCAATTAAGCTAAAATTAGAATTTGCTTTAGCAAAGGGTAAACATGCACAACTAACCCATTGTGTCTCATTTAATCGGATATGAGGAGTAAAATAGAGTCAGTTATGAGCTTTTCAAAGGAAAAGAGGTGTTAGGGAAATCAAAGCGTTTTGAACTGAAGACTTGGAGATTAGAAGGAAATGAAACAAATTGTGGGACATGCAAATCAACAGTTGAAAAGAAAGGTAGAAATGAAAATACTTTTGCAGGGTTTTAAATAGAGCGTTGAAAGATGAAAAAGAGGTTGGTTCCTTTTGGCAAGGCCAAATGTTGTTGGAAATAAGATGTAAATAGAAACATTTTTTTTGTTTTGTTTAATGCAAACTTTGGCAGGTTTTCAACACCTTATTAGCAAGAAAAGAGGAGAACAATTTTTGAATGTTTTGGTTGAATGCTTATTTTTATTTTCTCTATTTTAGATTTATAGGCAACATTTAATGCATTTCATGGTTGCATTGCTGAATATCTGAAAATCGAGAATTTATTTTGTTCCTTAGAAGCTTGCATCTGACTTATTTTAGGATGTGCAAATGCAGTTCCGGTTAGGTTGGGTTATGTTCAGAAACTCTCATATCTTGGGTTTTGCAGGATAGGGTAGTATGGAAACTACTAATATTTTGTTTTCTAGATTTTCTACATTTTATTTTCATTTCCAATTTTTATTTTTTATTTCTCTTTCATTTTGTAGATTTTTTTTTAAATTCGAGGATTAAAATAAAAATAAAATTATAAAATGAAAAAAATAATTACATGGATGTGAAGAATGAGATACAATCTATCATACGAAACAAATTCAAACTCATTCCGAAGTCATTTCGATTTTACAAAAATTGTTGAAAATAACTGTTTTATACAGATTTTTATAATTTTGGAATTTTATTTTTCACATTTTAAAGGTAAATCAAAATTTTTCCGCTTTAATTTTTTACTTGCAAGCATAAATGAACTTCCCTTTATGAAAATTTCAATTTCATTAAAGGAGGGTGATTTTTAATGGCATTCCATGAGCCATCATTTTCGGAGCAATAAATTTACCTTTCTTTATGAAAATTATGATTTCATTAAAGAGAGGTAATTTATACATTACATCAAAGTTTATCATTTTAAAGCATTAAATTATTTCTTCTTTATGAAAATTCTGATTTCATTACAGAGGGATAATTCATAATGACATTTTGAGGCCATTATTTTAAAGCAATAAATTGGTGTCTCTTTATGAAAATTAATTTCATCAAAGAGGGACAATTTATAAATTATATCAAAGGCTATCATGATAGAAGCTACATTTAATAAATATTTTTATGATTTCAGATTCACATTCATAGATAGGTTTTAATCTTCTACTTCATGCTTAAAGTAGGATTTAATGCAAGATAAAAACTTGTTTAAAATCTACTTAATCCAAAGAAGATAAAATCTACCTAAAAATATTCAAGATAAAAGTAATTAAGGATACATCATGGTCATATGAGGGCCAATTCATATTTACATTTAAGTTTCATGAACAATAATTATTACAGCATGGTAAAATAAACCAATGCATGCCCCTTGTTAACAGTTACTTGCAATCACTAAGGTATTCCTAGCATTGAATTTATATATCTTCATTGAGATTACTAATACACATGTGCAATGCTAATATAGCAAAATATTGGAGAATTTATTTTGATTTCTAACTTCTTTGCAAGAGAGGGTTTTGTGATCAAAATCCTAAGGTGAGTGTGGTTTTGCAATTAGTCAAAATTACCACTCAATAGAACCCAAAACCCTCAACATCATCCACCTATGAGCATTTTATACTTGATTAATGTTCATCAAGATTTTAAGATTTTTATAGATTCAATCTTGACTATTACAAAAACATAAAATTAAAAAATGATAACAAAAAAAATAAAATCAAATCTGTCCACAAACGATGTATATTTCACTTCATTTTTTCTTTATCTTCATTCCTTGTGTTTTCTTTTTTCTTTCTCTCCTTTTGTGTCCAGTCAATATTGTATGGTCACACTTTGAGCGACTACATACCTTTGATTTGATTCTAGTTCTACTCTTCTTTATTTTTAAGTTCTTTGGTTCCCTTATCAATGTTGTACAGTCATGCTTCGAGTGGCTACAAACCTTTTATTTGGTCTTATTTTCTTCTTGTTCTTCTTCTCTCAACCTATTTTTGTTTCCTGTCATTGTTGTATGGTCATGCTTCGAGTGACTACATACCTTCGATTGGATACATTTATTTCTTTCTTCTCCTCTCTCTTCTACTTTTTCTTTTATTTTCTCCTTCTCTTTCCACCTTCCATCCAGTTCACACACTAACTTTCAATCCATTTCTATCATAATTTGCACCCATCATTCATGTTGATACCACAAAACATTAGCATTCAATCCACTCCTTACTTTCATACACACATGCCATAAAGCTCCTAATATATGCATAGAGTTAAACTTTTGGATACACAAATCTACGTTAATCTATATCATTTGGTTTTCTTACTCAATTATACAATGGTTGCATGTTAGTCCACATTCATAGGTATTTTATCGTGTCACATAACCATGCATATCATTATACTGCATTGCTCTTAGTCACTTTGTCATGTCAATCACCTTGTAGACATGACAAAGTTAAAAACACACCTATTAACACGGTTGTCATTATGTCCAATCATATTCTTTATTGCTTGGTAATAAAAAAAATTCTATTATTCAACCATTCATAGTTATTCCAATCAACCTTTATCAAATGCCATTAAATTCTAAAGTATTTCAAAGTTTCCCTTGGATGACTTGAGTTCTTTCAAGGCTAAATCACGTACCTCACACATTAACAAACTTTTGAGCATAGGGAAGGCAACACCTTGTGTATACTATCCACCTAGAAAAATTTACCTCGCTCATCCTATCATTTGCATGATTTAAACACGAGGACTGAAAAAGGACAAACTACAAAAAAATGAAAAAGTAACAAAAAAAACCAAAAGAGTATCACAAAAAAAATAAAATAAGAAAAGAGCACTATCAAAAAGCTTGAATCCCTTAGGTCCTCAGATCAATAGATCATGGGACTAATCACCATCGGGGCTATAAACACCTGAATAGTAGTGGAGCGTTCCTTACAAGAGGTAACATATCTATCATATAAGTGACCTTTTGTACTGAACACTATGAACTTATGGATGAACTAGTTTAAAAGGTTTAATTTACAATTGGTTAGTCCAACCTCACTCAAAATGGATAAATGAACATCATGTGCACACACAGGTCCATGATAGGCTTAATATCAGTTAGGATAGTCAATATTTATGTAGGATATTGACTAACTACTAGATGAGTTTGATCATTCAAACTATGGTGTTTGACTTTCTAGGAATTCTTCTAAACATCCAACAATCCTAGGAACAAGGAGTGAACAACATCACCACTAGTTTTTCCAATAACAAGTGTTCTCTTCATCACATTTGTACATTATTCTACAATCAAATTATATATTGCACTATTTACAGTCATTAGTTGTATACTCAAAGCATCATTTACATAACCTACATAGGTTTGTTTCAAGTTGCATTCATCATATACATTGCATGTTTGCTTATTTCATGATAGGATAATTGACCAATGTGACTATTTATTTGTCCTTGGTTAATTAAACCATTTAATATGGTCACAAAAAATGTGTTTTCAAAACTATGACCACATACATGCATCTCAAATGCACATACAATACATCTCACAACTATACATTTATTACATTTCAAACTAGTCCAATTAATACTACATTTCGTGTACTATCTATCCAACACATTATTAATGCATATTCACATGTATTAAATCTCCACACACATACATATTACACAATAAATACATGTTACATCACTATGTATAATCAAAAGAGATCATCATATATCATATAACAAGATGATCTATACATAGTAAAAATTGCTCGTAGGCTACATCACATATATATCATGTTATACATCACTACATATACAACTATCATGATATACAAAAATGGTGGCACACTTGCCACACCAAAAATAAAAATATCAGCTCTACTGCCTACTAGGAGTCTCTCCACTCCCCTCATGTATACCAAGAGGTTCTTTAGTCCTCATCTGCACTACCTTACCACTCTATCCTAGTGTAGATCCCTTTGCCTGTGATGTTGTCGGCTCCACTACCTAATATCCTACTGGAACAACTAACTATGTGCTCTTCTACTTTGATGAGACTAGGATTGAGACTCTAAATATGTCAAATATATATCCCTTCACTCATCATCTATACCTTCAACCTACGCACCCTCTTGCTCTCTCCAAAAAATGACCTCTTGAAATTATCCTTCACTTATCATTGATCATCAAGCTCATTCAACAAAGCTGATATATCACTTTATATCCTTAGTTGATCTACCTCCTCTCATAATCTGGTCATCTTGGTCACCATAACAAATTGCTCACTTTGCTTGCTTTGTGCCTCTGTTGTGACTCTCTCTTATGCCACTATCACTACATATCTCTCTGTTATGATAGCATCATGCTCTCATTGCAACTCATCCCCCTATCCTCTAAGTCTCTCTACCTCCCTATATACATCACCCCTCCCTACCATGACTAAATCTCTTAGATATAACTTAGTCCTTCTCTAACACCAATGCAACCCTCTCCAGTGTTGAATCAAATTTCTTGACCTCTAACCTCATCCTCTATTGCATCTAGGCCACCTCTCACTTTGTCATCATAGCTTCTACTTGGTGCACTCTATCCCATAACATACAAAACATGCATCATACTATGTAAACTAACACTCGAATCTACCTCAGGTGTCCCAAATTCATGTATCACATTGGTGTCTACTAACATCTCTACTACACCCCCTACTTCCACCCTAGATGGGCCTTCTCCACTATCCAGTCACTACCTCATGCATCGCATAAAATTTACATTTGACTCCTCCTTATTATCCTCATTAGGACTAAATTTAGGTCCACCTATCACTACCCTTAGGCTACTAGCCCCAATGTCGAATCCTCCTAAACTACTAGTTGCTCCTACCACACCCCTTGTATCCCACTCTAATCCCCCAACTGATACCTTTACTAATCTATCCATCACACCTCTACTAGACTTCCACCTTTGTGTAGCCCACTAGACCTCATACTCTAGTATTGTCCTACATCATCTACATCAAGAAAAGTTATATATTCATCCAATATTGTATCCAAATTTCCCACTACGATCATGTCCCACGGTCTCTCTTGATCCTCCAAATCACCACTAGAGGATAAATAAATATCTACGGTAACCCAAACTACCTTAGTACTTGATAAAATAGAAAATACTCTATCTATGTTGCCTCCAGTATAGTCACCCATCATCCATACCTCACTCGACATAACTCTTATCTCACCCTACCCCATGGTAATGATCCTCTGCAAGGATACTAGATAATATCTTGTAGTCCTAGGCTATCAGACACAATTCTATAATAGAGTGGTTATCCCTCATGCAGTCTCCTCAAATGCACCTCCATGTAATTCTACCATATTAGAGATCCATCTCCATTAGCTCATGAGCTCTATAAGATAGCCCCTTTGGCCTCGACATTGTTATGTGCTCCTAACCCCAAATTTGTGATAGTAAACTATTGCCCAACCTTATCTATATTGTCATCCACATGACATGTAAGTAATTGAATGTCTACACTAATAATGTTGGTGCCCATTCAAATTGATGATTTTACTCCACCATATCACATACCACCCCTATCATCCTCCATGGAAATCTACATCCAAAAGTATTAGGAAAAACATAACTAGAAATGAGGACCATTGCTAGGCAATGCCTCAACAATAACTCCCTATTGTTCCAACACTCATATGCTACACCCCCACTACTCACCTTCAATCCCTCCCATCTATATCAAAAAGTACATTGTAATATTGCACTCCTCTCTCCCCTCCTTTTAACTATCACCATTAATCCCTCCACCAGTAGTTGAAAAATATGGTATATATCCTCTAGAGTAATTGGTATTTTCCCTATTAGGAAATTAAAGGTGTTCTAGTAAATATCCCACCACTCACATAAAGTAGAGAAATATGAGTGGTCATAATGAATCATCACCATATCTACCACTCCATAAAATCCTACGTGTCTCAGCCACTAATTATCGCTTGTCCCTCAAATAATCTTCAAATACTCAAGCAAGGAATGAAATAAATTCCTTGGCTCTATGTCCTTGACCTATTCAAAACAAACATTTCATCATCCATAAAAAGAATTATATAATCTATACATTTTGTACATCCATATAGTTGCAAGTTACCCTATGATCGTACGCTCACAAGGTAACCTGAGATCGCATGGATGATGGTAGATTTGACTACCCATTTCCCTCATTTCCACACATTTTCTAAAAAAAATAAAAAAAATTCATAAAAATGTGTAAAAATACAAAAAAAACACATGCACACACACCAAAACTCATGCAAAAAAAACAACATGAAAACACACAAACACATGCATACATGCAACCTCCACTTTAATTTCTCTTTCTCCTCACACAATACCTATGATATACTTTCCCTATGGTTTCTTTTATTCTTCAAAGTACATAAAGGTGGGATACACAGTCAACTTACCAAAACTGCACACCGTCTAACACTTGGTCATCTCTTCTGCATTGATCTCCACTTTGATAGTTCTTTGCTTCAAAATATCACTCACACTCACCCTACAATTCTCCTCCTTTCCAAGTAATAAAATGAATTGTGCCTTGCAATTACACCTTTCTAGGTACATTCCTTAGGGTTGTAATTTAACTTATGATCATATGATCACAAGGTACCTTGTGACTGAAGACAAACTACTTCAACCTTTAGCACCAAGCACAACATGGTGATTTTCACCCTATATTTAATGCTACCTCATTATCTTTCAATTCTCATTCTTTGTGCACGTTCTATTATGCCAACAACAATGTTGTCAAGTATTTTGCTACTACTTTGAATTTTCTTCTCCCACTGCCTCATCACTTGAGGGGGTAAACATCATATAAAATTTTCCTTATGCATGATCAATAAACAAACCATATTTCTTAGAAATTTTTTTGTCCAAGAACGTTTGTTAGAAACTATCTTGAAGCCCATTTTCTAGGGCAAACAAAAAGCAAAATTTCAATTTGATACGTGCCATGCCAATGTTTTTATGGTTACTCATAAATTCCCTTCATCAATCTGGTAAATTAAGTCCACTTACAATCTATTGAAGCTTCATGAGGATACCTACCTTTGGTTGGTCAACTTATAACATCAAACCAAACTCAAAAATATGTTAAAAGTAAAGTTTAAAAAACATTCATCCCTTCCACAATTAGGGCATTTTACATTAATCATAACAGTAAGTCAATCTTGATTTTTTTCTATTCACAATAGTCCATTATTCAGTTCTACTAATTATCAATGTTGATCTGAGGGACATTTTTCGTAGGACTACCCAAACAGTAAAAATTATTTTGGCCATATTTCACTCATCTAGACTCAGATTGAGCTGAAATTGTGAGGTTAGATGCCTAAAAAACCCTAGAAAGTCTCCATTAATTTGAAAATAATTTGGAGAAACACATATCCTAGCACATCCCTATGTGTGAATGAGATTTTTGGCAAGTGATTGTGCAAGGGTTTCATATGGGTTGAGTGCAAGCAGCTCCAGAGGTTGGTTTTTAGGGCCTTTGAGCCCTAGCGGCCAATATATTTGTGGTTTATACTCAATATTTTAGAAAGATATGTTGCAGGGTATCCAAGATGGATTAGAAATTTGTCTTTCAATAGATCATGTTGTAAACTTGAGTGACAACGACTTCCAATTTGCTGCACAAAATAAAATTGAAAACCATACCTTTCCACGACATCTAGGGTAATGATTAAAGAGATCATGAAATAAGTTTCAAGTAGTTGATCAAAAAATGGCTTAGATCTCAAGTGAATTTGGTGCTAAGGTGCACCCACAAAATAAATCTACTATGAAAATCCTTATCAAGGGTATAAATTTTGAAGACTCAGCCTCAAAAATAAATTTTAGGGATGTCCTTTGTGGTGGACAGCCTTAGCCCAATGCTAATAATTATCTTAGGGATTCCCATAAACCTCTAATAATGCCTAATATTTATCTCAATAAAATGAATTTAGGATGTCTTAAAGAAACTGATGGAACTCCTATTGTTAAGCTTGATATGAGTAACATTCAGACTGGCATTGAAGATCTGGAGAAATGAGGACTAATTTTTCGGTTCGTGGGTTTTCATCCAAGCCTATTTGCTTTCAAAGTCTGGGCTGCAAAAATCTAGAAAACTAAAGGTGAGTTGCAAATATCTATTTATTCAAATGGTTATTTTCTTGTTTTATTTGCTAATAATGAAGATAGAGAGAAAAATTTTCAAGGGGGCCCTGGTTTTTTGGAAGGGCAGGGCTTTTCATGAAGCCGTGGCATACTAAATTTAAATCCAAATAAGAGATGCCTTCTATAGCTCCCGTGTGGGTTAGACTTTCGAATCCTACTATTTTTTCTTCAATTGGAAACTGTTTAGGAACTTTTATGATGATTGTTGATTGTACTCAAAATTTTGAACATATTATTTATGCTCGATTTTGTGTTTTAATGGATTTTGAAAAACCCCTACCTAAAAATATCACATTACAATTTGGGGAAGACACTTGGGAGTAAGTAGTGGACTATGAGAACATTCCTTTTCATTGTAGAATTTTCCATGAATATGGTCATTTGGCTAGTGCTTGCCCAAATAAAATTCTTGATTAAAAGAAAGAAGATATAAACTTAGAAGGTTTCCAAATGCCTAAGAAGAAGAACACTCGAAAAAACCAGTTATGAAGGATAAATCAAAGTCATCTGCTAATATGTTTGAAATACTTTCCACAAATGATGTCTCAAGTGAGGAAGAGGGAATAATGGAAACAAAAATATTAGAAACACAATTTAAAGATGATGGGAAGAACTAAGAGACAAACCAACAAATCAAAGGTTTTTAAAAGAAAAAAAGGAAGAAAATTTACACAAGAAAATAATCATTTAAATGTCAAAACTTCAAATAATACAGGTCCCAATATAGACTCTGTTGAACCCTCTAGTAAAATTTTGGTTATGTACGAGCATTCTTCAAGGTTATAAGTCATCTCAGATTCAATTGGAGTAAGTCAAGAAATAGGGAAAATAAAACTGAAGATGGATTCTAATCAAAAGGTAGGTCGCAAGACCAATCAATATCATATGGTAAAAGAAGGTAAAATATTTGTAGAGGAAGGTAAGATTAATGCCCTTCCAAACTTTTTTAGCCCTGGTATTAATGAATATCATCACTTGGAATATTAGAGGACTCAAAGGGAGTCTTTCAAAACAAAATGAAATTAGAAGAATGATTCAGATAAATCATCCACATCTTGTTTTCCTTCAAGAAATGAAGATTTCAATGGAGGATATGGACTCAATTGCTAGTAAGATTTGACTAGTTGGAAAAGTGGTTTCTCTCAGTTCCCAGGGGACTTCTGGTGGCATTGCTTGTCTTTGGGACCCAAAAGAGGTAGTTATTCACCATATGGTTGGCAGTTGGGTTCTTTTGGCTATAGCTATTCAAAGTAGACATTCCAACCAACTTATGCTCTGCATTACTATTTATGCTCCGACTGCTTTGGTGGAAAAAAGAAGACAGTGGAAGAATATAACTCATATTATCTCTCATTTTCCTAAAGCTTGGATCTTTATTAGAGGATATTTCAATACCATCCTCTCTATGTATGAGAAAATTGGGGGAAATATAAATTTGGACAAAAGAACTTACCTCATGAGCGAATATATTGCAAACCTCCATCTTGTGGACATCCAACCAGATAATGACCTTATGACTTGATATAATAGAAGGGAAGGCTTAGCCTATATAATGGATATATTGGATGGGTTTTTTCTCTCTACAAATTTCTTAATCCATGGTCACATTCCTAAAGTGAAGACTCTTAACAATATTGGCTTGGATCGCTGGCCAGTCATGGTGGAAATGTGGAAAACCAATGTGAGTTTCTCTCCTTTTCATTTTCAATTAATGTGGTTAGAGATAGTTCCTTTAGACCTCGTGTGCAACAATGGTGGAAGGAAGGTAAGCCTAGGTATGGTACTAAGATGTTCTATTTTGCCAAAAGACTACAATACATTAAATCCAAAATCAAGACTTGGAACTGGAAGGAGTTTGGGGATGTTCATAAAAAAACATGAAGTTATTGTTCAACTTGAAAAATTGAATAAGAAAATCCATTTAGATGGCCTCAAATAGAATAGAAGTGCATATGAAATTAAACTCACAACTCAGTTAGAGGAATGGGAAAAAATAGAACTCTTATGGAAGCAAAAATCTAGAATTCAATGGCTCAAAGGAGGACATAGAAATACAAATTTATTCCATAAATATCTTCTAGCATGAAGATATCACAACTTTATTTCTTCCCTTAAATCATATTTTGGAGATGTTTTCTATACTTGGGATGGCATGAAATCTATTGTTGTCAATTAATTTTTGAATATTTTTACTGCTACTCCTCTTGACTCAGCTTCTCAAAAAAATGTTCTTCAAGAAATTGTTGAGCAAGGTGCAACAACAGTATTGTCATTGTTGTCAACACAATCAGATAGATCTGTTGATGCAGTGGACAGGAAGTTCAAAAGCTATTCAGATGCAGAAGACAGGAGTTCAAAGGTTATTCAGAGTATGTACAGTGATTTTCCAAGAAGACCGAAGTGGCCCATATGCAAAAGATCAAAGAAAAAGACAAGTAAGAAAAGTGTCGCGATATCGCGACATATACAGCAGACAAGAAAAACTGTCGCGATTTCGCGACATGTTGGAAGAGAGAAAAAGCAGGAAAAACTATCGCGATTTCGTGACATGTTGGAAGAGAAAAAAGGAAAAACTATCACGATTTTGTGACATGTTGGAAGAGAAAAAGGAAGCAGGAAAACTATCGCGATTTCGCGACATGTTGGAAGAGAGAAAAAGCAGGAAAAATCGTCACGATTTCGTGACATGTTGGAAGAGAAAAAGGCAAGTGGAAAAACTGTCGCGATTTCGTGACATGTTGGAAGAGAAAGAGAAAGCAGGAAAAACTATCGTGATTTCGTGACATGTTGGAAGAGAAAAAGGCAAGTGGAAAAACTGTCACGATTTCGTGACATGTTGGAAGAGAAAAAGAAAGGAAAAAGTGTCACGATTTCGCGACAAGTTCGAAGAAAGAGAACAAGTAAGAAAAGTGTCACGATTTCATGACATGTCGCATTTTCGCGACTAAAATAGGAGAGAGAAAGTAAGTTGGAAAAGTGTCACGATTTCGTGACATGTCGCATTTTCGCGACTAAAATAGGAGAGAGAAAGTAAGTTGGAAAAGTGTCACGATTTCGTGACATGTCGCATTTTTGCTGACTAAAATAGAAAGAGAAAGTAAGTTTGAAAAGTGTCACGATATCCTGACATGTCACATTTTTCATGACAAAAGAAAGAGAGGAAGCGAAGAATCGATTTACAAAAGAGAAAGCAAGACTTGAAAGAAGTGTCACGATTTCATGACAAAAGCAAAGAAGTAAAGTACGAAGGAAGTGTCACGATTTCATGACAAAAGAGAGAAGAAGACTTGAAGGGAAGTGTCACGATTTCATGACAAAAGCAAAGAAGCTAAGTACAGAAGCAGAAGTGTCACGATTTCACGACAAAAGCTAAGTAGAAGACTACGGAGGAGAAGTGTCGCGATATCACGACAAAAGCAAAGTCGAAGTCTTTGGAAGCAAAAGTGTCATGATATCACGACAAAAGAATAGAGAAAGCGTAAGGAGGTGAAAGTGTCACGATATCACGACATGTTGTATTTTTGCGGGCCAAAGCTAAGAGAAAGAGCAAGGAGAAAAAGTGTCGCGATATCGTGACATGTTGTATTTTGGTCCGATGCAAAGAGAAAGAGCAAGGAGAAAAAGTGTCGCGATATCGCGACATGTAGCATTTTCATGGTCCGATGCAAGGAGAAAGAGAGAGAAAGAAAAAGTGTCACGATATCGCGACATGTTGTGTTTTCATGGCAACAACAACAAAAGAAGCTTTAGAGGCAGAAATGTCATGATTTCACGACAGGTCGTATATGCGCAAGACAAGAAGAAGAACCCAACTAAAATGAGAAGTATGACAGTGGACCGACATCTCTACAACATTTACAGAGGCAGATATCAGAGTGAATTCATGCAGCTAAAATATGAAGAGTGAACAAAAGTCAATGCGACGGCTACAAGGACTATTACCGAATGAAATCTTCGAGCGGTGGAATTATCGAATATCTTCATGAGTTGAAGCCGACTAAGACCGATGACAGCCGACTAAGATTAGGGTTTACATTTGTTATGCAAGCCGACTAAGATTAGGGTTTTCATCATGAAAATATTGTTATAAAAGGAGGGCTGTTTGGAGAATTGTAGAGTAGTTGAATAAGTCGTCGAATGCGTGTCGAAGTGTGAAATGTGGTCGTAAGAGCGCAGAAAGCGCAGAAGCGATGAGATGATGGCGAAGTGCGCAAAGTGAGCGAAGAGTCATGTCGAATTGTCCTAAGTGCGTCTGTGAGTGCACAGAGAAAGTAGAAGGCACAGAGAGTGCAAAGGGCGAAGACGAACGCAAAGTGCAGCTATAAGGGCGCAGAGTGTACGAAGATAGTGCGTAGAGGGTGCGTAGAGAAGTGACTCAAAGAAGGTGAAGTGCGGTTGTAGATCGCAGAAGATGTGTCTATTCCATAAATAGTGAGAGAGATTGGGTAAGCAATAGACCAGTCAGGGTCTTGTAAAAGTGAAGGTATTTTTTTGTTAAACTTCTAGATTCAAAATTGAAGTCCAGGTTGCAGCTTGGCATCAGGGGTTGGTGCTCCTTCCAGTAGGTGCTTGGTAAATCAGGGGTTGGTGCTCCTTTCTATTGGTGCAGATAAATAAGGGGTTGGTGCTCCTTCCAGTGGGTGCTTGGTAAATTGATTGTAAAGTTGGTGCTTTGCAAAGGCTAGATTTGGATGGTAGTCCAAGCAGTCATTCTTGAGGAGTAGCCAAATTGGTGAACCTCATTAAATCTTGTGTTGTGTGATGTTCTCTTGTGATACTTGCTTTATCTGGTTTTAAGGTTTCATTATTTCAATTTTAAGAGCTATGAATTTAAGTTTAAAGAACTACACTGATTCACCCCCCTCTCAGTGCCATTGTAAGACTAACAATTGGTATCAGAGCCAAGTTCCCTTCTCAAGCTAAATCAGTCAGGGTTGATCTTGGATTAGTACGCAATGGGTAAGAAGAATAGATCCTCCTCCAAAAGGGCATCTCAGTCAGTTTTAGTTCCTATGGAAGAGAAAATTGAACCAGAAAAGGTTGAAGACTTCTCATCAAACAAAGCACCTTTGTTTGATGGAACTAATTACGTGGTCTGGAGAATCAGGATGCAGACATATCTTTGTGCTTTGGGATACGACATCTGGGATTCAGTAGACAATGAATACACAATACCCATCACTCCTCCAACCGATGTTGTCGATAAGAATCTATTTGAGAATGACTCAAAAGCAAAGAATGCTATCAAGTGCGGATTAGTAGACAGTGAACTGGTAAAGATCATGAGTTGTAAAATGGCAAAAGAAATATGGGACAAACTGAGGAGTATTCATGAAGGAGATGATGAGATCAAGGAGGCCAAGTTACAAACACATCAAGCTCAGTTCGAAGCTTTAAAGTTGAATGACGATGAGAACATAGAGGCATATATGTTGAGAGTTAATGAAGTCCTAGAGGATGATTCTAAAAAAGAAATAGGTGGAGGTCTTTTCATGACACTCGAAGAAGAAAAAAAAAAAGAACAGGAATGTGATGAAGAAGAAATTGATGCAGAAATAAATTTGAAAGAGGAACTAATTGCAGCTCTGGATGAATTGAAGATAGAAAGAAAAAGGAATAAGGAAATCTCAAGAAAGCTTGAGGATGCAAATGAAATAATAACCAGTTTGAAAGTACAGGTAGAAGAATTCAAAAGGATTGAAGAAACTCTCAAGTCATAGATCAATGAGAAAGAGATTGGTTGTTGTAAACAAGAGGAAGAGATTGTTTTATTGAAGAAACAACTAGAAGAGGCCAATACAAATCTCAAATTCGAGAAGAGCACAGAGTTGCTAGATAAAATGATAAGCCAACAAAGAAGCTCCACGGATAAGCGTGGTCTTGGATATGAAGTTGAACAACCTTCATCTTCCAACTCTGTAGAGAAGAAGAAGTTCACTATTGAAGGATCGAAGCAAGAAAAGTTTGAAGTTGAATCTTCAAAAGGAAGAAAATATCAAAGGAGATCTACAACAAAGCAACCACAACAAAAGAGGTTCTATCACTCTCACTCTATTCATAATAATACTTTTAATGGCTATTGTTTCAGATGCAACCGATATGGTCACAAGGCAACTTATTGTGGATTGAATAATAAATCAAAGAGTTATGCTGGTAGAAATACATCTACATTTATGAGTGAACACTATGTACAATGTTTTCAATGTAATGGTCATGGGCACATAGCAAGGTTTTGTCCAAGCACTTTTGTATCTAATCTAAGGCAAAATAGTAGATTTCATCAGACGCAAAGAACGCAACACAGACAGGGAATAAATCATGTACATAAAAGAAAGGAAAATAATCATTCATCAAGGATGCACAAGAGACAACCACACAAGAGAAATGTTCGAGTTCACGAAAAGGTGCAAAATAGGGATGTAGTTGAAAAATCCAAGCCCGAGTTCAAGAAAGTTTGGAGAAAGATAGAAGAAAGGAAATCGTGTCTCCTTGGACTGAAGGAGACTACTCCGCTATTGCACTAAGCAACTCCAGGTAGCACATCCTCAGGGGGAGCAATCTTGAAGTTTCATTTTAATGCTCCTATGTATTTGTTTGATTACCTGAGGATGAAAGGCAAGTAGTCAGGGAAGTTGTCGTATAGTTGTCGAAGTGTGTTTTCAGTTCATGTAGTTGTTTGTGGAAGTGTCGTGAAGGGTGGTGATTAAATTGAGAGTTGTCATTATTGGTAGTATTGCTATATGTCATTGTTGTACTGGTGATGGTTCTTACTGCCACTGTCCAAAGTTAAGGATTATAACAGTTCAGATAATTTGGTTAGTGAAAGAATGTTGCCCTAGCCGCATATATGTGTTTCGATAAAAGCGATGTGTATTTGAACTACACATTGACGTGAAGATTGTTAGATCTATTATGACGTTGTGGTGAAAAATATTGAAGTCTGATTATTGATTCATGTTTAGCTCATCAAGATGAGCAACTTTGCTTTGTGAATCATACCTATCCGAGGTCCAGAAGTATGAGTTTGAGTAAGGTGCACTATAGTTGGCCGTGAAGTGTTTGACAAAATGTTGTCTCCTGATTCGAACAGTTGAAAGTAAGGTGTGACCAGCGGTGATTGTAGAAAACATAGACCAAGTTGAAAATGTAAAAAGGGATTTGGTTGGTGTTGTGGTACAGTGTTTGATGCTTGCACAGAGTTGGCAATAAAATTGCAAGTGTTGGTACAGTGTTGGACAAAAGTTGGTACAAGTGTGAGTCACTTGACAAATTTTTTGATAGATGTGAAATCAGCATTTTTGAATGGGAAGCTTGAAGAAGAGGTTTATATTGAGCAGCCAGATGGTTTCCAGCTTGGTGATGATCCCAACTTGGTTTGTAAGTTGAAGATATATGGCTTGAAACAGGCACCCCGAGCATGGTATGCAAGGCTAGACAACTATCTCACTCAACAAGGGTTTAAGAAAGATGATATCATATTTGGCAGCAACAAAGATGAGTCGTGTAAAGATTTAGCAAATAAGATGCAGAAAGAATTTGAAATGTCAATGATTGGTGAACTTTCGTATTTCCTCGGGTTGCAAGTTAATCAAAATAAGAAGGGCATATTTATTTCTCAAGTTAAATATGTGAAAGAGATGTTAAAAAGTTCACAATGGAGGATTGTAAGCCAGTTAGCACTCCCATGATGACAGGTTGCAAGTTGAGCAAGGATGAAAAATCTCCACCTATTGATCAAACCATGTACAGATCTATGATTGGGAGCTTACTGTACCTGACAGCTACCAGACCAGATATTTTGCTAGGCAGTATGCATGGTAGCATGATTTCAGGCTAATCCCAAGGAGACTCATGTGACGACAGTGAAGAGGATTCTTTGGTACCTCAAGGGTACTATGGAGTATGGGTTATGGTATCCGAAAGGTAAAGACTTCACCCTTATTTCGTATTCAGATGCAGATTGGGTAGGATGTGTAGATGACAGAAAGAGTACCAGTGGAGGTGCATTCTATCTTGGAGACAGATTGGTCGCGTGGCACAGTAAGAAACAAGAGTCAGTTTCTTTATCGACAGCAGAGGCAGAATATATTGCAGTGACAACATGTTGTACGTAGGTATTATGGATGAAACAAACCTTGAAAGATCTTGGTATTAACTTCAGTGAGCCAATATCAATTAAGTGTGATAACACCAATGCCATTAACATCTCCAAGAATCCAGTTATGCATTCACGCACAAAACACATTGCTATCAGGTATCACTTTTTGAAGGAGAAAGTTGCGGAAGGTGAGGTTAAGTTGGATTTTGTTCCAACTACAGAGCAAGTAGCAGATATCTTCACAAAACCATTGCCCAAGGAAGTTTTTGAGTACCTTCGCAATAAATTGGGAGTGGTCACACTTCCCAAGAATTGACTAGCTACAGGGATCACATTCTCAGGGGGAGCATTTAAGTATTTGATTATCTTTTTGCTCATGTTCATGATTTTTGCTAAGTGTAATAAATTTTGCCTGAGAATGTTGTGCATGGACTCGGGGGAGTCTGCAGTAGCCCTTTGGTATTATTGTCAAAGGGGGAGAAGAGTTACAGGAAATTGCACATGTGTTGCCAACAATTCCAAAGGGGGAGATTGTTGAGCAAGGTGCAACAACAGTATTGTCATTGTTGTCAACACAATCAGATAGATCTGTTGATGCAGTGGACAGGAAGTTCAAAAGCTATTCAGATGTAGAAGACAGGAGTTCAAAGGTTATTCAGAGTATGTACAGTGATTTTCCAAGAAGACCGAAGTGGCCCATATGCAAAAGATCAAAGAAAAAGACAAGTAAGAAAAGTGTCGCGATATCGCGACATATACAGTAGGCAAGAAAAACTGTCACGATTTCGTGACATGTTGGAAGAGAGAAAAAAAGCAGGAAAAACTATCACGATTTCGTGACATGTTGGAAGAGAGAGAAAAAGTAGGAAAAACTGTCATGATTTCGTGACATGTTGGAAGAGAAAAAGGCAAGTGGAAAAACTGTCATGATTTCATGACATGTTGGAAGAGAAAAAAAGCAAGGAAAAACTGTCATGATTTCATGACATGTTGGAAGAGAAAAAGGCAAGTGGAAAAACTGTCCTGATTTCGTGACATGTTGGAAGAGAAAAGAGAAAGAGGAAAAAGTGTCGCGATTTCGTGACAAGTTCGAAGAAAGAGAACAAGTAAGAAAAGTGTCACGATTTCGCGACATGTCGCATTTCGACTAAAATAGGAGAGAGAAAGTAAGTTGGAAAAGTGTCACGATTTCGTGACATGTCGCATTTTCGTGACTAAAATAGGAGAGAGAAAGTAAGTTGGAAAAGTGTCACGATTTCGTGACATGTCGCATTTTTGTGACTAAAATAGGAGAGAGAAAGTAAGTTTGAAAAGTGTCATGATATCGCGACATGTCGCATTTTCATGACAAAAGAAAGAGAGGAAGCGTACGAAACGAAGCGTCATGATTTCACGACAAAAGAGAAAGAAGACTTAAAGAAGTGTCACGATTTCATGACAAAAGCAAAGAAGTAAAGTACGAAAGAGAAGTGTCACGATTTCACGACAAAAGAGAGAAGAAGACTTGAAGGCAGAAGTGTCACGATTTCATGACAAAAGCAAAGAAGTACGGAAGCAGAAGTGTCACGATTTCACGACAAAAGCTAAGTTGAAGACTACGGAGGCAGAAGTGTCACGATATCACGACAAAAGCAAAGTCAAAGTCTATGGAAGCAGAAGTGTCACGATATCACGACAAAAGAATAGAGAAAGCGTACGGAGGTGAAAGTGTCACGATATCGTGACATGTTGTATTTTAGGGCCAAAGCTAAGAGAAAGAGCAAGGAGAAAAGTGTCGCGATATCGCGACATGTTGTATTTTCACGGTCCGATGCAAAGAGAAAGAGCAAGGAGAAAAAGTGTCACGATATCGCGACATGTAGCATTTTCGGTCCAAAGCAAGGAGAAAGAGAGAGAAAGAAAAAGTGTCATGATATCACGACATGTGTTTTCATGGCAACAACAACAAAAGAAGCTTCAGAGGCAGAAATGTCATGATTTCACGACAGGTCATATGTGCGCAAGACAAGAAGAAGAACCCAACTAAAATGAGAAGTATGACAGTGGACCGACATCTCTACAACATTTACAAGGGCAGATACAGAGTGAATTCATGCAGCTAAAATATGAAGAGTGAACAAAAGTCAGTGCGATGGCTACAGGGACTATTACCGAATGAAATCTTCGAGCGGTGGAATTACCGAATATCTTCATGAGTTGAAGCCGACTAAGACCGATGACAACCGACTAAGATTAGGGTTTACATTTGTTATGCAAGCCGACTAAGATTAGGGTTTTCATCATGAAAATATTGTTATAAAAGGAGGGTTATTTGGAGAATTGTGGAGTTGTTGAATAAGTCGTCGAATGCGTGTCGAAGTGTGAAATGTGGTCGTAAGAGCGTAGAAAGTGCAGAAGTGATGAGATGATGGCGAAGTGCGCAAAGTGAGTGAAGAGTCATGTCGAATTGTCCTAAGTGCGTCTGTGAGTGCAGAGAAAGCAGAAGGCGAGAGAGTGCAAAGGGCGAAGACGAACGCAAAGTGTAGCTATAAGGGGAGAGTGTACGAAGATAGTGCACAGAGGGTGCGTAGAGAAGCGACTCAAAGAAGGCGAAGTGCGGTTGTAGATCATAGAAGATGTGTCTATTCCATAAACAGTGAGAGAGATTGGGTAAGCAATAGACCAGTCAAGGTCTTGTAAAAGCGAAGGTATTTTTTTATTAAACTTCTAGATTCAAAATTGAAGTCCAAGTTGCAGCTTGGCATCAAGGGTTGGTGCTCCTTCCAGTAGGTGTTGGTAAATCAGGGGTTGGTGCTCCTTTCTTTGGTGTAGATAAATAAGGGGTTGGTGCTCCTTCCAGTGGGTGTTGGTAAATTGATTGTAAAGTTGGTGCTTTGCAAAGGCTGGATTTGGATGGTAGTCCAAGCAGTCATTCTTGAGGAGTAGCCAAATTGGTGAACCTCGTTAAATCTTGTGTTGTGTGATGTTCTCTTGTGATACTTGCTTTATCTGGTTTTAAGGTTTCATTATTTTAGTTTTAAGAGCTGTGAATTTAAGTTTAAAGAACTACACTGATTCACCCCCCCTCTCGAGTGCCATTGTAAGACTAACAAAAATATCTTATATTATAACTTATAAGGAGAACTCTATTTTGAATTTTCCTATTACTATCAATGAGCTTCAACAAGTAGTTTTTAAAATGCAAAAAGGAAAAACCCCAGGTCCTGATGGTTTTCCCATTGAGTTCTACCAAGAGTTCTAAGATATCCTTCAAACTAATTTATTAGAGGTGGTGGAAGAATCCAGGAAAGCCAAAGAAATTTTTAAGGTTATCAATAAAAAATATATTAATCTTGTTCCAAAAGCTTAAGAGGTTGATCATATCTCATCTTTTAGACCTATTGCTTTATGTAATGTTCTTCTCAAAATCATTACTAAGATCATGGCAGAAAGGTTGAAGCTTCTTTTGCATAATATTATTTCCCCTAAACAAGGGGGTTATGTGAAAGGTAATCAAATAGTAGATGAGATAGTTCTTGCTTAGGAAGCCATCCATTCCATGGATATGCAAAAATCTCCTTTCATGTTCATTCGTTTAGACTTATCCAAAGCTTATGACAGAGTGGATCGGTACCTCTTTAGAAAAGTTTTGAGGCAATTTTATTTCTCTAAGTATTGTATGGATTGTATTATGGGATGTATCTCTTTAGTTTCCTACTTAGTTCTTATCAATGGTAGGTCTTCTTAGTCATTCCCGACTTCCAGAGGTATTAGGCAAGGTGACCCGCTATCCCCTTATTTATTCATCATTATTGTTGAATGCTTGGGTAGGACTATAACCAAAAAGAGGTAAAAAAAATCCTTTAGGGAGTTACTATTGGACATCGAAATATCATCAAGCTTTACTTGACACTACAACTGTCTATCTTCCAATTTTCTATCCAAGCATACACCCGATAGTTGCAGCTCAACACTCAAGCATTGGATGGACCAAAGACAACTTCAATTCAACCTCTAGAGTAGGTTGGCTCCTTGTCAACTTAAAATGATGTTGACTCAATTAAAGCTCAAATAGGGTTTTGAGATAAGGGTTATAAAATGTTTAGGGTTAGAAATTTTATGAAAAATAGTGGTCATATAGGCTAAAAATATAGGCAACTACAACAAATGGCTCCCACAAGCTATTTCCAGTGTCCCATCACTCAAGATCAATATTACCCAAATTAATGAAACCTTCACCTATTCAAGCATAAACAGAGATATACTGCAGAAAGCAATTCCAACATCCAATATTGATAATCCAAATAACATAATAGACAAATAGTTAGATTTTCAAGAAACAACCTTCCTAATAATACAGATCTAATCAAGAATAGATTTCAACTACTCTGACAACTAGTAAGACAAAAGTTGGAATGAAATAACAATTCAAGTATTAACATAAAGGTAGCTCAAGACTTCAAACCTCTTGAAAAAGATAATGAAGATCAAAAATTTGAGTCAAATAATCAGAGTAATGCTCCTTCCTTTAGCTCATAATAATATTTATAGTAGGGCAAGCAAACACACTAGATTTGACCCTAAAAAATGCAGGTTCGGCCTCTATTTATAGTTTGTAAATGAAATATTATTAAGGAACATTACAAAGATTTATTATTTATAGCTTAGCAAAGAGTCCTTGTTGGCATTTTCTTACTAGTTTGGCCTCTAAGAAATCCACTACAAGTAGACCACCATGGCATCTCAGATCCTCTGTAACTTGTTGGTTGGTTGGTGACAGTTGGCGTCCAAGCTGTTAGAGACTGCATCTCATCCATCAAATCTTCTTGGAAGCTCACTTTGTCGTTGATCTGAAACTATCTCTATTTCTTGTTCTTGAAACCCTTCGATGCTTTGGATACCTATCTCCCAACTAATTGTGTTTGAATTTGGTGAGAAAATACTTTTAAATACTTTATAACTGTTAGTAGAATCTTGACTATTGATCTTCCCCATGCACGACTTTGATTATGATCTTGAAATATAATATGTACAATGGCAAGGAAAAACCAAAACACCATTCTACTCTTTTAAGTCGATGACATCACTTTCCATGGATTTGATTATGCAAAATGCCAATCTGACGTGAAATTCATTAAGATTTAAGCAGGATGAAATCCGCTCGTCAACCTTCATATTTCTTCTTTGAATTTGAAACAATAAAAAATCTGCACTATAAAATATGTTGACGTCATATTTACTTTATAAATATGGATAACGCCAATCTACACTCAAGCAAGTGTAAATCTCCTTTGTTACCAATTCACACTTTCCATAGTGTAAAATAGCTTTACCTCCATTTCACACTGGAGTTAGTGTAAAATGCATCCTTATCGCCAATCTGGGAAGAAGTCAATTCAAAATACTCTTTGTCACTAATCCACACTTATTCTATGATTTTTTTCCTCTTCATCACCATTTCAAACCAAACTACTCTATAAATTTTTTGGAATTGGTCTCATCAACACTTAGATGCTTGGAGCATGTCAAAAAATACAAGCGATCGCCATTCCACACTTTTTCCACTGACATCATCTTCACCCAAAACTTTTGCAAAATCGAAACACATCACCAGTCCACTGCCAAATGCATTATAAACTATGCAAAATTACTCCAAGTGAAAAATGTACTAAGTGTTGGGCGGATTAGAAAACTCTTGTTGCAGATCCACTCCAAAATACACTAAAAAGTGTGTGGAATAGAACTTTCATACCTTAGAATAAATTTACAATATTTTCTAAGGATGTGGCCATTTTGGGCCTACATTCAGGTACCTCCCGGGTGGATTTGCTTGCAAAGCCATCAAACTCAGAGTCTTATCCATTGGGCATCAGGAGTCAAAAATCTTATCTTCAAAAATTGCTTTAAAGAATAACTTCCATATGAACACTACCCTTTGAAAATTGAACACCTTAGAGGATAAACATTCATATCAAGACTATGCTCCTTGCATCTTAGAGGATAACGGTTCATATGGAGACTATGGCATAAGCATAAATGTTTGGGCCATTTTGATAAAATTGCTTCACTGCTCCATAAAAAATATAGTTATGTTCTCCTTATAAAGCCCTCCTACAATACATGATAAAAATGCCTTCACACAAAACTTGTTTTTTTCAGTGTCTCTTTGGACTCATGATTTTATTATTTCTTTCTAACCATGTCAAAGTAAAAATGAATCAAACAAAAATATAAAATTTATGACTATATATGTACAGAACAAAAATTGCTAAGATTGTGCTCCTTCAGGCTCCACAACATCTCTATTCTGCTCTTCTTCTTGCTGAGCCTTTTCTTTAGCTTCCTCTTTAGATTCTTCCTCAGCTTCTTTCGTAGGAGAATATTGCTCTTGATTTTTCTCTCCAGCATCATCACCAAACAATTTTACCATTAATTTCAAAGTTTGTAGGGCTTGTTTCCAAGTTGCTTCTAAGGTATTAGAAGTCTCTGTTAGCTACTTGTAAATATACTGGAGTTCACCAATATCTTCATAATAAGTAGCACTTCATATGCTTACCAAGTATTTCATGAGGTCTCTGATCCTGGTAAAATCAATGATCATTTTTAAATCCCACTCTTGGTGAATTTGTTCCTTTAGAGCATCAATTTCATATTCATCTTTTAAGCTCTCTAGTACTTTTCTTGATTGCTTCAACTAAAAGCAAACTATGATCTTCCATACATAACCCTTTGAAACCAATTTGTATCATTTCCTTGTTAACATCCACTACATCCTTTATTACTCCAATTTTTTCATACAATAGCCAAGCCTTTTTAAGTGCTCAGTGCTTCTTCACTACAATCCTAGCAGTAACTCTAACAATATTTCATTATTTATTAGGGATTGGCTTGGAAGAATCACTAAGTCTACTATCCACCAGCCTATAAAATTGCTCTACTAAAATTACCATAGGTTGTAGTTATCTAGTGATTTTATCTAAATCCTTCTGAATTCTCTGGAGTAGGCGACTGGTATCATATAAATAATCAATAATAAGCTAAAGCCTTGAGCATTTTTATTGAAATTTAGAGAGAAGTTATTTTCTTACTTTCTTGAGCCTAACTTTGGAAAAACTAGAAGATTTAGCCTTTTCAATCTGGAGCTACTACTTCAGAATTTGTATCTCCTTAGCCTATTCTTCATTCAACTTTTTCTGCTCTCCTAGCTACTCCTTGAGCTTATTAGCTTCTTGAAACTTCTCTTACCAGCTTTTAGCTTCTTTTTTTAGAGCTTTCTCCACTTCCTTCTAATTTTTGATAGTCTTATGAAGATTTTCAATTTATTTTTCCAACTTGCCCACCTTTTCTTTAAATATATCATTCTTCACATAAAAAGTATCCAAGTGATCTTTGGCTATTACCAATTCATATTCTTCAGGCAACTTTTCAATATCTTCTGTGAACTCTTCAACACGATAATCCTTGGCAGTCATATCAGTTTCAAGCTTGCTTACAAGAGGAATCATGGATCTAGATATCCTTTGCCTTGAAATTGGATCAACAAACATGCTTCTTATTTTAGTGGCCATCCTACTGGAAGGCTTGGATAGCTTCTCTACCCAAAAATCATTGATTTTCTGTGTAACTTCATGCTCTTTCTAAAAATTTGCCTCGGTAGGGTAACTCACAACAAGAGGAGAAGAAAACACCAGGAATCTAAGGGTAGAATCAAAATTTGATACTAGCTATGCAGAAGTATTTACAATAGAATCTATGACCATAGTGGAATTTGTGACCACTACCATTGTTGCAATTGGTAAACTCATGGATAATGAAGGGAGACTCACATATGGGTGAGGGGATGAACTTGAAGTAGCTTGCTTCTCAAATGATGGTAGTGGTGGTAAAGTTAAAACTATGGGAGATGATGAGAGGGGAATCTCAGATGATGAATGTGGAACTTCGAATGACGAATGTAGAATATCATATGATGAAACTGGGACTTGGAGTGATGAAGAAGGAATTTATGATGACCTTGGGGGAGATGTATTGGTTTGTACCTCAGTAGTAACTGATGAAACAAGAGGTGAACTATGATATGGAGAAGGTACCTTCATTACAACTTCTTTCTCAGAAAGAGAGGGAGATTTCCTTGGGGAATCTAGAGGAGGAAGAGGAGAAGAGGGATTAGAGACCATACCTTCACCCACTAATGTAGATTTTTCTAAATCCGTCTCTATTATCTAATGTTGTTCTTATTGTATTGATTCTTCAGCAACTAGTTCATCTATTTTCTCAACTATATCCTCCTTATCTAGTCTTTAATTCTTTGAAATCTCTTTCTCAACTCTTTCTGAGGCTCTTTTGGATTTTCTTTGAAAAACTTGATAGGTAACTTTCTTAGTTTCCATATCTTCCTCAGAAAACCCTTCCTATATTGTTTTCTCCAACAATACTTGCTCATAAATAGGATTCAATTCCATTGTCACTGTAGTGGTGAAACTCAGAGGTGTAAACCTGAAGCTCTCATCCTTTTATTTCTAGTTTATATCTGTATTTGGAGGTTGAGCACCCAAGGCTAGGTGCTTAGGCCTATTTACTGTCTCTATGATTGGTGCATTAATAACATGTTCCTCATAATAGTGCATTTTACTTAATAACTGTGCTCCCTTTAGAAATTGTTCCATATGATCAGTTGAATGTTGAAAACGCTTTAGGACTTTCCTAGCGGTTAATGGTGTATCAGGTTCCTCTTCTTCTGAATGTGGGGATGGAGAATCAGGCCTAGATTGTGACTTGTCATAGATGAGTACTATATTCCTTGTGTCTTTGGGCCTCCATGTTTGGAGATTATTGTCATACTTTTTAGAGAATTCAACATCCATTTGAATCCCAAAATTAAACTTTTTTTTACCAGTATCGACTCTCATCCTCCACCAATCTGACATCTTGGACTCATTCCATTTCCATTTATGCTCTATATTTTCATCATCAAGTTCTTGATACTGAGAGTCTTCTTTCTTTTTTGTATTTCCCTCAATATCCTTAATGGTAGACTCTTTCAACTGATGTTTTACATTATTGTCTGGGTCAAAATCCACAATTTGCTCATAAAAGTCTAACCATGGAGGGAGTTGATCCATTTTAGAAACATTCCACTCTAAAATATTAGTCTCTTTGTTATTTCTACCTTGTTCAAAATGGGGCCTAGACATCTTTTCAAATTTGTAGGCCTTTTCTCCATTTAAGGCTATATTTCTTTTATAGAATATGTCCTCTAGATCATAACTCCATCTCTGAGGAATATAGAACAGACCCAACCTATATAGGTATTGGTTAATTTTTTTCACCCTACCATTTATTTATAATAGTTATATCACTAACATTTGGGTAGGTCAACATAGACTTCATCTTTCTCCCAGAGCCATAATTCAAATTAATATATTCTACTTGCCTCAAATATTCTAAGGCAAATAGCCTCTCCATGACAAAGTGAGGTAGAAAAAAAGGCTTCCCTTGGAATCTATATAGTCTAATGACTGTGTCCTCTATTAGGAGATACCAGTCTCCTTCCTATGCACCCTCTGCTCTTAATATTTTCTCAGCTAGGAGTGGTATCCTAGGGCAAACTCCATACATTATTTTCAATGCTGGTCCTAAGAATTCCAAATTGAATTTGTAAAAAGACGTAGTACTTCTAAGATGCTTAGTATAGTAATAAACTAGCATGGATTCTACTTCATTGGTCATGTTCTTTATTAGAATATAGGGCATCATATCTCTTACAACATCAAAAAAAAACTAGACCATACTTTAACAATGTCGAAAACAAGGTGCATCAGAGATAATACTCAACCATCGTTAGATCTCTTCTCCAGGGAGTAATACTCGACCTGGGTAATTATTTTAAACTCCTTTGGTTTTATTGATGGTTCTACTTCTATGGGAAAAACCTTGTTACATTTTGTAGTTGTGATGCTAAATAGGATCTCACCTTTAGCGGTATGTACTGCTTTTGCCATTGGATCATAGAACTTAACGATGGTTGCTATTAATTCAAGGTAAGGATGGATGAAATCACAAATGTAAAAATATAGAAATGAGAGCATAACACATCTACCTTCAATTGACATGGCCACTCCTACCTTGTATCTATTGTTGATGTTTATCCTGAGCTTTAATCTCTCTATGAGAACCATCTCAGTATCCGCTATGGCTTCTGCTTTGTCGATATAATGAGGTGACTGAGAATCTTCGAAAGCCATCTTCATCAGCAACAACTTAGATTTTATTTGTAGAATTTGTAGGTAATTCTTCTACTATCATTATACTCTTCTCCACTCTGTGAACACTGCTATTGTCAAATGAACCAAATTTTGTGCTTTTCTCTTTTAATTAATGATGCATGCAAATATTTCACCATTAATGTGGCTACTGCATGACTTACCCGTTGGCATGCTTCTCAACTAGAACTCCATCCATTTTGGTGGCTTAGAGGTGGCGTTATGGATTTTGATTGGTCAAAATTCAAGTGTGCTTCGACCTTGCGGAATCTCTTTGTCCTTTCTCTTTCGAGCGTGAGAAAATCCTTATTTATTATGGACATTTTGCCCATTTTTTAAGTGATACAATGTAGAATTTTTATCTACTCAAATGCAGGCCTAAAATTAGTCGATGGGTGATACTTATTCTATTCCACACAACTTAACTCTAAATTGTAGCAGATTAGGATATTCCTCATTCCGCACCTCAAAAGTCTAGAAACCTGATAGATTGGGACCCACTCGTTACTCTGTTGGCATTGTGGTCCATCCGAGTGCAGAAAATAGAGCATATTACATTTCACTACCAATGTAGTTCATTTAGGTGTGGATTGGAACCTGCTCATCATTTCGCTAGTGTGATGGTTATTTTGAATACATATTGGAGTACAACAATATTCTGCTTCACACTTAGTGTATTTGAGTGTGGAATAGGAACTACTACATCCTGTGGGAACACTTAGCTAATTTTGCAAAATTTTCTATTTTTTTTTTTATATTTCATACATGTTAAAACAAAATTTGATACAAAGTGTATAAAGAAAGGAAATATGATACAATGTATATGCATATATTACAATGAAGTTATATTTCAATCAAAGTAGAGTTTAAGAAGAAAACCATTCACCGGAATTGGTTGTATGTTTCCCTATAGATCTTCAATTTGGAAAACATTGGTCTCCTTGACTTCTACTATCTTGAAAGGGTCATCCCAGAAGGAGTCAAACTTCTTATGATGTCCTGGTTTTGCTCTTTCAACATTCCACCTAAGAATTGAATCTCCAACCTCAAATTTTTTGAACCTTACCTTTTTATTGAACCATACCTTGATGTATACATAGTGTTTCTAAAATTTCTCATAGGCCTGAGTTATCTTTTCTTCCAATTGTAGTAGGTGTGTCAGCCTTGTATCCACTAGATTTTCCTTTGATCCTTCTTCTGAATTTATTAGTTTGAGTGCTAGAATTTATAAATGGACAGAAAACACTACCTCCTTGCCATACACCAAAGCATAGGGGGAAGTATTGATGGACTTCTTGATAGTAATCTTATTTGCCCACAAGGCTTGTTCTAGTAGTAGGTGCCAACGTCTTTTTTTCCCTTCTAGTGATCTCCTCAAAATTATTAATAATTTTTTGTTGGTAGACTCTACAAGTCCATTCCATTGAGGGTAATAATTTTAAGTATTCTTAATAGTTATGCCATACTTTCTTGAAAATTCAATATATTTGGCTCCTATAAAGTCTGGCCTATTATCACTCACCAAGGCTTTCAAAACTCCAAACCTTGAAATCAAACTTTCCATAAAATTGGTCACAACTTACTAATCTAATTTCTTGGTAGGAATAGCTTCTGCCCATTTGGTGAGGTAGTCTATGGCAGTTAGAATATACTTGTGCTCAACTGAAGAATTTGGATTTATGACACCTATGAAGTCCAACCCCCATTGCTAAAATGGTTCTTCTACCTGTATTGGCCTGAGGAGAAATGATACAATCCTTGTTCCCCCCACATGCCTCTGGCATTTGTCACAAGCTCTAGTGATTTTGAAATTATCAAAAAATATAGTAGGCCAGTAATAGCCTGCTTTTATGATTTTCAAAGTTGTGATTGTACCTAATAAATTTCCTCCAGATGGCCCTCCATGGAAATCCTCAATGACCTTTTGTTTTTTATCTTATTTCAAGAACTTAAGGAGGACTCCATCAAGGTTCCTTTTGTATAGCCCTTCTGGCAGTAAGACATACTTCAAATATTGAAGTCTATATCTTCTTCTTTGTGATGCATTAATATCAATAGGACATAATCTAGTTTGAAAGTAATTTATCATCTGATCTACCCAATTAGAGTCTCTTGACTGCATTCTTTCAATTTGATCATCTTCTGCTATCTAGCAAGCTGTTATTTCTGCTAATGTTGCTACCTCTGTTAGACCTTGGCATAGGGCCCTACCTCTTACCAACTTGGTGGGGTGTATCTCTACATCATATTACCAGATTTTAGTGATCCAACCAGCTCTCTTATCTCCTAGTTCACCTTGCAAAATAAAACTTCTTACATTTGGGTGAACAACATATACCAGGGTCTTACTTTGAACCAAATACTGTCTGAACTTCTTCAATGACTTCATCACATCAAATACTTGTTTCTCAATAAAATTATACTTAAACTGGTAATCATGGAGAGTCTGGATCCAAAATAATATTGTATGTTATTCACCTTGATCATCCTTTTGAGTGACTACTGAGGCATAACTCTCTTCAGCTCCATAAGCATAAAGGATAAAATCCTTACTGAAATATGGGTTACTAGTAATGGGATTGTTGCAATGGACTGCTTTATTATCTCAAAATATTGTTTCCTCACCTCAATCCATTTGAACTCAGCATTTTTCTTAAGTATTTCAGATATGGGCCTCACCTTCTGTGCAAATTCAGAAATGAATTTCTTGACAAAATTTATTTGACCTAAAAAAGATTACAAGGCTTTCTTTTTTATAGGCAATGGGAGAGCAAGAATGGATTTGATTATATCTAGATATATTGCCACACCCTCTTTTAAAACCACATGATCCAATAACTTTTCATCATGTATTGCAAATAATGATTTCTTAGGATTGAGAGAATACCAAATTCTCTGTATTTTTGAAAAACTCACTCAAAAGTGATCACGGTTGTTATTGGAAAACACTATCATGTCATACAAATAAATCAGAACGACCTTATTAATAATTTTCCAAAGGCATAGTCCATGGCTCTTTGAAATGTAGCTCCCACATTGGACAGCCCAAAGGACATTCTTTGGTAGGAAAATGTACCCTATTTTGTGGTGAATGTTGTCTTAGACTGGTCTTCGATCTTCACCTAAATATGATTGTATTCAAAGAAGCCATTCAACAGTGAGAAACTTTCTGCCCCTACCACTCTCTATAATATTTGATCAATTTGTGTAAGGGGGTAGTGATCCTTAAGAGATGCTTGGTTAAAATTTCTGAAATATACACACAAGTGAATATCACCATTATTTTTATCACAGGTACCAAGTTGGCTACCCAGTTTGAATATTTTATTGGATAGATGATCTTAGCCTTTTACAACTTTAAGATATCTTATTTAATTATGGCGTCAATCCTTGGATTTACAGCCCTTTACTTCTACCTAAAAGGCTTTGCATCAGGCTCTAGCTCAATAGCGTGTTGGATAATCCTTTTGTTGAGCAAGGTGCATAAACAGTTTTGTCATTGTTGTCAACTCAGATAGATAGATCAATTGTTGATGCAGTGGACAGATGTTCGAGGTCAGTCAGAACAGGTACAGTGAATTTCCAAGAAGAAAGAAGTGGCCCAGATTCAAAAAAATCAAAGAAAAATATAAGTAAGAAAACTGTCGCAATTTCGTGACATGTTTGGAAAGAAGGTGCAAGGAAAGAAAACTGTTGCGATTTCACGACATGGTTGGAAAGATGGCACAGGCAAAGAAAACTGTCACGATTTCGTGACATGTCGGGTTTTCACGATCTGATGTCAAGAAAAAGTGCTAAGGAGAAAAAGTGTCACGATTTCGCGACATGTTCCATTTTCACGGGTGAAAGCGAAGGAAAGAGGAGAGAGAAAAATATGTCGCGATTTTGTGACATGTTCCATTTTTGTGGGTGAAAGCGAAGGAAAGAGGAGAGAGAAAAATATGTCGCGATTTCGTGACATGTTCCATTTTCGCGGGCGAAAGTGAAGGAAAGAGGAGAGAGAAAAAGATGTCAAGATTTCACAACATGTTCCATTTTTGCGGGTGCATGCAAAGAGAAGTGCTAGGCAGCGAAAAGTGTCATGATTTTGTGACATGTTTCGATTTCGCTGGTGCATGCCGAAAAGTGTCGCATTGGAGAGGATGAGGACATTGCCTCCCTGGCATGAGTTCTACCCCATGGAGGTCGAGTTCAACCCTGATCAATACCCCCTCCCAACTCCAAGCTCCACATTTTGGAAAAAGGCAAAAAATGATTTAAATGAGGAATTGAAGGATTGGAGCGAGGAAAAGCCTCGGGAATGGTGGATAATGAGAGTCCATCACCAAAAAATGAACTCTTATGGACTCTTGGCATCAGATAAAGACTTCATGATTCTTTACGAAACCAATGTTTAAACTTGGAAGTCTATATCCTTTGCAGATTTTGTTCCCCTAGCTACCCCAGGATCAGGCAAAATCCCAAGAGGAGCTAAAGATGCCTCGAAAGAAGAAGAAGAAGTAGGGGCCAAAGCTACGCCAGCAACACTACCACAGGGACCATCGGAGGTCCATGACACAAGTGTCGAAGAGGCAGAGCAACCATTAGAGAAAAAAAAAAAGAGGCAAGAGAAAATTCAAGTGCCTTTGAGCCATCCAAAGCGACCTCGCACGAAGCCTACAAGTGCTCCTACCGAATCACCTACATCAGGCCCGGCTGAAGCAAATATCGAAGATGCAGGGCCACCAATTGTTGAGACATTCCATGATATAGACATCATTGATGTGGAGGAGCTCCTCCAATAAGAAGGAGACCTCGAAGTAGAAGTTATGGAGGTCAAGAGTGTTGAAGCCCAAAAGGAACAAGAACCAATCACCCAGGATGTCACCACGGCCGCTCTGCCAGGAGGGCACGTAGGTACGCACTCTCTTCCTTTTGCATTGGTCTTTGATGCATCCACTGTGGTCCTGATTGAAGTCCCCCATCAATATCTCCCTCCCCCATAAGGTCAATCACGCACTCAGGTATTGCCCGTTGTTAGTCCAACCCTGCATAGCTCCACTCCACCCAGTCATCTGACCAGGGCAAGCCTATTGAAACCACTTCGCCCACCCACGCCATCGTTCCTTCAATCCTAATTCAATGCAAAGGCAATGTCCCAATGCCAAGCCCCATAATCCACTCTCCCATCACTCATAGCATAATCCCACTTGCCAAATCCCCTGCTACACCTGTCATCGAACCGTCTGGGGAATCATTCCCCGTTAATTATTTATATTTTTTCATACCTTTGGCTGGAGATCCAGCCTTTTCTGAAATAGATTTATCTTTAATAAAGGAATGCCCCCTAGCCAAGAGGCTACTCTTAGCTCAATAAAACATAGATAAAATGCTGAAGGAGGCAAGGAAGAAAAGAGGGTGATCTCTAGCCTAGGTTGAAAAATGTGCTATCTTCGACTTGAAGGGCGGAAAATTACATAAGGTTAAGAAGGTCCCTAAGTTCCAGAAGCCTCTAAACGAAATGACTCCAGCTGACTATGATTACTAGGAGAAGACCAAGGACCTGGAGCATTTGAATATAGATAATGAATCTGCATCCATGCATGTCGGGATCGAGACTTTTTGAGCACATGCAAATATTGCCAATCAGCGCAAGTTTGAGGTAGAGAGTGCCAACATCAAGTTGGAGGAAGAGCTGGCTAGAATCCACTCTAAGCTGGAGGATTCACAAGGGTAGTGTAAACTAATGAAGAAAGAAACACATGCCCTGAAATAGCAAATACTACAATTGCAGTCTTCGGTTGAGCACCAAGCACAGAAACAGGCCGAAAATGAGCTAAAAGCAAAAGAGCTTGAAAGTAAGATCTTGCAAGCTCAGCAAATTTTTTTGAAAAAGCAAACCTGGAGTTTTTCGATAGAGGCAAAATCAAAGAAATCCGCTCGCACTTGCTCAAAGGTTTCATATCACGGGCTGCTAGTGCCCTATCAACTTTAATCTATGTCACCAAAGCCTAGAATGCCATTGCTAAGAAGGGGCCCATGGTAGAGGAAGTTATCCAAAAAATCAAAAGATGACTCAAGCTTGCTTTTCAAGTCCAAAGTATTAGATATTAGGACCTACAGGTTGCTGCTATGAGTCAAACGGCTAGGGATTGGTCTACTACCCAAACCACTATTCGTGCCTTCTTCTCCAAGGTGAAAAGGTGCAAAAGGCGAAGGACCTCCTAGATATATTTGAGCAGGAGCAGTGTGCATCAATGGGTTACTTCGAGGACCTTTTTTCCTTAGGTTTCTTGAGTTTCATAGATGATGATGGGAATCTTCTCACCCAGGAAGAACTCAAGCCGACGTGGCTCCATTTTGAAAGTGACGTCTCAGAAATAGACGAGTGGGAAGAGCCGGTCACATAAGGACAAGTCACCGACTTCATCCTGAGACACTACAAAATTATGGCTTGCCTAAATGACCTAAGTGTAAGAATAAAACATGCCGATATAGGGTAGATTGATTAGTTCCATGTTTTGGTCAAGGCACTCGAAGACCAAGAACCATTTCAAAAAGGTATCTGGGCTCACATTCGTCGAACCATGAAGAAAATCCGCGATCGTCTTGTCCCATCACCGCAGTAGGAGGCCACGCTAGTAGAAGGAGCAGAAGAGGAAGAAGGAGCAGAGGAGGAAGAATAAGCAGAAGAATAAGGAGAACCAGCTGTAGAAACACTCCTAGAGGGAGAAGGAAGAGAAGGATCTGGAGGGGACTCTGTCCCAATGGATCAAAGCTAGGGGTTCTCCCACCGGGACGAGCTCGTTGCCCCGCGAGCCGCAAAGAATGTTGACAATTTTGTCACATTTCTCAAGGGGTAGAAAAGGAAATCAAAATTTTATACGATGTTTTGTAAATTTTTCTTTGTTGTTTTGTTATTTGAAAAGCTGCAGCAATTTTGGCTTTAAACGCCACCCCTTTGTATAGAAAATGAAAGAAAACGAGAAGAGCTTCGGACCCGAGGCATCTCCAGCACTACTTCGGGTGAAATTTTTGTGAAGTAGTATTGTCGAAGAAGAATAAAAGGATAGTGATAAAAATAACTTCGGGCTTGAAGTGCTTCAAACCACTACTTCAGGAGAAAGTTGAGCGAAGCGGCATTCAAAAGAACAACTTCGCCGAAGAAGGAAGGTCCAGATCGTAGTCCGAATTGGCTAAGGAAAGAGAACTACTTCAGACCCGAAGCATTTCCAAAAGCTACTTCAGGCGAGATTTTTGTGAAGTGGTGTTTCCGAAGTAAAATACAAAGGAGGAAGAATGAAACTGCTTCACACCCAAAGCATTTCAAAAGGCTACTTCGGCCAAAAGTTTTGCAAAGCGAAATTTGAAAGAACGCAGTACTGGAAACACTTCACCGAAAATTCGTCGAAGCATCTACCTCGGGCCCTGCAACAGCGAACCATTTCTACTTCGTCGAAAATAATTGCGAAGCATCTGCTTTAGCAAACTTTCATGCGAAGTACTTTTACCCAAGGCAGAAGAGGCATTTTGAAGGTAGGGATACACTTCGACCAAAATGCCCCGAACCATAGTTTTGACGAAGGATCGTGGTGAAGCATCTCAATGAATCATTAGCGAAGTATCTACTTTGGGAAAAGGACCACGCTGAAGCAGTTTTGACACAGTGAAGCAACGAGAAGTGAAGACCCCATTTTGCGAAGGAGATATGCTTTGGCGTCCATCACCCCCGAAGTTGTCTTGCGAAGCTTCACCATGTGAATTGCAAATCAAGGAGAATCTGCTTCGGCACAAGTCCGTTGTGAAGCAAATTTGAAAAGGTAGCGAAGCACCTCAAAGGCACATGCTCCAAGTCGGGTATTTTCCCAAGGCAATCAAGTGCCTCATAAATGCATTTTTTTGTGTCCGGTAAGCTCGCTGCTCATTTTTGGCAATTGAAAACGAAGTATCTAGCCATGATGAAGAGCCCGATGAGCATGGCGGCCACTCGAGCATCACACCCGAAGACCAAGGATGTCTATACGGCTCATCAATGCATCTTTCCATGGTTGACCCGATCATAGTTTCCAGTTTTGGTAACAGATTTGAGAGCTCTATCACGAGAGCCTCGGGGAGCCGAATTCTCAAGGCTCGAGGGCATACTTCTCCTTGCTGTGTAATTATGACTCAGAGGGTCGGGTCCTCTATAAAAACCTAGGCATTATAATGAAGAAGGGGGGGAACTATCTACTAGAAAGCTGCTATAACTTGATGTCCTGTGATTAATACTAAAGAGCTTTGGGCTCAATTTCTCTCTTTTATGCTACCTTCTGTGCTTGATTCTTTTGTCTTTCTTCATTCGTATACTGAGACTCTAAACTTTGAATCCGATGTGCGATTGGGGAATGTACCCTAAAACTCGTCTGAAGGATACATAGGAGAGAAAAAACGTAATATTGGTTTTCTTTTATGCTGCCTGGTGGGTTGTGGTTTCTGTTACATTCACTTGTCCTAATCGTATTTACTTTGAACCTTGAATTTCAATGAGAGGGAGAAGGAGAATCCCTGTGAGCTTGCCTAGAGGATACATAGGAAGGTTAATGTTGCGTTTCTTTCATTTATTCTTGGTGTTCCTTGCTGCTATTCAAGTTGTCAGTTAGTGATCGTGCTTCCTGTTCTTTCCCACCTTGAATCACCGATCTCTCTTCCCTTACCCCTTTTTATTTCTTTCTCTAACCCTAACTCCTTTTATCTCTTTCCTATACCCTTATCTCAAAACACCAAAGTAGATTAGCATAGGATCCGGCCTTTCTCCGGATATTGGCATGAGGGGCATCTCTTCCCTTCGACCTTTCAATGTTGGTCCAGGTCTAGGGTGCATACATTTACCCAAAATCCTTTCCTAGGTAGATTTGATGACCAACACTTACCTTCATTATTTTCCTCAAGATATACAATATCAATGGATTTAGTGGTTATCCTTAGTAGAATGGTGGTAGAACACTTTGTACCATTTTTCCCTTAAGATGCCTCCATTTGAAGCTTTGTATGGACAAAAGCCTCCAATAATCATAGACTATGTTCTAGGTATGTCAAAAGTAGCCTAGGTAGATGATTTGTTACAGCAATGTCAGCTTATGCTTAAACTTCTTAAAGATAATTTGACCTAAGCATAGAACCGTATGAACCAAAAATAGGATCTACATCATTCAAAATAATAATTCAACACAGGAGATATGGTATTTTTGCGCCTACAATATTATAAGCAATTTTACTTGAAAATAAAGTCTAATTAAAAGTTGACTCCTCAATTTTATGGGCCCTACAAAGTGGTTCATCGCATTGGTGAAGTAGCATATCAATTGTAGCTGCCACCCTCTTCTCACATCCATCCAGTTTTTCATGTATTTTGTCTCAAACAGGTTATTGGTTAGAAGGTGCAATTCTAAATAGAACTTCCATTACTTGATTAATAAGGTCGAATATCTCTTCAGCCTATTGTGATTCAAAGTGCACCATCTTCGATCTCACCAAACTTAGGAGTTTCTCATTAAGTGTAGGACCTTCCAGAAGAAGATGCTACATGGGAACCTAAGAGTATCTTCCAAAATTTTACAGCTTTAAGGACAAAGCATTCAGAGGGAGAGAGCCATGTAATGATTCCAATATAGCCTTGTTGGCTAAATATTTTTATCTCAAGCAATTGATTTAAAAAGTTGACTCTTGAGAATTAGGGTTAGGTTATCATTGGTTTCATTTATAAATAGGAAGCATATTTTATTAATTTGTCATCATTGAGGAATATAATTGAAAATGTGTATAGATGCAAGAGACTTCACCCTCTCAAAGTGGCTATGAGACTTTGACCTCTCGGAGTGGCTATAGATTTGTTGGATTTTTTCACCATTAATATAAATTGGTTTACTTGTGCTTCACTAGTTTAAGTAATATATTTGCACATTGATAATTATTCTGTTACTACTGCACATTGTTTACAACATTTAAATATTGTGGTGTTTTGTGAAAAACATTATATTATTGCGTATTTCCTTACAAAAATCCCATAGCATAACCCAAGAGGGTCTATATAAGAAGAACTACGCACAAAAATCCCATAACAAAACCCAAGAGGAACTAGATTGGACAAGCTCTATAATAAAATCCATAACATAACCTAGGAGGGTCAAAATAAAATGAGCTTTATAACAAAATCCCATAGCTAATCCTAAGAGGGACTAGATAAAATTAACTCTACAATAAAATCTCATAGTAAAACTTGGGAGGGACTACACCTAATGATCTCTAAACAATATCCCATAACTTATAATCCTTTTTTTCAACTACATCAAAATGATCAAAACTTTAATACATTCTTGTGCATGAGATCTTGAGTTTATTTTGGAACATAATCATTGTAAAATACTATGGTGCATCTCTATTGTGAATATTCCGACATAATTTGCTATATGTATTTTGTTGCACTCCTACTATAGACATTTTGGTTCACTTGTACCAACAAAATTGCTTTAATAATATTTAAATATTATCATATATTATACCCTAATATCAAATCTTTCCATTTCCACTAGTTGATTTATGTTTGGATGAACAATAGCTAAGGGAATCCATCTTTTGTCTTCTTCATAAAGCATCCCCAATTAATTAACTAATCTACTGTTCCATTTCCTTCTACACGGGTCATGTCAAAATTTTATAATGAGTTCAATATCCTTAGAGTATCTACTATTGCACTATTGAGCAAGGTGCAACAACAATATTGTCATTGTTGTCAACATGGTCAGACAGATCTGTTGATGCAGTAGATAGGAAGTTCAAAAGCTATTCATATGCAGAAGACAGGAGTTCAAAGGTCATTCAAAGTATGTACAGTGATTTTCCAAGAAGACCGAAGTGGCCCATATGCAAAAGATCAAAGAAAAAGACAAGTAAGAAAAGTGTCATGATATTGCGACATATACAACAAGAAAGAAAAATTGTCATGATTTTGCGACATGTTGGATGAGAGAGAAAAAGTAGGAAAAACTGTCACGATTTCGCGACATGTTGGAAGAGAGAGAAAAAGTTGGAAAAACTATCGCGATTTTGCGACATGTTGGAAGAGAGAGAAAAAGCAGGAAAAACTGTCGTGATTTCACGACATGTTGGAAGAAAAAAAGGGCAAGTGGAAAAACTATCACGATTTTGCGACATGTTGGAAGAAAGAGAAAAAATAGGAAAAACTATCATGATTTCGCGACATGTTGGAACAGAAAAAGGCAAGTGGAAAAACTGTCATGATTTCGTGACATGTTGGAAGAGAAAGAGAAAGCAGGAAAAAGTGTCGCGATTTCATGACAAGTTCGAAGAAAGAGAACAAGTAAGAAAAGTGTCACGATTTTGTGACATGTCACATTTTCACGACTAAAATAGGAGAGAGAAAGTAAGTTGGAAAAGTGTCACGATTTCACGACATGTCGCATTTTCATGACTAAAACAGGAGAGAGAAAGTAAGTTGGAAAAGTGTCACGATTTTATGACATGTCGCATTTTCATGATAAAAGAAAAAGAGGAAGCGTACGGAAGCAGAACTATCATGATTTTGTGACAAAAGTAGAAAGTAAGACTTCGAAAGCAGAATTGTCGTGATTTCATGAAAAAAAAAAAGAAGCAAAGTACAAAAGCAGAAGTGTCACGATTTTGTGACAAAAGCAGAGAAGAAGACTTCGAAGGCAGAAGTGTCACGATTTCATGACAAAAGCAAAGAAGTAAAGTACGAAAGCAGAAGTGTCACAATTTCATGACAAAAGCAGAGAAGAAGACTTCGAAGGTAGAAGTGTCATGATTTTGTGACAAAAGCAAAGTCGAAGTCTATGAAAGCAGAAGTGTCGTGATATCGCGACAAAAGAAAAGACGAAGTCTATGGAGGTAGAAATGTCGCGATATCATGACAAAATAATAGAGAAAGTGTACAGAGGTGAAAGTGTCGCGATATTGCGACATGTTGTATTTTCACGGGCCAAAGCTAAGAGAAAGAGCAAGGAGAAAAAGTGTCACGATATCGCGACATGTTGTAGTTTTACGGCCCGATGCAAAGAGAAAGAGCAACAAGAAAAAGTGGCGCGATATCACGACATGTATTTTTGCGGTCCGATGCAAAGAGAAAGAGCAAGAAGAAAAAGTGTCACGATATCGTGACATGTAGCATTTTCGCGGTCCAATGCAAAGAGAAAGAGAGAGAAAGAAAAAGTGTCATGATATCACGACATGTTGTATTTTCAAGGGCCAAAGCAAGGAGAAAGAGAGAGAAATAAGAAGTGTCACGTTATCACGACATGTATTTTTACGGTTGAGTTGAAGCCGACGAAGATCGATGACAGCCGACTAAAATTAGGGTTTACAGTTGTTATGAAAGCCAACTAAGATTAGGGTTTACAACCGACTAATATTAGGGTTTTCATCATGAAAATGTTGTTATAAAAGGAGGGTTGTTTGGAGAATGAAAGTAATGTTGAAGTGTGCGAAGTTCGGTCGTAGTGCGTAGAGAGCAAGTCGTGTTGAATCGTGCTAAGTGCAAAATTTGCAAAGAGAGTAGAGTGCGCAAAAGGGAGAAGACGATCATGAAGGTTGACTATAATGAAGCAAAGTGTACGAAGTGATAATGTAGAGAGTAGAGTGCATAGAGAACGCAAAGGTGAAGAAGACCAATCAAGGTCTTGTAAAAACAAAGGTATTCTTCTATCAAACTTATAGATTCAAATTGAAGTCCAGGTTGCATCTTGGCATCAGGGTTTGGAGCTCCTTTCTGTTGGTGCAGATAAATTAGGGGTTGGTGCTCCTTCCAGTTGATGTTGGTAAATCAGGGTTTGGTGCTCCTTTCTGTTGGTACAAATAAATCAGGGGTTGGTGCTCCTTTCTGTTAGTACAGATAAATCAGGGGTTGGTGCTCCTTCCAGTGTGTGCTGGTAAATTGATTATAAAGTTGGTGCTTTGCAAATGCTGGATTTGGATGGTAGTCTAAGCAGTCATTTTTGAGGAGTAGCCACATTGGTGAACCTCATTAAATATTGTGTTGTGTGATACTCTTTTGTTATACTTGTTGTATCTAGTAATAAGTTTTAATTGATGCTGTATTAAGAGCTATAAATTCAAGTTTAAAAGAGCTACACTGATTCACCCCCCCCTCTTAGTGTCATTGTAAGACTAACAATTGGTATCAGAGCTAAGTGCCTATACAAGATTAACTGACTAGGGTGATCTTGGAAGTAACACAATTGAAGGTGGTTAAAGCTTCTTATCAAACAAAGCACCATTGTTTGACGGATCTAATTATGCGTTCTGGAAAATCAGGATGCAAACATATCTTTGTGCTTTGGGATATGACATCTGGGATTCAGTAGTTAGCGGATACACAATACCCATCACTCCTCCAAAAGAGGCTAATGAAAAGAAACTGTTTGAAAATAACTCAAAAGCAAAGAATGCTCTCATGTGCAGATTAGCAGACAGTGAACTAGTAAAGATCATGAGCTGTAAAACAATAAAAGAGATATGGGACAAACTGAGGAGTATTCATGGAGGAGATGATAAGATCAAGGAGGCCAAGTTACAGACACATCAAGCTCAGTTCGAAGCATTAAAGATGAATGACAATGAAAACATTGAGGCATATATGCTGAGAGTTAATGGAATCATTAATGCGATCAGAGGACTCGATGAGGATATCGAAGACTCTTCCATCATGAAAAAGGTATTAAGATCTCTTTCTCAAAGGTTTGATTCTAAAGTCTCAGTGATAGAATAAGCTAAAAATATAAATTATTTTAGTATATATGAGATGTATGGTTCTTTGACTGCATATGATATGAGGATAGGAAGATCTAAACCCACAGATAGAGAAGTGGATTTTAAAGCCCTTAAAGATAAAAACACAAAACAAGAGTTCGAGGAAGAAGAGACATCAGATGAAATGGAAGCAAACTTTGTTAGAAAACTAAAAAGGGGAAAAGGAAAATACAGAGGAAAACTACCGCTTAAATGTTTCAACTGTGTAGGTGTTGGGCATTTTGCAACTAAATGTCCACTTAAAGAGAATAACAAAAATGATGAAGGATCGCACCAAGAAATAAGTGACTGGAAGAAGAAAACAAATTTTAGAAAAGGCAACTTCAAGAAGAAAATTTTCATCTCCAGGAATGCCAATTCATCAGAAGACAGCTCCGGTGAGGATTCTGAAGAGGAAACAGGTGAAGCTCTTTTCATGGCATTTGAAGAAGTAAGATCAGAAAAGGAAGGAGTGAACTCTGAAGTATGTGGTGAAAACCCTGAGGCTGAAGTAGATCTAGAAGGTGAGTTGATCTCTACACTTGAAGAGTGGAAAATAGAGAGGAAAAAGAATAAGAAAATTTCAAAAAAGCTTGAAGATGCAAATGAAATAATAACTAGTTTGAAAGTACAGATAGAAGAATCCAAGAAAATATTCGAAGATATCGAAGTGCAAATAACCATGAAAATAGATTATTGTAGAAAGCTAGAAGAATAGATTGTTGGTTTAAGAATGCAACTAGAAGAGATGAATAAGAAAATCAGTTGTTATCACAAACATGAAGAAAGTTCTATGAAGCTAGATAAGATCATAAATGACCAAAGGCCTTTAGGCATCTAATTTGGTTTGGGTTTCGTCGAAGGAGAATCATCAAATGGATCAAAGGCTAGAAATGTAGAATCCATAAAGAATGAAGATAAGAAACAGGTTGATCAAGGAAAAACATCTTATGCAAAAGAAAGCAATAATGCCAGGTACAAAAGGAGAATTGACAATGATGGATTCACCAATGTCACACATCAAAGAAGAAGAATACCTATGGCTCCTACGGCAACATGGCAAAGACCATCACCTAGGTTCAATTATCCATTTTCTAGTTTTTGTTTTAAATGCAATGGCTATGGACATAAAATCTCAGACTGCAAATATAATGTAAGACCAAGTAATTTCACTAGTAGAAATGCTTTTTCTCCTCTGATGAATTATACAGTAGAATGTTATAACTGTCATAATTTTGGGCACATTGCAAAAAACTCGTAGAAGTACTTTTGCATAAAATCGAGTTCAGGGAAGAAAATTTCAAACAAATAGGATGAGACAAAATAGAAAACTTCCCGAAAAACATGCACAAGATATTGATAAGGGAAAGGCAAAACAAGAACCCAAAACTACTATCAAAATGGAGTGGAAAGGAAAAGAGTGACTTAAGAAAGAAAAGGAATCCTTAATCGTACAAACAACATTTAAAGCACAGAATAAATATGTACCATTGATACTTGATAGTGGATGCTCCAGTCATATGACAGGCGACAAACAAAAATTTGAGAAGTTACAAAAATATGAAGGTGGTTCAGTAAAGTTTGGAAATAATGATGGAGCTAAGATAGTTGGAAAAGGTTCGGTTAAAATTAGTGACGGAAAAATTAAGTCAGAAGAAGTCTTGTTTGTGGATGGTTTGAAACATAACTTGTTGAGCGTAAGTCAAATTTGTGATAAAGGTCATGAAGTAGTTTTTATGAAGCGGGGTTGTGAAGTCGAGAAAAACAAACGGTGGAAAATTGAAAGCAACTGGATCAAGGACATCTGGCAACCTGTACACGCTATCAAAGACTTCAAAAGGAGCTTGTTTTATTAGACAAGAAGAAGAAAATTGGTTGTGGCACAAGAGACTCGGTCATATCAGTTTTGATAATCTAGTAAAAATCACCTCAAAAGAGATATTACCACCATCATCAAACCTACAAATAGCATTTGTGCTTCATGCCAAAAGGGGAAGCAAACTATAATCACATTCAAAACAAAAGAGTACTACACAAGCAAACCTTTGGAACTAATACACACTGATTTATGTGGACCCATGAGAACACAAAGCATAAATGGTGACAAATATTTTATGTTGTGCATTGATGACTATTCCAGAATGACATGGATATTTTTCTTGAAGCATAAATTAGAAGCTTTTGATATGTTCAAGATTTTCAAAAACCATGTTGAGAATGAAACAGAAAAGAGGATCAAATGTTTAAGATCATATAGATGAGGAGAATTCATTTCAGAGGAGTTTACAGAGTACTATGAAAAATACGGTATTAGGAGACAGTTTTTAGTAGCTAGGACACCTCAGTAGAATGGAGTGGTAGAAAGAAAGAACAGGACAGTGCAGGAAATAACACGGACTATATTGGCTGAAAGCAGAGTAGTAGACATATTTTGGAAAGAAGCAGTTCATACTGTGGTGAATATCCAAAATAGGTACATACTAAGAACACATGGAAGCAAAACTCCTTATGAGTTGTGGTTCGGTAAAAGGGCAACAAAAAAATACCTCAAAGTTTTTGGCAGCAAGTGCTACATCAAAAGAACTGAAGATAATCTTGGTAAGTTTGAAGATAGAGCGGATGAAGGTATTTTAGTTGGTTATTCATCAAAAAGCAAAGCTTACAAATGCTACAACAAGAGGCTAAAGAAAATTTTGGATAGTGCCGATGTTAAATTTGATGAAGGTAGAGAACGAGTAATTATCTATGAAATGAACTACCCAATTTATGAAGAGGTTATTGAAGGAGATGAGGAAAACAAAACGGAAAAGATACAAAAAATTGACTTAGATGATTTAAGTTGTGATTCAAAGAAATTGAAAATAGGTAGCTGGCAGAAAAATCATCCTAGAGAGCAAATAATTGGAGACCCCAAAGTTGGTGTTCAGACAAGAAGAAGAGTAGTAACTAACTACTCTCTGTTATCCAGCATCGAGCCCAAAAATGTTGCTGACGCAAGCAAAGATGAAAGTTGGATGAAGAAAATAAATAAAGAATTAGATCAGATCAAGAAAAATGAAACTTGGGAGTTAGTACCTAGACCTGCAAATAAAAATATAATCGGGACTAAATGGATTTTTTTAACAAATTGAATGAAGACGGACAGGTAGTCAGAAATAAACCAATATTGGTATGTAAGGGTTATGCACAAGTTGAAGGCATTGACTTTGAGGAAAATTTTGCACTAGTAGCGAGACTATAGGCAATTAGAATGTTTCTAGCTTTAGCAGTCTACAAGAATTTCAAAGTTTATCAAATGGATGTGAAATCGGCGTTTTTGAATGGGAAACTTTAAGAAGAGGTTTATATTGAGCAACCAGATGGTTTCCAACTTGGTGATGATCCCAACTTTGTTTGCAAGTTGAAGAAAGCATTATATGGCTTAAAATAGGCACCCCGAGCATGGTATGCAAGGCTAGACAACTATCTCACCCAACAAAGGTTTAAGAAAGGTATGGTGGATAGTAATTTGTATGTCAAAATAGAAAATGGGCATCTTATTGTTCTTTTTGTATATGTAGATGATATCATATTTGGCAACAGCAAAGATGAGTCGTGTAAAGATTTAGCAAATAAGATGCAGAAAGAATTTTAAATGTCAATGATTGGTGAACTTTCATATTTCCTCGGGTTGCAAGTTAATCAAAATAAGAAGGGCATATTTATTTCTCAAGTTAAATATGTGAAAGAGATGTTAAAAAATTTCACAATGGAGGATTGTAAGCCAGTTAGCACTCCCATGACGACAGGTTGCAAGTTGAGCAAGGATGAAAAATCTCCACCTGTTGATCAAACCATGTACAAATCTATGATTGGAAGCTTACTGTACCTGATAGCTACCAGACCAGATATTTTGTAGGCAGTATGCATGGTAGCATGATTTCAAGCTAATCCCAAGGAGACTCATGTGATAGCAATGAAGAGGATTCTTCGGTACCTTAAGGGTACTATGGAGTATGGGTTATGGTATCCGAAAGGTAAAGACTTCACCCTTATTTCATATTTAGATGCATATTGGGTAGGATGTGTAGATGATAGAAAGAGTACCAGTGGAGGTTCATTCTATCTTGGAGACAGATTGGTCGCGTGGCACAGTAAGAAACAAGAGTCAATTTCTCTATCGAAAGCAAAGGCAAAATATATTACAACGACAACATGTTGTACATGGGTATTATGGATGAAACAAACCCTGAAAGATCTTGGTATTAGCTTCAGTGAGATAATATCACTTAAGTGTGATAACACTAGTGCCATTAACATCTCCAAGAATCCGGTTATGCATTCATGCACAAAACACATTGTTATCAGGTATCACTTTTTGAAGGAGAAAGTTGTGGAAGGTGAGGTTACGTTGGATTTTGTTCCAACTACAGAGCAAGTAGCAGATATCTTCACAAAACTATTGCCCAAGGAATTTTTTGAGTACCTTCGCAATAAATTGGGAGTGGTCACACTTCCCAAGAATTGACTAGCTAAAGGGATCACATTCTCAGGGGGAGCATTTAAGTATTTGATTATCTTTTTGCTCATGCTCATGATTTTTGCTAAGTGTAATAAATTGTGCTTGAGAATGTTGTGCATGGACTCAGGGAGAGTCTGCAGTAACCCTTTCGTATTATTGTCAAAGTGGGAGAAGAGTTATAGGAAATTGCACATGTGTTGCCAACAATTCCAAAGGGGGATATTTTTGAGCAAGGTGCAGCAATAGTATTGTCATTGTTGTCAACATAGTCAGACAGATCTGTTGATGTAGTGGACAGGAAGTTCAAAAGCTATTCAGATGCAGAAGATAGGAGTTCAAATGTCATTCAGAGTATGTACATTGATTTTCCAAGAAGACCGAAGTGGCCCATATGCAAAAGATAAAAGAAAAATACAAGTAAGAAAAGTGTTGTGATATCACGACATATACAGTAGGCAAGAAAAACTGTCGCGGTTTCGCGACATGTTGGATGAGAGAGAAAAAGTAGGAAAAACTGTCACGATTTCGCGACATGTTGGAAGAGAGAGAAAAAGCTGGAAAAACTATCGTGATTTTGCGACATGTTGGAAGAGAGAGAAAAAGCAGGAAAAACTATCACGATTTTGCGACATGTTGGAAGAAAAAGGGGCAAGTGGAAAAATTGTTGCGATTTTGCGACATGTTGGAAGAGAGAGAAAAAGCAAGAAAAAATGTCATGATTTCGTGACATGTTGGAAGAGAAAAAGGCAAGTGGAAAAACTGTCATGATTTCATGACATGTTGGAAGAGAAAGAGAAAGTAGGAAAAAGTGTCGCGATTTCGCGACAAGTTCGAAGAAAGAGAACAAGTAAGAAAAGTGTCCCGATTCGTGACATGTCGCATTTTCGCGACTAAAACAAGAGAGAGAAAGTAAGTTGGAAAAGTGTCGTGATTTCACGACATGTCACATTTTTGTGACTAAAATAGGAGAGAGAAAGTAAGTTGGAAAAGTGTCGCGATTTCATGACATGTCACATTTTCATGACAAAAGAAAGAGAGGAAGCGTACGGAAGTAGAACTGTCACGATTTCACAACAAAAGCAGAAAGCAAGAATTCAGAAGAAGAAGTGTCGCGATTTCATGACAAAAGCAAAGAAGTAAAGTACGAAAGAAAAAGTGTCATGATTTCATGACAAAAGTAGATAAGAAGACTTCAAAGGCAGAAGTGTTGTGATTTTGTGACAAAAGCAAAGAAGTAAAGTACGAAGCAGAAGTGTCACGATTTCGTGACAAAAGCAGAGAAGAAGACTTCGAAGGCAGAAGTGTCACGATTTCGTGACAAAAGCAAAGTCGAAGTCTATGGAAGCAGAAGTGTCGCGATATCGTGACAAAAGAAAAGACGAAGTCTGCTGAGGCAGAAATGTCATGATATCGCCACAAAAGAATAGATAAAGCATATGGAGGCGAAAGGTCGCGATATCACGACATGTATTTTTGTGAGACAAAGCTAAGAGAAAGAGCAAGGAGAAAAAGTGTTGTGATATCGCGACATGTTGTATTTTCATGGCCCGATGCAAAGAGAAAGACCAAGGATAAAAAATGTCACGATATCATGACATGTATTTTCACGGTCCGATGCAAAGAGAAAGAGCAAGGAGAAAAAGTGTTGCAATATCACGACATGTAGCATTTTCGTGGTCCGATGCAAAGAGAAAGAGAGAGAAAGAAAAAGTGTCGCGATATCACAAAATTGTTTTATTTTCGGGGGCCAAAGCAAGGAGAAAGAGAGAAAAAGAAAAAGTGTCACAATATCGCGACATGTATTTTCGCGATTGAGTTGAAGCCGACGAAGATCGATGACAGCCAACTAAAATTAGGGTTTACAGTTGTTATGAAAGCCAACTAAGATTAGGGTTTATAGCTGACTAAGATTAGGGTTTTCATCATGAAAATGTTGTTATAAAATGAGGGTTGTTTGGAGAATTTAAGTAATGTTGAAGTGTGCGAAGTTCGGTTATAGTGCGCAGAGAGCAAGTCATGTCGAATCGTGCTAAGTGCAAAATTTTCAAAGAGAGTAGAGTGCACAAAAGGGAGAAGACAATCGTGAAGGTCGACTGTAATGAAGCAGAGTGTGCGAAGTGATTGTGCAGAGAGAGCAGAGTGCACAGATAACACAAAGGTGAATAAGACCAGTCAGGGTCTTGCAAAAAAAAAGGTATCCTTCTATCAAACTTATAGATTCAAATTGAAGTCCAGGTTGTAGCTTGGCATCAAGGGTTGGTGCTCCTTGTTGTTGGTGTAGATAAATCAGGGGTTGGTGCTCCTTCTAGTTGGTGTTGGTAAATCATGGGTTGGTGCTCCTTTCTGTTAGTATAGATAAATCAGGGGTTGGTGCTCCTTCCAATGTGTGCTGGTAAATTGATTGTAAAGTTGGTGCTTTGGAAAGGCTGGATTTGGATGGTAGTCCAAGCAGTCATTTTTGAGGAGTAGCCACATTGATGAACCTCGTTAAATCTTGTTTTGTGTGATGCTCTTTTGTTATACTTGCTATATCTAGTAATAAGTTTTAATTGCTGCTGTATTAAGAGCTGTAAATTCAAGTTTATAAGAGCTACACTGATTCACCCCCCCTCTCAGTGTCATTGTAAGACTAACAATATACTTAGAGTATATGCTATTGTACTTGACACCCACCAACTCACCATAGCCCTCTTATTAATACAATTGATAATATTAAGTGAATCTCCTTCCACTATCAACTTTCTCACTCCTAGTTATCTTGTAATTTTTTTTGCAACCAATGTCACTCTGGATTCTACTTGATGACTTGTCATGGTTCTTACAAACTCACTAACAACTATAATTAGAATTCCCCTACTATCCCTTATCACTATTCGACCTCTAGACTTACCAAGATTCCCTTTAGATGCCCTATCGAAATTGAGCTTTAGCCATCCCTCCAAGGGTGCCTACAATTTTAAACTTTTTCTTGGATCTACTTGGGGATTATTCTCCACCCCTACTGGTCTTAGATCCCATTGTTCACTTATCCATGCTTCCTCCACTGATTCTAAATTTTTATTTTTAATTAAGGCTTTTACATTTTCCACCATAGAATCTCAGTTATTTTGACTATTTATGTATGTAGCTCTCTTTTCTAGCTTAAATATAATTCTATTTTACTCTAACCATACACTCCATGCATAGTGGAAAGGAATCATGTCCTATATCTAATTCAATCTAGAACTCTTAAAGGAATTTTCCCATTGCTCAATTTTGCTTTAGCATTTTGTTTGGCATTACCCATTTAATCCCTATCTCCTTGATTAATTATCTTGTCTCAAACAAGTTATTTGTCAAAAGGTGTTGTTCCAGATAGAACTTCCATTACTTTATTAAGAAGGTTGAATATCTCTCTAGCCTATTTCAATTCAAAGTGCACCATCTTCATTCTCACCAAACTCAGGAGTTTCTCATTAAGTGGCAGGACCTTCCAGAAGAAGATGCTATATGGGAACCTGAGAGTATCTTCCAATATTTTCTAGCTTTGAGGACAAAGATTTTTTAGGGAGGGAGCCATGTAATGATTCCAATATAGCCTTGTTGTCTAAATAGTTTTATCTTGAGCAATTGATTTAATTAGTCAACTCTTGAGAATTAGGGTTAGGTTATCATTGGTTTCATTTATAAATAGGAAGTATGTTTTATTAGTTTATCATCAATAAGGAATATAATTGAAAATTTTTATAGATACAAGAGACTTCACCCTCTCAAAGTGGCTATGAGACTCTACCCTCTCGGAGTGGTTGTAGATTTTTTCGATTTGTTGGATTTGTTCACCATTAATTTGAATTGGATTACTGGTGCTTCAATGGTTTAAGTATTATATTTACACATTGATAATTATTCTATTACTACTTCACATTTTTACAACATTTAAATATTGTGGTGTTTGGTGAAAAAAATTATATTATTACATGTTTCCTTACAAAAATCCTATAGCATAACCCAAGAGGGTCTAGTTAAGATGAGCTATGCACAAAAATCCCACAAAAAAATTGAAGATGAACTAGATTGGACAAACTCTATAATAAAATCCCATAACAGAACCTAGGAGGGTCAAAATAAAATGAGCTTTATACCAAAATCCCATAGCAAAACCTAAGAGGGACTAGATAAAATGAACTCTACAATAAAATCTCATAGTAAAACTTGGGAGGGACTACACCTAATGATCTCTAAACAATAGCCCATAACTTATAATCCTTTTTTTCAACTACATAAAAACTATCAAAACTTTAATACATTCTAGTGAATGAGATCCTGAGTTTATTTTGGAACATAAACATTTTAAAATACTCTAGTGCATCTCTATTGTGAATATTCTGACATAATTTTCTATATGTATTTTGTTGCACTTCTACTATAGATATTCTGGTGCACTTGTACCAACAAAATTGTTTTATAAAACTTTAAATACTATGATATATTACACCGTAATATCAAATATCTCCCTTTCCACTAGTTTATTTATGTTTGGATGAAGGTTAACTAAGGGAATCCATATTTTATCTTCTTCATAAACATCCCCAATTTATTAACAAATTTACTACTCCATTTCCTTCTACGTGGGTCACATAAAAATTTTATAATGAGTTCAAGATCCTTAGAGTATTTGCTATTGTACTTAACACCCGCCAACTCACCATAGCCCTATTATTAATGCAATTTATAATATTAAGTGAATCTCCTTCCACTATCAACTTTCTCACTCCTAGTTATCTTGTTAATTTTGTTCCAACCAATATCGCTCTAGATTCTACTTGATGACTTGTCATGGTGCTTAAAAACTCATTAAAAACTCTAATTAGGATTTCCCTACCATCCCTTATCACTATTTCACCCCTAGAATTACCAAGATTCCCTTTAGATGCCCTATCAAAATTGAGTTTTAGCCATCCCTCCCTAGGTACCTACCATTTTACATTTTTTATTGGATCTGCTTGGGGAGTATTCTCCACACCTACTGGTCTTAGATCTCATTGTTCACTTATCCATGCTTCCTCCACTGATTCTAGTTTTCCTTTCTACTTAAGGCTTTTACATTTTCCACCATATAAGCTTAATTATTTTAACTATTTATGTATGTAGCTCTCTTTCCTAGCTTAAATATTATTCTATTTTACTCTAACCATACACTCGATGTATAGTGGAAAGGAATCATGTCCTATATCTAATTCAATCAAGAACTCTTAAAGGGATTTTCCCATTGCTCAATTTTTCTTTAGCATATTGTTTGGCATTACCCATTTAATCCCGATCTCCTTGATTAATTATCTTGTCTTAAACAAGTTATTGGTCAAAAGATGCAGTTCTAGTTAGAAATTCCATTACTTGATTAAGAAGGTCGAATATCTCTCTGAAACGACCAGAAGTTGATATTTTATCTAACAAGTAATAACACAAGTCATTCAAAAACAGATACTTTATTCATTATCAATTTTGTATATGTTACAAATAGGGAGAGTTTCCCCTTTTCTTTCTTTTCATGAATATGTAATATAGGCCTGATGCCTCCTTCTAATGTCCCTCAGTATAGGTGGGCTTATTTGAATGTGGGCCACCACTGGGTTGTTTTTTGGTGTTACTTTCATTCAAATCTGCTGAATAACCTGAAATAAACTTGCAAGAAAAGATCAATACGTTAGGGGGCTTGCCTTAGTCAGGCCCTATATTTAAGAAGTTGAAATGATTGTAAAACTGTAACATAAATCAAAATAAAATATGTAGAAGGAAATAATATGCGAAAGCATAGCTTATATCCCAATTTTGGGGTGATTTGGGGCTTGTAGATGCAGTTCGCAACCCAGGTCACTAATTGGAGCCAGATTCGCAGGGTAGGCTACGAATTGAGCTATGATGCTCCTCTGGTAAAATATCTTTGGTAGATTGGTCCTAAGGTAGCTGGGGTGCCTCTGTATGCTGTCAGAATTTGTCTGTGCTCTCTGTAAACTAACTGTCTAATGTTCACTTTCTATTTCTACAGAGTAACTATGCTTTGTTGAATTTGGGAATCAAACTCAATTAGGGGTTTGGGACCCATTATTTATAGGCAAATGCAAGGTGTAGGGGGGTTAGATAGACTAAACCTAGGTTTTATTCTAACTAGGGTTATGTTAAGAAATGCTATGTGGCAACATCACATTCTAAGTAGGAAATATCCTATCCTCACACATGTGTGAGGAAGGATTAGTGCTAATCCTAATTAGGCCTTAAGCATGTTTAGGGGAGGATTAAAAGAAAACCCTAGGAAATCCTAAATTGGTACATGTGGGAGGATTTGATTAAAAATAATTATGAATTAAGAGTTAATTAATCCAATTTTTCCCTAAAAAGGGGCTTAAGTGAAGTCAACATTAAATCATAATTTGATAATTGACTTAATTGATTTTTCCAATTAATACCGCATGGGGGTGTCAATTGAGTGTAAATGGGCTATGCATCACCTCAGGTTGTCGTCTGAAGGTATCTCGATGCATAAGATGTGGTTTTGAGGGCTTATTAGGTTTTTGGACCTTAAAGCCGTTTGTGGAAGTCTACACATTACTATGGTGAACTTATGGAAGTCTAGTCATGTCTACGTGTGTCTACGCATGACTACACATGACTACACATGTCTACGCATGACTACAATAGTCTACAATAGCCTAGGAATATCTATAATCACCTATAGATATGCAAAAATAGCAATGTGTGACTTTTTGGTGTCTAATTTTTACCCCTTTTTGTACTATACTGTGTAGAACATAGTTTAATACAAAAATATGAAGGGTTTGTGCAGAAGGAAAAGGGATAGAAGGGGAATGGAATCCAATCAAAGGGTATGTAGCCGCTCGAAGCATGACCATAAAAATCAATCGGGTATCCAGGGAAAATAAGAGAAAGAATGGAATCTAATCGAATGTATGTAGTCGCTCAAAGAGTGACCATACAACATCAACTTGATGTTCACAGGGGAAGAAGAGAGGAAGGAAATAAGGAAAAGAGGAAAGAGATAAAAACAATGCTAGTAAGGTAAAATGAATGATTATGAATGCAATGATGTGATTTTGTTGAGTCCGTATGACATTTACAATGCCATACTAGTTGCTTGAGAATGAAAAATTTTGACTACTTTGCTTTTACGACTAGATCAGTGTGGTCCAAAAGTATGATTAGGACAAAAGCCTATCTAAATCTTTGATGTTGATTAATTTATGAGAATATGGCGACAAGTGTCAAACCATTTGAGCTAGTTTAACATTTGGATCATCAACTCATGACCATATCAACGTGGTCACGAAGTCCATTTCCAAATGTTGCGCTAGGATTGATCAAACGTATCATCCGTTGTGTACTCAATGTACATGAATGCTAGATTGACTTCTCCATGGTAATGTGTAACTCTCTTGATGTAACCTATGTCTGTTTGGGATTGAGATTATAATCGTATGATAATCTTCAGCAAAAAATTTTAGAGACAAATGCGCTAACCACACTTTTGGATTTTTGATGTTGTGGTTGCATGCAAAGCTAACTTTGGATATGAATACCTCCTCAAACAAGGAATCAGCAATGAGGTGAATGGAATGTGGTGATTTGATGATGCAACGATTGATAAGGATACAAATGCATGATGAATATGATTGCTAGTATGAAGAGAAAATAATGGGATATAATCAAAGGTATGTAGTCGCTCGAAGCATGACCATACAACATTGACTTGGATAGCCAAGAAGGAGAAGGAAAAATAATGGGATATAATCAAAGGTATGTAGCCACTCGAAGCGTGACCATACAATATTGACTGGATAGCCTAGAAGGAGGAAGGAAAAGAATGGGATCTAATCAAAGGTATGTAGTCACTCGAAGCATGACCATACAACATTGACTGGATAGCCTAGAAGGAGAAGAAAAAATAATGGGATCTAATCAAAGGTATGTAGCCGCTTGAAGCGTGACCATACAACATTGACTGGATAGCCAGGGGGGAGAAGAGAAGGAAAGAAAAAGAGAAAATAAATAAAAAGCAATGTTGGTAAAATGAAATGGATGATTGCAAATGCAATGCTATGATTTTGCTGAGTCTGTATGATATTTACAATGCCATACTAGTTGTTTGAGAATGACAACGTTTGTCTACTGTGCTTTTGCGATCAGATCAACGTGGTCCAAAAGTATGAATGTGACAATTTTGTCGATAAAATGCAATGTGTATTTGCAAGTGGTGTTAAAAGGTAAGTTTTTGAGGCTCCTAGGGTTTTAGAGGGTATTTCCCTACTTTCCTAGGGTTTTGGGGATGTTTTGAGGTATTCTAGATCAATTCGCGATTTGGGTAGTGATTTTGACCTAATTTGTGACCCGAGTCACAAATCGGGGTTTAAAGCATATTTAAGCCCAAAATTGCATGGGGGGGATCATTTGCATGACGCATGACTTTGGAAAGAGGTTTAGAAGAGCAATTAACAACATGAAAGGAGCGCATTGACTATCGTGAGGGTGACAATGACAAAAGGATGTAGATCAGTTGGCATCAAATGCAGGGACCCACCGGTAAGTGATTGTCTACCTTCTTTTATTTGTTTTCTTATTTTTTTGGGTAAATGTAAATGAGGGGGGGAGGTTTTCATCCCAATCTAAAAAAATTTGTAAATTTTAAGTAAAATTTGAAACATAGTGATAAATGGGCCAAATGGGTACCCAAAAGTGTGGTCAGTTTTTCAATTGGATTTGTTTTGTCACCAATTTGACTGGGTAATGGGTGGAGTAGGTGTGAAGTTTGACTGTAAGTTTTTGAGGTAACAGTGTACTAACATTGATATGTTTTTGAACTTTGTCCTCTAAAGTAGGATATGGGTATTCCGTTATTAGATTGTTTTATTTTTTTGATTTCGTTTGATGTGATTTCGGTATTCGATGGTTTGAGGTGTAATGTGTGAACTCTAGGGCATTAGATCTGCCATGTTAGAGGTAGAATATCTAAAAACTAATGACACTTTCACCGTAGAAGGGCAAAATGGGTGTCCAAAAATGTTGGTTGTTTTGGTAGTTGAATTCATTTGACATGCCTTTGAGTTACGTGCCATGGTGCAGATAGTATGAAACTGAAAATGAGCTATAGGGAGCCCGATGTAGACTGTACTTGATGTCAGTTTGAAATTTCACCACTAAATGGGCAAATGGGTATTTAAAAATGTGACTGTTATTTTTATATTGCGTGTTTGGATGTGTGTTCAGTTTTGGTGTTTTTAGGACAGATTTGATTGTTAAATATGTGTTGATTGGTGCTTTTTTTCTAAATTTTGTCGACACATTTACCATTAAGTGGGCAAATGGGTATCCAAAAATGTGATTTATTTTTGTATGTCACATTAATTGATCATATTTTATATTGCATGCCATAGTAGCTGTACAGTTGAGTTTGTTATTGGTTTTTGGGTGACCAATGTGTACTGTATGTCGTATGTTCTTGGACTTTTGCCATGAAATGACAAAATGGGTATCCAAATATGTGATTGTGTTATTGATGTGTTTTATCATTTTGTTTGTACATTATTTTGTCTCAGGATGTGTGTCAAATTAAATGTTTTTAATTTGTAAATTTTATGTAATGAAGTTGAATTTTGATTGATTTGTTATGTAGGTTAATGATGCATATCGTGTTATGTGTTGAACAGGTGAAGGCGCTTGAGCCCCGTCATTGGGTGAGGAAGTTTAAGAAGGGTTTTGAGAGGTTGATGAAGACTGAGGAGGAGTTGTAGTGGTTGGATGACATACACTTTCGTGGTGTGTGGGAGTGTAAGAGCATCTTCACCAATAGGGCATATGTGTCTGCCTTATGTGAGCGGTGGGATGTAGATAGGAACACATTTCATTTTCCTATAGGGGAAATGACCAGGACATTAGAGGACATGTATCACATCTACCGACTATTGATTGAGGGTGTTCCTGTAAGGGCAGTCAAAGATGGGAGGAAGGACATGGTGTTGGAGAAATTCTTTGGGGCTAGGTGGAGAGAGATCGATATCTCCAAGATGGATTATGAGTGGTTGTGGCTACAAAAGAAGATCTTGGATAGGCAGTGTGTGGTGATGATGATGATCTCTACATATGTCCTTCCTAATATTTTTGGGGTGCTATTTACTTGGAACATGCTGGATATAGTGAGTGATATAGTGGAGCACAAGGTTGTGTTTGAATTGGTGCCTACACTATTGGCCCAAGTATACCATGAGTTGCATGATGTAGTTCGAGGTAGGCAGACATGATTGAGTGTGATTCCCTTATTTGTAGGTATGGGCATGAGAGCACATAGCCATTGAGAGGCCGTCTTTGTTATATCACCCTATACATGTGGAGGGTAAGGAGTATCCTTACACCTTGAGGTGGAGTACAAATACTGAGTAGGGTATGAAGAGGTCTCATGAGGGTGACTAGTTTTGTGGAGGATAAAGTTTGGGGAGATAACGTCAGATGACATAAGGTGGAGACCATGGTTGGGTGGGGTGATTTGGAAGGAGGATGATGAATAGTTGTGGGCTATACGATGAGGTAGATGGTTGGTGGGGAGATATACTCGATAAACTAAATACTTTTAGTTTGATCAGGTACATCTCTAGTTCGGTTTACGATAGGATGTTACAGGGACTCCTGTTATCTACTTCAGGTGATAGGGAGATAGAGGAGAGTTCCATATCATACCACCTTAGGTTGGGGAGGTGGACCCTCTTATGGATATCTTGGATGTAGGGAATTCATGGGCGACATCGGAGTTTGATGCCTAGTGGGCGCTATAGTATAGGGAATCTGGGAGAGATGTGGTGGATCAGTGGGTGGCACCTATTGTTGGGGCACCTTTGCCATAGAGGAGGGCAAGTAGGAGGACTCGGGATGGGATAGTGAGTACGGCTACTATTAAGGAGGAGGTTCTTCTATGATGGTCATGATGTCATGTTGGTTCTTCGGTGAGTACCCAGGATGTGAGGGTAGAGGAGGTGGATGTGGGTGTAGGTGTTGGGGTAGAGCAGACTGATGGAGCTCAGGCTGAGGGAGGCAGGGTGGCTGGTATGGGTGGTATCGATGATACCATTTATATTGGGGTATTTGCTGATATAGCACAACATATTAGCAATGACATTTTGGAGAGGCTAGCTACGAAGGACGTACAGGTATTGCATGATCAGATTCAATAGTTGGAGGCTATAATGGTGGAGATGAGGGTTGCTAATAAGATGATGTGTGGGACTACTTTGTTGGTGCACAATATTCCTCTACCTGATTATGGTAGGATTTTGGTGCAGTCTGGATCACAGTCATAGGTGTGGGCACCATCGCATCAGAGTCAGTTTAGTGCTGCTACGGTGGGATAGAGACGTACTAGGGCTAAGGTGCAGGATCAACCTATTGTGGATCTGATGCTAGGATTCAAATCAGAGTCGAGCTAGGCTACAAGGATGTGAGTGAGTCGTGAGGGCCACGAGGAGACTCCTAGTGGGAGTTAGGATATCTGTTGTTGATTGTAGCCTGCAAGCATTTTGTATTGATGATATATAATGATGGGCATGATCCCAGGTTGTAGCCTTCGAGCATTTTGTATGGATGATATATATATATATATATATATTCTATTTATTTTGACTATTATATATACATGTGTTATTTTTATGATTTGAAATGTGTTCTTGTTTATGTTTGCATGGATTAGCGTAACATAATTTGTAGATATGTTTGATGAATAGATATACATGTATGACATGGTTTAGATCTATTATCATGTTATGGTATAAATGGATTGTAGAGTAGTGTTATGATTGCATTTCCAATGCGATATGATGTGATATCAAATATGATTTCGTAATGAATGTATGTATAGTGATTGCGATACTATGATGCAATTTTGAAATGCATATGGGATGAATGCAATAAATGTAATTTGATATGAAATGCATGTAGGATGAATGTATAACTATAATGTGTATCAAATGTATCTGACATAGATGCATGTATGCATGTATGAACTTATTAAAATGCACCAAGGAAGCACTTGTATCATTGCATTTACCTGTATGGATGCTATCCATTCCATGATTTTAGGATCGATGGATAATGTAAGGCATGTGTAAAGGTTTTGACTAACATTGTTATGACAATCAAATCTCAAACCCTTAGCTATGCAAGTTTTGTGGCAACTTATAACATGATCGGGCTGGTTCAAAGTCTATCTTGGACCTATGTGTGTGAATGTGTAATGTTCATTTATCCATTTTGAGGGAGGTAGGATTAACCCGTTGTAGATGCTACCGTACTAGCTAGCTCATCCGTCCACAACAGTGATTTCTACAAAAGCAAGATGCTAATGTAAGAGATGTGTTGTCACCTGTAAAATTATTCCACTCGTAGGCGGGTTTTTGGAATTATACCATAGTGTTATGTTGAACCTAAGGACCAAAGGTGATAAGCATAACATGTGTGATATCAAGAGGAGTTTCCTTTTGTTTTCTGCCCCTATTGTAGTGTTGACCTATTTGATTGTGGTAGTGCTCTTTTCATTTATTTTTTTTTCTTTTTGCTCTTTTTGTATGGGTGATGAAGTTTGTTTTCTACCAAGTTATTTAATTTTGCTTATGCTTGATCCCTTTATTTATCCCTAGGTCATATGTTGACCATGCAGGCAATAGGATGAGTAGGGTATACCATTCGCTAGATGGTGATATCTACTCAAGATGTCCTCTTTCCTAGGCTCAAAATTGTTAATATGTAACCTGTTGTGAGCGATTCATTAGAGAAGTTGAACCAGCCTAAAAGACCATAAGAAGAATTTACAAGACTCAGTAGCTATAGGTGACACTTGATTGCCTAAACTACATAGTAGTCAAAATTAAACACGACACCTATGTATACCCTAATCCTGAAAAGGGGGAATGGACATCAAGATGGTGATGCTAACAAGTGCATGTATTATTCCTACTAAGGTGTATTTTGAGGGAGAATGTACAAACATGAATTAAAATTTTAACTATAAAGCATATGGATATGTGCAATGAATGTAACTGTAAGTGATGCAAGTGGAAGAATGCGATATTTACAAGAAGAAAGTTATGTTGTTTAGAAAGAGAATTTTAGAAGAACCTATTTACAAATAAGTGAAGTGTGTAATGATGACAAAAAGCACGATGCTATGATCATGGTTGCCCCAGCATGTGGGGTGTGTGTGTGTAGTAGATGTATAAGTTGTGAGCTATATAGGTGTATGTAATAGTTGCCAAGAAGAAGGACGATGTGAGAGTAGAATGTACAGGTGGAAGAAGTGAGAAGAAATAGGCATTGGTAACCAATCAAGGAAAAGGGATCACCAGAAGTTGACAATGATAGCAGAGAAGAAACGAATCAATGTATGTAAGAAGTAGAAGAATGAGATAGAATAAAATGAGTAACTAACACTACTGTCAGGCGAAATGACATAGATCTGGGGGGGCATGGGATGGTGAAGTGATGAAATGGCTAGAGTTGTGGCTAGAGCCATAGTTGGAAATGTTATGAATATAGTGGGTGGGCACTTTTAGGGTACTACGAGGTGGTAAAGTCTTGGGAGTGGTGCGGAACGAAGGACTGACAAGTTGGCTAAATGAAAAAGAGCGCTTTAGTGATGGGGTACACTCATCGTGCAGCATGTTGTGCACCAGGGTTTTGAATGATATGCACTCTTTGATATTGTGACCTGGCTGTTGATGGTAGATGCAAAATTGATTCTCATTGTAATTGTGTGGTTTAGGATGCGAGGGGTTAGTAGGTCAAATCTCAGGTAGGTCAATAAGACCCTCGTGCATGAGATGATGGAACATTTAGGAAAGGGGCATATATGGAATAGGCATAGGATAGACGTATGGCTCTGCTAGAGGTGAGCAAGGTCTGGGTGAAAGATGATCTAGTAATGGAGGCATGGGTTTGGGTTCTAGCATGGGTTGAGTCTGGGGTCAAGGAAGGGTTCTATGTGGTGGCGAGGATGGACGGGTCATGGAAGACTATCGTGGGTGAACATGGCAATGATAGTGGCTCATTTGCAACTCTAGAGCTTTGATACGGGATATGAGTTATTGTATCTTGTGGTGTGGTGGTGATGGTATTGGGGAAGGGGATGATCGAGATTCCAAGGTGAATGGAATAGCTCGATGCATGGTAGAAAAATGGTAGGGCTACGATGAGGAAGCAACAAAGTGAAATGATTGTGGTGATCATAAGATTGGTTTGGGCAGTAACCTGTGTAGTGGTGAAGGTGGTGTATTGAGGACCGATGACATAGGCGATGGCCCTAGGCGGTGATGTGAATGAGAAAGAGGGATGTTTACAGGACTAGCTTGAGTAGCTTGGGCCACACGGGCCTATAAAACCCATGCATAGGTAGACTCGTTGTTGGGAAGGAGAGGGGGTAGAAATGTAGGGCAAGGTTGAAGAGGTGTGTATTCCCTATTAGGTGGGTGGTAAGATCCTATGGGATGATTTGGATGACTTGGAGGTGAATAGTGATGTCTGAGATCATTAGATGGATGGGAGGATGATCCTTGTGCTTGTGGTTGGGTGGATTCCTCTTTATCATCAAAATAGGACATGGTGATTTGGTTGTCACCAGAGTGTGGTGAATAGGATGAACCTTTCTAGAAATGGGAATGATGTCGAGGTGAGGTGTGGTGACATGAATAGGATGAATGTGAGGAGTGTCTGGTATGAAGGGTGGCTGGTGGTCGAGCGAGATTGATTGGTGTAATAGGTATTTTTTGTGGTTGTAGATGTCTTGCGTGGTGGTAGGTGAGGCCGTTGTAGTGCTCTCCTACTGATGATGTGAGTCTTGCAAAAGAAAAAATAAATACCCCAAGCATAAAAATGGTAGAAAGGTAAAACGTACATGTATAGAGAAATAATAAAGTAGAAATAACAAATTCACATAGTGATGTACTTGATGATTTATTTCTAATACTATGATACTCGTGATGGTAACTTTGTTTATGAATCATGCATTGAAAGCACAAAGATGCAAGATGTTGATGGGTTCAGGAGCATTAAGGCCTTCAAGATTTTCCAAATGATATGGTCCTAAACCATATTTGTGTGTGATAATAAATGGACCCAACCAGTTTGGGGTAAATTTATCACGATGTTGGTGGGGTTGACTTGTGATTTTCTAGTTCTCCTTGAGAACCAAGTCATCAATTTGATATTCATGTTGATGTACGTTACTGTTGTAGGCACGGTGAAGGTGATCTTGATATACTCTTCTGTGCTTGATGGCATGGATGCAATTTTCATGGAGTGTTATTTGATCTAGACGAGCTTGGCAAGCTATCTTTAATGAAATATTTCATGGATATCCGTAAAGAGGGTATCTCCAAATCAAGAGGCATGATAGCCTCTGCCCCATAGACAAGTGAAAAAGGTGTTGCCCCAGTGGGAGTATGAATTCTAGTATGATATGGCCACAAGGCTAAGGGTATTTTATTATGCCAGTCCTGATGAGATAGCTTCGACCCACTTTGTAAAATATTATGTTGTTGTAATGATAAATTTATGATTGCTAGAGGATGCAGGTGTAATTTGTCCAATTAGATCCAAGCCCCATTGGGAGAAGGGCCACATGGACTGGATTGGTTGAAGTGCTTGGGATGGTAAATGTGTTACGTTGTCATGTTGTTGGTATTTGATGCAATGTTTGACATACTCATAGGAATATTGCTCTATTTTAGGCAAGTAGTAGCCCATACGGAGAATGCATTTGGTAATCACCATGCCACTAAAATGGCCACCACAAGTGTCATCATGGGTTTCTTGTACAACCCGCTATGATTCTTACGGTTCTAGGCAACACAAGATTATATCGTCATAGCTATGGTGGTAAAGGATGTCCCCCAGCAAGGTGTAGTGGATCGCTCTTTGTTTAAAGGTTTGGTGTTGGGCATGGGGCAAATCACATGGTAGGAAACCTAGTTTGATGTATTCCTTGATCTATGAGAACCATGGATCATGAGGTTCGATGTTTACCACATATACACCACCATCGTCTGTGGGAGGTGTGGGTGATATAGCAAATTGTGTAAGTGTATGAATGGATACAAATGTTGTGCTAGACATTGTATTTTGCTGGATAAAGGACCCTAAGGAGGCCATGGTGTATGCAAAATGGTTTGATGAGCACAAAACGGCTTCAAGGTAATACCATTCAAATTGGGATAGGAGATGTTTAGTGATATTCTTGTATTGTTGGAGAACTAAGCAATTGCATAGCCAAAGTTACATCACTTGATTGATAATAAAAAGTTAATCACCTATGATGTGGAGGCATTTTATGTGCATAGAGTGTGCTTGTTTCAGTCCCAGGATTAGGGCTTTGTATTCTACATTATTATTTGTACAAGGAAAATCAAGTTTGAATAAAAATGGGAGTGGTTCTCCTTTATGTGTAAATAAAACAATGCTTGTACCCCCAGCGTGGAGACACCTGGACCCATCAAAGAACATGGTGAGGTTAGCCATGAATTCCGGTTCAATGTACTCCTCATATTCGATTATGTGAAAGATAGAGTCATCAGGAATTTGGATGAGTAGGGGTTGATTGTTAGTTATAGGGACTTCAACCAGTTGGTCAACAATGACTTGCCCTTTGATAGACTTTTGAGATACGAATTCTAGGTCAAAATCAATTAGGAGCATAATCCATTTAGTTTTGCGAGAGTTGTGATAACTTTTGTTCATCATATACCATAGGGGATTATCTTGGGCTATGACAAAAGTTGTGTGGTTTAACATATAGTGTCTTATCTTCTAGGTGGTGAATAATACTGCTAGGTATAGCTTCTCCATGTACCCATATCTCATTTCGTAACTAACTAGCGTGCGACTGATGTAGTAAATAACCTACTTTTTATCGAGAGCGTTCTTTTGAGCTAGGAGTGTACCTAGTGCAAGCTCTATGGCTGAGATGTATAGAGTCAATGGTAATTGTGGGTGCAATGGTGACATGACCGGTGGAAACGTATGTTAAGTTTTGATAGCATCGAATGTAGCTTGAAATTTTTCATACCATTTAAAGTATACTCCTTTTTATAGGAGATGATTGAATGGTTGGCATTTATCTAACAATTGTGCTATAAATTTATGAATAGAGGTAATCTTGCCCTGGAGGTTGCGTAATTGATTTAAGGTGGTATAAGGAGGCATCTCGATGATGGCTTTCACTTTACTAGGATCTACTTCAATGCCTCATTGGGAGACAATGAATCCTAGTATTTTTCTAGATGTAACACCAAACACACACTTTTTTGGATTGAGGTCCACGTTGTGTTCTAGTATTCGATCAAAAATTTGGCAGAGATCTTCGAGATGATTAGCACATTTATTTGATTTGGATATGATGCCATCTACATATTCCTCCATATTTTTGTGCATTAGGTCATGAAATATGTAGGTCATGGCTCGTTGATAGGTTGCCCCAATGTTTTTAAGGCCAAAGGGCATGACCTTGTAGCAAAAAGTCCCCTAGGGTGTTGTGAAGGAAGTTTTGTGTTGATCAACTAGGTTGATCCGAATTTGATTGTATCAAAAAAATTCATCCATGAGGGAAATCATTTCATGACCTATGATGGAGTCAACGAGGGAATCAATGTTGGGTAAAGGGAAGTTGTCTTTGGTACAAGCTTTGTTTAGGTCACGAAATTTTGTGCATACACAAACGTCACTGGATGGTTTAGGGGCAGGGACCATGATGGATACCCACTTAGGATAGTCGATGGGTATTATGAAATCAACGTCTAGGAGCTTTTGAATCTCAAATTTTACTATCAATGCGATAGTTGGATGCATGCAGCGCATATTTTTTCTTACTGGTTTGGCATTGGAATATAGTATAAGATTATGCACTACGATAGCAGGGTCAAGTCCTAGCATGTCTTTGTAATACCATGCAAACACTTTTATATACTTACGTAGGAAGTTTGTGAAGGCGATGCACTCTTCGGGTGAGATGCTAGCAGCTAATTTGAGAATATATGGATTTTATGTATCATCATCGATGTCTACATCTATCATGTCCTCTATGAGCGTGCAAGATCCATCATGTAACTATTTAGGTATAGGGATGAGATTGAAGTCATAAATGGCCTCACTGAACTCGAATTCATCATCTATATAAATGCCCATGTGATGGACCTAAGGGGTTTGGGGTGACATGGATGAGGAGGGGGTATTTTTTGCCTACAAGACATGAGGAGAGATAAGAAAGTCTCTAGGTTCTAGTATGTGTGATATGTGTGCGAGATTGATAAAGTTTGGGTTTGGGGTATCGTCTCGAATTTGCTAGTGGCTGTAACAGAGGGGAGAACATAAATCTACCTCAACCATGTTAATCGATGTTGTAGGTGAAGTAGGTGGGGTAGAATCCGGTGATGGAGGTTGGATAGGTTATGCACATCCTAAGAGGCTCAAGGGAGGCCACAGGATGACTAGTGGTGAACGAGAATGAGAGGCTGCTCTCTATAACTATCTATGTATAGGTAGGAATACGGGCAAGCGTATCAATGGTGGTTTAGGCAGCACTGGGTCTAGATCTATAGGTGGTGGATCATGCGGGAGTGCATTTGAATATATTGGCGGTGTAGCCAAGATAAGGTAGCAAATTGTTCTACCAATATTTGAGCATCACAGAACAAAGGAGATATCGGGCATAGAATATTCTTGGAAGAAGTCATGGGGGATGGTGACGGTTGATGTGGTTGAAGGCGTATCTTCTAGCATGTCCATGTCAATGTACTCTTCCAAGGTGTGTGTTGGTCGAGGCGGATGCAAGGATAGATCTTGGATCTCATCTTCTAATGTATAAATGGTGGTTGGGCGGTAACCTAGACCATTTTTATTGGTAGGTGAGTGGATACAAGGGTTAATGGGTGTACATAGCCCTTGCTCACAACAACCTAACCCAAAACCATGACAATGAAAGCATTGTAGGTAACATAAGGCAAATTGATGGTTGTCTAGGTGTGTAATTGCATCACTAGAGGTAGATTATGGTGGTGAAGAAGTTGGTGAGGGGATTAAAGAGTCTACTCCTGCATACAAAAATTTAGTGTGGTTTTCGGGACTTCCTAATTGTATGACAGTTCCAATAGTCAATACCGAGGCTGAGGGATGGCCAAAATCTTGGGTATATTGGATAGGGGTGTCACATACGTGGGAATCACATACGTTATAGTCTCCTAGGCCATTTTTTATCATGAATATGGATATGCATGGTGTGGCATGCTCTGGCGAATGGGGTGGCATATCCAAGTCATATGAGGAAGGAGAAAGTTGGTATTTCCTAATTTTGGTAGATAAAGGGTGTGAAGGTTCATCCGAGCTGGGTTTTGGTTGTTTGGGTTCATGATGTTTGGTTTTTGTAGCTTGAAAAGGTTGTTTGTTCTGCATATGGGATGGTATCGATGCAGGTGCAAGGATGTGTGGAGATGTGAATATATCAAGTTTTGGTTGGAAGGGAAGAGGTGGTGTCTGCGATGTAGGAAGGATAGGGGCTTCCATATGCAAGGGTTAAGGAGGTAATGTAGTCAGTTGTGTGATGGGTGGCAATGGTGGTTGCAAAACCATAGGTGGAAATTAGAATAGTAGGGGTTTGGAGAATTGTGGAGGATATGAGAATGGCGACAGAGAAGGTATAGTATCATTTTTGGGTCCCCCATCATATGATGCTAATGGTGCAGATATCGAGGCTTATGTTGTTGATGAACACTAGGGTGTTGGGGTGGAAATTAGAGAGGATATTGATGCTCCTATTGATTGGTGAGAAGATATAAGGAATAATTGGGAATATGAGAATGCAGGCATAGGGGGAAGGTCTATGACATTACAAAACTTAAAGGACTCTCCATCGACTGGGACACAATAAACAAGTCTGTTGTGGACATACTTGAGGCAATGATGCAATGTGGATGGGACACACTGCATGTCTTTGATCTAAGGGTGACTAAGGAGAATATTGTATTGCATTTCTCCTTGAATTATGTGGAAGAGGATGGTGATCATACGGATGCCTACATGAATGGGCAGAACTACAGATCCTATGATAGGTCTCATGGAACCATAAAAGCATGTAGGTCTAGGGAAAGTGTGGTGAAATGCGCTAGAGGGAGGTGTAGGTGATGCAGGGCTATTGTTGATATGATATTGATGGATGAGCCTGTATCAATGAGTACCCGCTTGTAGGTAATATCATTTATATTAGCTTGTATATGGAGGGGAGGGTTCGATCCTTCACCAAAAAATATTGTTATCTCGTGGTCGTGAAAGCTAATTGAAGGTTGAAGGCATTGTGGGATGTTCCCTATGAAATTTACAAAACATTTGTGTCATGTTTCTCTAAGTCAATGGAATGTAGGATGTCATTCAACGCCTCACGATGGGGTTGATATTATTGTAGGAGGTCTAATATGGATAGCCACATGGAGGCATTGCGTATATAATGTTCACTTTCCATTTCTATAGAGTAATTGTGCTTTGTTGAATTTGGGAATTGGAATCAATTAGGGGTTTGGGACCCATTATTTATAGGCAAATGCAATGTGTAGGGGGGGGTTAGATAGACTAAACCTAGGTTTGATTCTAACTAGGGTTAGGTTAAGAAATTTTATGTGGCAACATCACATTCTAAGTAGGAAATATCCTATCCTCACACATGGGTGAGGAAGGATTAGTGCTAATCCTAATTAGGCCTTAAGCATGTTTAGTGGAGGATTAAAAGAAAACCCTAAGAAACCCTAAATTGGCACATGTGGGAGGATTTTATTAACACTAATTATGAATTAAGATTTAATTAATCCAATTTTGCTCTAAAAGGTGCTTAAGTGAAGTCAACATTAAATTAGAATTTGATAATTGAATTTTAATTGATTTTGCCAATTAATACCTCGTGGGGATGTCAAGTGAGTGTAAATGGGCTATGCATCACCTTGGGTTGTTTTTTGAAGGTATCTCAATGCATAAGATGTGGTTTTGAGGGATTATTAGGGTTTTGGACCTGAAAGCCATTTTTGGAAGTCTACACATTACTATGGTGAACTTATGGAAGTCTACACATGTCTACGCATGTCTACATGTGTCTACGCATGACTACACATGACTACGCATGTCTACGCATGACTACAATAGTCTAAAATAGCCTAGGGATATCTGGAATCACCTATAGATATGCATAAATAGCAATGTGTGACTTCTGGTTGTCTACACTCTCTAGCCTATTGCAATTCAAAGTGCACCATCTTCGATCTCACCAAACTCAAGAGTTTCTCATTAAGTGGCAAGACCCTCCAGAAGAAGATGCTACATGGGAACCTGAGAGTATATTCCAATATTTACTAGCTTTGGGGATAAAGCTTTCTGAGGGAGGGAGCCATGTAACGATTCCAATATAGTCTTGTTTGCTAAATATTTTTATCTCGAGCAATTGATTTAATTATATAGGTCTTGAGAATTAGGATTAGGTTATCATTGGTTTCATTTATAAATAGGAAGCATGTTTTATTAGTTTGTCATCATTGAGAAATATAATTGAAAATTTTTATAGATGCAAGAGAATTCACCCTCTCAAAGTGGCTATAAGACTTTGCCCTCTTGGAGTGGCTATAGATTTATTGGATTTTTTGGATTTATTCACCATTAATCTGAATTTGTTTACTGGTGCTTCACTAGTTTGAGTATTATATGTGCACATTGATATTTATTCTATTACTATTGCATATTGTTTACAACATTTAAATATTGTGGTGTTTGGTGAAAAACATTATATTATTGTGTGTTTCCTTACAAAAATCCCATAGCATAACCCAAGAGGGTCTATATCAGATGAGCTATACACAAAAATCCCACAATAAAACCCAATAGGAACTATATTGGAAAAGCTCTATAATAAAATCCCATAAAATAATTAGGAGGGTCAAAATAAAATGAGCTTTATACCAAAATCACATAGCTAAATCTAAGAGGGGCTAGATAAAATGAACTCTACAATAAAATCTCATAGTAAAACTTGGGAGGGACTAGACATAATGATATCTAAACAATAGCCCATAACTTATAATATTTTTTTCAACTACATCAAAACTATCAAAACTTTAATACATTCTAGTGCATGAGATATTGAGTTTATTTTGGAACATAAACATTGTAAAATACTCTGGTGCATCTCTATTGTGAATATTTTGACATAATTTGCTATATGTATTTTGTTGCACTCCTACTATAGACATTCTGGTGCACTTGTACCAATAAAATTACTTTGGAAACCTTTAAATACTATCATATATTACACCCTAATATCAAATATTTCCCTTTCCACTAGTTGATTTATGTTTGTATAAACAGTAACTGAGGGAATCCATATTTTATCTTCTTCATAAAGCATCCCCAATTCATTAACTAATATACTACTCCATTTCCTTCTACATGGGTCACTTCAAAATTTTATTATGAGTTCAATATCCTTATAGTATCTGCCATTGTATGTGACACCTGCCAAATCACCATAGCCCTCTAATTAATACAATTGATAATGTTAAGTAAATCTCCTTCCACTATCAACTTTCTCACTCTTAGTTATCCTGTTAATTTTTATCCAACCAATGTCGCTCTAGATTCTTCTTGATGACTTGTCACGGTGCTTAAAAACTCACTAACAACTATAATTAGAATCCCCCTACTATCCCTTATCACTATTCCACCCCTAGAATTACCAAGATTCCCTTTAGATGCCCTATAAAAATTTAGCTTTAGCCATCCCTCCCTAGGTGCCTACAATTTTACACTTTTTACTAGATCTACTTGGGGAGTATTATCCACCCCTACTGGTCTTAGATCCCATTGTTCACTTATCCATGCTTCTTCCACCGATTATAGTTTTTCCTTTCTACTTAAGTCTTTTACATTTTCCACCATAGAAGCTCATTTATTTTGACTATTTATGTATGTAGCTCTCTTTTATAGCTTAAATATTATTCTATTTTGCTCTAACCATACATCCTATGCATAGTGGAAAGGAATCAGATCCTATATCTAATTAAATCTAGAACTCTTAAAGGGATTTTACCATTGCTCAATTTTGCTTTAGCATGTTGTTTGAAATTACCCAGTTAATCCCCATCTCCTTGATTAATTATCTTGTCTCAAACAAGTTATTGGTCAGAAGGTGTAGTTCCAGATAGAACTTCTATTACTTGATTAATAAGGTCAAATATCTCTCAAGCCTATTGTGATTCAAAGTGCATCATCTTTGATGTCACCAAACTTAGGAGTTTCTCATTAAGTGGTAGGACCTTTCAAAATAAGATGCTACATGGGAATCTAAGAGTATATTCCAATATTTTCCAGCTTTGAGGACAAATATTTATGAGGGAGGAAGCCATGTAACAATTCCAATAGAGCCTTGTTGGATAAATATTTTTATCGTGAGTAATCGATTTAATTAGTTAGCTCTTGAGTATTAGGGTTAGGTTATCATTGGTTTCATTTATAAATAGGAAGCATATTTATTAGTTTGTCATCATCGAGGAATATAATTTAAAATGTGTATATATGTAAGAGACTTCACCCTCTCAAAGTGACTATGAGACTTTGGCCTCTTGAAGTGGTTGTATATTTTTTGGATTTGTCAAATTTGTTCACCATTAATTTGAATTGGTTTACTGGTGCTTCACTGGTTTGAGTATTATATTTTCACATTAATATTTATTCTATTACTAATGCACATTGTTTACAAAATTTAAATATTGTGCTGTTTGGTGAAAATAATTATATTATTGCATGTTTCCTTACTAAAATCCCATAGCATAACCCGGGAGGGTCTATGTCAGATGAGCTATGCAAAAAAATCTCACAACAAAACCCAAGAGGAACTAGATTGAACAAGCTCTATAATAAAATCCCATAACATAATCTAGGAGGGTCAAAATAAAATGAGCTTTATACAAAAATCCCATAGCTAATCCTAAGAGGGACTAGATAAAATGAACTCTACAATAAAATATCATAGTAAAACTTGGGAGGGACTAGAAATAATGATCTCTAAACAATAGTTCATAACTTATAATCCTTTTTTTCAACTACATAAAAACTATCAAAACTTTAATACATTCTAGTGCATGAGATCTTGAGTTTATTTTGGAACATAAACATTGTAAAATACTCTGGTGCATCTCTATTGTGAATATTCCGACATAATTTGCTCTATGTATTTTTTTGCACTCCTATAGAAATTGTGGTGCACTTGTACCAACAAAATTGCTTTAGAAACCTTTGAATACTATCATATATTACACCCTAATATCAAATATTTCACTTTTCACTAGTTTATTTATGCTTGGATGAATTGTAACTGAGGAAATCCATCTTTTATCTTCTTCATAAAGCATCCCCAATTAGTTAACTAATATACTACTCCATTTCTTTCTACATGGGTCACCTCAAAATTTTATAATGAGTTCAAGATCCTTAGAGTATCTGCTATTGGACTTGACACCTGCCAACTCACCATAGCCCTCTTATTAATACAATTGATAATATTAAGTGAAACTCCTTCTACTATCAACTTTCTCACTCCTAGTTATCCTGTTAATTTTGCTCCAACCAATGTCGCTCTAGATTATACTTGATGACTTGTCATGGTGCTTAAAAACTCACTAACAACTCTAATTAGGATTCCCCTACTATCCCTTATTACTATTCCACCCCTAGACTTACCAATATTTCCTTTATATGCCTAATCAAAATTGAGCTTTAGCGATCCCTCCCTAGGTGCCTACCATTTTACACTTTTTCTTGGATCTACTGGGGGATTATTCTCCACCCCTATTAGTATTAGATCCCATTTTTCACTTATCCATGCTTCCTCCAATGATTCTAGTTTTGCTTTCTACTTAAGGCTTTTACATTTTCCACCATAGAAACTCAGTTATTTTGACTATTTATGTATGTAGCTCTCTTTTCTAGCTTAAATATTATTTGATTTTGCTCTAACCATACACCACATTCATAGTGGAAAGGAATCATGTCCTATATTTAATTTAATATAGAACTCTTAAAGGGATTTTACCATTGCTCAATTTTTCTTTAGCATATTATTTGGTATTACCTGTTTAATCCCCATATCCTTGACTAATTATTTTGTCTCAAACAAGTTATTGGTCAGAAGGTGTAGTTCCATATAGAACTTCCATTACTTGATTAAAAAGATCGAATATCTCTCTAGCCTATTGCGATTCAAAGTACACCATATTCGATCTCACAAAACTTGGGAGTTTCTCATTAAGTGGCAGGACCTTCTAGAAGAAAATGCTACATGGGAACCTAAGAGTATCTTCCATATTTTCCAGCTTCGAGGACAAAGATTTTTGAGGGAGGGAGCCATGTAATTATTCCAATATAGCCTTGTTGGTTAAATATTTTTATCTCGAGCAATTTATTTAATTAGTCGACTCTTGAGAATTAGGGTTAGGTTATCATTGGTTTCATTTATAAATAGGAAGCATGTTTTATTAGTTTATCATCATTGAGAAATATAATTGAAAATGTATATAGATGCAAGAGACTTCACCCTCTAAAAGTGGCTGTGAGACTTTGCCCTCTCGAAGTGACTGTATATTTGTTGGATTTGTCAACCATTAATCTGAATTGGTTTACTGGTGCTGATGAGGCCTAAAAATGCCCCATTTTTGCACTATGGTTAACATATAAAAACTACCATATTATTAAATATACAAAGTTAAATTGCCAAATAGTTGATTAGAATATATTAATTATTAATTGTTTACATGATTTTATGTTAGAAATATTATACCCCTGTTTTGACTATTTTAAGCATTTTAAATGAGTATCATGTCAATTCTAGTGTTATAATACAAAAAAATACATTTTGATGGTATGGATAGATTCTTATTGTCGATAACTACAACTTTGCTTTTTGAAGCAAGTCAATCCGAGTTGTAGATAAAAATTTATGAAGGTTACATCATTCTGGAGCTCATGCCTTAGTTTTTTTCTAAGCTCTTAACAGGTGCAAATGTGCGTTAAGGGGAATATTGGCGGATCTATTGGGAATGATCCAAACTAGAAATTTTGGAAAAAATTTGTGTTAGAGGCCAACTTGACAGCAATGTTGGGAGCAATTCCTGAGGAGTTAATGGCTAAAAATTGAACTTGATGTAGTTCATACAACCAAGAATACGTGGGTATAATTTGGTGTACATTGGAGTTAGGAGGAAAATTTTATAATCACTCCAAAAGGGTAGCTAGGTATGTTTTGACTATTGTAAAAAAATAGGTGACAGTCCATACAAATTATAACCACCTCTCACTATGAAGGAAGGCATGAAATTTGTCAACTAAAGATGCAGGAAACGCTTGGAAACAATTGAGGTAGGATAGGAGTGAATCTTTCTCCACCTGACATCACTTCCACATGATCCAAATAGGAGCAACCAGTCATAAATGCTAAATTGCAAGAAATCTGGAAAATTCAGGATACAGTCATACAAATTCCAGCCAGCTGTCAATAAATGGCATGGCTTGGAATTTATCAATATTGGCATGCAAAAAAAATTGGATCATCTCTTGAGGAATAGGAAAGAGTTCCTATCTAGTCAAAACTACTTTATTAACCATTTTAATTGCATATGAGCATAAAATAGTTAAACTGTCAGATATTCCAGAGCAACTCCGAAATGAGTAGAGAAAGGACTAGTTTTGATCAAAATGATAAAAAAAACATCCAAAAATGTGGAAAATGGTGATATGAGGATGGATCCAGCTATATGAGGAGTTTTCTCACCCCTTCCAATGCATTTCTCCCAATGTATGACACACAACAAGGAAAATGGATATGCTGCAGCAGAATAGTTTCTTACATTTTAGGAAGACTTTTTCAGAACAGTTGCTAAATCCCTAAAATGAAGCAAAATAACGGATTGGCATATGTAATAGAATGTTATAAATAATAGGCTTCCATGTTGATTGACCCAAGTAGAGAATAAGGATAGGACTTGTGGTAATAAAGTAGATTTGTGGCAAATTGCAATTTTTAGCAGGTTTTCCTGCAAATATTGTAATGTTGCTTGAGACTAAATAAAGTGCAAGATTTCTTATTCATATTTTGTCCCATTAAATATTTGAGTGTTTAATTAGTTAAGAGAGAGTTTTTATGCCTTCTTTTGGAACAGGGGAGCAAGGACCACTTCCAGGTTTAGAAGAAGGCTTATTGGTGACAGGTTTTTCTGCAACTTTTGTTGCAGCAGATTAGCAGAGACTTGTCATATTTCATTTTCTGTTCATTAGCTAATAATGCATAGATATTTGTGATTTGTACCTAGGTTAATGAGAGTGAGTGTTAATTGATTCATAAATTTACAACATTTTTGAATTTCCCCTATTTCTAGCAGCTTATTTCTTGCTTTAATCCATTCTGTTGATCAATTGTTAGCCCGTGTGTTTCATTTTCTACTATTTCATATTCTTGTTATTATTTTCATTTTGCAAGAGTAAAATAGGTGACATTTCTACAAATTTAGTTAGATTTTAGTTTCCTGCAACTACCTTTTCTTGTCATTTATATTCTACAATAGTAAATAGGTTTCATTCTGCAAAAGTAATCAGGTTTTATTTTTTTGCAATCTTTCTATTCCTATAATTTTGATTCTACAAGAGTAATTAGAATTCAATTTCAGTTTAATGGATTAAAGTGACACCAAAACCCCCAAGGTTAACTTGTCCCACCAATAAAGCCTATTTTTTGAATGAGCTAATTTTCAATATACCTATATATCCTTTTGTATATAGCCTTGGACACCGCCCTGGATTGACAATTATAATGATTAAATGGTGTGATTGACGACACTCCTCAGGTGCTTCACTGGTTTGAGTATTATATTTGCACATTGATATTTATTCTATTACTACTGCATATTGCTTAAAACATTTAAATATTGTGGTGTTTGGTGAAAAACATTATATTATTATGTGTTTCCTTACAAAAATACCATAGCATAACCCAAGAGGGTGTAGATTAGATGAGCTATGCACAAAAAACCCACAAAAAAACCCAAGAGGAACTACATTGTACAAGATCTATAATAAAATACCATAACATAACCTAGGAGGATCAAAATAAAATGAGATTTATACCAAAAATTTCATAGCTAAACCTAACATGGACTAGATAAAATGAAGTCTACAATAAAATCTCATAGTGAAACTTGGGAGAGACTAGAACTAATGATATCTAAACAATAGCCCATAACTTATAATCCTTTTTTTCAACTACATCAAAACTATCAAAACTTTAATACATTCTAGTGCATGAGATCTTGAGTTTATTTTAGAACATAAACATTGTAAAATACTCTTGTGCATCTCTATTGTGAATATTTCGACATAATTTACTATATGTATTTTGTTGCACTCCTACTATAGATATTCTGGTGCACCTGTACCAACAAAATTGCTTTAGAAACCTTTAAATACTATCATATATTACACCCTAATATAAAATATTTCTCTTTCCACAAGTTGATTTATGTTTGGATGAATAGTAACTGAGGGAATCCATCTTTTGTCTTATTCATAAAGCATCCCCAATTAATTAACTAATCTACTACTCCATTTACTTCTACATGGGTCACTTCAAAATTTTATAATGATTTCAAGATCCTTAGAGTATCTTCTATTGTAATTGACATCCACCAACTCAGCATAGCCCTCTTATTAATACAATTGATAATATTAAGTGATTCTCCTTTCACTATCAACTTTCTCACTCCTAGTTATCCTGTTAATTTTGCTCCAACCAATGTTGCTCTAGATTCTACTTGATGACTTGCCATGGTGTTTAAAAAATTACTAACAACTCTAATTAGGATTCCCCTACTATTCCTTATACTATTCCACCCCTATACTTACCAAGAGTCCCTTTAGATGCCCTATCAAAATTGAGCTTTAGCCATCCTTCCCTAGGTGCCTACCATTTTACACTTTTTTTTTAATCTACTTGGGGAGTATTCTCCACCCCTACTGGTCTTAGATCCCATTGTTCACTTATCCATGCTTCCTCCACTAATTCTATTTTTTCCTTTATAATTAAGGCTTTTACATTTTCCACCATAGAAGCTCAGTTATTTTGACTATTTATGTACATAGCTCTATTTTCTAGCTTAAATATAATTCTATTTTGCTCTAACCATGCACCCCATGCATAGTGGAAAGGAATCAGATCCTATATCTAATTCAATCTACAACTCTTAAAGGGATTTTCCTATTGCTCATTTTTGCTTTAGCATATTATTTGACATTACACATTTAATCCCCATATCCTTGATTAATTATCTTATTTCAAATAGGTTATTGGTCAAAATTTATAGTTCCAGATAGAACTTCCATTACTTGATTAAGAAGGTAGAATATATCTCCAACCTTTTGTGATTCAAAGTGCACCATATTTGATCTCACCAAACTTAGGAGTTTCTCATTAAGTGATAGGACCTTCCAAAAGAAGATGCTACATGGGAACCTGAGAGTATCTTCCAATATTTTCCAGCTTTGAGGACAAAGTTTTATGAGGGAGGGAGCCATGTAATGATTCAAACATAGCCTTGTTGGCTAAATATTTTTATCTCGAACAATTGATTTAATTAATCGGCTCTTGAGTATTAGGGTTAGGTTATAATTTTTTTCATTTATAAATAGGAAGCATGTTTTATTATTTTGTCATCATTGAGGAATATAATTGAAAATGTGTATAGATGCAAGATACTTCACCCTCTCAAAGTGGCTATGAGACTTTTCCCTCTTGGAGTGGCTATAGATTTGTTGGATTTGTTCACCATTAATTTGAATTGGTTTACTGGTGCTTCACTAGTTTGAGCATTATATTTGCACATTGATATTTATTCTATTACTACTACACATTGTTTACAACATTTAAATATTGTGGTGTTTGGTGAAAAACATTATATTATTGCATTTTTCCTTACAAAAATTGAAGAACACAAGCTTATACTGAGAGAGGGGGTGAACAGTATAAGACCACTTTTTACTTTTCTTTCCAAATCAATATTATGCAATGTATCAATAGCAATATCAACAACAGTAATCAAAGCAATGCACAAATCACCACACACAATAGAGACACCAATTTAACGTGGTTCACCCAATGTGGGCTACTCCACGGAGAAAATATTTCACTAAAATTTTCTCAACAAATCTCTTGGGAATCCTTTCCCTATTACAATGTTTATGGACCTCTATCCAAAGGAGACACCAATCCCCTAATCAAGTTCATGGATCTCTATCCATAGGAGAACTCTTTCTCCTTAGCTCTGGTTGGTGATCTTCTAGAAGAACTGCTACCTCCACTACACTGGCTTATGGATCTCTATCCACTGAAGACTCTTGCCCTCACATAGAAGACCTGTCTTCACTGCCCTAGCTAATGGACCTCTATCCACTAGAGACTATTATCCTCTATACTCTATCACCTCCAAATCTTACTCTCAACTCTATCTCAAATATGCACTAAACATAGTCCTTTGATCTAGCACAAATATTCTCAATATCTATCCTCAAATATACACTAAACATAGTCCTTCGATCTAGCACAAATCTACTCAATATCTATCCTCAAATATACACTAAACATAGTCCTTCGATCTAGCACAAATATACTCAATATCTATCCTCAAATCTACACTAAACATAGTCCTTCGGTCTAGCACAAATATGCTCAATATCTATCCTCAAATATGCACTAAACACAATCCTTCGATCTAGCACAAATATGCTCAATATCTATCCTCAAGCCTTAACACAAAGCTTGACTCAATCACAAATCAACTCTACTAGATCTGCCCCAAACCTTAACCCAAGGTTTGAACAAATCAATCAATCAACTATACTCACAAGTCTTCTCAAAGACTTATCTCAAATCTACATTGTAAGCTTCCACAAAATCTCACACTAATCTATCCACAAGTCTTCACCAAGACTTACCTCAACTCTGCTCCACAAGTCCTCACTAGAACTTGTCCAATCTCTCAACAAGTCTTCCCAAGACTTACCTCAAATATACTCAACAAGTCCTAACTAGAACTTGTTCAATCTCACAGAAACATATAGAGAATTGTTAGAGACTCAATATGCTTCACACTCATCACAATTCTCAATCACTTTCAATCTCTTTCTCAAATCAAATTAGAATATAGAACAATTTGTTTCACAGAATTAGAACTATCACTTCAACACTTCCACTTGACTAGGCTCAATCAACTCCACTCAATCAATCACTCAATGAAATACTCCTTGCTTACAAACCCTAGTCCAAGCATATGAACACTCACTCAAATATTTCCAACAATGCTTATCAACCAATCTCACATAACAATGATACTCATGTTCTTTCACAAACCCTAATCATGCATATGAAGGTTCATTCAATATTTCCAACAATGCTTATCAAACAAGGTTTCTATCTTCAACATTTATTCCAGAAAAACCTTTAAGCATTAATACAAAACCAAACTCAACAATGCTTATCAAACAACCCTTTTCACTCCAACTTAGCATTCACAACATCCAACAATCACTCACAAGGAAGATGTGCCCATACCTTTTTGTTTGATGAAGAAGTGCCCTTAAAAACCTGTCTCAATCACAATTATTCTCTTTGCCAATTTTAAGGGTTAGGTAGTAAAAACCTTCTCAAAATTTAATCAATAATTTCCTCACAAATTATTTTCACCATTCACAACATGAGAACTCAATTAACCTTATTACTCCTTTCAAATATTAAACAAAATAAAACTTTATTTTGAAATAACATTCAAAACCATCTAATGCCTTATCACTCCATTCAATATTCTAATTACCCAAAAATCACAATATAAAAATCAACTTTCATAGCCCTTATATCTCCCTAAAAACCTTATGTCAAAACAACCTTAGGACAAAATTAAATTTGAAAAATTTAAATACCTTTTGCCCTTGGTGGGAATCGAACCCACGTTGCGCTTCCACCAGCGCCCTAGCCGTGGCTCCAACCACCGCGTGAGCTAGGCGCTCACCTTGGGAGCAAAGAGCACCATGTGCTCTATATCCTCCCCTCTTGGCGCCTAAACAAAAAATTTCATTGCTTCCTTTGGTGCCCAAGCAAAACACTCACGAACACTACCATCGAGATTCGATCATGGGTCCTCCCACTTACCAAAGCACTAAGTCACAACCATTTGCCACCAGGCCAACCCATCGGATGGATATGAGGCTTAGAGCCTCACCAAATTTATTCCTTCACTAGCGCACACAAGACAAAAATTTTATCTTCTTCCTCACAAAATCACATAAATCACATTAATCGTAGGCCTTTTAGAATTCAAACGAAGGTAAGATATTTACCACTAAGGCATATGGTATTTATACCATTATGCCACCATAGTTTTTAGACGTCGATGGAGGGATTTTATTTATGACATCGACACATTTATTTTTGCCTTGCAACCCTAACTTTAGGGTTAATTAAATTATATTATAATTTAATTAATAATAAAATTATTATAATTAACTTATAATTAATTTAATAACCATAGGGTTAATTAAATTAAATTACAAATTAATTTATAATGAAATTATTATAATTAATTTAATTTCCTTAGGTCTTTCCATTAGACCTTTAATATTATAATAAAATATTATAATATTATTTTTCTTGGGCCTTCTAACTTCTCCTGTAGACCTTATCTGATCACCTTCTTATTTCTGAAACTGACTCTTGAAGTCCTTCCTCTTGCACTGCTCACTGAAACTGACTTTTGACATCAATGACAACAAATCTTGCTCATATTTCCAACAATCTCCCCCTTTGTCATTGATGGCAACCCATTTTCCTTTTACCATTCCTTTTACCTTTTTATGTTCTGCTCCCCTTGACTGAATGCTCTCCCCTAACTCAAATCTCTCCCCCTTTGTCATCAATGGCAAAGGGTCACCTTTAGGGCTCGGGGCTAAGAATGAGACTCTTAGCTTAGCCCCTCCCCCACCTCCTCTTGAGGTGGTTAATTCTAGGGTGGGAGTATTTCTACTCCCAGCATGCACTGCTCTTTTCCTTTGTCCACTTTCCTCCTCATCTGATCCTTCTGATTCCTCTGACTATTTATGTTCTTGCTTGTCTCTAGAATTTTTGCTCTACACCACTTTGTTGTATGTCCATCATTATTGCACTTATAACACTTAATGTTATTATTCCTTGGAGGTGCAAATGTCTTGGGATTTCTCCTGGTGAAGCCATATCTATTCCTATCATGAACCCTACAATTCATTGCCTTGTGACCAAACTGATTACAAGAGTAGCAATACCCTTGAAATAGTTACCTATTTCTGAAGTTCCCATATTCCTATCTTTCATGTGTCCTGCACTGAGAAGCTTTGTGCCCAAACCTATGACATGAGAAGCATCATCCATTGAAATTACCTTGCCTTGACCCCATTGGTCTTTTAGTCTCTTTTACCCTATGTTGGTTCATGTTCCATCTATTCCTCATTTGTGCATTGTTCCTTTCCTTGCTAAACTTTCTATTGTCCAACTCATCCTCAGAAGTCTCACTTTCTCTTACACTCTCTTCTTCTGAAGTTTCTTCTTCTTCAAAACTTGAGGTTGACTCCTCTCCTTGTTTCTTTTGTACCTGTTCAAAACCAAGACCTATTTTGCTTGATGTAGGTTTTTGTGTCTTGATAATCTTATCCAAATTCTTTGAGCTTCTCCCAAACCTGTGTAACCTATCCTTAGACTCTTTTACTTCCTTCCTTAGTGAAGCTACTTCATGCTCCAACCTTTCACATTCTAAGACCTTTGCTTCTAACCTATCTTTGAACTTCCTTGTCTTAGCCATTGACTTATTTAGATCCTCTATAAGCTTTCCTTTCTCTTCATCACATTCTTGAAACTGAAGCTTAAGTTGGGAGTTTTGCTTTCTTACCTTCTTTAATGCATCAAGAGCATGAATAAGCTCTCCCTCAAGATCAACTTCTCCCTTCTCTGATTCTTCCTCTATTTTTTTACCTTTGAAAACATCTTCATTCTTTTCTGACTTGTCTTCTTTAGGATCACCTCCTTCTTCTTCTAGTGCCATAAGAAGATTCTCTTCTGGTCCTTCAAGTGTATCTTCATATTCATCATCACTGAAACTGAAACCACTCTTTGTACAACTATCCTCAAGATGACCAAAGTTACCACATCTAAAACATTTGAGGATTATTGGTGTTCTTTTCCTAACCACTTCTTTTTCTTTTTCCAGAAATAGAACTTCATCTCTATCATTATCTGAGGAACCATCATCACTATCAGTTGAGTACTTACTTGCCTTATCTGCATAGAAACTCTTCTTATGCCTCTGGAAAAACTTCTTCCCTTGTGTACCTTGTCCATCCCTATTTTTCTTTTGGTACCTATGCCTTTCTGCATCCCTGTTCTTATGATCATGTTTCTCATCACCACTGCTATTTCTAGCTTCTGGACAATCAGATGCATAGTGACCATATTTTCCACATTTAAAACATCTAACTGATTTTGTACCTTTATATTTTCTTGAGTCCTTGTTCCTTCTACCATAATTGGCTTCTTCATCACTGGATAGCTCATTGCTTGAATCTGACTTCTTACCCTTAGTCTTCTTAGTGGCTTTAAATGTTGCTTCTTTCTAGGGAATAGGTTCCTCTTTTATTCTTATCTCAAATGTTGTGAGAATGCCATGTAATTCATCTCTTGTCAAATGATCAATATCTTTTGACTCTTCTATAGCTGAAATATTTTCACTAAACCTTTTTGGAAGTGACCTTAGAATCTTATCACACACATCAAGTTCTGAAACTTCAAGCCCAAGTCCTTGCATGGAGCTAACAACCTCATCCACATGAAGTAGATATCCCGTAATATTTTCTTCATCCTTCATTTTTAGATCTTCAAATGCTCTCTTGAAATTTTGTAACTTTACCCTTTTGACCTTTTTATCTCCTTCATATATGCCTTGCAACTTATCCCAAATATCCTTTGCTGATTTGCAATGCATAATATTTATAAACTCTATTTCACGTAAGCCCTTTTGAATTGCATTCATTGCTCTTGAATTATAATGATGTAGAAGCTTACCATATTTATCTGTAGGTGGAGTTGTTGGTGGTGTGTATCCATTTTCAACTGCTTCCCATACTTCATTTCCAAGTGCCATTAGATGAAACTTCATCCTTGTGCTCCATAGTGTATAATTGTTCCCATCGAACAATGGTGCTGAATTTCCTGAGGATCCACTCTGAGAATCCATCTATGTTCTTGTAAGATTTTCCTTCAAGTTGTTAAACTCTTTCGAAGGAACCCGCTCTGATACCAATTGAAGAACACAAGCTTATACTGAGAGGGGGGTGAACAGTATAAGACCACTTTTTACTTTTCTTTCCAAATCAATATTATGCAATGTATCAATAGCAATATCAACAATAGTAATCAAAGCAATGCACAAATCACCACACACAATAGAGACACCAATTTAACGTGGTTCACCCAATGTGGGCTACTCCACGGAGAAAATATTTCACTAAAATTTTCTCAACAAATCTCTTGGGAATCCTTTCCCTATTACAATGTTTATGGACCTCTATCCAAAGGAGACACCAATCCCCTAATCAAGTTCATGGATCTCTATCCACAGGAGAACTCTTTCTCCTTAGCTCTAGTTGGTGATCTTCTAGAAGAACTGCTGCCTCCACTACACTGGCTTATGGATCTCTATCCACTGAAGACTCTTGCCCTCACATAGAAGACCTATCTTCACTACCCTAGCTAATGGACCTCTATCCACTAGAGACTATTATCCTCTATACTCTATCACCTCCAAATCTTACTCTCAGCTCTATCTCAAATCTACACTAAACATAATCCTTCGATCTAGCACAAATATACTCAATATCTATCCTCAAATCTACACTAAACATAGTCCTTCGATCTAGCACAAATATGCTCAATATCTATCCTCAAATATACACTAAACATAGTCCTTCGATCTAGCACAAATATGCTCAATATCTATCCTCAAATATACACTAAACATAGTCCTTCGATCTAGCACAAATATACTCAATATCTATCCTCAAATCTACACTAAACATAATCCTTCGATCTAGCACAAATCTCTCAATATCTATCCTCAAGCCTTAACACAAAGCTTGACTCAATCACAAATCAACTCTGCTAGATCTACCCCAAACCTTAACCCAAGGTTTGAACAAATCAATCAATCAACTCTGCTCACAAGTCTTCTCAAATACTTATCTCAAATCTACATTGTAAGCTTCCACAAAATCTCACACTAATCTATCCACAAGTCTTCACCAAGACTTACCTCAACTCTACTCCACAAGTCCTCACTAGAACTTGTCCAATCTTCTCAACAAGTCTTCCCAAGACTTACCTCAAATATTTACTCAACAAGTCCTAACTAAACTTTTTCAATCTCACAGAAACATATAGAGAATTGTTAGAGACTCAATATGCTTCACACTCATCACAATGCTCAACCACTTTCAATCTCTTTCTCAAATCAAATTAGAATATAGAACAATTTGTTTCACAAAATTAGAACTATCACTTCAACACTTCCACTTGACTAGGCTCAATCAACTCCACTCAATCAATCACTCAATGAAATACTCCTTGCTTACAAACCCTAGTCCAAGCATATGAACACTCACTCAAATATTTCCAACAATGCTTATCAACCAATCTCACATAACAATGATACTCATGTTCTTTCACAAACCCTAGTTCAAGATAGTTCACAACTTCACATAACAATGATACTCATGTTCTTGCACAAACCCTAATCATGCATATGAAGGTTCATTCAATATTTCCAACAATGCTTATCAAACAAGGTTTCTATCTTCAACCTTTATTCCAAAAAACCTTTAACAATCAAACTCAACAATGCTTACCAAACAATCCTTTTCACTCCAACTTAGCATTCACAACATCCAACAATCACTCACAAGAAAGATGTGCCCATACCTTTTTGTTTGATGAAGAAGTGCCCTTAAAAACCTGTCTCAATCACAATTATTCTCTTTGCCAATTTTAAGGGTTAGGTAGTAAAAACCTTCTCAGAATTTAATCAATAATTTCCTCACAAATTATTTTCACCATTCACAACATGAAAACTCAATTAACCTTATTACTCCTTTCAAATATTAAACAAAATAAAACTTTATTTTGAAATAACATTCAAAACCATCTAATGCCTTATCACTCCATTCAATATTCTAATCACCAAAAATCACAATATAAAAATCAACTTTCACAACCCTTATATCTCCCTAAAAACCTTATGTCAAAACAACCTTAGGAAAAAATTAAATTTGAAAAATTTAAATACCTTTTGCCCTTGGTGGGAATCGAACCCACGTTGCGCTTCCACCAGTGCCCTAGCCACGGCTCCAACCACCACGTGAGCTAGGCGCTCACCTTGGGAGCAAAGAGCACCACGTGCTCTATATCCTCCCCTCTTGGTGCCTAAACAAAAAATTTGCTGCTTCCTTTGGCGCCCAAACAAAACACTCACGAACACTACCATCGAGATTCGATCATGGGTCCTCCCACTTCCAAAGCCTTAGCTCACAACCGTTTGCCACCAGGCCAAGCCATCGGATGGATATGAGGCTTAGAGCCTCACCAAATTTATTCCTTCATTGGCGCACACAAGACAAAAATTTTGTCTTCTTCCTCGCACGAAATCGCATAAATCACATTAATCGTAGGCCTTTTAGAATTCGAATGAAGGTAAGATATTTGCCACTAAGGCATATGGTATTTATACCATTATGCCACCATAGTTTTTAGACATCGACGGAGGGATTTTATTTATGACATCGATGCATTTATTTTTGCCTTGCAACCCTAACTTTAGGGTTAATTAAATTATATTATAATTTAATTAATAATAAAATTATTATAATTAACTTATAATTAATTTAATAACCATAGGGTTAATTAAATTAAATTACAAATTAATTTATAATGAAATTATTATAATTAATTTAATTTCCTTAGGTCTTTCCATTAGACCTTTAATATTATAATAAAATATTATAATATTATTTTTCTTGGGCCTTCTAACTTCTCCTGTAGACCTTATCTGATCACCTTCTTATTTCTGAAACTGACTCTTGAAGTCCTTCCTCTTGCACTGCTCACTGAAACTGACTTTTGACATCAATGACAACAAATCTTGCTCATATTTCCAACAAAAATCCCATAGCATAACCCAAAATGGTGTAGATCAGATGAGCTATGCACAAAAATCCCATAACAAAACCCAAGAGGGACTAGATTGGACAAGCTCTATAATAAAATCCCATAACATAACCTAAGAGGGTCCAAATCAAATGAGCTCTACACCAAAATCCCATAGCTAAACCTAAGAGGGACTAGATTAGACGAGCTCTATAACAAAATATCCATAACAAAACCTAGGAGGGACTAGACCTAATTATCTCTACAACAATAGCCCATAACTAATATTCCTTTTATTTTAACTACATCAAAACTACCAAAACTTTAATACATTCTAGTGCATTAGATCTTTAGTTTATTTTGGCATATAAACACTGCAACATACTCTAGCACATCTCTATTGTGAATATTTTGGCATGATCTACTATATGTATTTTATTGCACTCCTACTATAGACATTCTGGTGCACTCCTACCAGTAAAATTGCTTCAGAAACCTTTTTTATATTATCATATATTACACCCTGATATCAAATATTTCCCTTTCCACTAGCTGATTTATGTTTGGATGAATAGTATCTAAGGGAATCCATATTTTGTCCTCTTCATAAAGAGCCCCCTAGTTAGCTAACCAATCTACTACCCCATTTCCTTCTCTAAATACATGGGCCACTTCAAAATTCTCCAATGAGTTCAGGATCCTTAGAGTATCTACTATTGTACTTGACACCCACCAACTCACCATAGCCCTCTTATTAAGACAATTGATAATGTTAAGTGAATCTCCCTCCACTATCAACTTTCTCACTCCTAGTTATCTTGCCAATTTTGCTCCAGCCAATGCTGCTCTAGCTTCTGCTTGATGACTTGTCATAGTGCCTAAATACTCACTAACAACTCCAATTAGGATTCCCTTACTATCCCTTATCACTGCTCCACCCCTAACCTTACCAAGATTCCCTTTAGATGCCCCATCAAAATTGAGCTTTAGCCATCCCTCCTTGGGTGGCTGCCATTTTACACTTCTTCTTGGATCTACTTGGGGATTATTCTCCACCCCTACTGGGCTTAGATCCCATTGTTCACTTATCCTTGCTTCCTCTACTAATTCTAGTTTTTCCTTTATCCTCAAGGCTTTCACATTTTCCACTATAGCAGCTCAAATATTCTAACTATTTATGTATGTAGCTCTCTTTTCCCCCTTAAATATTCTTCTATTTTACTCCAACCATACACCCCATGCATAGTGGAAAGGAATCAAGTCCCATATCTAATTCAATCTAGTACTCTTAAAGGGATTTTCCCACTGCTCAATCCACTCTACCATATTGTTTGGCATTACCCATTTAATCCCCATCTCCTTGATTAATTCTTGAAGTATCTTGAGGGAGTAGTTACACTCTAACATTATGTGTTTCACTATCTCTTCTTGTGCTTCACATAGGTAACACCTATTTGGAAATTGAAACCCTCTCTTATGCAAGTTATCTATTATAAGGATCTTGTTTTGTATAACCAACCATAGAAATATTGCTATCTTAGGTGTAGCCTTCCTTCCCCATAGTCTCCCCCATTGAAATCCCCCTTCTAGTTCTAATGTTAGTAACTCATAGGCTGATTTAACACTAAAGGAGCCTTCTTGAGTTGCTCCCCATACTATGGTGTCTTCCCCCATATTAACACTTACATGGTAGACCCTTAGTTTGGTTTTGAGTTTACTTAATGCTTCCACATTCTAGTTATTGCTCATAAGTTCCTTCCACCTTACCTCTCCATCTTCCTAGTCCATGTAATCACAAACCAAACTCCCATACCTTTGCTCTAGATCTTCTCAAACTTTGACTATCTCCTCATCCTTACTTAGTGGGTGGTTCTCCAACCATGCATCCTCCCAAAAGTGGACTGACCTTCCATTACCAATTTTCCATTGGACACCTTTCCATAGCACCTCTCTTCCCTTTAGTGTATGGTTCCATATAGAAGATCCATTATAAGGATCTAATGTGGTTATGAATCTTATTTCTTCTTGGTTGTCTAGGTACTTATTCTTTAGAATTCTAGCCCACAATGATTGACCTTCCTTCATTATCCTCCATCCTACTTTTGTAGCTAGGACCTTATTTATGTTTCTTATCCTCCTTAATCCCAATCCTCCTTTTGATTTTGGTCTACACACTTTCTCCCATGCAACAAGGGGGATTCTACTCTTCTCCTCAAATCCTAACCATAAAAATTTTTGTATACTTTCTACTATATTTGCAACTTTAGCTGGAATCTTAAACACAAATAAGAGATATACCAATATGGCTTGGAGAGTGCTCTTTAGCATTGAAGCTTACCTGCCTAACTTAATAAATTTCCTTTCCATCCTGCTAACTTGCATTGAAACTTATCTATCAATGTGTCCCAAACCTGATCTTTGCACAATCTAGTAAACATCGACATTCCCAAATATATAGATGGAAGGGATGAGATATTACATCCAAGTTCTTCTGCTATCCTTCTTTGTCGATTCTCTAAAGTGTTAATGAAGAACACTTTACTCTTTTCCATGTTGATCTATTGGTGGGATGCCTTTACATATAGATTAAGAATCCTCCTGAACTCCCTAGCTTCTACCACCAAAGGTTTCCCAAGCAGAATTGTGTCATCTACAAACTATTGGTGAGTGATACCCCTTATGGCTATAGAGGGTTTCAACCCATTTAATACTCTTGAATGTTGTGTTGCACCTATACATCTACCTAGAGCTTCTACCATAATTATAAAGAGGTAAGGTGATAGTGGATCCCCTTGCCTTAGACCCCTACTACTCCCAAAGAACCTTGCCAAAGAATTATTTAGAATGACTAAGAATCTTGGCCCTCCATAACAATTACTCACCCATCTTCTCCATCTCCTACTAAACCCAAACTTAGCAAGAACTTTGTCTAGGAAGCACCAAGAAACCCTATCATAAGCTTTGCTCATGTCTAACTTGAGCACCATTCCTTCCCTCTTACTAGTTTCCACCAAGTGCATAGTTTCATGAAGTGTAATGACTCCATCCAATATCTACCTTCCCTTCACAAAACCCCCTTGTTGTTCTACAATTATCTCTGGGAGGACATATTTCAGCCTTAATGCTATTACTTTAGATATGATCTTATAAATTGCATTACATAGGCTTATCAGTCTAAAGTCCTTAAACCCTTTCAACCCCTATTTCTTAGGAATTAGCACTAAAAAGGTGTTGTTATACTCTCTTAGCACTTTGCCTGAATGGTGAGATTCTCGGACTACTACTATTACATCCTCCTTCACTATATTCCAAAAGGCCTGAAAGAATCCTACCTAGAATCTATCTAGGCCTGGAGCTTTATCTTTTCCCAAGGAGAAGACCACTTTCTTCACCTCCTCTTCACTCACATCTTTCTCAAGATTTGCATTCATATCTCTTGTCATCAACATTGGGATATGTTGAAGTATATCCTCCATAGCTTCCTGGTCATCCTCCCTATCCTTCATTAGCAGTGAGCTGAAGAAGTCAACTACCCCTTGCCTGATCTGCTCTTCATCTTTGACTACTTCTCTATTCTCTTGTAGGATTTTAGTGATCCTTACAACACTTTTATGTTTTATGGTTGAGACATGAATTTTTTTGTGTTTCTATCTCCTTCCATAAGCCACTTATTCCTAGAATTTCTATCTCTAGTAAGTTTTCTCTCATGCCATTATAGTATGCAATTCCAACTAGATCTCCTTCTCTCTCATGTAGAGGACCTAGTCCATCCCACTTCTACTTACTTCCTCCTCAAGCAAGCTAAGTTCCTGCCTTAGGCTTTCCTTTTGTCTGAAGATATTTCCAAATACTAACTTGTTCCATATTTTCACTTCTCTCTTCACATATTTGAGTTTCCCAGCCAATATATGCATCTTAGATCCTTGGATCAGATGCCTCCACCATGTCTCCATTTATTCATAAATTTTTGGGTGCTGAAGCCACATATATTCAAATTTGAAAGGGCTTCTACTCTTCCTTACTTCCCAATTGCACCAAAATATCAAAGGATTATGGTCCAATCCCATCCTTGGCATTGGTACTAACATGTGCTCATAATTTTCCTCAAACCACTCCATAGATAGCAACACTCTATCCAATCTCACTTGGATCAAATTATCCCCTAATCTCCTATTTGTCCAAGTAAATGTATTGCCACTTAGTTCCACATCATAAAGGCTAGATTCTAATATAAAATTGCTGAAATCCTCCATGCTCTCTAAGAATCCCTTGGAACCCCCTTTCTTTTCTCTTGGCATTAAAGGGGTGTTGAAATCACCTGCCACTATCCATATTATTCCTCTAACCTACTGCCCCATCTACTCCATCTCCCTCCATAGTTCCTTTCTCACTCTACTCACATTTGGAGCATAAATGTTAGTGATAAGGAAGGCAAATTTTGAAGATTTAGAAGTGATAAAAACCATTAGATGATGCTCATTTTTTGAAATGAATTATCCTTCATAGAAATCATAATTCCATAATATTAATATTCCTCCTGAAGCCCCCCTAGCTTCCACCTGGCAACTATTGCCCTTCTTCCATATCCCTTTCTTGATATTCTCCCAATTTGCAACATTCAACTTTATTTCTTGCAATAAAACTATATCAGGTTGGTGATCCTTAATCATGGATCTCACCAACCTATGTTTGTTAGGGGTATTCATTCCCCTAACATTCCATGATATGATCCTCATTTCCTATTTATTTTGGTGGGATTTTACCACTTGAGTCTATGACTATCTATGTCCCCATGTTGATATCCTTCTTTGTTTTCTTTATGCACTTTTTCTTTAAAGTTGGCATGCCCACCTTCTTTACCCTCTCTACTCCCACATTTGGGATATTTTTTGCACTTCTTGTTAATATTAGATTTGGTACCTCTTATTTTCTTAATGTTTCTCATCAATGAATCTTCATTAAATGTATAGGAAACCACTTTTGGATCTTTTTCTTCCTGATCCACTAATTCACCCTTCATTTAGCAGTATTGAATCAAATTTTATAAAAACAAAAATCTAACTCAAATGCCCCTATATGGCTATACTGTGTATAAGTATTCCCATATTTATAAGTATGGTGTTGGTTAAGTACACGGTGTAGAGAATGAAAAAGGTACAACACTTAACCTACATTTTTTCTACCTTTAGTTTCTTGATATTTTCTCATAATTTATTTAAGAAAATGCGGATGCCATTATGCTTCTTCCCCCATACTACCATCTCATAGGCCATCTTTCCATTGACTATCATGATTGCATATACAACAATTGAAATAAACCCTCCAAGACAATACTTCAACCATAATATTTTCTCCCAATGGTGTGATACCATCCACTTCTAAGTCCCTCAAATTTGTTATAGTGTTCTTCTTTACCTTGATTCTTTATTTTCAAATAAATTCAAAGGTCTAATAAGGTTCTATCAAATATATTTGCATATTTCCAACAAATTGTATTTATCCTTTATTATAATTATAATTATTCATGATAAATATTAACCTTCTTTGTTTTAAATATTTTTAATGTGTATGAAATTTGTTAGGATTCCTTCGTACCATCTAGCTTCAAAGATGGTTTTTTAAATATTTAACATTATATCATTTTATAAATTTAAAGCCTTAATAATTACCTTCTCAATTTAGCTAAAACAAAATACTAAAATAGTTCAAATAATATATTATATTTAAAAGAGTTGTAAGCTTACTACAGTGGTACGTGCTTTGGTCTCTCTTTGATAGGTCCAAGGTTCAAACCCCACTCAGCATGAGGGGACTGAGACTCCTCATAAAAGCTTATGTAAACTCATTGAAAACAATAATTTTATGTTGCAATCTTGCCACAATAGTAAATTTCTTAGGTTTTCATTAATGTGTCCCAAATTCAAACCCCACTCAGTACAAGGGGACCAATATCCCTCATAAAAACCCATGTAAATTTAATTATTTTATGCTACAAGCTTACTAGATTGGTAAGGGATTTGACCTCTCTTTGAGAGGACTAAGGTTCAAACCACACTGAGTATGAGGGGACTAGAATGTAAGCTTACTTTAGTGGTAAGGGTTTTATCCTCTCTTGGAGAGGTCTCGAGTTAAAACCCCATTGAGTATGAGGGGGTTGAGGATCGAAACCCCTCAAAAACCTATGTAAACTCATTGAAAAAATATATTATATTTAAAATATACTTCCATTCAACATATAAATATAAATGATGATTCCTAAAATTTAACACCTTATTTATATTTGTTTGTCACTTAGAAATTCAATATCATTATAAATTTAAATATTTTTTAATATTCAAATTTATTTATGATATAATGATGTTCTTTATATGGTTTCATTTCTTGTGATATTTTCCTATGGATTGAGACGAAGATATGAGACCCAAGATCTAGGTGAAGTAAGCAAGTTACAATAGCAATTGCATAAGCAAAATGATTAGCTATTCTAGTTAAGAAGACAAACACTTGTCATGACCCTCCCTTGGAAAACATTTCTATATGATGGACTCATGGATAAATATGTTATTTTTTATGGATAAATATGCTATGATAAATATGCATTTCTTTTTTCCTTGCAACCCTAACTATAGTTTAGTGTAAATTAAATTATATTATAATTTAAATTATTAATAAAATTATTATACTTTTTTTTTTTTGGTAAGTAGATTAATTTATATACAAAATAGGTTTTTTAAGAGGATCCCAAAACCTTATAACAAGAGAGGTTGTAGCCTTTACCATTAGAGAGATCCCTTTGGGCTAATACATTAGGTACCATATGAAGGTTTCCCAAAAAAACAAAAAAACACAGTGATGCCCGTTAGGGCTACATCAACCCCTCCCAATGGAGGTAAAAAAATAGCTGAAAAACCATACAAAACACATAACCATCCATTATATAGATAGCTTCCACTAGACGACAAAAAGGAAACCGTACCAAGAAAATTCCTTACATGTCCAGATCCTCCTGATCCTCCTGGGTCTCATGCCCCTTGAAGCGCTTGAGGATCCTCACCATTGCAATTGTAGAGGAGAGGATGGTGGCCATCATGTCTAATAGAAACTAGGGAAACAACCCCTCGGCTTCACTGTCAGTGTCAGAGTTGATTTGTTGCAGCAGGGTCCCTTTCTCCTTCTTCACCTTCTTAAGCAGAAGAGATGATCGATATGGGGTTGAGGCATCAGTCTGCCCTCTCTTGGATGGCTTGTTATGGGAAACTCTTTGGAGGGATGCAATATTGGCCATTTTAGGGGGGCTATTACGGATAGGGCTAGAAGTCCCATCCTCTTAGACAAAACCAGGACTACCCAGGGCTTGGGTAGCAATAGGAAGGACCACCTGGGGTAGAGGACGATTCATAGCGACATGGCAAAAGATGACACTCATTAACCCCTGGTGGATGGGAGGGTAAGACGATTTCTTGCTCTTTTTGATAGTGAGGCCAAGGGAGTAGACAAGATAATCGAGAATACATACCTACTTGGCATCCCTCAGGTGGTTTACAAAACTAATGTGGAAACTACGGAGAGGCTTGTTGGGATCATCATAAGTAAAATATTGAATTATGGGGATGATGGCAAGATTCCAAGGTTCAGGGAGGGTCGAGCGAAGGAGGGCCAACTTATCCCACCCAAGGTTTCATCCTTTGTTAGGAAATTGCTCCAATTCTTCTTCCCAATTGTGATGATCATTCCGAATGTTACGACCTACCACCGGTAACCCAGTGATCTCACTCATAAGCTCAATGGAGATTTTAAAATTTAGCCCCCTCACCACAACCTCACCCCGGTTCCAAGAGTTCACAAAGGTATGGTTGACATCCTCTTCAGGTCCTTGGAATTTTTGGAGGAAAGGGAGCATACCCTTGGCCTTCATAAACATCATGGCTTCATCACATAGGGAAAGATCAACCGGCTCGACATAAGGAGATGCCATGAATTCAGGACAAACACACATGCCAGGAGGGAAGCCAAACGACTCTGCACCACACTCCAGGGGATACCTTACACCAAAAGACAAGGATCACCCAAACACCACTAGATTAAATAGATTTTCTTTGGATATGAGCCTCACATGAATGCAGAGAGAGCAATCATTACCAAAGATAGCGTTAGATCCAGAATGGTGGCAAATATTGATGTTGAGGTGGACACGCAACCTCTGAAGGTGCCACGTGTTGCCGAAGGTAGTGGCACCTTTGGTAGTTATGTCTAGAGAGGTGGGTCATAGCATCCTCTCGATGTGCCCGAGAGAGGGCCAATGGTGATCTTTGCTTGGGCATGCCAGGCCCATCCAAATCTCAATAGATGGGATGAACAAAACATCCACCTATCTTCGACCTTTGCCAGGCATGAGGGATAGGACCGGAGATCTACTAGACCACCTTTCGAGGGACTTTGGGAAAATATCATTCCTGTCATACCTGCCATGAACCATCATGATGGGTGTGCCAATTGGATCCTATGGTGCAGGTTTCGTGGCTCTCCCTGAGCCCGACCACCTAGGCCTGGTCCTTACATCATGCTTATGTGGAGACATTAATAATATCCTAGCTGGCAATCTTCTCAATGTCCACTAGAAAAATCTGATGCCACACCACAAGACATGTGGACTTTAAACCTTTGTTTGCTAAGTGGTCACCTAGACCATTGCCTTCCCTATAGGTATGCTTAAACTGAACCTAGTTCCTCCGACGAAGGATGCTTCTGGCTTGAGTGATGATATTGTAAACCTTCCACATCGGAACCTTGGAAGTTGTCATGTAGTTCATAATGTTCAAAGAGTCCCCTTCAAAAACTAAGGGATGAGGATCCTCCGTCATGAGCTTAAGTCCTCTCATCAATCCTCTAGCCTCTGCAACATGATTGGTTTGATGCCCTAAGTTTTCATAGAAATCCATTACAAGATTTCCATTGTGATCTCAAACTGACCCACCCGCAGTAGCCACTCCTGGGTTGTCATGAGATGCCACATCAAAATTTAGCTTCAACCACCCGTGAGGAGGCCTGACCCACCTGACATCCTTCCTGGAAACCTGCAGATCCTCCCACTCCTTACTCTCCTTGGATAACTTAAAGTATTTGAACAAACCTTCTTCAAACACATGTTTAGGCCAAGGGCTAGGGATAAGCTTGGTATTCTCAATGGCAAAGGTGATGGCCCTATGAGCAACTGAGGGAGGATCCCTGGGGGTGACCAAAGATCCAACCATTGCGTTCTAACCATACTTGCCACAAAAAGTGGTGGAGGCAAGCATTCCATAGGAAACAGAGCTTGGGGTTTTTAAAAGGATTGCCCCATTGGAAGAAAGCCTCCTTGATGGTCTTGGGGGAAACCCATTGGATCTAAAATGCAGATAGGATGGTGCCAAGGACTAACCTAGTGTAGCCATATTTTAGGAAGAGATGGTCAGAGGACTCATAGGAAGACTCGCACAAGTAGCATCTATTGGCTAAAGAAAACACCCTCTTGTGAAGATTGTCAATAGTGAGGGATTTGTTCTAAAAAGCAATCCAACAAAAGAAATTTACCTTTGGGATAACTCCTTTCCTCCAGATCAATTTGTAAGGAAATTTTAAAATTGGTCCTTTGCACTAAAGCCCAAAGGTAGTTTTGACAGAGAAAACCCCAACATCGGTCCCCCTCCATATCAATCTGTCTGGTACTCTACTTGTGGGTATGATGATGTCCTTGAGGATTGAGGATAGGAAGCTGGCCTCTGACTCTAGCCCTTATGTATTGATGATTTTCCACTACAAGGAGTTGTTTCTCCAATCAATGAAATTGGCCACCTTCTACCCAAAATTGTTATCAAGGAAACTTTTAAGTTGAGCCAACCTGATATGTTCTGATATAGGATCCTCTAGGGCCCACCTATCCTTCCAAAAGTCTATACTTTGACCATCCCCAAGGATCCACCTGATGCCATTTTGGATCAACTATCTGGATTTACCAACGGCTTTCCAAAAATCTGACCCCTCGATGGGAATTCCACCCTCAAGAAGGGGAGTGTTGTTGAGGTATTTCCTCCTGAAAATCCTAACCCATTTGATCGGTTCTTTGACTATGATCCTCCAGGTGTGCTTGGAAATGAGTGCAAGGTTCATCATGGCCATTATTATAAGCCCTAACCCATCTTTCTTTTTGCTTCTACACACTTTGTCCTAGGCTACCAGAGGGATCCTGGATTTATCTTCATTTCCTGACCAAAGGAAATTCCGTTGAGCCTGCTTGATCTTGAGAAGAACCGAGGCAGACACTCTGAAAATAGACATGAAGAAAGTCAGAATCCCTTGGAAAGAAGCCATGGTAAGGGTTGCCTTGGTAGCTTGGGATAGGAACTTGCCTTTCCATAACACCAATTTTTTATGGATCTTCTCAATTACCATATTCCACATCCCTTCCTTTGCACACCCGCAAAAAAGTGGGAGGCCAAGATAGGTGGTGGTAAGGTAATCAATTGAGCAGCCTAGGATCCTTGCAATTTGGACTTGACGCCTAGCCAGGGTGTTGATGAAAAATATCTTTCTTTTGATGTAATTTACTTTTTGGCCGATAACATTCTCATAGAGACCAAGGATTCCTTTGATGGATTTAGATTGAGCTACTGATGCAATGGTGGACAGAAGTGTGTCATCCACAAACTACTAATGGGTGATTGCATCACCCTCGGAGATAGGGAGGATCCACATCACCTTATTTCGATGTTGGCCATCCTTGAGAACTCTTCCCAATGCTTTTGCAAGGATAATGAAAAGGATGGGGGATAGAGGATCCTCTTGGTGTAAACCTCTTGAAATTTGAAAGAACCCGGTGGGGGAGCCATTGACTAGAATTGAGAATCAGGGAGAGGAAATGCAACCCTAGATGAGATCGACCCACAAAGGGTGGAAGTCAAACTTGAGAAGGATTTTTTGAAGAAAGCATCTGTCAACCCTATCAAAGGCTTTATTCATATCCAACTTAAGAAACATGGCAGCCTTCTTATACATTGAGGTTGAATGCAAGGTTTCATGGATCGAGATGACCCCATCCAGGATGTTCCTCCATTTAACAGAGTTGCCTTGGGATTGGTCAATGATGAGGGGAAGAATGGCCTTCAGCCTATTTGCCATAACCTTGGTCAAAACTTTGTAGATGACATTGCATAGGCTGATGGGCCTATAATCAGAGATGGATTTGCAAGTAGAGACTTTCGAGATGAGGGCCAAGAAAGTGGAATTGAAACTACGAGGGACGACTTTGGTTTCCTAAATTTCTCTAATAGCCTTACAAACATCAATCTCCACCACATCCCACATAGTTTGGAAGAACCTTGGTGAGAAACCATCCGGTCCAGGGGCTTTATCAGGTTGCATTGAAAACAAGGCCTCTTTAACTTTTTCATGGGTGAAGGGATCCACCAGTCTGGATTTCAAGTCCCGAGGAACGATGCTAGGGATATTAGCAAGGAGATTATCTTGAGCTTGAATGTCATCCTCTGAGGCACTTCCCAAGAGGTTATGGAAGAAAGACACTGCTTAGATCCTGATCTCTACAATGTCAGTGGACATTGATTCGTTGTTGTACATGATCTCCCTGATCTTATTGGATGCCCTGTGCCACATGGTGGAGGCATGAAATAACCTTGTATTGGCATCACCTTCCTTGAACCATAAGTATCTTGACTTCTACCTCCAGAAAGTTTCCTCTCTAGCCAAGATATTATGGAATTCTGCTAGGAGGTTTCTTTCCTCCTCCCTAGTTGGGCTATTGTGGTCCCCTACTTCGATTCTCCTTTCTATGTCCTGAATTTTCTTAGTAATAACTTTCTTGTTGGTAAAAATTTTGCCAAAGACATTCCTATTCTAGATTTTCAGGTTTTCTTTGACCATCTTCAACTTCTAAGCCAGCTGAGAAGTGGTAAACCCCCTGAAACTTTGATGCCACCAAGAGGACACTTGATTTTTGAATCCTTGTGTTGGGTCCACATGTATTTGAAATGAAAAGGAGTTTTAAAGGAGGGAGACCTACCAGATTCAAGGAGGATGGGATTGTGGTCTGATCCAATCTGAGGTAAGGCCAGTAGAGTGGCATCGCCAAACCATGGGATAACTTCTTGAGAAGTTAGGAACCTATCCAACTTGACTTGGATGAGTCTGCTATAAATCCTCATGTTGCTCCAAGTAAAAGAGGATCCTTTGAGCTGAACATCCATGAGCTCATTGGTATTGAAAAACCCTCTGAAGTCCTCCATGCTTCTGCTATAAGAATCGTTGCCTCCTATCTTTTCAAATGGATGCAAAGGACTATTAAAGTCCCCTACTAATATCCAAGGAAAGGTGTTAAAGTTGGTTCTCATTTGAGTTACTATTTCCCACATCGTGGAATGCTCACTGGGTGAGTTTGGGGCATAAATATTTGATAGAATCCAAGACTGCTTGCTGGTCTTGGAGAGAAACAAAATATTTAGGATCCTATTCGATGATGACAAAAGCCTTCCTTCGACCAGGGTAGGATCCCATAGACACATAATCCCCCTCGACATGCCTTGAGCAGGACTGAAAAGGCAGTATCCACTGGCCCAAATGGCCTTGGCAGCCTTTCGAGAGTAGAATTCATTGATTTTAGTTTCTTGCATTATGAATATGGAAGGATTAATCCTTTTCCTTAGGATAGCCACCAACCTCTGCTTGGCTGCATCATTTAGGCCCCTCACATTCCATGATAGAACCTTCATCTCAAGGGTTTGGGGTTTTTTCCTACCTCCCTTCACCAGCTAGAATGGGGGTTTTGTTCCTTGCTTATCATTGTCAGACTCGTTGGAAAAAAACATTGACTGGGTCCCATTTGCGATATCCTCCACTATTTCCTTATTTCTTTTCTCATTGTCAGAGGGTCTCCCTCTTTTCCTTTCACTACCATACTCTATTGCTTGTTTCCTACTCCTGGTGTTCCTGGGGCTGATCCTTCTCGAGAGAGAAAGGTATTATTTTTCATCTGAAGGAGAAGGGGGTGCCTCTCCCCTATTCAATCAAATTGGGGATTTTTCATTGCTCACCACTAGGTGTTCATCCGAATGAGAATTTGGACATACCATTTTGGGAGGGGTTTGTACTTGGGCCACTGGATCCTCTATGGTGGGACTGATGAGAAACAAAAAATTTAGGAGCACCTTCTACTCCTTTTGGCTTGGCAAGGATCCTTCTCCTTGCTCACTGGTTTTCTTGCCTTATTCTACAGTGGCACTCTAGCCAACCTCCTAAGGTGCTCGGTGAGCAAGATTACGCATGATGTGTTTTGGCCCTACCAGCGGTTCCTTATTGAGAGGGGGGATGCCCTGGTTCCTCTGCATGCCCTTGGTGGAACCTGTCACCTTTTAGTTCTAGGTCCTCAAACTAGGGCACTGATTCGGTAGATGACCTTGGGTGCAACAGTGAGTACAAAAGGTAGGCTTATTTTCATACTCGATGGGCTACCTCCTGATCATATGGGATCCTCTGTACAAATTGATGAAGGAAGGTAGCTCTGTCTCCAAGTTAATGGAGACACATAAGCGGGCATGGACCATCCTAGATCAGACTTTGGTGGAGAGATCGATGGCAATGAACTCACCTATGGAGCGGGCTATCCCTCGAATGACATCCTCATGCCAGAACTAGAAAGGGAGGTTTGGCAACCAAACCCATAGAGGAGCTATGTTTATGTTTTGAGTTTTGGGGTTAAAATCATCCCCCCACTTTCAGATAAAGAGGTTCCTATGTCTAAGGAACTAGGGTCCCCCAGCTAAGATGTTGCAGTAGTACTCTTGAGTATTGAGTTTGATGGCAAAGAACCCTTGAGAGAGAGCAAATATTTCCATGTTTCCACTAGTTTTCCACTCGAAAAACACCCATTTACAAATGGTCTCCATGTCTAGTCTCCCTCCAACAAACTTGCCAACTAGAGTGAAACGCTCAAGCTCCATGTAGCTATCCATTAGGTCTTCCGAGATAACTAGGTCTGTTCCACAAGGAAGTAGTTCCCGGGAGGGTTGCTTTGTTGATGATCCTGGCCTCAGGACCTGAGCAAAGGACCCTTTTTGGTTTAGGTTAAGCCTGCCCTTCTGTCCATCCTTGTCATGAGGGTCTTTTCCACTCCTATCCAACCCGTTCTCCTGGATCCCTGATGCATCAGCCACTACCCCATCAACCGCGTCAATGGTTCCTCCTGGACACTTTCCTAACCATCCTGCATCCTTTCTGCCATATCCTCCCTGTTGCTCTCCATCCGCTACTCGATCGCTACCTTTCCTACTCTCCATCCTCCCAAAAACTCAAAATCCTTGGCACCTGTTACTTTAGATTGAGATCTTCAACTGCATAATTTCTTGAGCTCTTTGGATTGGTGGTATTTTTCAAGGACATACTATATATGGAGGGATGTCTCATCATGTCAAATTATTATAATTTAATTAATAATAAAATTATTATAATTAACTTATAATTAATTTAATAACAATAAGGTTAATTAAATTAAATTACAAATTAATTTCTAATGGAATCATTATAATTAATTTAATTTCCTTAGGTATTTCCATTAGACATTTAATATTATAATAAAATATTATAATATTATTTTTCTTGGTCCTTCTAACTTCTCTTGTAGACCTTATTTGATCACCTTCTTATTTTTGAAACTGAATCTTGAAGTCCTTCCTCTTGCACTACTCACTGAAACTAACTTTTGACATCAATGACAACAAATATTGCTCATATTTCCAACAAAAATCCCATATCATAACCCAAGAGGGTGTAGATTAGATGAGCTATGCACAAAAAGCCCGCAACAAAACCCAAGAGGAACTAGATTGGACAAGATCTATAATAATATCCCATAACATAACCTAGGAGGGTCAAAATAAAATGATATTTATACCAAAATCCCATAGCTAAACCTAAGAGGGACTAGATAAAATGAACTCCATAATAAAATCTCTTATTAAAACTTGGGAGGGACTAGACCTAATGATCTCTAAACAATAGCCCATAACTTATAATCTTTTTTTTCAACTACATCAAAACTATCAAAACTTTAATACATTCTAGTGCATGATATCTTGAGTTTATTTTGGAACCTAAAAATTGTAAAATACTCTGGTGCATCTCTTTTGTGAATATTTAGACATAATTTGCTATATGTATTTTGTTGCACTCCTACTATAGACAATCTGGTACACTTGTACCAATAAAATTGCTTTAGAAACCTTTAAATATTATCATATATTACACCCTAATATCAAATATTTCCCTTTCCACTAGTTGATTTATGTTTGTATGAACGGTAACTAATGGAATCCATATTTTGTCTTCTTCATAAAGCATTCCCAATTAATTAACTAATCTACTACTCCATTTCCTTCTACATGGGTCACTTCAAAATTTTATAATGAGTTCAAGATCCTTAGAGTATCTACTATTGTACTTGACACCTGCAAACTCACCATAGCCCTCTTATTAATACAATTGATAATATTAAGTGAATTCCACTATCAAAATTCTCACTCCTAGTTATCCTATTAATTTTGATCCAACCAATGCTGCTCTAGATTATGCTTAATGACTTGTCATGGTGCTTAAAAACTCATGAACAACTCTAATTATTATTCCCCTACTATCCCTTATCACTATTCCACCCCTAGACTTACCAAGATTCCCTTTAGATGCCATATCAAACTTCAGCTTTAGCTATCCCTCCCTGGGTGTCTACCATTTTACACTTTTTCTTGGATCTACTTAGGGATTATTCTCCATCCCTACTAGTCTTAGATCCCATTGTTCACTTATCCATGCTTCCTCCAATGATTCTAGTTTTTCCTTTCTACTTAAGGGTTTTACATATTCCACCATAGAAGCTCAGTTATTTTAACTATTTATGTATGTAGCTCTCTTTTCTAGCTTAAATATTATTCTATTTTGCTCTAACCATACACCCCATACATAGTGTAATTGAATACGGTCCTATATCTAATTCAATCTAGAAATCTTAAAGGGATTTTTATATTGCTCAATTTTGCTTTAGCATATTGTTTGACATTACCCATTTTATACCTATCTCCTTGATTAATTATTGAAGTATCTTGAGGGAGTAGTTACACTCTAACATTATGTGTTTTACTATCTCTTCTTGTGCTTCACATAGCTAACTCCTATTTCAAAATTGAAATCCTCTCTTATGTAAGACATCTATTATAAGGATCTTATTTTGTATATCCATCCATAAAAACATTGCTATCATAGGTGTAGCCTTCCTTCCCCACTATCTTCCCCATTGAAATCTCCCTTCTAGTTCTAATGTTAGTAACTCATAGGCCAATTTAACATTGAAGGAGTTTTCTTGAGTTGCTCCTCATACTATGGTGTCTTCCCCCATACTAAAACTTACATGGTAAAACCTTAGTTTAGTTTTGATTTTACTTAATGCTTCCACATTCTAGTTATTCCTCATAAATTTTAGCTTACCTCTCCATATTTCTAGTCCATATAATCACAAATCAAACTCCCATACCTTTGCTCTAGATCTTATCAAACTTTGACTATATCCTCATCCTTACTTAGTGGGTGTTTCTCTAACCATGCACCCTTCCAAAAGTGGACTGACCTAACATTACCAATTTTCCATTGGACACCTTTCCATAGAATCTCTCTTCCATTTAGTGTATGGCTCCATATAGAAGAGTCATTATAGGGATCTAATTGGGTTATAAAGCTTGATTTTTCTTAGTTTTTTAGGGAATTATTCTTTAGAATTCTAACCTACAATGATTGAATTTCCTTCATTATCCTCCATCCTACTTTTGTAGATAGGACCTTATTTATGTTATCCTCCTTAATTCCAATCCTCATTTTTATTTTGTTCTATACACTTTCTCCCACACAACAAGGGATATTCTACTCTTCTCCTTAGATCCTAATCATAATTGTTTTTGCATACTTTCTACTATATTTGCAACTTTACCTAGAATATTAAACACAAAGAAGAGAAATATCAATATAGCTTGGAGAGTGTTATTTAGTAGTTGAAATTTACCTGCCTGACTTAATAAATTTACTTCCATCCTACTAACTGTTGACAATATTGTCACATTCCACCAAGGGGCAGAAAAATTAAAAACTTTGTATGATATTTGTTTTGAAAATTTTCTTTGTTTATAAGTTATAGCAATTTTGATTTCCTATCGCCCCCTGGTGGACAAAATGAAAAGAAAAGAACTTCGGGCCCGAAGCGCTTCCAATCATCACTTCGGGCGAGAAGTTGGCCGAAGATACAAAGATAACGCTTCGCACCCGAAACATTTTCGGCAGCCGCTTCGGGCGGAAGTTTTGCGAAGCGGCATCCAAACAACTTCGTCGAAGGAGAAAAGATAGCCCGAATCGGCTAAGGCAAAGAAAATACTTCGGGCCCGAAGTATTTCTAAAATCCACTTCGGCAAGATTTCTCCCGAAGCAGTAGCGGGTCGAGAAAGTGTTTCGGCCGAAACTCCCCCGAACCGCCTTTTCAAAAGAAGATCGGCCCGAAGCATTTTTCCCGACCCATCAGCGAAGCGGTTTTGCCAACGAAGCAGCGAAGGATAGAGGAAGATCGGCTTCGGCACTCCACGCCCCCGAAGTAATTTTGCGAAGCGAAAATCAGCGAGGCGCTTTCCAGGAATGCTTCCCAAGTTGGGCATTTTCCCAAGGCAGTCAGAGGGCCTCATAAATGCATATTTTCTTGCCCGATAAGCCCGCTGCTCATTTTTGGCAATTGGATGCGAAGTATCAGTCCGAGAAGGAGAGCCCGGCAAGCATGGCCGCCACTCGAGCACCGCACCTGCAATCCGAGGACACCCAGGTGGCTCATTTAATGCATCTTTCCCTGGTTGACTCGGTCGCCATTGCCAGTTTTGGTAGCCGATTTGAGGGATCATCCGCAGCAGCAGCGAGGAGCCGATTTCTCAGGGCCCGAGGGCGTACTCCGCCATTTTTGTAATAATGATTCAGAGGGTCGGGTCCTCTATAAAAACCTAGGCTTTGCAATGTAAAAAGGGGGGAACTTTCTGCTAGAAAGTTGTTGTAACTTGATGTCCTGCGTCTAATACTAAAGATCTTTTGTGCTCCATTTCTCTCTTTTATGCTGCCTTCTATGCTTAATTCTTTTGTCTGTCTGCACTCGTATACTGAGACTCTGAATCCTGAATTCGGTGTGCGATTGGGGACTATACCCTGAAATTCGCCCTGAAGGATACATAGGAGAGAAAAAACGTATTTGTTGCTTTCTTTTATGCTGCCTGGTGGATCGAGGTTTCTGTTATTCCCTCATCTTAATCGTTGTTACTCTGAACCCTGAATTCCAGCGAGAGAGAGAGGAGAACCCTGCGAACCCATCCAGAGGATACATAGGAAGGTCGGCACTGCATTTCTTTCGGCTATTCTTGGTGTTCTTTGTTGCTATTCGAGTTATTAGTGAGTGATCGTGCTTCCTGTTCTTCCCCACCTTGAATCATCAATCTCTAACCCTTACCCCTTTTTATTTCTTTCTCTAACCCGAACTCCTTTTATCTCTTTCCTGCACTCTTATCTCAAACCCCAAAAGTAGATTAGTATAGGAGCCGGCCTTCTCCGGAGATTGGCACGAGGGGCATCTCTTCCCTTCGGCCTTTCAATGTTGGTCGTAGGTCCAGGGCACGCAAACCCATCGAAAGTCCTTTCCTATGTGGATTTGATGACCAACAATTTTTGGCACGCCCGGTGGGACCCAAGGTCCCATATTTGAGAAAATTTCTAGCCCGTCTTCATCGGAGCCAGTAGTTCTAACAAAGTTCCCGGTGAGATCCGATCAGTCTCATCCCCTGAGTAGTAGTGAGAATCGATGCTCTCATTACTAAGAGACTCTTAGCATCTGGCGACTCTGTTTTACCCGAGAATCTTTAAGTCGTAAAGACCAGTACTAAAAGCCTGTGCCTTCATGCAAACAAGATGGAGAGTTAGGAATAGAGGAGAGGAAACCGAGTTCTTTGAGCTTGATATTGATGCCTTTGGGGAACGCTCTAGGTTAGTTACCCCCGAATATCTCTTACGTGGGACATCCTCGCAAGAGGCTGCTGTTGACGAGCAAGGCCCAACTTTCGATAGCACAGCAGCTAGTTTTCCTCCGAATCCTCCCAACTCACCGAAGCATCCTAGTGCCTCCGTTCCCTTTGGCCTTCCGACGAGCAACCCAAGAGGGACTTCGGGGATTTCTGTTCCACAGAACCCAGGCACAAATATGGCACAACAACAACAACAACAGCAACCGCCACCCAGATTATTTCCAGCATGGAATTCTTCGTCACCGTTGAATCTCGCGGGCCAAGGGCAAGTTCCACCTGCTGCAATCAAAAAGCTCTCGACGTTCGACGAAATCGGAAAGACTGCTCTAGAGCATATCCAGGACATCATTTCCCTGGCTGCAATCCATGATATCACAGAAGAGCGAGTGATGGTGAAGCTCCTGGTTCTCTCCCTTAGAGGAAAACTCCTCTATTGGTATAGATCCCTGCCATCCGACACTATTACGGGATGGGACCAGTTAGCCGGGTAGTTGATGCAAGGCTTCAACGAGTCCGCCGATCCAACTTCTCTTCTACAGCAATTCACTTCAATCCAAAGACATCCACAAGAAGAGATTGCAGACTTCAATGTTAGGTTCGCTCGAACCTGGCAAAGAGTCCCAGTTGGACTTCGCCCAACTGACGAAGCCGCGGCGTACTACTTCCTTCGGGCCTTCAACCCTGATATCGGCCTTATGATAAGGTATTCCAATGTCAATACTTTTCCAGAGTTGTATGGGTTAGCCAAGAAAGCAGAAATGGACCTCATAGCCATGGGTAAACTCCCTCAAAGAATGCCAATGCCCATACTCCCCGAGTTCCTTCAAGCCCAGTATGCGAGCGCAGTCGCTCCACAGATTTTTGCAATCCCTGCATATCCGATCTCATCCTGGAACCCGAATCCCGTTGTGTCGCAGATCACCGCTCCACAGATACATTTCCCCACACTTTCCACTATGCCACCCACTATCACTCCAACATTTCCGATGTTGCCAGCACCCCTCCAACATCCTGCCCTGCCTCCGATACCGACCATGGCTTCTTTACCATCAGTTCCCAAGGCCGATGATATGCAAGCCAAGATATTGCAAGAAATGCAATCGTTAAATGCCACAGTGCAGACCTTGTCCAACGACATGACCGTTGTCAAGAAGAAGCAAGCGCAACAAGAATTTCTACCAAGAAGGTCTTATCCCACGCCTGCACTTACCAAAGATCAAGCGGTCCATCAAGGAAAAGCTTCGACAAGAAATGCTGCGATAGATGAAGTCCCAAGCACTTTCGATCATGTATACTGGTGCTCTACATGTAATGATCCTCATGAGGAGAATACATGCATGTTGCATCAACACTACGTGCAGACACTAGCTAGCAGCGGTCAGGGTGGTCAAGTCAACGTCATCAGACAATTGGATCAGAACTTGTCCATCGGTGAGGAAGAGCCAGTCGCAGTCCTTACCAGGGGAGGTAAAAGGACGATAGAGGTGGATGCTACTCAGATGGCTCCCTTGAAGGTACATGCTCATTTTGAGAAGGGACAACCATCCTCTTCGGCCCCGAGCGAAGCTCCTCCGCCAGCTCCAGTCAAATAAAAGGCCCAAAAGGCCACTGTCGAACCACCTCAGGTGGAGACCAAAGAACAGGCTAAGGAGAAGCTCAAGTTTCCCTCGCTCACCAAGCGACAAAGGGTCGAAGCGACAGAGCAATATCGCACCAAGTACGAACCAAGAAAGGAACCTGAGGTGCATAGCTCCCCAGCCTACAACATTGTAGAAGAATTGAAGAGAATTCCAGCCAAAATCAGTTTGTATGATGCTCTGCAACTTCCTGGACAAGTGGACCTACTGCAAGAATCATTGAAGAGGATCAATACAAAGAAGGCAGAGCCACTCGCCCTGGTGCAGACCCTGTCTACGTCCATTACGAGAAAAAATAGACCACCACCGTTCTACTTATCCTTACAAATGGAAGGATATATCGTGCATAACTGCATGATAGATTCTGGAGCTGCGACGATAGTGATCCCGAAGGCGGTATGCGAGGAAATAGGCATGGAATACACACGAAGTAGTCATGGAGTCCTCCAGCTGGATGGTACCCCAGTGAAGACTGTAGGTGTCATCAAAGACATTCCTATTCGGCTACATAAGACACCTCAAATCGTAGTCATACAAGAGGTGGTAGTCGTGGACCTTGAGCCCTACTTCAGCATGTGCCTGTCAAGGGAATTCACGGCAAAGCTGGGCGGATATCTGTCCATGGACTACACTCATCTGGAGATCCCCTTCAAAGGGAAGAAGGTGAAGATCTATAATGAAAAGCCTTCTACGTTCCTGGTTGAGAAGATGTCCGAGGAAGAGAGCAGTGGCCCTGTGCATACGATCGCGGAGGAGCTAGAGCAAGTGGATCTGGTCCAGGAATCCCTCGCACAGTTGTGTTGTGAAGATGAATTTTCATTGGCAGATTTCAATGCCATGATAGAGACCGAGGTGGGATGCTACACCATCGCCAAGTTCGAGAAACCAGCCAAAATGGAGGGAAAGGTTTCTGCTCAAGAAGGACTATGGAAATTGTTCTTCGATGGTGCCCGATGCAAGAATGGCGCTGGGGCAGGAATCCTTCTGATTTCCCCATCCGGTGAGCAAAAGGAATATTGCTACCGATTGACATGGAGCTGCACCAACAATGCAGCAGAATATGAAGCCTTGTGCTTGGGACTCAAGAAAGTTGACAAGTTAGGCATAAGGCATCTTCAAATCTTCGGAGATTCCGAACTAGTTTGCAACTAGGTCACCAACGAGATGCTCTTCAAAGAAGCACTATCTTAAATCATACCGCAATAGGGTATGGGACCTGTTCGACCAGTTTGAATCCCTCAATCTACAGTCTATTCCATGAGAAAAGAATCGACATGCAGATGTCTTAGCATCCATCGCAGCCCGATATTCTCCAGTGGATGATATGGTGCATAAGCCGAAGGCTGTAAGGATGATCTATAGACCCTCTGTCCTCGACAGAGATTTACACTGGCAAGTTTTTGACAATGACGAGCAGATCGTCAATTTCATGATCCAAGAAGCCGCTACAGTCGAAGACCGAAGCCTTGATGAGGAAGAATACGAAGGATTGGTCCAGTTGAAGAACAACCATGTTCCCAAGGGATTGATCACGCTTGAGAGCCTTTTCGATCAAAATGATCGATCGCTCTCCCGCAGGATCCAGATCAGCGCGCAACAATATCAAGATTTAGAACTGGAACCTGGGAAAGTAATAAAGGTCGGGACCGATTGTACTTCGAAAGAAATAGAGCGAATCCGATGTTTGTGTAAGAGGTACCCAGATATCGTGGCTTGGTCTTATCATGACCTCAAGGGATATGATCGACAACTGATTCAACATACAATCGAATTACAAGAAGGGGCCAAACCTTTTCGACAGAAGCAAAGGCCGGTTAATCCAAAGATCGAGGTCCTGATGAAGGCCGAACTGCTAAAAATGCTCGAAGCAAAGATCATTTATCCCATCAAGCATTCTTCCTGGGTAGCGAACTTGGTCCCTGTCAGAAAAAAGAATGGAGACATCCGGTTATGCATGGACTTCCGCAACCTGAATCATGCTTCCCTCAAGGACCACTATCCTCTCCCGTAGATCGATCAGATCTTGCATTCGGTGGCTGGAGCTCAACGATTCTCCCTGCTCGATGGTTTCTCTGGATATAATCAAATCTGGGTCAGGGACGAAGACCAACATAAGACCGCGTTCACAACCAAGTGGGGCACATTCGCCTACCAGCGGATGCCTTTTGGCCTCTCGAATGCGGGAGCTACTTTCCAGAGGGCGATGGACCTTGCTTTTGGTGAGCTTCTGAACAAGGTTATTGTTATCTATTTAGATGACATGACCGTCTTCTCCCGAAGGAGAGAAAACCACCCAGAACATCTTCAACAAATTTTTGAAAAATGCCGAGAATTTGGCATTTCAATCAATCCAAAAAAGTCTATCTTCGCAGTCAACGAAGGAAAGCTGCTGGGACATGCAATTTCGGAAAAGGGTCTCACCGTGGATCCTGACAGAGCCGAAGCTCTGATGAAGCTCCCAATCCCAGCAGATAAAAAGGGCCTTCAATATTTCTTCGGTCAGATTAACTTCGTAAGGAAGTTTGTCCCAGACTTCGCCCAAGTCATTAAGCCGATGTCTGAGCTTTTAAAGAAGGGCGTAGAATTTGTCTGGACAGAAGAGAGGAGGAAAGCATTCAAAGAAATCAAGGCCCGAATTGTTCAGGCACCGGTCTTGATCAACCCCGACTACAATCGAGATTTTATCCTGTATGCAATAGGAGAACCTGAAAGCTACGCCGCGGTCTTGACGCAAAAGGGGGAAGATGGAGAGGAACGTCCCATCGCGTTCCTTAGCCAGATAATCAATCCCCATGAAGAAAAGTACAATTTCATCGAGCGTCAAGTGCATGCAGTAATGAAGTCTCTCAGGAAATTCAAACAGTTCATTTCTTAGAGTCGCACGACAGTCTTTGTCATTCACCCCGATGTGCGTAGTTTCATTATCCAAGGGGAACTGGGAAGCAAGAGAGCTGGTTGGGTGAGCAAAATCCAAGAGTTCGATATTGAGATCAAGCCTACCAAACTAGTTCACGGTCGCGCACTATGTCAAGAGCTGGCGAAGAGCGCAACGGCCGAAATAACGGACTGTCAGTCGGATGACTTGCCAACAGGAGAATGCCTCGCTAATCAGGAAGGGGCCGAGAGAGATTGGGTCGGTGAGATAGTGGAATATTTCAACACCGATAGATGCCCCTCACATCTGAATGCTTCACAGCGGAGACATTTCAGGATGCGGTCCGCCCGATACACTATGCGCCCAGAAGGCCTGTTTTTCAAGAACATTGACGGCGTCCTCCTCAGATGCATAAAAGATGATGATAAGAGGAGAATCCTGGGTGAATTTCATTCAGGACTATCTGGAGGACACTTTTCTGGAAGGGCGACGACGCTAAAAATAATCAAGGCGGGTTACTATTGGCCCACCCTCTTTGTCGATGCCTTCTCCATTTGTCGAAGGTGCGAGCAATGCCAGAGATTCGCCGGCCAAAGCAGAAATGCTTCGATGCCACTCCGACCAATACAAGTGGAGGCCCCCTTTCAGCAATGGGGACTGGATTTCATAGGAGCCATATCGCCAAACTCCTCCGCTGGGCACAAATTCATTCTGACTGCGACGGATTACTTCACCAGGTGGGCCGAGGCAGTCCCCACAAAACATGTCGATCAAGATACTGTGGTCACCTTCCTGGAAGGATTGATTACCCGCTTCGGCATCCCCGAAGCAATTATTATAGATAACGGTCCTGGTTTCACAGGCGCAAAGATCAACGAATTCCTATACAAGTATGGGATATATCACAAGGTGTCTTCCAACTATTACCCCCAGGGCAATGGATTAGCAGAATCCACCAACAAAACCCTGTTGAGGATTCTAAGAAAGCTGATTGATCAAAACAAAAGAACTTGGCACCTCCTTCTGGATCGGGCCTTGTGGGCCGATCGGGTTTCTATCAAAAGGTCAATCAAGACTTCGCCTTATGCTCTGGTCTACGGCAAGGAGGCCATCCTGCCCACTCACATTGAGATACCTGCATTGCAGCTGCTAGAAGAAGATGAAGCTAACCCGATGGAGGAACGCCTGGTTCAACTATTACAACTAGAAGAGGAACGTGAAAAGGCCTACCAGAACTTCGCACGGCATGCTGAAGTCACCCGAGAATGGTTCAAAAGGAAGTCATCCGATCGCACATTCAAAGCAGGAGACCTGGTATGGAGGTGGGATTCATGGAAGGCCAAGCCTGGGAATCATGACAAAATGGACGCGTTCTGGGACGGACCGTTTGAAATAGTGAAAGCGAATTCGGCCAACTCCTTCATCCTCAAGGATGCGAATGGCCAAGTCTTACCAATCTCAGTCAATGGTCTTCACCTGAAGGCCTTCAATCACTGAGATATGTACAGCTCCAAAAAAAAAAAATCTCTCTTGCATGTATTTTGTATATAGGATTTCAATGCCTTGTATATACTCTGTTCAAAATATCACGGAGAGCAAGTGCCACTTCAACCGCAGAAGCTAGATTCCTGGCTTCGGCTTCACAAAGCATGATCGGAATCGCCTTCGGGGGGTTTCGGTCCGAAGTAGCCGACGAAAGGAAGTTCGCCGCGAAGCAGTTCATCCTCGTAGAACCAAACCACATGCAGATCAAGGACGTGCAAAACGCTTCGCTAAAGATATGTGCCGAAGGCGTTGTCCGAAGTAATTCTTGGCGAAGCCCTCCTCGATGAAATGGGTTTCGATCGACGGTATTCATGAACCGAAGCAACAGCGTAGCAAAGGGGAACTTCGGGCCCGAAATGAAGAAAATCAGCCCGAAGAAGAGCTTCACGGTGAAGTATTTTTGCCGAACCCCACTTCGGGGCGAACACATTTAAGATGTGCCTCGGGGAACGTGCCGACAACAGCCTCAAAAGGGGACCAAAGCAGACAAACTCAATGCGAAGGAGGTGGCACTCATCCCAAGGCAGTTCGTCAACCCAAAAGCCATGCTAAAACACCAGGTGGCAGCAATCCACGCTCTCGATACAAAATCAAACTGTCGAATTGCATGGCCCCATGTACGACGCCGCCATATAGCCAATCAGATGCCGCAGTGATACTTTCGGGCCAGGCCAACAAAGTAATTACGGTGGTTGCCATAAATGTCGGAGATTGCCCTCCGAAGCTATAAAACGCAGATGCCCATTAAGAACAAACCATTTGCAAGTGTAAGGGGCGAGTCTGCATTCTGTCACCTCGAAGAGATTCTGCATCAAAGGTTCCGCTGTTCGCCGTGATTACCCCATCCTTTGTTTTGAGACGCTGAACTATTCTGCTGCAATCGCTCACAATGGGAAGGAAGAACCCCACGCGGAAGGGAAAAGAACCAGAGACGATGACTCCAGAGAAGGCGAGAGCCGCGGAAGAAAAGAAGCAGACTCCCAGGAGGGTCAATCCTCCCCCACGCACAAGAAAACAGGTGATGGAGGAAAGGGAAGAGTCCGATGATGAGCCCAGTATAGAACCACCTGTCGATAAGTGGGCAAAAATCAGAGACCCAGAGCTCTCAAGAACCGTGGCCGAACTTCGGTATACCATCGATTTCATGAAAAGTAGGCTCTCGACAGAGAACAAGAGGGCCGTGGCATATTATTCCCACATATACTGGTATCTGGTCCTTCCTACACATCACTGCCCCGAGCTTATATACGCCATTGCTCAAAACTATCAGCCACAAACCAGGCAGGTGTTGGACGCCTCGGGTAAAAAATTGTTTTCCATTCTGAAGGAGGATGTGCAGGCAGCATTCGCACCGTAGCAAAGGCCACCAAAAGGCTATACCATTCGCAAGGTCAGCCTGAGTGAACAAACGGATAAGTTCGCCTCTAATCCCTTCATTCTGAGTTTTTTGCGTGAAAGTCTCAAGAGCGGACTTCCTTCCGACAAGCGACCCTAGATGCCCCTGCCCTTGGAGGCATTTAAGAACACAGATATATTCTCTATCATTGCATGGGTAGGGGGCTTGTCAAGCGATACTTCGGTATGCCCATGGCAGGTGTCGCTAGCCGAATGCATTTCCAGAGGAGAGTTCTACGCTCCCGACGCTTCGCGGCCGAACACCGACCCAGTTTTCTTCGATTGGGCAGAATGGGTGGCCCAAAATCTGCATATGCGGTTGTCATCCATAAAGGAAGCTAGCAAGGAGCCTCACTTCCAGCCTTGTTCTTTCTTGGTTTGGCTCTTCTTCTTTCATGTACATAAAGCCCTTCCCCATTGTGATGTTTCACCAGTCGGCAAGGATGGGACCCCTTTGCCTGTATATCAATGGACCCGACTCTTGCTGAGGTCAGAGTCCTATTACCCTTTCAATCAGCAGTTTTTGGGACCTGCGATGCACATTCTGACAGGGTCTAGCCCTCGGGTGCCTCTCGGCCTTAGAGATAAAGTGGTACTAGAGAGAAAAGGGGATGTGTTTCAATTGACACAAGGGCTTGTGATCCGCCTTTTTGGCTTCACAGGGAAGCCCTTCTTGCTGCCCTTTTTCCCTTCGGAGTACCAATTTGCCCTGGAAGTTGCTCGACAAAGTGACGCGACCGACGAAGCCTACGGCCATGGGCGAAAGTGGGCACACACCTGCGACTTCCCCTTCAAGATGGGAGTTATCGAAGTCTTTGCCCTGAAGCAGAACATATACCTGGAGGAGAAGCTCGCTGATTTTGGTCTGCTCCAAATACCACAGAGGTGGCTCTACGACCCATTGGGGGTGATGAGAGATCATTTGAAAAGCAAAAACTTCCATGTCTGTCCTCGCCCCGAAGTTCTGGAGCAGAGGAATAACCCCAACGACACGGACCTGGAGTGGCACTTAGAGGAGATGAGGACGTTGCCTCCTTGGCATGACTTCTATCCTATGGAGGTCGAATTCGACCTAGACCAGTACCCATTCCCAACTCCCGACTCCACTTTCTGGAGAAAAGCAAGGGACGATTTAAAAGAGGAGTTGAAGGACTGGGATGAGGAGCAATTAAGAGAATGGTGGATTATGAGAGTCCATCGCCGAAAGATGAATTCTTTCGGGCTTCTAACAATGGACAGGGAATTCGCAATTGTGTATCAGACCAATATTGGGTCTTGGAAACCCTTGTCCTTCATCGATTTCGTTCCACCGGCCACCCCAAGTTCAGACGAAGGTCCCGGGAAGACTGATAATGCTCCTAAAGAAAAAGCGGCCAGGGCCGTGCCTAAAGCTTTACCACAGAGTCCATCGGAAGATCTCGAGACGACGATAGAAGAATCAGAGCAACCCCTCGAGAGGAGGAAAAGAAAGGAGCGGGAACCTACCCAGGCACCCCCGAACTTCCCAAAATGACCACGTACAGGCATGCCGAGCGCCCCTACCGAAAGATCAATATCGGGTTCGATCGAAGTAAATGACGAAGGAACTCCACCAAGTGCCGAAGCAATCCCAGACATAGATGTCATCGACGTGGAGGAACTCGTGGAGGTCATGGAAGCCGAGAGTACCGAGGCCCAGAAGGAACAAACGCCAATCACTCAGGAGATCGCCATGACCGCTCTGCCAGGAGGGCATGCAGGTACATTTTCTTCATCCTATGCTCTGGTTGCTCGTAAGTCCACCCCAGCCCTGGCCGAAAGCTCTCACCCATCCGCCCTGCCTCTACAAGGTCAGTCACCTCCTTACGTCGTGTCTCTAACTACTCCCCCTGAGTCTTTCGGCCAGGTCAAACCTGTCGAAGTTACTTCGCCCAGCCACACCGCCAATCCTCCGGTCATCAATCAGGGTGAAGCTAATAGTCCAGTACTGAACCTCGAGGCTCATTCCTCCATTGTACATAACGTGTTCCCACTCACCGAAGCCCCTGTCACCCCTGTTGCCGAACCTTCGGGTGAGGCTATCCCTTTCAACTCCCTATATTTGTTCAATCCCTCGGCTTTAGACCCAGCCGCATTCGACTCCGAGCTGTCCTCAATACGGGAGTCCCCCTTGGCCAAAAAACTCCTCCAAGCCCGATAGAACACAGAGAGAATGTTGAAAGAGGCAAGAAAGAAAAGAGGGCGTTCGCTCGCTCAAGTTGAGAAATGTGCCGTCTTTGACTTTGAGGCGGGAAAGGTGCATAAAGTAAAGAAGATACCCAAAGTCCAGAAGCCCCTGGATGAAATGACTCCAGCGGACTATGAATATCAAGATAAAGAAAAGGACCTGGAGCATCTGAACGTGGACGAGGAGTCCGCCTCTATGCACATTGGAATCGAGACCTTCAAGGCGCACGCCAACATTGCCAACAAGCGCAGGTTCGAAGCCGAGAGTACTAACATCAAGCTGGAGGAGGAGCTAGCAAGGACTCGCTCCAAATTGGTAGAGGCCGAGGGGCAGTGCAAGCTGATGCGGAAAGAAGCACACGCCCTAAAGCTACAGATAGCACAACTAGAGTGCACAACTGAGAATCAGGCGCAAAGGCAGATCAAAAATGATTTGAGGGTCAAGGAGCTTGAAAGTAGGATCTTGCAAGCTCAGATCCAGCTGCACGAGAAGGAAGGCCTAGGGCTATTCGACAGGAGCAAAATCAAAGAGATTCGCTCATGTCTGCTCAAGAATTTTAGGTCTCGGGCTGTTAGTGCCCTTTCAGTTTTAGTTTACACCGTAGAAGCCCAGGTTGCTACCGTCGAAGGAGGACCAATCATCGAAGAAGTCATTCAGAATGTCAGAGCCCGACTCAAGCTGGCCCTGAAGGTCCAAGATGCAGGGTATCAAGATTTGAAGCTCGCAGCAATGAGTCGGACAGCAAGGGATTGGTCAACAGCCCAGGACACAGTTCGCACCTTTTTCTCCATAGCCAAGAAGGCTCAAAAGGCAAAAATCCTACTGGATGCATTCGAAAGCGAGAGGCGCACGTCAATGGGCTACTTCGAAGACCTCTTCTCCCTAGGCTTCCCGAGCTTCACGGATGATGATGGAAAGCCCTTAGCCAAGGAAGAAATCATGCCGAAGTGGCAGCAGTTTGAAGACAACGTCTCGGAGATAGACGAGTGGGCCGAACCTATAACAGAGAAGCAGGTTGCTGATTACATACTGAAATACTATAGAATCATCGCTTCCCTAAACGATCTGTATACCAGGTCCCAACATGCAAAAATCGGGCAGATCGATAGGTTTCGCGCCTTGGTCAAATCTCTGGGAGATCAGGAGCTATTCACGAAAAAGGTCTGGTCTCAGATTCATCGAACCTTAAGAAACATCCACGTCCACCTGGCCCCATCGCCAATGGCTGAAGACGTAGCAGAAGCAATGGCGACAGGAGAGGAAGAAGCAGAAGCAGGAGAAGAGGAAGAAGAGGGACAAGCTGTGGAAGCATCCCCAGAAAAGGAACAAGGAGAAGGGTCTGGAGGTAACTCTGGCCCAATGGATGAAAGCTGAGGGTTCTACCACCGAGACGAGCTCGTTGCCCCGCGAGCCGCCAAGAATGTTGACAATATTGTCACATTCCACCAAGGGGCAAAAAAATTAAAAACTTTGTATGATATTTGTTTTGAAAATTTTCTTTGTTTATAAGTTATAGCAATTTTGATTTCCTATCGCCCCCTAGTGGACAAAATGAAAAGAAAAGAACTTCGGGCCCGAAGCGCTTCCAATCATCACTTCGGGCGAGAAGTTGGCCGAAGATACAAAGATAACGCTTCGCACCCGAAACATTTTCGGCAGCCGCTTCGGGCGGAAGTTTTGCGAAGCGGCATCCAAACAACTTCGCCGAAGGAGAAAAGATAGCCCGAATCGGCTAAGGCGAAGAAAATACTTCGGGCCCGAAGTATTTCTAAAATCCACTTCGGCAAGATTTCTCCCGAAGCGATGCAAGTCGAGAAAGTGTTTCGGCCAAAACTCCCCTGAACCGCCTTTTCAAAAGAAGATCGGCCCGAAGCATTTTTTCGACCCGTTAGCGAAGCGGTTTCGCCAACGAAGCAGCGAAGGATAGAGGAAGATCGGCTTCGGCACTCCACGCCCTCGAAGTAATTTTGCGAAGCGAAAATCAGCGAGGCACTTTCCAGGAACGCTTCCCAAGTTGGGCATTTTCCCGAGGTAGTCAGAGGGCCTCATAAATGCATATTTTCTTGCCCGATAAGCCCCTTGCTCATTTTTGGCAATTGGATGCGAAGTATCAGTCCGAGAAGGAGAGCCCGACAAGCATGGCCGCCACTCGAGCACCGCACCTGCAATCCGAGGACACCTAGGTGGCTCATTTAATGCATCTTTCCCCGGTTGACTCGGTCACCATTACCAGTTTTGGTAGCCGATTTGAGAGATCATCCGCAACAGCAGCGAGGAGCCGATTTCTCAGGGCCCGAGGGCGTACTCCGCCATTTTTGTAATAATGATTCAGAGGGTCGGGTCCTCTATAAAAACCCAGGCTTTGCAATGTAAAAAGGGGGGGAACTTTCTGCTAGAAAGCTGCTGTAACTTGATGTCCTGCGTCTAATACTAAAGATTTTTGTACTCCATTTCTCTCTTTTATGCTGCCTTCTGTGCTTAATTCTTTTGTCTGTCTGCACTCGTATACTGAGACTCTGAATCCTGAATCCGGTGTGCGATTGGGGACTGTACCCTAAAATTCGCCCTGAAGGATACATAGGAGAGAAAAAACGTATTTGTTGCTTTCTTTTATGCTGCCTGGTGGATCGAGGTTTCTGTTATTCCCTCGTCTTAATCGTTGTTACTCTGAACCCTGAATTCCAGCGAGAGAGAGAGGAGAACCCTGCGAACCCATCCAGAGGATACATAGGAAGGTCGACACTGCGTTTCTTTCATCTATTCTTGGTGTTCTTTGCTGCTATTCGAGTTATTAGTGAGTGATCGTGCTTCCTGTTCTTCCCCACCTTGAATCATCAATCTCTAACCCTTACCCCTTTTTATTTCTTTCTCTAACCCGAACTCCTTTTATCTCTTTCCTGCACTCTTATCTCAAACCCCAAAAGTAGATTAGTATAGGAGCCGGCCTTCTCCAGAGATTGGCACGAGGGGCATCTCTTCCCTTCGGCCTTTCAATGTTGGTCGCAGGTCCAGGGCGCGCAAACCCACCGAAAGTCCTTTCCTGTGCGGATTTGATGACCAACACTAACTTGTGTTGAAACATTTCTATAAACAAGTCCTAAACCTAATATTCGCACAATCCAGTTCACATCATCATTCAAAAATATGTAAATGAAAGGGATTATATGTTACATCCAAGTTCTTCTATTCTTTTTTATCAATTCTATAAAGTGTTAGTGAAGAAAATGTTACTCTTTTCCATTTTGATCTGTTAGTGATATGCATTTACATATAGATTAATAATCCTCCTAAACTCCCTAGCTTCTACCACCAAAGGTGTCTCAAGCATAATTTTATCATGTACAATCTATTGGTGAGTGATACCTCTTATGGCTATAGAGGGTTTTAACCCATTTAATACTATTGAAAGTTGTGTTGCACCTATACATCTACCTAGATTTTCTACCATAATTATAAATATATAATGTGATAGTAGATCCCCTTGCCTTAGACCCCTATTACAACCAAAGAAACATGTTAAATAATTATTCGAAATAACTAAGAATCTCGGCCCTCCATAACAATTACTCATCCATCTTATCCATCTCCTATTAAATCCAAACTTAGAAAGAACTTTATCTGGGAAGAACAAAGAAACCCTATCATAAGCTTTTCTCATGTATAACTTGAGAACCATTCCTTCCCTCTTGCTAATTTCCATTGAGTGCATAGTTTCATAAAGTGTAAAGACTCCATCCAATATCTACCTTCCCTTCACAAAATCCCCTTATTGTTCTACAATTATCTCTAGGAGGACATTTTAGCCTTAATTCTATTACTTTAAATGTGTTATTATAAATTTAATTGCTTAGGTTTATTGGTATAAAGTCCTAAAACACTCTCAATTCCTATTTCTTAGGAATTAACACTAAAAAGGTGTTGTTATACTCTCTTATCTCTTTGATTGAATGGTGATATTCTCAGACTATTGGTATTACATGTTTCACTATATTCTAAAAGGCCTAAAAGAGTACTACTTGGAATCTATCCAAACTTGGAGATTTATTTTTTCCCAAGGACAAGACCACTTCCTTCACCTCCTCTTCACTCACATCTTTCTCAAAATCTGCATTCATATCTCTTATCATCAATTTTGGGATATGTTGAAGTATATCCACCATAGCTTCTTGGTCATCCTCCCTATCCTTTGTTAGTAGTGAGATAAATAATTCAACTACCCCTTGTCTAATATACTCTTCATTTTTAACTAATTTATTATCTTGTAGGATATTAGTGATCTTTATAGCACTTTTATAGCCAAGACATAATTTTTTTCTTGTTTCTATCTCCTTCTATAAACTACTTATTCCTAGATTTCTATCTCTAGTAAGTTTTTCCTTATGTCACTATAGTATGCAATTCCAACTTGATATCCTTATCTATCATGTAGAGGACCTAATCCATCCCACTTCTACTTAATTCCTCATTAAGTAAGCTAAGTTCTTGTCTTAAATTTACATTTTTTTTTAATATATTTCCAAATATTAACTTGTTTCATCTTTTCAATTCTCTGTTCACATATTTGAGTTTTCCAACCAATATATGTATCTTAGATACTTAGATCAAACATCTCCACCATGTATCCATTTATTCATAATTTTTTGGGTGTTGAAGCCATGCATATTCAAATTTGAAAGGGCTTCTACTCTTCCTTACTTTCCAATTGCACCAAAATATCAAAGTATTATGGTCCAATCCCATTCTTGGCATTGGTACTAACATGTGCTCATAATTTTTCTCAAACCACTATATAGATAGAAATAATGTATCTAATATCACTTGGATTAAATTATCTCTTAATATTCTATTTGTCCAAGTAAATGTATTACCACTTACTTCCACATCATAATGGCTAGATTTTGATATACAATTGCTAAAATACTCCATGCTCTATAAGAATCCCTTGGAATATTTTTCTTTTCTATTGACATTAAAGGGTTTTGAAATCACTTGACACTATCCATGTTATTCCTCTAACTTGTTGCTCCATCTACTCCATATTCCTCCACAAATCCTCTCTTTCTCTACTCACATTTGGAGCATAAATGTTAGTGATAAGGAAGGTAAATTTTAAAGATTTATAAGTGATCAGAACCATTATATGATGGCCATTTTTTGAAATTACTCTTCTCCATCATAGAAATCATAATTACATAATATTATTATTCCTCCTAAATCCCCCTTAGCTTCCACTTGATAACTATTGTCATTATTCCATATCTCTTTCTTTATATTCTCCCAATTTTGCAACATTCATCTTTATTTTTTGTAATAAAAATCTATCAGGTTGGTGATCCTTAATCATGGATCTCACCAACCTATATTTGTTAGGGGCATTCATTTCCCTAAAATTCCATGATATGATCCTCATTTCCTATTTATTTTGGTGGGATTTTTACCACTTGAGTCTATGACCGTCTATGTCCCCATGTTGATATCTTTATTTGTTTTCTTTATGCACTTTTTCTTTAAATTTGGCATGTCCACCTTCTTTAGCCTCTCTACTCTCAAATTTGGGATATTTTTTGTATTTCTTGTTAATATTAGACTTAGTACCTCTTATTTTCTTGATTTTTCTCATCTATGAATCTTCATTAAATGTAAAGGAAACCACTTTCGGATCCGTTTCTTCCTGATCCACTAATTCACCCATTCATTTAGCAGTATTGAATCAAATTTTATAAAATCAAAAATCTAACTCGAATGCTCCTATATGGCTATTAGAGTAAATATTCCATCATTTGGATATTTTTCCCTTTCCCTACATTAGGTAGATTTTATTTACTGCATGGTAAAAAGTAGCTTGTTACTTTTTACCACTAGTATTTACTTTTACTACTAGGTTAGTTACCTTTTACTATTTACTATTTACCTTTTGGATATACTATGTATAAGTATTCCCATATTTCTAAGGATGGTTTTGGTTAAGTACATGGTGTAGAGAATGAAAAATGTACAACACTTACCAGTTATTCTCACAATGGCTATAATGTGTATAAGTATTCCCATATTTATAAGGATGGTTTTGGTTAAGTACATGGTGTAGAGAATGAAAAAGGTACAACACTTAACCTACATTTTTTCTACCTTTAGTTTCTTGATATTTTCTCATAAGTTATTTAAGAAAATGCGGATGCCATTATGCTTCTTCCCCCATACTACCATCTCACAGGCCATCTTGCCATTGACTATCATAATTGCATATACAACAATTGAAATAAACCCTCCAAGATAAGACTTCAACTATAATTTTTTTCCCAATGGTTTGATAGCATCCACTTCTAAGTCCCTCAAGTTTGTTATAGTGTTCAAATATACACACCTCTTCTTTACCTTGATTCTTTATTTTCAAAGAAAATCAAAGGTCTAATAAGGTTCTATCAAATATATTTGCATAATTCCAACAAATTGTATTTATCCTTTATTATAATTGTAATTATTCATGATAAATATTAACCTTCTTTGTTTTAAATATATTTAATGTGTATGAAATTTGTTAGAATTCCTTCGTACCATCTAGCTTCTAAGATGGTTTTTTAAATCTTTAACATTATATCATTTTATAAATTTAAAACCTTAATAATTACCTTCTCAATTTAGCTAAAACAAAATACTAAAATAGTTCAAATAATATATTATATTTAAAAGAGTTGTAATCTTACTACAGTGGTAAGTGCTTTGGTCTCTCTTTGATAGGTCCAAGGTTAAAACCCCACTCAGTATGAGGGGACTGAGACTCCTCATAAAAGCTTATGTAAACTCATTGAAAATAATAATTTTAAGTTGCAAGCTTGCCACAATAGTAAATTTCTTAGGTTTTCATTAATGAGTCCCAAATTCAAACCCCACTCAGTACAAAGGGACCAAGATCCCTCATAAAAACCCATGTAAATTTAATTATTTTATGCTACAAGCTTACTATATTGGTAAGGGATTTGGCCTCTCTTTGAGATAACTAAGGTTCAAACCACATTGAGTATGAGGGGACTAGAATGTAAGCTTACTTTAGTGGTAAGGGATTTATCCTCTCTTTGAGAGGTCTCGAGTTAAAAACCCATTGAGTATGAGGGGGTTGAGGATCGAAACACCTCAAAAACCTATGTAAACTCATTGAAAAAATATATTATATTTAAAATATAATCTCGTTCAACATATAAATATAAATGATGATTCCTAAAATTTAACACCTTATTTATATTCATTTGTCACTTAAAAATTCAATATCATTATAAATTTAAATATTTTTTAATATTAAAATTTATTTATGATATAATGATGTTCTTTATATGGTTTCATTTCTTGTGATATTTTCCTATGGATTGATACAAATATATGAGACACAATATCTAGGTGAAGTAATCAAGTTGCAATAGCAATTACATAAGCAAAATGATTAGCTATTCTAGTTGAGAAGACAAACACTGTCATGACCCTCCCTTGGAAAACATTTCTATATGATGGACTCATGGATAAATATGCTATTTTTTGATGGAATGATTGACTATTTCATGTTTAGTTTCTACAAAACATATATTTTATGAAATAATGTGATGTATCTTGCGGATGAAATTATTGACTATTTTATGTTTAGTTTCCACAAATTTTATATTTTATGAAAGTATATGTGTTGGACATTTTGAGTCCCTAAGCTAAAAGTTGTCATTTATATCAAAAGGACCTATGTAAGTAAGCACTATGATTTTGCTCCACAAAGAGCTTCATGAGAAGCAAAGGTTTTGATCAAAGGTTCTAGAAGGGATGCATGGCATTTTGTTACAAAAGGAGTTTCAAGGGAATCTTAGTAAAAGGTTTTTATGAAAACCAAGGAAGGCAAGGAAATGTTTTAAAATTAAATAAAAGGTTTTTCCCTCCTTTCTTATTGGCGTCATCGACGTCATGAGGGAAATGTTAAAAGGTCTGACATATTTGCATTGAAGGATGACTTATATAAATAAGCCAAAAGTTTTCCATTTAAAAATCTATGTCGTGTCGCATGATTTTCGAAAACAAAAAGTATTTCTACATCCAAATATTGCACAGTGAATTTCGTAGAGTGTGACGTGGGCAGTCAAGTCGTGGATGGTAAAAGTTTTGGCACCTTGTGAGGAAATCACACATAGTTTAAGTAAGAGAGTGCCCAAGGCACTCACATGGGCAGATCACATGGCTCAACTATCACTTGGAAGCACGGTGGTAGATGTTTGAAATGCCAAAGCCCTTCGAGGGCTCCTTTGAGGTATGCGCTCCGACTCCGATATTTGCGGGGGTCAACATTTTAATTAAAATATTTGCTTACTATGGTTTTATTATGTTTTTGTGGGAGATATAAGTTTGATCAAGCTTTAATATTTTAATAAGGTTTAATATTTGATTAATGTGGGATATTTCCTGAGAAATCTTTGTGATTATTTTTTAGTGCAAAAGTGTTGAAAGGAAGGATATAAAATATTTGATTTATTTTATGGTATAAGTGGTTTGTGGAGTGACAAGGTTATGCAATGATTTTATTTATTTTATTTAATGGTACAAGTGGTTTTAGGAGTGATAAGAAAGTTGTGCATTAATTCTTAAGAAGGTTTTCTAATTAAAAGCCTTGGTGAATATAATTGTGAAGTGGAGTAATGTTGATTATTTTGTGATCTTCTAACCCTTGTGAAGATTGGAAAAAGAATATTGTGATTGTGGCAGATTTCCAAAGAGGCTTCTTCATCTTCATTAAAGGTATGGGCACATTTTCCTATTGATTGATTATGGTGGTTGATTTTTGAAAATATATTTGGAGTGAAAAGGATTGATTATGGTTTCCTTTTCAAAAGTGATTGGTTTAATGCTTCAAGGTTTTTTGGATTGAGAGTTATGATTAAACCTTATTTTATAAGCATTTTTATTGGAACCCATTGGTTGTGAAAAGAACTTAAACTTGAGTTAGAAAAGAACATGAGTATCATTGTTATGTGAGATTTTTTGTTGAGCATTATTGGAAACATTTAGAGTTGATTGATACATGCTTGGACTAGGGTTTGTGAGAAAGGGTTATTCATTGAGGTTCTTGGTTGAGTTGAGTTGATTGAGCCTAGTCAAGTGGATGCATGTGGTTGTTCAAGTTCCATAAAACAAACTATTATATATTCTTGATTTGAGTTGAGATTGATATTTGAGTATAGAATATATAGAGTCTCTAACAATTCTCTTTATGCTTCTATGAGATTGATTTGAGTTGAGATTAAAATTTGATTATAGAATATTTTGAGGTCCCAACAAACCCTTATGCTTCTATGATATTGATTTGAGTTGAGATTGAGATTTGAGAATAGAACATATAGAGTCTCTAACAATTCTCTTTATTCTTCTATGAGATTGATTTGAGTTGAGATTGGGATTTGAGTATAGAACATATAAAGTATCTAACAATTCTCTTTATGCTTCTATGAGATTGAGTTGAGATATTTATTGAGCATTAAGTATAGAACATATTGAGTCTCTAAAAATTCTCTTTATGATTCTATGATATTGGACAAGTTTTGTGTGAGCTTGTTAAGCAGATTTGAGACAAGTCTTTGAGAAGGCTTGTGGACTGATTTTGAGTAAGATTTTATGGAATATTGCTATGCATATTTGAGCAAGTCCTAGAGAGGACTTATTGAGCAGATTTGAGAAAGTCCTAGAGATACTTGTTGACCATATTTGGATAGGTTTTGTGTGGACCTATTGAGTAAATTTGAGAAGGTTTTGTGTGGACCTATTGAATAGATATGGATAAATCTGAGTGAGCTTGTTGAGCATATTTGAGAAGGTTCTAAGTGAACCTATTAAGACATAGCTTTGGAGGTGACCGAGTATAGAGGATAGAGTCTCAATGGAGATCCAGTAGCTAGGACAATTGAAGACAAATATGAGTGAGGAGTCTTCAAGTGGAGAGTGATCCACCAGTCAGTGTAGCAAAGAGATAGAGTATTCTAGAAGATCACTAGCAAGAGCAGAAGGGGAAAGATTTCTCCTGTGGAAGAGATCCACGAACTTGATATTAGGGGATCAACATATCCTTTGGACAGAGGTACATAAAAATTGTACTTGGGAAGGATTCCCAAGATATTATTTGAGAAATATTTTTCTGTGGATGTAGCCCACATTGGGTGAACCATGTTAAAAATGATGTCTCTCATGTGTGTGATGCTTTGTGTGATGTTCACTATTTTATTAATGCTGATGCTACTATTTGGGGAAAATTTTTATGTTATATTGTTCACCCCCTCTCAGTATAAGCACATGTTCTTCAATTGGTATCAGAGCCGGTCTCTCCGTGAAGAGTTTAACAGCTTGGAAGAGGATCCTTTAGTAACACACATGTTCTTAGAGAGTGAAGAAAGTATATACTTTGATGAAGCACTCTTCAACTATCTCAATATCTGAAAGGATTCAAGAAGAGAGTGCACAACTAAAGTAACATATCTGAAATGATAAATTGGTAAGAATTGAGATTCTACAAAGGCTAATAGAACTTGAAATAGAAGTGAAATAAATAAGAGAGATTGAACATCATTTGAGAGACACGTTGGAAGCCAAAGAAGTAGGACTTGAGAAAGTGGCAGCAAAAATTGTTATGCTAAAATGTAGAACTAAAATAAATAAGAGATTACAAGGAGCTGCACCAAGTTAGCAAGAGGTAGGAACATAAAACAAAAGGGAGGTATCTTACCATATCTTAAGGAAATAAGACCACAAAAGGAATAATACCAGATCAAGTCCTCATAAAAATAGGTTACAAAATTTTTTCCATGGATATTGTTTTTCTTGCAATAAATATGGTCATAGAGCTATGCAATGTACTAGCAGAGACAATGATAGTAGTAGTATATATTCTCTTGCACCACATATGGATGATGATGTTAAGTGTTACAAATGTAATAGTTTTGGGCATATAGCTAGAAGGTGCAAACTATAAATATCTAAGTCTAGTAGAAAAACCACAACTCAAACTACTAGAAAAGAAGAAAAAGGGAAAGGAAAATTAAAATCATTGCTAGTTCAAATAGCATTGCATGCTCAAGATAAATAATAAAAATTGTTTTTGGATAGCAGATGCTCTAGACACATGACAGGAGAAAAAGACAAGTTTATATTTTTGAAAGAAGAAAATAGAGGGCCAGTAAACTTTGGGGACAATGGTTTAGCAAAGATTTGTGGAAAAAGAACTCTAAGTATAGTCAATGGGAAAGCACAAGCTAAAAATTTTCTATATGTGGAAGGTCTGAAACATAATATCTTAAGCATTAGTCAACTCTGTGATCAAGGCCATATGGTAATTTTTCATCAAGATAGATGTGAAGTAAGGAAATCTAAATCTGGAAAACTAGTAGCTAGCACTATAAGAGAAAGAAATTTTTATGTACTCAATGAGATCAAAAAGGAAAAATGTCTCTTATCCAAAGAAAATGAGATCTAGTTTCAACATACCAGATTGGGACCAAAGGAGAATTGTCTAATGGCTTTGGAAGATAAATAAGGTGGTTCAATAGAAGACAAGCCAAAAGGAAGTAATGATATGAACAAAGGTAAACAAATAGAGGAATATTTAGCAAAGAATGGCTATGATCTCAAGGGAGAACTTATCTATGCCCTTGACATAGTAAATAAGGATAGAAAGCAACACTTAAGCTTGAAAGTAAATTTAAAGAATGTGATGAAGAAAGGTTATTGCTCATAGAGGATTTAGAGAAGTCAAAGGCTAAGGCAAGCAAGTTCAAGGATAAGTTAGAAGCAAATATTTCGGAATGTGAGAAGTTAGCACAAGAAGTAGCTACTATAAAAGAAGACTTAAAGGACTCCAATATCAAGATGAAGAGTTTCACAAATAGCTCTAATAACTTGGATAAGTTCATCTGTGGACAATAGCGAACATCATGTTCAACAGGTCTTGGATTTGGAAAGGTTCAAAATAAACAAGAAAAAGAATCTACTTCAAGTCTTGATGAAGAAGAAACTTCAGAATAAGATACATCAGAAGAAGACAGTTTAAGTGAAAATGGGACATCATAGGATGAGTTGGACAACAAAAACTTCAACAAAGAGAGGAACAATATGAAAAGAAGATACAAATGGAACATCAATCAGGACAGGAGACCAATGAGGTCAAGACAAGGAGGCTTCAATGGAAGATGTTTTTCATGTCATAGGTTTGGACACATGGCTTCACAATGCAGGACTCATGAAATACAAGTATATGGAAAATAATAGTTTTTCCAAGGTTATTGCTACTCATGCAATGGTTTTGGTCACAAGGCAATGAATTGCAGGATTAATGACGAAATAGGATATGGCTTCATTAGGAGAAATCCTAAGATAATTGCACATCCAAGGAATAATAACATTAAGTGTTTTAATTGCAATAATGATGGTCACATAGCAATATTGTGTAGAGCAAATATTCCAAAAACAGGCATGAACAAAAATAGGAACATGAACAGGAACATGAACAGGGATATGAATATGAACAAGGACATGTATATGAACAAGAATAGGAATATGAACAGAAACAAGAAGATGAACAGGAATAAAGACTTGAAAAAGAATAGAGACTCAGAAAAGAATAAGAACATGAACAAATATGAGAACCATAACAGTAACATGGATGAGAACAATAACATGAAAAGGAACAGAAGTGACGACAGGAACATGGATGATGACTTGGAAAGAAATAGTGAGAAGATTTAGAAGACTCACAAAAGAAGAGATAAAGATAAAGATATAGATATGTGCTTTCAGGGAGTAGAAATACTCCAACCCTAGAATTAACCACCTCATGTGGAGGTGGGGGAGGGGCTAAGCTAAGAGGCTCATTATTAGCCTCGAGACCCAAAGGTGACCCTTTTCTATTGATGTCAAAGGGGGAGATAAGGAAGTCAGGTATAAGTGGAGCAGAAAAGAAAGTTAGGTTTCGATAAAATGAATATGGGTTGCATTCAATGACAAAGGGGGAGATTGTTGGAAATTTTGAGTCCCTAAGCTAAAAGTTGTCATCAATGTCAAAAGGACCTATGTAAGTAAGCACTATGATTTTGCTCCATAAAGAGCTTCATGAGAAGCAAAGGTTTTGATCAAAGGTTCTAGAAGGGATGCATGGCATTTGGTTCCAAAAGGAGCTTCAAGGGAATCTTAGCAAAAGGTTTTTATGAAAACCAAGGAAGGCAAGGAAAGGTTTTATTTAAAACCAATGGATGACAAATTTGAAATGGGTTTTTCTTAAAACCCAAGTTGGTTTTTCGTTTCATAAAAAAATGTCCCCGAGTGATGGAGAAATTTAATTTGATTTTTTTTTTCGAACCCCTTCCCCCCCCCCCCCTCCCCCTCCTCTCCAACTCACCTACAACACCTGGGTGGAGAAATTTAATTTTAAAGGTTTAGTTTAAATTTTAATTTTAAAATTAAATAAAAGGTTTTTCCTTCTTTCTTATTGGCACTGCCGACATCATGAGGGCAATGTTAAAAGGGTCGACGTATTCGCATTGAAGGATGGCTTATATAAATAAGCCAAATGTTTTCCATTTAAAAAACCTAAGTCGTGTCGCATGATTTTCAAAAACAAAAAGTATTTTTGCATCTAAATATTGCACAACAAATTTTGTGGAGTGTGACGTGGGCAGTCAAGTCATGGACGATCAAATTTTTGGTGCCTTGTGAGGAAATTGCACGTAGTTTAAGGAAGAGAGTGCCCAAGTCACTCATGTGGGCAGCTCACACAACTTAGTTGTTGCTTGGAAGCACGGTGGGTAGAGATTGGAAACGCCAAAGCCCTTCGAGGGATCCTTTGAGGTATGCACTCTGACTCCGATATTTGTGGGGGTCAACATTTTAATTAAAATATTTGCTTGCTATGGTTTGATTATGTTTTTGTGGGAGATATAAGGTTGAGCAAGCTTTAATATTTTAATAAGGTTTAATATTTGATTAATGTGGGATATTGCCTGAGAAAGCTTTGTGATTATTTTTGAGTGCAAAAGTGTTGAAAGGAAGGATATAAAATATTTGATTTATTTTATGGTATAAGTGGTTTGTGGAGTGACAAGGTTATGCAATGATTTGATTTATTTTATTTAATGGTACAAGTGGTTTTAGGAGAGATAAGGAAGTTGTGAATTAATTCTTAAGAAGGTTTTCTAATTAAAAGCCTTGGTGAATATAATTGTGAAGTGGAGTAATGTTTATTATTTTGTGATCTTCTAACCCTTGTGAAGATTGGCAAAAGAATATTGTGATTGTGGCAGATTTCCAAATAGGCTTCTTCATCTTCATTAAAGGTATGGGCACATTATCCTATTGATTGATTATGGTGGTTAATTTTTGAAAATATCTTTGGAGTGAAAAGGATTGATTGTGGTTTCCTTTTTGAAAGTTATTGGTTTAATGCTTCAAGGTTTTTTGGATTGAGAGTTGTGATTAAACCTTGTTTTATAAGCATTTTTATTGGAGCCCATTGGTTGTGCAAAGAACTTGAACTTGAGTTAGAAAAGAACACGAGTATCATTGTTATGTGAGATTTGTTGTTGAGAATTATTGGAAATATTTTGAGTTGATTGATACATGCTTGGACTAGGGTTTGTGAGAAATGGTTGTTCATTGAAGTACTTGGTTGAGTTGAGTTGATTGAGCCTAGTCAAGTGGATGCATGTGGTTGTTCAAGTTCCATAAAACAAACTATTCTATATTCTTGATTTGAGTTGAGATTGATATTTGAGTATAGAACATATAGAGTCTCTAAAAATTCTCTTTATACTTCTATGAGATTGATTTGAGTTAAGATTGGGATTTGAGTATAGAATATATTGAGTCTCTAACAATTCTCTTTATGCTTCTATGAGATTGATTTGAGTTGATATTTAGATTTGAGAATAGAACATATATATTCTATAACAATTCTCTTTATGCTTCTATGAGCTTGATTTGAGTTGAGATTGGGATTTGAGTACATATAGAGTCTATAACAATCTTCTTTATGATTATATGATATTGAGTTGAGATATTTATTGAGCATTAAGTATAGAAAATATTGAGTCTCTAACAATTCTCTTTATGATATTATGAGATTGGACAAGTTTTGTCTAAGCTTGTTAAGTATATTTGAGACAAGTCTTTGAGAAATCTTGTGGACTGATTTTGAGTAAGCTTTTGTGGAAGCTTGCTATGGAGATTTGAGCAAGTCCTAGAGAGGAATTTTTAATCATATTTGAGAAATTCCTAGAGAGGACTTGTTCAGCAGATTTGGATAGGTTCTGTGTGGACCTGTTGAGCAGACTTGAGCAGAATATGTGTGGACCTGTTGAGTAGATATGGACAAGTTTTGAGTGAGCTTGCTGAGTAGATTTGAGAAGGTTCTGATTGAACCTATTGAGACAAAGCTTTGGAGGTGACAGATTATAGAGGATAGAGTCTCAGTGGATAGATATCCAACAGCTAGGACAACTGAAGACAGATCTGAGTGAGGAGTCTTCAAGTGGAGAGAGATCTACTAGTTAGTGTAGCAGAGAGACTGAGTCTTCTAGAATATCAATAGCCAAAGTAGAAGGGGAAGAGTTTTCATGTGGAAGAGATCCACGAACTTGAGATTATGGGATCAACATCTCCTTTGGATAGAGGTCCATAAACATTGTACTTGGGAAGGATTACCAAAATATTATTTGAGAAATATTTAGAAGAAATATTTTTCTATGGAGGTAGCCCACATTGGGTGAACCGCGTTAAAAATTATGTCTCTCATCTGTGTGATGCTTTGTGTGATTTTCACTATTTTATTAATGTTGATGCTACTATTTGGGGAAAATTTTTATGTTATACTGCTCACCGCCCATCTCAGTATAAGCACATGTTCTTCAATATGATGCTTCTCATGGATATGTACTTTTATAAGAATAGGTTTTCTTTGTGGGTGGTAGAAAGAAATAACCACCGATAATGAGATGTCTTAAAAAATGAGAAATGACGTGATGATTTATTCATTGAACAATGGAGCAAAATGGATAAATGCTCTTTCATATAGTTGCATATCATGATCTGCATGAGTGAAATGAATCAAGTTTTGGATGGTATTTGTTTACTACTTGAAGATACTTTGTTTGATATAATGAGATTTATTGCAAAAAGATAAATGTTTGATTTTATTTGTTTATTTGGAAGTCACATTTTGTCTTTTCTTGATCTATTGACTGAACATAAAGAAAAAGGATTGGCATGATGGTTTGAATTCAATATTGACTAAGAATTCTCAATAGCTTTTCAATGACTATTGTATTTGCCTTCCATGAAAAAAGAAATATGTAAATACATATATATATATATAAATTCTGAAATGAAGAGATTCATTAAGTAATAATTGTTAAGACTATGCATTTGGATCATTAAGCTATTATTTAATCTATGTGGTCAGTTGCTTATATGATAAGTAGAAAGAATGCTAACTTTTGAATTATTGGTTTGACCAAGAGTAAGTACTTAGAGTAATTTGTGTTGTGCATACCATTGGTAATATTCCATCATACTTCAGATGGAGGTAAGACATGTGAAGTGATGTTGTTGAAGATAATGCTTAACCATTGAAAGACTACCAAGGAAAAATAGTAAGAGGATTTACTTGTGTAGGAAGGAAAAAGGGGGAGAAGGAACATTATCGAGGAGAGAAGGGAGATAACTAAAAAAATATAAGTAGATGGTGGTACAATATGACCTTGTGAAATTGGACTATGTTTTACAGGTAATATCTAAACATTGGTCTCTTTTGGATCTGAAAGCTTATTTAATTGCTTTTAATAAAACCCAATTCCTTCTTAAGCTTAATCTAGTTGTGTGGAACATTGGGTTGAGAGCCATATTTCTATATAAGATGAATGAGAATCATTTATGATCATTCCTCTAAAATGTTGTCTATTTTTTCTTAGTTCTTAAGTCGGGTTTGGGATATATTCCTTTTGTTAAAACTTGGTGGTGTTGTCTCATTGCTTCCTAAAATTTTTTGGTTTAATGAAATTGTTCATTGAAGGAGGTTTTGAGTGAATTATATCCATAATTTGATGTTTGGGTTAAACTTTTATATAGTAGTAAATACGAAGCCTTCAAGGTAGAATGCTTAGAATGGTCAAGTTTTTCTCTTTTATTTGATACCTACATTTGGTAAGTTCAAGAGGATTGAATTACATCTAGAAACATTCAACATCACCTGTTAAGGGGGGGACAATTGAGTGTATCTTGTATTAAGAATATCTTAAACTTTATATCTCTCATTATATACCTGAGCGATGACATGGAAGTAGTCCCGAGTTAATGAAATAAGACCAAAAGTTTTGTATGAATTGATTATAATATTTGTTGTTCTAGTTGTAGTCTCTTACTCTTTAGAATTCGGGTCTGTTAATTGGTAACACTATATCCAGAGAAGAAATTTGCATAGTGACTAGTTTTTTGTGATAGCATTCTTTTATCCTTAAAACCATGTAAGTCAGTTAAAACTAAATGAACCCTTCTTATAGAAATTCTATTGGTTTGAAAGTGCTATGCTAAAATTCTCCATATCCAAATTAATTGATATTTGTGAGTGATGTATTCTATGCCCGAGAAGCGCCATCAAGGTTACTTGAAAATATAGACATTAAGTATTGTTATATATGGAAGATATTTTTAAATAATATTATAGTTAATAATGTTGTTTACACTTTGTTGCAAGAACGTAATTTTTGATTGACATGCTTGAGATGTTAGAAGAGCATGTTCATGGATATATGAAATAACTTAATGGGTTTGACTATCTTGACGAATATGTATATATTTTATATATAAAAATGTTGCTTTTCTCATGAAAGTATGTAAATTTTATTCCTGTACCCTTGGAAAATATGTTATATTCATACAAGTGGAAGGAATGTCTTTTGGAATGGTCAAAGTAGTTAAAAATAAAGTTATCTTCTCTACTGAATTGACTACAATGTATTTGTCTTGAAATTACGTTAATGTGATATTATGTTAATGTGAAACGGTTTTAACAAAGGGATTATGGGATCCCTTTCTTTGATACAAATAAAGAAAATATGTATTTAATGAAATTGTAGAGGTGTGGAGCCACAATAGGAAAAAGTAGTTATGGGATACTTTTGGTTGTTGATATTTTCTTACTTAAAAGGAAGAAAGCATACATAGTTTACTACACTATTAGATAGTATGCATATGAAATTTTCTTATGGAAATATTTTTTCAATGAAAGAAAAAGATATGTATTAGGAAATGCACTTTCATGCTGGGAGGTTGTTATGATCCCTTAAGACATTTTCTTCTTGGTGGTATTAAAAAATTTGGAGAAGGCTGAAAATGTGTGCATGAGCAATGAGTAGTGAGAAGAGTTTCCAGACTCCATTCTTTGTTCATGATGAGAAGGGCTTTGTATATCTTAGTTTTTAATACATATTTTTCATTATGAAATACTTGGATTATTTTTGTAATATGCATTATGGTTGAAACCTTTTGAGTGAAGGGTAAACCCATTGTAAACTATATAAATAATGAGTTCTAAGTAAGGATTGGGAAGAACGGAAAATAGGATTTGAACCAATCTAATTTGTGTTGGACTATTTACTTTAATTGTAAGGAATAATCAATGATACTTTAATTTTGGCTTTATGAAAGGAAATAGATTATTATTGTTTGAATTAAATAATTATGTGTGGTTGTATTCATTTATTTAAATGAGAAATGTTTGTATACTTTGATGAGTGTTTAGAATCCAATAGTTTTGATGAAGACTTAATGAAATCTTCTTTTTAGGCATGGCACTAGAGCATTTCTTTAATACATCATAAAGCACCTTGATAGTTTTAATTCAATAGATACCTTGAATTCATGAAGTAGATATACTATAAGAAGGTAATTCATTTTGTAATACCCTTGAAAATGATAAATGATATAGGGTGAAATCTACTTTCCATAATTAGATAACCTTTGGAATGCAACTTCTTAATGTAATTTTAGATATGTAGAATCTTAAGAGTTATACAATATATGTATCTATTGAGATATGGTTGTAAAATACTTAAGGATATTTTATCCATAAATTAGGAGAAGATGATTTTCCATAACATAATGCATCCATGAAATAAGGCCTATTAATGGGAATGCTAGCTCATTACGGAGATGAGATGGATAGTAAAATCCCTACATGCTTATTACACTTACATATATAGATTTATGTAGAGTGGGGTGATTAGCGTGTCCTTTCAACATAATAAAAGAGGGTAAGATATCTCATTGGAGGAAATGAGAATGATAGCTTGAATTTGGATTGATACCTAGTGCACTTATGTAAACATATATATGTATGTTGCAAGGATGGTTATAGACTAAGTGTATCAAAGCATACACAACATTACATTATACAAACAACTTAGTAGTAACCCTAAGATCTTTATATTAAGAAATTTCCTTGTTAAGAAGGAAAAGAAATTCTATTAAGTGTAGGCGTCTAAAAACAAATTACTCACAATTAGGATGGAAATTTGGGAAGAGAATTTTGGGATATGACAAACACAAATATGTAGAATACTTATATGATAATATTACGCAAGTGCAAAATTATAAATAAAAAATGTATACATTATCCCATTCTTCTTTTGCTCAAGTGTAAGCATAAGATGGGTACATATAAGAAATACCCAACAAGGAGTCTTCTCAATAATATGACACATAGAAATCTAAATTTTGAAGTCAAAAGTTGGGGCATCTCATTGTGTGGTCTACGTTTCAAGAGAAACTTTGAATTCAAAAGTCAGGGTAGTTGTAGTGTGTTGTGCAAAGCTATTCAAGGGGGAGATTTGAACCCGAGTTGTTGTGAAACCCTCAGGCAAGTAATCAAACTCCATTGTTGTGTCAAATTTGTGGATATTTGGGTTATATTTTATGATTTGGAAGGTAGTCGATCTGAGTTTTATTTGAAGGCAGATATTCAAATTCAAACAAGAGAAAATGCATAGGGCCTAATGATACTTGTGTAAGAAGAGAAAACTGGGGGGTTTTAGCTTTTGCAATGTATTATACAAAGCTTCTTGAGGGGGAGATTCAAAACCAGGCTATTGTGAAACCCCTAGGCAAGTAATTGATCTCCATATTTGTGTTATATATGTGGATATTTAGGTTATATTTTACAATTTGGAAGTTAGTTGAGTTGAGTTTCCTTTAAAAGTAGATATTCAAAGTCAGATAAGATAAAAATACATTTGAGTGCAAATCTAAAATTTGAAGTTTAAATCTAGGGCATATCATTATGTGGTTTATGTTTCAAGGTGATTAATTCGACCAGGCCCTGAATACTCAGAGCCACTTATCAGATGTTTATTCCATAGATAATCTAAACATTTAGAAGCTTCTTAGATACTGGCAGAGATTATGAAGTTTCACTGGGAGATCCTGGGGGTGCCATTGGAGTACAATTTTAGGTGGTATTGTAGAATAACTATAGCCATGGATAGCAAGGTGCAGGCCATCACCACAAACCCTAACAATCTTGTGATGTGCACATATGATTTGGACATGCTTGCTTGCATTTGGAGTGGGAGTAAAAAATGAGCTCTAGCTAGAAGGATATGGCATATGGGAAGTTGTAGGTTAGTGGGAAGGAGCTGATGGGAGAGAAGCAAGAAACTAGGAAGGAATAGGTGGTCAAGAAGGAGTAGTCAGGGGATCAAATTTAGGTTTTGAAGGAAATTTTGGTGCAGAAAACTATTTAGTATCAGAGAGCAGAGAGTCATGAGGTGGGTTCTATGGCATTTTTGGGTGTTGCATACTCACATGGAATTGAAACAAGTACCAATGATGTAGTCCCCTCGATGGTACTCGAGTCGAGTGGCAAATCAAGTGGGTCCCATTGGATGGGATATCCTTTTGACCTAGGAGAATATTTTGCCAAGGTGACTGCAAAAGGTTTTAAACCTAGCGGGGTGAAAGTATTATTTAATCTCACCCTTGAAGGTGATGAGATTCATATTCCTGATGAGCTCACAAATATTGCTATGGAAGAGGGTTCTTGGAATCTGGTAGGCAAATTCCAGGGAAGTAGACCCAATATAGATTCCATTAGATATTGGGCTTTGGTGAAATGGAATCCATTGGGGTCCTTGGAGATAGTGGTTGTACCAAAATATTTTTCATCATCAAGTTGAACTACAAAGAGGACTCAAAATGAATCTTGGGTGGGGGTCCTTGGTTCTATGGGAAAAGAGATCTATTTCTTCATAAATGGGATCATGATTTCAACCTAGAACACCCAAAATGTGAATCTGGTTCCTCTTTGGGTGAGGCTTCTAGGTCTCCCCTTTCACCACTAGTAGGAAGACATCTTGAGAGGGATAGCTAAAAGTATTGGTGAACTCATTCAAATCGACCTAGTGACTAGAGAAAAATCCAGGATGGTCTTCACAAGGTTGTGCATTATGGCAGATCCGGAGGTTGATCTTCCATCTTATATTAAGCTTATTTTAAAGGTAGGCACATGGACTCAACCTATTGATTATGAAAATAGACCCATCCAATATTTCAATTGTGGTAAACCTGGCCATTTATCTTCATAGTGCTCTAAGATCCTTAACAAGAAGGATAAAGTTTTGTAAGAGAAATTTGTTGAAGGTTGGCCTGAGCAGATTGAGCTTGAAGGTTTGGGCCTTAAGGAGGTGGTGCATGACTCCACAAAACCCTAGATTTAGATGATGCCTAGAAAATAAGTGGTGTCTAAAACTCCAAATACTAAAAGTCTTTTGCTAAAGGACATAGAAATAATAGGTCTACCCAAAGTGAACCCACCTTGAGGGAGATTATGGCAATGGGTGGAAGCTTTTCTCAGACTTTGGAGGCCAATGAACATATTTAGGTTAGTTTTTCTAGACCCATTTTAGGACCCTTTGGTCCAGCTATTATGTTAAAAAATTCATATGACTGCTTGGGTTGTGACTCTAGCTTACCAAAATATGTAACCTTGGAAGATCAAATTCCTCAACCTCTTTCCTCGGTTGAGGATTTATCCCAGTCTCTGACTCTCAAGTCCCCTATGAAGACTAGAAGCCACAAAAAATGGATTGATGTTGGAGTGGAGCGCAAGGGGGGTTGACCTTCCAACAAAGCATGTTAGTCCAAAGAGAGAGAGATAGATGTGGTGGATGGATCTCAGACCCTATTAAAAGTTGATAATATCAAAGAAACAAGGGGAAAACAACTCAGGATTGAAACATTTTGTCATAACTCCCAGGGCAATGGGGGTAAAAAATTTCACAATATCTGTAAATGAGGTTCCTATCATGGAACATTAGAGGTCTGAATGGGACCTCAAAACAAAGGGTTTTATCTTCTTTGAGAAAGGAGGTTGGTCCAAATATAATTCTTCTGCAAGAGATAAATATGGATAGAAGCAAGGTAGATGAGGTAAGAAAGGTGGTTTGGAAGGAGGCCAAATTTGTGGTCAGTTTGACACAAGGGGCCTCGAGGGTCTCCTGTGTCTATGGAACCCCAATAAAGTCATTGGCTCAGCTCTTTTGGTAATAAATAGAATTATTAACATGTTGTTTCATTGCAAGTCTTTGGGTAGAAAATGGATTTTGACCAACATTTATGCCCCCAAATCCAGAACAAACATAAACTATATTTGGTCCATGCTTAGTTCAATGAGAGAAGCTTTTAAGAATGAGGCTTGGATTCTGGTAGGAGACTTCAACTCTCCTTTGTACCAATCAGACAAGAAGGGGGGATACAATAATCTCAAGAAGTATGGAAGAATTTGCTTCTTTTGTCAATAATCAAGAGCTCATGGACTTAGAATTGAAAGGTTCCAGATATACATGGAGTAATAGACACTTGGGGGTCCATCACATACAAATTAGATTGGATAGAGTTTTTATTTCCAAAGAGGCCATTCCTCTATTTGGGGACTCTTCTCTCAACTCTCTACCCAAGATTGGGTCTGATCATAACCCCCTTCTCTTTGATAATGATTCTAATACTCTTTTCTTCCTGAGACCCTTCATATTTGAAGCCATGTGGCTCTCTCATCCAGAGTTGGAGGTAAGAATTAGGGAATGGTGGAACACTAGATTCTCTAGCCCATGTATTAATCAGGTGGTTGCTAAGCTAAGACTGATAAAAAAATCTAAAATATTGGAACAAATCGATCTTTGGGGACATCTAGATTAAGAAAAAGGATCTCAAATCCTAGTTACAGGCTATTCAATCTTCCTTGGAAGTGGATATCCTCTCACAGAACAATAGATTGGAGGAGAGAAGAATTTTGGCTGAGCTTCATAATGTCTTGAGTAGTGAGGAGGTTTTTTGGTGATAAAAGTCTAGAGCTCTTTGGCTCAAATATGGAGATAGAAACACAAAAAAATTTCATTCCTCAACTCTTCACCATAGAAGCCATAACCGAATTAGGGATATTTGTAAAGTAGATGGTTCTAAAATAGGGGATATCCAAGAAATTAGGGTGGAGGTTGTCTCCTTCTTCCAATATCTCCTCTACGAGATGAGTGTGAGAAGTGTTTTTACGAAAGAAAAACTCCTTCAGAACATTCCTCACTTGGTGATGGAAGAAATGAATGATAATCTCAATAGTCTGCTTAATGATGATGAAATTAAGAAAGCACTCTTTTCTATGGAAGGACTAAAGGCCCCTGGCCTAGATGGCTTCCCCCAATATTTTTCCAGAGGTTCTGGCATATCTTTGGTAGGGAGATCGGTGAAGCTTTGCGTGAAGTTCAAATCACTAGAGTCTTCCCTAAGGCTTTAAATACCACTTTCTTGGCTCTAATTCCAAAATAAATAGGTGCTATTGAGTTCAAAGACTTTTACCCAATTAGCCTCTGCAATACTATCTTCAAAAATTTCACTAAAGCTTTGGCTAATAGGGTTAAACCTCTCTTGTCTCGTCTGATTGATTCTACCCAAAGTGGTTTTATTTTGGGTTGTCAGATCTTGGATGGAGTTATTTTGGTTCATGAACTCATACATTTAGTGGATAAAAGTGGTCAAGTAGGAGCTTTTCTAAAACTGGACATGAACAAGGCCTACAATAGGGTCTCATGGGACTTTCTCCTTAGGGTCCTCCAAAAGTTTAGCTTTGATAGGATATGGATCTTTGTTATTAAAACTTGTATTTCATCGACCATATTTTTAGTGCTTGTCAATGGCTCCCCCACTAGGTACTTTCGTAGTTGTCATGGTATTCATCAGGGAGACCTGCTCTCCCCTTATCTATTTATCCTCATGGTAGAAGCCTTGGGTAGGTCCCTTAAGGCCTCCTCCTCTGTGGTTGGTATTAAATCAACCCTGAGTGTGGAATCGATCTCCCATCATCAATTCATAGATGATACTCTTCTCTCATTCCTCACCTCAATTCCTCAGGCTTGAGCAATCAAAGAGATCCTCGTTTGGTATGAAGAGGCAGTAGGGTAGAAGGTTAATTTTCTAAAGAGTAAAATATTCTTCTTGAATTCCTCTATTCTCAAGCAAATAAGAATAGCGATGGAGTTGGGCTATGAGATAGCGGAGTTTCCATCAACTTACCTTGGGCTTCCTCTTTTAAAAGGAGGTGCAAGGAATATTTATGGGAGATGGTGGTGGAAAGGGTGCAATGCAAACTTGCTAGCTAGAAAGGAGCTTTGTTAAGCTAGGTAGGTAAGGTTGTTTTGGTGAAATCTACACTTCAGAGTATACCAATTTACTTTATGTCCTTGTTCAAGATGCCAGGTAAAATAGTGCAGAAGATCAAGCAAGCTCAAAAGTCCTTCTTGTGGTCTGGGTCGGAGGAGAAGAAGAGATTCCACTTAGTAGCATGGGATCATATCTGTAGTAGAAGGGAGTTTGGAGGCCTAGGCCTGAGAAGGATGGACCAAATGAATAAGGCCCTAGTTTCTAAACAAGGTTGGCACCTAATCCAAAATGAATAGGTTGATTGGGTTAATATTATAAAAGCAAAATATCTAAATAATGGGGAGGACTTCATTTCGGATGATGTCCCAAACTCTAGGTCAACCTTTTGGCTTAGTCTATGTAATTCCAAGAGCAGTATTAGAAAGGGAGGAATATGGAATGTGGGTAATGGCCATCTAATTTATTTTTGGTCAGATCCCTAGTTGATGGACCAACCATTGGTGTCACTCCTAGAATTGGCAGTGGTTGAAGACTTTTGTAGATGTACCTTTGGTTCTAAGGTTGAAGATTATATCAAAATTATAAATCATAGGAAGATATGGAGAGTTTTATTTAGTCATAACTGTTAGTATTACAATGACACTGAGAGGGGGGGGTGAATCGGTGTAGCTCTATAAACTTAAATTTACAGCTCTTAATACCACAATAATTAAAACTTATTACTAGATACAACAAGTATAACAAAAGAGCATCACACAACACAAGATTTAACGAGGTTCACCAATGTGGCTACTCCTCAAAAATTGACTTGCTTGGACTACCATCCAAATCTAGCCTTTGCAAAGCACCAACTTTACAATCAATTTACCAAACACCCACTGGAAGGAGCACCAACCCCTGATTTATCTGCACCAATAGAAAGGAGCACCAACCCCTGATTTACCAACACCAACTGGAAGGAGCACCAACCCTTTATTTATATGTACCAACAGAAAGGAGCACCAACCCCTGATGCCAAGTTGTAACCTGGATTTCAATTTGAATCTTTAATTTTGACAATAAGATACCTTTGCTTTTGCAAGACCCTAACTGGTCTTCTTCACCTTTGCGTTCTTTGCGCACTCTGCTCTCTCTATGAAATCACTTCGCACACTCTGCTTCGTTATAGTCGAACTTCACGATTGTCTTCTCCCTTTTGCGCACTCTCCTCTCTTTGCAAATTTTGCACTTAGCATGATTCGACACGACTTGCTCTCTACGCGCAATGACCGTATTTCACACACATACAACCATATATTCAATTCTCCAAATACCCCTCCTTTTATAACAATATTTTTTATGATGAAAACCCTAATCTTAGTCGACTGTAAATCCTAATCTTAGTCGGCTTTCATAACATTGTAAACCCTAATTTTAGTCGGCTGTCATCGGTCTTCGTCGGCTTCAACTCAAGAAGATGTTCGGTTCATTGTCATACTTCTCATTTCAGTCGGGTTCTCCTTCTTGACTTGCGCATTTACGACCTGTCACAAAATTGTGACATTTCTGCCTCTGTAGCTTCTTTTGTTGTTGTTGCCATGAAAATACATGTCGCGATATCGTGACACTTTTGCCTCCGTACGCTTTCTCTATTATTTTGTCATGATATCGTGACATTTTTGCCTCTACAGACTTCATATTTTCTTTTGTCGTGATATTGCGACATTTTTGCCTTCATATACTTCGTCTTTGCTTTTGTCGTGATATCCCGACACTTCTGCCTCTGTAGTCTTCAACTTAGCTTTTGTTGTGAAATCATGACACTTTTGCTTTTGTACTTATATTCTTTGCTTTTGTCACGAAATCATGATACTTCTGCCTTCGAAGTCTTCTTCTCTGCTTTTGTCACGAAATCGTGACACTTCTGCTTTCGTACTTTACTTCTTTACTTTTGTCGCAAAATCGTGACACTTCTGATTCCAAAGTCTTGCTTTCTACTTTTGTCGCAAAATCATGACACCTCTGCTCCTAAAGTCTTGTTTTCTACTTTTGTCGCAAAATCATGACAGTTATGCTTCCGTATGCTTCCTCTCTTTCTTTTATCGTGAAAATGCAACATGTCGCGATATCGCGACACTTTTCAAACTTACTTTCTCTCTCCTATTTTAGTCGCAAAAATGCGACATGTCACAAAATTGCGACACTTTTCCAACTTACTTTCTCTCTCCTATTTTAGTCACGAAAATGAGACATGTCGCGAAATCGCGACACTTTTCTTACTTGTTCTCTTTCTTTGAACTTGTCTCGAAATCATGACACTTTTCCAGCTTTCTCTTTCTTTTCCAACATGTCGCGAAATCACGACATTTTTTCCACTTGCCTTTTTCTCTTCCAACATGTCGCAAAATCGCGACAGTTTTTCCACTTGCCTTTTTCTCTTCCAACATGTCACAAAATCACGACAATTTTTCCTGCTTTTTCTCTCTCTTCCAACATGTCGCGAAATCGTGACAGTTTTTCCACTTGTCTTTTTCTCTTCCAACATGTCGCGAAATCGCGACAGTTTTTCTTGCTTTTTCTCTCTCTTCCAACATGTCACGAAATCACGACAGTTTTTCTTGCCTACTGTATATGTCGTGATATCGTGACACTTTTCTTGTCTTTTTCTTTGATCTTTTGCATATGGGCCACTTCGGTCTTCTTGGAAAATCACTGTACATACTTTGAATAACCTTTGAACTCCTGTCTTCTGCATCTGAATAGCTTTTGAACTTCTTTTCCACTACATCAACAGATCTATCTGACTGTGTTGACAATAATGACAATATTGTTGCTGCACCTTGCTCAACAATCTCCCCCTTTGGAATTGTTGGCAACACGTGCAATTTCTTGTAACTCTTCTCCCCCTTTGACAATAATACCAAATGGCTACTGTAGACTTCCCCTGAGTCCATGCACAACATTATCAGGCATAATTTATTACACTTAGCAAAATCATGAACATGAGCAAAAAGATAATCAAATACTTAAATGCTTCCCCCAAGAATGTGATCCCTGTAGCTAGTCAATTCTTGGGAAGTGTGACCACTCCCAATTTATTGCGAAGGTACTCAAAAACTTCCTTGGGCAATGGTTTTGTGAAGATATCTGCTACTTGCTCTATAGTTGGAACAAAATCCAACTTAACCTCACCTTTCACAACTTTCTCCTTCAAAAAGTGATACCTGATAGCAATGTTTTTTGTGCGTGAATGCATAACCGGATTCTTGGAGATGTTAATGGCACTGGTGTTATCACACTTAACTAATATTGACTCACTGAAGCTAATACCAAGATCTTTTAGGGTTTTTTTTATCCATAATACCTGTGTACAACATGTTGTCACTGCAATATATTCTGCCTCTGCTGTCGATAAAGAAACTGACTCTTGTTTCTTCTTCGTGCCACGCGACCAATCTATCTCCAAGATAGAATGCACCTCCATTGGTACTCTTTCTGTCATCTACACATCCTGCCCAATCTGCATCTAAATATTAAATAAGGGTGAAGTCTTTACCTTTTGGATACCATAACCCATACTCCATAGTACCCTTGAGGTACCGAAGAATCCTCTTCACTACTGTCACATGAGTCTCCTTGGGATTAACCTGAAATCATGCTACCATGCATACTGCCTGCAAAATATTTGGTCTGGTAGCTGTCAGGTACAGTAAGCTTCCAATCATAGATATGTACATGGTTTGATCAATAGGTGGATATTTGTCATCTTTGCTCAACTTGCAACCTGTCATCATGGGAGTGCTAACTGGCTTACAATACTCCATTGTGAACTTTTTTAACATCTCTTTCACATATTTAACTTGAGAAATAAATATGCCCTTCTTATTTTGATTAACTTGCAACCCGAGGAAATAAGAAAGTTCACCAATCATTGACATTTCAAATTATTTCTGCATCTTATTTTCTAAATCTTTACACAACTCATCTTTGATGCTGCCAAATATGATATCATCTACGTATACAACAAGAACAATAAGATGCCCATTTTTTGTTTTGACATACAAATTACTATCCATCATACCTTTCTTAAACCTTTGTTGAGTGAGATAGTTGTCTAGCCTTGCATACCATGCTCAGGGTTCCTGTTTTAAGCCATATAATGCTTTCTTCAACTTGCAAACCAAGTTGGGATCATCACCAAGTTGGAAATCATCTAGTTTCTCAATATAAACCTCTTCTTCAAGTTTTCCATTCAAAAATGTTGATTTCACATCCATTTGATAAACTTTGAAATTCTTATAGACTGCTAAAGCCAGAAACATTCTAATTGCCTCTAGTATAGCTACTGGTGCAAAATTTTCCTCAAATTCAATGCCTTCAACTTGTGCATAACCCTTACATACCAATCTTGCTTTATTTCTGACTACCTGTCCGTATTCATTCAATTTGTTTTGAAAAATCCATTTAGTCCTCATTATATTTTTATTTGTAGGTCTAGGTACTAACTCCTAAGTTTCATTTTTCTCGATCTGATCTAATTCTTCATTTATTGCCTTCATCCAACTTTCATATTTGCTTGTGTCAACAACATTTTTGGGCTCAATGTTGGATAATAGAGAGTAGTTAGTTACTACTCTTCTTCTTGTCTGAACACCAACTTTGGGGTCTCCAATTATTTGCTCTCTAGGATGATTTTTCTGCCAGCTACCTATTTTGAATTTCTTATTTTCTTCCACTTCTGAATCACAACTTAAATCATCTAAGTCAATTTTTTGTATCTTTTCCATTTCGTTTTCCTCATCTCCTTCAATAACCTCTTCATAAATTGGGTAGTTCGTTTCATAGCTAATTACTCATTCTCTACCTTCATCAAATTTAACATCGGCACTGTCCACAATTTTCTTTAGCCTCTTGTTGTAGCATTTGTAAGCTTTGCTTTTTGACGAATAACCAACAAAAATACCTTCATCCGCTCTATCTTAAAACTTACCAAGATTATCTTCAGTTCTTTTGATGTAGCACTTGCTGCAAAAAACTTTGAGGTATTTTGTTGTTGCCCTTTTACCGAACCACAACTCATAAGGAGTTTTTCTTTCATGTGTTCTCAGCATGTACCTATTTTGGATATACACCATAGTATGGACTGCTTCTTTCCAAAATCTTTCTGCTACTCTGCTTTTAGCCAACATAGTCTGTGTCATTTCCTGCACTGTCCTGTTCTTTCTTTCTACCACTCCATTCTGCTGAGGTGTCTTGGCTACTAAAAATTGTCTCCTAATACCATATTTTTCACAGTACTTTGTAAACTCCTCTGAAATGAATTCTCCTCCTCTATCTGATCTTAAATATTTGATCCTCTTTCCTGTTTCATTCTCAACATGGTTTTTGAAAGTCTTGAACCTTTCAAAAGCTTCCGATTTATGCTTCAAGAAAAATATCCATGTCATTCTGGAATAGTCATCAATGCACAACATAAAATATTTGTCACCATTTATGCTTTGTGTTCTCATGGGTCCACATAAATCAGTGTGTATTAGTTCCAAAGGTTTTCTTGTGTAGTACTCTTTTGTTTTGAATGTGACTCTAGTTTGAAGAAAAAATGTTGTTTGCAGGTTTGCTAATGGTGGGAATATCTCTCATTGCCCTTTTTGAGCTAATTTTTACTAGATTATCAAAACTGATATGACCGAGTCTCTTGTGCCACAACCAATTTTCTTCTTCCTGTCCAATAAAACAAGCTCCTTCTGAAGTCTCTAAGAGCATGTACAGGTTTCCAGATGTCCTTGATCCAGTTGCTATCAATTTTCCACTATTTGTTTTTTTGACTTCACAACCCTGCTTCATAAAAACTACTTCATAACCTTTATCACAAATCTGAATTATGCTCAACAAGTTATGTTTCAAACCATCCATAAAAAAGACTTCTTCTGACTTAATTTTTTCGTCACTAATTTTAACTGAACCTTTGCCAACTATCTTAGCTCCATCATTATTTCCAAACTTTACTAAACCACCTTCATATTTCTGTAACTTCTCAAATTTCTATTTGTCACCTGTCATATGACTGGAACATCCACTATCAAGTATCCATGGTACATATTTATTCTGTGCTTTAAATGTTGTTTGTATGATTAAGGATTCCTTTTCTTCCTTAAGTCGCTCTTTTTCTTTCCACTCCGTTTTGATAGTAGTTTTGGGCTCTTGTTTTGCCTTTCCCTTATCAAAATCTTGTGCATGTTTTTTGGGAAGTTTTCTATTTTGTCTCATCCTATTTGGTTGAATTTTTTTCCCTGAAACTGATTTGATGCAAATGTACTTCTATAGTTTCTTGCAATGTGCCCAAAATTATGACAGTTATAACATTCTACTGTATAATTCATCAGAGGAGAAAAAACATTTCTACTCGGTGAAATTCCTTGGTCTTACATTATATTTACGATCCGAGATTTTATGTCCATAGCCATTGCATTTAAAATAGAAACCAGAAAAGGGATAATTGAACCTGGGTGATGGTCTTTGCCATGTTGCCGTAGGAACCATAGGTCTTCTTCTTCTTTGATGTGTGACATTTGTGAATCCATCATTGTCAATTCTCCTTTCGTGCCTGGCATTATTGCTTTCTTTTGCATGAGACGTTTTTCCTTGATCAACCTGTTTCTTATCTTCATTATTTATGGATTCTACATTTATGGCCTTTGATCCATTTTATGATTCTCTTTCGACAAAACCCAGACCAAATTTGATGCTTGCAGGCCTTTGGTCATTTATAATATTATCTAGCTTCATAGAACTTTTTTCACGTTTGTGATAGCAACTAATTTTGTGATTCATCTCTTCTATCTACATCTCGTAAACCAACATTCTCTTCTTCTAGTTTGCAGCAATAATCTATTTTCATGGTAATTTGTACTTCGAGATCTTTAGATATTTTCTTGTATTCTTTTATCTGTACTTTCAGACTGGTTATGATTTTGTTTGCATCCTCAAGATTTTTTGAAAATTTCTTATTCTTTTTCCTCTCTATTTTCCACTCTTCAAGTGTAGAGATCAACTCACCTTCTAGATCTACTTCAGCCTTAGGGTTTTCACCACATACTTCAGAGTTCACTCCTTCTTCCTTTTCTAATTTTACTTCTTCAAATGCCATGAAAAGAGCTTCACCTGTTTCCCCTTCAGAATCCTCACTGGAGATGTCTTCTGATGAACTGGCATTCCTAGAGATGAAACTTTTCTTCTTGAAGTTGCCTTTTTTGAAATTCGTTTTCTTCTTCCAGTGACTTTTTTCTTGGTGCGATCCTTCATCATTTTTGTTCTTCTCATTAAGTGGACATTTAGTAACAAAATGCCCAACGCCTCCATAGTTGAAACATTTAAGCGATAGCTTTCCTCTGTATTTTCCTTTTCCCCTTTTTAGTTTTCTAACAAAGTTTGCTTCCATTTCATCTGATGTCTCTTCTTCCTCGGACTCTTGTTTTGTGTTTTTATTATTAAGGGCTTTAAAAGCCGCTTCTATGTCTATGGGTTTATATCTTCCTATCCTCATCTCATATGCAGTCAAAGAACCATACATCTCATCTATAATAAAATAATTTAGATTTTTAGCTTCTTCTATCGCTGTGACTTTAGAATCAAACCTTTGAGGAAGAGATCGTAATACCTTTTTCACGATGGTAGAGTCTTCGATACCCTCCTCGAGTCCTCTGATCGCATTAATGATTCCATTAACTCTCAGCATATATGCCTCAATGTTTTCATCGTCATTCATCTTTAATGCTTCAAACTGAGCTCGATGTGTCTATAACTTGGCCTCCTTGATATTATCGTCTCCTTCATGAATGCTCCTCAGTTTGTCCCATATTTCTTTTGTCGTTTTACATCTCATGATCTTTACTAGTTCACTGTCTGCTAATCCGCACATGATAGCATTCTTTGCTTTTAAGTTATTTTCAAACAGTTTCTTTTTGTCAGCCTCTTTTGGAGGAGTGATGGGTATTGTGTATCCACTAACTATTGAATCCCAGATGTCGTATCCCAAAGCATAGAGATATGTCTGCATCCTGATTCTCTAGAACATGTAATTAGATCCGTCAAACAATGGTGCTTTGTTTGATGAGAAACCTTCACCACCTGCCATTGTGTTACTTCCAAGATCACCCTAGCCGGTTAAGCTTGTACAAGAACTTAGATCTGATACCAATTGTTAGTCTTACAATGACACTGAGAGGGGGGGTGAATCAATGTAGCTTTGTAAACTTAAATCTACAGCTCTTAATACCGTAGCAATTAAAACTTATTACTAGATACAACAAGTATAAAAAAAGAGCATCACACAACACAAGATTTAACGAGGTTCACCAATGTGGCTACTCCTCAAAAATTGACTACTTAGACTACCATCCAAATCTAGCCTTTGCAAAGCACCAACTTTACAATCAATTTACCAGCACCCATTGGAAGGAGCACCAACCCCTGATTTATCTGCACCAAAAAAAAGGAGCACCAACCCCTGATTTACCAGCACCAACTAGAAGGAGCACCAACCCCTTATTTATTTGTACCAACAGAAAGGAGCACCAACCCTTGATGCCAAGCTGCAACCTGGACTTCAATTTGAATCTATAAGTTTGACAATAAGATACCTTTGCTTTTGCAAGACCCTAACTGGTCTTCTTCACCTTTGTGTTCTTTGCACACTCTACTCTCTCTACAAAATCACTTCGCACACTCTGCTTCGTTATAGTCAAACTTCACGATCATCTTCTCCCTTTTGTGCACTCTACTCTCTTTGTGAATTTTGCACTTAGCATGATTCGACACAACTTGCTCTCTACGCACAACGACCATATTTCACACGCATACAACCATATATTCAATTCTCCAAACAATCCTCCTTTTATAACAATATTTTTTATGATGAAAACCCTAATCTTAGTCGACTATAAATCCTAATCTTAGTCGTCTTTCATAATACTGTAAACCCTAATTTTAGTCGATTGTCATCGGTCTTCATCGGATTCAACTCAAGAAGATGTATGGTTTACTGTCATACTTCTCATTTTAGTCGGGTTCTCCTTCTTGACTTGCGCATTTACGACCTATCACGAAATCATGACATTTTTGCCTTTGTAGCTTCTTTTGTTGCTGTTGCCACGAAAATACATGTGATATTGCAACACTTTCACCTTCGTACGCTTTCCTTATTCTTTTGTCACGATATCATGACATTTTTGCCTTCGCAAACTTCATCTTTTCTTGTCACGATATCGCGATATTTTTGCCTCCGTATACTTCATCTTTGCTTTTGTCGCGATATCGCGACACTTCTGCCTCTATAGTCTTCAACTTAGCTTTTGTCACAAAATTGTGACACTTCTGCTTTCGTACTTAGCTTCTTTGCTTTTGTCATAAAATCGTGACACTTCTGCCTTCAAAGTCTTCTTCTCTACTTTTGTCGTGAAATCGTGACACTTCTACTTTCGTACTTTACTTCTTTACTTTTGTCACGAAATCACGACACTTCTACTTCTGAAGTCTTGCTTTCTGCTTTTGTCGTGAAATCACGATACTTCTGCTTTCGAAGTCTTACTTTCTGCTTTTGTCGTGAAATCGTGATAGTTCTGCTTCCGTACGCTTCCTCTCTTTCTTTTGTCGCAAAAATGCGACATGTCACGATATCGCGACACTTTTCAAACTTACTTTCTCTCTCCTATTTTAGTCGTGAAAATGCGACATGTCACAAAATCGTGACACTTTTCCAACTTACTTTCTCTCTCCTATTTTAGTCGTGAAAATGTGACATGTCACGAAATCGTGACACTTTTCTTACTTGTTCTCTTTCTTCGAACTTGTCATGAAATCGTGACACTTTTTCCTACTTTCTCTTTCTCTTCCAACATGTCACGAAATTGCGACAATTTTTCCACTTGCCTTTTTCTCTTCCAACATGTCACGAAATTGTGACAGTTTTTCCACTTGCCTTTTTCTCTTCCAACATGTCGCGAAATCGTGACAGTTTTTCCTGCTTTTTCTCTCTCTTCCAACATGTCGCGAAATCGTGACAGTTTTTCCACTTGCCTTTTTCTCTTCCAACATGTCGCGAAATCGCGATAGTTTTTCCTACTTTTTCTCTCTCTTCCAACATGTCATGAAATCACGACAGTTTTTCTTGTCTACTGTATATGTCACGATATCGTGACACTTTTCTTACTTGTCTTTTTCTTTGATCTTTTACATATGGGCCACTTCGGTCTTCTTGGAAAATCACTATACATACTCTGAATAACCTTTGAACTCTTGTCTTCTACATCTGAATAGCTTTTGAACTTCCTGTCCACTGCATCAACGGATCTATCTGACTGTGTTGACAACAATGAAAATACTATTGTTGCACCTTGCTCAACAATAATTTCTCTTACTGAGAAAATAGCCCTTAAGAAGATCTCAAACCTCCTGAAGTTCTAAGTCATCAAATCTACTGATGAAGCTGATATCTTTTTTGGAAGGTGAGAATTTTAGAAGTTTTTTCTGTGAAATTAACATATTTTCTTCTAGAGGATCCTGGTCCCCCTTGGTTTTCGACCAGACTAGTTTGGTGGAAGGGATTAACCCCTAAGGTTAATGTTTTCTATGGCTTGCTATACATAATAAAATCTTGACCATAGATAATCTACAATCTTGAGGTATGATTATTCTAAACTAGTGTTACCTCTATCGCTTGGATGCTAAGTTAGTACATGTCCTTATTTTGTCCTTGTTCTCTAAGAATATTTTTTTCTTCTTTTTCAATTCAATTGGTGTTTGCTAGGTATGCCCCTTTCAAATTTTTGATCTTTTATAATAGTGGGACCCTCCCTTCTTCTCTCCCTAACTTTTTCTATTATAGAGATTTAGCTTAGCACACATCATGTGGTATATTTGGAAGTAAAGGAATTTGAGAGCTTTTAAAAATGAAGCTAATTCAACCCTCTATATCTATGCCAAAAGCATTGCGGTAATAGTGGAGAATGTCTCTACCATCTCTTTGGACTCAGGTTCCTTTACTAGGAAATTAGCTCTGGAGCATACTTTGGGGTTTAAAACTTTTTGAGGTCTACTACCCATTTGGATTTAGGTGGGAGAAGATAGATTTCTTGGGAACCACCCCCTATAGGCTGGATTAAACTCAATTTCGATGGGGCTTCCAAGGGTAACCCAAGAGAGGTAGGTGTGGGTGGTTTAATTTGGAATAATAGTGAACTCCTTCTTGCCTTTGCTGAGAAGCTAGGACCTCAATCAAGTCATTTTGCTAAAGCTCATGCTCTCTTCCAAGGAATTTCTCTATTGAGTGGCTTCGATCAGAGTAAGGTCATCATTGAGGGTGATTCCCTTAATATCATCAATCTAGTGAAAGGCTCTCAAACTCCTAGTCCTTATATCTCTAATATGATTTCTAAGGTAAAAATAATCCTTCAAGCCTTTGAAAATGTGGTTGTAAAGCATGTATATAGGGAAGGTAATAAATCGATTGATTTCCTGGAAAATTTGGGGTTGAGCCAAGATGGGCAAACTATTTGGAGAGAGGATTTTCTATTGGGTATCAATGATTCAAAGACTAGAGGTTTGTTTATTTAGGTCACTTTGTTATTTACTTAGTTTGGGGAGGTTTTGATTGAATTATTCCTATGCTAACATTGGGGATGTTGTTGATAGCCTACCCATTTCCCCCAAGTTCAATATTTCAAATATTTTGAAATTCTTCACTTGTACCACCATTGTTTTGGTGGGGCCCCTGTCTCATGGGTGGTATAAGTTGTTTTGGGTGCTAGTGAGATTCACTAGGTTTTATGATAGTTGGTGTAGTGAGAAGACTCTTCTCCCAACTGCTATGCTAAGTTGGGGATAGGTAGGTCATATTTTGGAGGGCCCCAACAAGGACAACCCAGACATCAACAAACAGGTATGGTCGAGGACATATTTTTGATGGATCTTTCTTAGTTTTTTGTTTTTGTTTCCATTGTTATATGTGCTTGGGTTTCCCTGTGTGGGTTTATTTGTATGGGTTATGGGGGTTGGTTGTAGGTTGTCTGGTCTTCCTTCTACCTATTTATTTCTTTTTATCCACCCTGGTGGTGGTTGTGTTGGTTTTCCTTGTATAGGTTTTGGATGTTGGCCTTTGTTTAGTTTTTTAACATCCTTTTCCCTAATAGGATGTTAGTTGTTCCTTTTGTAATAAGGTTTGGGGATCCTTTCAAAATCCTTTTTTTTAACTAATCAAAAAAACAATATGACACATGACATCAATGAGTGATTAATAAGTCAATACAATGAATGAGATTGTGACACATATGTATGGGAGATGAAGAAGACAACACAATGAGTGAGATAGTGACATATATGTGTGAGAGAGAAATAAGTCAACAAAATAAATGAGATTGTGACACATATGTGTGAGAGATGAATAATTCAACACCTACATAAGCAAGGTTGACGTGAGTACTAAGATAACTAACACATAAAATAATAAAATGCACTAACATTTCTATTAATATATAATTTATAAAATAACATTCAAACAATCATTAATTTGGGATAAAGAAGGTATTATAAATATTATTTTATGCAAAGATATCATTTTGAAATGAGTGGATATGAGAAGGTGTTTGAGCAAGGTGATCAAGTTTCCATGAGAAGGGAATGTGGAGGTTTGCAGGTTGGTAAAAGCATCGGTGGTCTATGGGGAGATGAAAGCATTAGCATTCTATAGGGAGTTGGAGGGTCTGGTGGTCAGTAGGAAGGTACGGTCCTCGAGGGACTTGTCTTGAAGAAATAAAAAAAAGGCATACCTAATATTCTTGGGGCATACTCTACTGTGAGTGGGTTCCTAAGGCTTGGCCACCCTTTTAACCCTGGTGTGTCCTCCTTTGTTGTGGTTACCACTAGAGGTTTGTGTCCTCATTTATCAAAACCTCTCTTTAACCTTTCTTTTAGAGTCTTGGGGCATTCTCCACTGTGATTGGGTCCTTAAGGCGTGGCCACCCTTTTAACCCTGGTGTCTCCTCCTTTGCTATGGCTATCACTAGAGGTTTGTGTCCTCATTTATAAAAAAAAATCTTTGATCTTTCTTCAATTTATAATAAAATGGTTGTTTTGGATGAAATATTGGATGTAATAATGGAGGAAGGGTCATGGAATCTAGTTGGTAAGTTTCAAGGTGGAATACCAGACCTTGATTATATTCGACGTTAGGCTATTCTCAAGTGGAAGCCCTTGGGATCAGTTGATATTGTTGCAATATCTAATACCTTCTTCCTTATCAAGCTAAACTACGAGGAGGATTCAAAGTGGATCATGGGGAAAGGTCTATGGTTCTTTGGTAAGAGGGGTCTTTTTCTGGGTAAATGGAGTTCAAAATTCAACCCTAAGACTCAAAAGGTGAACTTGGATCCCCTTTGGGTGTGACTCCTGGATTTACCATTTAACCTTGGTGTTTCCTCCTTTGCTATGGCTATCACTAGAGGTTTGTGTCCTCATTTATAAAAAAAAATCTTTGATCTTTCTTCAATTTATAATAAAATGGTTGTTTTGGATGAAATATTGGATGTAATAATGGAGGAAGGGTCATGGAATCTAGTTGGTAAGTTTCAAGGTGGAATACCAGACCTTGATTATATTCGACGTTAGGCTATTCTCAAGTGGAAGCCCTTGGGATCAATTGATATTGTTGCAATATCTAATACCTTCTTCCTTATCAAGCTGAACTACGAGGAGGATTCAAAGTGGATCATGGGGAAAGGTCTATGGTTCTTTGGTAAGAGGGGTCTTTTTCTGGATAAATGGAGTTCAAAATTCAACCCTAAGACTCAAAAGGTGAACTTGGATCCCCTTTGGGTGTGACTCCTGGATTTACCATTTAACCCTGGTGTTTCCTCCTTTGCTATGGCTATCACTAGAGGTTTGTGTCCTCATTTATAAAAAAAAATCTTTGATCTTTCTTCAATTTATAATAAAATGGTTGTTTTGGATGAAATATTGGATGTAATAATGGAGGAAGGGTCATGGAATCTAGTTGGTAAGTTTCAAGGTGGAATACCAGACCTTGATTATATTCGACGTTAGGCTATTCTCAAGTGGAAGCCCTTGGGATCAATTGATATTGTTGCAATATCTAATACCTTCTTCCTTATTAAGCTGAACTACGAGGAGGATTCAAAGTGGATCATGGAGAAAGGTCTATAGTTCTTTGGTAAGAGGGGTCTTTTTCTGGGTAAATGGAGTTCAAAATTCAACCCTAAGACTCAAAAGGTGAACTTGGATCCCCTTTGGGTGTGACTCCTGGATTTACCATTTCATATTTGGCATGAAGATATCTTGCAGGGTATCACTAGAGCTATTGGGAACTTAGTTTTGATTGAATCGGCAACCAGAGCAAAGAGCAGGTTGATTTTACCAAAATGTGCATCATGGCTGACCTAGAGGCTGATTTACCAGGCCATATCGATCTTGTTTCTAGGAAGAATCCTTGGATCCAATTGATTATTTATGAAAACATGCCCATTAAATGCTCTATCTATAAGAAATTGGATCACCCTCTAGGTCATGTTGTATAGCTCCAGGTGGTGGTACCCAAAGGAATAACTGGGCTAAAAGGCCATTAGATAAAGGTCAAGAATAGTTGGTCCCTTCTAGACTAGCCCAACTTGAATCCTTGATCTTAGATAAGCCTGAGCTAGAAGAAAGGTTAATTGATCAAATCCCTTCAGTGGATGTTAGTGAGTCTAGAAAAGCGGTGGTCCAGACCATTGACCCATCTAGTTATAGGAGTCTTGACCAGGTTCTTATGAATGACTTGGTGACAAATACACTCATTCCTTCGAAGTTTTTCCAAAACTCCTATCAGTACCTAGTCTCTCAGGAGCTAGTCTTAGAGGAACTTTGTTACCCTCAGAAGCTTAGTGATACTCCTGGGTAGAAGTCTCCAATCCTACTCGAGTTGAAATGGTCTCTGTGTCTCGGTGTGGGATCCTTAGGCACAAGAAAATATAGACCCAAAAATAGAAGCACCTAAAAAGGTTAGATGGATGTTGAAACTAATTGTAATGTAGGGAAGCCCTCCAAAAAAACATTGAGGATCCATGAGGTAGAGTTAAAAATTGTGGATGGACTCCAAAATCAACTAAAGTTTGAGAAAGAAAATGATTTCAAAGGTAAACAACTAAAACTTGATATATTTTGTAGCTCCCCAAGCTCTCCGAGTGGGGAATGTTTCCAGATCATATAAATGATATCTTGGAATATTAGAGACTTGAATGGGCCCTTTGAGCAATCATTTTTGACATCAATCAAGAAAAAGTAGGGGCCCAAATTTATAATTTCAGGTTTGGACAGGAATATTTCATCTTTATTTTTGGAATCAAATATGTGCGAGAACTTGGATAGGAAAGCCATTTTTGGGCGTTGGTCTATTGATAAACTGTATGGATTCATGGACCATCATACCAGAGTTCTGAACTATTGGACTGATGGTTGTGTAATCTGTGGGTTACTCTCGCATAAATGGTTTCATACCTTTTGTTTTTGCAAACCCAATATGAGAATATATGGTCTCGATGACCTGGGATCGAAACCTCTCTAGGTTGGACCAATGTTGGTCCCTCGGAGGTTGTGACACGAGTTCAATTTTTTACCCTTTAATACAGGCTTTCATTTTTCCAATTCGGTGGTCCCAAATTTATTTGATGATTGGTTGGATATCTAAGATGTCTTCAAAGGAAGTTTGACTAAGGAAAATCAAGTTGCAGTATTTTCTCCTTGTGGTGGTTTTTCACAATTCCTTCTTGAAGATGTTTTGTGTGCCTGCAGATGCAGGACAAAGTCACTAAGAATAGGGTTAACACTTTGGGCTAAAATTTGAAGCTAGATTCAAATTTGGATCTTTTTTGACTCCAGATATGTGTTCTTTGTCTTGGATAGAGAATTTTTATTTTATTTTATTTTTTGAAGTCCTTCGCTCCTGTTGTAGCTGTTCCAGATGTAAAATTATTGTATGTATGGGTCTGATGGCCTAGGTTTCCAGACCCAGGGCATTTGTCCTGGGTGGGAAATTTGAATTCTGACAAAAATTTATTGCTTCTTTTGCTTTTCTTTCTATCGAGTGAATTTGGGAATACCAAATTTCAAGCAAAAATTCTCATTTAATTTTTCTTTCTAGTTTATGTCAGCACCTTATCCTTGTTATCTGGTTGTATCTCTTTATTTCGTGTTTGCAATTCGCTATTGGGTGGTCCTGGATCATTAGTCTCTCGCTAGGTGGGTTTTATTCGACTTCTATCTTTGATAGAAATTCTGTTTGAATTTTCCTAGCCTCTCTTGAGTGCCTCGAGACTCTCCGTGGTTTTATCTTCTAGTGCTCTTTTTCAAATTGGAATTTTCAATTGGAGTTAAGGAGGATTTGCTGGATCCATAATTTATTTGTTGTTAGATCCACTTTTTGGAAGCTAGATTCATTTCCTTAGATGTAATTCTTTTGATCTTATTGACAACTCTTTGTCTTTGTATTGGTTTGGGGTCCCTTCCAAAACCCCTTTGTAAAGGTTTGAGGACCCTTTCAAAACCCCTTCACCCACCTAATCAAAAATAAATAAATCATTTCATGCTTTATTTATATTTTATTATATCAAAGAACTTGAGTTATAGTACGCTGTTTCTAAATATGAATGATATATGTCTATATCTTTATATTACAAATAACTAGACAATCATACATGTATCCTTCAACTTTGATTTCTTCTTTAAAATTAAAAAAATTAACTAATTGAAATAATCCCATTTGATAATTATATATAAGACTTACAACAACATCAATTAATTTATCAATGAGACTAAGGTAGAAACCCTCATTTACACGAAGATAATTTTAATCTTAAGCAATTGTTTATTGAAACGTTCTTTGCTTCCCTAATAAAAACGGTATGTACTTTGCATTGGCTAAGTTTTTTCTATTCATCATTCTACTAAAATCTCTCTACCTAGCACTCCACCAAAAACTTCGTTTTCATTTCCTTTGTCATTTCACTATGCTGTGTATATTCTTGACGTTGGCCTGCTTTGCTTGCATGCACTTTGCGTTGATTGAATCCAACCCAAACTAGCTTGAAATTAGAACGCAACCCAATTTACTTTAGATTAGATGGTGGTACCATTTCTACATCACACAGTAAACATAGCTCTTTTCATTAGGTTTGTCTCAACATTGTAGATCACAAATACAAATAATGTTTTTGATGGAACTCATGAAAGCCACTGCCACCAAATACGTTCACGTTCCATCAGCCTGCTCTGTGTCTGTGTCTTCACCTGCCAATCCTGTCAATCAGTTACGTCAATTTAGGTTTCATCAGTTTCATACAGCATCTCATAAAAGCATGGTGGGTTTCTGCATCTTCCAACGATGTACCGAGGAAATATCTGGCCACCCTTTTGCATTTTCCAGCGATGTACCGTCCAAAGATGTACGTTTGAATATCTGGCCACCCTTCTATATCCAACATATCATGTCATCTTTTTCCAATAATGTACCGTCCGAGTATCTTGCAGTCCTTTGTATCCAAGATATCATGTCAACATCAAATCAATGAGACAGTTTAAAATTCTTATACCAAATTTGTGGTGTCTTTTGCAATAAAGAGAACTTCATTTAGAAGATTACAACCTACATTGAAGTAGAGTTTCACAATTCAAACTTCACAGTCCTACTAGAATTCGAAATCTTTAATAGTAAACGACATTAGTAGCTTTGTGAAAATCATTAAGGTACTTAAGGTTCGAGAGGCGCCCAACGACCTTAGTTTCATGTTAGGCATGTTAATTACTTGAAAATTTTGGCATGGCTTCAAAGTCAATAAGTATACTCATGTTTCAAAGGACGGTCATTATTCATAATACAATTAGATACATTGCAAGAATGTCATTCAATCAAGTGGTTACGATAGTAGGGAAATGTCTTGCCGGAATGGTCGAGGCAAGCTTTAGTAGTGAAGATCTTAAGAGACATTTGATATTATTTTTTATATGTATAATTTGAGTGGTTTAATAAAGGTTTAAAGTTTAAATTTTATAATAATTAGGGTTGTACACATACAGCTGAAATATGGTTGAATTATCATATATTGGAGAGACAACATATTTCATGAAGGTCTTCTCATATGACTTATAATATACATCGGAAATATGGCTGGATTATCATATATTGGATAGACAATATCTTTTATGAAAGTCTTTTCATATGACTTATGGCTTGGCTAGGTTTTACAATAACATGATTATTATAATCTATTCCTTTTACCCTTTATATTGGTTATTACAATGTAATAAGAAAGGAATAATTTACTTATATTTTTAATTTTTAACCTTACATCTTATTAAATGGTAAATTAATAAATAAATAAATAAAAGCTAAAGCTAGTTGATATGACAATAAGAAACATAAATATACACATTGTATAATAAGAAAGGGTCTATTTATTTATATGTGTCGTTTTTAAGTTGCATATTATCAAAATTTAAAATAAAAGCTAATTGATATAATAATAAGAAATACAAATATACACATCCACCATTAACAACAATTATCCACTAAATGATTACATGTAATCCAAGATATGCACCAATGGAAGATTCATTCATCTCTAGAACGCCTTAAACCATGTTACATAATCAAGAAGAGGAAAGCTATTCATAATTTGAACTAATTATTTTAGTATTAGAATTTATTTTACATATTTTTAGTTTAATATAAAAATGTATTTTGTAGATGTGTATCATTTATCATGGAATATATTATCTTCATAATGGTAAAACCTATATAACCCAAATTTACACATGCATATCATAAAAGAGAAAATTAACAATTTTCTTAAGAGAAGCAACTACAACTCTCAAACTCCTTGCTATAGACAAGGAGACATATATTAGGAACCACAACTTCCTTCTATTCTATTGACCTATAATTTTCACTAATGAAACCACAAAAAAAATCTTTTTAACATTTGAAGTGCTCCTTGGATTGATTTCACTTACACGATGGCAAAAGTAGCCACTAGTCACTAGTGAAACATTCTATTCTCACATCAAAGCTACTCTTCTATACCACACTACTTTATATATTACAGAGTAAAAATAGTTAATGAAAAGATTTATATAATACTAAAAAATCTTGAAATCTATAGTAACATTGACTATATCCTATTATTCTTATTTTTTTCTTACTTCTAACTAAAATGATTTAGTTTCTAAGTATAAAACCACATGAAACTATGTGTCCCATAGAATGAAATGGAAAGAAACTAAAATAATTTAAAGTAATAAAAAATACACTTTCAAATAGTAATGACACAATGGTTTAGAATGGAAAAAATCCTTTATGGGTAGAAAACCTATAGTTCACTAAATCAACCTTCCTATTACTTACAAAAATGAGGAGTGTACATGAGATATTGACCATCAACTTCATCTTAGTTAATATCTACAAATTATTATGTATGTCGTTGTAGCATAGTTGGTTTCTGAGACATGGTCTCGACACTAATAAATAGGAGATTCAGTGTTCAAACCACCCTTATGCATCTCCAAAGTGTAGTTGGTTCCTGGGACATGCCTCAACACTAATAAATGGGAAATCAAATGTTTAAACCATCCCTTATGTTGTCTTTGTGGATACATAAGAAAATATCTTGTGGCTTCCCTCTATATAGTGGTATACCTGGATAGGACGACACTGTTAGCCATATAAGAGTGGTTTTGGAGATTTTCTCTCTACCCAAGAGTTTTTTTCATCATTGTAGTATAGTTGCTTTTATGTAAAATTGGCTTTGGAGGTTTTCTCTATACCCAAGAGTTTTGTTCATCGTTGTAGCATAGTTGGTTTTTGAGACATGTCTTCAAAATTAATAAACAAGATATCTAGTGCTCAAACCACCCCTTGTACACCTTTGAAGTGCAGTTGGTTTCCTAGATATGATCCTAATATGAATGAGAGGTCCACTATTCTAACCATACCCTATTTTGTCTTTGTAGACATATAAAAAAATCTCTTGTGGCTTCCCTCTAGATAGTGGTATACTTGGATGGGATGGCACTATTGGCCACCTAAGAGTGGCTCTAGAGGTTTCACTTTAACCAAGAGTTTGATTCATCATTGTAGCATAGTTGGTTTTTAGGAAATGACCTCAAAATTAATAAACAAGAGGTCCAATATTTGAACCACCCCTTACACATCTTCAAATATCTTGTGGCTTCCCTCTAGATGGTGGTATGCTTGGATGGGACAACACTGTCAGCCACCTAAGAGTGGCTTTGGAGTTTCTCTATAACCAAGATTTTTTGTCCTAGGGAGGACCATGCAACGGTTTAGGCTTTATCTCTTCTTTAGGAGGTCCAAGGTTCAAACCATGACATGTTTTTGGGTGTGTGTTAATCCCCTATTGATAAGCTTAACTCTCAGTTTTATGAGGGGTCATGGTTAGGATGATAATGATCAACCCTAAACATTAGTCATATGGATTTCTCAAACTATCCAAATCCAAAAAATAAAAATGTTGGTCATGGGGGTTTCTCACACTATCCATATACAACAACAACAACAAAAAATATACAAATTATTATGCATTTGTTTGCAACCTTAAATAATGCTTCTTAGTACAATTTTGTTCTTCCATTTCTACAACTTTATTGAAATTTCTCCTAGCTACTTTAATCTTTCTTATCCTTTATTATCTTAACCCAAGTAACCCTCATGTCATCTCTTCTACTTCCATATCTAGGAGTTCAATCAATGTTTCTTAATTTATAAGGTTATTCTAAGTGTATTAAGGTAATGTATTATGCTCATTTCTTCTTATGTTTCCATTGAGAATTGTCCACATCACTTTTTTATCATCCTATATATTCCAAGTCAGCCTATTCTTAACAAAATTGTTGGATGAACTAATTTCTAAAATTTTGAGGGTCTAAATGGTTTTGGGATAAATTTTGTTAAGGAAATGAAAAGTGATGAAGATAACATTAAACATAATTTTTATTTTTTCTTGATTTCTCATGAAAGTGAAAATAAAACTATATTATAGACTAAGTTTTTCCAGTTTGAAGAGTTTAATAGATAAATTTTAGGCTAAATTTTATACTATATGATATCCCATGAGTCATATTCCACTTAAATAATCACTCAAATTAGATTATTTGGTGTCCTTTTGACCAAAAATAAAACTTATTCTTGACTATTCTTTCCTATTTTTCTAGGTTAAATTATGTATTTTGAGTTCAAATTTATTTAAAATGTTTGGAACCTTCATATAAAATTTTTTGTCAATTTAAAAGGTATTTTTAGGAGTAATAGAAAAAATACAATGATGCCATGCTTTGGAAGGTTGTTTGATCATCATAACTTGGTCATTCATTCTTGACACCATCTTGTCACTCTTATTAGTGACATATTATGGATAAATTTGGAGTACATTTCCCAAATGATAAGTATTTTGGTATTTAAAGATTTCATTTGAATAATATAATATGTTCTTTCCCTTACTACCTTATTTGCCCCTTTACTTATTTATGGAAGTGACTTCCTACTTCTCCACGGAAGATGATTTGGTATTTCAATATGTTATAACTTCTTGTCAAGTGGATTATATTTGATACACTTTAAGATTTTGCATCACTGAATCCAATCATGGTTAAGTTGATTCTACCTCTACCCCTTACATGGTTTATTTGCATACTCTAGTGTCTTAGATCCTTCCTAAGCATCTTATGGTATACTCACACTCAACTAATTTTGTCAAGGTTTACTTCCATACCTATGGTGTTATTAATTCATCTTCTAATAGAATGTACAACTAATTTACTTTCTTACCCTGTTTTATAAATTTTTTCTTCCTCAAGTGGAGCTTCCTCCTATGTCTCTAACACCAAGACAACTTATCTAGTGCTAGTAATAGTCGCTCGATACTTGAGTGGAGGCATAATAATCTAATACCACCCCATATTGATAATAACAATGACATGTTAGATGATGAATACAAGTTTATCTTGCATGAAAAGTATATCCCTACTTATTTACATGGCTTATCCTTTTTTTGTGGAGTGATGACTAATGAACATGATGCATTGTTAATGCCATAATCAAGTAAATAAATTACTCAAATTTTTCTATGAATATAAATGAACAACAATTTCTTCCTCAAACTCCTAACTTGGATTTCTTAGTATCCTCTTGATTGCTTTGCTTCCTAAGGACCTTTCCTTGCTTGGTTGATCTCAAGTGCTTTCTTGGAATTCTTGATTGCTTGCTTGAGTTTTAATTGCTTGGTTGGAATATTTGCTTGAACTTCCTAGTGTTTGGTTTGAGTTATTTCTTGGACCTACTTGATATTTATTTTTGTCAAGTGATTGCTCACATCCAACTATATCAACATGTTTATAGCTTGCAAGTTAACAACTATAGACCTTCTTTAGAGGTGCTATTATTTTTTGATGTGGATGACAAATTTAAATATCCAATAGAGTATGCTCAATTTGATATCACAAAAATTAATTTTTATTGGCTGTACGATAAACCACATTTTTTTCTTGGCTCATGCTACATGAAGTTATAAATAATTGTAACTTTTTCCATTGGAAACATTTACTTGAATAGAATTTTTTTTATCATTTTCTACCCATTTGGAAAGCTAATATCATATTGGTGATTCTTTACATCCTTTATTAGTTCTTGCATATTGATAACTTATTTATGGTTCCTTTATATAATATAGTTTATTTCTTTCCATGGGCATACATTGATAAATATGACCATCCTTTCTTATTGATTGAAGTAAAACTCCATATCTCATGAAGAAAATGAAAATGTATCCTTCACTAATGTGATACAAATGCTCAAATTTAGTGTTGTCCTCTTTTCAAAATATTAGATTATGCTCTGATACTAATATGGTTCTATAATTTCCACTAATTAAACCTCGATTGGATCATTTTGAACACTTTAATTTCTCTTTGAATTGGTTTCACTTGAACTATAACAAAATTTGTTAATAGTTATAGTGAAACCATCTATTTTGGCATCAAACATACTCTTATATGTCAATAGTGCTCTTAGATGAAATATAGATAGTTAATTAAGAGATTAATGTAAAAATAATAAAGCTTGAAATCTACCATAAAGCCAACCAAATATTACTACTCCAAATGTTTGCTTACTGTTAGCTTAGATTTGCTGGTTTAAAAGCATAAAATCAATATGAAACTACGTAAATCCTATAGAATGAAGGATAATACCACTAAAATAATGGAGTAATCATTAAAAAAATAACAATACATAATATTTAGAGTGGAGAAAACCCTATAAGCTAAGAAAACTCCTAATTCAATCGATCAAGCTTCATATTTCTTACAAAATTGGAGAATATGCCAAAGATATTAACAATTAAATTAACCTTGGATGAGATGCAAAGTACTTATGCACTTGTTTATAGCCTTAAAAAATTTTCCTCAACTCATTATTTGTCTCCTTTTACTAAAAATTTCTCTTTCTCCTAACTCCATACTCCCTTTTTCTTCCTTGTCTTGGCTCAAAAAGGTCATGTCTAAGTTCTCGTGCTTTCAAATCTAGCAATGTAAATTATGTTTCTTTATTTATAAGCTCTTCCAAGTGTGTGTATGTGTGGATGTAATGTGTCATGTTTAACCTACATAATATTTTTGATACTAGGCTAGTTCATTTTTTGGCCACCTTGCACATACCAAATTAGTCCATCCCTACCCACCTTGTTGGACATATGAAAAAACAAATTAGGACTAAATTTTGTTTAAACATGTAAGAGATGTTCATCGTTATTTATCTTTGGTTTTTCCATATAATTTTATAAATTGTTGATTATTCTCATTGATGAGAACAATATTTATATAAGGCATCTTCCTCCTTCACCTATTTATGAGGTATCACTCATTCATATATGATAATTTTTTTTTGAAACCTATTATATAACTCTTATGAGAAGTGTTATGTGAGCATCTAAGTACATAATTAATCTAAAAGGGTTTATATAAAGTCTATAGTCATTCCTAAATGTCTTCCTCCATAAAGCTCCTCTAGAAGGTACTCTTTCTTGGACAAAATACCTTATAAACATTACAATATTTCAAGACTATATCAAGATGAAATATGTTTACTAGTATTATGCCATTATGTCTAAAACAAGCACTATGAAGGAAGCATAAAATTTTAATAATGATTCCTCTTATATTCTAACACCTCTTATAATAATGCCCAATAAAAATCATATATAAGGATAATCTGTAAATTCAAATAAACTTGTATGTAAACTTGAATAGAGATGTAACAGGAAACACATACATAAAATTCATCTGAACAAGGTACTGCAAAAATAAAGAAGCAAAATCCAAATACCAAATATCAAATGGTTCACATACCCTTAATGGTTTTTAAACATGTTGGACATCTAAAAATGCAAGTTATAATCATCCTTGAACTATGGGAATTAATTTCGATATTTTATCTATCATTGTCTCATTATGGTATTTTATCAAATGATTTTACCATACTTTGAAATTTGTGTCTATAAAAATAATGCATGGATAATCTAGTACTTATAATTCACAAGACTCTAAAAAATAGATCCATTAATTCTAAATACTTGAATAAGGGTTCCTAAGACATTGCATACAATGGTTGGATGTTACAAACTATTTTACCAAATTGTAGGGTTTTTTTTTTACATTCTTGGAGTACTAAGGTATAAACCCCCCAAAAAGTAATCAAACACTCATCCTAGACAATCAAGTTTTATAGACTATTTTTAGATGTGTGTTCATCCTAGTAATTTTCCAGAATTTTAAATAACATAAAATATGGGAGTTTGTTACATCTTCAAGAAATTTGAAGAGTTTGAATTAATTTTATATTCCAATCATCAAACATAGATTCAAAATAATGTAAACCTCCATCTAGGCTATAAATCTACATGCACATGACACACATCAATATTTATTGAAAACAAGAAGTTAGGGTAAAATAAAAAAGAGATATCAATATAAAGAGATATTTTTAAAAATCTTTAAATACGTAAATGGTTCTAATATACATACCAAAATTTAGAGGCATGAAAATACCTATTCATACTACAAAAAAGAAATACATTACAAGGAATACTGCATACTTTAAACTAGAGAGATATTTAGGGTTTAAATAAGCATTAGCACCATATTTCTCAAGGAATTTATAATTTTTGTAAAATACCACTATAATAAGTTAAATTTCTTATTGATGTTAAATGATTTTATATATAAATACACTCACATTTGTAGTGGATATTCCTATAACTAATAACCAATTTATTTTTAAGAAATATCAACCATTTTAAAAATTATAAAAGTTGAATGCCATATTGGATGGAAACTCTACAAGTTATTTCTCCTAACACATCTTATTTTCTTCTTTTTAATTTGCTTCATTGTACACAAAGATGCTTCATAGAAGAAGAGAGTTAACTAGTGCTAAAAATTAATACCAAGTCTAATATCAAAAGTAAAAAAATGACATTCATGTCATATTCAACCATGGAGCAAAACCTTAACTTTATTTAACCATTGAATTAGTTATTTTCTTATGTGAATGTAAATATTTGACATGTGAATAGATGTGCTTATGGAGAAACTGTACTAAATTATGTTTTATTATGAACCCATAAATATTTGAGTTTGATAATTAAATGTATAGAAGAATATTATTACATTCACTAGTAAGTCTCTTAACAAACCTCCAAGTGAAAATTATCCATGCAAGCACTAGCAATCAAGACAATGATGATTTTCTAGAATTAAAAAATGACAATAATTTCCTAGAAGAATGACCCATCTAAAATGCATGATACAAAGAAAATATGCATGAAAGAATTAATATTTAGAACTAATCAAAGCTACATTCCTCCATAGATTGAGCTATAAATAAAAGTGCTTTCTTATAACATCTTTTGTTTCCTAACATGTAGTAAAATTGACTTTGTACTAATTTCTTTTGGGGGAATGTGAATGTTTAAAATTAATTTTGTACAAAATAAATAAATGTAGGATATAAATAAAATAAATGGATTTACCAAAAAAGTTCTAGATTAGTTTATATCACATATTTAAAAGTTCTCAAGCATGCTAAATTCTATATATTTCCATGTCATAATATCACATGATGGTAATTATAATTTTACTTCACATTCAAGATGACCCTACCTTTTTAAAATATAACTAACTAACCCAAATTTACATGTACAAAATATGAATTATATCACTACCTAAAGTATTGCATTATGCCCTAATTCTAGTTTCAACAAATTTGGAAAGGAGTACCTATGGGATTTCCCAACCTTTAGATTTAGGCCAACTCTTAATTGTACTCATAGAAAACTACTACACTATCCTACACTAATTGCATGAAAAATAGTGTGCAAAAGATAAAAATTCATAAATGATTAAGGGTGTGAGTGATTCTAATTAAATATAGGTTTAAACCATAGTGAGAAAGGTGTGTGATCAATCAACACATGAAAACTTGAATAACATCAACACCCACCAATTAATTAAGTATGAAATTAATAAGCAAATGAAAAGATGAGCTAAAAGGGCAAGGCCATAGCTACCCCACACTTAGCAAACTAGGAGGGTGTTGCAATTGATGGAATGCATAAGGATTTTTTAACTTTTTACAATCTCAAAAGGTCAAAGTACAATATCTATTTCACAAAGTGTAGTTCTAAATTCTCATGGCCAAAATATTATTACAATGGATCCATAGGATCCTATTTATAGTAAGAGTTTACCCCTAAGTTACCTAGGGTGAGAAATAATTACTCCTTAAAATTTTAAGATTTAGAGACATATTTCGCAAAATGATCCACCATCAAATGTTACATGCCCATCACTATGCCTCTAATAGGCTTAGAAGATTTCCAAAATAATTTATTATGCCATTACATGCCAAAATATCACTCTCAAAAGGTTTACCTTGGGATATGTGCCTTCAATTCTACTTATGTATGACCTATGGGGTGATTTTCTCTAGTTGACAAGTGAATCCCTTACTTTTAAAAGTGAATCACTATCTATTCTTGAATGGTTTTATTCTTGGAGCCAATCAGATAACTTTGCTATTGAATTGCTCATAATCCAATTGATATATTATATAATAGAATCAAACCTGATCTAATCAACACATGTGCTAGACTTAGGCACATTTTGGAGGGTTTTGTGAGGTATATATTGTCTTATTTACCTATTTCATGCTTCTTTAAAACTTCAAATCCTAACATAGTACCAAGGAACTATATTTATGGAAACTTCATGGGACACCAAGATTTATTGGCATGAGATCCTAGACCCTGTGTTTACTCTTGGGAATAGAGCCTAGAAACTTGGGACCCACACAACAATATTATCAAAATTTTGGTTCTCCTTAGCCTATCTTTTGAGGTAGCAATCCCAATTTTTTTTTTTCTATTCTTCATCACTTATCAATTATACTGAGAGTAGATCCTCTGCTTCCCTCATTAGATCTTCAAACAATTTTTTAATATTTCTTCTTGTTTATTAGTTAGCTATTGTATCTTGGTGTATATGGGCTCCAAATTATAGATTTCAACTACATCTCTCATGTTGGCTTGATCCTTTTCTTCTTCAAATATAGGGTCAATAATATCATCATCCAGGGTCTTAATTTGTTGATCAAATATGTTAAACATTCTAGAAGAAACTAACCCATAAATTTATTTAATATCTCCTATTCTTGGGCCTTCATTAATGCCAGGTTATCTTCACAATCTTAAAAATTTCCTTAAACATATGAGATCTTCCTTAATTTCTTCACTAGGTCCTTTTAATCCATGTTAAGTTGCTATGCCTATAATTTTGTCATGAAGGAGATAAATTTAAGAACTTCATGGTATTCATCCCTTGTAGATAGCCATTTTTACACTTGCTCAATTATTCTACTACCTTTTCTAGGCTATGTTTTATCAAGGAGGCAAATTGAAAGTATTCATAACCATTTTTTATTTCCTCTTTGATCTTGTCATAGAGGTACTTGAACCATTGGATATCTTGTACCATATTTGGGTCTATAGTTACCTTTGCATGTCTTAAAGATTTTATCTCCATAATATTTTCATCCTTCACTTTTAAGGGCTCTTGAAGTTGTTTTATTTAACTCTAACCTTGCATGTTTTATTTGCAAACACCTAAAATATGTCATGTTTAGGGAGACTACTCACATGGGCACATTCATAGATCATGTGACTAAACATTGGGACCTTACAAGTATCAAAAGTGGTTTTTACCACTCATTTGGGGTATTCTTAGCCCATCCAAGCCTGGTCGCTATGGACCAGAGTGGCTGGATCTTGGCCGCTGAAGCTTAGAGCGACCAAACCTTAGCCTCTTCAGACCATAGTGGCTAAAATTTAGCTGCTGTAGATGACAATGAATAAACCATAAAATGCATTTTGTCACCATTCTGCCTAATATCAGGTGAAAGTGGTAGTTTGTATACAATAAAGTCGAGTGAGGATAACTTTACATGATTCCTCATGACCAGTCTACATGAAAAACTCATGTCTTGATTTAAACACTAGTTAAATGACCCTCAAGGACAGAAAAAGGTAAAACTTATCATGCTAACATCCAATGTGCATGCATAAAATCAATCCTAGGGTTTTGAAATTGACCTAGGGCTTCAAAAAGATTATAAGGAGTAAACCTAAAAGCACTAGGGGACCTTATTTTTATTGAATGAGAGACTTTATACAGAGACACGATCGAGGAGAGCTTTTTGAGACTTAGAGAGCTTTTCTTATAGCAAAGCCCTGCCAAATTGGAGAGCAAATTGGAGCACCTTTGAGGAGCAATGAAGTGCTAACCTATTTAGGGTTTTTCATCTACAGGATATTCAACACATTGGAAAAGAAATGACAATCACTTCAACATCGATAACAAGCTTAGATTCATAGCCTTGGAACGATAAAAATAGGTTTTCATCTTAGCAATCACTGTCTTGGATAGTGGCCCACTGGCCTAATCTAGGGTTCTTTGCATTATTTTCTTTCATTTATCTTGTTACATGCTTTTACGCCATTAGCATAGATTTGGTTTATCGCATTTACTAGCATTCATAACATTAGTTTCTATTATCATGGAGTATGTTTCTATTTATCATTAGGGTTATTGCTAACAACCTCATCGAAGGAGAAAATCTCAGACAGCTAAGTATTTGCTGTTGTTTTCATGTTTGTAGGACTACAGGTACATCTGAAAGTTTATCAACATACGAAAGCAAAATGATCCCTCTAGGAACCATACCTGGAGAAGGAGGCATCTGTAAGCCCTCATATAGTTCTATGTACGTCATCAAAAATCTTGTGAGAGTGCATCACCCCTTGTGAGGTGATATCATACATTCACTGCCCTACTTTGTAAAATATATATCAAAAGAAAGAAATCCCTTATAGGGGTCTTTATATAATCGAACTTGAGATAAAAGCAATAAAAAGCATTATCTATTCATTTTCTTTGTATCTCGATTGTATCTTTCATTTAATGCATGATTAAATATGAATAAGTTAAATAATATTTGCAAGTAGGAGTAGTTGGACGGTGTGCCACTTTCCCGGGGTCACTACAGATGGTGATCATGGTGGGACCCCCACCAAGTTTTATTTTTTTCTGCTTTACTGATCTATATTTTTATGTGTGGGTTTAGCCGCTCTATTTTGCTCTAGTCTACAACATCAAAAATTCAGTTGCTCCTACTGACAGTGGCCAGAAATCAACCGCTCTGGTCGACATCGGCTAGAATTGGAGTACAATAGAGGATAAAATAGTGGTTCTTTGAGCTGGATTTGAGGTTGGTACAAATTTTTTGATGATTTATGGTTCTCTGTCTACTTCTATTTTCCTAAAATAGTGAAATTAAGACACATTTCTGTTTGGAAACTAAGGAATGTAAAAGAAACAACTTGCATCTTGTGCATTTTAGGGTTTTTCCTTTGATATTTCCACTAGGTATTGCTAGGAACAATGACTTATGCTTGTAAATTCAACCCTAGAATTAAATGTGCTAGAAATCATGTGTTGGTTTGCTTGCTTGAGGCCCTGCTAAAGGCTATATTTGCATAAAATAGAGTGCATCCATGAAATTCATATTAGTTTATGCATCTTTCTAAAAATCAAAACGTCATTTGTATTAGGCATATATGAAAGATACATTTTTGTTGTATGACACATTTTACTTTATGAAAACTTAAAATGAACCCCACATACACACGCATGTGTTAAACATTGGGGAGTTGGATTTCATCACCAACCTTCAAATCAGTCTAGTGACGTTGAAATTCATCTCATTCCATCGGCTTGCCCCCTAGATCTTATTAGAACGGAATTGGGAACTTCTTTATAGTGGTACTAAGTTACTCGTGTTCAAACTATCTCCCACTATTGGAATAATTTTTTCAGAGTGGAAGAGCTAGGCGAACCCCCCATGAGGACTTCAATGGTGTACCCTAGTATTTTTTGAGAAAATCATGTTTGGCATGGGTGTTCTTGATTCCCACTATGGATGAGTATCCTTATTCTAAATATAAAAAAAAAGCAAGAAACAAGAACAACATCTCATTGAAAACATAACAAACAGTTAAGGGCACACATAAATTGGTAATCAAGATAACCACTTACTTGATATTGTTTGGCTATCTCTAAATTGCAATCCAAAAGACTCATTCATGAGCACAATGGTCAAAACCAAAAGTAAACATCCTCAGTACAATACCGAGGGAGAATCTGAAACAACACATACCCATAGGCGAAGTCGTAGTAACATTGAACCACATGCTCATAAGACCGTGATACGTAGTTTCATGAGTCTAAGGGGTGATAATTTAACCCTTGGGGGTTCTCCTAGAGAAACCCCAAATAGAGAGTCAAATCATGGAAATAAATCACAACAACACAAAGAGGATTCACAACCATCATCATCAAGGAGACACAAGGAAGCCTCAAGGTCTTCATCTAAACACACAAAAACTTCTCAAAGACATGAGGAAGCTTCAAGGGATTCCTCCCCACATGGACATAAGAAGGGTTCTAGACCTCATTCTTCACACAGGTATGATGAGGTTTCCCCATCTCCATCCTCATTAAGGGTAGGTGGGGCCACAAATCCCTCATCACAAAAAAGACACACAAGAGTCACAACATATCAAACTTCACATGAGACAGTGAGAATAGGTCTACCCATTGAAGGACAAGAAACTAGAGTCACATCCAGTCATAGATATCAAATAGAAGATACCCTTCACACAAGAGGAAGGATTCCAATAGATCATGACCTCATTGGAGTAAATGGCACCCTAAGGGATTAGCCATGGAAAACATGATAATTAGATGAGTTGGATCGATTTCATCCGAGGCCACATCCCATAATCATAGCCACAAAAAATTTTGCATCCAAAATTTCATGAACTGTTACTTCTAAGTGCACCTCTCAATATGGGGATGCTTCAGAGCGACTCCATAAGTCTCATGTAGATTATAACCATAGAGACACTTATCAACACATAGAATAGATTATAGTAGCTAGCAAGAGCAAAGAAACAATAGAGACCTCTTCTAGGAATCTGCAAATCAAAACCACAAGAATAGAATCAGACAAACATGGGTCTTCTTTAATAGTGCAATATGACTGCATGTGACAGTTAGAAAATGCATTGCGCAAATATCGAGAGCTAGTGGAATCTCTTGAGCATGAAAAAAAGAAGAGAAAGGCTTATGCGCCAACATGAGAAGCATCTAAGAGAACAAGCTAAGCAACTAGATCCTATCAATTTACAAACCAATGAAAATGATCATCAAAGAGATAAACACACTGACTCACCAAGATAAGGGCACATTAGACAAGAATAAATCCCACAACGAAACCACCCCTCAAATCATGAACAACATCAAGCTAGTGGATAAATGGTAAATATGAAAAATCAAGATCAAACACATCATGAATCCCCTCGTAGGAGGGAAGAGAATAGAACAATTCAAGTGTACATAGGATTACCCCCATTACCACCATGAGGAGGCTTGTAAGAAGAGGAATTTATCACCTCAAAGGTATTCTAGGAACTCATTGAAAAGATGAAGTCCTTTGAGAAATAGGAGACAACGAGGAACCAACCAACATTGAGTAAAATACACAACCAACCATTATGTCCATCAATCCCTAGCCCTGCCTATCCTAAGCATTTTGAGATGCCTAGGTTAGAAAATTTCAAGGGTGAAGAGCATACACAATAGCATGTTACCAATTTCATCAATGCATGTTTTCATCTTGAAGACAATGATGCTCTTATGCTAAGAAATTTCATCATTAAATTTTTAGGCGCTACCACTCAATGGTTCAACCAACTACCCAAGCACAACATATCCAGTTTTTAACAACTAGTAAATGTATTCCTGAAGGGTTTCTCCTTTGGTGCTAAAAGGAAGGTGAACATTTTAGACTTAGCCAACTTAAAACATTATGATGATGATCCAATAATGGAATATGGGGATATATGGAGAAAATTCATGGTAAAGTTATCATTCTCTGTCCCCATAGAATAAATCGTCTGCATGTTCACCAAGAGTTTTTCTAAACATATTTACCTCTTTCTACAACTTCAACAATATCTATCATTTGAGGAAGCCTTGGCATAGTCCAAACTCATTGAGGACATAAAAATAAATGAGGGAACCATTAAGCTTCAAAACAAGGAGTGGAACAAAAATGGCAAAAATGACAAGTACAAGCAGAAGCAGGCAAGCCCTGCTCCAGTTAATCAAGTATGTAGGACCTTCATCTCCAACTATGCAACTAGATGACAGAGACAAAGGGGTACAAAAAGACCCATCAAGATCAACACCTCATATTATATCCAAAATGACTAATGCTTCTAAGAGACCATCAACATATAAACCAAAATACAATAAGAAGCTAAAGGCACACTTAGTTGAGGAAGGGAAGCCAAAGGAAGTGATAACCATATTCTTTGAGAAAATTCCAAGTCCCATGGAAGAAGAAGATCTCCAAGATCAAGCTGAGGAGATACTAGAACTCGCTTCGCTAGTGTCATCTGTAGGATCATCCACATTACATGCGACAATACACTTGGCAGTCACAGGGATAGGAGAGTATCTTGTGTAGCACATAACATTCACGCCCATCATAGAGTCTACACAGGACATGGGATGGTTGAAAGACCTAAGACCACCAATAGGAATAGTGGTTCCACTTGGAATCCCTCCCAACTAGACCAACTCTGTCTATGTTGGCATGGATTGCACCCATAAGTCTATAGACAGAGAAGAGGATAATGATGAACTATTCACTGTTAATGTTAGTTACCTCTCTAACCCCAAGTTTTCTCTAATCTACTTTGAACGTTACCATTGGCAAGGTTATGGTATTGGTATATATGAGCAAGGGTGTAGGCAGCTATTCAAGCCAAAATACCAGCTTCTCTCTGACAGGTTTGGGTTAGGCTATTACATCATAGGTCGAGATGACTATCTAGTAGTAGCCTTGAATAGATTAAGCTTGGGGTTAGGAGAAGACATTGATTTTATTCTTTATCTCCCACCAAGTACAAGACATCAAAGTAACAGATAAGTGGTCATGGTAAACATACCACCACCCAATACTTATCATCCAAGCATCACAATTTATGCCATCCCAATAGGTTACAACTTGTGGGATGAAGAGTGAGAAGAAAAAGGATATGAGGCAAGTGATGATGAAGTACAAGCCAACTTAACCTATCATGAGCCTCGCTATTTATAAAGCCTTGCTTGGTCTGACCACAATGAAAGTGGGTACATATCAGATGAAAGTGGCTATGAGTCAAATGACTCAATAGAAATACCCTACCTAGGACCAAGGTAGTGGCCCCATAGCTTGGGGCAAGAAATGAATTCAAATAGTATCTTCATAAGTGACGAAGAATATGAGGATGAAATAGAGATAGCCTACTTGAGGCCAAGACACGTGCCCCTTGTGCTAGTACCACATACCAATGCTAATGGTTTTTGGATAAGTTATGATGACTTTGAATATGAGATTGAGATGGCTTATCTTGGGCTTCGCCACTGTGAAAAGTCAACATGTTGGTTGAAAGAGAAGTAGCACTTCGTGCCATAGACCCTAGCTTGTGGTTTTTAGGGAGACCTATCGACTTAAATGTCATTTATTATGCAGTCAATCCCCTTCCACCTACATTAAGGTAGCTCTTAGAACCCAATGATCCTATTATACGACCTGCTCATGGGCCAGATATAGAGATTCATTTCCCTCCAAAGCCTCTTAGCGAGTATGAAGGAGAAACCTATGAGATAATATTTCACCCATGTGGTCCTAGAGATTTCATTCTATCCATCAATATAATCTCCATTGATTTGGCCACTCCACTTCATAACCCAGTAGATCCTACTAAACCACTAGGTCTTGATATAGAGGCTATTAATTGGGATCGCGTTGATTCACCCATAGAGCCTGAGGACCTTTTCCTGAATGGAGAGGTGTTACAACCATTTCATTTTGCATCAAGCTATGCATATGAAGTGTTCCACGTTGGTTTGGATCCTGAGTTAGTAGGACCTATAAATCCTGTCGATGACATTCATTTGATATCCATGCCTCACTAGTTGGAGGATGGGTCACATATGGCTATAGAAGGAAATTTTGAGGTGGACATCAGTGATGATCCTACTAAAACAAAGAAATTCAAGTTCAGAGAAAGTATGTCTCCATAGGAACAAGCCATCATAATCCCTCTCCTTAAGGAGACGCCAAATATTTTTTCTTGGAATTACAAAGACATGCCAAGTGTATCGCTCCAAATTTTTTGCACCCTTACTGTCAGGCTATAGGATCCGTGCCCAAAAGGAGGATGTGAAAAGGATGGGACAATACCTCAGGCTGAGAATCCCTTTGAAGGTCCCGCCTCTCAGGGGAGGTGTATAAGGGTGAATTTTTGATGGATGGTGGGTTCACTAGGAAACTTTTAGTGGCATTTTCCACGCCTAGGTTGGGAATGTGTTTGATGTGTTCAGTTTTACCTTTAATCATTCAAATCCTAGGTTTGGCCAAATGAATCTAAACTATTCTATTATGAAATGCAGATTTAAATGAATACATAAAACAAATTTAAACAGAAAATATAAAGAACAAGCTAGATGAGAAAAACCATACCTGATTCCAAATGTCTGATGGAGGTTCTGATTTTTGAAGTAATCCAGATCGTCTGGAATTTGACAGGATCGTCTGAAATCAGACAGGATCGTCTGAGATCCGACGAATTCATCGAGAGACCGTAATCGAGAGAAATAGACACAGAACATAGAAAATGCAACAATACTAACAGAGGAAAATGGTGTAAAATGACAATATAGATACTAAAACGATAATTACGAATAGAAATTCAAGTAAATTATAGTATTCTAATGACAAATTATGATATTATCATGCACTTAAGCTATATGGGTGAACTCCAAAATGCAGAATAGCAGAAAATAATAATAAACTGATCTAAATACAAAATGAAACAGCAGACGAAAAGAGAAAAGTGCAAACTCTGGGCACTAATTGCCCCCAATGTTGATTGTAGTCGAAATCGTCTGTAGAGTGCAAAATCATCTCGAATTTGGGCATGATCGTTCAAGATTGTACAAGATCATCTGCAACGATCTGAGCTTGCTCCTGCTAAAGAATAACAGAGCTCCTACAAGAAAACTCGAAAAGGGACAAAGAAAAACAGTAGTCTAAGACATTCTAATGCATGTAAAACTCGAAGTGCAGTAAAATTCAGCCAGGGGAAGGTCAAGGGGAGGTCCTAAGATTAAATAGGCTTAGGAGGGAGGTTAGGAGGTTGGAGATCATCCTAATCTAGAAGATCTCCAATGGGGGAGGTCTCTAACGATGTAGACACACTTTTGCCCAACTTAGAGACACCGTTGAAACAAAAGCTAATTATGAAAAATCAGTTTTGGGATGAAATCGTCTGGGCGTTCTGCTCCAGACGAATTCTTTTGATCTGAGGTGATATCATCTTATTGGCAACGATATCGTCCAACGATCATAACAAATCCTAAAAATGGCATGAAAAACAAGGAAAGTGGTTTAACAGGTGGTTCAGGGTTAAAATTTGAATTTGAATTATTACTAAAGTAATTTTAATTATTTTCTAAGGGTTTACTGTGCCAATTTTAGGGTGCTACACCAGGAATTGATCCAAAGTTAGTGGTTCATAACCTTTCATTGGATCCCATGAAGAAGCCAGTCAAGCAAAAGTTGAGGAAAATGCATCCAACCATCACTTTGATGGTGAAGAACGAGTTACAAAAACTATTGGATGCGATTTTCATAGTTCCCATTGACTATCCCAAATGGGTCTCGAACATGGTGCCCATGGGAAAACCCGATGGAAGAGTCCATATTTGCATGGATTTTAGAGACTTGAATAGGGCAACTCCAAAGGATTCATTCCCGTTGCCAAACATAGACACTCTTGTTGATGCCACCGCAGGTCATGAGATGCTCTCCCTAATGGATGGTTTTTCTGGATACAATCAAATCCGGATCAAACCCGAAGACCAACATAAGACTGCTTTCATTACTCCATGGGGGACATTCTATTACAAGGTGATGCCATTTGGCCTAAAGAATGCTGGTGCCACATATCAGTGAGCCATGACATACATCTTCCATGACTATATGCATAAGATCTTGGAGGATTACATTGATGATTTACTAGCCAAGTCTTTATTATGGCAAGGGCATGCTGAAATCCTTACAAAGGTCTTCGATCACCTCATTGAGCACAATGTTAGATTGAATCCTAAGAAGTGCGTGTTTGGCATAACTTCGGTAAGCTCTTAGGGTTCATCATTTCTAAGAGAGGCATTGAAGTCGATCCTACAAAGGTAAAGGCTATAATGGAAATGGCCACCCCTACCAACATTAGGGAGTTAAGAAGCCTACAAGGCAAGGTAGCATCCATCAAATGGTTCATTGCTCAGTTATCAGACAAGTTTCAGCCCATGAACTGGTTGCTATGCAAGGATGTCCCATTTCATTGGGATGAAGAGTGCCAACAAGCCTTTGCAGAGATCAAAACTTACCTAGAAACACCACCAGTGTTGGCTCCACCAAGGCCAGAGGTACCATTTTTACTGTACATATCGGCTACTAATTTTACTTTGGGCACCATGTTGGCCCAAAATAATGCACAAGACAAAGAGCAAGTCGTATATTACATCAGTCGCACCTTGGTGAGTTATGAGCTAGGATATGCGTATGTAGAAAAGTTGTGTTTAGCAGTGGTCTTTGCAACCAAAAATTTGAGACACTACATGTTGAGCCATACGACCTACGTCATATCCAAACAAAATCCTTTGCAGTATATGATGAACAAGACCTATCACAACACACGTACTGCAAAGTGGATCATGCTATTGACAGAATTTGATCTAGAGTTCATAAGCCAAAAATCCATCAAGGGACAAGTCATAGCAGATCAATTAGCAGAGGCACCTCTTCAGGATAGCAAGCCTCTCACCATAGAATTTCTTGATGATGCGGTCTTCGCATTATCAGATCCACCCGAACCCGAAGAACCTGAGAAAGAAAGAGACATGGCATTGTTCTTCGATGGTTCGAAGTGTGAGCAAGGGGGTGGTGTAGGGATAGTCTTTATCACACCGTAGGGTGCTCCATTGCCCTTGTCATTCAAGCTAGACTTCCCTTGCACAAACAATAACATAGAGTATGAGACCCTGATCTTGGGACTCCAAATAGTCGTTGCAATGGGCATTAAAATATTGAATATCTTTGGTGACTCTTTGCTCATAGTTAATCAAGTCAAAGGATTGTTCCAATGCAGGTGCCCACTCCTGAAAGCTTACAAGGAGCTTGTTGACACTTACCTAGCCCGACTGGAATGGTATGACATCGAGGCAATCCCTCGTACGTCAAATAGATTTGTAGACACCATGGCATCTTTGGGATCCTTAATCCCTCAGAATCCATCTACTGATTTCACAACCATTCATGTTAAAGTGCTCATGCACTCAACAATACAACGTGAGGCTATTGACAATCAAGAGTTCAGTCAACATGATCCAGACCGAACCAAATCAGGATTGGTCCTTCAGAGCTAGAGCTTTCTTGCAAATAGCATCTTGGGAATCTTTGATCTCTCAAGGCCCTATAGAGTGTGGTACAACCATTCACCATAGGGTTATTTCTCAATCTGTGTTCACATATTCTGGATCATAGGAGGAACATGCCATTTTATCCATAGAAGTTATGGCTTATCAGGATTGGCTTTCCCAATTGCGGGATTTCTTGAAACTTGGAATGGTACCACAAGGCCTATCGCATGCTGAAATATGAGCATTTAAATAGAAGGTGATGAGGTACATCTTTCTAGGAGAGATCCTTTATAGACGAGGCTATGATGGAATGCTCCTTCATTGTCTTGAGCCCCAGGAAGCATCTTGGGCAATTTTGCAAGCCCACGATGGCACGTGTGGTGGTCACTTCAGTGGCATGGCCATCGTTAAGCGCATCTTGAGAATGGGTTACTATTGGCCCACTATGGAAAAATACTATTGCGAGTATGTCAAGAAATGTGTTAAATGCCAGCATCATGCAAACCTCACTCACTTGCCATCACAAGCCTTGCAACCCATCCAGGCAGCATGGCCCTTCTCGTAGTGGGGACTAGACTTAGTGGGGAAGATCTCACCCCCATCCTCAGGCCGACACATGTTCATCATAATGGCCACTGAATACTTTACCAAGTGGGTCAAAGCGATCCCCTTGACATCGACAACTGGACCAAGGATTATGGAGTTTATACTCCATAATATCATAAGTCATTTTGGGGTCCCTTCAAAAATAATATCGGATAATGGGCCATGGGCCATATTTCAAGAACAAAAATGTGCATGCTTTAATGAACAAATACCATATTCAGCATAGTTTTTCAACACCCTATTATCCACAAGCAAATGGGCAAGCAGAAGCCTCAAACAAAATAATAGTCTCCATCTTGAGGAAGACAGTGAAAGATAATCATAAGGACTGGCACTTGCAATTGCCTCTGGCATTATGGGCATACAGGACGAGTGTGCGGACGCCCACTGGGGCAACACCGTTTTCACTTGTATATGGCACTGAAGCCATCATGCCCCTAGAGTTGGAAATTCCAACCCTACGCATAGCATTGAAGGACTTCATAGATGATGACACCACGCGGCAAGCCCGCCTTGATCAGTTAATGCTTCTTGATGAACGTCGAGTCAATGCCTTGGAGCATCTCCGCGTTTATCAGGATCGCCTTGCGCGAGCTTACAATAGTAAAGTCCACTTGAGAGAATTCAAAGTTGGGGATCTTGTGCTCAAAGAAAACCAACAAAACTCAAATCTGCCACCGCACCTATGAGACAAATTTACGGTAAACTGGATAGGCCCCTACATGATTTCAGAGAAGGTTGGGCCTGGGGCATATCGCCTCACATCATTGGATGGTGTTGAAGAGCCTGAGCCTCTCAATATCATTCATTTGAAGGTATTTTATACTTAAAATACAAAAACATTCAAATATACATAAAATACAAAAACATTCAAATATACATAAAATACAAAAACATTCAAATATGTCATAAAATTACAAACAAATTCGAAAAACATAAAAATTCAAAATTCAATCAAAAACGCTCCAAGGGTAAACAAGTCGCTTGGTCAAATTCAATCAAAAATGCTCCAAGGGTATCCTCATACCACTTGGTCAAATTCAATAAAAAATGCTCCAAGGGTATCTTCACGTCGCTTGGTCAAAATCTAAAAGCCCCAAAGGCACAATAAGCCCTTTGGTCAAAATATAATAAAAAATACAAAAATAATGCAAAAATCAAAAATACAAAAATAGTTGCATCTCACATCTGCATCCATATAGTTGCATAACATCAAACATGCATATCCATTGCATTTGCATATGTTATGATCACACTATTGCAAATGATGCCACAGTTTGTATCACAACCACAAATACACAAGTCCACCTTCATCCATTCATCCATGTGTGTAACTATGTTTTTCAACACAACCATATCATGTTGCTATAAGGAATAGGCTAAGATTTTTTGGTCATTCAACCATATCTAGTGGTCTTATCAGCTTTTGTGGGAAGCCATATTGATTAGTAGAGAGTAAGGTCTAGTCATGAATGCCTTAGATATTCAGGATCCCATCACTAATTGAAACACTAAAATCCTAGTTGGTACAAGGGAAATATGAAAGTTGCAAAAGTAGTCTAGGTTGCCTTAAGTGAAAAGGATCTTCCTTGCTTATCCCCCTGTGCGACCAGTTCAAAGGTGCTGAGAATTGGCAAAAGGACAAGTTCTGCCCTACCTAGAGACAAGTGATTATCATCACTACATAAATCCCTTGCTTTCATTAAAATAAGCAAAAGTCCCAAAATCAAGCAAAAGTCAAAGTCGAAACAAACAAGTGATTTTCATCCCTACATAAGTCCCTTGCTCAAGAGAAAAATCAATCAAAAATAAATAGTGATTTTCATCACTAAGCATGAGCAAGTATCCCAAATGAAATGAAGAAAATAAGGGAATGGAGCTTGAATCCCTGGAATTCTCAGCATTGTATAAAATCGAAAGGGGATCCCCATTACAGGTTTGGTGTACAACCATGCCTGGAAATGGTAATACCCTTACGCATGATGATATGTCTATCACAATAGCATCTTGCATTTGTGTAGACCAATGTTTGCATGTGGATGAGCTAGCTTTAGGTAACCCAACGCTACCTAGTGGTATAGTCCTACTAAGTCCAACACAGGATAAGATGAACAATTGAGGATCCCCGATCTTAGAAATGGGCTGAAAGAATCCCACCTGACATCGAAGGAAATGCTTGAGTTCTATCTAAATATATTCATTTGCACACACAGGGATAATGAATATCTAGGTCCATGATGAAAGCCTTGCTTTTCAAAAGTCTTGTATGGTCAGTATGCAATTGTTGATAGGGTAACTAGAGTGTTTGAGTCTCAAGAAAAACCTCAAAACTTCCTACATAGCAACAAATCATATCATCAATCGCATCATCAATTTTCTTTATGAAGTTTTGTAAATTAAGGGGTATTAACAAAGTAGGATAGATACCGGATGGATGTCAGAAATGATGTTTAGATGGCCACTGACTACTTTGTATCTTTTAAATTACATAAGTTTATCAAGAAATTACATACATTCCATGCCATTACATTTCACATATGAATGCCTAAATAATTAGTTCTTATGATAAGAATGATTATTTACATTCATGATTGTTATACTTTCTGTGGTATCACCCATTTAGATTGTTAAAATCATATCATATGCATTCCTTATGTTTTAAGTGATTAAAGCATACAGGTTCATTCACATTAGGTTAAACATCATATAAACATGCATGACACATTTCATTTACCATATCATAACATAAGTTAGATGCATACAATTAAATCAAAATTAAACATGCATTTAACGAAAACATTGCATCCATAAACACATAATTTCATAGATCATCCATCTACATCTAAGATCACATCACAAGCCACCTATGCATACAAGCATAAATCCACCATCAAATCAACTCATAATACATCACATCATGTCACAATAATCAGATCATATAAGCATCTACATAAGCATCCATCTAAATATCCGCATCATCATAAATATCATCTATCATCTAACACATACATCAACTCATCATAATGCCATCATCACATCACATAAGTAAAACAAAAACATAAGTAATAAATGACACACATAATGAGGTATAATGCAAAGATCTCATATAAATGTATGTCTCAAAAGAGTCTCAAAATGTGTGTACCAAGTACCGAGATGTACAAAAATTTCCCAAAGGCTACAGTCATATAGGTCAGCTGACCTCAAAAATAAAAGCCTAGTGCATCATCAATCAAACACTGGGCCTATGCCCCCTATAGCACCGCCCCCTATGGCTGGATCTTGAGTGGAGTGATGTGAGCCTGCTGGCCTCTCTATGCGAGTTTGGGTCCTCTGACTAGGCCGGATGGAAGACTACCCTGAGGTGGAGCGCCCGCTAGCCTATGATCCACCTGCACCTATCCTCTCCCTAGGAGTGGCTCCTAGCCTCCTGATCTGCATCTCGAGAGAAGCAATGTGGCCTACATGACCAGCAATCTCTACCTCATACTCATCTAGAAAAGCCTACATCTGCCTGATATCTACCCTTAGATATATCCCTATGGGACCCTGAGGTGTAGGAGGATCAACAACAACCTGCATCCTGGTAGCACCACCCTCGATAGTAGCCTACAAGGCCTGTATCTGAGTCGTGAGCTACTCTATAGTAGCATCTCATTGTACTATAGTAGCATCTCACTGTGCTATAATAGCATCATGCTACTATACCTAGATCTTGGCCGACTGGAGCTCGGCCTCTACCTCATGCAGCTATGCTCTCAGAGGAGAATCTCTCTCCTCGGGATCCAAGTCCTCCTCATCCTCCTCAGGAGCCTCCTACTCCTCCACTACCACCTACTCTACTAGCTGGCCCCATCCCTTAGTCCTAGCTTGGACTCTATGCCCTGCTGGATCTGCTCCATCCCCTCCATCATCCTCACGGCCCATACTACCATCACCATGCCACAATCGATCCCCCCACCACTGCACAAATGCATCCGTAACTCCCCTAGTGACTCCTGCATCAACTGTTGGGGCATCCTCCTCATCAGTGAGCTCTATGATCCATGGAGGAGGAAGATCTCCCTCTACTGTAAGGTGCCTATATAGAAATGGGACAAATGGCACATCCTACTACAATCCATACTGACGAAGAACTCGGGAGTAGAAGAAATACTCTCTGATGCCAACCTTGCGGCCAATGAGCCACCGCTCACGCCGCGTCCTAGTTGTAAACCTATCTGGATCATCCCAAGTTGGGCACTCATGGTATGGATGCCATATGATATCTTCGGCCTATAGGGAGGTGAAAGTGGTAATGTAATGGGGGAGCTCCCCTGCATGAGGATGGCTCTTGCGCTCCTCATGCTCTCGAGCCCATATGGAAGCATAGCACTGCATCCTAGCATCAATAGTAGTAATCTCAATTGGGAGCCCTCTGGGATGATCTATATGGATATGCTCCCATCCCCATATCTGTAGGAGCAAGCTACAAGCAATGCTGATGTGACCCCATCGATGGATGTGATACAACTCATCATAGCACTATGCTAGCAAGGACCTCCCCCATGCATAGATGATAGGCTCCTCATTGTCCAACAAATCTTGAACCATCACAAGGAGGTTCCACGGGAACCTCAAGCCTAAGCAATATGGGATAAGGATGTTACTGATAACCATCAACAACATCGCATGCCTCTCAGAGAAGACATGCTCCCTGTACCAGCGTAGAATAGATACACCACTATATTTGGTATCCTTGAAGGCATCTACAACATGCCTCCCGAACACCCGAACAAAGACTGCATCACGGTCATTAGTGGCCAAAGAAACAATGGCCACTCCATCAAAGGGAATCCAGAAAATCTTGTATACATCCTTCGATGTGATGGTCATCTCACCGATAGGAAGGTGGAAAGTGTTAGTCCGGGAATCCCATCGGTGAGCCAGGGTCATGAGGTAGGCCTGATCCGACATAATCGGGGGCAGCCTGGTCACATACTGCAGTACACAGGCCTTAAACCATGCCCAGTCCATGTCATTCATGAGTGGTAGGAGGTCCTTCAAGAGCTTTGGGTCCCGATCCCAAGATGAAAGAATCTAAAGATGAAAATCAAAGCATAACTATAGTGCATCTAAGGCATAAATCACAATAAAACATGAAAAATGGTGCAAAAAAAGATAGACTATCCTAAGTCTAAATGAAAGAGGAATAAATGCACCTAATCATGCAGCAAAGTGCAGAAAAGTAACTCAAAAATTCAAAAAAATCAATTAATCATCCCAAAAATTCAAAAAAATCAAGAAAAATTAAAACATTTTGCCTAAGGTTCTTGGTCGCTTTCACTCACAGTGGCCAGAAATCGGTCGCTGAAGCTGACAGTGGCCAAACCCCAATGGTCAAATTTTTGACCGTTAGGTTTTGAACTGGTCGCTGTCATCGACAATGGCCAAGTCATAGGCCGAAATGGCCGCTTTGTGCGATAGCGGCCAATGGGCGATGCAAAAGCAGCATTTGCCCTAGGCCAAAAACACCAAAAAAAATTGAAAATTGCAAAATGGGGGCAAGCCCACCAAAATAAATCCTAAACTAAGCCTAACTATGGGTTCGGTTCATTGCCAACAAGTTTAATGGAGTTCATTTACCGATTACTTAAGTGCGGTTCATTTTTACCCAAAAGTGAAACAAATAGGGTTAGGGTTTCGAAGCATACCCGAGAAGCTCCGGCTCCTCCACTCGTGGATGTCTCACCCTGTGCAGCCATAATCTCCAACGCAACAGCACTCCAGGTCACAAACGTCACTTTCTCTCTAGAGCTCTAAAAAGCAAATCGCTAGCTGGAAGAATGAAAAGTCAAAACCCTAGGTTACCTTTTATATTTCCCAATTTATGCCTTGGTCACTTCTATCATCAGTGACCCACACTTCTTGGCCATTGTAGTCGAGAGCGGCCAAAAATAGGCATTTGGGGGCCGTTGGATCTGATAGCGGCCAACAGCACAGGCAAAATTAGAAATATTCCTTCTAGGAGGAATAGCAAAAAAATCAAATAAACACATTTTGATGGTCCCTGATCATCACAATGCTCAAAATAACAAAAAAATCACATAAAAACAAATCTCGAGTAAGCTTCGTATTCAGTTACTTACTCTATCAACTCAACGGTTGTAGCGATTTGCACTCCATGCAATTCGGTGAGATGAGTAAGTTACCATAAGGCTACTTGGGGAAAATTATTCATTTTGGAATTATGATGTGCCTCCTCAATCCCGAAGAAGACCAAGATGGTCGGACTGCTCCACGGGTACGATGGAATCATCCTAATTCTCTTATGACACAAAAACACTGAACCAAGTGATGCAATACAAGTATAAATAGAATCACTCATCCTAACTCCCTAAGAAGGCTATTTGTGGTCAGACCGCTCCTCGGGATAGGGATGAATGATCATCATAAACAATTGAAATCACACTTGGATGGGGGTTTTCCCATTGAAAGAACAAACACTAGAAAGGAACCAAAACTAGTCAAGTTGGTCAAGCGACTTGTCGCTTCATTCATTGCCCTTCCCTCACCAATTCATTGTGTGAGGGGGTAGTTCAAATTTTCAAATAATCATAATCAAAGTCAACCAAAGATCACTCGATCATATCAAAATTGTGTTCGTCCTACGAATCATTGCATACAACTCTTACAAAACTTTCCTCGTTTTTTGGGTTCATAAGCAAATATGACATTTTTAGTTTGTAGCTCTCCTCTGGTCGGTTCTGTTGTAGCGACATAAGCTACCCGATTACATTTGAGGAATAAGTGCAAGTGAACATGTGCAAGCCCTATGCTAAATTAAGCCTTCAATCAGGTTGAAGCAATGATTCAAGGATGCGCGTCATCTTGCATGATTGGGCCATCCAACATTGATCAGATCAATGATCATCATACACCCTACAAACATAGCAGTCTACGTTTTTGCTCCGTGCTGTGTTTTCCACATAGCGCATCACAAAAAGGGGCATCTGTAGACACCTAAAACATGTCATGTTTAGGGAGACTACTCACATGGGCACATTCATAGATCATGTGACTAAACCTTGGGACCTTCCAAGTATCAAAAGTGGTTTTCACCACTCATTTGGGGCATTCTTAGCCCATCCAAGCCTGGCCGCTATGGACCAGAGTGGCTGGATCCTGGCCGCTGTAGCTCAGAGCGGCCAAACCTTAGCCACTATAGACCAGAGTGGCCAAACCTTAGTCACTACAGATGATAGTGGCTAAACCCTAAAATGCATTTTATCACCAATCTAGCCTAATATCGGGTGGAAGTGGTAGTTTGCATGCAATAAAGTCGAGCGGGGATAACTTTGCATGATTCCTCATGGCTAGTCTACATGAAAGACTCATGTCTTGATTTAGACACCAGTTAACTAGCCCTCAAGGGTAGACAAAGGCAAAAATTCTCATGCTAACATCTAGTGTGCATGCAAAAAATCAATCCTAGGGTTTTGACATTGACCTAGGGCTTCAAACACATTATAAGGTGTAGACCTAAAGGCACCAGGGGACCTTTTTATTGAATGAGAGATTTTATGTAGAGACACAATAGAGAGAGCTTTTAGAGACTTAGAGAGCTTTTCTTGTAGCGAAGCCCTATCGAATTGGAGAGCAAATTGGAGCACCTTTGAGGAGCAACGAAGTGCTAACCAATTTAGGGTTTTTCATCTACAGGATATTCAACACATCGGACAAGAAATGACAATCACTTCAACATCGGTAACAAGCTTAGATTCATAGCCTTGGAACAATAGAAACAGGTTTTCATCTTAGCGGCCACTATCTCGGACAGTGGCCCATCGACCTAATCTAGGGTTCTTTGCATTAGTTTCTTTCATTTAGCTTGTTACATGCTTTTACGCCATTAGCATAGATTTGGTTTATCGCATTTACTAGCATTCATAGCATTAGTTTCTATTATCATGGAGCATATTTCTATTTATCATTAGGGTTATTGCTAACAACCTCATCCGAGGAGGCAATCTCAGACAACTGAGTGTTTGTTGTTGTTTTCATGTTTGCAGGACTACAGGTACATTTGACAGGTTATCAACATACGAAAGCAAAAGGATCCCTCTAGGAACCAGACCTGGAGAAGGAGGCATCTGTAAGCCCTCATACAGTTCCATGTGCGTCACCGAAAAGCCTACGAGAGTGCATCACCCCTTGCGAGGGGACATCATACATCCGCTGCCCTACTTTGTAAAATCTATATCAAAAGAAGGAAATCCCTCAGAGGGATCTATATGTAACCGAACTTGAGAAAAAGCAATAAAAAGCATTATCTATTCATTTTCTTTGTATCTCGGTTGTATCTTTCATTTAATGCATGATTAAATATGAATAAGTTAAATAATATTCACAAATAGGAGTAGTTGGACGATGTGCTGCTTCCCCGAGGTTGCTACATTATTTTTTAAGGTGTTATATTTGCTATTGGTTCCTTTCACTAGGTTTTACCTCATTTCGAATGTTGTTATTTTCTTGTGTGTAAAAAGGGTATCTAACTTCTTACTCCTCAAGGAATTTTTAAAGATACCTCATGGATATTAGAACAAATTATATCTTATTTTCTTTACTCCCATTTCTACCAATATTACCTCTACTACTTGGTGGAACCAATGTAGTTTCAATGTGATTTTCATGATTAACTACTTGAGTAGGTAGAAGGTGGCTTTATTCTACCTTGTACAGTAATTTAGGTCCATGTAATCGAGTTGCTTCACATATTATAGATTAAATAGGTAGTTAAGTATGCATGTAGGCAACTCAAATGGCATGGTTAAAATCCATAAAGGTAGATGAAGGATTAGATCCTTCCTAGGTAGAAGTCTCTACTCGGACATTCTCTTGATTTTACCAATTGTTGTGCCTCATACAATAGACTTGATGCCTTACCCTAATTTTTTATGGTTAATTTATATACCTCATCATAGAAGTGGTAATAAGTCTTGATCACTTATCATTATGGTACATCTATGCTATTGATTTCTAAGAGGGGTTTGTCATATGCTCCTACTTGGTCCAAATGAAGGGTTGAAAACTAATGTTTCTTCCAAAAATGAGCCAAACCAAGTAGGACATATAATTCAACTTTATTTCCTCCCTAAATACATTCAAATAAATATCCATCTAATTGTAATGTATCATTCATAATCAATTATTTAAAAATGCTTGAGATATGTTTACACAATGTGAAGTAGAAAAATATTTTTTATGGACCTTCCAGTTACTTAGGTCTCTTAGGGGGAGGGAAACCCTATCTATTTCTCTTACCCTCTTCCTTTTTGATGTACCTCCTTATGGTTTTACTTCCTATGGAAGTATATGTATGGGTGAGGATAGAGTAGATATGGATGGAGTGGTGGTAGTGGAAGGGAGTGAGATAAGGTATGATTTAGGCAAGGATGGATTGCTAGAGATATAAATGGTATCCATGATGGTTGGGGATGGAATATGGATAAAAATGCAGGTGTCATTGAGATTTTAGAAAAATATGAAAATTATCTAAGTCTCGAAAACCACAATGATTAACTTGTAAATTGGAGTGCTCTATTCATAAATTGGAGAAATTCATTGAATTTTTAGGGCACTTCAAAAATTTAAATGGATGAAGTGATTCATTCACAAGTACAAGTGATTTTCTTGCTAAAGTGAGTAATTTGCCTTATTTGGAGGCACTTGAAGGATTTTGGACAAAGAAAGTGATTTTCTTGCTAACTCAATCGGTTTGCTTGTCAAAGGGAGGACTTGGAAAAATTATGCACTTTGTCTAGTTTGTTTGAAAAATAACAAATGATTTTTCTTGTTTTCACAACTGAACTACTGGTATAAGGACTTAGAAATTTTTTGTGTTGACCAAACTGCTTGGTGAGATTATGTATGGTTTTACCAAGTAATCCACTTGGTATAATAGAAAATTTGAGGAGCTTTGATAGAGCTCAACTTTGTTGACTATCTCACTAGACTTGAGTGAATCACTTTAGATATGGGCAAGCTATGTTGTTTGCTAGTTGTAAGTTAAGAACACTTTTGAATATAGGGGGTCTATATGGAATAAGGGGATTTTATAGATCCTGCACTACATGGTTCATCACCCACATTTCCTTGTACCCTACATGGACCCATTAAGGTAGGGCATTTGACCTAAAGAGGACTAATATTCCTTCCCATGTATTTTATCCATAGTGGACACCTTAGTGAGTGAGTCACTCATTTTTTGCAATAAAATAACTCATGAAAGCAAGTGATTGCTCTCTTTGACACTTTTTTTTTAAACATCAATTACAATGATGCCAAAATACCATGTTAAAAATTACAGGGGAAGGAAAAATAGGAAATAGTGTTAGGGTATTTTTGGAAGAAGAGGAATGATCAAAGAATTGAATTTAGAGAATAATCAGATACTTACAATAATAATAGCTCATTAAAAGGAACATATTTACAAATTTCTTTGTCCATAATTTGTATGTTTATATGGGACAAAGGTGCTACACATTCATAGAATAAATAATGCTTTTACATCCATGGTAGCTTGTTTTTAGGTATTTGGACCCATGGTCTTAAAAATTTCATTGGATTTGCTTTATAATGAGCCAAAATTTTGGTTTTTTCTTAGTTTTACCCATTCCTAATTCCATTTGAATACAAGGGCTCATTTTTATTCCATATCCATTGTTTACTTGTTGAACCAAATTTTGATAGCCTCTTTGGTATTGCACTATTCTTTTGAAAGCTTTTTTTTCTTCCTTAGGGCCAATAGTGTGTTCAATCTTGCTTGCATGTGCTTGATGTCAATATCTTGTTATTCAACACACTATGATATTTTGAGGGAAGTAAGATCCAAATTAATTGGTAGTATAGCTTATTATAATAGGATAACTTATAGGGGGATGCTCTAATGGATATTTTTGGCATCATCCAATATACCAATAGTGCTTTACATAGCTTAGTGTGCCAATCCCTTTGTGATTTGAAAATGGTTCTCTTTAGGATCCTTATGATATTATTGCTAGTTATTATATCTAACTCATTATCTTGGGAATAGTAATTAGATAATGTATAAATAAAAACCTCATATTCCAAGGCAAAATTCATCACTTGGTCCCTTGAAGTAGGTAGTATTATTTGTGAGTATTGTAGCTAGAGCCTCAAATGATATATTCTAAAAATTGGACCACTATCTCTCAACAGGTTGATTTGTATGGGATACTTCAACCTATTTAGTGAATTATTCTGTAGTGGTAAGGATCCATCCATGCCCTACACTTGAAAATAGATTCGTTTTGCCTATGAAGTCTAGGTCCCATTGTTGGAATTGTTTGGTCATGATGATGGAATTTAGGGGCTTGAAACTCTTCTCTTATTTTATTTAAACATGTAAGAGGATGTATAATTTTTGACCCATTGGTAGTAGTCAACAAATATGGTAGGTTAGTAATATCTATCCCCTAGGATTTTGTGAGTTGTAGTGGGAATAAAGTAATTTTCTCCATAATGGTATTGTTTGGTTAGGGCCTATACATTTTCATATTCATTGTAGTGCAACAAGACACCATCATATCATCTTCTAAATAATATTCCATAAATATAGTAAGAGTATATTTCTTTATGCCTAAACCAAGCTCTCTTCTTACTTGTTAACACTTTTATTACCTATTCTATGGCCATATATCTACACAAACCATATTGTTCTACACATCTATTTCCTCTACTAGAGTAATATTATATTTAGGGGATATCATTACTAAGCTTCCACATAAATGTTTTCCATTGATGAGCTGAGTGCATTTGATTTCAATGTCAAAAATCTTAAATTTTGTTGATCCAACCAGTCATCTTTTCTCCTAAATATCCATGAAGTATAGTGGATCAAACATTAGGATGTACTATGAATATAGTGGTTTTGATCTACGATAGATAGTACCTAAAATTTATGAGATCTTTCATGATGATAAACACCTATTTTAAAAATAAGGGTGTATTTATCTTTGTAGTTGTGTAGAACTTGGCTCATAAACAAGATGGGATGTTCCTCATCTTTGTCATTCTTTTGAGTTAGGATGACATATGTACCAAATATATAGCCTAAAATATTTAGAAAAGTCTAGGTTGATCAATACTTGGGATTAAGTGATGGTATCCTTAATATATTGAAAGGATTTCCTACCTTTGTTGGTACATTTTAGTTTGGCATCATTTCTTAGAATTTTGATATTGATTCTAACCATTTGTGCAAAATTCATGACGATTTTAGAAAAAAAACTAGATCTAACCTACGGATGATTTGGTTCCTTTGAAGGGAGAGGACAATAAGAGGTCTTGGATAAATTTAGTAGGTTAGGGTCTATGGTTAAATATTAGTTTGACACTAAATGGCCTAGCAATTTTCCTTCATGTAACATAAAATTGACTTTTTAGGATTAAAAGAGCTACCAAACTCTCTACACTTCTAAAATATTTATTCAAGATGTTTAATGTACTTACTCTTATTTTTGTAATACACTATTAGGTCATTAAGGTATATGAGAATTGTCTCACCTACAATTTCAAAAAATATATATAAATATCTCTTTGGAAAGTCACCCCTATGTTTGATAGACAAAATGACACTCTTTGATATGCAAAGGTTCCCCATTTAGTGGTGAAGGCTATTTTATGTCGGTCATTGTCTTTAACCCAAATATAATTATATCTCAAGAAATTATCAAGGAGAGACAACATCTATGACCCAACTAATTTTTATAAAATCTAAATATATGATCAACAAACAATAATGGTCCTTGAATGGAGCTTTGTTTAGGATCCTATAATTAATGCCCAACCTTATGTCACTATTTTTATTGTGTACAAGGACCAAATTGGTAATATAGATGTAATGTTTAATTGGAAACATTATTAGGGTATTTATGAGCTTCAATAGTTTTTTTCATCTCCATTTTAATCTTAGGGTTCACTAGCCACTACTACTTGAAAGGCTTTACACATGGTTCTACCACAATATTGTGCTATATGAATTTTTTGTTTTAGACCTTGACATATTTATATGACCATGTAATGGTGTCCTTGTATTTACTACAAATATATTTGAAAAGGAACTTTTCTTCCTGAGTGCAATATTTTCGATACAGTAGGTTCTTTACTTCAACCACTTCAATAGGGTGATACAAGGAATATTTCACTTTAAGGCTAATTTTTATTTTACTAGCATTTGGGTTAAACAATATATATAGAGTGATCAATCCATTATATAGATGATTTATCTTTAGCTTTATCACCCCATCCTTGATGACATTCTCATACTCATTCTTCTCTTTAGCATATTCTATGATCTATGCATCATTATTGAGGAATTGTCAATGATTAGAATTATATCATATATTAGTGGTGGCATCAAATCTAGTTGTCATGCCTATAATATCATATTTCTTATAATTCAATCTATTAAGAATCACTTTGATCTCATGTGTTAAAACTTTTCAACAAATTCTAGACTCGATGCTTATATAACTTTAGGTGTTTGTCCTTTTTGGTGCATTAATATTTAATCCAATTTACAATTAGTTTAGAGTTCCCATATATTTTTTGGTCTTTAATTCCTAACATCTTGACCTTCCTAAATAGTATTCAAAGTGCTTCATACTCTATCACATTTTTGATACAACTAAATAGCAATTTTTATGGTAAATGAGTTTATGTAACTCATAGGTAAATGAATTGAACACTAGCACCTACCTCATTTCTAGTTATGGCACCATTGGAGTACATTGTCCAAGTTTTATTTACTCCTTATATTGTCATGTTCAATATATTAGATGGTACTTCTATGATGAGATAGTTTCTTGGCTTAGTATCTTTGTAGTAAACCTCTAAATATTTTTCATCTTGTAATATGCCAATTATCATGTCAACTTTTGATCTTTGGTAATCTTTGAGATACACATCATCTTCCACGAGTTTAGGGAGCTCATTCTAGTTAACAATACCTTATTTATCTAGTTTATGCAATAAGGAGATGCATATCAACTCATTGATCATGATCACCTATCCATCCTTAGGAACAATTATATATGTATAATCCATTGCCAAGTAACCATATCTTGATACATCTGAGTTCATTATCTAGATAACAATATATCAAAGTATGCTTAGAGGTCAACAACTATAACTTCTTGAGTTACTACAAACTCTGAATGTCTAGTTACGGTCATCACTAAATCTTTAAGGACCCACATTACATTCACCCTAATACCATCCATTTGAATTGTGTGTCTAGTTATTTTCATATAAGGTAGATCCATATCTTCATAAATGGATTTAGATATTACTATCACTGCTACCCTAAATCAACTATACAACTCCTTATTATTTACTTCTCAATTTGAGGGTCACATAAAAGGAGATGACTTTAGTATATTAGGATTTGGAGTATTCAATATATCAACTACATAGACTTGAATATTTATTGGATTCTCTACTATAAAATTTTATTGCTTAGCTACATTAACCTAAATGTATTTTGACTATTTACACCTAGCATAACTCCTTTATTTATCTTTTAGAGCCTCATAGAGTAAATATAAATGATAATTTAGAGTCAATATCTCTAGCATACTCACTTTAGAAGGTGTCATTTTTATCTCCTTTGTGATGTTAAAATTTAATTCCATAAAGGTACTCTCACTTCATGCTATAAATTTTTGATATTACCTTGTGGTTGTTGCATGACCTTTACTGGTTAGAGGGGTATTTTAGTCATTTCTAGGTATTGTTTTGAACTTGGCCCCTTTTCTTATTACTCTTATTTTTTTGTATATTTATTTGTCCCTCCCTTATTCCTCCTATTAGTTTTTACTTTATTTTATTTATCTATTTTCCGATCTCTATTAGTTTATGCTTCTTCTCTTTACTTTTATGGTGTGTTCATAGAATCTCTTTCTACACTCTACATTTCTTTTTGTTTCTTCTATTGTGTTACTATAGGCCCTTGATATTTCAAATGTCATGGTGACATCCTTACCCTAAGGAATTTTGCACCTTTATTGCTTCAATATCTTTTTTAGTTGGTTTCTCTTTAGAATATTTCCTCTTACCAACATGTTGTTGATTAGCACAAATGTCACCATTTTCAAATGTTGACTCTTCATCTATATCTAGCACTAAAATTAGCTAGGATTGCATTATTGGAGCTGGATAAGGTAGGGACTAACTATTGAAGTGGGGATTGTTGGTGCATTGGTTGAGTTACTATGGAGATCATTTGACCTAATATGGTGTCATGTTGACCCTAATATTGTTGATTATATTTTATAGTTTGATAATACCTCATGGCTTCAACACATTATATAGGGTCATGTCTACAATTACATATAAGACACCATTATAGGTTTACCTCTCAAATAGGATTCACCACATGGTTGTAAGTTTTATTTACTCCTTGATTAGTGACTTGTTAAGGCACCTGATATTTTGAAAGAAATGGGATCTTTTGGGGTTGTCAATTTGTAGTTGTTACCATTATTTCCTCTTAGCATTATTTTGATTTATCAAAGTTTTAATAACATACAACTAATCATACATCACAAATTTATTGCTTGATTCACTTTTTAACTTGGATGGGGTAGGGAGAGATAGAATTTGAGGCTAGAAAGCTATAATGGATGATGTAATCTAGCTAGGATGAGTAATGATGCATGATGATGGATAAATATTAGTAGCAATATTAAAATAAGGATTAGGAATAGAAAAAATGGTGGGCATGGAACTAGGTATGGTGTGTTCTAGGTAATATGTGATACATAGGCCATTGGTAGAGTAGGAGGTACTTTTTCTAGTCTAATAAAAAAAAATTCTCTCTAGGATACCTCTTCAAAAGCTATATCTAGTGTATGATGATTAGCATTATACACCATCACAGTTAGACAAGATAATTATTCATTTGACCTAACATTTTGTGTGGTTAGAATCAAGGTTCTCAAGAATCTAGTATTGAAATCATATATGTTTTCTTGAGGGTGTCTTTGAATTGCATTTAGTTGAAAGAAAATAGAGTAACCATTTCCCATGCTACCAAATATATGTACAAAAGGTTATATACAATCGATGCCCAAATTTTAGTAGAATAGTTTGGTAATCCTCTCTACCATAAAGTAGCCTTATTACAAAAATAGTAAATTAGAAAAAAATATAATTATATCCTCCTTTTGGATGTAGTGGATCAAATTAAGTATTACCAGTTGAATGAGGTTATCTAGTGTTGTCTTTTTTCCATTCCCATGAAAGGTAGGATATGCTTCCATAGCTATTGGGAAAATTAGGGAATAATACACTAGATTTAATGGTCCTTAGTAGGTCCAATTAAGAAAGTTATTTTATGTCTTAGGAGGTAGCCCTAGATTATTTTGTTAAGAAGGAGGTTGTGGAGGTGGATAAGGATACATCACATAACCATGAGGTGGGTATGGAGGGTTCAAAGGATAATAAGGTGGGGGATAAAAAGGTGGAGAATATTGAGGTGGTAGATTTTGATAATCCCATTATTGATTTGGAAGAGGCTATCTATTTGAATGTGGATGGGGTAATGTAGTTATTTTTGTGTGACTTGCTAATTTAGAGGGGGTGGGACTTACATATTTTATTATGCTTGCCTGGATGGTGATGATTTTGGACCTTTGGTGTTTTCCTAGGATACCTACAACCCATTTATCTAGCCGACACTTGATAATTTTGATCAAGACCTTGGTTTTGGTTTTGCCTTGAAGACCATACATTGGGAGTCATAGACTAGTTTGGTGGTATGTTAGATGCATTTGACAAACTAGACCCAAATGGTATCTACATCAAAGAAGTTCTTATAAAAGGGATGTTTTAAGAATTAGGAGGTGGATTCATTCTACCAACATAGTATTGAATTCTAAAAAATAGATTGTTTTTGAGGTTATTTACATTGATGGGTACACCATAAAGGGTATTTGCATGTGTTAAGGTTAGACATGTATTAGACCAAGTTTATTTTTCTAAAGTAGATGAGTATCCCTTTTTTTGGTTTAAGAAACTAAATTTAGGGAAGCTTTGACAAAAATGATTGTCCATGGGGATATTTTCTTTTAAGGAAATGAGATTGTTGGTCTGAAAATCTACCTAATGTTAAAATATGCACCCTAAGAATTTAACCAAGATTGAAATAACTTGAAGAAGTGAAGCTTCAAGAATCAATACTCAAAGTAGGTCAATTGCTTTTAAATCCTAACTATTTAATTCTAAAAATAGGGAGGGTGAAAAGGATGCTAAGAGAAATGAAAGGAGTTGAAGCTAGAACTTATAATGGTATAAATTTAGCAACATCAAAACACATTATGTATAAAACCACCTATTATTGAATTATGAGCAGATCACCTAACATATCAGCCTGTCGCTATCCCTTACAAAAAATACTATTCAATTACTTATCAAAATATTACTCACTCTAGTACTAAAACATGTAAATACAATAAAAATATAGTTAATAGAATAGATATTGAATATATTACATTAGCTTTAAACAAAAATGAATATTAGTTCATACATACCGTTTTAGTAGGAAATATGGATAAGATATTAAACAACAATCCAATATTTATTTAGTAGAGGTGTGGAGCTCATACCACAATGCAAATTGTAAATAATAACCCCTAGAATCTATTAAATTCTAGTATATATAGTTTTTTACAATCTATCCTATTGCTTGATTCCTCATTACTTTGAAAGAGGATGCTATTGTGTCAGATCTCCTAGTGGATTGCACATGTTCTTGGTGGTAATATTACTATAACCAACTAGTTATGCTTTTTTGACATGGCTTGATTAGGCTCCATATGAAGGATAGATGGTTGTTTTGGCTATGTTTGATTTTCAAGATCTTTTGAAATGTTCGTTATGCAGATTATTTATCCATGATTATTCATTTACATGAGAGTTAGCGAGTGGTTTGGTTGTTGGTATTATTTAATAGCACATCTCAATAGCCTAACATGCAATGATAGTGACTACTTACTCTTTAGATGGTGCCAAACATCTAAGTTCTATGTGTTTACCCCTTGTTGGACATAGCTCATGGTTGTTAGGTGATGAAATTAGGTTTCCCTATCATCATTTGATTGTAAGGTGTCAAGAATTAAGTATCCTTCTACTGTTATTGTAGACATAACATTTTGGTGCTTCCAACACTTAGTTATTTTGAACTTTGTTTGCTCTTGTTGGACGATGGGGATTTGAAAGCCCTCTAGTATTACTATGGTTACAAATCTCCCAACAACCTTTAAAATTAGCTATTTTTCCTTCCTTGAGTATATGTTAGGCGATGGATTTTTGGTACCTATTTGTAGCCAATGGAGGTAAAAAATCTTTGACAGTCTTCATACTTAACCATTTTTTGTATCTTTCTAACTCTTATCAGGAAATAGGGATTTGGTGCCCATATAGTCCTCTTGTGGGTATAAATCTCTTGATGACTATAAACACCAAAATCTAGCCACTTGTCATTCATCTAGGTCTTCCCATCATTTTTACCCATTATTTACATATATTTATGTATATTTGTTTAATATATATTTAAATATTAATATTTTATATTATATTTTATATATATTTAATAAATGTGTATATATGTGTGAATTAATCTCAGCCATCCATCTTGGTCTAATCCTAGCCATTCATCCACCTTAATCCATGCCACCTACCCAGATTTAATCTCCACCCTCCATCACATTTTAATATTGATCGCACAAATTGTGTCATTGAAACCCTAATGTGCCCTAGGGAAGATTATAAATAGGAGTCATTTTGATGGCTCAACCTCAAAATCCTAAGTTTTTCTGAGTCTAAACCTAAGAAATTCGTGCTCTAAGTTTCTTGAAGTCCTTGAATTCCTTTTTTACATCATCGTCGTTGCCCTTGCATCCATCACTACATCTGTCATCGTAGCCCTTGCCTAAAGCAGATCTGCTTCTGTAGACCACCCTTGAATTCCCCCCCGCTACTCTCGAGTGCCCATCAACTAATTTTGAATGCTCACCTGCTATTCTTGAGCACCATTGGGCACTTTCTACCATCCTCGAGCACCCATGGGTGTTCTATGCTATCACCGAGCACCCATGGGCATTTTAGACCAGAGTTTTGTAGCCCTACTAACCCTTGGGTGTCACTAGGAAAATCCATACACCATTTTCTACAATGACAAACATAGATCAGAAAATATCAAGTTCACAAGGTAAATATTTTATTGTTATACTAATTTCATTATTTCCATATTTGTATGCAGTTTATTATTTGGCATTTAGGGTTTTTATTGATTTCTGAGGGTCTCACATAGTGGAGCCCTCATAGTTACTACTAATCCTCTTTTATCATTTTTTGTGTGCAGGTCTAGAGATATACAGGCATTGAGTAGCTATTTAAGCTGGAGTGGTCTGGTCAAAGGATATCTGAAGCCCACTCACTTCTGTTGGGATCGATCGAGCGTGAAGACACCACCCTGATTTATTGGCTAGGGTTTCAAAGAACCCTAGCATATTGATATTATTGTATTGAGCAATAAAGATTTGTAAAACCCCAATCTAGGGCATATTTTGTTGTAATATCAAAAATCCACCCAATAATAAAAATCAAATTTATTTCTGTGCAATCACATGTGTTTATTTTGCTTTAATTGTTCATTTATTTAAGTTTAGTTATTTGGTGTTGTTCAATTTTGCATCTACAAATGGCGATCATGGTGGGACCCCCTAAGGGTTTCTCATTTTGATTTACTTTGTTGACTAACTTGTTATTTTTTGTCTTATCTTGTAGGGTTTTCAGAAGCATAGATCGTGCGATTTTCGTTGTATTAGGGTTTCTAAAGGTTCGCTAAAAGTTGTAGAAGGTGCAAGAACACCCTGCGGCGCTCGAGGGACATCCAGAAATGCCTAGGTGTGTTTTTAGAAGCACCCAGAGGTATTTTACAGAGAGTTAAAACAAAAACGTAGGCTTCTTTGTAAGTTTACTGTCAAACCCTAACCTCTCTATTTTTACGTATTCTGGCATTTTACGTTTTTTTTTTCAGATTTTTGGATTAAAAAGAACATCACTAATAAATATGGTAAAAACAATCATTCTAGTTTGCATTCTAGGCATTATATTAGTCATTGCATTCATTCACACATTTCCATTTTCCATTTAAAGTTTATGGTTTTCTGGTGTATTGCAATTGAAAAATCCTACATTTTTGTTGCATGTGAATTATTAAATTGCATAAATTAGACTGCATTGTAGGGTTAGAAACTCCTCATTTTATTGATCTAAGTAGGAACATCATTAGTGTATCAAAAGTATCCCCATGTTGGGTGATTCCAGGTGGAGGAGTGGATGAACCCCCACTATTTAGAGAGGGATTTAAGTGGTGTACTTCACATCCTTTGGAGAAATTGATACTCTTAATGTTGGCTTCTGATTTAGACTAGTGAAATTAGTTGTTTCTAATATTGTATGTGCACAATAAAAAATAGAACCTTTAAAAGGAATTTTGCACACACTTCACGTTTCACTTTAAATAGTAGTGGTTGGATTTCATCACCAATCACTATTTGAGATCTGGTGATGGTGGATTTCATCTCCATCCACCAATATCTGCCCTAGACACCTTAGATTACCCTCAAGCAAACTTGCTAGATTTCATCACCAACAAGAATCTCATTGCCCTAGCCTAGCCTTAGTCTTCACCCATTTCTAATTCATATTAGCACATTGAAACACACAAAATCAAAATCTAAAAAAAAATGAATTCACACTAAAATGAGATAATCAATGAATGAGGTAAGACACATGTGTTGAACAAACTTAGCATTGATTGTTTATTTTGATTCTTGTGAAGTTTCAATTCTGCATTTCATTTTATTGCATAATTTGTATCTTGGTTTAGTAGCTTATGGTCTTAACAAGAAATCAAAATAAAGCATTAAACCAAAACAATACATCTATGGACTATTCATCTTCATTTCCTACCACTTCTGTGGTAAATCCCATCAGTGTGGTTCAGATAGATTGCACAAATTTATCTATGGGCCCATCACACACTGTGCAGGCTAATGATGTCCTGCACAGATACACCTCCACATCTCTTCCACAAACTGAATCATCCTCACCTACAATTGACCACAATATTACCCACATAGACATGGCCCAAGTAGAGGCTTTCTACAAATCGGCTAATTATGTCTTACAACCCATCCATAATATCTCCAGATCAAGATCCTTCTTTACAATAGGAACTTATTTCTTCCCAACCATCCAGCTTCACCTAGGTGTACACTAACCCTCTTTTTGAGGCATCAATTGCACCTTCATCCCATGTCTCCATTCCCCAACCATCATGTGCTCCTAGCACTTCATATGTATCCACCTATACCAACCCCTTGTATGAAGCACAAGTCAATGTTGCTTCACAAGTACCCATTTCATCCAATCAAGTTGCAATTCCCATTGCCACTTGTCCCCCATCCACATCATCTATTCCATATTCATCCATGCCTTCCAATGATGATATGGAAATTCATGAAGCATGGGAACATTTGAATAAATTACTTAAGAAGCGGTAGAGTGCTCAACAACAAGTTCAAGTGAACCCTAGGCCTCAACCAATTTCCACTCAACCCACCTTCATCACACAAAGTCCATCATGGGCACCACAATATTTGGTGGTTTCCATCCCTATACCTCCATCCACCCATACCCATTCCATCCATACCCATTCCATTCCCATAGGCCAACCCAGCCACAATCCTCATGCATTATCCCCTTTTCAATAATCACCATCATTTCTCAATCAATCTCATCATCATCAATTCCAATCCACTCCACCTATCCATCATCATCTTGTCACTCCACAACATCTTTCCACCCCATCATAGAATCATCAAGTGATTCAAGGCTTTCACATTCCTAGGGAAGACCCTAGAATCAAGGCTATGCAACAACATATTGATAATTTGATACAACATACTCCTGGTTACAATAACCAAAAGCTAACCTTACATCAATTAATCAATCAACCAATTCACCCTTTGGTACCATCACTACCATATCCGATAGACTTCACGGTACCAAGGTTTGACAAGTTTAAAGGGACTGAGGACCCTAAAGAGCACGTGAGCACATTCGTGCACTCATGTTTCAGAATTCAAAATGATAATGCTCTCATGCTCCACATATTTCCTCAAACATTGGGGGGAGATGCCATAGAGTGGTATAACCAATTACCCAATCATAGTATTTATACTTTCAAACAATTGGTTGACCAATTCTTTGAACGATTTACCCTTAATGTAAGAAAGAAAGTCTCATTGTCTGATATCTATGGTTTAAGACAACATGATGATGAGTCTATCTATGATTTTGGCAACCGTTGGAGGGCCATCATAACCAAAATTCCATTCACCCTACCAATGGAAGAGCTTATTAAGCTATTCACTAAGAGTTGCCTAAAACCTATTTCTTGGATGCTTCAATTGCAAACATATCGCTCATTTGAGGAAGCTCTTGCCCAAGCTAGTGTCATCGAAGAGATAAAAATCCAAGAAGGCATACTTAAGCCAAGAAAGAAGGAATGGCAAAACAAGGGCCAATACAAAAGCAATTATTTTGGCCAAACCAAATCAACACAAGCCAATCCGACCAATCAAGCCAATCACATCAATCAAGTGGTCATGAGCCAGCCGGTAATGGCTCAACAACAACCAATGCAACAACCACCACAACAAATTACCTATCATGTGGTACCCTCAGTAACCCAATCTATGCAAAGCATAGTGCCAACTATGGAGAATCACCAATATCGATAATATGTTTAACAAAATCATCAATACACCCCTCTATATGAATCTTATGCTTCCATATTCCGAAGGTTGTATGACACCAATAGACTTGCTTTACCTGAGGTCAAACCAGATGATCCCACCAGACATGGTAAAAACTATAGGGAATATTTGTTTTACCCTTATCATAGACAAAATGGGCATGACATAAATAACTACCATGTATTTAAGGATATAGTACAAGACCTCATTGACTTGGGGGCCATCAAGCTTGACAACTCCCTAGCTCAACAAAACCAAAATCTTGGTATCTTCCAAACACCACTTCCTCATCATGAGGAGGTGCAATCCACAATGGGAGGGTCTAACATCAAGACCCCTCCCAATCAAGTTAACCATGTTCAACAGTACCAAGGTTTTGTAGGTGCCATTCATGTGGTAACCCGAGGTCAACAATGATAAAACAATCAACAAGATGCATGGAAAAAACCCATTCAACAACCCATGAACTCACAAGCAAGGGAGTCTCAACCTGTTCCATCACCACCCATCCAAATTTCCCCAAATCCTTCTCCACCAATCCACATTCCCAACCATTCTAATCCATCAAGTCATCCCATCAACCACCCCCAAAGGCCAATCATTTCTCTGAGTAGCCGGTTAACCATGAGTTTAAAAATGGCTTCATCAAAACTATCTATTTATGACCTAATTCAACAATCTTCCCAACATCGTGAGGCATTAATGGATATTCTAAAATCCATTAAAATCCAATCTCAAGATTCCAATGCCTTTAATAACTTTGTAGGGAGTATTCAAACATGCATGGAGCCTTCCATCACATTTTATGACTTTGAGATTAAACCAATCTCATCAGAATCGATGGACCCTCCATTGCATATAATGGCTAAAATTGATAGGAAGCCATTCAAAAGAGTCTTAATTGATATCGGCTCCTCCATTAACATCATCACTACATCTGCCCTCCATCATCTCAATCTTCCTCCATCTCACATAACCAAATCCACCTTCACATTGAAAGCATTTAACGATGCTCTCTGCTCTACAATTGGCACTATTGTTTTACCCATCGAAGTAGGGGTAAAAATATTGCATACCTTGTTCCACATCTTAGAAGGATCCATGGCATACAATGTACTCCTTGGAAGACCTTGGATGAGGGAAATGAGATGTGTCCCTTCCATATTACATCAATGTCTGAAATACGTACACGAAGGGCAAGTACATTGCATACCAATGGATGTTGAGCCATTTAAGTATTGCAACTTCATCTCAAATCCTTATGAATCCATGCTTCCTTCTACCCACATTTTCCTCACATCATCCACCACATCATCAATCACTCCATCCAATCCTTCATCAAAAGCTCCCATTCCTGAGGAGCTTCCCATCACCAATTCCAACCAAGCATCCACTTCTACACCTTCATCATCATCATCATTGACTACATGTACATGTGGTCAAACCCAATCCATGCCATCCACATCATCATCCCCTTCATTGGCCACAACAATTCCTTCACAACCAAATCCATCTTCATCAGCCAACGTTTCACAAGTTGAATTGTTGAATTGTGAGATACCCACATCTTCCCCATCATTCAAGCCATTAGCCAACCATGAGCCTCCCATATCCACTTCATCCTCATCATCCCAAGTTGAGGTCCACCTCACCAACCCTGGTATTGGTGAATATGTGGTCCAAGACATCACAATCACACCGCTCAATATCTCAACTACCAAGGATTTTGGTCACCCACGTGACCCACCTTTATCTATAGGAGTGGTATACAATATGGGTTCAGTACCTAATAACATAAATTTTATGTATGGGGGGATAAAATATTTGTCTAATCCTACTCCTCAGAAGAACCCAAACAACCACCACCTACCAATATCCAACAAATTATGGGTTTTCCATCCCACTATTTTCACAGACATAATTGGCAAAGACATGGCTTAGGTCGATATGAATAGGGAGTGCCTCAGCTTATTGATGTCCCATATCAAGAAGTGCATGACCATTCAGGTCTAGGTTATCACCCACTTCCCACCATCTCTTCTTTTGAACAAGCCTTCCAAAGGCTTAATCTAAATTCAGAAGAAGAAGCCCTCCACCTCGATGACTCTGACGAGGAAATGTACGAAGAATTTGACCTCATGTCGATAGCTTCTGATGAATCTGATGAGGAATCAGAGCCCATCATTCCCCACACCGAACAAGATGAGTTTTATCTTAGAATGTTCCCCATCCATGAGCCCATATTTCACTTGCTTCTTCCACAAGAGCGAGTCGAACCTACCGGTGAACCACCACCTCCATCTCATTAATCCATCTCATCAGCCAAAATTGTAACATATGTATATAATGCAAAAAAAAGAGAAAAACATAAAATAAACAAAAATATTTTATTTTTCTGCATTTCATGTATATAGCATTTAGTTAAATGCATTTATTTGTGTTGCTTGATGTTGTCTAGGTTTACCAAGGTCCTAGCATCAATTCTTAGGCTCTATCCATCCCATCCATTTCACCTCATCCATTTTTCCTATAAGTCAACATGAATCCTACTGACTTATTTACCCCCTCCATAATCCATATGATTTGGCAAAGCCAATTCCTATTAACATGAGTCTTATTGATATGGATTGAATTTCCTCACCACCATATTTTTTGAGTTTGTCCTATCTAAGGAATTGTTAAGGGCTTCAGCCAACTACATTCCTCCATCCCCTCCACCTTCACCTTCACCTTTGAATCTTGAGGTTTTCTAGGCAGACGTAGATGAGGATAAGTCAGAAGAGTTTACCATACATTAATATGCTTTCCAGTCTAGGGGAGTAGGTTCATTCCAACCACATAGGCTTGCCAAGCTAGGGGGAGAGGAAGAACTTGAACCACTTAATGTTATACACTTGAGAGCATAATGATATCTATATATGTATATATACATGGCTAATACACAAAAATAGTTTACATTTCATTTGTACACATTTCATTCAAAAACATTACATTTAATTTGTAGATATTTCAAAAAAATTGTATTTGCACACTCCATTTCACAAAATTGCATTTCATACATTCCATCCACATTTCACATTTCATATTAGGGATCATTTATTCAGTTCAAGGTATTAATTGGTCCAATAAAGTCATGTTGCCTTAATCAGGGGCACCTTCACAACATCATTTACACCATTCCACCAAGTCAAATTATCATTTGCAATCCATATATCCATAATTCCTAGGTGTTTTTGGTCACTCAACCACTCCTAGTGTTTTAAGAAATCTACAATACATGTCAAATTATTTTTAGGACCATTACACATCTTCACTAAGAAAATCTTGAGTTCTAGGAATTGACTCCAAAACATTCTTGAACCAAACACAATTTCACATCTTAAAAATATCTTGTGTCAAAGAGGGATAACACCATACTTGGTTTGAACCTCAAAGTGAAAAGGGTAATCCTTGCTTGTCCCATCATGCAACATAGTCCACAAAAATAGTGGTTTTCACCACTATCACAATTGCTTACAAATTCAAAATAAAGAGTAGTAAGGATAGGGTACAATTCTCATCACACTTAGGTTAAAAATCCCCCAAAGCTCTAAATCTTTCACATCACACACCACTGATCATTGGGTTGTAAGGATCGTACTACATTTCTAGTCAGACAGTTAAGTAGTCATCCCCAAAACTTGAGAGATCAAAATTCTTGGACTATGGAGCTAGTCTCCACCGAAGCTATAGATGCTTGAATGGAAGTGGAGTACGCTCATGCGTGGTGACACATCTCTTTTAAAGAGACCTCTGACCGCACATACGAACAAGCTAGCTTCTTGGTCTCATCCATAATAGGTCACACCCAATTTACTCAAGATGAGTTAATGAACTCACTTGCACACACATTGGTTCTTGATTACCTCAAGTCATTACCATGCTCTTGATTCAGTAAATGAATTCACTGCACACACATTTGGTCCTAGAGGAATTAGGAAGTTTTAGTGAGTTTGTTTTATGCCACTAGTATGTCTGAGTCTCTAAAAAATAGTCAATTTTCCATATCAACATCCATATATTCTTCCATATCAACATCCATATCTTCTTCCATGTCAACATCCATGTCATTTCATGAGTCATCCACATCATACACCACCAAGTTTGGTGCCCCTGATTAAACAACAATGCTAGAACATGGCCAAGAAAAATCTAAACTATGAATGATCATTAGAACATTTGCATTCCATAACTTGCATTAATCATCCACACATTACCACTTGCATTAATCATCCATATATCATATGCATTAATCATCCATATACACAAATGCATCCACACAAAAGCATTCACACAAAACATATAACACAAAAGTAAAATCCATGTATATATGTATAAATATCGCATATACAATGAGTGCCCAAAGGCTACATACAATGGAGCACCAAGGCTCATATACAAAAAGTGCATCTAAGCACTAGCTAAGCCCTCCAAGAGGACCCCTATGACCTAGAAGGAGCCCTAGACCTAGAGCTATGCCTAGACTAGCTATGCCTAGCAACCTTAGATACAGATGAGGTAGGAGGATAAGGAAGTGGAATATGATGCTCCATAAACCTATCCTCCAAAGACTCGATATACCTCTACCAAGATCGAAGGTATGCTATGTCAACATTATGATGATGCTTCCTCTCTAGCAGCTCTGCTTGGAGCCTCATGATCCTCTCATCCTAAGCCATCACCATCGCATCTCACTCTACCACCTGCTACTCCAACCTTACCCAATCCTCCTCACTCTAACCTGGAGGTCCATCCGAAGTCTCCTCCACATCATCCCTATCTCTACCATCTCCTCCACTCCCTAGAGCCTACCTCATCACACCCTTAGCCCTCCTCCTTTGACTATCATATCGAAGGTACCTCCATTTCTTAGGAGCCTCATCGGTCTCCTCAACCTCAACCTCATCCCCATATCCACCAACTACTACTAGAGTCGGTGCCCATGGTGGTTATGTAGTAAACCATGCATCATACTCCATAGTAGTCCCTACATCATCCACATCAAGGAGATCTATCTCCTCATCATCCTCATAAGTATCCCTCCATGCCTCAACACATGGTAACCCTATCTCATCCCGATACCTCCTATAGAGCACTGGCTCATCAAGAACCCCCTACCTCAAGCTAAACTACTGAAGCACCCATGAGAACTAGATATATTTAGCCTCACTCCAATACCTCCAAACCACCCACCTAGCCTACCTGACCCATCATAGCTACTCTCCATATCCTATCCACCTGGCACCCCACCATGGCCTCCATATCACTTGGGTGGATGTCAATCCAGCCCACAAATCCTTGTACCACTGACTCATCTACATAGGATGACTTGGTTGTACCTCCTCTACCATCGCCCATATCCTAGCATAGGGATACTCCCTATCCCAACCTATAGTTGGTAGACCCTCCAGTCGAGCCATGCTAAAATGCTTCCATCCCTAGCACTGTAGTAACAAACTGCATCCCAAACCCTTTCTTCCCTACCTCCTCACCTCATAAATCTCTTAGTACATTTGCACCAATAATGAAAGAGCCCATGCATACACCTATGGTGTAGTGAGCATATCACTCACCAACCCTATCAGGTTCCAAGGGAACCTACATCCAGTACTATTCGGGACCACGATGTTGGCCAACACGAACATTACCAAAGCTGGTAGGGCATCCAATTCCTTGTCCACATACATGGACAAGTATGAAATACCCCCACATGTCACCACCACACTCTTCCAGCTATTACCAAACATCTTCCTCATCTCTATCCCCTAATCGTGTCCAACCTCGACATGAATCCCCTCCATCGATAGCTTGAGGATGCGATATACATTCTCAAGTGTGAGAATAATCTCTCTAGTAGGGAGCTAAAAAATTCCCCTCTTTGGATCCCACCTCTATACCAAGGCATAGAGGTACCCTTGTTCGCCCTCACCACATCTATTTGGGCTACCTCTGCTAGCCTATAGCCTCCAACAAATCCCAATCTCCACTTTACAATACCTTTCTCATCCCCAATATGAGAGGAAATAATAGGTGTTGAGCCTCCAAAATTCTAAGCTATAGTGCAACACAAAACATTTGTTGTTAATACACATTCATAAAAATTAAAAAAACAACAAAAACATAAAAAATTATTTTTACACAAAAACAAAAAAACTTCAAAGAGGGAACTTAATGTAGCTATTCGCACTCCCACTTCAACCACACCTTCTGTCACCATAGCTTCCATGCTCACCTCACTTTCTTTCACTCCACTCCACTCCACATCACTCTTCCAAATGCAACTTCGCAAAATCACAAATGCAACAATGAGCTCCATCTTCACCCTAAAAGCTATTTATAGTTGCTTCAAGCATTTCATTGTGCATTGAAGCGTACTGGGGCATTTTGGGAGCGCCCAAATACCGGTGGGTATTTGTGCATGCAATAAGCGCCAACTGATGTTTGGCATCAAAAATGACAAGAAATACAAAATCAATGCAAAATAGTGGCTTACCCCCACCAAATCACTCCAAATTGCATCCATGCATCCATTTCATCACATTATCAAGTTTTGTGAAGGTCCAAACCGATTTGGATGCATAATTTTAGTTTGCACCCCAAAGGTGCAAAAATCACTTATGAAATTCAAAAGCATTCCAAAATGGTCCAAATTTTCACAAAATGACCATAATCATCATTCTCATCATCAATATTTCATTTTCACATCATTTCCAATCATCAAATCATAACATTTGCATATTTTCCAAGTTCAACTACAATTTCAAGTGAACCTCGTATCTAGTGGTCTATTCTATCTACTTGGTGATTGCAGTGATTTGCATCCATGCAATTTGGTAAGATGAATAAATCACCATAAGGACACTTGGTCATCTTCATCATCCCATATCTCCTTGTTTGAAATCACAATAATCTTTGGTACTTCACATTTTGAGTGAAACTATGCCAAGAACAATTTGCACAAAAGTTGTCATTGATGGCCTAGTTCATGGGGCTTGAAACATGGACAAAATCACATTTCATCATTTCCCATTTCCTTGATAGTCATCATGGTGATTGGCCTTAGCTAGGGTGATTGGTTTTGATCATAGGAATTATCTGACAGTCACTAGTTGGCCCTCCAAAGTTGACTCTTTTTCTTTATGCATCTTCATATTTGCATATCAATGATGCCAGAAGGCACATTCTTCAACAACATTGAATCACCCCAAATTTGGGGCAACCACATTTGGTTTTGACTTTCCCACAATGGGATACATCTTACATGTGTTAGCATAAATATCCCACTATTTGGGTTATTATCAATAACCCTAAGTATAGGCAAAGCTTTACTTTGTTGTAATGCTCTCCCTATTATTTAGGGATTATTATTTTGGCTATTCTTAGCCTATCATTTTGTATATTATACCATCATGTATAATGCAATTATCTATCGGTTATACCATCAGTGGTATCAAAGAAAAAAGTTTCTTCCTATGAGGAGGGATTTCCCTCATGGAAATTCCACCTCCCCTCTTCAATTTTGTATTTTTATATCTTTTTTGTGTGGCACAGTGTTAAGACTGACATGGGTGGTATTGATCCATGTTCACAAGCATTTCCAACACACAATAGAAGGATATTATGCCTACTTGACACCTTACAAATCACCTATGATCATGAATTCTGTATTGAAATGGATGATCGTATCTGCAATTACATCTGTGATGCTACATTGGTAGGGATACATTGATAGTGACTATGATCTACAACATATCATACTCGAATGCGATTAATATCCATATCAGACAAACAGATATGATCAACCTTCAATCATCTTTAGCATGGTGATAGAGCTGATGAAATTATTATATGGGCCTTTTTGCTTACCACATGGAGGTCACATTTGTGATATAAGCTAAAACTCATCTGTTTGTAGCGCTCCTTCTAATATTATGTTTGAGGCACTTAAATTTCACCATTGTACTTGGAATTGATAGTAGCGATGGCTGAAACAAAGATAAACTGGTAGTAATAACCACAAATGATAGAAGCAATGATGATTGATAATTACCCAGATCTCCACCTATGCATCAACAGAAGAAGCATGGCTAGAATTAGATGGGATTGTTGATAGAATGGTGCCTTGCCATCATGATAGCCATTCAAATTGGTTACTCCTTGTAGACATTAAAATCATGTAAATTTGATTAGACTACCAAGACAAGTTCTAATTGACATCATATGGCCCCTTGGGTAACCCTTAGAGGTTTAATAGTGGTCCTAACCACTCTTGGAAGGATCTACCCCACTTATGGGAGCTTTTGGGCCATATAGGCATGGCTGTCCCACCATGGGATGGTCACAATTTATGGTTGTCCCACCCAAGGATGGTGGCAAAGCGATCGTCCTTAGGTGGGATGCCCACAAGGTTTGACTCCCAAAAAGTTAAATTTGGAAAAATGGTACCCAAAAACTACCATTTATCCCACATATGATATCATGCATAACCTAAGGGTGCAGAATCCTTATGACATGCTATAGAATAGAGGCCAAAATGGGAGATTATCTTCTCCATCTAATGCATGCTCAGTTTTGACAAGTGACACCTCTTGCCCTGCATGCCCTTGCATATCCATTTTACCAAAGGCCTCATTTGGATATAAAGTGGATCCATTTTCCACACAAAATATAGAGAGAAGTTTTGAGACATAGCAATGAAGTGCTGCCAAGATTTCCCCTCACCTTTTTGTGCATTTTTTCCTCAGAATATCTACCTAGCGGAGCTTTGTGAGTGATCTAGGAGGCACAATTTACTTATAAAATTGAATCATCTAAGTGAATTTCACCACAAAATTTGATGACAACACTATTAGGGAGGTTTTTGACCAATTCACAAAGGAATTGGTGACAAATTAGGAGCAAAATTGGTGGCCATCCCACCCTAGAATGGTCCACAATATATGAAAGTAACCACCATCCTATCTAGGTATGGTGGTAAATTTTTGCATTATTTATTTACTTTTATTTTTTAGGCATATTCTAGGGTATCATATGAACCTCCTTTCCAAATTTCATGCAATTTGGAGTCATATTGAGTGAGATATTGTATTTTTAGTGTTTTTGTAGGCTTGCGGGGTCCATCGGAAGGTGCATAGGGATCCATGGCTTATTTTGCAAATATAACCACATGGGTCCTCTTAAAATATAATTTTATGTATTATTTTCAAGTTCCATGTGTTTTGGATATGTTTAGGCCCAGAAATTGTTTATTTTGTATTTTGTAGGTTTGAGAAGCGCACTGTGGAAACGACACGTCATCAGATGCAATTTCTATTTTTTTGGGTCAAATATTTCCAAAAATATCTATTTTACATACCTCTGCAATTTCAAGTCATTTTTAGTTTTTTTAGATAGGCATATTGCATATTCATGTTTTCTAGCCTTTTAGTGCCTATGGGGTTTACATGTTTTCAAAATACGCAATTACTATTTAACAAATTTGGTTTCCTTGTGTGTAAGTGCAGGTCTTACAACATAGAAGGAAGCAATACAAGATCATAACATCAAATAAAAAAGTAGAAACCTCATAGGTTCACCCACCTCAATTGTGGATACGAGGAAGAACATTGGAAGTGCACACGAGCTTATTTGAAAGCACTTGATCCTTTGGGCACCCCATTTTGTAACAATTGTATCAATACAGAGATCTCAAGGGGAAATTTATGTAACTATGATTTTTATAAATTGAAATAATATAAGAAAACTTTATTTCACTTCACTTCGTGCGTTTTGGTTGTCTTTCGATGCTTACTTAAATGCTTCCATTTTGATTCTCATCACTCATTAGCGATAGATGCATATTTTTTAGTTGCATTAGGTGCAATTTTTTTACCCTAATTTAGTGGTGATCATGGTGGGAACCTATCCCTATTTCTTAATTGAAGGTTTAACCTTAGTTTTTTCTTGGTTTCTGTTGCAGGTACTGGTCGTTTTGGCCTGAGACAGCCTCTGGACTGCTCCTCGTGCCACCCTGGGATGACCACACAACTGTACCACCATAGAATGGCCATAAAACTATTATCCATACCATCCTGGTATGGCCATAAAATAGAGCCTTTTCTACTCAAATTTCTAGAAATAGCAGGTTCTTGGTCTAATAAGGTAAGTGCCTAAACTCTATATTTTATGTTACACAGTCAAAAATTGTCTAAATATGGTTTTTCTTTCATTCTTTGTTTTCTAGAAAGGTAGAAATATAGGTTTCCTTTTATTATAAACACAAAATTACAAAGAAAAAGAAGAAAAATAAAAAATAAATTAAGTAGATATGCATCTCTATGGTTTGCTTTCTTGTAGCCTACCCAATGGGTAGGTTCTCATTTAGGATTTGCATCTTCTATGTTATTTTTTATCTAGCATTTTTTGAAAGTAAAACATCATTTCTTTGCATTTAGTGAATAATAATTGAATGCTTCATTGTTTACTTTCTTTAGGATTAAAAAGAACCTCACACACCACACTTCACTTAAATGCTAGTGAGGTGGATTTCATCGTCATCCACTAGTAGAGTTAAATGAGGCGGCTTTCATCTCCACCTATTGTATCAAATCCCATGAACCTTGTTCTTTGCCAAGGCTAGTTTAAATATCCAAAATATCCCATGGGTTATAGCACGTATCTCTCTTAAAAGAGGTATATTGCAGACTGTGGGATGAACTAGGTGAGGAATTGGTAGGACCTGTGTTCCCTGACCGTGTGTGGACTTCATCACAACATATTATAGGTTGGATTACATGACCATGACTTTCATTGCTAGTTTTCAAGCTATGATTATACAGGTGAAATCCAATTAAACACAAGATTATCATCCAATTAAATTCAAAAATGTGACACAAGGTCATCTTTTACAAACAACACATTTGAAACACACAAAACAGTTTAAGGATTCACATCTAAAAATTAAAAGATATAATAACTTACTTTATTGAGTATTTTACTTTCTTCCATGTTGTTTCATTAAGAATTTGTAAAGTATATAATAATATAGGGTTTGATAGAGAGTAATAATGGTTTGCACCTACATGCAATCCCAATCAAGGGCGAAAGCTATGGAGAGTGGACTAGGAGATATGAGTCATCTCTGCTTTAACCCCAAGGACTTGGTCATACCTCTTTGGTAAGCCTCTACTCACCCCAATCCTAGAATAGTGGGACATGAACCACACCTACAAGGGAGCCCTATGCGGGACACCCTTATGGGTTATGGACCTTACATGGGAGAGTGCTCTTGGTATATAGACATATCACATACCTTATTTTATGAAAGGAAACACTGCACTGAGGTGCAAGTAGAAAGAGTGGTGCCATGCATCCACATGCTTAATAGGTCTAACATACCTATTCATGGGCCATAGCATGACTTCACACACTGGGTAGAGCAAATTGATCATACTTTGCCTTTACATCGCCCTAATAGGTTCCAATAGCCTAGACAATAGGATGAGTATGATACTCATCGCGCTTAGGGCAAGCAAAATCTACCCTTCCCTTCCTCATCCATGAAGGAAGGTAAGATAATACCCTAAATTATCCTCAAGAGTAGTATACCATGCAAGCACAATGTGCCTCTATGCCCGTTGAGTATAACGAGCATATGCCTAGGCCTGAACCTCAAGTAAATGTGACTACCCTCGATCAAGGGAAGTACACGATGGATATCATAGATAATCTTGAATGAGGTTAGCCTTAGGGTGATACTTCTAGGCCTCCTAGGCCGTGCATAATGGAATAGATCAATCAAGCATTTGCAAGATATGTGGAATGCCAAGCGCAGTTCAAGATACTTTGACGAGACAAAGAGCAACTAGACCATTTGCATCAACTTGATAAATAAATAATCAAACGAAAGACCAATGAGATGTTCCAAAAAAATTTGCATGAGAGGGTCACTACCATTAGAACATATAGATAAAAAGTCCATTTGAGGCAATCTTCTCTCATTTGAGATAGGTCTATACCTTATCCAATGTTGCCTCTACGATCTCCTAGGCCAAATTGAGACTTGCCTCCCAGGCCAAACATATGGTACCCATAGTAGGCAGGTACCCATCTCTATAGACTGGCTCAAGAGATGCCCTATGGGGCTTATGCTGAGTATGAGCCAAAGATAGAATATTTGGAAACACCTTATCAAGGTAGGGGGGTGACAGGCCACCACCCCAGAATAGGTCTGAGGTTCCTCGCCCTCCATCACAGGATAAGATAAAAAAAGAGGATATCAAATCCTATTATGCATATAAGGTACTGCTAGAGTGCTTAGATTCAGTAGAGAATAAGACCTCTAGGTTTAGATCTCAAAAGCCCACTTTGCACCAATTATGTAGTCAGCCACTTCATCCTTCGGTGCCTATCCCTTCCTATCCATAATATTTTAAGATGCCTCAATTGGCTACCTTTAAGGGAGAGGAAGATGCGCAAGAGCATGTTACAAAGTTCCTGAGCCAATGCTTTGGCATCCAAGATAAAAATACTTTGATTTTTTTTAAATTCATGACTACCCTCTCTGGCCCAGCCACAGAGTGGTTTACCCAACTCTCGAAGCATAGCATCCACAATTTGGATCAACTTGTAGACGCATTCCTAGAATACTTTGTCTTAAATACCAAGAGGAAGGTAACATTGGCTGATATCGTTGGGTTGAAATAATATGATGATGAGTCAATAGAAAATTATAGCAATAGTTTTCAAGCATTTCTTTCCAAGCTACCATATCTACTCCCCATGTTGAAGTTGACTCAGATGTTTGCCAAGAGATGCATAAAGTCAATCTCCTTGGTTTTGCAATTGCAACAATATCCAACTCTTGAAGATGCCCTAGCACAAGATAGGACAATTGAAGACATCAAGATTCAAGAGGGAGAAATTACAAATCCTCTCAAGAAGGAGTGGAACAAGAATGATAAGAATAGCCCAGTGCAACCTAAGCTAGCAACAGTGAATCAGCTTGCCATTAGCATCCCAGGGCCAACACAAACCATGTTGACTCAAAAGCCCAATTATCAGGCCACACCTAGGAGCTATAACAAGGACATCCAGAATGGTCAAGGGAAAAATCAACAACATCACCACAAGTAGAAGTTCACGCCCATTGTAGATTTTGTAGACTCATTGCTTAAGTGCCTCTTAGTGGCTAACTCGATCAATTTTCTTGAGAGTCGAACTATCAATCTGAATGCACCGAAGCCCAAAGGGTACCGAGAAGACCTATATTGCAAATTTCATAGGTAAAATGGGCATGACATGTAGATGTGCTATAAGTTCAAGCATTTGGTATAATATATGATTGATAGGAATGCCCTTCAGGTAGACAACCCTATCATGCAAAACAACCAATAGATTGAAGTGTTTAAAGAACCATTGCCTACCCATGCAGAGTAGGCCAAGCCAATGCCCCAGGTGAATGAGGTTCGTCATGCACCCCATAAGCAAGGGTGTTAAGCAAGGTGTGGGAACAATATTGTCATTGTTGTCAACACAGTCAGACAGATCGATTGATGCAGTGGACAGGAGTTCAGTGATGCAGTGGACAGGAGTTAAGAGGTTCTTCAGAGTATGTACAGTGGTTTTCCAAAATATAGAAGTGGCCCATATACTAAAAATCAAAAGAAAATCACAAGGCAAAAAACTGTCGCGATATCGCGACATGTTGGCAAGAAAGAAAACTATCGTGATATCGCGACATGTTGGCAAGAAAGAAAACTGTCGCGATATCGCGACATGTTGGCAAGAAAGAAAAACTGTCGCGATATCGCGACATGTTGAGAAGAAAGAAAAACTATCGCGATATCGCGACATGTTTGGAGAGAAAGAGCAAGAAAGCAAAATTGTCACGATATCGCGACATGTTTGGAGAGAAAGAGCAAGAAAGCAAAACTATCGCGATATCGTGACATGTTCGGAGAGAAAGAGCAAGAAAGAAAAACTGTCACGATTTCGTGACATGTTGGAAGAGAAAAAGACAAGTAGAAAAAGTGTCGCGATTTCGTGACATATTGCAAGAGAAAGAGGAGAGAGAAAAAGGTGTCGTGATTTCGTGACATGTTTCATTTTCGCGGTCCAAAGTGAAGAGAAAGAGGAGAGAGAAAAAGGTGTCATGATTTCGTGACATGTTTCATTTTTGCGGTCCAAAGCGAAGAGAAAGAGGAGAGAGAAAAAGGTGTCACGATTTCGCGACATGTTTCATTTTCGCGGTCCAAAGCGAAGAGAAAGAGGAGAGAGAAAAAGGTGTCGCGATTTCATGACATGTTTCATTTTCGCGGTCCAAAGCGAAGAGAGAGAGGAGAGAAGGAAAAGGTGTCACGATTTTGTGACATGTTTCATTTTCGCGGTCCGAAGCGAAGAGAGATTGTAAGAGAGAAAAAGTGTCGCGATTTCGCGACATGTCACATTTTTGTGACTTGAAGAAAGCAAGGAAGGCAGAGAAGGAAAAGTGTCACGATTTCGCGACATGTCGCATTTTCGCGACTTGAAGAGAGTAGGAAGGAAGAGAAGAAAAAGTGTCACGATATCGCGACATGTCACATTTTCACAACTTGAAGGTGAGAAAAAGTGAAAAGGAGAAAAAGTGTCATGATATCGCGACATGTCGCGTTTTCGTGACCCAAAGGCAAGAGAAAGAGAAAAGGAGAAAAAGTGTCACGATATCACGACATGTTGCATTTTCATGACTATAGGAGGAGAGAGAATGTAAGAAGGCAGAAGTGTCACGATATCATGACAAAAGTAAAGAGGAAGAGTACGAAGGAGAAAGTGTCGCGATATCACGACATGTTGTGTTTTCACGGGTACAAGCAAACAGACAAGGAGGCAAAAGTGTTGCGATATCGTGACATGTGTTTTCGTGGGTATGAACCAAGTAAAGCTGCAAGGAGGCGAAAGTGTCACGATATCGTGACATGTTGTGTTTTCGTGGGTACAAGCCGAGAAGAGGACAAAGAGGCAAAAGTGTCACGATTTCGTGACAGGTCGCTTTGGCGCAAGCTAAGAATAGAACCTAGCCAAAATAAGATATGTGACAGTTAACTGAAGTTATGCAGCAGTTACAGGGGCCGTTACAAAAGAAAATCATGCAGCTAATTTAAGAACAGTCGAAGAAGGAGAAAATGAACAGTCGTATATATAGAATCGAATATACATGCATGCACAGAAAAGAATACGAACAGTCATGACCAAGAAGATGAACAGTCATGGTAGGGGTATATGTGTAAATTCGTAACATGCATCGTGTTTGAAAAAAAGCCTACTCTATATATATACAAAAGTAGTTACAGTCGAAAGGCGTTACAACTAACAAGTGGCGCATGAGAAATGAAGAAGTTGATACAAAAATTATAGGTGCAGTTACAAAATAATATCATGTAGCTAAAATAAGAATAGTGAACTAAAGTCAGTATGATAGTTACAGGGGCAGTTACGGGTTGCATGCGAGAGTCAAAACTTTGTTATAAAAGGAGGTCTACATGGAGAATTAAAGAGAGGGAAAAAGTGCTGCTGATATAGAGGGAAAAAGCATTGTCGAAAAGAGTGAAAGTGCTACAAAAATGGAGAGCCGAAAGAGTGCAGTAAGAAGCACAGCAAGAGGGCTATAAGAGGGCCATAAAAGTGCAGTAAGCAGAGTCGTAAGAGTGTGTGCTATTTTGGTGAATAGCAAGAGAGGTTGGGTTAGCAATAGACCAGTCAGGGTCTTGTATAAGAGAAGGCATCTTTATGTCAAAATTATAGTTTCAAAATTGCAGTCCAAGTTGGTGCTTGGAATTAGGGGTTGGTGCTCCTTTCTATTGGTGTAGATAAATTAGGGGTTGGTGCTCCTTTCTGTTGGTGCAGATAAATTAGGGGTTGGTGCTCCTTTCTATTGGTGCAGATAAATTAAGGGTTGGTGCTCCTTCCAGTGGGTGCTGGTAAATTGATTGTAAAATTGATATTTTGCAAAGGCTGGATTTGGATGGGAGTCCAAGCAGTCATTTTTGAGGAGTAGCCAAAACTGGTGAACCTCGTTACATCTTGTGTTGTGTGATGCTCTCTTGTGATACTTGCATTATCTGATTTAAATCTTCATTGTTTCAGTATTAAGAGTTGTAGATTTGAATTTAAATAGCTACACTGATTCACCCCCCCTCTCAGTGTCATTGTGAGACTAACAATTGGTATCAGATCCAAGTTCCTAAACAAAGCTTAACCAGCTAGGGTGATCTTGGATTAGTACGCAATGGCAGGTGGTGAAGGCTTCTCATCAAACAAAGCACCATTGTTGGATGGAACTAATTACTCATTTTGGAAACTCAGGATGCAGACATATCTTTGTGCTTTGGGATATGACATTTGGGATTCAGTAGACAATGGATACACAATACCCACCACTCCTCCAACCGATGCTGCCGATAAGAAACTATTTGAGAATAACTCTAAAGCAAAGAATGCTATCATGTGCGGTTTAGTGGACAGTGAACTGATAAATATTATGAGTTGTAAAACGGCAAAAGACATGTGGGACAAACTAAGGAGCATTCATGAAGGAGATGACAAGATCAAGGAGGCCAAGTTACAAATGCATCGAGCTCAGTTCGAAGCATTAAAGATGAATGACGATGAGAACATAGAGGCATACATGCTGAGAGTTAATGGAATCATTAATGCGATTAGAGGACTCGGCGAGGAAATGGAAGATGTTGTCATCATGAAAAAGGTACTAAGATCTCTTCCCCAAAGATTTGATTCTAAAGTTTCAGCAATAGAAGAAGCTAAAGATCTAAATACTTTTAGTATGGATGAGATGCATGGTTCTTTGATTGCATATGAGATGAGAATAGGAAAAACTAAACCCACAGACAGAGAAGCTGCTTTTAAAGCACATAGAAATATAAAAGCAAAACAAGAATCCGAGGAAGAAGAGACATCAGATGAAATGGAAGCAAACTTTGTTCAAAAACTAATAAGGGGAAAAGGAAAATACAGAGGAAAGCTACCGCTTAAATGTTTCAACTGTGGAGGCATTGGGCATTTTGCGACTAACTGTCCACTTAATGAGAAGGACGAAAATAATGAAGGATCGCACCAAGAAAGAAGTGACTGGAAGAAGAAAACAAATTTAGAAAAGGCAACTTCAAAAAGAAAAGTTTCATCTCCAAGAATGTCAGTTCATCAGAAGACAGTTGCAGTGAGGATTCTGAAGAGGAAACAGGTGAAGCTCTTTTCATGGCATTTGAAGAAGTAGAATCAGAAAAGGAAGAAGAAGTGAACTCTGAAGTATGTGGTGAAAACTCTGAGGCTGAAGTAGATCTAGAAGGTGAGTTGATCTCTACACTTGAAGAGTTGGGTTTAGAAAGGAAAAAGAACAAAATACTGTCCAAGAAGTTGGAAGAATATGAGGGTAATATTGAAGATCTCTTCTTACAAATTCACAAAGCCAAGAAAATAGAAGAAGCCTTGAAGTCACAGATCAATGAGAAAGAGATTGTTTGCTGTAAACAAGAAGAGGAGATTGTGTTATTGAGGAAACAACTAGAAGAGGCCAATACAAATCTCAAATTTGAGAAGAGCATAGAGCTACTAGATAAAATGATAAGGCAACAAAGAAGCCCCATGTGCAAGCTTGGTCTTGGATATGAAGCTGAACAACCTTCATCGTCTAAATCTGCAGAGAAGAAGAAGTCCACTACTGAAGGATCAAAGCAAGAAAAACCTGAAGCTGAATCCTCAAAAGGAAGAAAATCTCAAAGGAGATCTACAACAAAGCAACCACAACAAAAGAGGTTCTATCACTCTCACTTTATTCATAATAATGCTTTTAATGGCAATTGTTTTAGATGCAACCATTATGGTCACAAAGCAATTTATTGTGGACAGAATAATAGATCAAAGAGGTATGCTAGTAGAAATACATCTGTTATTCTAGTTGAACACCATGTGCAATGTTTTAAATGTAATGGTCATGGGCACATAGCAAGGTCTTGTCCAAATCTAAGGCAAGACAGTAGATTTCATCAGACGCAAAGAATGCAACATAGACAGGGAAGAAATCATGTGCATCAAAGAAAGGAAAAGAATCATCCATCAAGGATGTACAAGAAACAACCACCCAAGAGAAATGTTCAAGTTCACGAAAAGGTTCAAAATAGGGATGCAGGTGAAAACCTTTAGCCTAAGTTCAAGAAATACTGGAGAAAGAAAGAAGAGAGGAAATCGTGTCTCCTTGGACAGAAGGAGATTACTCCTCTATTGCACTAAGAAGCTCTAGGTAGCACATCCTCAGGGGGAGCAATGTTAAAGTTTATTTTAATGCTCCCATGTATTTGTGTAATTATCTGAGGATGAAAGGAAAGTAGTCGGGGAGTTGTTGTATAGCTGTCAAAGTGTGTTTTCTATTCATGCAGTTGTTTGTGGTAGTGTCGTGAAGGGTGGTGATTAAATTGAGAGTTGTCTTTATTGGTAATATTGCTATATGTCATTGTTGTATTGTTGATGGTTCTTACTGCCACTGTCCAAAGTTAAGGATTATAACAGTTTAGATAGTGTGGTTAGTGAAAGAATGTTGCCCTAGCCGCATACATGTGTTTCGATAAAAGCAATGTGTATTTGAACTTCACATTGACGTGAATATTGTCAGATCTTTTATGATGTTGTGTTGAAAAATATTGAAGTCTGATTTAGCTCATCAAGATGAGCAACTTTGCTTTGTGAATCTTACCTATCCGAGGTCCAGTCGTATGAGTTTGAGTAAGGTGCACTATAGTTGGCCGTGAAGTGTTTGACAAAATGTTGTCTCCTAATTCGAACAGTTGGAAGTAAGGTGTGACCAGCGGTGATTGTAGAAAACATAGACCAAGTTGAAAATGAAAAAAAGGGATTTGGTTGGTGTTGTGGTACAGTGTTTGATGCTTGCACAGAGTTGGTTGATACATGCTTCGATGAGGGTCTGTGATAAAGGGATGTTATTTGAGGTGATTGGTTGAGTAGAGTTGATTAAGCCTAGTCAAGTAATTGGATGCATGTGGTTGTTCAAGTTCCATAAAATAAACTATTATTGATTTGAGTTGAGATTGGGATTTGAGTATAGAACATATTGAGTCTCTAACAATTCTCTTTATGCTTCTATGATATTTAGTTGATATAATGATTGAGCATTAAGTATAGAACATATTGAGTCTCTAAAAATTCTCTTTATGATTCTATAAGATTGGATAGATTCTATGTGAGCCTATTGACAGGGTACAGAGGACAGAGTCTCAATGGATAGAGATCCAGCAACCAACATAGTTGAAGATAGATCTGAGTGAGGGACCACATTCTTAGGGGGAGCATTTATATATTTGATTATCTTTTTGCTCATGTTTGTAATTTTTTGCTAACTGTATTAATTTGTGCCTGAGAATGATGTGCATGGACTCAAGGGGAGTCTGCAGCAGCCCTTTGGTATTATTGTCAAAGGGGGAGAAGAATTATAGGAAATTGCATGTGTGTTGCCAACAATTCCAAAGGGGGAGATTGTTGAGCAAGGTGCAGGAACAGTATTGTCATTGTTGTCAACACAGTCAGACAGATCGGTTGATGCAGTGGACAGGAGTTCAGTGATGCAGTGGATAGGAGTTAAGAGGTTCTTCAGAGTATGTACAGTGGTTTTCCAAAAGATAGAAGTGGCCCATATACTAAAAATCAAAAGAAAATCACAAGGCAAAAAACTGTCGCGATATCGCGACATGTTGGCAAGAAAGAAAACTGTCGCGATATCGCGACATGTTGGAAGAAAGAAAACTGTCGCGATATCGCGACATGTTGGGAAGAAAGAAAACTATCGCGATATCGCGACATGTTGGCAAGAAAGAAAAACTGTCACGATATCGTGACATGTTGAGAAGAAATAAAAACTGTCGCGATATCGTGACATGTTTGGAGAGAAAGAGCAAGAAAGCAAAACTGTCGCGATTTCATGACATGTTCGGAGAGAAAGAGCAAGAAAGCAAAACTATCGCGATATCGCGACATGATTGGAGAGAAAGAGCAAGAAAGAAAAAGTGTCACGATTTTGCGACATGTTGGAAGAGAAAAAGACAAGTAGAAAAAGTGTCACGATTTCGTGACATATTGCAAGAGAAAGAGGAGAGAGAAAAAGGTGTCGCGATTTCGCGACATGTTTCATTTTCGCGGTCCAAAGCGAAGAGAAAGAGGAGAGAGAAAAAGGTGTCGCGATTTCGTGACATGTTTCATTTTCGCGGTCCAAAGCGAAGAGAAAGAGGAGAGAGAAAAAGGTGTCGCGATTTCGCGACATGTTTCATTTTTGCGGTCCAAAGCGAAGAGAAAGAGGAGAGAGAAAAAGGTGTCACGATTTCGTGACATGTTTCATTTTCGCGGTCCAAAGCGAAGAGAAAGAGGAGAGAGAAAAAGGTGTCATGATTTCGTGACATGTTTCATTTTTGTGGTCCGAAGCGAAGAGAGATTGTACGAAAGAAAAAGTGTCACGATTTCGGGACATGTTGCATTTTCGTGACTTGAAGAGAGCATGAAGGCAGAGAAGGAAAAGTGTCGCGATTTCGCGACATGTCGCATTTTCGTGACTTAAAGAGAGCAGGAAGGAATATCGCGTTTTCGCGACTCGAAGGTGAGAAAAAGTGCCAAGGAGAAAAAGTGTAGCGATATCGCGACATGTCGTATTTTCGTGACCCGAAGGCAAGAGAAAGAGCAAAGGAGAAAAAGTGTCACGATATCGTGACATGTCGCATTTTCGTGACTCAAGGAGGAGAGAGAAAGTAAGAAGGTAAAGTGTCGCGATATCGTGACAAAAGTAAAGAGGAAGAGTACGAAGGTGAAAGTGTCACGATATCACGACATGTGTTTTCGTGGGTACAAGAAAACAGAAGCAGCAAGGAGGCGAAAGTGTCGCGATATCGCGACATGTTGTGTTTTCACGGGTATGAACCAAGTAAAGCTACAAGGAGGCGAAAGTGTCACGATATCGCGACATGTGTTTTCGTGGGTACAAGTCGAGAAGAGGACAAAGAGGCAAAAGTGTCATGATTTCGTGATAGGTCACTTTGGCACAAGCTAAGAATAGAACCCAGCCGAAATAAGATATGTGACCGTTAACTGAAGTTATGCAGCAGTTACAGGGGCCGTTACAAAAGAAAATCATGCAGCTAATTTAAGAATAGTCGAAGAAGGAGAAAACGAACAGTCGTATATATAGAATCAAATATACATGCATGCACAGAAAAGAATATGAATAGTCATGACCAAGAAGACGAACAATCATGGTAGGGGTATATGTGTAAATTCGTAACATGCATCGTGTTTGACGAAAAGCCTACTCTATATATATACAAAAGTAGTTACAGTCGAAAGGCGTTACAACTAACAAGTGGCGCATGAGAAATGAAAGGAGTTACAGAAGAAGTCGATACAATTACAAGTGCAGTTATAGAATAATATCATGCAGCTAAAATAAGAACAGTGAACTGAAGTCAGTACGACAGTTATAGGGGCAATTACGGGTTGCATGCGAGAGTCAGAATTTTGTTATAAAAGGAGGTCTGCATGGAGAATTAAAGTGTTGCTGATATAGAGGGAAAAAGCACTGCCAAAAAGAGTGAAAGTGCTACAAAAAGGGAGAGCCGGAAGAGTGCAGTAAGAAGCGTAGCAAGAGGGCTGTAAGAGGGCCGTAAAAGTGCAGTAAGCAGAGCCATAAGAGTGTGTGTTGTTTTGGTGAATAGCAAGAGAGGTTGGGTTAGCAATAGACCAGTCAGGGTCTTGTATAAGAGAAGGCATCTTTATGTCAAAATTATAGTTTCAAAATTGCAGTCCAAGTTGGTGCTTGGAATTAGGGGTTGGTGCTCCTTTCTGTTGGTGCAGATAAATTAGGGGTTGGTGCTCCTTTCTGTTGGTGTAGATAAATTAGGGGTTGGTGCTCCTTTCTGTTGGTGCAGATAAATCAGGGGTTGGTGCTCCTTCCAGGTAGGTGCTGGTAAATTGATTGTAAAATTGATATTTTGCAAAGGCTAGATTTGGATGGGAGTCCAAGCAGTCATCTTTGAGGAGTAGCCAAAATTGGTGAACCTCGTTACATCTTGTGTTGTGTGATGCTCTCTTGTAATACTTGCATTATCTGATTTAAATCTTCATTGTTTCAGTATTAAGAGTTGTAGATTTGAATTTAAATAGCTACACTGATTCACCCCCCCCTCTCCGTCAAGAGCTGCATAAAGTCAATCTCCTTGGTGTTGCAATTGCAACAATATCCAACTCTTAAAGATGCCCTGGCACAAGATAGGACAATTGAAGACGTCAAGATTCAAGAGGAAGAAATTACAAATCCTCTCAAGGAGTGGAACAAGAATTATAAGAATAGCCCAGTGCAGCCTAAGCTAGCAGAAGTGAATCATCTTGCCATTAGCATCCCAGGGCCAACACAAACCATGTTTATTCAAAAGCCCAATTATCAGGCCACACCTAGGAGCTATAAAAAGGACATCCAGAATGGTCAAGGGCAAAATCAACAACATCACCACAAGTAGAAGTTCACACCCATTGTAGAGTCTGTAGACTCATTGCTTAAGTACCTCTTAGTGGCTAACTCGATCAATTTTCTTGAGAGTCGACCTATCAATCTGAATGCACCAAAGCCCAAAGGGTACCAAGAAGACCTATATTGCAAATTTCATAGGTAAAATGGGCATGACATGTAGATGTGCTATAAGTTCAAGCATTTGGTATAATATATGATTGATAGGAATGCCCTTCAGGTAGAAAACCCTATCATGCCAAACAACCAATAGATGGAAGTGTTTAAAGAACCATTGCCTACCCATGCGGAGTAGGCCAAACCAATGCCCCAGGTGAATGAGGTTCATCATGCACCCCCTAATAAAGGGTATGTCAGCATGATCAATATTATAATGATAAATAGATGGTACCAAAGTCCAGTTACACCACCTATAACTCAGAGTGATGTTGCTTCGACATCGTAGCCTCTACCACCTCTAGTGCTAAACCTTCCACATAGGCCTGTGGTCACAATTAAGATCAAGCTTACTCAAGGCTTGAGAATGAAATCTAATTGACTCTCCATCTATGAGCACATTCAACAATTGCCATATCATAGAGAAGCCCTGATGGATATCCTTAAGGTAATAGAGCTATAGCCCCAGGAGTCTAACTCAAAAAATTTTGAGGGGCATGTGTGGCAATGCACAAAATCGATGATTACCTTTTGATAAGATGAACCTAAAATGGATCCAAATGATATGGTGGATATTCCCTTGCATATTATCATGTGTAAATGGAACACAATACAAGAGAGTGTTGATAGACACTAGGTATTCTAGCAACATCATCACTACAATAGCTCTCAAGCATCTGAAGCTCCTGGTATTTCATATTATCACATCTACCTACACCCTTCGAGCATTTAATGATGCCATATGCTCAATAGTTGGTATGATAGTCTTACCTATATAGGTAGGACAAAATACCATACCGACATTATGCCACATATTGGAGGGTGAGATGGCGTACAATATCTTGCTGGGTAGACCTTGGATTTGGGACATGAATTATGTACCCTCGATCACTCACTAGTGTATTAAGTACACCTATGAAGGGTAAGCCCATGTCATATCTATAGACCTTGAGACCTTTAAGTACTGCAATATGGTGCAGCAACTCCTTGAGCCTACCTTGTCATCCACCCATATAGATTTTCAACCGATGTAATCTAGCCAAGGTCTGACTCTATCACCATTATCTTCATTCAATCCATAATCATCTCATGCCATAACATCCTCATCTTCAGCACCCCCAGACGTATCTCCATCATCAGTGAATCCTCCACCGAGGAATATGGGAAAGAGACCTGTTGATGAGAGCCCTCCGACCATATCCACCATCTCCACAAGTGAGATCCCTAGCCCAACAAACAAGGAGCTACCTCATGAGGAAAACATTGAATCAATGAAAATCTCTCTCCCATCTCCTCCTTCTATGTATCCATAGGTCATGGTGCATCTAGATTCTACCATATTAGGAGAGTACATGGTTAGGAATGTCACATCCACCCCTACTATTGAGTCGGTGTAAGATATGGGTCAACCTCATCTTCCCATAGGCACTATCATACCTCTTGGTATTCCCCCTAATCAGACAAATTTCATCTATGGGGGTCTTGACTATGGCATTGAGCCTTATCAATAGTAGGAAAAGTATGAAGAGCCCTTTTTCGAGGACATCAACTACATGTCCAATTTTGACTCTTTCATGAGGTATATTCATCTCTGTAATTGGTACGGTTATGGGTTGGGTATGTATAAGTAGGGAAATTGTGTTCCTTACCAACCATAGTACCAAATGCCTTATGATAAGTCTATTTTAGGACAAAACAAGCCTGTACTCCTTGAAATCCTCATGGATAGCTTGGAGTACATGACTCTTAACTTTCAATATGAGCTTGTGTGTCATCCCTACGCCAACCCCAATCGAGTCTATTCACTGGGAGACTACTTCCCTGTGCCACTGAGTGATCAAGAGATACCTTGCGAGGTCAACCAATCTTATGAGAGAGGTGAAAGTTTGCATACCCTTCCTAATGATAATGAGGAAGAAGACTAGGGGTCTTCCTATGAATAGACATTTGATGATGAGTCAGATTATGACGTAGCACCTATTGACTCTTCTAGTTCATATGGATAGTACCTAAGGATAGTCCCTATGGATTATGAGGATGAGTTCTATCTATGAATGTTCCCATTACACCGTCCCATCTGGCAACAACTTCTACCATTAGAATAACAAGCTCAACCATAGCCACATTTACCACCTTCGATCATTCAGCCTTTGCTGCAACCACCTCCTCATGTCTTGCGATAGCCCAATGTCAATAGACATCATCATCCACCTAGAGGAAATTATCTATCCTTAAACATGATTTCCATAGACCTCTTTGAGCCCCTATAAGATATGAATAACTCATCAAAGCCACTGCACCTTGACTTGGGGGTAATTACCTTCGATCAGGGATATTCTCCCCCATCGCATTTTGAGTACTGGTATTACGATGAGATGTTACAACCATTTCATTTATCTCCAAGGCCTACTCATGATGTCTTTCATTCTAAGGAGGAACTCGATATTCCAATTGATAACCTAAATATAGCTGATGATATTCACTTGATCCCTAATCCTCATTAGTTAGAGGAGGGGTCACATATTCCAATCGAGGCAACGGTTGACAAAGATATCAGCTCAGATCCTAAGAATCCTCAATATATCAAGTTAGGAGAAAGCTTATCCCCCATCAAGCAGGCTGATTACATAGCCCTTCTCATAGAGAAGAAGGGAGGCTTTGCATGGTCCTACAATGACATGACAAGCATGAGTACACCACCTATCAGTTATCATCTAGCTTCCCCAACTACCATCTTGTCATCGCCTACACAACCCATATAATATATCTTGGATAGTCTAGACAATCTAGAGTCATAAGTGAGTCAACAACACAATGCTTTACAACAAATATTGGATAGACTCATAAACATCGAGCTATGATTGTGTCATCCAAAATCTCATACCCTCAATTATCAAGACCAACCCCCTCCCATGCATTCCATGAGAAACCCTTAGTAGATCTTGAGGTAGATGCACCAAGGCCATCAACCGCAATGATAGTACACCCATTTGTTAGAGCCCTTAGCATAGATCTTCAATCGACTATATGAGGTGTAAGCAATCATGCTTCCTCTGATCTACCTACTAAAGTATAACATGCATAGATCAAAAACATATAGGCAAGACTTATATTGTACTTATCATCAATAAACGGGTCATGATATCTAGATATGCTATGTATTTCAATATTTAGTCCAAGATATGATCGATAGGCAAGGACTTTAGATAGGAGTCTTCCAAGACTCTTTTCATTCACATGAAGTAAACACAATGCTTGGCCACCCAATCAAACAACCGAATCAAGTGCACATGACTCCACATTTCCACAAGTTTGTGGATATGATCAATGCTATAATAGAATGACAAGAACACCATAGTCGATATACACAATCCATGATATCCTCCAATTTTTCACCTTCATTCGACTCACCCCAGAGGGATGCTAGCACTACACGAGCTTGCATATCATAGCAGGGGGGGTCAATTTTTACCTTCCCCTTTGGCCAATAAAATCATACTACATCAAATACATGGCACACTAGAGGTACACAGGGTACCACACCTTACCCTAGGCAGTATATGACCATCTAGGTCACCCCAAAATGCTCTAAGGGTTTCTATAAACTGCTTGGTCAACTCAAAACACCCCTGGGTGATTTATGACTATCTAGGTCACCCCAAAATGCTCCAAGGGTTCCTAAAAATTGCCTGGTCAACCCAAAACACACCTAGGTGGTCTATGACCATCTAGGTCACTCCAAAAGGCTCCAAGGGTATCTACATACCGCTTGGTCAACCCAAAACCCTCCTAGGCAATTTATGACCATTTAGGTCACCCCAAAAGGCTTCAAGGGTATCTTGTTGGAATATGTAATTCAAAATTGTGTAAATTATTCTTAGACTAAAATATAAAGTCTAAAGAATAATATTTGAATTAGAAAATAATTCTATTTTATATAAAAATATTCCCACACAATTAATAAATAAAATAAGGGTGCTAGGAATATTTAATTTGTGGGAAAAAGTTATTTCCCATTTTTTAGAAAATATGAAAAAGTAACCAATCACTTTTTAATATTTGATAGATGCCCCTTGTCACACATCTCAAGATAAGATTGTGATAATATTTGTCACACATCTCAAGATAATATTGTGATAATATTTGTCACACATCTCAAGATAAGATTGTGATAATATTAGGGCAATTTTAGGGTTGTAGTAGAAAAGCTTCTCTTTAAATAGGGGTGTTGTCTACTACATCTTGTCATATCATGTTGATGCATATTGTTGCATAACATTGAAGCATTCTTTTATTGTTGAATCATTGAGTAATATAGTGAGTTTCATAGTGGATGTTTCCCTTCTTCATTTGAAGTAGGGTTTTACCACTTAATATTGGTGTTGTGGTTTTTACTCTTTTGTGTGTAATTGATCTTGTGGAGCATTCTTCGATCTTGGGGAGACTTTGCTTGTCTCACATTTGGTATCAAAGCGGTTGGGATATCCATCAAGTGTCTTCAATACTTTGAGGTGAAAAAACCATTAAGGTATATATTTTTTTTAATGCATGCATTTGATATTTGGGTATTTTATGCATTTGATATTTGGGCAAACTTATTTTGCAAATCTTCCATTAGGGTTTATAGATTTATTGTGTTTTTTTTATCTATTTGTTAGATATTTTGCAAATGGTGTTTTCATATTAAATCTATAATTTTTTGGCATTGAGATTTTGTTGGAAGGGTTTTGGAGCCAAACGGACCCCATGGTTGCATCCGGAAAGCCCAAAAACCCTATTTCCATATATTATTTTCCCTATTTTGGTGAAAAATAAATCTGAGGTAATTTTTTTTTTTATTTGGGGGCCAAATGGCCCCCCACCCATTTTGTTGTACAGTCTGAATTTTTTTTATTATTCTATTTTTTTAATAAAAAAATAGTCATTTTTTATTATTTTGTTTTTTTAATAAAAAAACAGTCATTTAATAAAAAAAATAGTCATTTTTTTTTTATTATTCTATTTTTTTAAATAAAAAACAGTCATTTAATTAAAAAAAACTGTCATTTTTTATTATTCTGTTTTTTAATAAAAAAAATCATTTAATAAAAAAAATAGTCATTTTTTGTTATTATATTTTTTAATAAAAAAAAAACAGTCATTTAATAAAAAAAAAAACAATCATTTATTATTCAGTTTTTTTAATAAAAAAATAGTCATTTATTTTATTTTAAGACCTAATAGTCATTTTTTTTGCATAAATTGAAATGCATTTTTTATTATTGTATAATGCAACTAGAATCATTTTATGCAATTTTTGGCAAATTTTTAGTCAAATTGTCAAATAATTTAAAGCTTATAGTCATTTTTTTTCTCACATTAACAATGGTTGTTTGCGAGTTCGCTTGTTTTGTAAGGTTATCCAAGTATGTTTTGGAGTATACAAAGCAATTTCAGATCAAAATTTTCACTCTCTTCCCCTGATATTTATTAATTTCTTCTAATCTCTCTCAAGCATTTGCTTGAAGCATAATGTAAATTAATGTAACTTGTATCTCTCATAATGAAAGTAAAAGAGAAGAAAGAGAGAGAGAGAGAGTGTGTGTGTATTTGTGTTTTGCCTATTTTGCATCTCAACTAATCTAACTACTAACTTACTAACTTGCTACAAAACAATCTACTAACCAACTAACTTGCAATTTACTAATTTTCATATTAATCAAGAAGGTTAAAATGAATTAACTTACTAACCACAACTTAAGTATTTTATTAAAATTTACTTAATATTGCAACACAGTTTATATTTGCTAAACACCTATTGAATCCAAAAGAATCTTCTCTATCGATAGCAAGTCCTTTTCGAGTCCTCATACCCGTCCCCTTTTGGGTAGCTTGGTTGACCTTGGGTGAGATGAATTGGCAATTTATTAGGCTATAGCAAAACCTTAAAATGAACACTAACTTACTAACTTATTGACTATCTAACATTTAACAAATGTTTTATGGTTCAATTCAAGTTAGTTTATTTTGTTGCAAGATGATTATTATGGTTAGTTACCTTCTTATTGCAAGTTAATCTATTGCAAGTTGATCTTGGTTTATTTCCTTTATTCAATTGCAATATGGTTATAGTAGTTCATGATGATGTTGATTATATTTCATGATGATGCTTATCTCTCTTGATGATGCTTAATTTTGATTATCTTTCATGATGATTATATTTGATGATTGAAAAGTAGATTACTTGAAAGTTATGTTTTTTTATATATGAAAGTATATTTATCTACTTTCTTATTGCATCATTTATTTCCTTTGTCAATGCATATTATGTTTTGATTATGTTCACTTTCTAGAATGGTTGATCATGGAATCTCTTTCACACCTAAGCACATCCTTGATGGATCAAATTTTGGAATATGGGAACCAAGGATGAGGGCTGAATTTCAAGCAAGAAAGTTATGGCCCATTGTGAATGGATATGAAGCAATCCCAACCCAGGCAAGGGCATTTGAGACATACAACAACAAGAGTCACCTTACACTTTCCATGATTATCAATAGTGTGAGTGATGAGATATTGCTCACTATAAGCCATTGTGAGAATTCTAAATATGCATGGGATTTGCTAAAACAAGTCCATCTAGGTTCCAACACATCAAGGAAATTCCCTTTATTGTCCAAAATGCTTAACACTATGTTAGGTGAAGAAGAAAGTGCCTTGATATTACTCTTAAAGATGAAAGACATGAGAACTCAATATTGGCTTGTAATTGTGATTGGATAAGTGAGAAGCTCTTAATATTTATCATTTTGAGGAACTTGTCAAGCAAGTTCAAGAATTTTATCACCATTATTGAGACTAGGATAGAGCAAGAAGTTATGCAGGAGCATCCGATGGCCTTGGAGCAATCTTGCATCCTCCAAATTTCTCTAAAGTTTTCTAAGTACTTTATATTTTGTTTCATTCCAATTCTTTTCCAAGATCGAAGTTTTGTAAGCAAAGGGAAGGTCGAAGTGTTTTAAGGCAAGTTGGGGAGGGGAGCCACGAAATCGTGGCTCCCAAAAGTGAAGCAAGGCGAAGTCGAGGGGGAGCCGCGATATCACGACATGTCACAAAATCGCGGCTCACAAAAACAAAACAAGGCAAGGTCGAGGGGGAGCCGCGATATCATGACATGTCACGATATCGCGGCTCCCAAAAGCGAAGCAAGGCGGAGTCGAGGGGGAGCCACGATATCACGACATGTCACGATATCGCGACATGTCATGAAATCATGGCTCCCGAAGGCGAAGCAAGGCGGAGTCGAGGGGGAGCCACGATATCGTGACATGTCGCGATATCGTGACATGTCACAAAATCGTGGCTCCCGAAGGCAAGTCTAGGCGAGGGCAGAACTGGTCACGATATCGCGACATGTCACGATATCGCGACCAGTAGAAGGCTGCCACGTGGTTTGAGTTACGGTTGCCAAGAAGAGGACAACTGCCATGTGTTTGAAAGCGACGCAGCCTATTGAAGACAGAGGCCGAAGATGGACACGCGGGAAACCACGTGTATTTAAACAAAGAGGAAGGCCACGTATCTTAAATTGAAAAGGACAGCCGCATGTATTAAACAGGGATAACCACCTTGAGAAAGTATTCGACAAAATAGCAGTTACAGAGCATGGACAGTATGGGTGAGACAACAGCTCAGAAGAACGATCTGGTCAAAGCGACGTTTGTAGGATACGGAGGGGTCTTTAATGCGAGCTCCGTAGCGGATCGGGGCGGTGGCCCATTAATGAAAGAAAAATTCAAAAAAGAAACTTGGCGAAAGAAAGGGATTTTTTTATTATTTTTGTTTGGTAATTTCTCTCAGGTGGGCATTAATTGCCTGGAGGGCCGAGACCTCAATAAAACTCAAGAATTTGTAAAGGAAATGGATGGTGAGTTCGAGATAGAGAGGGAGAAAGCTATAGACCTGGAATGTACTGTAAAGACTGTATTAAGCAATTTACCAAAAATTAATGTGAAGTTTGTTGTGTGGATCTCGACTTGCCATCAAGTGGTATCAGAGCGGGAGCTCCTGAGCGTGTAACAGATCGCCGAAAGAGAGGCAGTTACACCAGGATCTGTGGAAGGATTTGTGAGGGAAGAAAGAAAAATGCCTCCATGAAGAAATCATGGTGGAGTAGGAAATGTGGTGCCGACCGAAGACTTTCGAGCCTTGCAGAGACAAGTTCAAGCCCTGCAAGAAGAGTTACGCAGAAGGCACGAGCCCGAAAGGGATGAGGGAAGTGAGGACGAAGTTGAAGAAGAAGACCAATCTGAGGAAGAGGAAGAGGCTGTGGATCCTGCACAAGCCAGGTTGTACAAAGCCATCTCACAGATTGGAAAGCAACCAAAAATGGAGGTTTCTACATACTCGGGAAACCTAAATCCAGAAGAGGTGATTGATTGGATAAATGACTTAGAAGAATATTTCGAATATGAGGAGGTTGAAGACCCTAATCGGGTCAGATTTGCTAAGACCAAGTTGAAGGGTCATGCCAGTATATGGTGGAGGGGAATCCAGTTGGAGAGGAACAGAAGAGGGAAGGAGAGAATAACAAGATGGGATAGAATGGTGGAAAAGCTGAAAAGATAGTTTATTTCGACAGATTACGAGTTGGATCTGCTAAGAAAAATGCAGAGTTTGAGACAGACAAACAAAACTGTCCAAGAATACACTGAAGAGTTTTACAAGATCTCTATTAGAACTGGGCATTTAGAGGCAAACAAAGAAAAGGTAGCCCGTTATATCAACGGGTTGAGGCTCGGTATCCAGGAAGATCTGAGCCTAGTTCGGGTAAGCACCATTGAGGATGCTTACCAGTTTGCCTTAAAGGTGGAAGAAAAATTGAATAGGCGGTTTGAAGGCAAACAAAGAGGAAGGGGCCATGGTGGAAGAACTGGTGGGAGAACTAGTGGAGAAAAATATAAAGACCCAAAGAAGACTGGTGAAGCCAGTAGTAACCAGGAGCAAAGGGAAGAGGATGTTTATCAGCCTCGAGATCTAAACAGCTACCTAAGAGGACGGGGTGGATCTGGACGAGGGTTTGGAAGAGGAGTATTTCATGGGACATGTTTCCACTGTGGTGAAGAAGGACATCGAGCATTCGAGTGTCCACAACACCGAGAAAGAACAAACAAGAGGCCTGAGGGTCCAGCCAGAGCTGCTGTGGCAGAGGAAGATGCTGAATCTGAACATTCAGAAGAAGCGAAGAGAGGGGAAGCAATGATCATAAGAAGAGTCCTATTGAATGAGGAGAAGGACACAGATCAGAGAAGAAGTTTATTCCGCACAAGGTGTAAATGCGCGGGCAAGGTTTGCAATATTATTATTGATAATGGCAGCATGGATAACCTGGTTTCAGAAGAAATGGTTACCAAGTTACAATTAGAGAGGAAGAAGCACCCGCATCCATATCGGGTCGCATGGTTACAGAAGGACCATAGAGCTTTGGTCAATGAGCAGTGCTCCGTTAAATTTAATATTGGAAATTATTGTGATGAGGTCTTGTGCGACATCCTACCTATGGATGCTTGCCATATGTTGTTGGGAAGGCCCTGGCAGTTCGATCGGAGTGCAGTGCATGACGACCGTGCCAACACCTACTCATTGACAAAGAATGGTGTACGCCATAAGCTAAAACCCATGAAGGAGGCGGATGAAAAGGTGTGTAACAGCTCCAGAATCTGTCTAGTTGAAGGGAGAAAATTTTTGGACGGTTTGAAGCACGAACATTTGTGTTATGCAATAATTCCAAGAATTAGGGAGGAGGAATGCAAAGATATCCCGACAGAGGTCCTAGATCTATTGGAAGAATTTCCAGAGATTGTATCAGATAATGTGCCTGAGGGTTTACCCCTAGTAAGGAAGATCAGCCACCATATAGATTTGGTGCCGGGATCAAGCTTGCCAAATAAAGCTGCACATAGAATGACACCTGTAGAAACTGAGGAGTTAAACAGACAGGTCCAGGAGTTGCTGGAGAAAGGATTGATTAGAGAAAGTCTTAGCCCATGTGCAAGTGCTCTGCAGTACTAGCACCCAAGAAGGATGGAGAGTGGAGAATGTGCACAGACTCTCGAGCAATCAACAAAATCACTATCAAATACAGATTCCCATTGCCAAGGATGGATGATATCATGGACTGTTTAAGTGGAGCCGAGTACTTCACGAAGATTGACCTGAAAAGTGGTTATCATCAGATCCGTATCCGAGAAGGAGATGAGTGGAAGACAGCCTTCAAGACAAGAGAGGGCTTGTATGAGTGGTTGGTCATGCCATTTGGGCTGTCCAATGCACCAAGTACCTTCATGCGGCCGATGAATGAAGTACTGAAAGAGTTTCTGGGAAAATTTGTCATTGTTTATTTAGATGATATATTAATTTTTAGCAGAACCCTGGAGGAACACCTGATGCATATCAGGAGGGTTTTTGAAAAGCTGCGGGAGGAGCAGTTATTAATAAATCTAAAAAAGTGTAATTTTGTCAAAAAAGAGTTAGTATACCTGGGGTTTGTGATCTCAGCAGAAGGCCTGAAAATGGACCCAGAAAAGGTGAGAGCCATCATTGAGTGGCCTACCCCAAGAAGCACAACAGAAGTAAGATCCTTTCATGGTCTGGCCAACTTTTATAGGAAGTTCATAAAGAACTTCAACAGCATTTGTGCACCTCTCACGAAAACAATGAGAGGGGATAAGAAAGAGTTCAAGTGGACATTAGGGGCTGAGAGAAGCTTTGATGCATTAAAGAAAAAGGTCACAGAATAGCCTGTTTTGGCACTCCCAGACTTTAACAAGGTATTTCAGGTGGACTGTGATGCCAGTGGCAGTGCAATAGGGGCTGTACTAAGTCAGGAAGGCAGACCTGTTGCTTATTTCAGTGAGAAGTTAAATGATGCTCAAAAAAAGTATTCAGTTTATGACCAAGAATTTTATGCTATTGTTCAGGCTCTGAAGAAGTGGAGACATTATTTATTGCCAAAGGAGTTTGTTCTATTTACTGATCATCGAGCTTTACAATACATTAACAGTCAAACAAAACTGAACCAAAGGCACATGAAGTGGGTGGAGTTCCTTCAAAGCTATACCTTTGTGCTGAAGCACAGAAGCGGGAAATCAAACAGAGTTGCAGATGCCTTGAGTAGAAGGCAGAATTTACTGATTGAAATGACAGTGGAAGTAGTGGGATTTGAAGAACTAAAGGGTTTGTACCCTGAAGATCCAGATTTTGTAGAAGCCTGGGCGGCTTGCTTGACACCTATTACTGTGGATAGGACAAGATGGTTGGATTTTCTAATCCAAGACGGAATGTTGTTCAGAGGAAGTAGATTATGCATCCCGAGGAGTTCCATGCGGGAAAACTTAGTCAAGGAGAAACACAGCGGAGGACTAGCCGGACATTTTGGTCGGGACAAGACAACTGCCCTGGTGAGTGAAAATTACTATTGGCCTCAACTACAACAGGATGTGAAAAAGTTTGTACAGAGTTGTAGAGTATGCCAGATGGCAAAGGGCAAAAGACAGAACATGGGGTTGTATCAGCCATTACCAGTACCTGAGCGGCCATGGGAGGACATCAGCATGGACTTCGTCCTCGGATTGCCAAGAACACAGAGGGGGAATGACTCTGTATTTGTAGTAGTTGACAGATTTTCCAAGATGGCACACTTTATCCCATGCCAAAAAACAAGTGATGCAGTTCACATTGCAGGGTTATTTTTCAAGGAAGTGGTACGACTTCACGGTCTACCGAAGAGCATCGTTTCTGACAGAGATACAAAATTTGTTGGTTATTTTTGGAGAACTTTATGGAAGAAGTTGAAGACCGATCTGAAGTTCAGTTCTGCTTACCACCCACAGACTGATGGGCAGACAGAGGTGGTAAATAGAAGCCTGGGTAATTTACTGAGGTGCTTGATAGCAGATCAACCCAAGGGATGGGATTTAGTTTTATCGCAGGCAAAATTTGCGTATAACAATTCAGTCAATAAAAGCACAAATAAATCTCCGTTCCAGATAATATATGGAAACAGCCCAAGAAATGTGTCTGAACTGAGAAAGTTGGATAAGAGAGAAAAGTGCAGTGCCGAGGCAGAAGAATTTGTGGAACATATGAAAAATCTACATGAAGAAGTAAGGAAACAAATCATAAAAATGAATACTCAATATAAGGCAAGAGCAGACCAAAAGCGGTGGTTCAAAGAATTCAAAGTAGGAGATGAAGTCATGGTCCATCTCAGGAAGGAAAGGTTTCCTGCCAAAACTTATAACAAATTGAAGATGAAGAAGTTTGGGCCATGCAGAATACTGGAAAAACGGGAGTCAGGAAATGCATATGAAGTAGAATTACCAAATTGGCTTGACATTTCACCTATTTTTAATATTTCAGATTTAGTGGAATATCATGAAGGGGAGAGTACAGAGGTACCAAGTGCAGAATTGTGGCAAATTCTAGCATCTACTCCAACCACAGACGAGGTTGAGGAAATATTAGACACTCGTGAGGGCAGAAGCACCAGAAATAGACAGTATTCTGAATACTTGGTAAAGTGGAAGGGCAGACCTGTTGAAGATGCAACTTGGTTGTCAAAGACGGAGGTTGACCGCCTGGGTCTTCCCCTAACAAAACAGAAGTGAGGATCACTTTTTTTTAATTACCCCGGGTGTCTGATGCAGGAGCATCCGGCGGCATTGGAGCAATCTTGCATCCTCCAAATTTCTCTAAAGTTTTCTAAGTACTTTATATTTTGTTTCATTCCAATTCTTTTCCAAGATCAAAGTTTTGTAAGCAAAGGGAAGGTCGAAGTGTTTTAAGGCAAGTTGGGGAGGGGAGCCACGAAATCGTGACATGTCATGAAATCGCGGCTCCCAAAAGCGAAGCAAGGCGGAGTCGAGGGGGAGCCATGATATCGTGACATGTCGCGATATCGTGACATGTCACGAAATCATGGCTCACGAAAACAAAACAAGGCAAGGTCGAGGGGGAGCCGCGATATCGTGACATGTCGCGATATCGCGGCTCCCGAAAGCGAAGCAAGGCGGAGTCGAGGGGGAGCCACGATATGACATGTCATGAAATCGCGGCTCCCGAAGGCGAAGCAAGGCGGAGTCGAGGGGGAGCCACGATATCGTGACATGTCACGAAATCGCGGCTCCCGAAGGCAAGTCTAGGTGAGGGCAGAATCGGTCGTGATATCACGACATGTCGCGATATCGTGACCAGTAGAAGGCTGCCACGTGGTTTGAGTTACGGTTGCCAAGAAGAGGACAGCTGCCATGTGTTTGAAAGCGACACGACCTGTTGAAGACAGAGGTCGAAGATGGACATGCGGGTAACCACGTGTATTTAAACAAAGAGGAAGGCCACGTATCTTAAATTGAAAAGGACAACCGCGTGTATTAAACAGGGATAACCACCTTGAGAAAGTATTCGACAAAACAGCAGTTACAGAGCATGGACGATATGGGCGAGACAACAGCTCAGAAGAACGATCTGATCAAAGCGACGTTTGCAGGATACGGAGGGGTCTTTAATGCGAGCTCCGTAGCGGATCGGGGCGGTGGCCCATTAATGAAAGAAAAATTCAAAAAAGAAACTTGGCGAAAGAAAGGGATTTTTTATTATTATTTTTGTTTGGTAATTTCTCTCAGGTGGGCATTAATTGCCTGGAGGGCCGAGACCTCAATAAAACTCGAGAATTTGTAAAGGAAATGGATGGTGAGTTCGGGATAGAGAGGGAGAAAGCTGTAGACCTGGAATGTACTGTAAAGACTGTATTAAGCAATTTACCAAAAATTAATGTGAAGTTTGTTGTGTGGATCTCGGCTTGCCATCAAGAAGAGGATGTCATTCCTCTCAACACTATTTCACAATTATTGATTTAACATGAAGAGTCTATTAATAGAGAAAAAGTGAATGGTCAAGTTGTCAAGGATAATAATGTTGCCTTGAGTGCCACTAAGGCTTCCTTCAAGAAGAAATACAAGGGAAGAAAAAATCAAAATTTCCAACCCAACAAGCCTAGAGTTGATTTCACTTGCAACTTTTGTGGCAAGAAAGGCCACAAGGAACAAAATTGTTTCAAGAAGAAGAAGATTGCAAAAAAGGAAGAGCAAGAAAAAGCTAAGGGATAAGGACCTAAGAAATGGTTTGGCAAAGGAAAGAAAAAGAACAACAATGTAAAGCAAAATTCTAATAAAAATGCCTTTGTTTGTGCCCTCTACTCCATACTTCTAATGAATGGGTGTTATATTCTAGATGCACTAACCATATGTATTTTAAAAAGGATAAGTTTGTGGACTTTCATAAGCACTCTTCAGATTCAGTTGTCATTGGTGATAATACTATACTTCAAGTAGAAGGTGTTTGCAATGTTGTAATTGAAGGGAAATTACTTGATAATGTCCTATATGTGCCTAACCTTAGGAGAAATTTAATTTTAGTTTTGCAAGTTGCTAGAAGTGGTCACACTATTGAGTTCAATGCAACTTCATGGAGCATTAGGAAAGGCATGCTACCAATCATTACATGTTATGTGAAGAATAATATTTATGTGTTAGGTGATGCTCCTCCTAAAGTGTGTTTAGCAACTAATATTTCTCCTAGTAGCAAGCTTTGGCACTTAAGGTTAGGCCATACAAACTATCAAAATATTCAAATGATGAAGTCCAAAAATTTGGTTGAAGGCTTCCCTAACATTTTACCTATTCATGGTTTGTGTGAAACATGCATCTAAGGCAAGATGAGAAATCAAAAGTTTGAAAAAGACAAGTAAAAAATGGCCACACAAATTATTCAACTCATTCATATACATATTATGGGTCTATTACATGTTAGATCACTTGGCAGTGCATCCTATATTCTCACCTTTATAGATGATTATTCAAGAATGATCTTTGGGTATCTACTTCAGAATAAATTAGATTGTTTTGAAACATTCAAGGAGTTCAAAGCTTTGGTAGAAAATCAAAAGGGAGTAAAGATCAAAATGATTAGAAGTGACAATGGAGGGGAGTACAATAGCAATGATTTCAATGAGTTTTGTTCTTCTCATGGGATCAAAATGCAGTTTACTTGTCCATAAACTCCTAAAAAAAATGGTGTTGCAGTTAGGAAAAATAGGATAATAATGGAGATGGTAATATGCATGCTTGGTGACCACTTACCTCAATTTATTTGGGGTGAAGCAGCCAATACAACAATCTACATTCTTAACAGGTGTCCTTCAAAATTAGTTGAGGGGAATACTCCTTATGAGGTTTGGAATGGTAAGAAGCCGAATTTGTCACACTTAAGAGTGGTTGGATGTGATGCATTTTCATATATTCCTTTAGAAAAGAGGAAGAAGTTGGACAAAAAGTCTCAAAAATGCATCTTGGTTGGCTATGATGCAGAAAATAGGGGATACAGGTTATACTCACCTTCTTCACATATTGTATTTGTTTCAAGAGATGTCAAATTCAATGAAGACCTTCTTGAGTTAGAAAAGGGTGGGCATTGGGTCAAAATGACCAAGTGGTTGGATCATTCTAGGGGTCCTAAAGAGCAGAATTCAGTTAGCCAAAGGATAACTAGAAGTATGACCCTTAACATGTCTCTTCTAGCTAAGATAGAGAATTATCACGAGCCTAATTCTTACCAAGAATATTCATAATACTCTTTTTGGGTTGATGCCATGAAGGTCGAGATGGATTCTATTCTAAAGAATAAAACTTGGGATCTAGTGCCTTATTCTAATAAGAGAATAGTTATTGGGAACAAGTGGGTCTATAGAATCAAGTACAATTCTAATGGAGAGATAGAAAAGTATAAGGCTATATTGGTTTCTAAGGGTTATGCTCAAAAAAATGGCATTGACTATGATGAAACCTTTGCACCAATTTCCAAAATGCCCACCATTCGGATTCTCATTGCTATTGTTGCTGCTCAAGGTTGGTAGATTTTTTAGCTTGATGTGAAAAGTGCTTTTCTAAATGGTTATTTGGATGTGGATATCTACATGAGTCAACCACAAGGATTTGTTGTACAAGGTAAGGAAACACTTGTGTGTAAATTAAAGAAAACATTGTACAGTCTGAAGCAAGCACCTAGAGCATGGTACATGAAGATTTCAAGTTACTTCTTGTCTCTTGGTTTTGATAAATGCTATTCAGATACAAATCTCTATGTGCTTAGGAAGGATAACTTGGTCATTTTAATTGCTCTATTTGTTGATGACCTTATTATGACTGGAAATGAGAATGAGGCCATTTTTGATTTCATCTCCAAATTAAAGTTAGAGTATGAAATGACTGACCTTGGTCTTCTACACTACTATCTTGGCATGCAAGTTTATCAACATGAGGATTGTACCTTTTTGAGTCAATCCAAGTATATTGAAGATCTTCTTAAGAGGTTTGATTTGGATGATGGCAATCCTACTTCCATTCCTATTTCTACAGGGGTTAAGTTGGAAGTAAGTACAAAATCTTAGTTGGATGATGCTACATTATATAGGCAGCTCATTGGTAGTCTTCTTTATGTTACCATCACAAGGCCAGATATTGCTTTTGTAGTTGGTATGATGGCTAGGTTCATGCATAAAAAAGCTACCAAGAAGATTCTAAAGTACCTTTCAAGTACTAGAGATTTGGCACTCAAGTATTCTAGGCTTCCTTTTGCTCTTTTTGGCTATGCTGATTCTGATTTTGGAGGGGATATAATAGACAGAAAGTCTACCACAACATATGTTTTTAGTATTGGGTCTATTCTTGGTATTCTAAGAAGAAAGATACAATTGCTCTTTCTACAATGGAAGTGGAGTATAAGGCTATGACAACAGCTGCATAGGAAGATGTTTGGCTTCATATCCTCATGAAGGAAATTGGATTTGAGCAATTTGGTCCTTCACATTTGCTCTTCGATAATCAATCAACTATTGCCTTGGCTAAAAATATTGTAATGCATCAAAGGACAAAGCATGTTTAAATCCAAGCCCACTTTATCAGAGAGAAGATATTGGATGGGACTATTCAGTTGGAGTATTGCCCATCATATTCTAATTCTACTGATTTGTTCACCAAACCTCTTCCCAAGGAGCAATTTTGTAAGATGAGGGACTCACTTGGTTTGGTGAAGTTGTCCTCAAGGGGGAATAAAGTGCAGTTACACTTGTGTGATGACAACTTCATCCTTATGAGGTGTTTTGTGCTATATATATGAGTTGATATTTGGTGGTATAATTGCTTTTTGCATCTCTTTTGAACATGGTACTTTCTTGTTTGCCTTGTGTAACTTTTGTACATGTTACTTTGTAGATGACATTGTGCAATTATGGTATATGATGCAATTTATTTATGTGACTCTTTTACATGGTACTTTCTTGTTGCCTTGTGTAACTTTGTACATGTTTTTATGTGTTTGGCATTATGCAATTGGTTTATCATGGTACTTTCTTGTTAGCATTTATGCTACTTTTGTACATGATATTTTATGGTTGGATTTATGCAACCTGTGTGCACACTTTATTATTTTCATACACATTATGCAACTCTTGTACATGGTACTTTAGAGTTTACATTATCATGGTACTCCTTGTTTGCTTTATGCAACTTTGTACATGATATTTTTTGATCAACTATATAGCACGTGACTATAAGTATGGCTTGGCATATTTTTGTGATGACTTATAGTTCACTATTTGTTAGATCAATTTTGTTATCATATTTGGATATTCATATATTTTGTGGTGAATATATTTATGATGATGTATCTAACTAATATTATGTTGAGCTGCTTGTTAGCTTGCATGTATTTTCATTCGGGGTTTTGTAGGCTTACTGAAAACACCCTTGTGATTTATTCTTGTAATTTGCAATCACTTGTGGTTGATGGATGGCTTTGTAAGCTACTTGTATCTGAAGCTACTCCGTTGGGGGCTTGTAGTGTCATTTTGGCCCATTTTTTATTGGTGCCTTATTGTAGACCATTCTTGGTCATAGAAGCTCATTGTAACTATATTACTCATTTGATTCTCATCCCCGTTTGTATCTTTAGGGGGAGAATGTTTTTTTATTTCACAATTCCTTTCTACAACGTTGCATTAAGGGGGAGTGTTGGAATATGTAATGCAACATTGTGTAAATTATTCTTAGACTAAAATATAAATTCTAAAGAATAATATTTGAATTAGAAAATAATTCTATTTTATGTAAAAATATTCCCATCCAATTAAATAAATAAAATAAGGGTGCTAGGAATATTTAATTTATGGGAAAATTTTATTTTCCCTTTTCTAGAAAATATTAAAAAGTAACCAATCACTTTTTAATATTTGATAGATGCCACTTGTCACACATCTCAAGATAAGATTGTGATAAGATTTGTCACACATCTCAAGATAATATTGTGATAAGATTAGGGTAATTTTAGGGTTGTAGTAGAAAATATTCTCTTTAAATAGGGGTGTTGTCTACTACATCTTGTCATATCATGTTGATGCATATTTTTGCATAACATTCAAACATTCTTGTATTGTTGAATCATTGAGTAATATAGTGAGCTTCAAAGTGGATGTTTCCCTTCTTCATTTGAAGTAGGGTTTTACCACTTAATATTGGTCTTGTGGGTTTTCCTCTTTTGTGTGTGATTAATCTTGTGGAGCATTCTTTGATTTTGGGGAGACTTTGATTGTCTCACATATCTTCATACCACTTGGTCAACCCAAAAATCTCCTAGGCAGTCTATGACCATCTAGGTCACCCCAAAAGGCTCCAAGAGTATCTACATACAACTTGGTCAACCCAAAACACTCCTAGGCGGTCTATGACCATCTAGGTCATCCTAAAATGCTCCAATGGTATCTACATACTGCTTGGTCAACCTAAAATTCCTAAAAGGCATATATATAAGCCCTTTGGTCACCCAAAAACTCCCAATGGCATTCCCTAAGCCCATTGGTCAAACTGTACATACACATATATCAAAATTCAAAAAAAATTATCAAAACATAAAAAAAATATAAAAACATTGCATCACATCACATTGCATACCATTTCATTTTATAATAACTTGCATTAGGCATACTGATCATTGCACTTTGCATTTTAGAGTTTCTAATACATTTTTAGCACTTAGAATGTACATTAGTCATAATTTAACATCTATGTTGTTCAATTCATCATCCATATCATTCCATATTCCATTTCTCATTTCCACCTATATTTACCACTTTTTCATATTTGTGTCCATTCCCTCCACCTAGCAATTTATTCAAGAATATCATTAGGGTTTTTGGTCACTCAACCATCTCTAGTTTTCTTTTCAGATTTTGTAGAGATCTATCCTGATTTTTAGGAGTTAGATTCATGCTTGGATTGTACCTTGTCTACATCAAAATCCCAACACATTTTTACACTAATAAATCCAAGTTTTGCATAAGGAAATATGAAACCTACGAAGCGATCTAGGTTACCTTAAGTGAAAATTTTTATCTTGCTCATCCCTATGTTCGGATGGTTCAAAAATATTGAGAATTAGAAAAAGGACAAGCTCCTCCTTACCCAATTCCCAAAAATAAATAGTGATTTTAACCACTCCAAAAATCCCTTGCTCAAAGAAAACAAAATAAAAAAATAAATAATGACTATCATTACTAAGTATGAGCGAACATCCCTGAAATCAAATAAAAGAAAATAAGGGAGTATTGAACTTGAATCCCTAGAATTATCAACATTTGACAAACCATTAGGTGATCCTCATTACAGGTTTGGTGGAATCAAGCCTTCTTGGCAATGGTGATATCCTTATGGATGATGATATGTCTATCACATTAGATTTTTGTGTGTGTGCATACCAATGTTTGCATGTGGATGAACTAGCTTTTGGTAGCCTATACTACCTAGTGTTTTAATCCAACTATGTACAAACCTAGGATTGTGCTACTCATAGGGTTATCTTCAGTACAAATGGGCTGCATCAATCCTGTTTGGCACTGGGGTAACTTTATGTGTATCACAAAATGAACTCACTTGCACACATAGCGATATTGAGGGTTATCCTAGCAAATTTGTACCTTGTCAAAAAGTCTTGCATGGTTAGTATCTAACTTTTGATCAGTTGACTAGAGTGTTTGAGTCTCATGAAAAACTCAAGGAAATTCTATAACATCCTATTATTCATTCTATTTTATCACATATATGTCAGTTTACATTAGTCACAAATCAATTACATAGTCTCATGACAACATTACACATGACTTGATAAATTCTATACAGTCTATGGTGCTAACATAGTACACCATATAGTATACACATTTCATCATCTAGATAAAATACACCATCCATATAATTATGCATCCATGCATATACATATCATAAAATCAAATCAAATCACAACATATGCATACATTATAAGCATCCATCAATACATCATAAAGCAAATCAATACATTGCATACATCTCATATAGTAATAAGAAAATACATGATGATAAATAGAAAAGCTCATATATATCTATATATATATGGGGTAAAAAGGTACCTAATAATACTCAAACTACCCGTAGGCTACAATAAAGTGAGTTCTTAGACATCACACCCCCAAAGCAGCACAAAAAAACACCAAAAAGGGTCCAAAACCCACCAAAAACAAGTCAAATATGATGCAACTCACTCAGGATCAAGATGGAAACCAAATTCTTCATGGATGCATTGCAAAGTTACTAATTCAATCCTTGAGAAGGCTATTGTGGCTATACTTACCCACGAGAATGAGGTTTTCAACTCCTTTATTCCATGAATCATCAAAAAAAGCATCAAAATCCTTACAAAATGGGCACATTTCCCAATGGGTACAGTTGAAGGAACCCCAATAAAGTCATATTAGTCAAGCGACTCATTTTTTTTTTATTATTGGTCATTCCCTCATTGAATTTTTGCTTGAGGGGGTAGTCATACTTAATGAATTTATAATCACAATCAATAATCACACTCTCAATCATACAAATTGCATTCATCCAATGAATCTTTGACAAAGACAATCACGCCCTTGCTTGGGGCAACAAACAAGCAAATATTCCAACTAAGCACATAATAGGACAAATGAACCTGCCTATTGGTACACCTCAAAAGTTACCAAAATACTTGGTATTCTCTAACACCTAGGGTTATAAGTCCCTCGAGCATACCTGGAAGCTAAAGAGAAACCAAGACCAATTTCTTTACTGAGTCAAAAGTAAGGATTCAAGAATGCATGCTCTTTCCATGATTAGGGCATCTAAATTTGGTTAGGTTATTGAATAACCCTAATCATTCAATATTTTAGTCATCTATTTTTGCTCAGTGTTGTGTTGCACACAACACATCTCAAAAAGGGGCATTTGTAGACACTAAAATCATGTAAATTCGATTAGACTACCAAGACAAGTTCTAATTGACATCATATGGCCCCCTTGTGCAACCTTCAAAAAATTAATAGTGTTCCTAACCTCTCTCGAAAGGATCTACCCCACTTATGGGAGCTTTTGGGCCACATAGGCATGATTTTACCACCTTGGGATAGTCATAGTTTGTGGTCGTCCCACCCAGGGATGGTGGCAAAGTGGTTGTCCTTAGGTGGGATGGCCACAAGGTTTGACTCCCAAAAAGTCAAATTTGGACAAATGGCACCCATAAACTACCATTTATCCTTCCTATTATAGCATGCACAACCTAAGGTCATAGAATACTTATGACATGCTACAAAATGAAGGCCAAAATGGGATATTCTCTTCTCCCTCCAATGCATGCTCAATTTTGACAAGAGGTACCTCTTGCCCTGCATGCCTTGCATGCCCATTTTCCCAAAGGCCTCCTTTGGCTATAAAGTGGATCCATTTTCCACATAAAATATAGAGAGGAGTTTTGAGATATAGCAATGAAGTGCTGCCAAGATTTCCCCTCACATTTTTGTGCCTTTTTCCCTCATAATATCTACCTAGCGAAGGAGGTTTGTGAGTGATCTAGGAGGTGCAATTTTCCTAAAAAACCAAACCATTTGAGTTAATTTCACCTCCAAAATTTATGACAACACTAGTAGGGAGGTTTTTGACCAATTCACACAGGAATTGGTGATAAATTAGGAGCAAAATTGGTGGTCATCCCACTCTAGGATGATCCCCAATTTGTGACAGTCACCACCATCATACCCAGGGATGGTGGTAGATATGTAAATGATATATTTACTGTTCTTTTTTAGGCATATTATAGGGTAGCATATGAACCTCTTGTACAAATTTCATGTAATTTGGAGTCATATTAAGTGAGATATTCCATTTTTAGTTTTTTTGTAGGCTTGCAGAGTCCATTGGAAGGTGCATAGGGATATGTGCCTAATTTTGTAAATATAACCACATGGGTCCTCTTAAAATCTCATTGTATGCAATATTTCCAATTTTCATGCATTTTGTATATGTTTAGGCCCAGAAATTATTTGTTTTGGATTTTGTAGGTTTGAGAAGTGCACTATGGAAACGCCACATCATCGAATGCAATTTCTATTTTGTTTTTGGTGAAATCATCCCAAAACCATATATTTTACATACTTATGATATTTCAAGTCATTTGGAGTTTTTTTATATAGGTGTATTACATATTCATGCTTTCTAGCCTTTTAGGGCCTATGGGGTTTACATGTTTTCAATATACACACTTGCTATCTAAAAATTATGGTTTCTTTATGTGTAGGTGTAGGTATTACAGTGCATAAGGAAGGAATACAATATCAAAATATCAAAGAACAAAGTGGCAGTATCATAGGTTTGCCCACCTCAATTGTGGGTACGAGGAAGAACATTGGAAGTGCACACGAGCTTCTTTGAAAGGACTTGATCCTTTGGGCACCCCATTTTGTAACAATTGTATCAATATAGAGCCCTAAAGGGGAAATTTATGTAACCGTGGTTTTGATAAATTGAAATAATATAATAAAGCTTCATTTCACTTCATTTTGTGCATTTTGGTTGTCTTTCCATGCTTACTTGAATGCTTCCATTTTGATGCTCATCACTCATTAGCGATAGATGCATATTGTTTAGCTACATTAGGTGCACTATTTTTCCCCTAATTCACTCCTTAGTCATTGCTAATGTAGATGTTTGTGAATAAATAGATTTCATACTCGATCCCTGCTTAGATCACCTTTGGGCCCTCATAAGATGCCTCGTTGATGCCTTGTAGTGGGAGCATCTTGGACCTGTGTGCAGTGATTATCGAGTTTGAAAATAAGGAGGGAAATCAGATCCCCTTAATGCCCATGAATGGCATGTTTATCTTGCAATGCGACAAACTAGGTAACTTCCAACCAACACAAGGGAGGACAGAATGAGGACAAATCCACTTAGGGTTGACTAAGGTCTTGCTAATGATATAGAAGTAGATGTGCATGAGAAGATCGTATCATGGATGTTGAATAAGACAAAAAAATTTGCATATTTGTGATTATAGAAAGAGGCATCCATCTATGCGAACATCCTTGACTATCACAATATAGTCAGGTTGCTCGCCTGTATCAAGGGGGAGATGGCACTCGGTGGGGAAGAAATGCCAAAGCTTGTGCAATGAGCCTCTTGGATCTGGAATGCTATCAAGGTAGGAGACCTCCATACAAATAAGCTTTTTACTAGGAGATCTCTAATATGTACATGGAGGCAATGCACTCAGTTCATGTGCTCACCATTTCTATATCCAGATTGGTGTGCTATGACTTGTCTATAATATCTACGTTGCGACGTCGTAGAGGAAGAGTATGGATCATAAGGTTGTAAAGGCGGTGGCTCCATATTAGCTATTGGTGAATCATATAATAGCATACATCAAAATTATTATGAACTAGAGGATGAATTTGATGCCTTCACAACCAAAAAAGTGATGGACCTAATGAGGACCATTGGCTACATAAATATTTCCAACTATGAGGTATAGACCATCTACTACAAGTGGAGATGCGAGGGCATTCGGCCTTAGATGTGAAGGTCACATTTAGATAAGATCGTGGCATAGTTTTCTTCTTACACATAACCCATAATGCACATAGCAAATGGCCGACAATGTCTACTTGGTCCACATGGCCTGATTTACATTTTAATGCAATTTTTTAATATCCTCCACTCCATGCATTTTCTTTTAAATGTATTTCTCCCACATGGAAAGTGGCAAGTCTACTATTGCCTTTAAAAATTATTTTGTATTAAATTTTATGAAACAAATGAGGTGGGCCATGCATGAATGTCCCACAAACATGGTGGGAAGGGTAAATAAAAAATTACCCATGAAAAATGATTTTTTTAAATCATTACTATTCCAATGAGCACACTACTCAGAATATTCCCATACTCCCTGTAGCACCCTAAAATTGGCACAGTAAAATTGGAATAATTACATTCACCTTAGTAAATAAATTTAAATTCAAATTTAACCTCCCAAACCGCCCGTTAACCGTCGAGAAACCCGTTTCCTCTTTTTTCGTGCCATTTTTAGCAGTTGTTTTGACCGTTTGACGATATCGTCTCCGATCAGACGATATCGCCCCAGATTTGACGATTTCGTCTGGACTAGAACGTCCAGACGATTTTGTCGCAAAACTAAATTTGCATAGTTGGAATCCGTTCCAACGGGTCTCCAATCCGGGCAGAAGCGTGTCTGCGCCGTTGGGACCCTTCCCCCGTTGGAGATCTCCCAAATTGGGATGATCTCCAACCTCCCAACAACTATCCTATGCCTATTTAACTCTAAAACTTTTCCTTCCCCAACCCCTGGCTGAATTTTTATGTAAATCAACTCCCTATGCGCTAAAACACTTCAAATTTGCTCTTGCACTAGTCCTATATTAATTTTATTGTAGGTACACCACTGGTTTTCAGCCGGAGCCAGCACCTATCGCAGCCGACGAACCTGTCAAGATCGGAGGCGATCTCGTCAAATTCGGGACGATCTCGTATTGATGCGAGACGATTTCGACTGTAGCACACATCGAGGCAATCAGTGCCTGGAGTTTGCTCTTCTTTCTCTTTTATCTGTCATTTTATGCTATAAATTAGATTGTCTATTCAGTTTTTATACTATATTGCATCTGGAGTTCACCCATTTTGTCTAGTTTGCATATTAAGATCATATTCTGCTATCTAAACACAGTGATTTGCATTTACTTTTGTTCTTGTATATTGTTCAATACTCATATTACTTTTTCATATAGTTTGCCCCTGTTTACAAAATAGAATTTCTTGTATTTCGCATCTGTTTGCTGTTTTGCAGGTCTCTGATGAATTCGTCTGACGAATTCGTCAGATTGCAGACGATCCTGTCAGTTTAGACGATTTTATCAAATTGAAGGCGATTCTGTTGAATTGCAGACGATCCAGACTGCTACAAGTAATCAGAAACTTCATCAGACTTTCGGATCAGGTAATCTTCATTGGCCTCCTACAAATTCTCTGTTTCTGCTTTCTTTTCTGTTTTTTGTATTCATTTAAATTGCATTTTCATGTAGTTTAAGTTAGAATCATTCGGCCAAACCTAGGATGAATGTTTAAAAATAAAACGAACTCATCAAAACTCATTCCCAAAACCTAGGCGTGGAAACTGCCGCCAAATGTTTCCTGGTGAACCCACCATCCGTCGAAAAATCACCAAAATGCACCTCCCTTGAGAGGCGGGACCTTCGTGAAGTCCTCTCGTCCGAGGTACCGCACCATCCTTTTCCCATCCTCCTTCCGGGCGCGGATCCAATAGCCTGAAGGTAGGGATGCGAAAAATTTGGAGCGATACATTTTGGTGAACCCGACGTGAATGCATCATAACCTTTTGAAAACAAAAACAAAAAAAATATATATGTGTGCAAAAAAAAAAATATAACAAAATCATCATTTCAAGTTTGTATGTTTTTAGATTCAATTCTAAATAGTAGATGCTAAATATTACTTTTAGAAGTACTAAAGAAACCATGAGTTTTTACTCAAATCAATATGAGCCCATTAGTAATGTTGGAAGAATTCATCCAAATACATTTGTTGATTATGACCAACCTCATCCCTATTCAACACCACCTCTATCACACTCTTCTTATTTTTCATCCATAACCCAACAAAACAATCCCTTTGCCAATCCTCTTCATAATGATATTATCTATTCTCCCATATATCCATATTATGTCTATCAACCCACATATAATCCTCCACCACCTTTTCAATACTCTTCTTTCAATACAACACATCCATTTCAACAAGAAAATACTTATTCTTCCAATTCTACCATTCACTCACCTCCTACATCGCAATCTTCCTATCATAATTCTACCCAAAATGAAGAAAGTAGAGGTGAGAAACCATTAGGTCCTTTTATGACGAAATTCCTAAGGCATTTATCAAAAACCTCTCAAAAACCTTCATCACGTAAATTTACTAGGCTTAATCAACCAATGGATATAATTCTCAAGTATTTACTTGACACAAATATTATTGAACTTCCTTCCATAAGACAACCTGATACCACATCAGATTGGTTTAAACCTGAGCTACATTGTGAATATCATAGAGTAGATGGACATATGACACAAAATTGTAAAGATTTAAGATGTGCAATTCAAGATTTGATTGATAAGGATCTTTTTAATATAAAGGAATTACAATCTACAACTGATTATAAATCTCCAGTAAACTATCAAACTCCTACACAACAAATACCAATAATCAATCAAGACATGGGGATCTCCCAAGAACCCCTACTCAATTATCAACAACAGGAAACCAATCAAATATTTCATGTTAATGTGTCCCATCATGATGATATTATTAATATTGTAACAAAAACTACAAATAAGCAACCTCAAATTCAATCAACCCAATCGATATTCAAGATATGGATTCCTCATTTGACCAGACCTTCAAAACTATCTTTGAATCTATATAATGATCCAAAATGGAATGTAAGCATAGAAAGATCATATTTAGAATCAAAATCTCAATTTGAAATCCACTTTGATAACCAAAAACAAGTGATTAATCCTCAAGCAAAGATATCCCTTTTAGAAGTATTACAAATTTATCACAAGGAAATTTTGTTCAAAATACCTAGCCAACAATTTGTTCCTCATCATATCTTCTCTAAGAACATAATTAATGGTGTAAACCCTCTTGAGGTTAACCATATTTCATTCTATGATGAGGAGATTCCTTCCTCTACTCCACAAGAAGACTACTATCTTTACATTACAGGATCTAGTAAAGAAACACTTGTTAAAACTATCATGACGAGATAATGACTCCTCTCTTAATTTATGCACTTATCAATTATTCCAAAAACTCAAAATAAAGGAAGAAGATATTTATAAATCAAATGTTATTATAAAATCTTTTAACAATGAAATTCAAGAAGCTCAAGGTACTATAATTTTTCCCCTCAATATTGGATCCAAGATCCTGGATACTCTGTTTTATGTGGCATATTGCCCTTCACCTTACAACCTATTTCTCCAGAGTCCTTGGATTCATACGATGAGAGTTGTCCCTTCCACTCTTCACCAATGTTTGAAGTTTGAAATTGTAAATAAAATTGTTACCATACATGGTGACCCAACACCATTTGAAGAATATTTAATGGTTGAAACATCAAGTTCTATATATTATTTATTATCACAATTCTCTTCTATCCATCACTTTTTTTATCCATATATGATCATCTTTGTTTACCAAATAACATCCATGCATATCTTTCACATATACTTTCTCTATCTTATCAATATTTGGAATATAGTGATAAGAATGAAGAACTTTCTTATCCTTCTTACATTTTATTTTGTAATATAATCAATTTTACACATATAAAAGCCAAATATTTTTCTACATTATTCTACATTATAACAAAGCTTTTGTTATCACTACCTTTTATTCATCACCTTCTATTCTTACCTTCACCTCAACCAGATTATCCTTCAAAACCTCCTTTGATTTTGAAGCAACCTTAGACATGCTATACTCAAATAACCTTGTATAGTGTATATAGATCATCTTGTATATACCCCCAATTTCAATTCATAAATTAAAATCAAAATACAAAAAAATCAAAATCCTCAAAATCAAAAAAAAAAAAATACAAATGCAACCAAAGAACTTAAAGGTAAATTTGAGCCCAACTGGCTCGGACCATACATCATTACTGCAAAATTTGAATCGGGAGCATATAAATTATCTACCTTAGATGGTAAAGAACTTAAAGAACCCATGAATATTTTACATCTCAAACGTTATTATGCATAAATTTGGTCATTTCATCCATGTATATATTTGTTCAAAATCATTATCTTGTATTTCTTTCAATTTATTCAAAAACCTCAAAAACATTCATAAAATCTTCAAAAATCTTCAAAAATATTTATTGCATTTCTTTAAAGCACTTGTAAAGTTCCTTTTGCTCCAAAACAAAAATCAACATAAAAATCCAAAAACAGCTATATGCTTGACTCTTTCGAAACCAAAACAATATACAGAATAAAGAGAGAGTCAACATTCTCAAAACTTTCTCAAAATCATTATTTTCTTACAATTATTGCAATTATATGTTTCAACTTATTTTGGATAAAACTAGCATTTATTTGGCATCCCTCACTTGCACACTCACACAATAAATATCTTGATTTTATCTGGCATGATTACTAATCTCTCTTATATCAAAGTTCACAAAATTCAATTAAATAAAGTTTGAGCATAGAGAATTGATCTTGTTATTTACTTAAACCAAGCACATCTTTTCACAATAAAATGATTATATTTGTAATTTCCATGTTTTGCTACATAGTAGAACTGATTTCTTGAGTGAAAAGTTTCCCTTGCTATCCTATCATGCACATGGTCTAGAATCTTTGAGAATTGGCAAAAGGACAAGCTCACCCCTACCTAGAATAAAAATCCCTTGCTCTACAGCTAATCTGAGCAAGTATCCCTAGAAAAAGAAAAAGAAAAGAAAAATTCAAGAAAAAGAGAAAAGAAAAATGTTATGTCAGCAATGTTCCAAGCATTATCAAGCAAAAGAAATACAAAAAGAAAAATAAGCAAAGTTCAAAAGAAAGCAAGAAAAGCAATAAAATCCCTTTCCCTACCCTTTGAAAAGAAAAGAAGGGTGAATGAGCTTGAATCCCTGGAATTCTCAATTATTCGAAAACTGTGAGGTAAGCCCCATAACAGGTGGTTTGTGCCCAACCTGCTTGGCCTTGGGTAACTCCTAGCGTGGCGATATGTCTGTCACATTAGCGACCTTCTTTTGTACAGACCTATGTCTGCTTATGGATTAGCTAGCTCTTGATAATCCGATCTACATAGTAGCCTAGTATGGTTATATGCATCTACATCATGGTTAATGAACACTTATTTGGTTTCTTCAAATCACTTGTATCATAGTATCTTGCTCAAAACTGGTAAATGAACAATGCAATTGCACACACATTTGTATTTGAGAGATTTTGTCTATCATTATGATAAATCAAGATTGGCAATGAATTCACTTATGCACATGGGATTCCTTATAAATCTAACTTTTTGTCTTCAAAATACTTTGAAATATTATTTTTGCAAACTTGTTTGGAATAAACCAAGTACAATTATTTACCACAAAGACAACTATATAATAGAAAAAATCAAAAATTTCAATCAAAACATATCATATATATCTTATCGACTTTCGTAACGATGGTATAGTTTCAAAACCAAAATTGGAATTTTATGCTTAGCGCAAGTCCTCATTATCATATTTTCTGTTCATCAAAAATTAATCATGCAATAAAACTATCCTTTCTTTGATCTTCGCGATGATGGTATAAGTCTATACCTACATATTCTATGCCTAGCGCAAACCATTGTAACAATTTTATTTCCCAATTTATCAAAGATCATACAAAACATATGACTTCATTTTTTTTACAAATTATGCTTTTCAAAAGCAAACACATTTTTATTATTTCATATCATTATGTCAACCTTTGCATTTTGCAATGATGGTATAATTCTTAAGGAATTATTCAACAAATTTTATCACACTTAGGAATTTATGCCTAGCAAAAATCATTTCACAATATTTCATGCATAATATTTTCATGGAAATCTGAAAACAAACCATCATCATCATCATCATTTGCATCATCACAACAAAGTCTTAAGACAGTCTCTTAAGCACTCTTTTCTTTTAACAATATTTCTATCCTGGGACTAGCTTGACGACCGAGTGAGCAGCGACTCCATGAAATGGTCTATAATAGCGACAATGTCCTTTGAAATTATTGTTAGAAATCTCTTTTTATTTTTATCACATTTCATTACAACCAATCAATTTGTTACATCAGATTATTTCATTTAAAATATTTATAGCATGACATCCAAGTTATAATATTTTCCAAAACGACATAATTACATGAATCATCAATAAAATCATTACATCAATCAAATCAATCAATCAATCAAACATAAAAAGCATCATAAGCATCACATAACACAAGTCATATGATCAAAAACATATCATATATCAAACATAATTTCATTCAAAAATAATTCAAATTAATTTTGCTTTTCCGCGTTTTTACCTCAAACGTTCGATTTGGGTAAAAACACGGAGGGGGCACCATAGTAAGTCTGTCGTACGATTCGACCAAGAATCGTCGCCTAAAAATGGGAATAATTTTTTGCTTTCTCGTAGATCGAGAAGAACTCATCTTTAACGCATTTTCTTCGAAAAATTCGCTAAAGAGGGGGCAAAATGTAGCACCCTAAAATTGGCGCAGTCAAATTGGAATAATTACATTCACCTTAGTAAATAAATTTAAATTCAAATTTAACCTCCCAAACCGCCCGTTAACCGTCGAGAAACCCGTTTCCTCTTTTTCCGTGCCATTTTTAGCGATTGTTTTGACCGTTTGACGATATCGTCTCCGATCAGACGATATCGCCCCAGATTTGACGATTTCGTCTGGACTAGAACGTCCAGACGATTTTGTCGCAAAACTGAATTTGCATAGTTGGAATCCGTTCCAACGGGTCTCCAATCCGGGCAGAAGCGTGTCTGCGCCGTTGGGACCCTTCCCCCGTTGGAGATCTCCCAAATTGGGATGATCTCCAACCTCCCAACAACTATCCTATGCCTATTTAACTCTAAAACTTTTCCTTCCCCAACCCCTGGCTGAATTTTTATGTAAATCAACTCCCTATGCGCTAAAACACTTCAAATTTGCTCTTGCACTAGTCCTATATTAATTTTATTGCAGGTACACCATTGGTTTTCAGCCGGAGCCAGCACCTATCGCAGTCGACGAACCTGTCAAGATCGGAGGCGATCTCGTCAAATTCGGGACGATCTCGTTCTGATGCGAGACGATTTTGACTGCAAGCACACATCGAGGCAATCAGTGCTCGGAGTTTGCTCTTCTTTCTCTTTTCTCTGTCATTTTATGCTATAAATTAGATTGTCTATTCAGTTTTTATACTATATTGCATCCGGAGTTCACCCATTTTGTCTAGTTTGCATATTAAGATCATATTATGCTATCTAAACACAGTGATTTGCATTTACTTTTGTTCTTGTATATTGTTCAATACTCATATTACTTTTTCATATAGTTTGCCCCTGTTTACAAAATAGAATTTCTTGTATTTCGCATCTGTTTGTTGTTTTGCAGGTCTCTGATGAATTCGTCTGACGAATTCGTCAGATTGCAGACGATCCTGTCAGTTTAGACGATTTTATCAAATTGAAGGCGATTCTGTTGAATTGCAGACGATCCAGACTGCTACAAGTAATCAGAAACTTCATCAGACTTTCGGATCAGGTAATCTTCATTGGCCTCCTACAAATTCTCTGTTTCTGCTTTCTTTTCTGTTTGCTGTATTCATTTAAATTGCATTTTCATGTAGTTTAAGTTAGAATCATTCGGCCAAACCTAGGATGAATGTTTAAAAATAAAACGAACTCATCTAAAACTCATTCCCAAAACCTAGGCGTGGAAACTGCCGCCAAATGTTTCCTGGTGAACCCACCATCCGTCGAAAAATCACCAAAATGCACCTCCCTTGAGAGGCGGGACCTTCGTGAAGTCCTCTCGTCCGAGGTACCGCACCATCCTTTTCCCATCCTCCCTCGGGTGTGGATCCAATAGCCTGAAGGTAGGGATGCGAAAAATTTGGAGCGATACACTCCCTTTTGGGATTCTAATGGCTCAATTTTTCTCAATATTGTTGTATGGAGTGCATTTTCGATAGAGTTCAACACTTCTCAACATTATAAGTGTGCCTCATAAACACACTTAATGGCTCAAATAGTCTTGTAAAGGTGCAATTTCGACATAGAACAACACCTGCATACATGAGACGAGTTTCACCCTAAGGAGGGAATAAATAAAACAACAAAGTGAACCTTGTATGTAGTGATCTACTCTATCACACCTATTAGATGTAGTGGTTGGTTACCCATGCACTCTGGTGGGATTAGGTGGTCACCATAAGGACACTCATAGTTATTAAAGCAAAGTGAGGGATGTCCCACTTTTGATTAAGTACTCAAAAAATACTTATTTTTCTTAGACCTAAAGGATGACCAAGAGGCAAATGCCCTAAAGGCATATCTAGAGGCAAATTGATCGAGAGATAAACCCAGAGGCAGACCCAGAGGCAAAATGATCTAGAGATAGACCCAGAGGTAGACATAGAGGTATTTACCTAAGCAATAACAACCAAAGCCAAGAGCCAAAGCAACAAAAGAGCAAGAGCCTAAGACATTGTCCCAAATAATGGAATAAGGGATTATGTTAGCATAAATATCCCACTATTTGGGTTATTATCAATAACCCTAAGTATAGGCAAAGCATTACTTTGTTGTAACACTCTTCCTATTCTTCAAGGATTATTATTTTAGCTATTCTTAGCCAATAATTTTGTATATTATACCATCATGTGTAATGTAGTTATCTATCTGTTATACCATCAACATGATCATGGTATATACACTTGGTAAAAACCCTTTTATTTGTTAGGGCAAAGATAGAATCAATCAAATGCATCTTCCACCAACCCCTTTTCACCATTGGGGTAAAAATGGTATCACATTTTACATCGTTCATATCGTCCACAACTATATCGTTCTTTTACACAACCAATTACACTTATTTTTTAATTGGCTCATGAGATTCATCCGTAAAATCATTCACCAATTGAGGGGGTAAGCTACGCAATCAAAATTCTTTTATATCAAAACTCATATCTTTATGTTAGCAAAGCTACTTCTACATCAAGCTAAAACATATGTCTCATACTTTTAAACCGCATTGTGTTTCAAGCAACGCGATACAAAAATGGGTATCTAAAGACACCAAAATCTAGCCACTTGTCATTCATCCAGGTATTTCTACCATTTTTACCCATTATTTACATATATTTATGTATATTTGTTTAATATATATTTAAATATTAATATTTTATATTATATTTTATATATATTTAATAAATATGTATATATATGTGTGAATTAATCTTAGCCATCCATCTTGGTCTAATTCTAACCATTCATCCACCTTAATCCATGCCACTTGCCCAAATTTAATCTCCATCCTCCGTCACATTTTAATATTGATCACACAAGTTCTGTCATTGAAAACCTAACGTACCCTAGAGAAGATTATAAATAGGAGTCATTTTGATGGATCAACGCCTAGAATCCTAAGTTTTTTTATTATAATAAGCAATTTGTGCCCTAAGTTTTTGAAGTCCTTGAATTCCTTTCATCCATCATTGCCCTTGCCCTTGCATCCATCATTGCATCCATCATCGTAGCCCTCACCTAAAGTAGATCTACTTCTGCAGACCTTGCTTCAACCCTCGAACACCCCTCTGCTACTCTCTAGCACCCATCCACTACCGCCAAATTCTTACTTGCTATTCTTGAGCACTACTAAGTGCTTTTTCTGTCCTCAAGCTCCCACGGGTGTTCTCTACTACCACCGAGCACCCACGGGTATTTTAAACCAGAGTTTTGTAGCCCTACTAACCCTTGGGTATTGCTAGGGCATCCACACACCATTTTCCTGCAATGACGAATACAAATTAGAAAATATCAAGTTCATAAGGTAAATATTTTATTGTTATACTAATTTCATTATTTCCATATTTGTATGTAGTTTATTATTTGGAATTTAGGGTTTTTATTAATTTTTAAGGGTCTCACACAGTGGAGTACTCATAGTTACTACTAAACCTATTTTGTCATTCTATGTGTTCAGGTCTAGAGATATACAAGTATTGAGAAGTTATTTAAGTTGGAGTGGTCTGATCAAAGGATATTTGAAGCCCACTCAATTTTTTTAGTATCGATCAAGCATGAAGACACCACCCTAATTTGTTGGTCAGGGTTTCAAAGAACCCTAGCATATTGAGATTAATGTATTGAGCAATAAATTTTTAATAACCCCAATCTAGGGCATATTTTGTTGTAACATCAGAAATCCACCTGACCATAAAAATAAAATTTATTTATGTGCAATCACATGTGTTTATTTTGCTTTAATTTTTTATTTGTTTAAGTTTAGTTATTTGGTGTTGTTCGATTTGCATCTACAATGACCTTCACACTTAACCTTTTTTTCATCTTGAGCATCTATCGAGTGACGAGTTTTTGGTACCTATTTGCAACAAGTGAAGGTACAAAATCTTCAACAAACTCCATACTTGGCCCTTTTTCCTTCCTTGAGCATCTACTAGGCAATGATTTTTTTGGTAATGTTGGTCTAAAATCTACCTATGGTGAAATATGTGCCCAATACTTCGCCAACATTGAATGATCGAGCAAGCCATAAGGCTTAACCAGGTCAATATCTAGAGAAGGCTGGCTCTTGTAAAGTTCTAACTAACTAGAATCTATGATGGGGTAATAAAAGGGTGCAAAAAGAAATAAATGTAGCTAAAGCTATATTTTAAGATGGTACAAAGTAGGCAACAACAAGAAATAGACAGATCATAAAATAAAAAACCATCAAAATATCCTAATAGACCAACCATTTTTTATCATATGCATAGTAATATTAATCAATATTTAGTTCAATAGATTAGAAATTCTAAAACTAGAGAAAAAATATGCACAACAATCCAGAAAGTAGAAGTAATGTCACAAATATTCACCTAGCTAAATAAAAAACATTCATCCACACATACATACTTATTCTTCAAGATGTTGAAAAAGAGGTTAAACATAGATCTCAATTGTATTGTATTATTCAAAAGTCTTAGTATATGCAACTTGTAAATACCTAATATTTGAACGTTTCACAAGAGGTCATTGCTCTTATTTATAATCATCCTATGGTTCAATAGTCAAAATGCCAAAAATAGCTTTTATTTCAAAATTCATTACAACAAAACTATAGCTCCCATTGATCCAAAATGGAACTATATATTAAATACTTCATGCATGTGAGGAAGTAGTAGGGATGAGCTTGAAATCTGATTCATTCTCCATTCTTGAAAACACCTACCATCATTGATCTTGTAATATCCATGTAAAATTGAAACCTTCACAAAATATTCTATCCCTTAAAACATATGGTGGCTGTGACACAGACACCTGTCATGATATTGCATCCTCTTCTACATCCTTGGGCCTTCCAAGCATTTATGAACACAACATAGGAACATGTCACAATTTTGCACTCTTTCCTTGCCTTTGAATCCTTTTAAATTTTTGCAACCACGATGTGGGAACATGTCATGATGTTGCATCATTATTTCACCTTACATGCTTCTGAAGCTTTAGCATTCATGACATATGAACATATCACAATGTCATGATACTTTTCAATTATATATCTTCTCAAGTGTTTGTAACCATGACATAATGCCTTATCGTGATGTTGTGATAATTCTTGGACCCTTACAATCGTGACATAATGCCTTATCATGATGTTGCACCTTCCTTTCTATTTTGGCTTGATCTAGCCTTGGCAATTGAAACATGGGAACATGTTGCAATATTGCAAAAAATATTGGCCTTAAGCCTTCTTGAGATTTCACGATTGTGACATGGGTTCACATCGCAACACTGTGATGATCATTTGCTATTTTCTTCCACAAGCATCCATGATCATGACACAACAACAAGTTACGATGTTGTACTCTCCTTTTTTCTTCTAGCATTCCCAATGCTTTACGATTGTAATGCAAAAATATATCATGATTTTGCAATGTCACACCCTTTTGAGGAATTTAGACTCTTCAACTTTGTTCTTCCAGCCTTGCATAAATTCTAATTATCTACCTCTTTCCATTAGAGTGGATCATATCTAGCTACTATTGTACTTGCCTTTGCCATATCTGTTCATAGCCTAATATCTCCTTGTTTGAAAAAAATTGAGTGGGTGAGGAGAACACAAAAAATTACCCACATTCTTGGTGACTCACGAGGAAACCTTACTTGAAATGTTGAGGAACCTAGATTACCTTATACTTGGAACTATGCAAAATTATTTAAATAGGAAAAAAAGACAAGTTGAGAAAAAAAAAGAGTTAATTCAAAGAATAATGAGGTACTCGCTCTTACAAAAATGTACCACTAGGTAAGAAATAAAGGATATACATAGAGTAAAATGGGAATCTCAAAATGATACATGAAAATATAAAAAACAAGGCAAAAGGAGATGGGTAGGCATGACAAAAAGGTGTTGACAGGATATGGATAAGGATAAAATGTAATATAAAATCCACTAGAAACAAATGAGGATACCAAAAAATAAGGGGAATGTGATATCTTTATAGGTGAGCAAAAAGAAGCAACACTATAGTGTTGGAGACAAGGAAAATAAAGGAATAAAACATGAGAATTGGAGTTACACAAATTAAGGAAATCCCCAACAACAACATACCTTCATATATATGATTCATTATGGCTCAAAGTTGTTTCAAGAGCAGACAAATTTCCAGAAGGTAACACTTGTTGAGGGTAATCATCCATCTCTTTTACATCTCCTTATTATTTTGTCACAAATGAACAAAATTTTCCTCAACTACTTATACTCCTCTTTGCAACATTCATTTTGAACCATCAAATCCATATTATATATGGAAAATTTCATCTTTTGATTTCCAATGGGTATTCATTCTTATATAAGACCGAACTGATAATACTTTTTTATATAATGATTGTAAAGTTATACTTATTGGATTTGAAAATACTCGGATTACTTAAACTATTTCTCTCTATGTTAATTGATTCTTTCACTCATGTTTCTCCTACTTTAATATGACATCATACTATGTAATGCATGACACTACTTGTTCGAACATTTAAAATATCTTGCCTTCATCACATTGTATGTCGTGACATATTGTGTGATTCTAAAAGTAGTCTACCTTTATCCATCAGGCTACAAAGTTAGAAAAATTATCATGAAGAGAAATATGAAAGAGGAAAAATGCAAAGGAGTAGCATTATGCTTTGTATTTCTTGGTATCTGCTTTGAACAATTCTTTTGATTTTACTGAAGACCCAATCTCTTGAAGCATGATTAACCCAATATACTTTCCAAATTTCTTCTTACTTATGCGATGTATATACAGGATATTGTAAGGTGTATATGCTCTATTTATTCATCATGACTATGATCAATCACTTAATATACTTGCCATATATGTACACAAAATCATGATGTATGTGCCCACACTCGGGTTCTATTTTTTTGTAAGCTTATTGTGTGAACCTACAATATCTTGACCATATGGTGTTGAATTTGAGCTACTCTTCATGATAAACTTACCATAATATCCAATTGTTACTAATCCCAATAAGATCCCATTATATTTTTGGTTCTTGTTCTAAAAAATTTATATTTTAGATGTGAGTGATAAACCAAACATCTGGTTTTGCTCCATTGCCCTTGTGAACTAACCTTAGCTTTTCAATATATGTGCACAAATATTATTCCTCCTAGGATCCCATTTTATTGGTTATCCACATTTTATAACCTTCAATCATCTCTTCATCATGAGTTGCCATTTTACAAGAAATATAATCATGACCCTTTGTACCCCATTGGTTTTGAAGGCCATCATAGGGTATGAGGTTGGACAACCAAAAATTAGATTCAGGTTGAGCTGATCATGCTTTTGGTGAATTACTAAAACTTATTTTTCTTTTACATATGGGCTCCTTGAAAGGGTTCATATTTTGCTTCTTATATCCCTTAATTCAGAAAAAGTGCAAGCCTTGATTGGGTATTGTGATGACTTATCTAGCCAATTGGATTAGTATTTGATCCTGATTCTGGGTTATGTATCCTCCTAGCTATGTTAGAAAACCCTATGTTAGGACCCTCCTAACATACCCTAATAATTATATTATTTATTAATTATATTTTAGGGTCACAACCCTTCACTCTTACAACTATTAGACTAGGTATTTAAATGCAATCCAAATATGATAATAAGGCATCATCAAAAAAATATATAAATTAAGTCTATTGTGGGTTTTTCTACCTTACAATCAAAAAGTGATTCGATATAAAAATGATTCCTCCTTCTGCACTATTTAGTTTCATACCATCTGGATCAGAGCTAGATCAAGGAGCAAATTCACCATTAAAATTTTTTCCCACTGCACATTTCAGCCAGTCCACATTCATGAGGATGCAAACATCATTCACGCTTCACAGATCCATTTCATAATCCTCATAGAAAATTAAACCTTCTCCTAAGGTACGAATTAAGTTGTCTTACACCCAAATTGCTCGACCTTTCACGTGGTGAGCGATGGCTATTTTAAAAAAGCTAAAATCTTCAACGCAACATCAAGGTTTTCGACGTCCGAAATGCAAAGGAAATTTTTTTTTTTTTTTTTAAGGACTAAAGTCCCACATTCATGATGCTACATCTTTGTAGCACTTTATAAACACCAAAAGTCACAAGGAAGAACGTGACTTCGGTCATGCCTCCGCCTCGGTTGCCTACTGTCACCCTACCAATCTGCCTTCCCACCTATCGCCTTGTCAGTCAGCCTTCCGCCCGCCGCCCTATCGACCGTCGTGCACTCTCGACCCTGACGCCTCTACAAGCTACCTGTTAAATAATAGAGAGCACCAAATTAAAAAATTTGATAGGGAATTGCCCACCAAATTTTTTATTTTTTTTTGCTCACCTATACCAAGTCATATTGATCATTACCCACACCAACCACAATGGTTGAAGGACAACGATCACTGGATTCCATTCATGAGAAACATGAAAGGCTTGCGAAAGAATTTCAACAGGAAAGAGAGGATAATACCTGTAACACAAGAGAACTCTTTGAGAAAATATTTGCAATGGATGTTAAACTTGATGCCATCAGTCAAAATCAGGCAACACCACATGCAAATTCAACCAACAACGGGTCATCAAATCGAGCAATGTTAGGAGGTCCACAAACTTCCATTCTACCATGGATGACCAAATTAGACTTCCCAAAATTTGAAGGAGGAGACCCTACAAACTGGATCTATTGAGCAGAGCAATATTTCTCACTAAATCAAATTCTAGAAATGCAAAAAGTGCATATCACCTCCTTCCACTTGGAAAACGACGCCATCCAATGGTACCAATGGTTCGAGAAAACTAACGACACTCCGATGTGGTCAACATTTACACATAATATATTAGTGTGATTCAGCCCTAGCAAGTTTCAAAGCTTTACAGGGGCCCTCACTAAATTATGCCAAACCACTTCAATAAGCGAATACCAAGCAGAATTTGAAAGGCTAGCTAATCGAACATTCAAATTAGACACTACCTTCTTTCAAGAATGTTTTGTCAATGGATTAAAAGAAGAAATTTGAATAGAGGTGCAAATGTATAACCCTACAAACATGTTAGAGACCATCGGCTTGGCGAAATTAGTGGAGGACAAAATCAAGGCACTGAATCGATTCACAAAACCAACTTGGGAAAAACCATCAAACACTTATACCAACCCCAAACCAATGCAAAATGGACGAACCCAAAACTCCTACACAACCCCCAAAATTAACCCCGCTCTACCAATTAAGCGTCTGAGTTTCGAGGAAATGAAGGAAAGACAAGCTAAGGGTCTTTGCTACCATTGCGATGAGAAATTTGATAGAAATCATAAATGTGCCTCATGGAAATTATATATTCTAGATGCCATAGAGGAAGGGAATTCTACTAAAGAGGAACCTGAACTCGAAGTAGAGGTATTATCCAACACACTTGAAAGTGACGAAGAAAATGCACCAAAGGTTTCCTTCAATGCCCTTGCCAGATTTTTTGCCCCTCAAACAATGCGAGTTAAAGGGTATTTTAAGAAACAAAAACTTACCGTGCTCCTAGATTCTGGTAGCACACACAATTTTATCAATCCAAAGGTGGCTAAACAAGCAAATTTTTTTATATACCCTTGCAATAACTTCGAAGTGATGATTGGAAATGGTAGAAAAATTGCATGCAAAGGAAAATGCAAAAATATAAAACTAACTATGGGGGTTTATAACATGAAAGGTGACATGTACGTCCTACCCCTAGGTGGGTGCGACATTGTACTAGGTGTACAATGGTTATGAACCTTGGGTGTAGTCCAATGGGAATTTAATGAACTATGGATGAAATTCACGACAAATAACCAAACCTATATTATCCAAGGCCTAAAATTAGGACCTTCCCAAATCATCATCTCGCATAGAATGGAGAAAATTATCTGAAAAGAAAACAAAGGAATGGTTGCCCAATTATTTTCAATTCAACCTAGTCACAAAGAAGACGAGACACCATAGTTACAAAAGATTTTAGACCACCATAAGGTGGTATTCAATGAACCAAAAGGACTACCTCCAATAGACTGAAATAGAGAAATTAGTACAAGAGCTTCTTAATGCAGGAGTCATTAGACCTAGCAAAAGCCCTTACTCCTTTCCAATTATCTTAGTTAGAAAAAAGGATGGCTCATGGCGTTTATGTGTCAATTTTTGAGTGCTTAAGAAAATGACCATCAAAGATAAATTTCCTATTCCGATCATAGATGAGCTATTAGATGAAATCCATGGGGTAGCTTATTTTTCCAAGTTAGACTTATGGTCAGGCTACCACCAAATACGAGTCAATGAAAAGGATATTCCTAAGACAACCTTTTGCACTCACGAAGGGCACTACAAATTCTTGGTGATGCCATTTGGCCTGACCAATGCTCCTTCTACCTTTCAAAGTCTAATGAATAAGGTATTTCACCCTTTTCTTCATAAATTTATATTAGTTTTCTTTGATGACATTTTGATTTATAGCAAAACATGGGAAGAACATTTGGACCATGTTAGACAAGCATTCCAAATCTTGAAGGAAAATCAACTTTATGCAAAAATATCAAAGTGTTCCTTTGGAAAACAAGAAATTGAATACGTAGGGCATATTGTCTCAAAGGAAGGAGTTATGGTAGATCCTTCCAAAATCCAAGAGGTGAAAAATTGGCCTATTCCAAAAACCTTAAAAGCTCTACGTGGGTTTCTTGGACTAACGAGATATTATAGAAAATTTGTCCAAAATTATGGTAAAATCGTTGCTCCTCTAACAACATTACTTAATAAAAATGCTTTCAAATGGTCGTCTAAAGCGGATGAGGCCTTTATCACCTTGAAAATTGTAATGTGTACCACCCATGTTCTAGCCATGCCCAAATTTTCTAAACCGTTCGTCATTGAAAGTGACGCTTCAAGAATAAGAATGGGAGCCGTACTCATCCAGGATGATAGGCCTCTAGCTTTTATAAGCAAAGCATTTTCTCCTAAGAATTTAGCTCACTCTACGTATGAAAAAGAGATGTTTGTGATTGTCCATGCTATTCAACATTTGAGGCCTTACCTTATTGGCAAACATTTCATTATACACACTGACCATCATAGCTTGAAGTATTTTTTGGAACAAAGGACTAATACCCCGAAACAAAAAAAATGGGTTACTAAACTTCTTGGCTATGATTATGAAATTACATATAAAAAGGGAAAGGACAACATGGCAGTCGATGCACTTTTTAGAAAATTTGAAGATATGCCTCAAGTCCATGCTCTTTCCTCCCTTATTCCTAAATGGGTAGATGAGGTGCATGAAGAATGGATAAATGATCCTATTATCCATGCCTTAATTCAACAACTTCAACATAATCTTAGTAGCAAACCTCCATACACTTGGAAGGACAATATATTAAGATATAAAGGGAGGTGGTCCTCACCTCCAATTCAACTTATCATGAAAAAATTATTCATGAGTTACATACCTCACCCACTACAGGCCACTCAGGGTTCTTAAAAACCTATAAAAGAGCCACTACCTCCTTCTATTGGGTAGGAATGAAAAATTACATCAAAAACTTTGTAAAAGAATGTGATGTTTGCCAAAGACAAAATGGGGAGACCCTCACTATTCTAGGATTACTTCAACCTATTCCTATACCCACCAAAACATGGGTAGATATTTCTATGGACTTTATTGAAGGATTACCAAAATTAGGAGGAAAAACAACCATTTTCGTAGTCGTTGATCGTTTATCTAAATATACCCATTTTTGTTTTGTGGCTCATCCTTATACCGCTAGTACTATAGCCCACCTCTTCCTAGATAACATCTTTAAATTACATGGTATGCCCTCTACAATTGTTAGTGACCACGACCCAACTTTCACTAGCACCTTTTGGAAGGAATTGTTCAAATTACAAGGCACTTAACTTCGTATGAGCTCCGCTTACCATCCTCAAATCGATGGCCAAACAAAAGTTGTAAATAAATGCTTGGAAACATACCTTCGATGTTTTATTTCCACTCAACCACTCCATTGGGTAAAGTGGCTTTCACTAGCGGAATGGTGGTATAACACTTCATACCATACGTCCGTCAAAATGACTCCTTATGAAGCACTATATGGTCAAACACCACCATCCCTCACTTCCTATATTCCAAGGACTACAAAAGTCCATGTGGTGGAAACGGAACTTGATAATAGAGATGACATACTACAGATCCTAAAATAGAACCTACACACCACTCAACATCACATGAAGCAGCAAGCCGATCAACATAGAAGCGAACGTAGTTTCCATGAGAGTGATATGGTTTTCTTATGTCTCCAACCTTACCGTCAATCCTCTCTTAAACAAAAAGGTTCTCAGAAGTTAGCACCCAAATTTTACGGGCCGTATAAAGTTCTCCAATGTATTGGGACCATTGCTTACAAACTAGAGCTTCCTCCCTCTTCCAAACTTCACCCCGTATTTCATGTATCTTGCCTTAAGCTCACAGTTGGAGCCCATATCACGACACAAACCACTCTCCCTAAACTCTCCGATGATGGAGTACTTCTAGTCGAGCCAGAAGCTATCTTGGATCGCCACTCTTGTCACCTTCGTACTCACGATATCACAGAAGTTTTAATCCATTGGAAAGGTCTACCTTTATAAGACGCAACGTGGGAAAATTTTCAAGATATCCAGCAGCAATTTCCAAATTTCTATATTTGAGGACAAAGCTCCTTTAAGGGGGGTGGCATGTTAGGACCATCCTAACATACCCTAATACTTATATTATTTATTAATTATATTTTAGGGTCACAACCCTTCACTCTTACAACTATTAGACTAGGTATTTAAATGCAATCCAAATATGATAATAAGGCATCATCGAAAAAATATATTAATTAAGTCTATTGTGGGTTTTTCTACCTTACAATCAAAAAGTGATTCAATATAAAAATGATTCCTCCTTCTGCACTATTTAGTTTCATACCACCCTAGGACAAGCACATCCTAAACAATGGAGATACATCAACTCTTTCTACATATTAAATTATAGTTGAATACATATGTTTGCATATCAATATTGGCACTTTGTGTAGAGTACCCATCCTTTTCAATTGCTTTTCCCTAAAATACAAAATTCCTAGCTTCTATGTATCTATTATTAGACCTAAACCTTTTGTAAATTTTCTCTGGCACTTGGGTCTTTAGATCCATTACATAGCTATGCAATATACTTTTTCCAAAAAAAAGATAGATAGAAAGGAGGAGGGATTCCTGAGTTGATGGGGAAGTAACCTTGTATAAGTGTACCACTAGTGTCTAGGATATTTCCAATGGAAATATTAATTAAATCCACTTGATCTGATAGTAACAACTCTTCCCTTGATATTGCAGACACTGGGACAAATGTTTTGAGCAAACTGTAAAATTATCTCATTGTTTCCATTCTCTATTCAAATATTATACTAGGAAAATATAGCCTCTTATATGTTTCCAACCTCTTCTAATTTATATCTTGATTCTATGGTTGGGGGTTGCAAACAAGCACTTGATTACTTATCCATAGCTTTATGGTCATGAAGATAGGATATCAACATTCCCACATTCTCTAGACTAAAATACTGCATGACTTGTATTTTTCCTGTGTTCATAGTATGGTATTGCATTACATACCACTATATTATTCATAAATGGTATTCTTATCATCTACTCGAAGTGATCCTCATCATCCTCAAATTGGAATTCATTATGGAATGAAATATTAATTAAAGTTTGACCACTTTCCCATTTTCTATCATTACCCTATAGTTGCTCCTTTTCTAAATTTGTTCCTGGTTTTGTTTTTAGGTGAAAGTAGTGATTTTGATGAATCTAATGTACAATAGACCCATGCTTATTTATATATTGTCTACTATTACCTAATATTTGTATTTCTATATCACTATATTCTTCAGCTAGCCTCTAAATCCTCACCTCCAAATCCTGTTCTATTTGGTGTTTGTGTTCCTAAAAATTGGTGGGAATATCACCTTTTGTGATTTGGAATATGTATGACACAAATTATTTAGGGGGAGATTCATAAGATAAATTATAGAGGGTTGCAGAGACTATGGAGTTTTCTTTGATGGTATTTTTCCTGCTTGGATGAATATAATTTCAGCACGAATGACTTATTTGAAAATTTATGGAAACTTATTTTCTCCAAATTTTTGAATAAGAATGCTTATGTCAAGGTGGTAAGCATGGACATAATATAGATATAATTTAGTATGGGATGGTTGGAATTCATGAGTAATACTTATTCACATTATTTTGAATCAGATATTGAAGTCAACAAAATCTTCATAGGGTGCTCGTTTGATGAATGAGATTTGAGGAAGTAGTAGGAAGGGATCTCCAAAATCATTGAAGAAATCAATGAGAGCTTCTACCAAATATTCCCATGTGCATATACTTTGATCCTCTAATGACCTACACCACAACAATGCTTTCCTTTTAAGGGAGAGAAAAAGCAATTTGAGCATCACATCCTCAAATGTGATATTATGCATAGTAGCCAAGGAAGCCACATCTTGATAATGTTCAAATATGATCTTCTTTGTACCATCAAAGCTTGGTAAATTTTAAAAAGTAGCATTAGGAATATTGTGCAAATATTAGATATTTATGGGGCCTGTATCATTCCATTGGGTATACTATCATTGAGCCATAAGTCCTTGGCATGATGTTCAATCTTGCAACATTCTAGGGCTCTTTCTTCAGGTAGGAGTTGCTAGATGAGCATGATTTATCTACTGGTGAGGTCAATACTGCTCATAGAATTTTGGGTCCTTCAAGATGATAGAAAATAATTATGGTTTTGAAGGCAACTAGTTTTAGAACTAGATTTAGATTCGTATTAGAGTTGCTAGGTATTTGGGAGAAATGCTCAAAATAGGGTATCACCAAACCTGGGTTTATTCTAAATGGTGGGATGTGAGTCCTATCAGGTGTGCCAAAACAAATTGGTCCAAAATATATCTATGGTGAAATGTGTACCTAATAATTGGCCAACATTGAATGACCAAGCAATCCACAAGGCTAAAATGGGTCAATCTCCAGAGAAGGCTAGCTCCTATGAGGTTCTAATTAACTAAAATCTACGATGGGGGAGGAAAATGGTGCAAAAAGAAATAAACATAGTTGAAGCTAGAATTTAAGATGGTGCAGATTAGGCAACAACAAGAAACGTGCAAAGATCATGAAACAAAACAACCATCAAAATCTCCTACTAGACCCACCAGTTTTTTTATCATATGTAGAGTAATCTTAATCAACATTTAGTTTAGTATATTATAAGTTCTAGAACAAGAGAATAAACATGCACAAAAATATAGAAAGTAGAATTAATGTCATGAATATTCACCTAGATAAAGTAGAAACATATCCACACACACATACATATTCTACAAGATGAACCAAAGGCCAAAAAGAGATCTCAATTGTATTGCCTTATTCAAAAGTATTTGTACATTCAACTTGTAAATGCTTGAAAGTTGACCCTTTCACAAAAGGCCATTTATCTTATTTATAATAATCCTATGGTTCAATAGTCAAATTACAAAAAATATATTTTATTTCAAAAGTTGTTACAACAAAAATACAAATATGTTGATCCAAAATGGGACTGTAGATTAAATGCTTCACTCATGTAGGGAAGTAGTGGGGATGAGCTTGAAATTTGGTATATTCTCCATTATTGAAAATACCTATCATTGTTGATCCTGTAACAACCATGAAAAACTAAAACCTTCATAAAATATTCTATCCCTAAAACCTATGGCAACTACAACATAGAGATCTATAGCGATGTTCCACCCCCTTATGCATCCTCAAGCCTTTTGAGCCTTTGTGATCATGATGTGGGAATATATCATGATGTCATTCCCTTTACTTACCTTTGAAGTCTTTTAGAAATTTTCAACCACGATACGGTAACATATCACGATGTCACACCGTTATTTCACCTTACATACTTTTGGACCTTCAATAATCATGACATAGGAACATATCACAATATTGTGATACTTTTCAATTAGCAAGCTTCTATGGTGTTGGAAACTGCAACACAACACCTTGTCATGATGTCATTATTATTCTTGGAATTTTGAGCTTCCCAAAACCTTAAAACCATGACATAGTACCTTGTCATGATGTCACACCTTCCTTTCCACTTTGGCTTGATCTAGCTTTGGCAACCGTAATGTGGGAACCTTTCATGGTAATTCTTGGCCTTAATAATTCTTGAGATTACACAATCATTATGTGGGTACATGTTGTGACATTATGATGATATTTTTCCATTTCTTCCACAAGAATCCATTATCATGACACAATAACAAATTGCAATGTCACACCTTCATTTCTACTTATAACCTTATTAGTGTTTTGTGACTGTGATGTAGCAACATATCGTGATGTTGTGATGTACTCTTTTGAGGAATTAAGACTCTTAAAATGTGTTCTTCCAACATTATACAAATTCTAATTATCTACATCTTGTCATTGGAGTAGAGCATATCTAGTTGTTGTTGTACTTGCCTTTGTCATCTTTATTCATAGCCTAAGATCTCCTTGTTTGAAAAAAATTGGGTGGGTGAGAAGAATGCAAAAAATCACCCATAGGTACCCATCCACATCCAGTGGAGGTACAAAATTTTTGGCAATATTCACACTTTAGCATTTTTTTATCTTCAACATCTATCAGGAGATAAGTTTTTGGCACTTTTCCACATCTAGTGGAGACACAAAATATTTGGTAGTCTTCATACTTAGCCATTTTTTTTATATTTCTAACATCTATCAGGTGATAAGGATTTGGGATCCCTCTAGTCCTCTTGTAGGTACAAATATGTTGATGACCTTCACACTTAGCCAATTTTCCTTCCTTTAGCAGTTTTAGGGTGATGGAATTTTGATACCTTCATGTTGGCATGGAGGATACCACATACCCGACAACCTCCACACTTAGCCAATTTGCTTTTTATTATCTACCAGGAATTTGGTACCCATCTACTTCCCTTGTTGGTATAAGAATTTTTATTGGGTCTAGACTTAGCTGATTTTAGAATCTTAGCTCACCTATCAGGCAACAAGTTTTTTGGTACCCATATGCTATCATCCATAGTACAAAATTTTATACGGGGCTCAATATTTAGAATTTTTTTTTATTTTCAGCATATATTGAGTGATAGGATTTTGGTACTAGCCCACCACCAATAGAGATACAAAACCTTTGATAACCTCCATACTTGATAAAAATGGCTTTATTTTTCATCTTAGCCCAACGATAGGAATTTGGCTCCTACCTATTGATTGCTTGAGTATAGAAAGTTTGACGATTTCCATACTTGACCAAAATTGCTATCTTTTCCATTTTTGCTATCTTTCTTGTAGATTCATGTGGGTGATAAAAATACCCATATTCTTGGTGACTCACAGGGGATTTTCACTTGTGGGAAATGAAAAATCGGATAATATTTTTTATTTTCAATAGGGCATGAAACAAAAAACTAACTAAAGACAATACAATGAATAAAATCATATGCTATATATTTATTGCAAAGGAAGGATATATAGCTGCGAGATGAAAAGGATGCATACAAAATAGCAAAAATATTATGAAAAAGGGAGGTAAAATAGTAACACAAAGATATATTTGAGGATATGGATAGGGATAATATCGCATGAAAAGGACTTTGAGAAAAAAGAGAAAACAAAAAGGTAATGGAGATGCAAACAATGGAGTTTATGGCACAATTTACAAGCGATTACACAGATTGACAAGGAAGAAAAGAGGGAGAGAAGGTGTAAGGGGATACCTAGAGCATGAAGAACCTTCCAAAAATGAATCTCCATGAGCATACTTCACCATAGCTTGTATCAGGTCTAGGCAAGGCACCTTAGGAAACCATCATTTTTCTACTTTATGCTCTTCTTATGCTTTCTCCTCTTTTTTACATAGTTGAGAAAGAACTTTGTCTATTTTTCTCTCATAGCCATGCAAATCATATTTGCATTTAGAACCATTTTTATATTTAAAAACATCTATTTTTATTTTTGGGGTAAGCACAAAATTTATATAACACCAGTATTGTGCACTGACATTACTAGTTGGCATTATTTATCATGATTACACAATCCTGTCCATTGATCATGATCACTTCTCAATATTTCTAAACTTGTGTGAAGTGAATGTTTGAACTTATTATGTTCTATCACCCTAAAGTTAGTGTATGTCATGCCTCAGATAGAGTACTTTATAAAGTAATTTTGTCATCTTGTTGACATCATACTCTATCCCCACCCATTTAACTTATCTTATCCATTAAGTTGTGGAGTCAAAAGGTAAAAGATACAAAATCCAAAAAAATGTAAATCAAATTAAAACTTGTACAAATGTGATATTACTATATATCTTCTTTCTCTGGATATTGAACCGACTCACTCAATTTTTTAGGTCTTTATTTCAATGGTGTACTTGATGATTCATCTTATTGCATCCTTGCCTTAGTTGTTTCAACTTATTGGTGGAGTAAAAAACCTAGCGCAACTTATTCCATGTCATATGAAGATGCACAAGGATCTCTTTGACTCAACAAATAATATCTTGTAGCTTGTAGTAGTACCTAAAATAAGGATCACTATATTTACTAGCCACCTCTTTAGATTTGGCCAGATGGAGAGAAAACCTTTAGAGTAAGTGGAAAACCTGCTCCATTGCAAGTGGCTCCAATAATGAGTCAATATCACTTTCATCCTTTAGTTGTTTCAATAATTTATTGATCTGCTTCTATTCAAATAAGTGTGCATCTTCATCCCAAAATCCTAGAGAGCCTAATACTTTTATTTCTTTACCTTATTTACTCATTTCTTCTAATTCTTTTTTTAGTATACCAAACACCTCTTCTCCTTGGTGGATTAAATTACTCCCTACAACTACCTGATGAATATCAAATCTACATTCATCAATATATCTCTCCTTTTGTCATACTATTAGGGGATGTTCTCTATTCAAAAATATTTCTTTGGCTATTTGTGCCTCATTTTCCTTGTTGAGCAGTTCTACTCCACATTTCTTAAACTCCTTGTTTGCTTTGATGATCACCTTAGTAATCTAGTTTATCTTCCTACCAAAGGGGATGCAAGTGTATGATATTAATTCTATGATTTCTCCTAGTACTACCTATTTATATGCTTGAGGATAAATTTAGAAATTTTATGGCTCCTAGGTTTCTCCTTTTCTAATTTTAGCTCTATTTACACAGTAACAAGGGGTTGCTCTTGTTATTGGAGCTTAGCTCTTACTTCCTGTAACATTGAATCCTGCTACTATACTAGATTATTAGTTACTTGTAACTCTTTTTCTAAGCTCCAAATTTTTTCATCCTTATATTGTAATTATTTATCTATAGGGGATTTGTCAATTATCCACTTCAAATATTGAATTTTGAGTTGAAGGGCGTGTTGGTCTAATTTTTCTCCGTTCAGTTTGATCTCCAAGTCTTCAATTTTTTTCTTAATGGCTCGAAGCTTCTTATCAATTCTATTTCCTTGTAGGAAGAGTGTGTTGGATTTGGTGTGGAGGGAATAAAGGGTATGTACCTTTGAAATTTTGGATGTATCCTATCTTTACACTTCAACATAGTAGTCCTCCATCCTCATATTTGTAAGAATCTTATTAACTTTTGGATGGGTAATCATCATCACACATTCTTCTGCTACATACCAAACCTAGCCGTCGGCTAGGTTCTCCAAATGTATAAAATTTCATATTTATTAGCATAGTGTTTCATTAATTCATATCATCTCATATTTTTTATTTTTATTCATTGCGTAATCGCACTTTGGCCTTCACGATGGGGACGTGCCCTCCCTGAGTGGCGAAATATATCCATATCAGTTTTATTCCATTTACTACGTCTGGTCCTGTATTACTCTTGTTTTGGAATCGAAGAAATAATATTGAATTAAATTAAAAGGAACAAGTTTAACGTTCCAAGTGGTATCAGGTTAGCGATCTGGGCGTGAGCGCAAGTCACCGAAGAATCCCTCACAGGCGGCGGTAAAACATCGTCAGACGTCCCTCTGCAAGTGGAACCTGGTGGAGGATTCATGAAGACCAAGCAACAGTCGAGTGAGCGTTTCACTGTCACACTAATGCAGGCGCCGATTTACTTCATCAAATTACCGGGAAGCGCCAATTTAAGGGAACATAATACTCCCAAAAATCCCATCAGTTCACTACGATAGTATTTGGGAAAAGCCATCAGATATGGCATGATTTAGGAGTGCATTCAAAATTTTAAATTAGCAGCAATTGTCTTCAGGAATTTTAGCCGACCCCTACGTGCAACAGAATTCAAAAACTCGAAGAAACATTACCTAGTACTCTCCAGCCATCGTCACTATCAGTCGGTCCGTTCCTCGCTATCAATCAGTCCGCTCCTTACTGTCCATGTCATCACTATCAGTCTGTCGATCAGTCACGTCCTGTCGCTATCAGTCTACGTCCCGTGTCCGGTCATGTCGGTCAGTTTGTCGTGTCAACAGTGTCCTATCATTGCCAATCATGGTCAGGTGAGTTACATTAAATTTCGTGTAGTCAAGGGGTAGCGCTACCTTAAAATTCTGCATCATAGTTGGCACGACAGTTGAAGCGGAACACACAAATTTTGGCAATTCATCAAATTATTATTGGAGAAGGGAAGCCCAATTTTTTTTTTTTTGAAAGTGCATGACCAAACAGTGGACCAAAGGACCTGACGGTCGACTATCAAGCTCGGAGACGACCAATAACAATGCAAGAAGACCTCATCGAAGCCCAGGTACAAAAAATTCTCCTTCTCCTTTCAAAATTGGTAGTTATAATCCACATCATCCACTGGTAGACCCTATGGCTACTAACCCTCCCCCAACTCACGAAAACATCACACAAGGAGAATCAAGTAACTCGGCCATTACCACGGATGAAACTCTTTGACACTTACTAGATGGTATGCACCAAATTAATGTCAACCTAACTAAACTATTGAGCGCACAAAACCGACCTAATCCCAATACTAATCCCCAAAATCACTCCCATGAACAAAGGAATGAAGAAAATGACGACCAGGATGAAGATTGGGAGCAGCAAAGAGGCAATCCGGATAATTACGGGAATCGCTATCATAGACAACGATATAACCAAGATCAGGAGAGGGATATGGGTTATCACCAACCGAGAGGCCCTAATAATTTTCCACGCATTGATATGCCCACTTTTGAGGGTCATGATCCTCGTGGTTGGATAGCCAAAATGGAAGGCATTCTCGACTTATACCAAATTAAGGATTTTGATAAAGTCCCTTTCGTTGCATCAAAATTAGGCACTGAGGCCTACCAATGGTTCGTATGGCTTAAGCGAGAGAAAGGAGCTACTATTAACTGGAAAAAATTCACTACCTATTTTTTAGAAAGATTTGATGAAGGAGCTACATCGTCATACACAATAAGACTGTTATCTCTTAAACAAGAAGGATCGGTTAGTGAGTTCGTCTCGGAATTCACCAGTTTACTACCATATACATTAGACCTCAGTCCCGACACAGTGGTAGGAGCTTTTCGCAATGGATTGAAAGAAAATATTAGGGTGGAGGTGGACATTCAAAATCCAACCTCGTTGAACGATTGTATAAGAATAGCCAAGCTGGCTGAGAAGAGAATTCAGTTGTATGCACGACGTGAAACTTATAGTCGTCCTTCGTATCGCAACAATTCCTTTCATAGAAATGATCAACCATCAAGATACTTTTGCTATAAATGTCGCACTCATCATCCCAGGGAACAAGCATGTGCCCAAAAACAAAACTTTCATATTGAATGCGATCAATATGAAGGAGAAGAGGAAGAAACTTACCACCAAGAAGAACCTATGCAAGAAGAACTACCAAGTACTCTAGAAGAGAAGGAAGAGGATACAATGGCTATCTCCGTGCATGCCCTCATGGGGTTAACCGCCCACCATACCATCAAGGTACCAGGATTTCTCCGCTAGAAAAAGGTGAATGTGCTAATTGATTCCGGCAGTACCCACAATTTTATCGACATCAAAACAACAAAAGCTTTGAATTTATTCATTAACTCTTCCAACAAAGACAAATTCCAGGTTCTAGTAGCCAACGGGGTGAACGCTCAATGTGTTGGTAGAACATCTCAAGTTTCCATAAAAATGGGAACTTATACCTGGTTTGGATCCCTTTTCGTCATGAATTTAGGGAACTCTGATGTCATTTTGGGAGTTGAATGGTTGGAAACATTAGACACGGTTAGCTTCAATTTCAAAAAATTATTTGTGGAATGGAAGGAAAACGGACGAGTCATTCGCTTACAAGGCATTACTACTCCTCCATCACAAATGGTGAGCTCTCATAGTATGGAGAAGATGTTAAAAAAGGGTGGATATGGATTTATAGCTCAAATTAATTGTTTGGAAAAACAATCTCGAGCAACTTCGGATATTATTGCTCCAGATTTACGAGACATCGTAACAAATTACGAAGAGGTTTTCCAAGAACCTAAAGGATTACCACCTAAACGATCTCATGACCATGCCATCCATTTGATTCCAGGGAGTGTCCCACCTAACAGCCATCCTTACCGCTATCCTCAACCACAAAAGATGGAAATCGAACAGATCGTTCAGGATCTACTAGATCATGGAGTCATTCGTCACAACACTAGCCCTTATTCCTCACCTGTAGTTCTGGCTCGACGAAAAGATAACTCTTGGCGTATGTGTCCTGATTTTTGTTCTCTCAATAAACTCACTATCAAGGACAAATTTCCTATCCCTGTCATAGATGACCTACTAGATGAGTTGCATGGTGCAAAATTTTTTACAAAATTAGACCTTCGCTCAGGATTTCACCAAATCCGTGTCGAGAGAAGAAGATATTCCCAAAACTGCTTTTCGTACTCATGAAGGTCATTACGAATTTTTGGTCATGCCTTTTGGTCTCACCAATGCACCATCCACATTCCAAAGTCTCATGAACCAAGTGTTTCGTCCACTCCTCCATAAGTTTGTGTTAGTTTTTTTTGATGACATTCTCATATATAGCAAAACATGGAAGGATCATTTACATCATGTGGATAAAGCCCTTCACATTTTACACAGAGAAAAGTTATTTGTCAAACGTTCCAAATGTTCATTTGGTGTCCAAGAAGTCGAGTATCTTGGTCATATAGTTTCACACGAGGGCGTCAAAGTCGACCCCAATAAGATTAAGGCAATTCAAGAGTGGCCTTTACCTAAAACCATCAAGAAACTTCATGGTTTTTTGGGTCTCACGGGCTACTATCGCAAGTTTGTACGAAATTATGGTAAGATTGCAGCACCTCTCACAGCACTCACAAAGAAGGATGCTTTTCGTTGGTCGGAAGAGGCCACTCAAGCCTTCGAAGCTCTTAAGGAGGCCATGTGTACAACTCCAGTTTTAGCAACTCCCAATTTTCACAAACCATTTATTATCGAATGTGATGCGTCAGGAACAGGAATTGGGGCTATATTAATGCAAGAAGGTCATCCATTGGCATTTGAAAGTAAACAACTATCGGGGAAAATTTTGGGAAGATCAACATACGAAAAAGAAATGTTGGCTATTCTTCACGCGGTAGAAAAATGGAGACACTACCTAATCAGTAGCCGCTTCATTATAAAAACAGATCATAGTAGTCTCAAACATTTTCTTGAGCAAAGGTTTTCCTATCCGAAACAAAATAAGTGGTTAACCAAACTATTGGGCTATGATTTTGTTATCGAATACAAGAAGGGGAAGGAAAATGTAGCCGCCGATGCGCTATCCAGGAAATATGAAGACGAAGTAGTCATTAACGCTATTTCAGGTCCTTGCTCCCAATGGGTGAATCAATTACAAGATGAATGGTTGTCCAATAGTGAAACTGCTCAGATAATTCAAGAATTATCTATAGGGTCCTCTAAACACCCTTTGTTCTCTTATGAAGATAAAATCCTCCGGAAGAAGAACCGCATTTACATTCCACACAACTCAGAACTCAAATCGAAGATCCTCGATGAATCGCACGCTTCTCCATCAGCGGGACATTCAAGATTTTTGAAAACATATTTAAGGGTCAAACAATCATTTTGTTGGAAAGGATTAAAAGCCGAAGTCAAACAATGGGTAGCAGAATGCGAAGTTTGCCAGCGCAATAAAGGAGAAACAGTCAAATCACCAGGGTTGTTACAACCATTACCCATCCCTGAACGTCAGTGGGAACATATATCCATGGATTTTATTGAAGGTCTTCCAAAGTCAGAAGGCAGGACAGTAATCTTCGTAGTCGTAGATCGGTTATCCAAATACGCTCACTTTCAGGCTTTACAACATCCATTTTCCGCAAGCAAGGTGGCAAAGGTATTTATGGATTCAATTTTCAAATTACATGGTATGCCAAAAAATATTGTAAGTGATAGAGACCCCATCTTCACTAGTAACTTTTGGCGGGAATTATTTCGACTTAGTGGTACCAAATTGAACATGTCCTCAGCTTACCATCCCCAGACAGATGGTCAAACAGAAGTAGTTAACAAATGTTTGGGTACGTACTTACGATGTTTCGTTCAAGATAAACAATATCAATGGAGCCAATGGCTAGCAATGGCAGAATGGTGGTACAACACTTCTTACCATTACTCAATTAAGATGTCTCCCTTTGAAGCATTGTATGGAACCAAGCCTCCAATTGTAGCAGATTACGTACCGGGTTCATCCAAAGTAGCCAAAGTGGATGATTGGTTTCAACAAAGGCAGTCTACACTCACCATACTCAAAGAGAATTTATTCCAAGCACAAAATCGCATGAAACAACAACAAGACTTGCACCGATCAGAACGAACTTTTAATATCGGTGACAAGGTTTTCCTAAGGTTGCAACCTTACAAACAATCATCGTTAAGGATAAAGACCAGTCAAAAGTTGGCTCCACGATTCTATGGTCCTTACAAAATTGTGCGCCGCATTGGAGAAGTAGCCTATCAGTTAGAGCTACCTTCATCATCACGAATACACCCGGTATTTCATGTTTCATGTCTCAAAAAAGTAATTGGTCAGAAAGTGCAAAGTCAATCAGAATTACCAGTGCTCGATGAGGAAGGACGCATACATCTCCAACCTGAAGATATATTACAACACAGAATACGAAGACTAAGATCGTGCCAGATTCAAGAATTTCTCATCAAATGGCAAGACCTACCAGAGGAAGATGCCACATGGGAACATGAAAGTATTTTCCAGACATTTCCAGCTTTGAGGACAAAGCTTTCCGAGGAGGGGAGTCATGCTACATACCAAACCTAGCCGTCGGCTAGGTTCTCCAAATGCATAAAATTTCATATTTATTAGCATAGTTGTTTCATTAATTCATATCATCTCATCTTTTTTATTTTTATTCATTGCGTAATCGCACTTTGGCCTTCACGGCGGGGACGTGCCCTCCCTGAGTGGCGAAATATATCCATATCAGTTTTATTCCATTTACTGCATCTGGTCCTGTATTACTCTTGTATTGGAATCGAAGAAATAATATTGAATTAAATTAAAAGGAACAAGTTTAACGTTCCATCTTCTGTTATAAGGTCTACTATGTCATAGGTTATAGTTATCACCTATTTTTTCTTCTCTAGCTATTGTTACTACTCTTCCAACTTCTTATTACTCTAAATTTTAAATAATGAAAAATACCTTTGACAATGGATCTTCATACATAGGAAGTGGGATAGGGGTATTTAAGAAAGAAGGGATAACAGATAGGGGATCTAATGATAGGAAATTTATTTTTAGAGGAGTGAAGCTTTCTTGGAGTGTTTACCCCATTTGCATAGTGGGTGGAGTAGAAGTGTATGCAAGGGGGATTTGAGAGGGTGATGCTAGCAACTAAAGAAACTTTGGTAAATTCTCTGGCTACAATGGAGGTTTAACTAGTATCTCGATGATCTCAAGTGAGGAAGAATATGTTGGAATATATTACATCATTTGGTTCTTTACTAATGTACCTTCATGGGTACATATTTAGATTAGGATTATATTAGGAGATAAATAGTTTATTAGAGTAATTTAATAAATGCACAAGTGTTAGAATGTGCAATGATGTAAATGTGCATGTAGTCCACATGTACATGAGTCTTAGGGTTGAGTGAGAGGCAAGGAATCTATCTTTCTATATAAAGGCCTCATTGTGAGTGTTTGAGTGAGAGTTTTTTTGGAGTGCATAGGTTTGAGTAGTAGTAGTCACAATGTAGCTCCATTTTGATATCATGGAGGAGTTGTAAACTCCATGAGAGGAGCATTGTAATTTTCGTGAGCTTTCTTATATGAGCATTTCTAGAGCATTGTATCAAGTTTTCTATCATATTTTCATGCATGTTAAGTTTCCTTTATCATAGTTATAATATTGCATGCTTATTTCTATACTTGTGATCACATTTCCTTTAAGTTTAAGGCTCCAAAAGCTAACAGTGGTATTAGAGCCACGGTGGATCAAAGGAAATCACAAAGTGATCACCATTGCTATTGTTGAGTATTTGCAAACCGGATCAGCCATAGTGCACCGTTGCATGCAAATACCATCACAATAGATTTTTGATAGAAGTAGCTCTAGGTAGAAGAATAGAAAGTAGAGAAAGCCACATGATTGATTTGGCTAGAGTTTTTCCATAGAGTTGCAAAAACTTGTGAAGACTAGAACTCAACATTGCATCCACTAGATTGGCAATCCAACTAGTGAAGATTATTTTCTTTAGAGTCATAGAAATTTTTATTATCTCTAATATTTCATTGCAAGAGAGAAAAGAAGTTTTTAGGAAAACCATTGGGTTACTATCATCTAAGTTTTTCTTGTTGCAGAAAATTAACTCTCAGAAGTTGGGAAGCTTCCTACAATAGATAGAGAAGAACTCCATCTTCATTGCCTGAAGGTCGACGTTACTTTCCTCATGCAGGGATTAATTCTTTGTTGTAAAAAAATAAGGATTGAAGATTTGGAGGCCTAAGGAGAAAGGTCCCATTGAGATATTTGCAGATTGAAGACTCCTAGTTGAAATATTGAGGAGAAGATCTAGTGGCCAAGGAAGCCACATTGAAGATTGCAAATCTAGGAAGGAGGTCCTAGAAAGAAGACCCCATTGAAGATTGAAGAGACTCAAGGAGAAGAGTCCTAGCAAATATTGGAGATTGGTGATCTCCATTGAAGACTGAAAACTTCACATTGAAGAAGAGGTCCATTGAAGGCCCTATTGAAGAACTTCCATAGTGGAAGATTGAGCATTGAGAAGAACTAACAAAAGTTCTATTGCAGATTTTAGTAGCAACAGATTTAGGAGATCCTAGGAGAAGATCTCACTATGAAACTTCCATAGTTGAAGATTGAAGAGGCCAAGGAAGGTCTCATTGAAGATTTTGAAGTTGCAAGATTGAGAACCTTGGAGAGGTCTCAAGGAGAAACAAGAAGGCTTGGTGAGCCTCATTGAAGGAGTTCCTAGAAGAACTCATTGGAGAAATTACTACCAAGGAAGAAGCTAAGGAATTGGGACAATCATCGCCATCCGACAACAAGCCCAAAGGAGAAGGTTTGGCAAGAAGATTGTCAAATCACAAGGTAGTATGGAATAGATCTCAAGATTGACAAGATTGTTTGAGGAGGAGATCTACTTTGAAGTCAGAATTTGACAAGAGAAAGGAGATAGAAAAACCACCAAATATGAGAGATTTGGGGGCCATCATTGAAGGGTTCTTGAGTGAACATCTCAGCTACGATTTGGGGGAGGATCCTACCAAATTTTTGGGATTCAAGGATAAATTTTCAGTGAAGGTATTGATTGCTTTACAATATGAAATTTTTCAGATTTGAGGATAGAAAAAGGCAGCAATTTGGGCAGCGTTAGTGACTGCTAAAGATCAGATTTTAGAGGTACATTCTGAAGGAGCATTTAAGCCACCAAGTTACAGTATTGGGCAGCATATTAGTCAAGTATTGAAGCTGCAAAAAGGTGAGCAAGTGAGCTATTTTGGACAGCCTAGAAGAGCTGCAATAACATCTACAAAAGGCAGAAAATTTAAGTGACTAAAGTCACTATCATCATCATCATCTACAAGGAAAAAGGTATGCAACAAAAAGGTGCAAAAGTTCATTAGTTGAGATTTTTATATTTGGATTTCTATTAAAGTTTTAAAGCACCAATTACAAAAGTTTAAAGGTTGCATCAAAAGTTTCATTTCAAGTCTTCAAAAGTAGTGCAGAAGTTATAGTCTACAAGGTTCAAACCTACACATAGAAGAAAATAGAAGTTAGGTATATTTCGAGAGAAAGAAACGTATCAACATTCTATTGCTTATTCTAATCAAAAGAAGACTATAAATTTGCATAAATCTATAGTGCAAATATTTTATTGAGAAGCTTGGATTGATAAGTGAAAGAATAGCCAAGCAAGGAAGATATTACCAAGGATTAAAGGCAATAATAATATCAATTTTATCTCAGCCAAACAAGGAAGTTGAAGGCAGTTACTTGCAGAATATTGTGGCAAAGGAGTAGCCACCAAAAAGGTTAAGTATTACCTCCAAAAGTTGGAGAAGAAAGTCAGCATATTAAGGCAAAAGAAAAGCTTGAAAGGGAGAAGAAAATCCAAGTCTAAGGTGCAATCGAAGGCCACATTTCCAAAAGGATTATTTGGGCAGATTTGAAGAGGAGTAAAAATAGTTTTTGAAAGCTATCTTGGACAACACAATCAAATAGCAAAACCAGCCAATTGAAGCCTATAGTTTGAGTGAGATAAAGGCTCATCTTACAAGCATAGGGGCAGTCATAATCTACATATAAGAGTCATCCAAAAGGACTCTACAAGCATGGTTAAGAGGCATATTGGACAACAATAGAGAAACATAGCAAGGTCTCCAAGTGGACATCCTACAACATCCTAAAAGAAAGCCTCGATAAGCATTAGGAAGAGCCATCCAAAGGCTCAAAAATCTAGTTATCTAAGGTGTCTAAAGACACCCAATGAAGCACCACTAGCCACCAGAGTTATCACCTACATGAAGCACAAAAATCAGACCTACAAAAGAGCCAATACAAGTGAAAGAATACAAGGATAGAGTAGATGTCATATTGCAAATAGTTTATCATCACCAAGGAGGAGCCATTACCATTGAAGCAAGCTAGAAAAGGATAGGTATTGACGTCCAATAGCGCCATTGAAGATAGCCTGAGTATTCTACCCAAGGAGAAGACGTAGACAACAAGAAATATTACCAAGGAGTGAGCATTGGAAAAGCGTCGGAAAGAATATTGGACAAGTCCAAAGGAGTTGAAAAGAAGATAGAAATCCATCACCATGTGGAAGGAGTGGTTTCATGCACTTTAGAGGAAGAGTGCCATATTGAAGAGCAAGTTTGAGCACCCAACATTATATCATAACATCTCATATTTGAAATTCCAGCAAAGATAAGTGAAATGAGCGCTCAACATAAGTGAAAAAGATGAAAACAACATTGATAACGCTCCATATATGAGTGCCCAACATGGAGAAAGAAGGTAGAAGCATTGATAATAGGCAACAATCACCAAAAGGGAAGGAATCAAGCGCCACATGTCATAGGCGTTGGGAGGAGGTGCAATAAGAACCATTTTCAAGAAGATAGGAAAAGACAAGTGCCACTTGGCACTTCCATTCCATAATACATCAAGGTTAAGAAGGTGCCCACGTACATAGCCTTTGGAAGAACAAAAGAGCATTGAAAGCAAGTAGAAAGTCATTATTTTGAAGAGCACGTAGAGTGATAAGGAAACCAACAAAGGAGACACGATTACTCACCAAAGAAGGATGAGCTTTGAAGTGAGTTCAAGGCACATATAATGCATATAATAGTCAAGGGAAAAGAGTGAGTTTAAAACACATATTCAATGAGCATTCAGTTGGAGAAAGGAAGACAAACCAACTTATCTACAAGAAGGAGAAAGTGCACAAGCAAGGTGAAGAGTAACAAGAGTAATCAACCTTTGCAAACAACATACATTCCAAGCAACTTGCAAACCAGAATCAAGCATCAAGAAGGTGAGAAATATTCATAGTCATATTGCAAGTTTGATATCAAGTGCATTATATATTCTAGAGATATTAGTATTAGGAGTAATAAGGTGTTGAAAGGAATCTCTAGAGAAGATATTGGTTATATGAAATAAAGGATTAAAACTAGAAGCATTTAAACTATTTCCATTGCTTCAAGAATATTTGCAAACATTAAAAACACAAGGAGATATAAGGATTAGAAAAATCTAGTTTGCAAATACTTAGTATTTCTAAAACTTCTAATTAGGGAGATATAAGGAATCCTACTTCAACTGAATTTCTAGAAGTTTAGAAACCTATCATTGCATTGAATCATAGTTGAAGAGATTAAGATATTGAGTGCATCAAAATTATAGTTGGAAGATTGAGATAGAAGGACATAGACAATCCAACTAAAGATATTGAACTCTTATCTTTGAAATTGCATTTCTAAAAGACTTTCTACAAATAGTTGGTTGCAAGTGATAGAAGTGAATCATATTTATAGCATATCTCATTACTAGGGAGCTATAAGGAAGACTACTACAAAGGTTAATACTACAAGACCCAAACCAAAAAGGAAGATAAAGATGTCAACCTCAAAGAGTGAAGTAAACAATGATATGAACAACACCATTAGAAGGAAAAATATTAATGTTATTAAATCAGGAATCAAGAATCTACTGAATAAAACTAAGAACTTAGATCTTGGTTCAAGATTGATCTATAGTGAGGTGCTAAAAGAAGATTTCACTACTATGGAATTTTATCTTCATGCTAGGCTTATTGAAGCAATTGAGAATGAAAAGAAAGATATTCCAATTCCTTTAGAGTTTGGAAGTATTCTATACATGGCATTACTTTCACTTCAAACTCACAAAGAAGTGGTTGCAAAGCAAAAAGAATTAATTGAACTACTCAAAGTAAAAACAAAGATAGATGAATCATTTCTAGAGAAAGTGTTTCAAGCATCATGTAGTACTAATACTTCAAGATCTACTAACTCAAAAGTTTATCATGATGCTTGTTTAGAAGTTTCTATACACAACAAGGATAGTAATGAAAAGGATAAAGGAAAAAGAAAAATACTATTGCAAGAATCAGGTGATAGTACAACCACATATGAAAGCATAATAACTGGAACCAAATACAATAATAAGAAGAAGAAGAGGAGGCATCAGATCAAGGAGGAATACAATGCAAGGTAAATTAAAAACATCATAGAAAGAACCTCATCAAGATGGAGACTACACAAAAGTCAAGGAACCATATTGAAGACTAAAGTCTTCAAAACCAAATAATGTAATACAGGGGGGTGTTGGAATATATTACATCATTTGGTTCTTTACTAATGTACCTTCATGGGTACATATTTAGATTAGGATTATATTAGGAGATAAATAGTTTATTAGAGTAATTTAATAAATGCACAAGTGTTAGAATGTGCAATGATGTAAATGTGCATGTAGTCCACATGTACATGAGTCTTAGGGTTGAGTGAGAGGCAAGGAATCTATATTTCTATATAAAGGCCTCATTGTGAGTGTTTGAGAGAGAGTTTTGGAGTGCATAGGTTTGAGTAGTAGTAGTCACAATGTAGCTCCATTTTGATATCATGGAGGAGTTGTAAACTCCATGAGAGGAGCATTGTAATTTTCGTGAGCTTTCTTATATGAGCATTTCTAGAGCATTGTATCAAGTTTTCTATCATATTTTCATGCATGTTAAGTTTCCTTTATCATAGTTATAATATTGCATGCTTATTTTTATACTTGTGATCACATTTCCTTTAAGTTTAAGGCTCCAAAAGTTGATAGAATATTGAGCAAAGTCATGGGAATGGAAGCTTTAAGTAGGAAAAGTCCTAGAAAACTTACTTGTTCCTTGTGCTTTTAGCTTTGACTCCACCCCTCTGGTTGCTCTAGTCTTAGCTACCATAGACACTAAAATTAGGTCAATCTGATTATGCTACCATAAGAAATGGCTAAATTGACATCACATAGCCCCTAGGGAGCCCTTAGAGGTCACACAGTGGTTCTAGCCATCTTTTGCAAGGTTTTGGGGGCTTCTGACCCATTTTTTGGGAATATTTGGCTCCATAATCCTATTCTTACCACCATGGGATGAATTCAAATCCTATCTATACGACCCTGGGATGGTGGTAAGCAATCGTCCCAAGGTGGGACGATTAGCAAGTTTGACCCAAAAAAAGTCAAAATATGGATAAATGGTGCCCAAAAACTACCATTTGTCCTGCCTATTTGAGAATACGGGTCAGAGGATGCTACATCCTTATGACATGCTACATGTAAGAGGTCAAATAGGGATATTCTCTTCCCCCTCCAATGTATACCACCTTTAGGCCAAATGGCATCTCCTGCCATGCATGCCCTTTTGCACATGAGCCTATTTTGGCTATAAAGTGGATCCGTTTTCCACACAAAATAGAGGGAGGAGTTTTAGGATAAATCAATGGAGTGCTACTAAGATATCCTTTCACCCTTTTATGCCCCCTTTCCCTTGTAATATATACCTAGCGAAGGAGGTTTGTGAGTGATCCAAAGAGGCACAATTTGTTGATAAAACCAAACCATCTGAGTGAATTTCTTCACCAAATTTGATGATAATACCCCTTTGAGTGTTTTGGACCATTTCCCAATGGAATTGGTGGCAAAACATTAGAAAAATTGGTGGTCATACCACCCTTGGGTGCCCCCTAGTTTGTGACAGTCAAATTTGTCCCACCTAGGATGAATACAAATCTGTTCACAATTTTTCTACTTTTTTAATAGACTTATTCTAAGATATACTATGATTCTACTGTCCAAATTTCATGCATTTGGGAGTTGTAGTGGATGAGATATCGTATTTTGAATTTTTTGTAGGCTTGCAGGGTCCATCGGAGCATGCATAGGGATCCACACATGATTTTGGAAATTGGACCACATGGGTCCTCCCAAAATGTTTTTTTATTATTTTTTTCCAAGTTTCATGTATTTTGGATAGGTTTAGGGGCAGAAATTGCTTACTTTGGGTTTTTAATGTTGGGAAAGGGTACTGCAAATACGACACACCATCGAACATAATTTAAGATATTTTTTTGATGATATATTCCCAAAAATATATATTTTACATCCCTCTGCAATTTCAAGTCATTTGGAGTTGATTTGGTATAAGATCCATGCATATTCTCATTACTAGTCTTTTGGTGCCTTTGGTGATTGCATGTTTTTCATCATACACACTTGCTATTTGACATTTTTGATTTCCTTGTGTGTAGGTTCAAGTTTATACAACACATTATTAAGTATAACAATATGTCAAGTCAAATATACAAGTGGTGGGAGCATTAGCCCACCCACCTTTATTGTGGGTACGAGGAAAGATACTGGAAGTGCACCCGAATTACTTTAAGGATTTGATCCTTGGGCACCTAAAATTTGTAACAATTGTATAATATTTGAGCCCTCAAGGGTACTTATATGTAACCTTGGATTTGATCCACCAAAATTAATAAGAAAGAGACTTGCTTTACTTCATTTCTTGTTATTTGGTATTTCTTCCATTTTACTTGCATGCTTCCGATTTGATTCTCATGAGACATAGGAGATAGATGTATATTTTTCCTATTTATTAGGTGCACTATTTTTCCCCTAATTTAGTGGTGATCATGGTGGGAACCTATTCATTTTTCTTTGGGTGAAGATCTTATTCCATTTTTACCCTTTTTTTGTTGCAGGTACTTCTTGTTTTGGCCTAAAACGGCCCCGAGACTACTATTTGTGCCACCTTGGAACATATACACATCCATACCACCATTGGATTGTTACAAAACTACTATTTGTCCCAACATGGAGTGAATAGAAAATAGAGGCATTTTTGCTTAAGTTTTCAGAAGTAGCAAGTTCCAATACTGATGAGATAAGTGCCTAAATTATCTATTTTTCTTTTACTCCTTCAAAAGTTATTTAATTTGGTTTTTATTGTATTATTTGCTTGATAAAAAGGTAGAAGAATAGATTTAATTTTATTATAAATACCAAATTAAAAAAATAAAATAAAAAATAAGTTAAGTTATGATGCCCTTGTGTGGATTGCTTGCTTGTAGCCTACCCAATGGGTAGGTTATCATTTAGGAGTTGCATCTTCTAGGTCTCTTTTTATCTAATCTTTATGAAAGTTAAATGTACTTTTGCATGCATTTAGTGAATGATCATAGGATGCTTCATTTGTTTAATTTATTTGGATTAAAAAGAACCACACACACCATGATTCACTTAAACACTAGTGAGGTGGATTTCATCACCATTTGGTATTAGAGTTCAACATGGTGGCTTTCATCTCCACCCATTGTCTCAAATCCCATGAAACATGTTATTTTACAAGGCCGGTTCCAAGATCCATCATAGCTCATGGGTTATAGCACATATCTATCTTCAAATAGGTATATCACAGACTATGGGTGAACTGGGTGAGGAACTGGTAGGACTTGTGCTCCCTGACCATGTGTGGACTTCATCACCAGACATTATAGGTTGGATTATGTTACCATGAATTTCATTGTTGGTTGTCGATATGTGAGTATATAGGTGAAATCCAATTAAAAATAAGATTATCATTCAACAAGATTTCAAAAATGTGACACAAGGTCATCCTTTACAAACAACGCATCTGAAATACACAAAATAGTTTAGGGATTCACATCTAAAACTTAAAAGATATAATCATTTGTCTTATTGAATGTTTTCTTTTCTTGTGTGTTGTTTCATTAAGAATTTGTAAAGGAGATAATAATCTAGGGTTTGATAGAGAGTAGTAATGGTGTGCACCAATAGCAAGGCCCAATCAAGGGTGAAAGCTATGAAGAGTGGACTAGGAGACATGAGTCATATCCACTTTAGCACCAAGGACTTGGTCATACATCCTTGGAGAGACACTACTCACCCCATTACCATAAAAATGGGACATGAACCACACCTACACAAGAGACCTATGCGGGATACCCCTATAGGTTATGGAACTTACCTGGGAGAGTGTTCTTGATATTTAGACACATCACATACCTTATTTTATGAAAGGCAACAACGCACTGAGGTGCAAGTAGACAGAGTGATGCCATGGATCCGCATACTGGATAGGTCTAACATGCCTATTCATAGGCCAAAGCATGACTTCACACATTGGGCAGAGCAGGTTGATTCAACCTTATCTCTACATCATCCTGATAGGGTCTAGTAGCTTAGGCAATATGATGAGTATGATACTCATCACTTAGGGCAAGAAAAATCTGCCCTTTCCTTCCTCATTTAGGAAGTAAGGCATGAGGAGATCCTGGATTATCCTCAAGAGAAGTATACCATGCAAGCATGATGTGCCTATGCACCCAATGAGTATAGTGAGCACATGCTCAGGCCATAAGCTTAATTAAATGTAGTGACCCTAGAGTGAGGGAAGAACACTATGGATATCATATATTATATTGAATAAGGTAGAACTTAAGGTGAGGCTCCTAGGCCTCCTAGGCACTGCATAGTGGAACAAATCAATCAAGTAGTTATAATATATACAAAACACCAAGCTAAGTTCAAGCAGCTTTGGTGGGACAAAGAGCAAATAGACTGCTTGCATCATCTTGAGAAAGAAAGAATCAAATGAAAAACCAACAAGCTATTCCAGAAAAAATTGCATGAGATGGTCCCTACCCCTAGGACACATAGATAGGAAGTCCATATGAGGAAACCCATGCTAATTCAAGATAGGTCTCCTAGGACTTATCTAATGTTTCCTCTGTGACCTCTTAGGCCAGATCGGGACTTGCCTCCTAGGCCAAACATAGGGTGTCCACAACAAGTAGATACCCATATTTATATACTGGCTTGAGAGATGCCTTATGGGGTTTATACCAAGCATGAGCTGAAGGTATAGTATTTGTAAACACCTTACCAAGGTAGGGGGGTGACATGCCACCACCCTATAATAGGTTGGAAGATCCTTGACCTCCACTACAGGATAGGATTAAGGATGAGGAGATTAAATCCTCAGATGCATATCGTATATTGCTAGAGTATCTAGAGTTAGTAGAGAACAAGACCTCTAGGTATGTATCTCAAAAGCCCATTTTGTTCGAGTTACGTAGTCAACCCCTTCATCCTTAGGTTCTTGCTCCTCTCTATCCAAAGCAATTTAAGTTGCCTTAGTTTGCTACCTTTAAGGGAGAGGAAGATATGCAAGAACATGTCATCGAATTCCTGAGTCAATGCTTTGGTATTTAGGATAATGATGCTTTACTTTTGTGGATATTCATGACTAATCTCTTTGGCCCCACCACAGAGTGGTTTATCCAACTCTTGAAGTATAGCATCCATAATCTAGATTAACTTATATATGTGTTCCTAGAATGCTTCACCTTCAACACCAAGCGGAATGTGACGCTGGTAGATATCATTGGATTGAAACAGTATGAAAATGAGTCAATAGCAAATTATGGTAATAGGTGGTGAGCCTTGCTTGCCAAGATGCCTTATCTAATCCCCATGTTGGAGTTGACTCAAATGTTTGCCAAGAGCTACCTAAATCTGATCTCCTTGTTGTAGCTACAAAAATATCTGAGTCTTGAAGATACCCTAGCATAGACTAGGACCATTGAAGACATTAAGATTAAAAAGGGAGAGATTGTGAAGCATCATAAGGAGTGGAACAAGAATTCTAAGAATACCCCAGTAGTAGTGAATCAGGTTGCCATTAGTTTCCCAAGGCCAACATAAGCAATGCCACCTCAAAAGCCTAATTATCAGGCCATACATGGGAACTATGCCAAGGATAACTAGAATAGTCAAGGGAAAAATGAATAGCATCAGTACAAGCAACAATTAATACCCATTGCAGAGTCTATGTACTTGTTGTTTGAGTTCCTCTTAGTAGATAATTCGATCAATATTCCTGAGAGTCGAAATGTTAACCCAAATGCACTGAAGACCAAAGGATATAGGGAAAACCTATATTGCAAATTTCATAGGCAAAAGGGGCATGTCGTGCAAATGTGCTACAAGTTCAAACATTTCATGCAAGACATGATTGATAGGAATTCCCTTAAAGTAGACAACCCTATCACACCAAAAAACCAACATATGGAGGTGTTTTTAGACCCCCTGCCTACCCTTGTGGAGCATGCCAAGCCAGTGCCCCAGGTAAATGAGGTTCATCATGCACCCCCTCAATAAGGGTATGTCAGCATGATCAACATTGTAATGAGGAATAGGTGGTACCCAAGTCCTACCACACCACTAGTGGATTAGATTGATGTTCCTTCGACATCACAGCCTTTACGTCCTCCTATGTCAATCCTCTAACCTAAGATTATGGTCATAATTAAGAGCAAACTCGCTTATAGATTGAGAATAAAATCTGCTCGACTCTCCATCTATGAGCTCATTCAAAAATTGCCACCTCATAGAGAAGCCTTGATGGAGATCCTTAAGGCAATAGAGCTACAGCCCCAGGAGTCTAACTCCAAAAATTTTGTGGGGCATGTGTAGCAATGCATGAAACCAATGATTACCTTTTGAGAAGATGAACTTAAATCGGTTCTAAATGATATGGTGGATCCTCCCTTGCACATCGTCGCATGTGTAAACAAGACACCTTACAAGAGAGTGTTGATAGAGACTAGGTATTCTAGCAACATCATCACTATAATAGATCTCAAGCATATAAAGCTCCTAGTATCCCATATTGTCATGCCTACCTACACCCTTTGAGCATTTAATGATGTCATATGCTCGAAAGTTAGCACAATAGTCCTGCCCATTCAGGTAGGATAAAATACCATACTAAAATTGTGCCACATCTTGGAGAGTGAGATGGCATACAATATATTTCTAGGAAGACCTTGGATCAGGGACATGAAGTGTGTCCCTTCCATTGCTCATTAGTGCTTCAAATACACCTATGAAGGGTAAGTTCATGTCATCCCCATGGAATTGGAACCCTTTAAGTACTACAACATGGTGTAGAAGATCCTTGATTCTACCTTTCCATCCACCCACCTAGATTTTCAATCAAATGAATCCAGTCAATGTATGACTCCATCACTATTACCTTCATTTAATCCATCATCTCATACCACACCATCATCATATTCAGCACATCCAGACGTGCCTTCATCATTAATGAATCCTCCATCGAGAGACATGGGAAAGAGGCCTATTGATGAAAGCCATCTAATCATATCCACCATCACCACCAATAAGAATCCTAGCCTAGTAGATGAGGAGGTATCTCATGAGGCAAATATTGAATCAAATAAAGCCTCACTCCCATATCCTCCTTCTTTGTAGCCACAGGTCATAATGCATCTGGCTTATACCAATTTAGGAGAGTACATGGTTAGAAATGTCATAGCCACTCCTACCATGGAGTCAGTGTAAGACATGGATCGACCTAGTATTTCCATAGGTACTATCGTACCTCTTGGTATTCCCCCTAATTAAATAAATTTCATCTATGGGGATCTCGACTATGGCATTGAGACTTACCAACAACAAGAGGAGGATGAAGAGCCTTTTTTCAAGGACATCAACTACATGTACAACACTGAATTTACCATGAAGTATATTCACCTCTGTAATTGGCATGGTTATGGGTTGGGCCTGTATAAGCAAGGCACCAAAGTTCCTTATCAGTCGCAGTATCAAATGCCTTATGAAAAATCTAGTTTGGGACACAAAAAGCCTATACCCCTAGACATCCTCACAGATAGCTTAGAGTGCATGACTCTAGACTTTAGGTAAGAGCTTGCATGAGACCCTTATGCCAACCCCAATCATGTCTACTCATTGGGGGACTACTTACCTATGCCCTTGGGAGATGGTGGCCCACCTCATTATGTTATCCAATCTTATGAGAGATGTGAATATTTGCACACTCTTACCCATGATAGTGAGAAAGAGGATGCAGGGTCCCCTTATGAGTGGACATCTGATGACAAGCCATATTATGGAGTAGCACCTATTGACCCTAATATTTTAGATGGAGAAGGTCCGTGAGTCATCCCTATGGATTATGAGGATGAGTTCTATATATGAATGTTCCCATTACACCTTCCCATCTTGGTGACAACTTCTACCTCTCAAGGAGCAAGCTCACCCGTAGCCACACCAACCACCTGCGGTCATTTAGCCTCCACCACAAACACCTCTAGAAGTCTTGTGACATCTTGATATCTATGAACACCACCAACCACATAGGGAAAATCATCCATCCATAAACATGATTTTCATAGACTTTTTCAATCCCTTGTGAGATCCAAATAATCCATTGAATCCATTGCACCTTGACTTGGGGGTGATTGACTTTGATCAGGGAGATTTCCTCCCATCACCTTCTGAGTATTAGCCTTATGATGAGATATTGCAACTATTTCATTTCTCTCCAAGGTCTACTCATGATGTCTTCCATGCTGAGGAGGAACCCAAGGTTTCAATTACTGATCTAAAACTAGCTAATGACATCCACCTGATCCCTACTCCTCACTAGTTGGAGGAGGAATCACATATGTCAATCGAGCCTACGATTGACAAAGATATCGGCTCAGATCCTGAGAATCCATAGTATATCAAGTTAGGGGTAAACCTATACCCTGAAGAGCAAGTTGATTACATAGCCCTTCTCACCAAGAAGAAGGAAGCTTTTTCATGGTCCTACAAAGACATGCCAGGATTTGATCAGAATCTAGTAACCCACAATCTAATGCCTGACCCCAAGTCCAAGTCAATTCAGAAAAAACTAAGAAATATGCATTTGATAGTAGCCCTAATGGTCAAATATGAGCTACAAAAGTTGTTGGATTCTAGGTTTGTAATTTATGTAGACTATCCACAATGGTTGTCCAACTTGGTCCCCTTCAAGAATCCTTATGGGAGGATTCGCATTTGCACCAATTTTTGAGACCTAAACAAAGTGAGTCCTAAGGATGATTTCCCTTTTCCGAGAATCGATGCCCTGGTAGATGCCAAAGTGGGCCACATAATTTTATACCTCATGGATTTTTTATTTGGGTACAATCATATTCATATCAATCCATAGGACCATATCAAAATGACATTCATAACACCTTGGGGAATATTTTACTATAAGGTCATGTATTTTGGCCTTAAAAATTCCAGTGCTACCTACCAATATGCCATGATATACATCTTCCATGACTAAATGCATAAGATTTTGGAAGATTACATGGATGAATTACTGGATAAATATTTATTACACCATGAGCATATTTATGTCTTGTGCAAAGTCCTTGATCACCTTATTGAGCATAATGTGAGACTGAACCCCAAGAAGTGCGTCTTTGGTATCACATCTAGAAAAATCTTGGGATTTATAGTTTCTAAATGAGGCATCGAAGTGGACCTTAAAAATTTCAAGGCAATCCTCAAGATGCATCCCCCAACTACCATTAAGAAGCCACAAAACCTGTAGGGTAATATCGCATCCATCAAATTCTTCATAGCGCAATTGTCGGACAAGTGTCAACCCATGAACAAATTATTGCACAAGGGGGTCGCATTCTATTGGGATGACGAGTGTCAAGCTACATTTGACATAATAAACAATAACTGTCTTCACCACTAGTGTTGGCTCTGCCTAGACTAAGAGTGTCATTCGCTTATACATCTCAGCCATTGAGATTGCATTGGGTGCCATGTTAACCTAGAACAACAAATTACATAAGGAATAGGCTACTTACTATCTTAGTCGTACCTTAGTCAACTATGAAATAAAGTATGCATACATTGATAAGTTATGTCTAGCATTGGTCTTTACCACCAGGAAGTTATGACATTACATGCTTAGCCATACAACGTATGTTGTATCTAAAGAGAATCCATTGTGATACATGATGATTCATACTTATCACAATAGTCGCACGACAAAATGGATAATGTTGTTGATGGAGTTTAACCTAGAATTTATCAAAAAAAATCAATCAAGGGTTAGGTCATCATCGATCAACTCATAGAGGATCCTCTCCAGTATGATAATCTTCTTAGCATGGAGTATCCTAATGATGGAGTCTTCCAAAATCAGAATCACCTGATTTTGATGAGCTTGAGTCGTAGGCTGATATGACTTTATTCTTTAATGGCTCCAGGTGTGAGCAAGGGGGTGGCATAGAGATAATTTTTTTCACACCGCATGAGGTTCCCATACACCTATTATTCAAACTCTATTTCCCATGCACCAACAACAATGTTGAGTATGAAGTCTTGCTCATAGGTCTTCAAACGACTATCGCCATGAGAATAACCAAGCTCAACATTTTTAGTGACTCCTTGCTCATTGTCAACCAGGTCAAAGGGATTTTCCAATGTAAGTGTCTAGTTCTATAAGCATATAAAGCCCTTGTAGATAAAATCCTAGTAAAGTTTGAATGGTATGATATCGAGCCACTCCCCCAATCATCTAATCATTTTACGAATACCATGGCTTCCCTCGAGTCCTTTGAAGAGATCTATAGAAACTTATTCCAAAAATAATGCAAAAATAAATAACTTAGAATAAATGACACCACACAATGCACATATGACACATGATATTTACCCTAGTTCACCCGATGTGGGCTACTCTAGCAAAAACAAGAGCCACTCCTTGATATTATTATTTTCCTTTCTTGCCCAAAAATGGGACATTACAATAAAATATAAAGGAAACTCTCACAACCCTAAACCACTATGTGGTATTAGAATAAAATGGGCACAATACCATGGGCTAAACCACCCACACCCACCAACCACCCACCAACCATGGGAATCTCGATAATCGTTTCACCAATCACTTTGAAAAAAGAGGGAATTTTTTTTTTTTGACGTTGCCAAAAACTATCTTCAGTGGACACCTTCGACATGGCTGAGGGGGGTACCAGCCCCCCCAGACCCCCATAAAACCCTCGAGGAGGGATTTGTCTTCCTCATGAGGAGCTCCACTCCTCCTACCCTCTCATGCCTGCGTACAATATTTCCTCGGAAAAGGATGAGACACATCCAACATTCTCCCACTTGTTGAATACTTTGCCAAACCCATTTCAACTGCACAAAATATGAACTTTTTTGTGCCAACTGCCTTGGTTAAAGCATCTGCAACATTTTAATTTGTATCTAATTTCTCCAGAAAAACTTTCTTCTATTCAATCATGTCCCTACTGAAATGGAACTTTGTATCAATGTGCTTCATTTTGGAATGGTAAGCAAGGTTCTTTTCTAGAAATATAGCACTTTGACTGTCATAATTTATCTTCATAGCTCCTTGAAAGAACCCAATTTTAGCACATAGTATTTGTAGCCATATTGTTTCCTTACTACCATTAGTGGTTGCCATATACTCAGCTTCAGTGGTTGAAATAGCAACAACAGTTTTCCTTTTGCTCATCCAACTAACAACTCCTCCAAACAAATTGAATACATAAGCACTAGTAGATATTTTATTGTCTAGATATCCAACCCAATATACATCAACAAACCCTTCTATATCCAAGGATCTATCTTATTTACCTGTACCCTCATAACATATTGAAAAATCAGAAGTACCATGCAGATATCTAAAAACCCTTTTCACAGTAGTCTAATGCTCTTTACCAGGTTTGGACATATATCTGCTCAAAAATCCCATTGCATGGGCAATGTCTGGTCTAGTATAGACCATGGCATACATTAAAATACCTACAACATTTGCATAAGGAACATGGGACATTTCTTCTACCTCTTCTATTTTTGGACATTGTTCAGCAGATAATTTTTCCCCCAAAGGAATAGGTACCTTCACTGGTTTGCAATCCTGCATATTGAATCTCTTTAATACTGTCTCAACATATTTTTTTATCCAGCCATAGATTTTTGTTAGAACGATATCTATTTATTTTCATGCCCAAAATAAAATTTGCAGGGCCAAAATATTTCATATCAAACTGTGATGCTAACTGAGACTTCACTTCCCTGATCATTTTCTTACTATTTCCAATTAGTAACATGTCATCAACATACAAAACTATAATGACAAGTACATTACCAATTTTCTTTGAATATACATAGTGATCAACATTGCTATGAAAAAAATCAATTCCTAAGACATAAGTATCAAATTTATGATACCACATTCTAGGTGATTGTTTCAGTCCGTACAAAGATTTCTTTAACTTACATACAAGATCCTCCTTTCCTGCAACAGTGAAACCTTCAAGTTGTCTCATATAGATTTCTTCCTCCAAATATCCATGTAGGAATGCAGTATTTACATCCATTTTCTCTAATTCAAGATCAAAAGTAGCAGCAAAAGATAACATAAATCTAATTGAGGATAGCTTTGCAACAGGAGAAAATACTTCACCATAATCAATTCCCTCTACCTGAGAATAGCCACCAAGAGAGCTTTGTATTTCTCCACTTCACCTTTAGCATTCTTCTTCTTCTTGAAAATCCATTTACAACCTATTGCTTTTCTTCCACCTTGTAATTTCACTAAATTCCATGTTCTGTTCTTTTTTAGGGCCATCATTTCCTCATCCATGGCCTCTTCCCAAAGGTTTACCTCTTCAGAATTTATAGCTTCTCTAACAGTTCTAGGATCTTCATCAGTAACATATAATACAAAAGAATTAGGAAATGCAGATGGACTATACCTTTTAGGTTGCCTTCTTTCCCATGTTGATCTCCTTACCATAGGTGTATGAACCTCTTGTTCATCCTCATACAAATCCTCATCCAGATCCTCATATGTCTGCTCCTCTACCAGATCCTCTTCTGTGTGATATTCTTCCATGAGATCAAATTGGACCTTTTCAGGTTATTCTTCTGTTACTTCCTTCCTGTGATCACTTTTAGTTTCCCTAAACACCACATCTCTACTGTACATCGTTATTTTAGTTTATGGATTCCAAAGTTTATATCCTTTAACACTGTCTTTATAACCAATAAAGATACATTTAACAACCTTATTATCAAGATTACTTCTTTTATCCTTTGGAATGTGTATGTAAGCATCACAGTCAAAAACTCTAAGATGTGAGAGAGAAGGTTTCTTACCAAACCATGATTCAATTGGAGTTTGATCTGGCAATGCTGATGTAGGAGATCGATTTCGCAAGTAGCATGACACACTCACTACCTCAACCCAAAATTCCTGTGTCAAACCTGCACCACTGAGCATACTCCTAGCCTTTTCCATCAGATATCTGTTCAATCTCTCTGCAACTCCATTTTTTTGAGGTGTATATGGAGTAGTCTTCTGTCTTGCAATACCACACTGCTTACAAAAATCCTCAAATTTATTTGAACAATACTCTCCTCCATTATCAAACCTCAACACCTTAATTCTTTTATCAGTTTGATTTTCAACAAGTGGTTTAAATTCTCTAAATTTATAAAACACTTCATATTTACTCTTAAGAAAATAAATCCATGCATATATTGAAAAATCATCAACAAAATAAGCATAATACCATGATTTTCCAAGTGATGGTATAGGGATAGGACCAAATATATCACTATGAATTAGATCTAATATCCCTGTTGCTCTAGCAGCACCAGATGGGAAACTCACATGATTCTGCTTTCCATAAATGCAGTGTTCAGAGAAATCAAAAGCCATTGAGAAATCAGGGATACCATGAACCATACCTTTTGTGTGCAGGATACACAATCCCTTTTCTCCAATATGTCCCATTCTTTGATGCCAGAGTGTTGAGATTTTATCTGATTCAACCTCAAAAATAGTTGAGCTATTGCACTCATTTGTCATAGTTCTTCCCAATAGCTTGTACAAAGTTCCAATACAAACTCCTCTTGCTAACACCATTGATCCTTGAACCATTTTGCATGAATATTTGTTAAAACTAACATTTACTACTGCATTAGCCATTTTACTTACAAAAATTAAATTTCTAACAAGGTGTGGAATATGCATCACACCTGGAAGGATCTTAACCCTACCATCCTGCAATAGTATTTTCACCCTTCCACGACCAATGATCTTAAGTGGTGAATCATCTCCCAATAGTACCTCCCCTCCATCATATCTTTCATATTCATTGAACCACCCCCTGTGAGGAGTCATATGAAAAGAGGCACCAATATCGATCAACCAATCATTTTTATCTAATCGTGTGGATCAGGATGCTAGATATACATCCCCTCCTTCATCAGTATATTTATGTGTCTCTATGGAAGTGGATTCATCAGGCCTCTTTCCAAAATTGACATTATTTGATTTGCAGTCCTTATTCATGTGACCAAGCTTGCCACACTTCCAACACTTTCTCTCAAACTTTCCACGAGACTTGGATCTACCTCTAGACTTAGATCTATCATCATATCTTGTTTTATCCTTTTCCTTGGTATGCCCTCTCACTTTTAGGGATTCCTTTGAAGTGCCCTCCATGGATTTTCTCCTCATATCCTCTGATATTATAGATGCCACAATATCTTCAAACTTCAATGTATATGAAGTTGTACTACCAATTGATACAACTAGGTTATCCCATGAATCTGGTAAAGAGTATAGCAAGGTAATACATTTATCTTCCTCACTTAACTTAATATCAACAAATGTAAGTTGACTTACCATTGTACTGAATGAATTCAAATGATCTGCAACTAAATATCCTTCATTCATCCAGAGATTTTACAATTTCTTTTGGAGGAACAATTTGTTCACCAAGGACTTAGATTGATACAAAGCCCCTAATTTCTCCTAGAGATCCTTTGTAGTAGCTTCTCCAGAAATATTGATTAGGACTGAATCTACAAGACACAGTCGAATTAGACTCCTTGCTTTCCGATTCATCTTTTCCTAATCTTCATCAGATGTTCCTGTAGGTTTTGTTTGTTCAAAAATAATAGCCCACTGATCTCTATCCACGAGCAGATCCTCCATCTTCAACTTCCATAGCTCAAAGATTTTTCCATCAAATTTCTCGATCTCTATCCTTGAATGATTTCCTATCATTTTCCTTCAAGCTCCTTCTGCAAAAAAACTCACACTCCAAAATAGGTTTTCTCTCCCTCGTAGAAACCCTAGAAACCCTTCAAATGAAATGTAACCCTATCAATAAAGGCATCCCCCTATGGCTAACAACCTGGATCTGATACCAAATGAAGAGATCTACAGAAACTTATTCCAAAAATAATGTATAAATAAATAACTTAGAAGAAATGACACCACACAATGCACATAAGACACAAGATTTACCGTGGTTCACCCGATGTGGGATACTCCAGCAAAAACAAGACCCACTCCTTGATATTATTATTTTTCTTTCTTGCCCAAAAATAGGACATTAGAATAAAATATAAAGGAAAATCTCACAACCCTAAACAACTATGTGGTATTAGAATGCAATAGGCACAATATTGTGGGCTAAACCACCCACACCCATCAACCACCCACCAACCACCCACCAACCATGGGAATCCTGGCAATCGCTCCGCCAATCACTTTGGAAAAAGAGGGAAATTTTTTTTCTAGCGTTGTTGGAAACTGCCTTCGACGGACACCTTCGTCATGGCCAGGGAGGTCTACCATCCCCCTCAGACCCCCCCTCCCTGGCACCCCCGAGGAGGGCTTCGTCGTCCTCGTGAGGATCTCTGCTCCTCATACCCTCTTGTGCCTACCGTACAATATTTCCTCGACCAAGTATGAGACACATCCAACATCCTTGATACCACAAAACCCTACTAATCAGATGACAACCATTCAGGTCAAAATGCTATCACAATATGTGGTTGAGCATGAGAGCACTTAATCCATGCTAGAGGTCCACTTGATTCAAATTGAAACTCATCAAAAGATATTCTTTCACATTCATGAGCACTTGAATCATACCACTTGGGGGACTTTGTTCCCTCAAACCCCTTTTGATAGCAATTTAATGCTATTATTACAAGTTCTTTTTTAATAAACATTCACTTAGGAGGAACTTCAAGAGGGACAGGAAGTTCATGCAATTGAGGCTTCCTCAAAGTAGGACTGGTCCACCAAATTAGGGAGTAAATAAATATTGATAATATCCCTCCTGTATTGTCACACGTCGCCAAAAGGATATTTAAGCAGAAGGTAGAAAAGTATGTCTTGCTTAACGAGATTATGTATCATCGAGGATATGAAGGAATCCTCCTTCAATGCTTAGAGCATCAAGAGTTAGTTTGGGTAATTCCCAAAGCACATTATGATACTTGTGGTGGCCATTTTAGTGGCATGTCCATCTTAAAGTGCATTCTTCACATAGGCTATTATTGGCCAACTTTAGACCAAGATTATTGTGCATATGTTAAGAAGTGCATGAAGTGTCAACACCATGCTAAATTGAAACACATACCTTCTCAGGCCTTACAACCAATCCAATCGGCTTGGCCATTCTTGCAATGGAGGTTGGATTTAATAGGAAAAATCTCACCTACCTCCTTGGGCTATCACACATATATCATTACGACTATCGAGTATTTTACAAAGTGGGTGGAAGCAATTCCCCTTACTACTACATCAAGACCCCGCATAGTGGAGTTTATATTACATAATATCATTGTCATTTTGGAATTCCATCCAAGATCATTTTTTATAATGGGATATCATTCAAGAACAAAGATGTGTGTGCTTTGACAGCAAAGTATAATATCCAATAGAACTTTTTTATGCCCTATTATCTGCAAGCAAATGGGTAAGCAGAGTCATCAAAAAAAATATTGATTGCCATCCTAAATAAAATAGTTAAAGAGAATCACACTGATTGGAACACTAAATACCCCTTTCTCTATGGGCCTACCACACTAGCATTTGGATGCCCACTAGTGCAACCCCATTTTCACTAGTGTATGGCACTAAGGAAATCATACCTCTAGAGCTAGAAATCCTGTAGCTACGCATATCCATGCAGGAGTTCATCGATGATGACACCAAGCAACAAGATCACCTAGATTAGAGTACGTGGCTTGATGAAAGTCACATTAATTCTCTTGAGCACCTATGTGTTTATCAAGAGCAAATTAAGAGAGCCGACAATATAAAATTCCATCTTAGAGAATTTCAGGTTGGTGACCTCATTTTGAAAGATAACCAATAAAATTCTAATTTTCCCCCCCATCTGCGGGATAAGTTTACGATAAACTGTTTAGGTCCCTTTGTCATCACTACTCAGATCAAACCTGGAACTTATCGCCTAGCCTCCCTTAAGGGAATCAAGGATCCTAAAATTTCCATGCCTAGAGTGTTGTGCCCCCCCCAAAGGCTCCAAGGGTGTCTACAACCTACTTGGTCAACCCAAAACACTCCTAGGTAGTCTATGACCATCAAGGTCACCCCAAAAGGCTCTAAGGGTGTCTACAACCCACTTGGTCAACAAAAAATGCTCCTAGGTGGTCTATGATCGTCTAGGTAATCCCAAAATGCTCCAAGGGTATCTACAACCTGCTTGGTCAACCCAAAACACTCCTAGGTGGTCTATGACTATATAGGTCATCTCAAAATGCTCCAAGGGTGTATACAACCCACTTGGTCAACCCAAAATGCTCCTAAGTGGTCTATGACCATCTAGGTCATCCCAAAATGCTCCAAGGGTGTCTACAACTTGCTTGGTCAACCAAAAATGCTCCTAGGTAGTCTATGACTATCTAGGTCATCCCAAAAGGTTCCAAGGGTGTCTACAACCTGATTGGTCAACCCAAAACACTCATAGGTGGTCTATGACCATCTAGGTCATCCCAAAATACTCCAAGGGTTTCTACAACCCATTTGGTCAACCCAAACACTTCTAGGAAGTCTATGACCATCTAGGTCACCCCAAAATTCTCCAAGGGTGCCTACAACCCACTTGGTCAACCCAAAATATTGCTAGGTAGTCTATGACCATCTAGGTCATCCCAAAAGTCTCCAAGGGTGTCTACAAATGGTGTGGTCAACCCAAAATACTCCTAGAAAGTCTATGAACATCTAGGTCATCCTAAAATGCTCCAAGGTTGTCTACAACTTACTTGGTCAACTTAAAAAACTCCTAGGTGGTATATGACCATCTAGGTCACGCAAAAAGGCTCCAAGGGTGTCTACAACCTGCTTGGTCAAACCAAAATACTCCTAGGTGGTATATGATCATCTAGGTCATACCAAAATGCTCCAAGGGTGTCTACAACTCGGTTGGTCAATCCAAAATAATTCTAGGTGGTCTATGACCATATAGGTCACCTCAAAATAATCCAAGGGTGTCTACAACCCACTTTGTGAACCCAAAATACTCCTAGGTAGTCTATGACCATCTAGGTCATCTCAAAATATTCCAAGGGTGTCTACAACCCACTTGGTCAACCCAAAATGCTACTAGGTGGTCTATGACCATATAGATCATCTCAAAATAATCCAAGGGTTTCTACAACCCACTTGGTCAACCCAAAATACTCCTAGGTAGTCTATGACCATCTGGGTCATCCCAGAATGCTCCAAGGGTATCTACAACCTGCTTGGTCAACCCAAAATGCTCCTAGGTGGTCCATGACCATCTAAGTCATCCCAAAATGCTCCAAAGGTGTCTAAAACCTGCTTGGTCAACCCAAAATACTCCTAGATGGTCTATGACCATCTAGGTCACCCCAAAATGCTCCAAGTGTGTCTACAACCCACTTAGTCAACCCAAAATACTCGTAGGTAGTCTATGACCATCTAGGTCACCTCAGAATGCTCCAAGGGTGTCTACAACTCGCTTGGTCAACCCAAAATACTCCTAGGTAGTCTATGACTATCTAGGTCACCTCAAAATGCTCTAAGGGTGTCTAAAACCCGCTTGGTCAACCCAAAATACTCCTAGGTGGTCTATGACCATCTAGGTCACCTCAAAATGCTCCAAGGGTTTCTACAACCTACTTGGTCAAACCAAAATACTCCTAGGTGGTCTATGACCGTCTAGGTCATCCCAAAATGCTCCAAGGGTGTCTACAACATTCTTGGTCAATCTAAAATGCTCCTAGGTAGTCTATGACCATCTAGGTCATCCCAAAATATTCCAAGGGTGTCTACAACCCACTTGGTCAACCCAAAATACTCATAGGTAGTCTATGACCATCTAGGTCACCTCAAACTTCTCCAAGGGTATCTACAACCCATTTGGTCAACCCAAAATGCTCCTAGGAAGTCTATGACCATCTAGGTCATCCAAAAAGGCTCCAACGATGTCTAAAACCCGCTTGGTCAACCCAAAATTCTCCTAGGTGGTCTATGATCATCTAGGTCATCCCAAAATGCTCCAAGGGTGTCTACAACCCACTTGGTCAACCCAAAATGCTCCTAAGTGGTCTATGACTATATAGGTCACCCCAAAGGGCTCTAAGGGTGTCTATAACCCACTTGGTCAACCCAAAATGCCCAAAGGCATATGTAAGCTTTTTGGTCATCCAAAAATCCCCAATGGCATTCCCTAAGCCCATTGGTCAACTTGTATGTACATATATATATATATATATATATATATATATAAATCAAAAATTAAAAAAAAAACATCATTAAAACATAAAAAATACAAAAATATTGCATTGCATCACATCACATCCTATTGCCTATTATCATCGCTTGCATTAGGCATAATCATCATTGCACTTTACATTTAAGAGTTGCTCATACATGTCTAGCACTGAGACTGTATATAAGTCATTATTCAAAATCTATGTTGTTCACATCATAATTCACATCCAACCATATTTCACCTACCATTTACCATTTTGCATATTTGTTTCCATTCCCTTCACCTACCCATTTTTTCTAGAATGTTATTAGGGTTTTCGATCACTCGGCCATTTATAGTTTTCTTTTTAGATTTTGTAGAAAGCTATCCTGATTTTTAGGAGGTAGATTCATGTTTAGATTGTACATTGTATACATCATATTCCCATCATATTTATACACTAATAAATCCAAGTTTATCACAAGGAAATATGAAACCTATAAAGTGGTCTAGGTTACCTTAAGTGAAAATTTTACCTTGCTCATCCCCTTGTGCGAATGGTTCAAGAAAGCTAAGAGTTGGAAAAAGGACAAGCTCTTCCCTACCCAATTACCCAAAATAAATAGTGGTTTTCACCACTATAAAAAGCAAAATCCCAAAGAGAAAAAATCTAGATCAAAATCCCAAAAAGAAAAAATAAAAATCAAAATAATTAGTGGTTTTTACCACTAAACAAATCCCTTGCTCAAAGAAAATAAATTAAAAAATAAATAATGATTTTAATCACTATATATGAGCAAGTATCCTGATAAAATTTAAGAAAATAAGGGAGTATTGAACTTGAATCCCTAGAATTCTTAGCATTTGACAAACCATAAGGTGATCCTCATTACATGTTTGGTGGATAGCCTACCTGGCAATGGTGGTATCCTTACGCATGACAATATATCTATCACATTAGCATTTTGCATGTGTATAGACCAATGTTTGCATGTGGATGAGCTAGCTTTTGGTAGCCCCTACTACCTAGTGGTTTAATCCAACTAAGTACAAACCTAGGATCGTGCTACTCATAGGGTGATCTTCAATACAGGTGGTCTACAAATCTTGCTTGGCACTAGGGTAATCTTATGCTTATCACAAAATGAACTCACTTGCACAAATAAGGATATGGAGTATTTTGGTCATCCTAGCAGATTCATACCTTGTTAAAAGGTCTTTCATGGTTAGTATATAACTTTTGATCAATTGAATAGAGTGTTTGAGTCTCATGAAAACCTCATAGACATTCTATAACATTTATTTTATTCATTCCATTTTATCACATGTATGTCAGTTTCCATTTTTACAAATCCATTACATAGTCTCATGACAACATTACACATGAACTGATGAATTCTATATAGTCTATGGTGCTAACATAGTATGTCAAATCATTAGTCATATTTCATCATTAATTCAAATCATATTAAATCACTATGCATCCATGCATATACATAACATCAAAATCACAACATATTACCAAAAATATCAACATATGCATACATGATAAAAATTCATCACATCATCACAAGGAAAATACATACATTACATACATATAATAAAGTAATAAAAACATGATGATAAACCACTGAAAAGCTCATATATATGTGTATATATATAGGGTAAAAATATACATCATACTTCCCGTAGGCTACAATAAAGTGAATCCTCAAACTTCACACTGCCAAATAAGCCAAAAATACAAAAAGAGTCATTCGAGCCTTAATCACCATGGTCACACATAATCTGTGCTATGGATCACACTACCACCTGGCCAAAGTTTTATGTGAACTCCCATGACTACTGCCACCTACCCTATCTACCCTTTGTCTAGATCCTGATGCCTCCATCCTAGAGGAATACTGTTCTTTCCTACTCTGGTGACTCTGGTATGATCCAATAGCAGTTGCATCATTTGGTAGATGTCCTCCAAGGTGCACTATCTCAATATCTAGCCCATAATTATAGGTCCATACACACCGAAACCATGTTTGATAAGTCTCCACTATGGAATGGAGTCATGCCACCTCTACCTATAACCTCACCACATCCTCATTATTGGATGCCTCTTACTTAGTACTTCATGATATTAGTTGTACCCATAAAGCTACTATCTATCCTTGATCATCCTACACCTATGTTCTAAGGAGATCTCTCTCCTACCTAACCTTGATCAGATCAACCTATAGCTCAGTATCAGGGTCACCCTGCAAACCCTATTATGTCTGTGTAACCTAATCCTCGGTATCACCATCCCCATAGTCACCCTGATCTCAAAAATTCAAGAGGTCTCCCTACTCCTCTACCACATGGAAACACCCATAGTGATCGCCGACCTCTGCCTGATCCTTATTAGAAACATCCTATTGAACCTCCTTTACTATCCCAGTCACATTAACCCCTAGGAATCCTTCGACCTACCATTGGTGCATTATCCACCATGAGTCATACACCCATTTAGTCCCAAAATCATCTACATATAGAATGTCTACTACAAGATCCACCTCATACCCCACTACCTCCACTATAGGCCAACTCAATGTTCTCTAATATCCATGGCACGGGTAAACCATGGGCTCACTAGGCATTCCCTGATGTATCACAAATTATTACCTAAACTAAGAAAAATATAAGTACTCCCACTCTATCCCATGTCATCCAATCAACTACCTACCGTGCCTCACCCTATAGAGCTGTACCCTAGCATATGACCACGTTCGACAATCTTTGTATGGCATCCAAAACACCTGAGCCACCCTGAGTCATGAAAATTAATCTGCATAGTGGTCCACATTTCCTACAAAGTGATGACTCTTCCCTACCTCTTGATCCCTCTACCATATGATACCATATCCTACCTCCCTATCTTCTAGTTGTGCTTGGGTCACCCATGGTAGCCCATGTGGTCGATCCATAGCTATGTGTTGCCATACCCAACACTATAGCAAAAATCTCCAGTCGAGGCCCTTCTAATTATAGTAGTGGATATTGTATAGCTCATTATAGAGATCTTATAGTAGTGTAGTCCCTATGCCATCACCAATGGCTCTACCACAATACACCCCACCAGTGCGAACACTATCTCCAACAGGTTCCATGGGAACCTAGCTCCTGAAGAGTCAAGAAATAGCACTATACTAAAATACTACCAGTATACCTTAGAATTATACTAAAATACTACCAGTATACCTTCCCTCATGTAGTCCAGCACTACCAAATCCATGTCCTCATCAAAGTACCTCTCGAGCACTATATCTCTCAGATCAGGGTATGTCAAGAGAATCAGCCACCCCTCTATCAAAATTCATAAAATTTGATAGATTTCCTCAAGAATCATCATCGTCTCCCCTATGAATAGGTGTAAAGTGTTGGTGCATGGGTTCCACAAATCAATAAGGGCAATCAAATAAGCACGGTCTCCTATCACAAGCTCCAACCATGTCACCTACTTGAGGCTAATGGTGTCCAAAAATTCCTAGTTATCCTATATCAAGGCATCCCTAGTGGTATCAAAGAGAGTCATTACTTGATACCAGATCTTCACAACCTAACAAATATAATCAAATCAATAAAACAACACCAACCATGCTTCAAAATGGCCCCAAATGACCCTAAAACACCCAAAAAAGACCCAAAAAGACCCCTTTTTGAGGCTAGTTTGTGGTTGTCCTGACTAGGAATGGCCCCAAAATCTATGACCATACCACCTAGGGATGTACCCTAATCAGCCCACCATAGCCATCCCACCCAGGGACGACCCCCAAATTGGGCCAAAAATGGCCTTCAAGGCCACAAAAAATAGCAAAAACAAGGCAAAATTTGAACTAAAAAATGTAATATCATTGCACAAAAACATGGATAAAGCATAAAAAATGGTACATTCCCCCTAAATTAGGTTTCATTACCTATTATTTAGTGTTATAGGCCTCAAAAGCAAAACATCCAATAAAAGCAAAAATTTCACTCCTAACACTAGGAAAATGCAATAATAGAGATTGTGCATACCCGTCTTGCACCAAATACTCTGCTAGTTGGTTCTACATGCTTGGTAATTGTGATGTGGGATGAATATAATAGTTCTGAATTGTGTATAATCACTCTCCTACTCCTCACCTCTCAAACTGCCATGATAAACATGCACAAATGAGCCTAAACCTCATAATTTGGGCTTATATAGCCCTACAAGGGTCACAACAATCCCAAGGTTATATGAGTGCACATTCAGCCATACATACCACCATATTATGGTAATAAAACATTCCAAAATCCCACCTTGGGATTCCCACAAAAAACTTGCACAAAAACAACTCAAAATGCACCAAAAAGGGTAAAAAAAATACCCAAAAACAACTCAAATTTGGTCAAATTTTCATATGGATCAATATGAAAATTAATTGATCATGGATGAATGGAAGGGTTATTATTTTTATCCCTAATAAGGAAATTGTTTCTGGACCATCCCATGAGAATGAGGTTTGCCCCTCCTTTATTCCATACAATGTCAACAAAATCATCAAAATCCTCTCAAAACTGCCCCATTTTTTAATGGGTACAACTGAAGGTAAACATAACAGAAGTCATCTGGGTCAAGTGACTCATCAATTTTCTCATGAGTCATTCCCTCATCAACTCATCACTTGATGAGGTATTCATACTTAGTCCAAATCAACAAGCACACACTCAGTCATGTAAATTATGTTCGTTCAACGAATCAATGACAAAGACAATCACGCCCTTGTTTGGGGTAGCAAAAAAGCACAAAATTATAAATTAAAATGATTGGAATTTTGGAAGCATGAAAAACCGGTCCTCCTGCTTCATGACTAAATAATGTCTAAGATCAAGAAAATTCCTTAGCTCATCAGAAGCAAGGATTCAAGAACACATGCTCTTTCCATGATCGGGGCATCTAAAGCTGGTTATGTTATTGAACAACCCTAATCATTCAGCCTTTTAGTCATATTTTTTTGCTCAGTCCTATACTACACACAATGCATCCCAAAAAGAGGCATCTGTAGACACTAAAATCATGTCAATCCAATTATGCTACCATAAGCAATGGCTAAATTGACATCACATAGCCCCTAGGGCAGCCCTCAAAGGTCACACAATGGTTCTAGCCACCTTTTGCAAGGTTTTGGGGGCTTCTGACCCATTTTTGGGAATATTTGGCTCCATAATCCTATCCATACCACCCTGGGATGAATTCAGTTCCTATTCATCCCGCCCAGGGATGGTGGTAAGCAATCATCCCAGGGTGGGACAGTTAGAAAGTTTGACCCAATAAAATTCAAAATATGGACAAATGGCACCCATAAACTACCATTTGCCCCACCTATTCAACCATGTGGGTTAGAGGATGCTACATACTTATGACATGTTGCATGTAAGAAGCCAAATAGGGATATTCTCTTCCCCTTCCAATGCATGCCACCTTTTAGCCAAATGGCACCTCCTACCATGAATGCCCTTGCATTCAATTTTGCACATGAGCTTCTTTTCCTTATAAAGTGTATCAATTTTCCACACAAGATATAGGGAAGAGTTTTAGGACAAAGCAAAGGAGTGCTTCTAAGATTTCCTTTCACCACTTTGTGCCCCTTTTCCCTTGAAATCTCTACCTAGTAAAGGAGGTTTGCAAGTGATCCAAGAGGCATAATTTTTTCACAAAATTGGACCATATGAGTGAATTTCTTAAAAAAAATTGATGAAAATACTCCTTTGAGTGTTTTGGACCATTTCCCAATGGAATTGGTGGCAAAAAGTTAGAAAAATTAGTTGGCGTGCCACCCCTAGGCACCCCTCAATCTATGAAAGTCAAATTTGTCCCCCTGGTATGAATAAAAATATGTGCATAACTTTTCTACTATTTCTTAATATACTTATTCTAAGATATAATATTATTCTACTGTCCAAATTTCATGCATTTTGAAGTTGTATTGGATGCGATATCACATTTTGAAGTTTTTGTAGGCTTGCAGGGTCCATCAGAGCATGCACAGGGATTCATGCTTTATTTTGTAAATCTGACCATATGGGTCCTCCCAAAATTTTGTTTTATTAATTATTTCAAAGTTTCATGTATTTTGGATAGGTTTAGAGAAATGAATTGCTTACTTTGGGTTTTAAAGGTTGGGAATGGGCACTGCAAATATGAAACACCATCAGACACAATTTCAGCTCTGTTTTTGGTGATATCTTCCAAAAACCATATATTTTACATCCCTCTAAAATTTCAATTCATTTGGAGTTTATTTGGTATAATATCCATGCATATTATCATTACTAGTCTTTTGGTGCCTCTGGGGATTGCATGTTTTTCATCATACACACTTGCTATTTGAAATTTCTGATTTCCTTGTGTGTAGGTGCAGGTTTCTACAATGCATTAGGAATTATCACAATACCTCAAGATCAAAGATACAAGTGGCAAAAACATTAGCCTACCCACCTCGATTGTGGGTACGAGGAAAGACACTGGGAGTGCACCCAAATTACTTAAGGGATTTGATCCTTGGGCACCTGAAATTAATAAAAATTGTATCATATTTGAGCCCTCAAAGGGACTTCTATTTAACCTTGGATTTTATCCATAAAATTAATAAGAAATAGACTTTCTTTACTTCATTTCTTGCTATTTGGTATTTCTTCCATTTTACTTGCATGCTTCTGATTTGATGCTCATGAGACATAGGAGATAGATGCATATTGTTCCTCTTCATTAGGTGCACCATTTTTCCCCTAATTCAGCTACTTCAAGATATTTTCCCTTTGATAATTTAGCTTTTGTAATTACCACTTTAGTTTTGCATACCTCTTGTTGCATCTTTTATCTCCTAACAACCTCCTTTTTTATATTCGAATCCGTAAGACTTGGATATCTCTTTCATTTAATACCCTTCTTGGGATTTTATTGGGGTGAACTTGATTGTGCTACTAGTTGTTTTTCAAAAATTTTAGGAGTCCTTGGTCTCCTAGTATAATGAGTTAGGTGTGCTACTTCGACACCAATGGTGTATCCTTCTGTTGGCAATTTTGGGTACTCTGGGTACATTGCCTTTGCTCAAGTGTATAAGTTGTCATTGATGTCAAGAAGCTCTTGAAGGAATTTGGTTTGATGTCAAATAACTTGTTTTGATGAAGGTTCGGCATGACAGTTTCAAAGGTCTTTTGTTAACCCCAAGTTGGCAGGTTTAAAGATTACAGGTGAATGCATTAGTTTAATGCAATTTGGTCCAGGAGGAAATATTTATTTAAATAATTAAAACCTTGTTAAGGTTCCCTTTAATTATTTTTAAATAAATATTAATTTATGGTTTGCAATGGGTTCTCCTAATCCATGGTGCAAATGTCTAGGTGGGCATTATGTTTTAAACTCGGTGGGTGCTAGCCCAAGACCTCCGTCGACATGGTAAACTCCCAGCCGACATCAAAGAGCTCATGGCAAGGATTCATATTAATACCCCTCGATGAAAACAAAGATCCATCCCATCTGATTTTTGAAGAGTTGCTCGCTGATCACTTCTGTGTCTTCACCGGTTTTCATAATTTGCTGATCATTGTGTGTCTTCGACGGTTTTTGTAACTTGTTGTTCGTTCCTTTGTCTCACTGTTTATTGAATCCACCGTATGGCTTGTCATCTACGAGTTCATGTCAGAAGGAATGGAGGACTGTGTTTTATTTTTCCTGATGTAGAAGGGACAAGTATAACAGTATGAGGTTTTAACCTCATCGGGTGCCTTTGGTGCACCGGTAGCGGCTAGGCTATTGGCGTGCTACTCGAATGGGAGGTTCTGCGTTCGAATCACGTAGAAGGGTTTTTTGTCATAGACGCAGCGGGTGGTGTTAGATTTCGGGTGCAAATTTTTCCAAAGCGATTTTTGATGTTGGCTAAGGTATTTTCGAAATTAATATTTTGCTAAGTGTATGTTTCGAATGGAGGAAGTTTGTTAAAATAAAAACAGCTTAGGAGTTATAAGGAGTTTCAAAGCTTGTTGTTATTTTGATAAAATATTATTTTGAAAGTGTTGTTGAAATATCCTATTGCATTCTTATGAGAGATAAAGTTTATTTTATTTTTATAAGACTATAAGGGAGAAATAAGGTGTATAATGGATAAATTGTTCTTGTAATGTTGAGAGTGCTTTTGGTTGATTATGGAAATGAAATCATGATGTGTTAAGGTTAATTGCTTCTTATGTGAAAGTATGAAACCTTAAGTGGACAGCTTTGATATTGACATTTGCTTTTATTAAGTTGCTTATAATCAAGCTATTATTTACTTGGTTAAATGTTGGGCTTACTCCTTTGTTGATGAATTGAAAAGTTGTTTTATGCTTTTGTGAGTTGAGTTGGTGGATGCTTTTGTTCAAACAATATTGGAGATAAAAGGAGTTCTACTTGTTTCCTTTTCTGATGTTGATTGTGAAATGCTTCAAGGTTGTGTTTTGAGCTGAATGGTGTTGATTGAACCTTGTTTGATGAGAATTATTGTTGAAGCCCTATTTTATGGTGAAAAGAACATGAGTATCATTGTTATGTGATTCTTTGCGTAGTTGGCAATTATTGGGGTTTCATGTTCTTGAAAGAAAGCATTCTATCCTATCCATTTCAGATATTGAGTTGAGTTTTCAGATTTGAGATTGAGTTTGAGCTGAGTTGATTTGAGTTGAATTTTGAGATTGGGAGTTGAGTATAGAACATATTGAGTCTCTAAAAATTATCTTTATGCTTATATGAGTTTGAAAAATCACATTGGGTCTCTAACAATTCACCTTGTGATTTCCTACTAAGAAAGTTTTTCTTGGTGAGCTTGCTGAGTTTTTGGATAGGTTCCGATGGGGACTTGTGAGCAGGTTTTGGACAGGTTCTGATGGGGACTTGTAAGCAGATTTTCGATAGGTTTCGATGGGGACTTGTGAGAAGATATTGTATAGGTTCCAGTGGGGACTTGTGAGCATTTTTGGACAGGTTTTGGTGGGGACTTGTGAGCAGATTTGTACAGGTCCTAGCAGAGGACTTGTGAGCTGAGTTTGTTAGTTGTATCAAAGAACTTGAGGACAGAAGAGCAATGGTTCTTTGAGAAGAACCTGAGGATAGATTTGGGAAGTCTTTGAGAAGGCTTGTGTGCATAGGATTGATTTGGTCAAGTGTTGAATAGATCTGACAGACAGAGGAAGACTTGTACTAGACCGACTAACTATGTTTGGTACAGGTTGCAAAGCTGCTATGGACGTGATCATAGAAGGCAGAGGTCTCTTAGGCTAAGCATTAAGGACATGAGGTCTTCGGTGGAAAGGAGTTCCACATGCTGGCAAGAGGTAGAGGCAGTTGATCTTCTGAGGGATCATTTCCAGAGTAGAGGGGAAGGTATCTCTTTTGAGCAGAGGCTCATAAATTCAGATTGGGGGAAGCTATCTCCTTTGAGTAGAGGCTCATAAATTCAGATTGGGGGAAGGTATCTCCTTTGATCAGAGGCTCATAAATTCTGATTGGGGGAAGGTATGTCCTTTGGTCCAAGGCTCATAAATATTGTAATTGGGAAGGATTCCCAAAGAACTTTGAGATAACTTTTAAAGAAAAGTTTTGTGGACGTAGCCCAACCATTCTGGGTGAACCACGTTAAAATTGATGTCACTTTGTGAATGATTTTGTGCATTGTTTTGATATTGCTTTGGGTATATTGCTTTACTATTTTGAAGTATAAAGGAAAAAGTAAAAGGAGGTATTATACTATTCACCCCCCCCTCTTAGTATAAGCTTGTGTTCTTCAATTGGTATCATAGCGGGTGCCTTCGAAAAGTTTAACAGCTTGAAGGAAAATCTAGTAAAGAACACAATGGATCATTCAAGTGGCAATGTAGCACCTATTCTTGATGGGTCATATTTTGGTCTTTGGAGTGCAAGGATGAAGGTTCATCTAATGGCACTTGGTAATGAGGTATGGGAAGTGATTGAAGATGAGTACACTATTCCTGTACATGGTCCTAATACTAAAGAAGAAAGGCTCCTACATCATAGCAATTCAAAAGCAATGAATGCAATCCTGAAAGGCTTACAGAAAGCAGATCTCACCAAAGTGATTCACTGCAAGACAACTAGTGAAATGTGGAAATAGTTGAAGGTGGTTCATACAGGTGATACAAATATCAGAAAGGCCAAGTTGAGACACTTCAAAGGTATGTTTGAACAACTCAAGATGAATGATGATGAAAATATTAGTGACTACATGCTTCGTATGGATGAGGTTGTTAACTCCATGAAAGACTTAGGTCTTGAGCTTGCTGAAAATGATGTTTGTGATAAGATTTTAAGATCTCTTCCTAATAGATTTAGTGAAAAGATTTCTGCTATTGAGGAAACTAAAGATTTGGATAATTTGAAAAAGGATGAGCTCCATAGTATACTTGGAGCATTTGAGTTGAGAACTCAAGTGAAGGTTGATGTCAAGAAAGAGGTAGCTTTCAAGGCTACCAAGGAATCCAAGGGTAAACAACTTCAAGATAGTGATGAGTCTTCTAGTGATGAAGAGGCATATTATAGCAAGAAAGGCAAGTTCTCTAGAAAACACAAAAGTATGAAAAATATAAGATGTTTCAATTGTGGAAAGTTTGGTCATTATGCTACTAACTGTACTGTTCCCAAGAGTGAAAGTGATGAAGATAAATAGGATTCTATGAGCAAGGTTTCTGAAAATCACAAGCATCACAGAAAGAACAAAGATGAGCACAACAATCAAGGAAAGAGGTAATCTCACAAGCACAAGAAGAGTTTCTATCTAGAAAAATCAAGTAAGTGTTCTAGTAGTGATAGTGAAAGTTCTTCAAGTGATAATGAAAATGAGATGTTGTTCATATCAGAAAAAGAGGAAGAACCAAAACATAGATTCATTATCATGAAATGTCTTAGATGTGGAAATTTTGGTCACCTTGAGGATGATTGTACAAATAATGATTTGGTTTCTAGTATGTATGAGGATGCTTCAGAAAACTATAAGGAAGATGCATGTATGGTTTTTGAAAAAGGTAGCACCTCTAGTGATAAGAAATCTGAAAAAGGCTTTGATGATTCAGAAAGCAAACAAATAAAGGATCTTGAAGGTAAACTTATTAGTGCTCTTAGTGCTTTGAAAAAGGAAATAAAAAAGAATGCTAGACTCAAGGATAAGTTAGATGAATGTTGTATGGAGAGAGATGATCTTATAGAAAGTCTTGACTTCTCTATAGTTAAGACACAAGAACTCAAGGATGAGTTAGAGTCTAAGGTTCTTGAGTATATTGAGTTAGAATAGAAAATGGCTTCTTTGAAAGAGGAAACTAAAGAGTACAAGGATAAGCTTTACAGGTTCCAAGATAGCTCCAAAAAGGTTAAGTCACTCATCAAAGGTCAAAGAAAGACAACAGATAAAACAGGCCTTGGTTTTGTTAAGCCACACAAGGAACAAGTTGGAGAGTCTAGTAAGAAACTCCAAAAGGAAGAGAGTTCTGATGAGGAAAGTATTTAAAAAAAGGAGTCCTTGAATGATAGATGCATAGAAATAGAAAATAGAATTCAAAATGAGAAGAACAAATTTTTAGAACCTAAGAGGTCAATTAAAGGAAAGTTTCAAGGTAGATGTTTTGCTTGTCACAAGTTTGGTCACATGGCTTCACATTGCATGGCTCAAGTGAAGGAGGTAAATGACAGTTTTAGAAGTGCTAGTTACTTTCAAGGGTATTGCTACTCTTGTCAATAATTTGGGCACAAGGCAGTCTATTGCAAGGTAAATAAAAGGAACAGGTTTGGTCAGAACAGGTTTGGTCAGAACAGGTTTGGCCAAAACAGGTTTGGTCAGAACAGGTTTGGTCAGAACAGGTTTGGTTAGAACTGGTGGATTCAAAGATCAGGTTTACCTCAAAGAAACAACATCTTCAAGTGTTTCAAGTGCAACAATGAAGGTCACATAATCAAAAAGTGTAGAGCTAAAATTCCAGAATACAGGAACATGAATAGTGGCATGATCAGGTCCAAGGATCAAGGCATGGACAAGAACAGGGATGAGAACAAGAACAAGAATAGTGAAAAGAACAGGAATATGGACAAAGAGTTCAAGAGAAGGCCCGACAAGGAAGTTATAGACACTAATGATGATCAGTGCCTAATGGGAGTTTTACTCCCACCCCAGAATTAATCACCTCATCAGGAGGTGGGGGAGGGACTAAGCTAAAGAGGCTCATTCTTAGTCCCGAGCCTCAAAGGTGACCCTTTACCATTGATGACAAAGGGGGAGAGATATGAGTAAGGGGGAGAGATTCAAAGTGAAGAGGAAAGCTTCAAGTCAGGGGGAGCAAAACTTCAAAGGAATATTCTTAGTTGTGGGCACAGTTGGTCAGTTTTTAGCACAGTTGGTTTCAGTTTTGGCTCTTGAGAAGTGCTTTCAATAAAGGTTTGCCATCAATGACAAAGGGGGAGATTGTTGGAAATTTTGGGTACTTTGGGTACATTGCCTTTGCTCAAGTGTATAAGTTGTCATTGATGTCAAGAAGCTCTTCAAGGAATTTTGTTTGATGTCAAATAACTTGTTTTGATGAAGGTTTGGCATGACAGTTTCAAAGGTCTTTTGTTAACCCCAAGTTGGCAGGTTTAAATATTACAGATGGATGCATTAGTTTAATGCAATTTGGTCCAAGAGGAAATATTTATTTAAATAATTAAAACCTTGTTAAGGTTCCCTTTAATTATTTTTAAATAAATATTAATTTATGGTTTGCAATGGGTTCTCCTAATCCATGGTGCAAATGTCTAGGTGGGCATTATGTTTTAAACTCGGTGGGCGCTAGCCCAAGACCTCCGCTGACATGGTAAACTCCCTACCGATGTCAAAGAGCTCATGGAAAGGATTCATATTAATACCCCTCGATGAAAAAAAATATCCATCCCATCCTATTTTTGAAGAGTTGCTCATTGATCACTTATGTGTCTTCACCAATTTTCGTAATCCACTGATCGTTGTGTGTCTTTTCCAGTTTTCGTAAGTCGTTGTTCGTTCGTTTGTCTCATCGTTTATCGAATCCGCCGTATAGCTTGTCATTTGCGAGTTCATGTCAAAAGGAAGGGAGGACTGTGTTTTATTTTTCCTGATGCAGAAGGGACAAGTGTAACAGCATGAGGTTTTAACCTCATCGGGTGCCTTTGGCGCACCGATAGCAGCTAGGCTGTTGGCGCTCTACTCGAATGGGAGGTTCTGCGTTCAAATCATGCAGAAGGGTTTTTCATCGTGGACGCAGTGGGTGGTGTTATATTTTGGGCACAAATTTCTCCAAAGTGATTTTTGATTTTGGCTAAGGTATTTTCAAAATTAATATTTTGCTAAGTGTATGCTGCGGATAGAGGAAGTTTGTTAAAAGAAAAAAAGCTTAGGAGTTATAACGAGTTTCAAAGCTTGTTGTTATTTTGATAAAAGATTATTTTGAAAGTGTTGTTGAAATATCCTATTGCATTCTTATGAGAGATAAAGTTTATTTTTTTTTATAAGACTATAAGGGAGAAATAAGGTGTATAATGGATAAATTTTTCTTGTAATGTTGAGAGTGCTTTTGGTTGATTATGGAAATGAAAGCATGATGTGTTAAGGTTAATTGCTTCTTGTGTGAAATTATGAAACCTTAAGTGGACAACTTTGAGATTGACATTTGCTTTCATTAAGTTGCTTATAATCAAGCTATTCTTTACTTGGTTAAAGTGTTGGGCTTACTCCTTTTTTGATGAATTGAAAATTTGTTTTATGCTTTTGTGAGTTGAGTTGGTGGATGCTTTTGTTCAAACAATATTGGAGAGAAAATGAGTTCTACTTGTTTCCTTTTCTGATGTTGATTGTGAAATGCTTCAAGGTTGTGTTTTGAGTTGAATGGTGTTGATTTAACCTTGTTTTATGAGCATTATTTTTGAAGCCCTATTTGATGGTGAAAAGAACATGAGTATCATTGTTATGTGATTCTTTGCATAGTTGGTAATTTTTGGGGTTTCATGTTCTTGAAAGAAAGCATTCTATCCTATCCATTTCAGATATTGAGATGAGTTTTTAGATTTGAGATTGAGTTTGAGCTGAGTTGATTTGAGTTGAATTTTGAGATTGGGAGTTGAGTATAGAACATATTGAGTCTCTAACAATTCTCTTTATGATTCTATGAGTTTGAAAAATCACATTGGGTCTCTAACAATTCACCTTGTGATTTCCTACTAAGAAAGTTTTTCTTGGTGAGCTTGCTGAGTTTTTGGATAGGTTTCGATGGAGACTTGTGAGTAGGTTTTGGATAGGTTCCAGTGGGGACTTGTAAGTATATTTTGGATAGGTTCTGGTGGGGACTTGTGAGTAGATATTGGATAGGTTTCAGTGGGGACTTGTGAGCAGTTTTGGACAGGTTTCGGTGGGGACTTGTGAGCATATTTGGACAGGTCCTAGCAGAGGACTTGTGAGCTGATTTTGTTAGTTCTATCAGAGAACTTGAGGATAGAAGAGCAATGGTTCTTTGAGAAGAACCTGAGGATAGATTTGGTAAGTCTTTGAGAAGGATTGTGTGCAGAGGATTTATTTGTTCAAGTGTTGAATAGATCTGACAGACAGAGGAAGACTTGTACTAGACCGACTGACTATGTTTGGTACAGGTTGCAGAGCTATTGTGGACGTGATCATAGAAGGCAAAGGTCTCTTAGGCTAAGAATTGAGGACAGGAGGTCTTCGGTTGAAAGGAGTTCCATGTGTTGGCAAGAGGTAGAGGCAGTTGATCTTATGAGGGTTCATTTCTAGAGCAGAGGGGAAGGTATCTCCTTTGAGAAGAGGCTCATAAATTCAGATTGGGGGAAGGTATCTCCTTTGAGCAGAGGCTCATAAATTCAGATTGGGGGAAGGTATCTCCTTTGAGTAGAGGCTCATAAATTATGATTGGGGGAAGGTATCTCCTTTGGTCCGAGGCTCATAAACATTGTAATTGGGAAGGATTCCCAAAGAACTTTGAGATAACTTTTAGAGAAAATTTTTGTGGACGTAGCCCAACCATTCTAGGTGAACCACATTAAAATTGGTGTCACTTTATGAATGATTTTGTGCATTGTTTTGATATTGCTTTGGGTATATTTTTTTACTTTTTTGAAGTATAAAGGAAAAAGTAAAAAGAGGTCTTATACTGTTCACCCCCCCCTCTCAGTATAAGCTTGTGTTCTTCACCTTCTACCGTTTATCAGCCTTGAGACAACAACTCTTCCTCATAGTCATTATAAACAAAAAAGGAGGTTGCCTATGATTGAGACTTATCCACTACCTCTGTCTCTTATTTCTATAAATCTATTATTACCTTGACCTCTAAGAATATTTTCCTCTCATGCTTCTTAATCCAAGTGATATACTTAGAATCAAATTCCTTGACAAATTTCTTGTTTGTTATATTTGGGTAAGCATCCTTTTGTTGGTTTCATTCACATTGTGAAATTCACCATTTGTTTATCTTATGATCCTCCTAGACAAAATTATATTTAATAATTCGAGTGAGCTCTAGGCTAATCCTTTGGTATTCATTCCTCTCTGGATAAAAAATTCTATTGTACTCATGCCATGTCCTCCATGGTGGCCTCTCTTGCATCTTCATGATATCTAATGGTCTTCTTGGTCATTAGCCAAACTCTTGAAATTCTTGATGTTGACCATTAGAAGATGCTTAAATAGAGGAGGCTTATTATTGAGGACTACCAAATTAGCTTTAAAAATATCCTCTAGATCATAGTGCCATCTATGAGGCACCACTGGAAGTTGTAGCACACCAAGCTTTTCATCCAAAACTTGATACTAGTTTGGCTCCCTCTTTGTCATAGTGATATCTTCAAATTTTATAGGAAGCTAAAAAATAACAGTGTTCTTTACTCCAATACCAAAGTGCTTCTCTACTACATATATTTTTATCTCCATAATTCCAAGCCAAAAATCCAGTTTGTGACATAGTATGGAAGTAGGTATGGGGTGCCCAAAAAACAATAAAATTTGACTATGGTTAGCTCCTTTAAGAAGTATCGATCTCCTAATATATGTTGATTTCCATTTAAACTATTAATAGCTTCAGGCTAAGTCATGGGAATTCCCCATCGATTTTAGCAATTATAGGACCTAGAAAGCTTTTGTTGAAATCTATATAAGAAAAGCTTTCTCTCAGTATGTGGGTACAATCTACAATAGGGCACACTTTCCCATTTTTGTCCCACATCTACAAATATATGTTGTACCAACTTGGGAACATGTGAAATAGGACCAACCATGCTAGATATGATGAGTAAGTAAATACTTTACTCTAGCCCATTTTCATAGTGACCAGTTGTTCATGTATTACTTTGCTAAAAATTTTTGCCTAATTAAATAAGACATTTTGAGTGTTTATGGCAATATGGGATAGAGAAATTTGGTATGGATATACCACAACCCAAACATTACTTCTAACATAGATAATACCATTTGCACATGGGACTTGAAATCTCTCAAATTTCTTATTTTTTCCATGAAATCATCTAGGAGCATTCCTAGCAAGTTAGATAACCATTTTTTTACATTAGATTTGGTGAGAAATCTCCTATGTTCTTCCAAAACTATCACTTTTGACTTCACTCTTGGCATAGCTTCTATAACAAAATATCTAGCAATTTATTCCTTTGAAATTACAAACAACCACTCCAACTTCAAATTTTGAATTGTAGTTGTGTCTAGGTCATAATATTTTATGGTGACTTTCACAAGCTTTGGGTATGTATGTATAGGTCTAGGCATGTATCTGGACAATATTGAATTGTAGAGTGCACTACTTGGATGGTCTTACAAAAATATCTTTCCTTTACTTTTTGCCATTTCCCTAAAATTTCTTAGCTTTGACTTGATTGTAAGAACAATATCATGTATTCCTACTAGCTTATCTTGTAATTCCTTGGAGTTTCTCTGCACTATTACACTCTTCTTTACTCGGGCCATTTTGTAAGCTTATCACACATTGTCTATAATTGTCTTCCTTATTGAATAACAAGCCTCACCCTTATTTTTATAATGTAAATTATAGTAATTATGTGTGGCTTGAATTTGATTTCTCTTTATAATATTTAGCTATGGGGTATGTTAGCGTGTGATCATTAATCCTTGCATGTAGCAAATTATGCATACTTATGTTGATTATTTTGGATTTAGAAACTGTCATTGAATATTTTAATGCATGCTTTTGGAGGTTGTGCCATCGACCAATAATATCATGACACATTTTAAATTTTTTGTAATAAAAAAAATTCACTGACACATTAGACATGCATCCCTAAAAACACTTTTGACAACCCTTAACTACCACTACATTTCATGATTTGCCATCATGAGGAAATGCAGTGCAATATTTTGGATCATGTGTCCCCAACCCATATGCATGCTAAAAATTAAGATATAATAGTTTATTTGAGATTTTGTGAGCCAATCAAACATTTCTAATTCTGAGCACTACTGATGTTTGAACTACTCTGTATGAGTATTTGCAAGCATAAATATTTATATATGTACAAATCAATTGCACACATTTTTATGAATAGTGCTTGAGGTATTGGCCATTTATCAATATAGGTAACATGCAACCTTTCAAGTCATGAACCTAAAATACATTTAAATTCTTTTTTTGATCTATTAAGTGTGACCCAAAACATATATATTCAAACTTAACATGCACAACTTGTTTGGTTCTATCCACGTCTCATTTGAGCATAAAATCACCTTCATTGAACGATTTCAGTGATGCCTTTCTATCAAACCATCACTTGATAGCTATTTTTTGATGCTATAGATTATTATATGCTTCTTCATGCTTTTTTTACAATAGTGTTAATTTTTTCATTCTTCTTTCTATTGATTACAAATCTTCTTGGTTGATTTCACTAATAAATTTTACAGTCGATAATTCTAAATTGATGGGTAAGACTTCTTCCTTTCCATACACTAAATAATATGGTGAGGTTTTCAATGCCTTTTTACCATTATCCTATCAATCTATAGTGCTTTATTAAGAAACAAATGCCAAATTTATGGATTGTCATCAATGCTCTCTGGTAATATGTTTTCCTAAGGATAATAATTGGAAGACACACATATGTTATTACAAAATCTATGCTTTTATCACCAATGAAAGATCCAAAATTATTTGAAACAACTGTGGCTGGGATTCCAAATATAGTGATCAACCTTTCCAAGAATTTAATAATCATATCTTGGTTTGCATTCTTAGTAGCTTAAGCTTCAAATCACTTGGTGAAGTAGTTTGTTGCTGTTAGGATATATTTATGCCCAACAGATGAATTTGGGTTAATCATCCCATTAAATTCCAACCCCCATTGTTGGAAGGGTTCTTATGCAATAATAGGCTAAAGAGGCATTGCCAAATGTTTGCTCTTTTCCATAAATCTTTGGCATTTGTCACATGATCTAGCAAGCCTGAAGGTATCTAAAAATATTTTAGACCAATAATATTTGGCTCTAAGTAATTTTTCAGTTGTAGTTTATCTAGAGTAATGACCCCCTAAAAAGTTGACATGAAATTCCTTTAGGACTTCTTCCACCTTGATTGGATGTAAGCATCTCAACAATATGCCATAAAAATTTCATCGATGAAAGATGTCATCAATTATAGCATAATTATTTACCTATAACCTATATTTACATCTCTAAGAAGTTGTGAGACCCTCCAAACATTTATTGAATTCAAAATAGTGCATCAATTGCTCAATCCAAGTATCTATCCTTGATTGGGCATCTTCTGATTATGAAGTTTGTAGGTCATCTATTATCATGTTTGCATTCTATATTGGTGATCCTACTAGTTGTTGGCATAGTGCTATACCTATGATGAGTTTAGTTGGCTTGATGTAAATTTCATACTCCTAAATATTGGTGATCCATCTAGCTCACTTATCACCCATTTCTTCTTGGATTATGAAATTTTGGATGTCTAAGTGCACCACTATACCATTGTCTTGTTTTGAGACACGAAATGCCTAATTTTTTTTTTTAATTTCATAAAATCAAGGACAAATTTCTCCATGAAGTTATATACTTCCTCATGATCATGCAATTTTTGGCTCAAGAAAGCTATAGGCCACCCATCATCTCTTTGTTTCTTTTAAGTGAGCATAACTGCATAACTCTCTTATGCTATGAACACATAAAGAATAAAGTCCTTGGTATAGTCTAGATTAACCAACACTAGAGTGTTAGCAATGGATTCCTTGATATTTTTTAAGGTATTATTTATATCCTCCATCCACTTGTATTTAGCTTGCTTCTTCAGCATATCTATCATCAATTTAATGATCTAAGAAAAATATAAGATAAAATTTCGCATGAAGTTAATCTATCCAAAACATGACTATAGTCCCTTCTTATTTTGTGGTAGTGTTAGTGCCATTATATATTTAACCCTATACAAGTCAATAGATACCCCTGTTTCAATCACAACATGTCCTAATAGGTTTCCTTCCTATATAGCAAAAATTGACTTCTTTGAGTTCAATGAAACCCCAAATTCTCTATATTTTTGAAGTACCAATCGAAGATGTTCAACATGATTTTATTTCTAATGAGAGAAGACCATCATATCATATAGATAAATCACCATTATCCTATATACTAGCTCTCCAAATTCTAGATCCATTGCCCTCTAAAATGTGGCACCAACATTTGACAGACCAAAGGGCATCCATTGATATGCAAAAGTTCCCCACTTGGTGGTGAACATGTCTCTGATACTACTTGTAATGAAGCAACATGTTTGTGTATGCAGTCTTGTAATGGTCTTCATCATAGACCCATACCTAATTAAAACTAGAGAATCCATCCAATAGAGATAACCTCTTTGCTCCAGATACAGTGTGTAATATTTGATCAATTTGGGGCATAAGGTAGTGATCCTTAAATGAGGCCTTGTTAAGGTTTTTAAAGTCTACACATAGGTGAATATCACCATTTTTATTCCTTACTAGCACCAAATTTTCTACCCATGTAGATTTCTTTATTAGATATATAATTTTAGTATTCAAGAGCTTCAATAACTCTTGCTTCATCAAATCCTTTATCTTCAAATTGACTAGTCATTACTTTTGTCAAAAATTATGAGTTTAAGTATGTTGAATAGTTTCTTGGCTATAAAATTTGATACTATCATAAATCCATGCTATAATGCCACTTAAAAATATGTATAAATAAAAAAATTTATTCACTTCATCTTCATAATAATGCACTTTTACTTTAAGATGCTTCCTAGGCTCAATATCAATTTTGTGAGCAACCGATCAATCATTGCTATCAAATAAGCTCTCTAAGGTAATCAATCCTTTTGGGATGTGATTATTTTTCAGCTATATTAAATTTTCTTCTTCATATTCTTGTAGCATTTTGGATTCACTTGCATAGTTCATATCTTTAATTAGAAAGTCCACGATTTTTTTATTACTATAAAAAATATACCAGAATGTATCTTTATCTACCATTGATGGCCTATATACTAGCTTGATTATCTTTGATCTACATACTATATTAGACACCCGACAATAATTAGCTACAAGAGGAGCTAATATGTTAGCATAAATATTTTTTTCTCTAGGAAAAATTCTTATGTTGAGTGCTTCAATTTTTTCCAGTAGGTCCCACACTCTATTTTTGTACACCTTCAGGTAGTGATGTTTGCTAGTGTAATGTTTTATATCCTGATTAAGAATTAGCTCTAAATATCTATGGATCAATAGTTGTTTTATTCCTAGTTTTTAAACTTTCTTGAGGCCAATGCATAATTCTTCATATTCTACTACATTATTTGTACAACTCTAGGAAAGCCTATATGAGAAAGTATTTTCTATTCCAATTGATGAAATTAGTACTATCCTAGCTCCAAAACTATTTTTGCATCTTACTCCATAAAAATAGAACCTCCATAATGCATCTTACTCTGGATTTTCCTTTGAAACGGCTAAGGCCTTCCTTTCCTCTATTTTTTAAATTTAATAGGTTTAAATTTTTGTTTCAATCATGGAATTGAAGTCCTTTAATGAGAACTAGTATTTTATCTACAATTCTTCCATGATATCCTCCATCAGACTAGTTTCTTCAATCATCATGTAAACTATACTGGATTGCTGATATTGTTCTTCAATCCTCTCTATGTGATAGGTGGATGGATTTTCAAAGAATATTTTCACTCTTTTGCCTTTGTATGGAATCTCCATATGTGAATAGTCAAGAGATAAATATCCACCTAGTTTAGTTGTGAACTCCCTAGAGAGGCACATTCCAAAGTAAGGCTCTAAGTCCACTACCACCACTTCTTGAATGAATGCTATCTACAATATTCTATGCAATACCATAGGTATATATTTACTTACTCCCATAGTTTTTATAGGAGTACCATCCAACTACAACACACCAAGACTAATCCTGGTATATTCCATACCCATTATTTCATACACAACTATGGGTATCATGGTTGTTGCTACTCTATAACTAATCATGTAGTTATGCACAACCCATCCTTCCATGCGTAGGGAGAAATAAAATGGTGACGACCGATTTTTTCCTATTCCTAAGGTGGAATTTCCTTGAGCTAAATTGAGCTTTGGTTGATGCTTACCTTGATGTTTGATGGATTTTAAAGAGGCCTAAAGCAAGTCAATTTGCCCCAAAATTAGTAGAGCATCATACATGCTATATTTAGATGGTGTCTTCTTCAATTCCTCAACTATGTTGAAGCTATGAGATTTTGATTTCTTTGACTATTATTTTCTAGACTTGCTGAATCTAGTCCGATACCCATGAGTTGCTTCAATTATCTAACACTTAGTAATTAAACGATACTTGAGCTCATCTCTAACTTTCTCTTGAGTTTCAACTTATTTTATTGGATTTTGTTGTTCTTGAGATGGCTTTTACATTGAATATGGGCTTGAATTGTGGGTGAATTCCTTCTTTTGTTGATTCTTCTATTCAAAAGACACCCTGAAAGCGTCCATTGTTTTAGGATCAAATTGCAAGGGCTTTTTTCTAATCTTGTTAGGAATGCCACTTGCTCAATTTATGGTATCATAAATTTATGGGATATTTCCCTTAGCATATTTATTTTTCCCTTTTGGGCTCTTTAATCCTTCTCAATTGAGCTTTCTATATATAGTGTTGATGAATCATTCATAAAATTTCATCATGAGGATCATTACATGTTGAACACCAATAATCTATCTCAAAGGTTAAAGTGGATGGCTTAATTTTTTTATTGCTATATATTGTATTATATTTTTTAGTAACTTTGCTAGTAGAAGTGGTTTATTGATCCTTTATTACATATGGAAATATTTTGGGTCAAAAATTTCTCTCGACCTCTCTTCTTTTCATAGAAGTAAATTCATTTGTCCAATTCTTCATAGTTGTAGCTATTTCTTGCAAGGCTATCATTGGGGATCTAGGGTTGGTAATGTAGGCATAGAAAAAGGTGTTGTTAGTGCTAGAATTGTAGGAATTTCTGGAAATTTTTGAGTTGCTACTGGAGTTGGCCATATCGGGAAATTGATGGTTAGAGATACTACTAGAAAGGAAGTGTTTGTAATAGAGGCTTGTGATTTTTGTTGGGGAAATTATGGAAATATTGGCATTATAGTCTTGGGAGGCAATTTGACTATAGAAATTAAATATTTCTCTTACCTTAATGTTTCTTGGAATATAGCCAGGAATGTAAACACATTTGACTACCTTATGGTCATGCCTAAATCTGAGCTAAAAGTTGTTAGATAATAATACATTGCTTGTTCATTATTTGGCCTAAGAACTTGAGGTGCTCTTTTCCATGTTCAACTAAATTTAATGTTGAAATATATTATTTCCTCCTATTGATGCCTTTGTATCATGGTGAACTATGTTAGTAGAGAGAATGGATTATTTGGTTAATTAAATTCCTCCACTAATTTGCAAGTCAACTATGCCCAAGAAGTTATACTCAGATCTAAAAGGATTATATACTAATATAGCATTTTTTCTTTCAATGTTATTAGTAATAGCCTTATCATGATATCTTCGTATTGAATGTTATGTATAACAACTAACAATGAAAAATATTGGTAATGTTCATAAGCAATTTTTCATATACCATCACATGCTGGTAATTATTTTAATGCTACCTATGGAATTAGATTCTAGATAGGCAAATTTAAAGGTTCTATATTATTCCACTTTGGTAAATTCTATGGATTATGATTTTGATCCAAAGGTATTGAGGAGGTATAATCTGTGTGATATTGTTGTTCTAAAATACTTGAAGAGGAAGATGATTCAAAAAATGTGCTAGAATGTTGTCTCCTAGAAGCATGAGAAGATAATTCTAGGAACTCTATTGTTTCATCTAGCCTTCTAGTTGCTTGTCTTGTGATCATAAAGTTAAGGAATCAATAGAGCAACTAAATTTCTAATTTTTAAGCTCAATTTTATGTATATATAAGTATTCTAAATGAGTAAATTCACCAGGTGATTGGGAACTGATCTATTAGAAAAAAGTATCACTAGAACTCTAATCTATTAGAATGGTGGAATTTGCATCCCATCAGGTATGCCAAAAGTTTTTCATCTAAAAATATACCTAAGGTTAAAATATGTGTTGTGATACTTTGACCAATATTGAAAGACCTTGAAGAAGCAAATCTTCAAGCATCAATATTTGGAGTAGGCCAATTCCTTTTAAATCCTAACTAGCTAATCCTAAAAATAAAGGGGGTGAAAAGGGTGCTAATAGAAATGAAAGGAACTAAATCTAGAACTTATAATAGTATAAATTTAGCAACACCAAAATACATTGTGTATGAAATCACCTATTATTGAATTATGAGCAGATCACCTAACATATCAGCTTGTCGTCGTCACTTCCAAAAAATACTATTAAGTAATTTATGAAAATGTTACTCATTATAGTACTAAAAAATGCAAATAAAATAAAAATCCACTAAATAGAATAGCTATTGCATACATTACATTAGCATTAAACACAAATGAGTATAAATTCATACATATATTTTTAGCAAGAAACATGGACAATATATTAAACAACAACTCGATCTTTATTCAATAGAGACATAGAGCTCATACAAAAATGCAAATTACAAATACTAAAGAACCAACCCCTAGAACCTGTTGCATTATAGTATATATAGATTTTTACAATATATCATATTGCTTTATTTCTCATTACTTTTAGATTGGATGTTGTTGTGTTAGATCTCCTCCCAGCTTGCACATGTGCTTGGCGATAATCTTACTATAACCAACTAGTTATACTTTGTTGATGTGGCTTGGTTAGACTCTATTTGAAGGAGATATGGTTGTGTTTGTTGTGTATAATTCTTATAATATTTTGACATGTTCATTATGTAGCTTACTCTTCCATGATTATTCATTCACATAAGATTTAGCGAGTGGTTTGGTTGTTGGGATTCTTTGACAACATACCTCAACAACTTCATATGCAATGATAGTGATCATTTACTATTTAGACAACATTGGAGCTCCAAGATCTATTTGATAACCCCTTTTTGAGCATATCTCATGGCTTTAAAGTGATGGAATTAGGTTTCCCTATCACCATTTGACTAATGGGTGCCAAGAATTTAGTATCCTTTTGTTGTCATTATAGGTGTAATATTTTTGGTGCTTCTTACACTTTGTCATTTTGAACTTTGTTTGCTCTTACTAGGCAATGAAGACATGGAACCCCTATAGTCCTCATGTGGGTACAAATGATCTTCACACTTAGACATTTTTTCTTCCTTGAGTATCTATCAGACAACGAGTTTTTGGTACCCATCTGCAACTAGTGGAGGTACAAAATATCTAGTAGTCTCCATACTTAGCCATTTTTTGGCTACTTCTAACTCTTATCGGGTGATGGGGATTTGGGGCCCATATAGTCCTCTTGTGGGTACAAAGCTCATGATAGCCTTCAAACTTAACCCTTTTTTCTTCCTTGAGAATCTATTGGGTGATAGTTTTTTTGTATCCACCCGTAGTAAGTGGAGGTACAAAATATCTGACAGTCTCCATACTTAGCCATTTTTCCTTCCTTGAGCATCTTCTAGGTGATGATTTTTTTGGTACCCATCAACATATAGAGAAGGTACAAAGTTTTTGGGAATCTTAACACTTAAGTATTTTTTGCATCTTTAGTATTTTTCAAGCGACGAGTTTTTGGTACCTGTCCACATCCAATAGATGAGGTATTTTGGCACATATGCACATCATGCACACTTAAGATATTTATTTAGATAGTTAAAAATATCTTAGTAGATGAACATTTTGGAAAGCTCTTAGCTAAGGGAAGCAATATATTTAGGTTCATAATTTAATGGTTCCTATTATTACCTAATTGAAATACCCTTAAATTAAAGTAAATATATGATGTAACAATCTTGCCATCAATATTTAACAACCATAAATTAATTATACTCAATATAAGTGAGGGAAATTGGTAATGGTTTGGATATAGTGGATGCCACCTCTTAAGATGGTATCTTATCCAAGTGTACCCATTTAGGTTATATCCATAGAATATAGATGGCATCAACATTATTAAGCTTGGAACTTTTAAATATAGTTGGTATCAATATTTTAAAGCAAGGGACCTTAAATATTGTTTGGCACTAGAAAGGTTAATATTGGTTCCTTGATCTAAAGTTCATGCTATAGTGAACCATTATTTAGAACATTTATTTAAGGGGAGAAATAGTTACGTTTCACCTAAAAATCAAGTTAAGTCTAATACAAGGCTTACATTCTCATTTTATAGGTCAATTTATGGTGCAACAAAGAGCAAACAATTTTATTTCTTAACTAACTAACTATTATACATGTAATTTAAGAAAATACCCTTATATCTATTTATCTATTGATGAATTTATTATTTAATAAGACATTCATGCCAAAACATTGTTCAAATATCAAGACATAAAATTACACTTGTCATTATAATTTCATATATTACTGGATCATACAGTATGGTTAAAAAACTAATAAGGGAGGTTCAAGGTGCACATCTCCCATGGTCTTATAAATCATAAACAAATAATCATAGTATTAGTTTTATGAATTGTATCATGTGACATATGATATAGAGAAGCTAATTATTTACTCTATATCTACATCTTGTAGCCTATAATACCTTTCAACATGACACCTTGTTTGAAACTCAAATGTCTTATATTTTACAATATTACAAACAAACAAAAATTTGTGTGATGGATCACAATTAGACTATTTTTCATACTAAATGTCATAATTGTACATTCATTGGATCACTACTTTAGAAAGGAAATAAATATCATGATGATAATGGTCTAAGGATAAAATTCCAATATTGATAACTAGGTATAGCATCAGGGTTCCAAATATAACCAAGGACTACCATCATATCATATTGATTGATAAAACAATATACCTACCACCCAACACAAAATTTTGGTCTTTGGGACAAGAACAATACCATATCCACACTCATTTTCATGATATATAAATTTTGTCAAAGAGAGATATATAAAATTTACAAATTTATATTTTCTTTCCTTATTTCTTTGTTATATTTAAGAGGTTAATTTAAATTGATGAAATTTTTTTCCTTTAGTCCTACTTTAATTTCCAAGTTATAGAGAATACTCTTACTTGAATTGCCTCTTACAGATCACATTATCTTCCATAATGTTTCTTCTATTCCTACTCTCTATCTTCACACCATGCATCCCCTTTTTTGCACAACCCTTTAAGAAGTAAACATGTTATCCACTCTTTCACTACCTCCATGTAGTCTAGTTTTGTGTTAGGGTGGTGAAATTAAAGGAACAACAAGTATCTTTGACATTGGAAAAAGTGGGTTAATGGAACATTGGTTGGTAGGGATTTTATTATGTTGTCTTAAATATCTTATGGATCTCTTATTTTTATCTAGTCCTCCACTTCTTTATGATTTTGGATATTTTGGATTATTTTGCTTATGGGTTTCACCTTTTGGACTTCCTAGTCACCTAAAAAATATCATAAAAAAATCACTTAACATAAAACTTCTTTAGGATATAGGACTTATTAATATAAAAATATTTTATGCCACACTAAATCCAAAAAAAATCTTATAAGAAAATTCTTTGGATTTGATCTCACCTGATCACTACACTCTTTATTCTGGTCCCCTATATCACCCATTATTTTATTTTGTTATTGGTAAAATAGGGTTTTTAAAAGGGCCCAACCCCTTTTATAAACTTATATTGGTCTATACAATCTTACATTCTATTTTTACTCTTATAAAAATCTTCAAAAAATACTAAAATATTCATATACATTCTTACAACAATAGCCCACGACTAATATTCCTTTTATTTCAACTACATAAAAAATTGCCAAAATTTTAAAATATTCTAACACATCAAATCTTAAATTTATTTTGATGCATAAACACTTTAACATAATTTGGCATAAAAACAAAATCCCATAGCAAAATCATTTTAAATCCAAATCAAATGAGCTCTACAACAAAAGCCCATAGAAAAATCTTGGAGGGACTAGATCAAACGAGCTCTATAATAGAATCCCATAGTATAACCTAAGAGGGTTTAGATCACATGAATTCCACAATAAAATTCCATATTAAATCCTAGGATTTACTATATTAGACAAGCTCTACAACAAAATCCCACTATAAAACCTAGGAGGGACCAAATCATATGAGCTATAAAATGAATCCCACAACATAATCTAGGAAGGTCTAGATAACATGGGCTTTGAATCCCATAAAGAACCCAATAAGGACCAAATTATATGATATTTGCAACAATATCCCATAGCAAAACCTAGGAGTGACCATATCTACAACAAAATCCCATAGCAAACCTAGGAGGGACTAGATCGAATGAGCTCTTTAATAAAATCCTACAACATATCCCAAGTGGTTCAAAATTAGACATGCTCTACAAACAAATCCCTTAGAAAAACCTAGGAGGGACTAAATTAGATAAAATTTTCAATAAAATCCCATAGCAAAACCTAGGAGGAACCAAATTATATGAGCTCTATAATAAAATCCCATAGCATAACCCAAGAGGATCTATATCAAATGAGCTATGCACCAAAATCTGATAGAAAATCCAAGAGGGACTATATTGAACGAGATCTATAGTCAAATACCTTAGAATAACCTAGGAGGATCAAAATAAAATGAGCTTTGCACCAAAATACCATAGCTAAACCCAAGAGGGACTAGGTCGAATACACTCTGCAATAAAATCCCATAGTAAAACCTAGAATGGATTAGATCTAATGAGCTCTACATATACTAAAATATTCATATGCATTCTTACAATAATAACCCACAACTAATAATCATTTTATTTTGGCTACACCAAAATTCCTAAAACTTTAATACATTTTGGTGCATGAGATCTTCAATTTATTTTGGAACATAAAAACTGCAACATACTTTGGCACATCTATTGTGAATGATACAACATGATCTACTATATGTATTTAATTACACTCTTACTATAGAAATTCTAGTGACTCCTACTATAGATATTTAGACAAATTACTACTAGCAAAATTGCTCCAAACACTTGTTTATATTATCATATATTGCACCCTAAAATCAAATATTTACCTTTCCACTAGTTGATTTATATTTGAATGAACAATATCCAAGGGAATCCATCTTTTTTTCTCTTCATGAACCCTGATTAGCTAACTAATTTGCTATCTTATTTCATTCTCTAAATACATGGACCACTTCAAAATTCTACAATGAGTTCAAGATCCTTAGAACATTTTCTATTATAATTGACAACCACCAACTCACCATATCCCTTTTATTAAGACAATTAATAATATTAAGTGATTCCGCCTCTACTATCAACTTTCTCACTCCTAGCTATCTTACCAATTTTACTCTAGCTAATGTCACTCTAGCTTCTTCTTGATGACTTGTCATAGTGCTCAAAAAATTTCTAGAATATCTAATTAGGATTCTATTACTATCCCTTATCACTGCTCAACCCTTAGCCTTATGAGGATTTCATTTAGATACCCCATCAAAATTGAGCTTTAGCCATCCCTCCTTGGGTGGCTACCATTTTACACTTCTTGGATCTACTTCAGGATTATTCTCCATCCCTACTAGGATTAGATCCCATTGTTCACTTATCCTTGCTTCCTCTATTGATTCTAGTTTTTCCTTTCTCCTTAAGGCTTTTACATTTTCCACCATAGAAACTCAAATATTATGACTAGTTTTTTATGTAGTTCTCTTTTTTCCATTAAATATTATTCTATTTCACTCCAACCATACATCCCATGCATATTTTAAAGGAATAAAGTTGCATTTTTTATTGAATCTCAAAATCTTAAAGGACTTTTTCCATTGCCCAATCCACTTTATCATATTGTTTAATATTACCAGTTTAATCCCCATATCCTTAATTAATTCTTGAAGTATCTTAAGAGAGTAGTTACACTCTAACATTATGTGTTTTACTATCTTTTATTTTTCTTCACATAGGTATAACCTATTTGAAAATTGAATCCCTCTCTTATGCAAGTTATATGATGTAAGAATCTTGTTTTTTATAGCTAGCCATAGCAATATTGATATATTAGGTGTACCCTTCCTTCCCTACTATCTCCCCCATTGAAATCCCTCTTTTGGTTCTAATGTTAGTAACACATAGGCTGATTTAACACTAAATGAGCCTTCTTGAGTTTCTCCTTATACTATGGTGTCTTCCCCATATTAACACTTACATGGTAGACCCTTAGTTTAGTTTTGAGTTTACTTAATTATTCTATATTCTAGTTAGTTTAGTTTTGAGTTTACTTAATGCTTCCACATTCTAGTTTACTCTCAATTTCCTCCCACCTTACCTCTCCATATTCCTAGTACATGTAATCTCAAATCAAACTCCCATACCTTTGTCCTAGATCTTCTCAAACTTTTACTATATTCTCATCCTTACTTAGTGGATGGTTCTATAACCATGCATCCTCCCAAAAGTGGATTGACCTACCATTACCAATTTTTCATTAGACACATTTCCATAGCACTTATCTTATATTTAGTGTATGGTTCCATTTAAAAGGGTCATTATAGGTATCTAATGAGGTTATGAATCTTATTTTTTCTTGGTTGTCTAGGTACTTATTCTTTAGAATTCTAGCCCACAATATTTAACTTTCCTTCATTATCCTCCATCCTAATTTTTTAACTCGGACCTTATTAAAGTTTCTTATCCTCCTTAATCTCAATTATACTTTTGATTTTTGTCTACACACTTTATCCCACACAACATGGAGGATTCTATTCTTCTCCTTAGATCCTAACCATAATTTTGTTTTTGTATACTTTCTACTATGTTTATAAATTTACATAGAATATTAAATGTAGATAAAATAAATATTAGTATGGATTGGAGAGTGCTCTTTAGTACCTAACTTAATAAATTTTCTTCCATCCTTCTAACTTGTGTTGAACCTTATCTATCAATATATCCCAAACCTAATCTTCACACAATCTAGTAAACATCATCATTCAAAAATATGTATATGGAAGGGATGATATATGACATTGAAGTTCTTTTATCCTTCATTATTGATTCTCTAAAGTTTTAATGAAGAACAATTTACTCTTTTCCATGTTGATATGTTTGTGGATACCTTTACACATATATTGAGAATTCTCATGAAATTATTAGCTTTTACCACCAAATATTTTCTAAGTAGAATTGTGTCATCTACAAATTATTGATGACTAATACCCCTTATGAATATAGAGGGTTTTAACCCATTTACCACTATTGAAATTTTTGTTGCACCTATAACCTAAATATTCTATCATAATTTTAAAAGATATAAGGTGATAGTGGATCCCATTACCTTAGACCCCTACTATTCAAAAGAAACTTGATGGATAATTATTTAGAATAACTGATAATCTTGGTCCTTCATAACAGTTGCCACCCATAATCTCCTTCTCCTATCAAATCTAAACTTCGTAAGAACTTTGTCTAGGAAGCACCAAGACACCCTATCATAAGCTTTGCTCATGTTTAACTTGAACACCATTCCTTCCATTTTATTAATTTCCACTAAGTGCATAATTTTATGAACTGTAATGACTCCATCTAATATATGCCTTCCCTTCACAAAATCCCTTTTTTGTTCTATAATTATATTTAAGATGACATATTATAGCCTTAATACTATTACTTTAAATATGATATTATAAATTGAAATACATATGCTCATCGATTTGAATTTCTTAAACCCTTTTAACGCATGTTTCTTAGGAATTATCACTAAAAATATGTTGTTATTCTCTCTTAGGACTTTTCTTAAATGGTGAGATTCTTAGATTACTGCTATTACATCCTCTTCACTATATTTCAAAAGGCCTGAAAGATTCCTACCTATAATCTATCTAGGCTTCGAGATTTTTTTTCCAAGGATAATACCACTTACTTCACCTCCTCTTCACTCACATCTTTCTCAAGCTTTGCATTCATATCTCTTGTCATCGACTTTGGGATATGTTGAAGCTTATCCTCCATAGCTTCCTAGTCATCCTCCCTATCCTTCATTAGCAATGAGCTAAAGAAGTATATTACCCCTTTCCTAATCTATTTTTCATATTTGACTACTTATCTATTCTATTGTAGGATTTCATTGATTCTTACAACACTGATATATTTTATGGTTGAGACATTATTTTTTTATGTTTCTATCTCCTTTCATAAACCACTTATTCTTAGACTATTGTCTTTAGTAAGTTTCATCTTGTGCCACTATAGTATGCAATTCCAACTAGATCTCCTTCTCTCTTGTATAGATGACCTAGTCCATCCCATTTCTACTTAATTCTTCCTCAAGCAAATACTTGATTCTCCAATATCCTACTTATCCAAGTAAATGTATTGCCACTTAGTTCCACATCATAAAGGATATATTCAGATATTAAATTGCTTAAATATATAAGAATTTCTTGGAACCCTTTTATTCTATTGACATTAAAGGGGTGTTGAAATCACATGTCACTATCCATATTATTCCTCTAACCCACTGCACCATCTACTCCATATATCTCCACAAATACTTTATCACTCTACTTAAATTTGGAGCATAAATGCTAATGATAAGGAAAACAATTTTTGAAGATTTAGAAGTGTAAAAATTGTTAGGTGATGGTGATTTTTTGAAATGACTTCTCCATAATAGAAATCATATTTCCATAATATTAATATTCATCCTAAAGTTCCCCTAGCTTCTACTTGGTAACTACTTCCATTCTTCCATATCCCTTTCTTGATATTCTTCCAATTTGTAACATTCAACTTTATTTCATGGAATAAAACTATATTAGGTTGGTGATCCTTAATCATGGATGTCACCAATATGTGTTTTTTAGGGGTATTCATTTCCCTAAAATTATGTGATATGATCCTAATTTCCTATTTATTTTGAAGGGCTTTTGCGCACTTGAGTCTATGACCATCTATGCTCCCATGTTGATATCCTTATCTGTTTTCTTTATGTATTTTTCCTTTAAAGTTGGCATGCCCACCTCATTTAGCCCCTCTACTCCCACATTTAGGATCTATTTTGTACTTCTTGTTAATATTTGATTCAATACCTCTTCTTTTCCCGATGTTCCTTTGTCAATGACTCTATTAAATGTATAGGGAACCACTTTTGGATTCATTTCTTCCTAGTCTAATATTTCACCCATTCATCTAGCATTGATAAATCAAAATTTATCACAAAAATATCTAACTTGAATGCCCATGTATGGATGCATTGTGTATAAGTATGCCCATATTTCTAAGGATGGTTTTGGTTAAGTACATGGTGCAAAGAATGAAAATTCTACAACACAACCTATATTTTTCCTACCTTCAGTTCGTTTATATTTTCTCCTAAGTAATTTAAGAAAATGAGGGTGTCATTATGATTCTTCTCCCATACTACCATCTCATAAGCCATCTTGCCATCGACTACCATGATTGCATAAATACAACACTTAAAATAAAGCTTCCAAGAAAAGACTTCAACTATAAATTTTGCTCCTAATGGTTTTATGTCATCCATTTATAAGGCCTTTTAGTTCGGTATAGTGTTCAAATATACATACTTCTCCTTTACCTTTCTTTTTTTGAAGAAAATCAAGGGTCTAATAAGGTTCTATCAATTATCTTTGCATGATTTTGACAAAGTTTATTTATCCTATATTACAACTATACTTTTTCATGATAAATATGAACCTTCTTTGTTTTGAATATATTTAATATGTATGAAATATGTTAGGATTCCATCATACCATTTAACTTCTAAAATGATTTTCTAAATATTTAACATTATATCATTTTGTAAATATTACTAATTACCTCCTCAATTTAGCTAAAATAAAATACTAAAATGGTTCAAATAATATATTATATTGACCACGGGTGGTGGTCAATGCTAGTGGCGAAACTTAGCTGCCTAGTCCTAAAGACTAGGGCACGTGGGTGTTGGCTATGATGTTTGACCGAAGTTTATTGATTGTCATGCTAGTTTGGATTGACAAACCACTATTATACGAGGGGACTGGAACCCCTCATAAAAACCTGTGTAAACTTAAATTTTACTCACATGCTATAGGTGAGTTGGAGAGGGTAGGGCAATCCTCTAATGGAGATCCCTGGTTCAAATTTCCACCCTACCAAATGCACATTGGGTATTTAAAATCCAATTGATAATGTTGGTGTGATCAGGGCCAGGTGCGACTCTCGGGTGATTTTGATGGTGTAGAATCCCCTAGTCATGGTTTCTTAGACCAAGGCAGCCCCACAATGGGTTTTTTGCTAAATTAAAAAATAATATATTATATTTAAAAGATACGTCCATTCAACATCTAAATATAATAGATGATTCCTAAAATTTAACACCTTATTTATATTAGTTTGTCACTTAAAAATTCAATACCATTATAAAATTAAATATTCTTTTAACATTCAAATTTATTTATGATATAATGATATTTTTTGTATGGTTTCATTTCTTATGAGATTTACTTGTGGATTGAGATAAAGATATAAGACACAAGATCTAGGTGAAGTGAGCAAGTTACAGTGGCAATTGCATCCACAAAATTATTAGCTATTCTAGTTGAGAAGGCAAACACAAATATGTAGAATTTTGATATGCTAATATTCCACAAGTTCATAATTACAAATGAAAACTACATATATTCTCTCATTCTTCTATTGCTCAAATGTAAGCATGAGATGGGTATATATAGAAAATATCTAACAAGAAATTGTCTCAACAATATGACACATGGCATTAATGAGTGATGAATAAGTCAACATAGTGAATTAGATTGTGACACATGAAATAAATAAATCAACACAATAAGTGAGATTGTAACATGTGTGAGAGACAAATAAGTCAACACAATGAGTAGAGATAAATAAATCAACACAATAAATGAGATTGTGACACGTGTGAGAGACGAATAAGTCAACACAATAAATGAGATTGTGACACCTGTGAGAATGAATAAGTCAACACAATAAGTGAGATTGTAACACATATATGTGAAATGCATAAGCCAACACCTACTTAAACAAGTTTATACTAAGTGCTAGTATAACTAATACATAAAATAATAAAATGAATAACATTTTTATTAATATATAATTTAGGAAAGAACTTTATTCAAACAATTAATTTGGGATAAAAAGGTACTATAAATATCATTTCATGTTTTATTTATGTTTTATTATATCAAAGAATGTTGGTTATAGTTTGTTGTTTCTAAATGTGTATGAAATATATTATATGTATTTTTTTATAGTTTATATGGATTGCGTTAGGACCGTTCAGGACACCCTTAATTTTCTCTTAAAAAATAAAAAAATTAAATGATTGAAATAATACTATTTAATATATATATAACTTACAAGACCATCAATATATGGATTAATTTATCACTAAGACTAACGTAGAAACCCTCATTTAACAAAGATAATTTTAATCTTAAGCAGTTGTTTTATGAAATGTTCTATGGCTCCCCGAATAAAAACGATATGTGCTTTGCATTGGCTAAGTTTTTCCTATTCATTATTCTACTAAAACCTCTCAGCTTGGCGCTCCGCCAAAAACTTCGTCTACATTTGCTTTGCATTTTCACTATGCTGTGTATATTCTTGACATTGGCCTGCTTTGCTTGCATGCACTTCGCATCGATTGAATCCAACCCAACTAGAATGCAACTCAATTAACTTGAGATTAGATCGTGGTACCATTTCTACCCACAATAAACATAGCTCTTTGAATTAAGTTTGTCTCGACATTAGCAATGATGTTTTTGATGAAACTCATGAAAGCCACTCGCAACAAAGCCTGGTCTGTATCTGTCTCTTCACCTGCCAATCCTGCAAATCAGTTCAGTTCAGTCAATTTTCAAATGAGGTACGTTCGAATATCATGCCATCATCAAATCAGAGAGACATTTTAAAATTCATATACCATATTTGTTGTGTCTTCTGGCTGTGTCTTCTGCAATAAAGAGAACTTCATTTAGAAGATTATTACCCGGACTTTACATTGGAGTAGATTTTAACAAGTCCTAATAGATTTTGAAATCTTAGCTTTGTGAAAATCATTGAGGTACTTAAGGTTCGAGAGGCGCCCAATGATGTTAGCTTTCATGGTAGGCATGTTAATTACTTGAAAATTTGAGCACGACTTCAAAGTCAATAAGTATATTCGAGTTTCTAAGGACAGTCATTATTCATAATACAACTAGATACATTGCAAGAATACCATTCAATCAAGTGATCACTCTTAATACAATTAGATACATTGCAAGAATATCAATCATGATATGATAGTAGAGAAATATCTTTATAGTTAGATAATATATAGACAACATTGTTTTAATGAGAATGGATTCTTATGATTTATGATTTTAAAAATTATTTTATTTTTATTTTATTATTATATTAATAGGATTGTAATACCATAATTAGGTAGATAACATCCTTCACGAGGGTCAGCTCAGCTCATATGATTTATGATCCTATGAATGGGAAAACTTATTTTATTCTTTTACCTTTAATATTCATTATTATAATACTATGAATGTAATAATCTATTCTTTTATCCTTTACATTCGTTGTTATATTAACATAATTGTAATAATCTATTTTTGATAATATGATTGTCTTGTAATATGAAAGGACCCATTTACTTATATTTGTATTTTTTAACATTACATTACATGTTATCAAATGATGAATTAATCAAAAAAAATTTAAAATAAAAACCAGTTGATATAATAATAAGAAATAAAAATATACACAACCACCATTAAGAAACATTACCCACCAAATGTTTATACACCAATGGAAGGTTCACTAAGAACAAAAATCCATTAATGGTTTTAATTAAATATTTTAGTATTAGAATTTATTTTTTTATAATTTTTAGTTTAATATAAAAATATATTTAATAGATGCACATCATTTATGATGGAATAGGATTTTTTTGGTACATAGGTGAATTGGTTACAACCACGAATTTTAGTAACTATGAGCGTAGGGTTCAAACCATCAGTGATTGCTTCCAACAAACCCGTCGTCTCATTAACATTAACCTGTTGTGAGATGGGAATCGTCGGTTACACAGGGTTTGTACAATCGTCGTCGGTCTAACGCATCACTCAAAGGAGTTAGATCAGACTACTACCTATGCTAAGTTGGGCGCACCCACGAGTTTTGAACCTAGGTCTCCTCTTGGTAAGTGCCCAAGCTTACCAATCCACCTAGCCCCACGAACAAGATGGAATAGATTTTCTTCATAATGGTAAAAGTCATATAACCCAAATTTGCACATGTACATAGTAAAAGAAAAAATTACAATTTTTTAAGAGAAACAACAACGTCCCCCACACTCCATGGGAGATGGACAAGGGGATATTTATTAGAAATCACATCTTCCTTCTATTCCATTGATCTATAATTTTCACTAATGAAACCAGAAAAAAATATTTTGAACACTTGAAGTGCTCCTTGGCTTGGTTTCACTTAGACTAATGATAAAAATAGTCACTAGTCATTGGTAAAACCTTTAATTTTGTCATCAAAGCTATTATTCTAAAAAATACTTTATATGTTAATAATAGAGTAATACTTGTAAATGAAGAGATTTATGTAATGCTAACATATCTTGAAATCTATAATAAAACATACTATATCCTATTATTTAAAAAAAAACTCACTTCTAGCTAAACAGTTTAGTTTCTAAGCATAAAACCACATGAAACTATGCATCTCATAGAATGAAGTGGAATGAAACTAAAATAATTTCAAGTAATAAAATATACACTTTTAGTATTAGTGACACAATGGTTTAGAATGAGAATAATTCTTTACAGGAATAAAACCTATAGTTCACTAAATCAACCTTCATATTCCTAGAAAAAATGGAGATTGTACATGAGATATTGACCATCAAATTTGTCTTACTTAATATGTACAAATATTATGCATTTGTTTACAACCTTAAAGAGTTCTTATTTATACATTTTTATTCTTCCATTGTTACAACTTGCTTGAAAACCCCTTGCTCCTAGCTACTTTAAAATCCTTTATCCTTTATTTTCTTGACCTAAGTAGCCCTCATGTAGTCTCTTCCACTTCCATATTTAGGAGTGCAACCAATGTTTCTTAATTTATAAGGATTTTCAAAGTGTGATTATACATTAAGGTAATATATCATGCTTCGTCCTACTTATATTTCCCTTAACACTTGTTTAATTCACTTTTTGATCATCATACACCTTCCAAGTTAGTCTATTCTTGATAAGCTTGTTATATGGACTAATTTTTAGAATTTTGAGGGTCTAAATGGATGATTTTTAATATCAGTTTATGTAAGGACATGAATAATAATTTATTTTTTATAAGTAAATTATGTATTTCATTTAAAAAGGGTTTTGAAAGGGTCCTAGATTCTTGTTACAAAATTAGCATAGACTCATGTTGGACTTTGGATAAAGAGAAAGAAAGGGCCAACAACCCAAAAACAAATAAACCAAATAAAAAAAGAGAGAAGGCCAGACCACCCAGGCTAACACAAAATAAAATAGTGCCCATCCTTAGGTGAATCCTCAAACCCATCCTCAACATTACAAGTTAGGCAAGATCCTTGCCACTATCCTTGACTACTTCCTTGCTGCTATCTTTCATCCCAGTGGGGTCTCCTTTGGCTTAATTTGCTCCTTCAAGTTTTTTTGACATGGAATTTTTGAAGGTTTTACAAAAAAATAACAAATTAATGCATTACGCGTTTCTTTCAATGTTGCTTGAAACTCCTTGGATTGAACAATTACCGTGGATATAGTATGAATAACTAAATTTTCCAGGGCCTCTGTAGTGAAGTCCTCATCCTCATCAGAGTCCACCATCTAGAACATGCTTTGGCTCATACACATATTCTTACAGAGACAGATAGATTTCCTCGTAGCACCCATCGGTTCTTCAATTTTAGGCTTCTTTCCTTTGGATGCCTCCTCATCCCTGTCAGAACCAATTGATTTCCTCTTTCTTATAGGTGTTGACAAAGGGGTTAAGGATTCATCATCCTCAAGGGTATCCTAACATGGGGGAAAATTATTGAGAGAAGGATACACATAAATATTAGGCTTGTCTAAAGAAGTAGCAGGGTTGTGGGTAAGGAGATAAGAATAGATAACCTTGAACAACCCTTGGTGGGAAGGGAGATCATCCCCTTTCTTCTTCCTACAATTTTTAATGGAATAATGAATGGACCTGAACAAGAATTTAGGGATGTTCATTATATTTATGTCTCTGAAATGGTTGACAAAGGCCAAATGAAAGCTCCTCAATTGCTTATCAGGATCATCAATGGTAATGAACTCCATTATGGGTTTCATAACCTTATTCCAGGGTGAAGGGAGGTCAGCCCTAGTCATCCTTGTTTTCGCCAACTTCTGCATCATAAGTTTGTCTGGAAATTCCTTGATTTCCACCTCCCAGTTATGCTTTTCTCGTCTTACATGTCTTCCCGAATTAGGCAAACCAGAGATGGTCGCCAATAAACTAGCATCCAGAACAAAATCCCTACCTTTGACAGTAATTTTCCCTTCCTCCCAACTGCTCAAAAAGGCCATGGTCAATTCATAATCATTTCCGACAATTTTTTGTAAGAAATGCAAATATCCTCTCTCGACAAGGATGGCTTCCACCATCAAATCCACCACCAGGGTATCAGGTTCCACAAACTTCATCTCATAAAAAATAGCACAACATAGCTGAATATGTTCACTAGAGGGACAAGGATGCAAGTTCACAACAGAGTGATTAAACCTGTGACACAACCTCTTTGTAGGATAGAAAATTTCTAGCTTTGGGAAGTGATTGATCCAATTTTTGGAGCTGAGATATGGAAATATTTCCTTGGAATGATGAAAATATGTTGAATAATCCCAAGAATTTTCTTTGATTATAGATTTTTCAATGGTCCTGAGGATGCATGTGAAAACCAAAAGTATACCCTTTTCTCCACCAATCACAAAAGCACACAACAAACACAAAGGGAAAGTGTCGATGAGCGAAACATGTGTGGAAGTATTTGAAAACATGTGAGGTGGGGAGTAAGATTAGAAAAGATAAAAAACAAGATGATGAAGTAAGGAGCATGATATGGAAAACGTGAAAAACATGCTTTGGAAAAGTAAATGGATATGGAAAGGCACGGAGGTCATGGTATGAAAACTAATGATCAAAGGAAAATGATGCAAGAAAAATATCAAGCACCTTGTGGATATTGGAGCATTACTAACAGAAAAAACACTAACCAACAAACACTCGATCCAAGAAGAATAAAATAGGCTAGAAACAACAAGTAGCATCAACACTTTGAGCCACCTTGAAAGTAGGACCTCAAAAAAGGCATCACAAATTATGGAAGAAAGAAATTTTGTCCTTATTGACCAGTTCAAGGATATGTTGAGGAAGGGAATTAGACCATGTGACTAGGCCATTGATGGTAGTGCCAAAGTTGGCCAACTCATCAACCACTTTGTTGGCTTCCCTGAAAGCATGTTGGATGATTGGATCCCAGAGGTGCTCTATTATTTTACGAGCTTCTTCCACACAGTTCTTGACTTTCCAAGATGGATTTTCTAAATTCTTCATGTAATTTATTATATTGAGGGAGTCACCCTCGATGATCACCCTATTAGAATTTGCTAGCAATAATGTTAGGCCCCTCCACAAAGCTTTGGCTTTAGCAAAATGATTAGATTGAATACCTAAATTTTTAGCAAAATCCATAACTATTTCACCATGGTGATCCCAAAGAATACCTCCTGCCCCAGCCAGACCTGGATTTCCTTTTGTAGCTCCATCAAAGTTTAGTTTCCACCATCCCTCCTGAGGAGGAATCCAATTGGTGTTAATCCTCACTTTGGGGGGACCTGAAGAAAGAGCTTCTTGAATGGGAATGTTGAGGAAAACCAGTAAGGAAGTTTCAAAATTTGAAATGGTGGAATTGGTGGAAGGGGAAAGCTAGGCATTTTCTTTGGCAAAGGAAATTATTATGTTGGTTATGGACATAGGATCCTTGCAAGACATTGAAAAAACCCTATTTTTGCATTCAAGCTAGACCCTCTAGAGGAAATTATGGAGATAGAGTTTCCAAATGGACTTAAGATGTGAGTTGCGAAATAGAGAGGACCATTGGGAAAATAATCGATGGAGGATTGCGGTTTTGTATAAGGGATGCTAAAAATTTGGAAGAGATTATCAAGGATGGATAGAGAGAAAGGGCATTCCAAAAATAGGTGCTAAATGGATTCCCAATTTGAAAGACAAAGGTGGCACCAATTGGGGATTAACATTCCTTTCTTCATTAAGTTATCAGAAGTGAGGATCTTCCCAAGAAAGGCCAACCAGGAGAAAAAGAAAATTTTAGGGATAAGGTATTTGGGCCACACCAGATGACAAGGGAAAAGAGCATCAGGGGTCTAAATTTGTAAATGGTAGGAATATTTAATAGTAAAAGCCCCACTTTCAAAATGTTCCCAAATAAGGTGATCAACAGGAAGACTAGATGGGATAACCACCGAATTAAGGAGGGCAGATAAGGAAGTTGATTCTAAAGGATGGGCTTCACAAAATATAGGTTTCCAAGATGACCTGAAGGTGGACCAAGAAATAAAATTTGACACTTTCCTTCCTAGATGACTATCAGTGAAGTTCTTGAGAATTGCAATACTAGGGTCTTCAATGAGAGGTGTTCCTCTTATCCATTTATCAAACCAAAAGTCAATACTTTCACCATTTCCTAGCTGCCATCTGACACCTTTGTGCACTAGAGGTTTGGTATGAATCATTTATTTCCATGAACCAGAAGTCAATATGATCATGCCATGCTTTAGAAGGTTATTTTATCATCATCACTTGGTCATTAATTGTTGATATCATCTTGTTACTCTTCTAAGTGATCTATTATGGATAAATTTGGAGTACATCTCCTGAATGATCAAGATTTTGATATCTAAAGATCTCATTTGAACAATATAATAAGTTATTTCTCTTAATGCCTTATTTACCCTTTACTTCTCTATGGAAGTGGCTTCCTACTTCTCCATGAAAGTGGCTTTGGTATTTGAATATGCTATGTACTTTTTATCAAGTGGATTATAGTTGATACACTAATATTTTTAAATCATTGAATCTAATTATGGTCAAATTGAATCTACCTCTACCCCTTACAAGGTTTGTTATGTATACTTTCATTTCTTATATTTGTTCTATGAATATTATGGCATTCTCAAAATATTCCAAGGTTTACTTCTATAGATATGGTGTTATTAAGTAATATTCTAATGGAATGCATAACTAATTTACTTTCTTTTCCTATCCTATAAAATTTTCCTTCCTCAAGTGGAGCTTCCTCTTATGTTTCCAATACCAATACAACTTCTTCAATGCTAGTCATAGTGGCTTAATACTTGAGTGAAGATCTCATAAACTAATACCACCCCATATTGATATTAAAAATTGCATTCTAGATGATCACTATAAGTTTATATTATATGAAAAGTGTATCCCTACTTATTTGATGAAGAAGCATCTAGGTAATGATATATATGTGTATATGTATATAAAATAATAATAATAAACAAGAAATAAAAGCACATCACATACATAAGAAAAAAGTGTTTGAGACATGTAAGGATAAAATCTTTGAATCCTAAAATAAAATTAAAGGGATGGCAATAAATATTGTATGAAGGGATATTCTCACTAGCAAACTATAGCAAGCAACACTTATTCAAGGGAGGAAGTGGTTGAATTCAAGCAAGTGCTAATTTTTATTATAATGTCCATTTTTTATGCTTGGACTTATTTTGTGGGCAAGGCTTTGTGCCATATAATGCATTATACTTTGCATAGTCCGATCTGATAGACATTGTGACTATTTGTAGTTTTTTTTTTTAATTAATTATCTTAAGATATTTTGCTTCTTCCTTTGTTGGTTTCCTCTACTTTTGATTTTGCTTTCATGGCTTGTCCAAGAATTTAATAGAGGAAAGTGATCAAATAAATAAAATCTGTAATATTTTGGTGAGGGTTTTCTCTTTTGACTTAGATTAGGGTTTGATCACTTCCAAATCCTAGTCATTGGCAATGGTAGCGGGGGATATCCCTTGTAAAAATCCAAAACTACCAACTTGAGAGAGATTTTTTTTTGAAACCTAACATAAGAAATGTTCTCAAGAGTTCCCAATACTTTTATTTTAGCATTCTCAAGGCTTCACCACATTTTATTTCTATGTCACTATATATGACACTTAGTGGATAGGAGTGGCCAAAATCCTATAGTTTTTGGGGTTCACCTTACTAAAATTTACCATTTAAAAGGATGCCAAAGTGATCCCTTCAAATTTTCTCTACCCTACACAATACATGACAATGCGACCAAAGCGTAGGGATTATCCTTCAAGGTCCATATTACTTAAAGGGGATTTCTTATTCCTTAACCTTAACCTAAGTCCAACTAGTTAGTTCAATCAGGCATAAAGCCTTGGTGCTTAGTTACCACACCTTCGTGGGTTAACTAAGGTCAATACCACTCACTTGGTAATAGATATGATTACTCAAAATTACACATTTGATAAATTACCATTACTATATTGTGAATTATCCCATAACTTCTAGTTGAAATACACTCAATACTTCATGTTCAAGGTGCATTGAGTCACAAGAAAACTTAGTTATTGTATTCACACAACTTCCAAATTCATGAGTTCTTAGCTATTGCATTCTTGCAACTCCTTCTAAGAATCATCTATCTGGTTATTGCATACATATAACTCCTCCCAAGATTAGAATTTTTATTGACTTAAATCCCACAAAATATTTTATAACCAACCCAATATAACCTTATCCCTCTAGAATTAACTTTATTATACTTGGAATAACATACATCTAAAAATAAAGTATCATTCATCACAAAATCTTATAAGCATTCTAGTCAAATTGAAATCCATCCAAAGGCTATATCGACTAAACAAGGAAGCATCTTAATTAAGTAAAAACCATGATTTAATTAACTCAAATACTTAACATAACACTATCTAAATATGCATTTCATTAATTTAGATACCATAACTTAAATAAACCAAGTGCTTAGCATAAAGCCATGTAAAAATATTTTCAAATAAATTGATAGAGAGCAATACTATCTATCCTTCTAAAATATTGCAATATCATCTTATTGAGAAAAACCCAAAGTAACCTTTAAACAATTAAAAACAATCTTTAGTTTGTACAAATATCAAGTTCACAAAACTCATCTAATGGAGCATTCTTTTATATAGCTTCTATTTCCATAACAATTTTACATTCAAAATATATCATAAAGCCATCCACAATAATCTCCAAGTGATCTATATTCCACAATCTTCTCCATGAAGGGAAAATCCACCCACAAAAATTGAGGAAAACTTAGGGATTAGGAAAATGCCAAATTCAATGCATTATAATCATGTCATCATTCTATGCAAACAACCATGCATGGAAACATAATAAAATAAATCAACAAAGATATAATCCCATACTTATCTTCCTATAATGGTCCCTTTACCTACACAAGTCTTAGAAACCATTATAATAGTTTCTCTTTCAAAACCAAGCACAAATAAACCAACTTACAAAAGAGAATCCCATACTTCTCTTTATAATGATCCCTTAACCTACACAAGTCTCAGGAACCATTATAATAGTTTATTTTCCTTAAATCAAAAGATCCAAACTATCATTCTTAAAATAACTACCATCACCATAGAAGAGTCTTATAACAACAAAAGCTAAAGCATAGAAACTAAAAGAGTTCTTTTTCTAAACTTCAACTTCTATTTTGCAAATATGAAACCGACCAGAGATTTCTTTTTGTAACTTTATCTCCTATTAAACTAAAAGAGGTTTCTATTTAAGCAAACTTTAACTTTCAAAAACTAAAACAAACTTTAACTTCTACAAAGTTAAAAGATTTTTCTATTTAAAAATAATTTACTTTCTATAGAAAATAAAAGATCATACACCTTCATCTAAAAGCTTTGCAATGTTATACAACAGGATCCAACTCCTCTACACAAAATAAGAAGACAAAAACATTTCCTCCAAATCTATAATGATTTACAAACATCCATACAACAATCCATGACATGCTTACCTCTAAAAACCTGACTACCAAACAAAGGCTAATGGGAAATTAGACTTTAAAAATATTAAACCATCACTTAGGATGCCAACCATAAGGTAAAGACTCAGTGCATGCATGCCTTCCAACCAAGATAGAAAGAATTTAGCAACATGTCCAAATAAGGATATTAATCTAACAAAAATAGAGATCAAGGAAATCCGTAGGCAATAGCAAAATAGAATAGCACAACACTCTAAAAAATATTAAACATAAGATATGTTGAAGAGAGGGTACATAGGCTAAGAATATCCAACTAACCACATGACTTGGCACAAAAATCAAAATAAATATAAAGCATTTCCACTAATACATTCACCTACCAATTATATCAAGAAATAGGCTAGCCAAAAAAATGCGTAGGAATGTAACCTACTCACTGCCATGGTACAAACTGAGCACCATACCAACAACAAAGATGATGCCCTAGACAAAACAATACCCAAAGAGCTTACAAGCATCATATAAAACTATCTAAAATTATTATGACAACTAGAAGGAGCTTTGCATACTTTAAGAAAGAAGAATATCATAGTCACACTATAAAAAGGAGGAAACAAGAAAAATAAGAAGGAAAAGCTATAGTCATAAAAAGCAAAATTTCACCATTGCAAGCCTTTCAATGTAGCATGAATTCGGTGTTGCTCTACCAATTCCTTCCTCGATCCCAAGACTTTGATTCCTTCCTTCTTCCCCTAAAAAAGTCCCTTTCCCAACACATCCTACTGGATTCAAAAAGGCTAGGGCACACCTTCTTGCATGGCAGAGGTTACATAAGAAACACTCAAGAACATTTCTCCACTAATGCCACATTTATGATAATTAAAGTGCCATCCAATCATGACAATCATAAATAAAAGGCTTAATCTAAGTTTTGCAAGCCATTTAAATTTTATTCCAAACATTAGGAAAAATAATGCAATAATTAAAGTATCTCCAAGAATTAATTTAATAATTCTCTTTATTAGTTTTAATTGCTAATATTAGTTATTAGCATTGACACTAATATTTCCAAGTATTAATGTCACCAACTAATTAATACATAAATTGTTATGAAGTATTACTGTTACCAACTAATTAATACTTTAATAGTTCTTATCCAATAAAATCTATGCATACCACATACAAACATAGATTCCCACAAATAATATTACACACCATTGTTTTATCCCTAAGTAGGTGGTCTCTTTTAAGATAGTCTAATGCTATCACCAATATATTAAGGAGACTCATTACATAAGCAACTTCTTGGTCCAATGGTGTGACCATGAAATAAGTAAAATGCAATGCATCTACATGAAGGGTATTTTGTTACCCCAAGCTATCGATGAGCAATTCATCAACATGATTTTCCAAAATATATCTCAATTTAGGTGGTTCACCCAAATAAATCCACCAATGAGAGTATGTGGTCCTGCATCCACAAATACATCAATAGTACCATATTTTGAGAATAGAATCAAAGTATAAAGTGCAATTACACAATCATATTGGCATCATCATAAAATAAATCTATGCATTAGACATCCACACCAATACATAATTTATTTCCAATAATTTATTCTAGCAATGAGGGTGTTACATACTCCCCCTAGGATGAACACAGTCCCCTGTGTTTCCTGTAAGTGAGTAAACAAAACGTTTCATTCAAATAAGTATGGAAATTGTTGCCTCATTTCTTTAACATTTTCTCACGTAGCATAATTATCAACATATTGTAATGGAACCCTAAAATATTTACTGGTCTCACATCAATGGGTGAGGTATCTACCATATACAATTTAGAAACATTCCATATGTGATAAGGATCAACAACATATTTCCTAAAAAGGGATATTTGGAAAGTATCATTGATCTTTGACAAGTTAAGAAACAAGATAAACCTATAGGCTAAAAGAATAATTATATTATCGTATCAATGATTTCAAAGGTCCCAACATAGCTAGGATCCAACTTAGTTGAATTGATGAAACTTTTCATGGGTATAACTCTTAAGAAGACTCTATTCCCTATAGAGAAATCTCTTGGTGATATTTTTAGATTAGCATAGTTCTTTTGGTGATCAGCTGCTTCCTTGAGCCTAAGCTGAATTGCTCTTAGTTGTTCCTCCATATCTTGAATAGTGTTCAGTTTGATCATCACTTGATACTCTATATTATCCTATGATAGATGTTTTTTTCATCTTCTGCCATATAAGGCTTCAAATGGGGCCATTCATAAGGATGAATGGTAACCATTATTATATACAAGTTATACAAGATGTACGAAGTCTTCCTATTTAGACTTTTGGTCCATGCAATACATGCATAACATATCCTATAAAACTTGGTTTACCCTCTATATTTTATCATCTATTTTTGTATGATATACATAATTAATATTCATTTTAGTGCCCATTACATGATGCAGATCTTGACAAAATTTTGATGTGAACCTAGAATCCACGTCTGATATGATCACCTTAGGAAACCCATGTAGCCTAAATATTTCTTTGGTAAAATTGTTTACCACCATTGGTGCATCATCCTTGATGTTCTCTAGTATGAAGTGTGTAAGCTTGGTCAACTTATCAACCACTACCAAGATTGCATCATGCTGGTACCTAGTATTAGGTAAACCCACAATAAAATCCATGGAAATTACTTGTCATTTTTGCATAGGTACATCATATGTGTACAATTTCCTTCTTTTGTGTTGATGTTTTACCTTCATATTATAGAATTCAAACATATTACAGTGAAACTAGTGATATCTTTCTTCATTCCTACCTAATAGAAGGTATTTTTCATATTTTCCCTCATTTTGACCCTCTTGGATGAGTAGAATAGGGAGAATTATGTACCTCTTGCATAATAAATCTCCTTAGATCACTAGTTTTAGGTATAACTACCCTATCCTTAAAACATAAAAGTTCATATTTTATGTTGAAACCCTTATTTTATTCAAAAATTCTCTTAAATTTATCCTATATTTCTATGCAATACAAGTCTTGAAGTTGCATTTCCCTGATCCTATCCATCATGTCTATATGAATTCGGGTCAATATAGCTATGTGTCTTATCCTACTCAAAGCATCGACAACCTTATTTTATTTCTCTTTGATATACTCAATACCAAAATCATATTTTGATAAGAACTCTATCCATCTTCTCTATGTTGCATTCAACATGGGTTGGGTAAAAATATACCTTAGACTTTGATGGTTAGTCCTTAGCTCAAATGGTATGTCCAAAAAATAATTTCTCTAGACCTTTACGGTATGTAAAACTGCTACTAATTCTAGGTCATGTGTAGCATAGTTTACCTCATGATAAGCAACAATACCCAATCCAAACCTTCTAGGTAAGCATTTGTACACATAGTAAAATTCCCAAGAGGATCTCGTATCTTGATAATAGGTGCCATTGTTAAATTATTTTTTTTAGAGCCTCAAATGCAGCTTCACACTTGTTTATCCATTTGAACTATTTCCTCTTTCTCTAAAGTTTGGTGATTGAATAGGATATCCTAGAATAATATCTCATAAAATGACTATCATAGCTAGTGAATCCCATGAAAATATTAACTTCCATCATATTTTTTGATAGAGGCTAACTTAATATGGCCTCAATTTTCTTTAGGTCTACTGCAATTCCTTCTATCAAGATGATGTGTCCCAAATATTGTATTTGTGAGGTATATAACTCACACTTGGATAATATTCCATATAGTTGGTTTTCTTCAGCACCTCTAATACTAATCTCAAATGATGAGCATTTTCTTTGGTGTGAGAATATATTAAGATATCATCTAAGAATACCAAGATAAACTAAATCAGATACTTATGAAACACTCTACTCATTAAATTCATAAAATTTGTTGATGCATTTGTCAACCCAAATGACAACACTATGAACTCATAGTATTTGTATTGAGTTAAAGGTTACCTTATGAGTATCCTCTTCTCAAATATTTAACTAATGATATCTATATTTCAAATCTATTTTTGAAAATATAGTAGCATCCTTTAGCTGATCAAAGAGGTCATCAATCCTTGGCAAAGGATACTTATTCTTAATGATTACCTTATTCAACATTCCATAATATATGTATAACCTCAATGAACCATCTTTATTTTTCATAAAAAATATTAGAGCACCCTAAGGTGACACACTAGATTTGATCATACCCTTTTATAACAAGCCTTGAAGTTGCACCTTTAGTTCTTGCAATTCAACTAGGGTTATATTGTAAGGTGTTATTGAAATAGGTTAATCCCCCAACATTAACTCAATATAGAAGTCAAATTTCCATTGAGGTGGTAGTATTGGAAGATCTCCTAGAAACACATCCCTAAATTCATGCAATATTGGATGTTTCTTAAACATTTTCTCATCTCCCTTTTCTCCCAAATTTCCATTAATCTTGACTACATATAGCATACCACCTCTTTTAATGACCTTATTTAACTACATAGCTAAAAATAAGTGAGGTTGAAAATAACATTACCTAATTTAAATGTTGACTATCCTCTTATCCTTGTTGATGTAATCCATCCACCTATCTTGAAAGTTTATTAAGGATCCATGAGCCTTCAACCAATCCATCCCTAGGATAATATCAAAAGCATGGAGAGATGCCACATATGAGTGCCATATAGTGGAACCATTGGGTAGAGTTATCTAAGTTGTAGGTAATAATAGATTTTCTCAATAGGTCTATCCAAAACCATGCTTGAATTTCCACCCTTGTGCCAAAAATCTAGGTATTTTCAACATATCTGTGATAATGCTAGTGGAAATAAAACTATCTATAGCTCCACTATCTATGAAATTTTTTACATCTTTATTGAATAACTTACCATTTAGTAATATCAATGTAGCTTTTCCATCTAGGTTGAGTCCCAATAGCAACATATATTCGATGCAACTAGTCCTCTACTTGGTGATTTGACTAACCTTTGGGATACTTTTTGGCATAATGAGGACCTCCACATATGTAGTAAGTTGTCCTAGGTGCCTACAATCTCCCATGCCTTCTCTCCTCTATTTATTCTTTTTGTGATTATTCATTTTGCTTTAGAGTATGAGGATTGGAACTATCTTTCTTTTAAAATTTCTTTCTATTTTACCCTTGATTCTCATTTTTCCTATTATTGAAATTTGGGTTGTATTACTTGATTCTATTTTATTGTTTTTTATTCCCTTTTTGGACAAAATTTATAGCAGTATTCGATGATGTTCCATATGATATTCCAATGATTAGATCATGGAGGTAAGTTTCCTTAATTCCTCCTAAATTTTTTCAAGTAGGAAGGTAGTATCTTCCATGCTCCTTTTGAAATCCCTTGTTCCACCAATTTCCTTACTAGAGTTCTCTACCTTTCTAGATTCCTTACCATAATTCTTAGATATTCCTTTTGCAACACTAGTCCCATCCTCTTAGAGGATCTTAATATAGGTACCATATCATATCCATATAAAGGGGTTTGGTAAGTTACAATTTCCTTTAATTACACTTACAACTAGTTAGTTTCATTCTCCTAATGAACTAACATAGACCATTATCACTCAATTTATAATGATCAAGGTCACACTTACCTTCCTACAAGGTGCCATTCACACAGTAGCACATCAAGTCAAGGCTCACCTCAATAGAACTCCATGAAAGCTTCTAGTCCTATGACCTAGAGCTTTTATACAAACACTAACAACCAAAATTTATGAACCTAAGAGAGAATTTTTTTTTGAAACCTAACACAAGCAAGGTTCTCAAGAGTTTCCAATAATTTTCTTTTAGAATTCTCAAGGCTTCACCATATTTGAGCTCTATATCACTACAAATGACACTCATTGGACATGAGTGGCCAACATACCATAGTTTTTGGGGTTCACCTTCCTAAAACTTATCATTTAGAAGGACGTCAAAGTGGTCCCCTTAAATTTTCTCCACCCTACATGATACATGACAATGTGATAAAAGCATAGGGATTATCCTTTAAGACCCATATTACTTAAATGGGAATTATTATTCCCTAACCTTAATCTAAGACCAACTAGGTAGGTTAATCAGGCATAAAGCCTTTGTGCTTAGTTACCACACCTCCATGGACTAAGGTCAATACCACTCACTTGGTAATGGATATTATTACTCAAACCTACACGTTCAAGGAATCACCAGTGCTATCTTGTGAATGGTTGCATAAATTTTAGTCAGAGTGCAAATTATACTTCATGTTCAAGGTGCATTGATTCACAAGAAATTCAGGCTATTGTATTCATACAACTTCTTTGAGATTCATGAGTTCTTAGCTATTGCATTCTAGAAACTTCTTCTAAGAATCATATCTACCTAGTTATTGCATACACACAACTCCTCCCAAGATTGGAATTTTTGTTGACTTGGGTCCCATAAAATATTTATAACCAACCCAAGATAACCTTATCCCTCTAGAATTAACTTTATTACACTTGGAATAACATACATCTAAAAATAAAGCATCATTCATCACATAATCTCAAAAGCATTTCAATCAAATCAAAATCCGTCTAAAGGTTATATCATCTAAACAAGGAAACATCTTAAAATCCATGATTTTATTAACTCAAATACTTAACATAAAGCTACCTAGAGACACATTTCATTAATTTATATTCCAAACTTAAATAAACCAAGCACTTAGCATAAAGCCATGTAAATATATTTTCAAATAAATTGATAGAGAGAAATACTATCTATCCTTCTAAAATATTGCAATATCATCTTATTGAGCAAAATCTAAAGTAACCTTCAAATAAATAAAAATAATATTTAGGTTGTATAAAGGTCAAGCTCATAAAACTCATCTAATGGAGCATTATTTTATATAGCTTTCATTTCAATAAATATTTTACATTCAAAGATATCATGAAGCCATCCATGATAATCTCCAAGCCATATATATTCTACAAATTCTCAATGAAGAGAAAATCCACCCATAAAACTTGAGGAAGACTTAGGGATCAAGAGAGCTCCCAATGCATTGCATTATAATCATACCATCAATGCTATGCAAACAACCATGCATGAAAACATAATAAAATAAACCAAAAAAGAGATAATCCCATACTTCTCTCCCTATAATGGTCCCTTTACCCACACAAGTCTTAGAAACCATTATAATAGTTTCTCTTTCAAAACCAAGCACAAATAAACCAACTTACAAAATAGAATCCCATACTTCTCTTTATAATGATCCCTTAACCTACAGAAGTCTCAAGAACCATTATAATAGTTTGTTTTTCTTAAATCAAAAGATCTAAACTATCATTCTTAAAAGAACTACCATCACCATAGAAGAGTCTTATAACAACAAAAGCTAAATCATAGAAACTAAAAGAGTTCTTTTTCTAAACTTCAAATTCTATTTTACAAATATGAAACTGACCAAAGATTTCTTTTTGTAACTATATCTTCTTATAGAATATTACAGTATTTTGTACCTTACAATATACCACCTTGGTACATTATTGTAAATATTATATTAGGGTTGTGTCATAGATTAGTGAGTGAGTTAATATTTTATGTAATGTGATAATGTGCAAAAAATGCATAAGTTATATGTAAATATGTGTGCAAGTGTTATGAGTGTAGATGTGCATAGGTGTCTAATATGTAAGTGTGTACATGTGTCCTTAGAATAGGAAAATCGAGAGTTATCAAGAAGAGTGAAGGTCAAGAGTGCAGCATATGAAGAGTCACATACACTTATATATTTGTGACTTAGATTTGTAATATTATGAAGGTTAATCAAATGTACAAAGCTTTATGCTTGCATTAGTAGACCTTTATTCAAGAGTATTTTTCAAGTATTCTTCATGTGCAATATTATGAGCATGTTCATGTGAGAATTCTCATGAGTTATTCAATTTGTTATTACATCTTGAGATATTATTTGGTTCATTATATTGCAACTTCATTATATTAAATCCTATGGTTTTTTTTATATGATAATTTATATTAAGTATTAGAGTATAAAAAGCTAGAATATATCCTATTAAACTTAAAAGGTTTCTATTTAATAAAACTTTAAATTTCAAAAAGCTAAAACAAAATTTAACTTCCACAAAGCTAAAATAGTTTTCTATTTAAACAAACTTTACTTTCTACTAAAAATAAATGATCATCCACCTTCATCTAAAAGCTTTGCAACAAGGTTATGCATAAGGGGTTAGACCCAAAATGTACTTGTAAAAAATAGGTGAATTAATTTTAAAACTGTGGCAAATCCTGGCCAATCTCATGTCGGAGGAAATGACGAGTTACCTTACTTTTTGTAAATTTTTTGGAAAAAATGGCAAATTTGACAGTTTTGGCTAGATCGAGTAGAAAAAAAGATCCAACCATGGTTCAATGCAAAAAATGGTCCAGAATCAAACCAGGTGTAGAAAGTGGTCTAGTATCAGAACATGGTATTGGTTGTGGAGCTTTATTCTCTCTCTAATTTGGAGGTCTTGTTTTCAGTCACACTTGGACCCACTTCGTGAATGGGAGCAAACCCCCCTACTAGGTCATTGGGGGGATCGAGGGGGCAACAAACTAGTGTATAATATGGTCTAGTAGTTTTTTCGAATGTAAAACATGATCCACATATTGACCTGGTGTAGAATAGGGTCCAATATAGTGCAAAATAGGGTCTATATATTGGCCTAGTACATAACAAGGTTCGACTTAGTGCAAAACAAGGTTTGAAAATCATCTTGGTGTAGAATAGGGTTCAAAAATTAACCTGGTGTAGAATAGGGTTTGATAAGGTGCAAAACATGGTCCAAATATTGGTTTGGTGTATAATAAGGTCCAACTGGTGTGAAATAGGGTTTGGATATCGACTTGGTGTAGAACAGGGTCTGACCTAGTGCAAAATAGGGTTCAAAAATGAACCTAGTGTAGAATAGGGTCTAGCCTAGTATGAAATAGGGTCTAGATTGGTGTAAAAAAGGGTCTAGATATCGATCTAGTGTGTAGAACAGGATCCAAAAACCGACCTGGTGCAGAATAGGGTCTGATAGTCCCTTCAAATACAAATAAGGGTTTGGATATCGGTTTGGTGTAGAACATGGTCTAGTAGTCCATACAAAAGTAGAACAGGATCTGGATATCAGCCTAGTGTACAATAGGGTCCAAAAATTGACCTGGTGTAGCATAGGATCCGATAGTTCGTATGTATGAAAATCAGGATCCAAATATCGATCTTATGCAGAATAGGGTCTGGTAGTCTGTCCAAAAGTAGAACAAGATCTAGATATTGGCCTACTCTAGAATAGGGCCCATTCTAGTGCATAACATGATCTGATCTAATGTAAAAATGGTTTTGATCTGGTGTAGAACAACTTCTGGTATTATCTGGTGCTAAACAAGATCTGATTTGGTGTAGAACAAGGTTCGATCTTGTCTAGTGCTGAATAGGATTCGATCTGGTGCGAAAATAGATCTAGTCTAGTACATAAACGAGTCTAATTTGGTGCAAAAGTGGGTTAGGATATCCATCTTGTGTAGAATAGGGTCTAAAAATGAAAAAGTATTTTTGAGGTGTTAAATATATAGTGGTATAGTTGGCGCATTAGGTGGGATAATTTTAAAATTTTAAAATTTTATGGTGAAAAGGGTTCTCTATTTAGGATGGATTGCTGGAAAATTTGTAAAATAATCTATAATACTATTATCAATGCATGATAAAATGACACCTAAAAAAACATTCTAAAATTTTTTGGTGAAAGGGTCAATGTTCGGGTCCCCCAAAATAGCAAATTTGAATTTTCAAAAATAAAAATATTAGCCCAATTGGCGAATATTCGTCATTGTGCATAACCTTGCTTTGCAATGTTATACAAGAGGATTCAAATCCTTTACACAAAAAAATATAAAATTAATTCCTTCAAAGATATAATGATTCACAAACATCCATACAACAATCCATGACATGCTTACCTCTAAAAACTTGACTACCAAACAAAGGCTAACCAAAACTTAGACTTTAAAAATATTAAACCATCACTTAGGCTGCCAACCATAAGGTAAAGACTCAATGCCTTCATGCCTTCCAACAAACATAGAAAGAATGCAACAAGACATCCAAATAGGGGCATCAATCTAAAAAAAATAGAGATCAAGGAAACCCTCAAGTAGTAGCAAAATAGAATAGCCCAACACTCTAAATAAGCTTTAACATACAATATGCTTAAGAGAGGGGCACACAGGCTAAGAAAATCCAATTAACCACATAACCTGACATTACATTAGAAGAAATATAAAGTAATTCCACTAATGGATTCACCTACCAATCATATCAATGAACAACTAGGAAACCAAAGGTCTAGGAATGTAACCAACTCACTACAACACCACTATTTGAGTGTAGTACAAAAAATAAAGATGATACCTTAGATAGAACAACACTCAAAGAGCTTACAAGCATCATATAAACTTATCCAAAATGACTATGACAACTAGAAGGAGCTTTTCATACTTCAAGCAAGAAGGTGGTCATATCCACACCAATACAAGGAGGAAAACAAGCAAATAAGAAGGAAAAACTAAAATTATAAAAAGTAAAATTACACATTTTTAAGCCTTCTAATGTAACATGAATTTGGCACTACGCTACCAAGTCCTTCCTTGATCCCAAGCATTCAATTATTTCCATCTTCCCCCAAACAAATCCCTTTCCCAACACATTCCATTGGATTCAAAAAGGATAGGGCATGCTTTCTTACATGGTGAAGGTTAAGAAATACTCAAGAATGTTCCTCCACTAATGCCACCTTTATGCTAATTAAAGTGCCACCCAAGCATGACAATCATAAATAAAAGGCTTAATCTAAGTTTTGCAAGCCATTTAAATTTTATTCCAAACATTAGGAAAAATAATGCAATAATTAAAGTATCTCCAAGAATTAATTTAATAATTATCTTTATTAGTTTTAATTTCTAATATTAGTTATTAGCATTGACACTAATATTTCCAAGTATTAATATCACCAACTAATTAATACTTTAATAGTTTTGAAGTATTAATGTTACCAACTAATTAATACTTTAATAGTTCTTATCCAAAAAAATCTATGCATACCACATACAAATATAGATTTACACCAACAATATTACACACCATTTTTTATCCCTAAGTAGGTAGTCCCTTTTAAGATAGTCTAATGCTATCGTCAACCTATTAAGGAGACTCATTACATAAGAAAATTCTTGGTCCACTGATGTGAGCATGAAATAAGCAAAATGCAATGCATCTACATGAAGGGTATTTTGTTACCTTGATCTATCGATGATAAATTCATCACCATAATTTCCAAAAATATCTCTCAACCCAAGTAGTTCATCTAAATAAATCCAACAATGAGACTACTTGGTCTTTCATCCACAAAAACATCAACAATACCATATTTTGATAATATAATCAAAGTATAAAGTGCAATTACATAATCATATTAGCATCATCATAGAATAAAGTTATGCATTAGATATCTACACCATTACATAATTTATTTCCAATAATGAGTCCTTACAAGGAGGGTGTTACATCCCTCCACCAACAAACCCTCCTTCTAGGATGTTACCATGATGACTGCCTCGATACTCAAGAATGTTAACCATGGCTCATTTTCATGTTCTAACTACCTCCTATATTTAACTAGCCAAAATTAGAAAATATGACTAAATATTTGAAGGCAAGGAGACCACAATAGTCCCAAAAAAGTAATGAAGATTGCTTTATTTATAAGTTCAATATGCTCCAATGGTAAATATTACTCTAAAATATATTCAAATACCGATCCTCACCATAACTGAGAGAGCTCTTACTTGAACATTTATGGGTATTTGGGCTAGCCCACTAGCCTTTCAAATATGGATAACCTCTTCTTAGGGATCCAAAATATCTAGCTATTAATTTATTATGTCAAGGAGAGGGTATTTCATAGTTATTTTCTCCTCTACATAGGAAAATAATACAATATTTCAAGAAGGTATCTAGTTCCTTGGATCAAGCCCTCTTTACATGACCCCCTAGTCAGACAGTTTTGATCCATAAGTGGAAGAACCAAAATTCTCAATTTGGGTAGGACTACCATTTTTACCCATAATTTATGGAATAAACCAACTCTTGAGATGATAGGTAAATCTATTGACACACTTGTAGACTAGGCTCCTCCAAAGGCCATTAATGCAACTTGTGCTAGGCTATGTGTTTAAGTCAATCTAAAAAGGGCTTCCTAATATCATAGGTATCAAAGTCTTGGATTGGATCCATAACCAACCACTATATTATGAGCACATTCCCTTTAAATGTATTACCTATCATCAATATGGTAATTTATCAAGGAACCATCCAAGGTACAACAAGAGAGAAAGGAAGAAGATCAATAATTTTAAACAATAAGAAGAAAATAGCAGATAAGATCTAGAAGTAGAAGAAGGTTTCAACCACAACTAGAAAGACAAAACAATAATAAGTTCTCGATTCTATAACAAAATGAGGAAGAGGAACATCTAGGTACATCTAAAAAAGGAAAATATTCATTATATCTTGAATTAGAAGATGAAGTGGAGGAAACCTAAGTTATCAAAGAAAACTTTCAAGAAGAGTAGATTGAAAAATTAGAAGATAGTTAGTAGCAACAATGATTCCAGGATGCTCCTCACCCACCAGGTCTTCTACGATGGAGGAAATCTAATCAAGGGGTAATAATAAAATAAGAAAATATAGAGATTCAAAAGAAAGCATAGAAAACCTTAGACTTCATCAAGACTAAGAAACCACTTAATAAATGAAGGTTCTAACATGGAATGCAAGGGGATTGGATAGTCCCATGAAAAAACTACTTGAGTCAATTAATAGTTCAATAAAACCCAATGGTTATCTACATTTAAGAAAATAATTTAATAGAGCAATTAGCAAGAATAGAATGGAAATATATATGGATATCCTCAAACCTAGAAGCAATAGATTCGTCAGGTGCCTTGGGGAGGCTTCTCCTTACATGATATCCATAGTCCCTAATATGTATTAATAAAATAAGATACTCAAATTGGATAGAAACTTCTTTCTCCTCTCCATAGATATGGACTTGGACCATAGTCAATTTTTATGGACCAAATAACTTATTCTTAAAACAAGAGGATTGGGAAAGTCTTTAGCACTAGATTCATCAAGAAATATCCCTAAATATAATTATATAAGGGGAGTTGAATGTGACTTTATCCCATGAAAAACTAGGGAATTATCCTAACTTATAATTTAGTATTTTCACCCAAATTCCAGTTTCAATTTTTTTGGAATAAATGCCAATGTCTCCTCACAGCCTTTTGGATTTAGGCCAACTCCTCATTGTCTTTGAAAAATACTTCAATGTTAACCTACACCAATTGCATAAAAATTAAAGTGCTAAAAATAAACATGTAATAAATATTAAGGATGCAACTAATTCAAAAAAAAATGATTTTAAACTATATCAATAAAACCCTATGATTAATCAACACATGAAAACTCAAATAACATCAATATGTACTCTTTTATTAAGTTTTAAATTAATAAGTTGATGACAATATGGGTTAAAATAGCAATGTGACAATCACCATGATTTCATAAACTAGAAGGGTAGTGCCACTCATGAAATGAATAAGGACATAACAATTTCTTATAATATCATGAGGTCAAACTATATGGATTTCACAAAGTGTAGATCTAAATTCTCATGGCCAAAAGATGATTACAATGAATCCCTAGGATCCTATTTATAGTAAGAGTTTACCCTTGAGTTACCTAGGGTGAGAAATAATAAATCCAAGTAAATATTCAAGGGAATATTTAGTAAAATGATGCATCACAAAATGTTACATGCCCTTAACTATACCTCTAATAGGATTATAAGGCGTCCAGAATGAATTAGTATGACATTACATGCCAAAATGCCACACTTAAAATATTCAACTTGGTATTCATGCCTTCAATTTTATGTTTTATGACTTTTTGAGTGATTCTATCTAGTTAGTGAGTGAATCACTTATTTTTGTGAGTGAATTTCTTACCTTTTGCAAGTGAATCACTAGCTATTCATGAGTGGTTATCTCCCTAGATCCAATCAACCATTTTGCTACTTAATCGCTATTGATATAATCAATATCCTTTACAAGCAAATTGGTGTTGATCCAATTGACACTTATACTAGGCTTATACAAATTTTGGAGGGCTTTATGAGTCATTTTCTATCTTATTCCCTATTTCATGCTCCTTCAAAAATTTTAATCCTAAGTTAGTGTTAAAGAACTACACTAATAAAATTAATTACTTTTGTAGCAAAATGTCTAACCAACTTTATTATGGATTGATTTTTAGAGACTCACAATCGCTTGATCAAAAAGTTGTAGTTCCCCATCCTGGGAACCTTAAAACCCAACCTTAAAATTTTCATTCTTAGCATAGATAAATGGCTAACCAATAAGATTAAATACTGGTTACATCATAATTTCTAAGCTCATGACACCAAGAAATTGTCACTTATTCATGGAGCTACTAGTGCCTAGGCACCCATACGTATTAGGTGATGTCAACTCCTCTATATTTGATGCTAATATCTATTATCTAGGTCATTATTTTATACTAATCATAAACATTAATTATACATTGTTGGAGGTATTACATTATTTTGTACCTTGAGTACCATTGTAAATATTTATATTAGGAGTGTGTTTATTTATTAGTAGGTGTTAAGTTGTGAAGTGTGTAATCAAGTATGAGTTATGAATGAAAGGTGTCATGTGTGCAAGTACAAGTTGTCAAGAGTGTAAGTGAAGAGTTGTGTGGGGTGTCATGTTTCCAGGTGTGAGTTATGAGAAAAAGGTGTCATGTGTATAAGTGAAGAGTCATGCGAGATGTGTCAAGATCAGAAGTAGTAAGTTATATAATCATGAGAGACATTTTCATAATTTATAAGCATATGAAAAGTTCCATCTCCTATGAGTTTGAGGGGAGAAAAAATCAAGAGTATTAAAGAGTCTTATGTAAGGTTATATATTTGAGATTAAAGATCCATTCTATGTAACAATTTTGTGTTGAATTTTTAAGCCTATATACCATAAAATATCATGGAATATTTCATAGGATACAATATAAAATAGCCACAATATTAAAGATCAAGGTAATAATAATATGAGTAGTATAATATGAGAAAATTAATATGTATATAAAAGCTTCAATAATAATTCAAATAAAATTTATTTATATATCGAAATAAGAGGGGGGAGAAGTGGGAGATCTCCCAATTTGGGTGGGTGGACCCTATCTTGAATTCTTGATTTCCCCCTCCCTTCTTGTGGATTCCTAGTCGGTATGATCTTGTGTCACTCCTAATGCACTTCCAAGACCTTTATGGGATCCTCCTCGAGCCTTCTAGATTGGGATTCTCATCATGACGGGTTTATTGATACTGGAATAGATAATCCCTGAGTTCTTTCCATGGTGGCCTCCAGTGGTGGTTGGTTTTAGAATGGCCTGAATTGGGAGTTGGATTTTCAGCTACTGTTTTGATAGATATTTTTGGATTTGGGAGGGACCCGTGCATTCTTGCCACCAATTTGTTTTTACTGATCCTTTATTGGGTTTGGCATCTGAAATGGGGTTCTCAGTTTGTTTATCTATGTTGTCTGAACTTGGGATATGTTCTCTACTTTTTCTTGGTCTTGGAGAAAGACCATAATTTTATCATTTGCAGGTAAGTAGCTCTTGGCTGGGACTAGTGTGGGTCTTTTGAAGAGGAGGTTTATGTTTTATCCTAGGATTACTATGGTTCCTTTAACTATAACATCTTTTTGGCCTCTAGGGAGGACCCTGGGTTAATTGTGTTTTTGTGGGTCTTGGAGTTCATAGATATTATTTGGATGGAATTCTGGTGAGGATAGTTGGTGTATTTGCTTGGTGGATTGTCCGATAGATTTCCTCTTGGTAGTTTTTTGGTTTGGGGGGCCCTATGCATGCATGTTTACTACTAATAATGATATCTTATTAACATTCCTTGGTGTGTTGATCCTTTCCAGTATGGAATGCCATGGTGGTTTGACTTTTCAAGATTTTATTACCTTCATCAGTGAACTATCTCCTTTAGAGGGAGATCTCGTGGTATATCGAGATCTCAAGTTCCTAATGATCCATTTTCTAGGTCTTGTTTCTTCTTTTGGCTCTAGTCTAAGCTCTTTATGTGCCTTCTAGGATGAGATTATCTTTGTTGGGCTAGTCCATGATCTCCTTATGCCTTCCTAGGTAAGGTTATCTTTTTTGGGCCAATACGTGGTTTTCTTGTGCCTTCTTTAATGTGATTATCTTTGTTGGATCAATTTGTGGGTTTCCTAGGCATTCCTATATATGTTTTTTTCCTTTGTTATAGCTATTTATAAATTTACCCATTGGTCTAATCTCCAACAACTTTATTTGTTATTTGTTGCATTTTCATGGGCTATCATTATACAGATTTTTCATGTTGTGGTGGTTTCCAAGATTCTTGGGTTTCATTTTCTTGGTTTTTCTCTTGAGTGTGAATCATAATTTCAAATTTATAGACTAATTTTGGGTGGGATGCCCTATTTTAATTTTGGGTGAGATGCCCTATTTGAAATCTATAGACTATTTTTGGGTAATATTTCCTTCTGCTATCTTGTCAACTCCCATAAGCTGGGTTTTTAGTATATTTTTTTTAACTCTCTCATTCTTGGTCTAGGCAAGACTCTTTTGCTATCTATTTTGTCTTGGGCTATCACAATCCAGGTTTTCTATTTCTTGATTCTGTAATGTGGGATGATCCCTATGTATTTTTTCTGGTGGAGACCCAATTGTAAAAGGTTTGGGGTCCTTTTCAAAACCCCATTACCCTAATAAAAATATTTACTAAAATATGAATGTAAATAGCCTGAATAATTCATGTACTATGCATGGAGACAACTTAAAATATTAATTACTCAAAATTTATACAAGTTGTATTACTCCTCTTACACTTTTTGACTAGATTCTTGACTTGTTTCTATTTGATACTCTAATACATCCTATGGAGTATTATCTCCATAATATAGCCATAGTGATACGACTCTTCAGGTACTTGACTATTGCTCTTCATATTCCAAGTCTCATGAATCTTGCTCTATCAACTTATCACTTGCATAATTGATAGACACTTCACTCTAAGATGCACACATCTACATGACTTTTTGACTCCCACATACACTCCTAATATAGGACACTTGTGCACATACTCACATTACATATTTGCACTCTTAAATACAAGACACTTATACATATTCTATCTTACATGAAACTTGTGCATTTCTTACACATTGAAACTTACATAAAGGAGAAATATAAATCATAGTCTAAACTATAGACTCAACCCTAATCTATTACATATTTACAAATGTACCATGAAGGTACCATGGGGTTACATTAGCATGTACTAAATTATAATACCAAGTACCTCCTACAATACCAAGTACCATTAGCATGTACATGAAGTTGTTGTAGTGCCAAGTGCCTCTTTATTTGCCTACTATCTACTGCTGTAGTGCCAAGTTCCTCTTTGCCTATCTAATCTCCATTGCTGCAATGCCAAGTGCCTCCTCACTTGTCTACTCTCCACTACTATAGTTCCAAGTGCCTCTTCACCTGTCTACTCTTTGTAGTGTTCACTACTTGGCTTAACATCTATCTCTTACCTCTTCACTTGCTTGTTCATTTTTGTTTCTTATCTATTGTTCACTATACCTTCACATGTTCACACTTCACCTTGTTTGCTTCACTATCTCTTCACTGGTCCACTATCCCTTTGTAATATTTCCACTTTGCTAATCTATCATCTCTAGGCTCCACTTAATTCGTTTACTTCATTGGTATTTATTTTGTTCATGTTTCTTTGATAGATTCTTCTATTAATACTCAAGTCACTCGCATGTGCTTTGGTCTCTAGTTGATTCTCTTGTTCACTTGTTGGTGCTTTGGTCTCTAACATGCTCATTGGAAAACAAGTTCTTTTTTGGTGCTTGCTATATATTTCCTCACTACAATGGCTATACGCTTATAATATTCTATGTATAATTTTATAGTGCCTCTTAGATTATTTTGCTTTGATTTATAAATTCATATTTTAACATTGTCCTTTATTCTTGCTATATGTTGTGTTGCCTTTCTTGAATTAGTTGAATGGTCGAATGTCTATTCCTTTGCAATATAGAATAATGACTATTCCTCTATAATATTTTAGTAATATTGAATTTTAGGGCCTTTTTTTCACTTACATAGGTCTCTTTCCTCTATCATGAGCTTATTTTATTCTAGGATTCTTGAGCTAATTCAGTATTGGCCTCTTAGACCTCTTTATTTCTATATGGCCTCTTTTACTTTTCTATAAGGGCCTCTATTTCCTTGATTCTTTACTATCAAGGTTAATTTAGACTTGGCCTTGTTCTTCTACTTCTATTCACATTTTTTCTCTTTTTATTTTCACTATATTTGCTTTCTTAGGAAGCTTTGAATACTTCTCACTAGATTACAACTTTAACTATTATTCTTCTATTTTCTCTACACTTAAAAGCTAAAATTATTCTCTATCTTCTATACAAAGCTTCTCAAACTTCTATATCTTTAGTTTTTACTTTCTAAAATCTTCAATGTTGTAGGTCACACCTAAGAACCCAATATGATTCTCCTCCTTACTAGTTAACCCTATATATTATTAGGGTGACTTTGTATGTCCCCAAAATTGCAACTATCTTTTGAGTTGGTTTCCAATCAATATCAAATGTCCAAATTTTCTCTTAAGTTGGATCTTTCTATCAATATAGTCGAGTCCTAGTATTCACTAATTTTCCTTCAACCTAGTGGAAAGACCCTAGCCTTTTCTACTCAATATGACCTTTAAAAATAGAGTCAAAGTCTCCATTTCCTTTAAAGTCGAAAAAATCTAAATTAACTTTATCAAAATGGATAAATCTAATTAATGAAAAATAATGGCTAATAAATAACTCTATCAAACTAGATAGATTCAAGTGGTAGCTTTGATACCACTATTGGCTTTTTAATCCTATCTACCACAAAATATAGTGAAATATTTCATAGGATCAAATATAAAATAGCCACAATATTAAATGTTAATGTAATAATAATATGAGTAGAATAATATGAGAAAATTAATATGTATATCAATAATAAATCAAATAACATTCATTTATATACTAAAATATGAATGTAAATAGCCTGAATCATTCATGTCTATGCATAAAGAAAAATTACAATATTAATTGCTCAAAATGTATACAAGCTTTATTACTCCTCTTACACCTTCTGAGCAAATTATTGACTTGTTTCTATTTGATAATATGATACATCCTATGGAGCATTGTATCCATAATATAGGCATAGTAATTTGGCTCTTTAGGTACTTGACTATTGCTCTCCATATGGCAAGTCTCATGACTCTTAGATTATTAACTTGCCACTTGCATCCTTTATGGAAACCTTACTCTAAGATATGTACACACATCTACATGCACCTCTAATATAGGATACTTGTGCACATCCTCACATTACATATTTGCACTCTTACATACAAGACACTTGTTCACATTCTCTCTTACATGACTCTTGTGCATTTCCTACACATTGGAACTTACATGAAGGAGAAATATAAATCACAGTCTAAACTATAGACTCAACCCTAATATATTACATATTTACAAATGTAGCATGAAGGTACCATGGGGGTACACTAGGATGTGCTAAATAATGTAATATATCTCAACATTTTCTATTAATTTTTTTTGGATTATCAATAAAGCTTTTACTGTGTATAATATTGGTGTTATTGAATGAGATGATATATTTTTTATTATCCAATCATAGAAAATATAGACTTGTGATATTTGGGATCATTTTTTAATAGTGGTATTAGAGCCACTTTAGTAAGTTCTATCCAAGGTAGAGAGAGAGATAGAACCACATGAGCTAAGGAAGGAGAAATATTGGAATTGAGGAAGGATTATTGGAGAGGATATTATTGAAGTGAAGAATTCTTAGAAGTAGAGAGTTTAGAGGAAGATATTAGAGAATATTGGATATGAGGATTTAAGGAAGAGAATATTTAATATGAGGATTGAAGGATACTATTGGAGGATATATAATGTGAAGATTATAGAAGAATATTGTAGCACCCTAAAATTGGCATAGTAAAACCTTAACAAATAATTAAAATTACTTTAGTAATAATTCAAATTCAAATTTCAATCCCGAACGCCCGTTAACCACCTGTTAAACCACTCCCCTTGTTTTCCATGCCATTTTTAGGATTTGTTGTGACCATTGGATGATATCATCGCCGATCAGACAATATCGCCTCAGATTGGACGAATTCGTCTGGAGAAGAACGTCCAGATGATTTTGTCCCAAAATTGACTTTTCATAATTAGCTTATGTTTCAACGACATCTATAACCAAGGCAAAAGGGTGTCTACATGGTTAGAGACTTCCCCTATTGGAGATCTCCCAAATTGGGATGATCTCCAACCTCCCAACCTCCTTCCTATGCCTATTTAATCTTAGGCCCTCCCCTTGACATTCCCCTGGCTGAATTTTACTGCACTTCGAGTTTTACATGCATTAGAATGTCTTAGACTATTGTTTGCCTTTGTCCCTTTTCAAATTTTCTTGTAGGAACTTTTTCATTCTTCAGCCGAAGAAAGCTCAAATCGTCGTAGATGATCCTGTACGATCTCGGATGATCACACCACAATTCAAGATGATTCTGTATTTTGCAGATGATTTTGACTATAGCCAATGTTGGGGGCAATCTGTGCCATCAGTTTGCATTCTCTGTCCATTATCTACTATTTTGCTTTGCATTAGTTAAGCTTATTACTGCTTTGCATCTTTGAGTTCACCTCATGTAGCATAGATGCATAATAAAGTCAAAGTTAGTCATTAAAATAATGCATTTTACTTAATTTGTTATCTAAAGTTGTCATTCTAGCATTCAGAATTTCATTTCTATCATTTTACCTTGCTTTTGCAATTGTATTTTTTGTTTTTGGTATCCATTTCTGTAATTGCAGGTCTCAGATGATTTCTTCGTATTAGAGACGATCTCATCAGATTAGAGATGATGTCGTCAGATTAGAGACGATCTTGTCAGATTAGAGACGATCTTGTTAGATTAAAGACAAGATCCATTTCTGAAAATATCCATTTCTGTAATTGTAGGTCTCAGACGATCCTGTCAGATCAAAGATGATCCTAGAAAATTCCAGATGATCTAGACTACTTCAAAAATCAGAACCTCCATCAGACATCCAAAATCAGGTATGGTTTTTCTCATCTAGCTTGTTCTTTGTATTTTCTATTTAAATCTATTTTCTGTATTCATTTAAATTTGCATTTCATATAGAACAACTTAGATTCATTTGGCCAAACCTAGGAATTGAATGATCAAGCATAAAAATGAACACATCAAACACACTATCAACCTAGGCATGGAAACTACCATTCAAAAGTTTCCTAGTGAACCCACCATCCGTCAAAAATTCACCCTTATACACCTCCCCCGAGAGGCGGGACCTTCAAAGGGCCTCTCAGTCCGAGGTATTGTCCCATCCTTTTCACATCCCCCTTCCGGGCACGGATCCTATAGCCTGAAGGTAAGGGTGTGAAAATTTTGGAGCTATACATTTTGGTGAAACCGACGTGAAAACTAAAAACCTTTTGAAAAAAAAAAAATATATATATATATATATATATATATATATATATATGTATGTATGTATACAAAAAAAAAAAAGTAACAAAATCATCAGTTCAAGTTTGCATGTTTTAGATTCAATTCTAAATAATAGATACTAAATATTACTTTTAGAAGTACTAAAGAAACCATGATTTTTTACTCAAATCCATATGATCCCATTAGTAATGTTGGAAGAATTCAGCCAAATACATTTGTTGATTATGACCAACCTCATCCCTATTCAACATCACCTCCATCACACTTTTCTCATTTTTCATCCATAACCCAACAAGACAATCCCTTTTCCAATCCTCTCCATAATGATATTATCTATTCTCCCATATATCCATATTATGTTTATCAATCCACATATAATCCTCCTCCACCCTTTCAATATTCTTCTTTCAATACAACACATCCATTTCAACAAGAAAATACTTATTCTTCCAATTCTACCATGCACTCACCTCCTACTTCACAATCTTCCTGTCATCATTCTACCCATAATAAAGAAAGTAGAGGTGAGAAACCATTAGGCCTTTTTATGACTAAATTCCTAAGGCGCGTATCAAAAACCTCTCAAAAACCTTTATCATGTAAATTTACTAAGCTCAATCAACCAATGGATATAATTCTCAAGCATTTACTTGATACAAATAAGATTGAACTCCCTTCCATAAGACAACTTGATACCACAACAGATTGGTTTAAACCCGAGCTACATTGTGAATATCATAGAGTAGATGGACATATGACACAAAATTGTAAATATTTAAGATGTGCAATTCAAGATCTGATTGATAAGGGTCTCTTTAATATAAATGAGTTACAATCTACAACTGATTATAAATCTCCAATAAAAAATCAAACTCCTACACAACAAATACCAATAATCAATCAAGACATGTGTGATATTCCCACAATGACACTGAGAGGGGGGGGTGAATCAGTGTAGCTAAAAATCTGATCTGCAATACTTAAAACTGAAGCAAAGAGAACTAGAAAATAGATAAAGCAATAATCACAAGAGAGCACACCACAACACACAATGTAACGAGGTTCACCAATTTGGCTACTCCTCAAGAATGACTGCTTGGACTACGGTCCAAATCCAGCCTTTGCAAAACACCAATTTTACAATCTGTTTACCGAGCACCCACTGGAAGGAGCACCAACCCCTAATTTATCCGCACCTACGGAAAGGAGCACCAACCCCTATCCAAGCACCAACTTGGATCACAGTTTTGAAAGTTAAAACAATGACATACAAATGCCTTCACTTTTTCAAGACCCTGACTGGTCTCCAATTTATCAAAAACACAGTAAATACTCACTGCTCAGCTTTTTCACTCCCTTACAACACTCTTCTCACCCTCTTTCGGCAGCACTTTCACACATTCAGCAGCAACTGTAATCTGTTTGCGACTGTCCTTTTATAATACTTTTTCACCTTGAGACTATTCGTCTTCTATCGCTTTTGCAATCCTGCATGCAGTCTATTAATATTCTTTTCTGCCACTTGTCAACTGTAACTGCCTTTTTTCTATAACTCCTTTCGAATATATATAAAGGGCATTTCGTCGAACACATCACATGCACCAAATACCTTTACTATGACTGTTCGTCTTCTTGGCCATGACTGTTCGAGTTCTTTTCTATGCGTGCATGCATTTTTCGATTCTACTTATGCGACTGTTAGAATTCTTTTTCTATCCGTGCATGCCTTTTTTTAATTCTGCCTATGCGACTGTTCGTATTCTTTTTCTATACGTGCATGCCTTTTTTAATTCTACGTATGCGACTGTTTTTCAAAAAGCTGCATGATTTCTAACTGTCATTACACTTGTAACTGTTGCACAAACTCCAGTTAACTCTTCTTAATTTGGCTCCCTGCTTTTCCTCTACCACTGCCCCTTTAACTGTAGTTCTGTTCCAGTTAACTTTCTGTTATCATGCTGTAGCGACCTGTCACGAAATCGTGACACTTCTATCTCTTTCTGCCCTTCTCGCCTTTCACCCACGAAAATACAACATGTCACGAAATCGCGACATTCTCGGCCTCCTTGTTCTCTTCTTCGCTTGCAACCGCAAAACTGGAACATGTCACGAAATCATGACATCTTTCTCTACCTTACTCTTTTCTATCTTTGGCCAGCGAAAACACATGTCGCGAAATCATGACACCTTTCTCTATCATACTCTCTCTCCTACATTATGTCACGAAATCGTGACATCTTTTTCTGCCTTGTGCACTTTTCTTCCCGTCAAGTCACGAAAATGCGACATGTCATGAAATCGTGACACTTTTTCTCCTTGAGCGCTTCTTCTTGCAACATGTCACGAAATCGTGACACTTTTTCTCCTTAGCGCTTCTTCTTGCAACATGTCGCGAAATCGTGACACTTTTTCTCCTTAGCACTTCTTCTTGCAACTTGTCATGAAATCGTGACACTTTTTCTCCTTAGCGCTACTTCTTGCAACTTGTCACGAAATCGTGACACTTTTTCTCCTTAGCGCTTCTTGCAACTTGTCACGAAATCGTGACACTTTTTCTCCTTAGCGCTTCTTCTTGCAACTTGTCACGAAATCATGACACTTTTTCTCCTTAGCTCTTCTTCTCCGAACATGTCACGAAATCATGATAGTTTTCTTTGCAAGCGCTTCTTCTCCAAACATGTCACGAAATCGTGACAGTTTTTCTACTTGCTTTTCTTTTCTGCCAACATGTCGTGAAATCGCACGAGCTTTCCTTGTGCTTTCTAAACATGTCATGAAATCATGACACTTTCTTTGCACCTTCTAAACATGTCACGAAATCATGACAACTTTCTTACTTGCCTTCTTTGCTTCCAACATGTCATGAAATCGTGACAGTTTTTCCACTTGGCTTCTTTGCCTGCAACATGTCACGAAATCGTGACAGTTTTGCTTGCGCCTTCTCTCTCCTCGTCCATGTCACGAAATCATGACAATTTTACTTGCGCCTTCTCTCTCCTCCGATATGTCATGAAATCATGATGTTTTTCTTTCTGCCTTCTAACTTCTCAACCTGTCACGATATCGTGACAGAAAACATGTCGCGATATCACAACAATTTTCTTACTTGTCTTTTTCTTTGATTTTTTGAATCTGGGTCACTTCTGTTTTCTTGGAATTTCACTGTACATGATCTGACTGACCTCTGAACTCCTGTCCACTACTTCAACTACATCAACTGATCTATCTATCTATGTTGACAACAATGACAATACTTTTGTTGCACCTTGCTCAACAATCTCCCCCTTTGGAATTGTTGGCAACACTCATGCACTCTCCTGTAATTCTTCTCCCCCTTTGACAATAATACCAAAGGGCTATTGCAGACTCCCCATGAGTCTATGCACAACATTCTCAGATACACATTGTTATAGTTAGCAAAAATCATGAATATGAGCAAAACTATAAACATAGGCATAAGTACTCCCCTTGAGAATGTGATCCCAATTGATAGTCAGTTCTTTGGAAATGTGACTACTCCCAACTTACTTCGAAGGTACTCAAAAACTTCCTTGGGCAATGGTTTTGTGAATATATCTGCTACTTGCTCTGTAGTTGGAACAAAATCCAATTTGACCTCACCTTCTGCAACTTTATCCTTCAAGAAGTGATACCGGATTGCAATATGTTTGGTTCGAGAATGCATAACCGGATTCTTTGATATGTTTATAGCACTGGTGTTATCACATTTAACTGAAATTGGCTCTTTGAAGTGAATACCAAGATCTTTCAGTGTTTGTCTCATCCATAATATCTATGTACAGCATGTTGTTGCTACAATGTATTCTACCTCTGCTGTGGATAGAGAGACTGATTCTTGTTTCTTGTTGTGCCATGCTACCAGCCTGTCTCCAAGATAAAATGCTCCTCCACTGGTACTCTTTCTGTCATCAATACATCCTGCCCAATCTGCATCAGAATATGCAATAAGAGTGAAGTCCTTACCTTTTGGGTACCACAACCCATACTCCATAGTACCCTTGAGGTACCTAAAAATCCTCTTTATAGCTGTCACATGAGTCTCTTTGGGACTAGCCTGAAATCTTGCTACCATGCATACTTCCTGTAATATATCTGGTCTAGTGGCTATCAAATACAGCAGGCTTCCAATCATAGACCTGTACATGGTTTGATCTACATCTGGAGATTTGTCATCCTTGCTCAACTTGCAACCTGTTGTCATGGGAGTGCTAACAGGTTTACTATCCTCCATTGTGAACTTTTTTAGCATTTCTTTCACATATTTAACTTGAGAGATAAAAATGCCCTTTTCACTTTGATTGACTTGCAGTCCGAGGAAATAAGAAAGTTCACCAATCATTGACATCTCAAATTCAGTCTTCATTTTATTTGCTATGTCTCTACAAGATTTATCATGACTGCTGCCAAAAATGATATCATCTACATAAACAACAAGGACAATAAGATTGCCATTTTTTGTTTTAACATACAGATTGTTGTCCACCAAACCTTTCTTGAACCCTTGTTTAATAAGATAGTTATCCAGCCTTGCATACCATGCTCTGGGTGCCTATTTTAGACCATACAATGCTTTCTTTAACCTGCAAACAAAATCAGGATTGTCACCGAGTTGAAAGCCATCTGGCTGTTCAATGTAAACCTCTTCTTCCAGATTTCCATTCAAAAATGCTGATTTTACGTCCATTTGATATACTTTGAAGTTTTTATGGACTGCTAAAGCCAGAAACATTCTGATTGCTTCTAGTCTGGCAACTGGTGCAAATGTTTCCTCAAAATCAATGCCTTCAACCTGAGCATAGCCTTTATAGACCAATCTTGCCTTATTTCTGACAACCTGCCCATCTTCATTTAATTTATTTCAAAAAATCCATTTAGTGCCAATTATGTTTTTATTTGCTGGCCGTGGTACTAATTCCTAGGTTTTGTTTTTCTCAATCTGATCTAGTTCTTCATTAATTGCCTTCATCCAACTTTCATCTGTGCTTGCTTCAACAATATTTTTGGGTTCAATGCTGGATAATAAAGAGTAGTTCCATATTACTGCTCTTCTTGTCTGAATACCAACTATTGGGTCCCCAATAATCTGTTCTCTGGGATGATTTTTTTGCCAGCTGCCTATTTTGAATTTCTTGTTCTCTTCTTCTTCTGAGTCAATTCTTAAATCAGCTGAGTCAATTTTTTGATTTTCTTCTGTTTTCGTTTCTTCATCTCCTTCAATGACTTCTTCATAAATAGGATAGTTTTCTTGATAAGTTGTTTCTCGATCTCTACCTTCATCAACTTTAACATCTGCACTCTCCACAATTTTCTTTAGCCTCTTGTTGTAACACGTGTAGGCTTTGCTTTTTGTTGAGTATCCAAGAAAAATACCTTCGTCAACTCTATCTTCAAATTTATCGAGATTATCTTTAGTTCGTTTGATGTAGCACTTGCTGCCGAACACTTTGAAATATCTTGTTGTAGCCTTTCTGCCAAACCACAGCTCATACGGTGTTTTGCTTTCATGTGTTCTTAGCATGCACCTATTTTGAATATAAACTGTAGTATGTACTGCCTCTTTCCAAAATTTGTCAGCTATTTTGTTCTCAGCCAACATTGTCCGTGCCATTTCTTGCACAGTCCTGTTCTTCCTTTCAACAACACCATTCTGCTGAGGTGTCCTTGCTGCTGAAAACTGTCTTCTAATCCCATATTTTTGACAGTATTCTACAAACTCCTCTGAGATAAACTCTCCTCCTCTGTCTGATCTTAGGCATTTAATTCTTTTTCCAATCTGATTCTCAACCTATTTTTTAAAAATCTTGAACATCTCAAAGGCATCTGATTTAAGCTTTAAAAATAGTACCCATGTCATTCTGGAGTAGTCATCTATGAACAACATAAAGTATTTGTCACCATTTATGCTTTGTGTTCTCATGGGTCCACATAAATCAGTATGTATCAGTTCTAACGGTTTGCTGGTGAAATATTCCTTTGCTTTAAATGTGGATCTGGTTTGCTTCCCTTTTTGGCATGAGGCACAGATGCTATTTACCGGTTTGCCAATGGTGGGTATATCTCTTACTGCTCTTTTTGAACTTATTTTTACCAGATTGTCAAAGCTAATATGACCGAGCCTCTTGTGCCACAACCAGTTTTCATCTTCCTGTCCAATCAAGCATGATCCTTCTAAAGTTTTTGAGAGAGTGTATAGATTTCTAGAAGTCCTCGATCCAGTAGCTATCAGCTTCCCACTGTGTGCTTTTCTGACTTCACAACCCTACTTTTTAAAAATGACTTCATGACCTCTGTCATAGATTTGACTTACGCTCAGTAAGTTGTGCTTCAAACCAACTACAAACAGAACTTCTTTGGAATTGATCTTTCCATCACTTATTTTGACTGATCCTTTGCCAACTATTTTGGCTCCATCATTATTTCCAAACTTTACAGAACCCCCTTCATATTTCTGTAATTTTTCAAATTTTTGTTTATCTCCTGTCATGTGACTGGAGCATCCACTGTCCAATATCCATGGTGCTGATTTGTTCTATGCTTTGAATGTTGTCTGGACAATCAAGGATTCCTTTTCTTCTTTGAGTTGCTCTTTTTCTTTCCATTCTGATTTGACTGTAGTTTTGGTCACTTGTTTAGACTTTTCTTTGTCAATGGCCTGTGCATGTTTATCTGGGAATTTTTTGTTTTGCCTTAAACTATTTGGTTGAGTTCTTCTTCCCTGATATTTATTTGCTGCATATGTGCTTCTACAGTTTCTTGCAATGTGTCCAAAGTTATGACAGTTATAGCATTCTACTGCATAATCTATCAAGGGTGAAAATACATTTCTACTGGAAAAATTTCTTTGTCCTATATTATAAATGCAATCTGAAATCTTATGACCGTAAGTATTGCATTTAAAACAATAACCAGAAAAAGAATGATTGAACCTGGGAGTTGGTCTTTGCCAATTTGTAGTAGGAGCCACAAATTTTCTTCTCCTTTGATGAGTGACTTTTGTGAATCCCTCATTGTCAACGAGTCCTCTCGTGCCTGCCATTGTTGCTTTCTTTTGCAAGATTCATTTTTCTTTGGTCAACCTTGATTTTATCCTCTTTCTTTACTGGTTCTACAGTTATGGCCTTTGATCCACTTGATGATTCTCCTTCGACAAACCCCAAGCCAAACTTGATGTCTGTAGTCCTCTGACTATTTATAATCTTTTCAAGCTTTGCAGAACTTCCTTCAAGTTTGTGATAGCAACTTAATTTTTGATTCTTTTCTTCAAGCCACATTCTTAAGACAACAATCTCTTCTTCCAGTTTGCAGCACTCATCTATTTTCATGGTTAATTGAACTTCGAGTTCTTTAGACATTTTCTTAAATTCTTCTGTTTGTACTTTCAAACTGCTTATTATGTCATTCGCATCCTCTAGCTTTCTTGAGACCTTATTATTCTTTTTCCTTTCTGTCTTCAACTCTTTAAGTGCAGCAACCAACTCTCCTTCCAGATAAACTTCAACCTCATCCTTACTTTTTGTATCACCTTCCTATTTTTCTTCTGTTTTTGCTTCTTCAAATGCCATGAACAGAGCTTCACCTGTTTCTTCTTTAGAATCTTCACCTGAGCTATCTTTAGAAGAGCTGACATTTTTGGATATGAAACTTTTCTTTTTGAAATTGCTTTTCCTAAAGTTTGGTTTCTTCTTCCAATCACTTCTTTCTTGGTGTGACCCTTCATCACTTTTGGTTTTCTCATTCATTGGACACTTAGCTGCAAAGTGACCGACCCCTCCACAATTGAAACACTTAAATGGTAACTTACCTCTATATTTTCCTTTTCCCTTTGTAAGTTTTCAAACAAAGTTGGCTTCCATTTCATCCGATGTCTCTTCATCCTCAGATTCTTGTTCAGTTTTTGTATTCTTGTGTGCTTTAAAAGCAGCTTCTCTGTCTATGGGCTTAGTTTGTCCTATTCTCATTTCGTATGCAGTCAAGGAACCATGCATCTCGTCCATGCTAAAATTGTTTAGATCTTTAGCCTCTTCTATTGCAGAAACTTTAGAATTAAATCTTTTGTGAAGAGTTCTAAGTACCTTTTTCATGACAACCGCATCTTCGATTTCTTCGTCGAGTCCTCTGATTGCATTAATGATTCCATTGACTCTCAACATATAGGCCTCTATGTTCTCATCGTCATTCATTTGTAATGCTTCGAACTAAGCTCGATGAGTTTGCAGTTTGGCTTCCTTGATCTTGTTGTCTCCTTCATGGATGCTCTTTAGTTTATCCCATATGTCTTTTGCTGATTTACAGCTCATGACCCTTATCAGTTCACTGTCTACTAGCCCACACATTATGGCATTCTTTGCTTTGGAGTTATTCTCAGATAGTTTCTTATCGACAGTATCTGTTGGAGGAGTAGCGGGTGTTGTGTAGCCACTTTCTACTGACTCCCAAATGTCGTATCCTAACGCACTCAGATATGTCTGCATCCTGAGTCTCCAGAATGAGTAATTAGTTCCATTGAACAAAGGAGCTTTGTTTGATGAGAATCCTTTAGTACCTGCCATTGTGTTCCTTCCAAGATCACCTTAGCTGATTAAGCTTGTTCAGGAACCTTGCTCTGATACCAATTGATATTCCCACAATGACACTGAGAGGGGGGGTGAATCAGTGTAGCTAAAAATCTGATCTACAATACTTAAAACTGAAGCAAAGAGAACTAGAAAATAGATAAAGCAATAATCACAAGAGAGCACACCACAACACACAATGTAACGAGGTTCACCAATTTGGCTACTCCTCAAGAATGACTGCTTGGACTACGGTCCAAATCCAGCCTTTGCAAAACACCAATTTTACAATCTGTTTACCAGCACCCACTGGAAGGAGCACCAACCCCTAATTTATCTGCACCTACAGAAAGGAGCACCAACCCCTATCCAAGCACCAACTTGGATCACAGTTTTGAAAGTTAAAACAATGACATACAAATGCCTTCACTTTTTCAAGACCCTGACTGGTCTCCAATTTATCAAAAACACAGTAAATACTCACTGCTCAGCTTTTTCACTCCCTTACAGCACTCTTCTCACCCTCTTTCAGTAGCACTTTCACACATTCAGCAACAACTGTAATCTGTTTGCGACTGTCCTTTTATAATACTTTTTCACCTTGAGACTATTTGTCTTCTATCGCTTTTGCAATCCTGCATGCAGTCTATTAATATTCTTTTTTGCCACTTGTCAACTGTAACTGCCTTTTTTCTGTAACTCCTTTCGAATATATATAAAGGGCATTTCGTCGAACACATCACATGCACCAAATACCTTTACTATGACTGTTCATCTTCTTGGCCATGATTGTTCGAGTTCTTTTCTATGCGTGCATGCATTTTTTGATTCTACTTATGCGACTGTTAGAATTATTTTTCTATCCGTGCATGCCTTTTTTTAATTCTGCCTATGCGACTGTTCGTATTCTTTTTCTATACGTGCATGCCTTTTTTAATTCTACGTATGCGACTGTTTTTCAAAAAGTTGCATGATTTCTAACTGTCACTGCACTTGTAACTGTTGCACAGACTCCAGTTAACTCTTCTTAATTTGGCTCCCTACTTTTCCTCTACCACTACCCCTTTAACTGTAGTTCTGTTCCAGTTAACTGTCTATTATCATGCTGTAGCGACCTGTCGCGAAATCATGACACTTCTATCTCTTTCTGCCCTTCTTGCCTTTCACCCACGAAAATACAGCATGTCGTGAAATCGCGACATTCTCAGCCTCCTTGTTCTCTTCTTCGCTTGCAACCGCAAAAATGAAACATGTCACAAAATCATGACACTTTCTACCTTCTCGCCTTTTCTGTCTTTGGCCAGTGAAAACACAACATGTCACGAAATCGTGACACCTTTCTCTATCAGACTCTCTCTCTCGCATTATGTCGCGAAATCGCGACATCTTTTTCTCCTTGGAACTTTTCTTCTCGTTGAGTCATGAAAACCCGACATGTCACGAAATCGTGACACTTTTTCTCCTTGGCGCTTCTTGCAACTTGTCGCGAAATCGTGACACTTTTTCTCCTTAGTGCTTCTTCTTGCAACTTGTCACGAAATCGTGACACTTTTTCTCCTTAGCACTTCTTCTTGCAACTTGTCGTGAAATCGTGACACTTTTTCTCCTTAGCGCTACTTCTTGCAACTTGTCACGAAATCGTGACACTTTTTCTCCTTAGCACTTCTTCTTGCAACTTGTCGCGAAATCATGACACTTTTTCTCCTTAGCGCTTCTTCTTGCAACTTGTCACGAAATCGTGACACTTTTTCTCCTTAGCTCTTCTTCTCCGAACATGTCACGAAATCGTGACAATTTTCTTTGCAAGCGTTTCTTCTCCAAACATGTCACGAAATCGTGATAGTTTTTCTACTTGCTTTCTTAACATGTCATGAAATCGCCATAGTTTTTCTACTTGCTTTCTTTTCTGCCAACATGTCACGAAATCACGACAGCTTTCCTTGTGCTTTCTAAACATGTCACGAAATCGTGACAACTTTCTTTGCACCTTCTAAACATGTCACGAAATCGTGACAACTTTCTTACTTGCCTTCTTTGCTTCCAACATGTCGTGAAATCGTGACAGTTTTTCCACTTGGCTTCTTTGCCTGCAACATGTCGTGAAATCGTGACAATTTTGCTTGCGCCTTCTCTCTCCTCGTCCATGTCATGAAATCATGACAATTTTACTTGTGCCTTCTCTCTCCTCCGATATGTCATGAAATCATGACGTTTTTCTTTTTGCCTTCTAACTTCTCAACCTGTCGCGATATCATGACAGAAAACATGTCGCGATATCGCGACAGTTTTCTTACTTGTCTTTTTCTTTGATTTTTTGAATCTGGGTCACTTCTATTTTCTTAGAATTTCACTGTACATGATCTGACTGACCTCTGAACTCCTGTCCACTGCTTCAACTGCATCAACTGATCTATCTGTCTGTGTTGACAACAATGACAATACTTTTGCTGCACCTTGCTCAACAATGGTGATCTCCCAAGAACCCCTATTCAATTATCAACAACAAGAAACCAATCAAATCTTGCATGTTAATGTGTCCCATAATGATGATATTATAGTAACAAAAACTATAAATGAGCAACCTCAAGTTCAAACAACCCAATCTGATATTCAAGAGATGGATTCCTCATTTGACCAACCTTCAAAACTATCTTTGGCTCTAGAGAATGATCCAAAATGGAATGTAAGCATAAAAATCTTATCTTTAAAATCAAAATCTCAATTTGAAGTCCACTTTGATAACCAAAAACAAGCGATTAACCCTCAAGAAAAGATATCCCTTTTAGAAGTATCACAAAGTTCTCATAAGGAAACAATGTTCAAAATATTTAGCCAACAATTTGTTCCTCATGATATTTTCCCTAAGGACATAATTAATGGTGTAAACCCTCTTGAGGTTAACCATATTTTATTCTATGATGAGGATATTCCTTCCTCTACTCCACAAGAAGACTCCTCTCTTTACATTACAATATCTAGTAAAGAAACACCTGTTAAAACTATCATGGTTTATAATGGCTCCTCTCTTAAATTATGCCCTTATCAATTATTCCAAAAACTCAAATCAAAGGAAGGAGATCTTAATGAATCAAATGTTATTATAAAATCTTTTAACAATGAAATTCAAGAAGCTCAAGGTACTATAATTTTTCCCCTTAATATTGGACCCAATATTCTAGATACTATGTTTTATGTAGCATATTGCACTTCACCTTACAACATACTTCTCAGAAGTCCTTGGATTCATACGATGAGGGTTGTCCCTTCCACTCTTCACCAATGTTTGAAGTTTGAACTTGCAAATAAAAGTGTTACCATACATGGTGACCCAACACCATTTGAAGAATATTTAACGGTTGAAACATCAAGTTCTATACATTCTCCATTGTCACAATTATTTTTTATCCATCACTTTTCTTCATTCATATATGATCATCCTTGTTTTCCAAATAACACCCATGCATATATTTTATATATGCTCCCTCCATATTATAAAGACTTGGAAGATAGTGATAAGAATGAAGAACCTTCTTATCCTTCTGACATTTTATTTTGTAACATGATCAATTTTACACATATAAAAGTCAAATATTTTGCTACATTATTCTACATTATAACAAAGCTTTTGTTATCCTTACCTTTTGTTCATCACCTTTTGTTCTTACCTTCAACACAACCAAGTTATCCTTCAAAACCTCCTTTGATTTTGAAGCAACCTTAGATATGCTATACTCAAATAACCTTGTATAGTGTATATAGATCATATTGTATATACCACCAATTCCATCATCTAAAAATTCATATAAAAATATAAAAGTTTCAAAAAAACAATCACATTGTATTTCTTTCAATTCATAAATTAAAATCAAAATACAAAAACATCAAAATTGTCAAAATCTTCAAAAACATTATATATATATATACCTGTCAATTATTGGAATTTATAGCTATATTTTCAATTATTTTAGATAAATTAGTATTTATTTGGAATCCCACACTTTCACATTCACATGAATAAATCTCTTGCTTTTATTTGTTATGATTATTAATCTCTCTTATATCAATGTCCACAGTTGAATTAAATAAAGTTTTGAACATAGAGAACTGATCTTGTTATTTACTTGCACCAAGTATATCTTTTCACATTAAAATGATTTCATTGCAAATTCAATATGATGCTACATAGTAGACGTGGTTTCTTGAGCGAAAAGTTTCCCCTGCTATCCTATCATGCACATGGTCTAGAATCTTTGAGAATTGACAAAAGGACAAGCTCACCCCTACCCAGAATAAAAATCCCTTGCTCTATAGCTAATCCGAGCAAGTATCCCTAGCATAGGAAGAAAAGAAAATTTCAAGAAAAAGAGACAAAGAAAAAGGTTATTTTGAATCATCACAGCAATATTTCAGCATTATCTCAAATATCAAGCAAAAATACAAAAAATACAAAAAAAAAAAAAAACAAGAGCAAAAGAGAAAAGCAAAAGCAAAATGCAATAAACTCCTTTCCCTACCCCTTGAAAAGAAAAGAAGGGTGAATGAGCTTGAATCCCTAGAATTCTCAATTATTCAAAAATTGTGAGGTAAGCCCCATAACAGGTGGTTTGTGCCCAACCCGCTTGGCCTTGGGTAATTCCTAGCGTGGCGATATGTCTGTCACATTAGCGACCTTGTTTTGTATAGACATCTGTTATATTATGGATTAGCTAGCTCTTGATAACCTAACTTACATAGTAGCCTGGTACGGTTACATGCATATAAATCATGGTCAATAAAAATTCGCTTGGTCAAGGCAAATTACTTGTATCAAATTATTTTGCTCAAAATTGGTGAATGAATAATACAATCGCACACACATTTGTATTTGAGAGATTTTGTATCATTATGATAAATCAAGATCAGTAATGAATTCACATTTGCACATGAGGATTCCTTATAAATCTACATTTCTCTTTGAGATAATTTAAAATATCTCTGTAACTCTTTTCGGAATAATTTTATCCTTTTATTTCAGAATTCTTGTTTTCTATAGAAGCAATTACATACATTTTCTCACAAAATCTCAAAAATAGTGTCAAACAACATTTTCATATTATTATTTTTCTGTTTATCAAAGATCAAAAATGCATCTTGCAATAAAACCAACAATCTATTTCTTCTTGGGATTTCGCGATGATGGTATAAGTCTATACCTAAATATTCTATGCCTAGTGCAAACCATTGAACTAATTTTATTTCCCATTTATTTCAAATCATAAAAAACATATGACTTAAATCATTATGTTGCACAATTATGCTTTACAAACAAACAAACACTTATTCTATTTCATGACATTATGTTCAAATTCAGTTTTTGCAACCATGGTATAAATTCTAAGGAATTGTTCAAAATTTTATCATACTTAGGAATTTATGCCTAGCAAAATCATATTTATTTTTGTATTTCATGCATACTATTTTTATGAAAATCTGAAAACAAATCATCACACCATCATCATCATTACAACACCAAGTCTTAAGACAGTCTCTTAAGCACTCTTTTACTTTTAACAATATTTCTATACTGGGATTAGCTTGATGACCGAGTGAGCGGTGACTCCATGAAATGGTCTATAATAGTGACAATGTCCTTTGAAATTATTGTTAGAAGTCCCTTTTATTTTTTATCAAATCACACCACAACAACCAATTGTTTACATCATATTATTTCATTTAAAAATCTTACAGCATGACATCAAAATTATAATATTTCAAAATGACATAATTATATGAATCCTCAATCCAATAAGCAAACAATTCAAATAGTAAAGCATCATAAAAACATATGAACAAGTCATATCATCATAAACAAGATCATATATATATATATCCAAAAATTATATACATCATATCAAAACTGGATTGGTATGCCACAATCTATACCTCGACATACTCAATCCTCTCAACAAATCTCTATAAAATCTATGCAGTCCATAGACACCTAGCCTCGAGAAGCACTCGAGCTCTCAACCTCATCTCCTCCCCCACCCTGATGTGGAGGATGTGGTCCCATAGAGGTCCAGGATGTATCTCGGGTCCTCATCATCGATCGGAAGGATGTCCTCGTTGATCCTAGCCTAACTGGTTCTACAATGTTGGCCAGCAATTGTACCATCTGGTCCTCTAGAACTAGCTAGAAGTATACACCCTGGTAGAATGTGGTCTGCATCATAGACTGCACTAGATCATCCTTGTTTGCTCCTCCGCCCCATGCCCTGAGCCATGTAGTCTCATCCTACAGTGTCCATACCTACATCCTCAACTGAGTGGCCTCGTCCTACAGTGATTGCACCTGAGCTCGAAGGTGGGCAACCTCAGCCTAGAGAGCCACTGTCTCACTGCTCTCCCCTGCATCCACACCCTTGCCCTTATTAGGCGATGGTGGTCTCACCCCTTACTATGAAGGGAGTCTCTCCTCCCTCCGCCCTATCTCTCATGGCCTCTGTGGAGCCCGTGCCATCCTTTGGCATCTCTCCTATGAGATCCACCACTGCTATCTCCCCCTGTGACCCCACGTTGCCTCAATAGTAGCCTATCATTGCCTCTCCATCTGGTGCACCACAATGTGTACTGGACCATGTGCCCTCGTCATTTGAGGAGGGCAGATGCCTACATACCAGGCATCATAGCCATCAGCAACCCTAGTGTCATCACCATCCACTAGCTGGATGGGGGCATCGTCCGTGTCTTGACTCCATAATCGCTACATTTTTGGAGCCTCGCTCAGTGTAGTACTATCCTAAACATTCCAGGAGTACTCGTAATCCCTAAGAGAAGGGATACCTTACTGTAGACCAAACTGTCATAGTACCTAGTTGTAGCGATGGAGCTCTACCTCTCCTCACTCCATTCTCATCCAAAAGACTCTCCTGATGTGAGCCAGCTCCTGCCCATCCTCTGCCTACCTAGGGTGCTCTCGCCACGGCCTCTAGGTGATTTGGTCTGGGATGAGGTCATCTAGCAACCTCTGAGACATCGGTAGATCTATCCGCTATTGTGAACCCCATTGTAACCACCAGTAGTAAACTCGGGGCCTCTCTCGATCAACCCCTATCAATGGGAACCCTATCGGCCTTCGCACCATAATGTGCTCCCAGCACCAAATCTATAGCAATGATGTCAAGACTAGACATCGACCTCCCTTGTATACGACCCCATGCAGGATCCTATACAAGCGATAGAGTACAAAGTTGCCCCATGCAAATCTATACCTATGGTCTCGCATGTCACAGACTATGTCTGAGAGCACCCATGGTAGTCTGCACCCACTCTAGTGGCACAGCAACAAGCCATTGACAACTCCTGCCAAAACTCATGTCAGCATAGATGCCCCAGGCATCTATCGTAGCAACTTGATGTTCACTCTGCCCTTCTCCACGGTGAATCTCGAGTCTCCAGTGAGCCTCATCATTTCTTGGCCCTGATTGGCCATAGGCATCATCAGTCGTCCCTGTATGGGGATCCTTAGGATCCTCCATATGTCCTCTAGAGTAGGAGCCATCTCCCCTGTTGGTAACCAAAAGTAGGACGACCCTAGATACCACCTCTCTGCTAGAGCTATTAGTAGCCCTATGTTAGTCGGTACATGTGGCATCTCTGCCACATGTTGTAGACCGACTTGTCCTAGTCGGTCACGCTCTGCCTGGTCAAGAGCGGCCAAGTCATCTCTTAGTTCGTCGTATTTCCATTCCTGGATCTTTAGTAATCCCTTCTGCAAAACAAACAATAAAACAACAAAATCATTAATAACTCAAGCATGCAAATTAAACAACTTAAAATCAAGTTTAAAATGATATCGTCCATAATTGGATGATATCATCCCACATTGGGAAAAATCATCCTTTGTGAGGACTAAATTGTCTCCGATTTTGCAACTTGGGAATCACCCCTTGTTGGACGAAATCGCCCCTAATTCATCGATTTTGCCGTCAAACAAAATCAATGATCTAGGGATGATTTCGACGAAATCGAGATGATTTTGTCCCAACGACGTTGACGACCTAAAAATGGTTGCGATGCCCCAAACAATCAAATTCAAATCAAAATAATTGCATAAAGTTATATTAAACCTAATCTACTAGGATTAGATCCTTACCCGTAGCCCATGCCGGACCTCTGTTGATCGGTGTGTTGTCTCGACCATTTTTTTTTTTTGCAGAGCTCTAGAAATCAGGAAAATGAACAGTAAAAATGAATTAGGGTTTTTCCCTATTTTTCTTAATTTTATTTAAAAACAATTAAAAACATTTTAATTTTTGCTTTTTCGCGTTTTTACCTCAAACGTTCGATTTGGGTAAAAACACGGAGGGGGCACCATAGTCAGCATTCATACGATTTGACCAAGAATTGTCGTCTAAAAAATTGAATATATTTTTGCTTTCTTGTAAAACGGGAAAAAACTCGTCTTTAACACATTTTCTTCAAAAAATTCACTAAAGAGGGGGCAAAATGTAGCACCCTAAAATTGGCACAGTAAAACCTTAACAAATAATTAAAATTACTTTAGTAATAATTCAAATTCAAATTTCAATCCCGAATGCCCGTTAACCGCCTGTTAAACTGCTCCCCTTGTTTTCCATGCCATTTTTAGGATTTGTTGTGATCGTTGGACGATATCATCGCCGATTAGACGATATCACCTCAAATCAGACAAATTCGTCTGGAGAAGAATGTCCAGACGATTTTGTCCCAAAACTGACTTTTCATAATTAGCTTCTGTTTCAACGGCGTCTCTAACCGATGTAAAAGCATGTCTGCACGGTTAGAGACTTCCCCTATTGGAGATCTCCCAAATTGGGATGATCTCCAACCTCCCAACCTCTTTCCTATGCCTATTTAATCTTAGGCCCTCCCATTGACATTCCCCTAGATGAATTTTACTGCACTTCAAGTTTTACATGCATTAGAATGTCTTAGACTACTGTTTGCCTTTGTCCCTTTTCAAATTTTCTTACAAGAACTTTGTCATTATTCAGCCGAAGCAAGCTCAGATCATCGTAGATGATCCTGTATGATCTTGGATGATCACGCCATAATTCAAGATGATTTTGTATTTTACAGATGATTTTGACTACAACCAACATTGGGGGCAATCCATGCCCTGAGTTTGCATTCTCTATCCATTATCTACTATTTTTCTTTGCATTAGTTAAGCTTATTACTGCTTTGCATCTTGGAGTTCACCTCATGCAGCCTAGATGCATAATAAAGTCAAAGTTAGTAATTTTTACTTAATTTGTTATCTAAAGTTGTCATTCTAACATTCAGACTTTCATTTCTATCATTTTCCCTTGCTTTTGCAATTGTATTTTTTGTTCTTGGTATCCATTTTTGTAATTGCAGGTCTTAAACGATTTTGTTAGATTAGATACGATCTCATCATATTAGAGACGATGTCAGATTAGAGACGATCTTGTCAGATTAGAGATGATCTTGTCAGATTAGAGACAAGATCCATTTTTGACAAGATCCATTTCTGTAATTGCAGGTCTTAGACGATCCTGTCAGATCAGAGACGATCCTGTCAAATTCCAGATGATCTGGACTACTTCAAAAATTAGAACCTCCATCAGACATCCAAAATCAGGTATGGTTTTTCTCATCTAGCTTGTTCTTTGTATTTTTTGTTTAAATCTATTTTTTGTATTCATTTAAATTTGCATTTCATATAGAACAGTTTAGATTCATTTGGCCAAACCTAGGAATTGAATGATCAAGCATAAAAATGAACACATCAAACACACTATCAACCTAGGCATGGAAACTACCATTCAAAAGTTTCCTGGTGAACCCACCATCCGTAAAAAATTCACCCTTATACACCTCCCCCAAGAGGCGGGACCTTCAAAGGGCCTCTCAGTCTGAGGTATTGTCCCATAATTTTCACATCCCCCTTTCGAGCACGAATCCTATAGCCTAAAGGTAAGGGTGCGAAAATTTTTGAGCGATACAAATATTAAATATGGATGAGCAGATTGAAGGACACAGTTGTGATGAAGATTGTCGACAACAAATGTAGGGATGAAGTGATTGATTCAAATTTGAGAGAATAACAACTATGTAGATATTATATTTGATGAATGAGGTGAACAAGATTTTGAATTTCTAAAGAATATGTCTATGTTTGGAAGGGATAGTGTCTGTGTTTGAAAAGAAAATTGCTTGAGCATCTAAAAGAAGAATTTTGGAAAGTGGAACATCTATGGAGAATTCCTAAGTTGGAATGAAAAATGTTCATGGATATTTCTTTATTTGGGAAGGATAATGTATGTATATAGTGCTTGAGTTGGAGAGGTGAACACCTGAGTCTCAAAGGAGAATGCCTCTAGAGGAGAGTACCAACACTTGAGGAGGAAGATGATTGTGAGGAGGACTGAGATACATGAGAAGGTAATGCTCTAAAATACTTTGTAGTGAAGGTGGAACATTGTTCTAATGCTAAAGTAAGTTTCCATATATGCAAACAAATTAATTAAGGTGAGTTTCATAAGAAAAAGAATAATTTTTTAACCTTAGCTACACATTAATTTGGATTGAGTGCACATTATCAAGCATATTTGATTTGGTTAATATTTTAGGAAGATATAAGATAATTATTTATTTAGTTAAGGAATAAATGAACGATTGGTAGAAATAAGGGATTAAAAGTTTGAATATTTAAATTGAAGAATGGTTTGAATTGAATTTTGATTGAAATTTGGATGAATTAATCAAAATTGGAAAATTGTGAATGTGGAAGACATAACAAGAAATCTAAAAGTTAAATTTGGCTAAGAAGCAAGAATTAAAAATTAAAAATTTAGGAGTTATAAGAAGCAGAAAAATGAATTGAATTTGAGAAATTGAAATTGATTTTTTGAAGACTGATTGAAGGGAATTAAAAGGAATTTCAATATTGGAATAAATTTAAAAATGGAAACTGGGAAAATAAAGATAAAATTTCAATATGCATCATCAAAAGATAGTCAACATTGATAAAAAAACTAGTGGAATACCTACAATCTATCCAAAGAGAAGCCAAAGATAAAGTTTTTTTATACTTAAGTGTTGCATAAATAATGTTTTTAAAGATACCAATAGCTTTGATACAACCATGAATTTCAAGATAAAATCACCAAGGAAAATTAAAGAATAAAGAAACAAATGTTTGGTAGAAATTCTATATTCAAAACCTATAAAATTTCATCCTAAATGTGAAAAAGCAAATTAAACTCACAAATTATAACATTTCAATAAATATAGACACAAAACTAAAAATTATTAGGACCTTGCTCATTGTAAAATTTGTGGGAGCAATAATCATTTCCAAAATAATTATTGGTACAAGTGAAATCGTTTTCATGAATGGGAAAGTGTAAAAGACATATTGATGATGTATCTAGATGAACTTATCAAACAAATCATTTCCAAAGCAAATACAAAAATAATAAGAATCACAATAAATGCAAGAGACAAATTATATTTAGTACCAACAATAATACCAAAGCCAGAGACAAAGGATGAAGACAAGATACAGATATTGAAGGTAAAAGCCTTCACACCAACTAATGTAATGAGGGGGTGTTGGTGGTATTACATTATTTGGTACCTTGAGTACCATTGTAAATGTTTAGATTAGGAGTGTGTTTAATTATTAGTAGGTGTCAAGTTGTGAAGTGTGTAATATAGTATGAGTTATGAGTGAAAGGTGTCATGTGTGCAAGTATGAGTTTTCAAGAGTGTAAGTTAAGAGTTGTGTGAGTTTTCATGTATGTAAGTGAAGGGCCATGTGAATGTGTTAATATTAGAAGTAGGAAGTTATGTAATCATGAGAGACTTTGTCATAATGTAAAGGCATATGAATGATTGCATCTCCCACACCATTAAGGAGAGAAAAAGTCAAGAGTATTGAAAAGTATTATGTAAGGTTATATATTGGAGACAAAACTCCATGATATGTAATAATTTTATATTAAGAAAATTTGGATTATCAATAAATTTCTTAACGTGTGTAATATTTATGTTATTTAATGAGATGATATATTCTTGATTATATAATCTTGGGAAATATAGACCTATGATATTTGAGCCCATTTTGCTAACAAATATAGCACTTTTCCTAAACTTGGCGATGACCTCTAAAATTAATACTATCTATGATATATTGGATCTAAACTATAGAAAAATTATTATGATGTCAATTGTTATGATGCTAGTGCCAATATTGATGCCAATGCTCTTAGAACTAGGGGAGACAACATGTCCATGAGAGAACATTCTATTGGTTGGATAGTTATTCATTAATATAGTCAATGAGTTCTTAGTAGATGAACATTTTTATAAGCTCTTAGATAAGGCAAGCAATATATTTAGATTCATATTTCAATTGTTTCTATTATTACCCAATTGACATATCCTTAATTTCAAGTAAAGATATGATACAATGATATTTTCATCAAGATTTAATAACCATAACTTAATTACGCTCCATATAAATGAGGAAATTTTGGAAAAGACTTGGATCTAGTAGATGCCACCTCTTGAGATGGTGTCTTATCCAAGTGTACCCATTTAGGCTATATCCATAGAATATAGATGGCCTCAACATTACTAAGGATGGAACTATTAAATGTTGGCATCAATATTTTCAAGCAAGGTGTCTTAGAGATTATTTGACACTAGCAAGGTTAAGCTAGGTGCCTTAATATAAAGTTTGTCCTATAGTGAACCATCAGTTAGAACATTCCATTAGGGACAACTAGTTACATTTCACCCAAAACTCAAGGTAATTCTAATACAAGGCTTGAATTCTTATTTTATAGTCAATTTATGGTGCAAGAAAGAGCTAATAATTTTTGTTGTTAGCTAACTATCTATCATACATGTAATTTAATTAAATTCCCTTATATATATTTATCCATTGATGAATTTATCATTTATTAAGATATGCATACCATGATATTGTTCACATATCAAGCCATCAAATTATAATTGTCATTTTATTTTGATATATTACTAGATCATATAGTCTGGTAAAAAATCCAAAAATGGAGGTTCAAGGTGTACATATCCCATGGCCTTATAAATCATCCATAAATAATCATAGTAGAGGTTTTATGAATCCTATTACGTGACATATGATAGAGAGAATCTACTTCTTTCCTATATATTTACATCGTGTAGCCTATTCTATATTTCAAGTTGACCTCTTGTTTGAAACTCAAATATCTTATATTTTAAAATCTTACAAACACATAAAAATCTAAGAAATGGAACACAATATGACCATTTTTCATATAAAAGGGTATGAATATACATTCATTAGTCTACTACTTCAAAAAGGATACAAATATCATGATGATAATGGTCTAGGGATAAAATACCAATATTGACAACTAGGCATAGCATTAGGGTTACAAAAATAACCAAGGACTACCATCATATCATATTGATTAATAAACAACATACATACAACCCAACACAAAATTTTAGGTTTTGGGACAATGGAAATACCATACCTCACTCATTTACATGACATATAAATTTGGTCAAGGAGAGAAATATAAATTTTATAAATTTATATTTTCTTTCCTTATTTCTTTGTTAGACTTAAGAGGTTACTTTAAATTGATGATATTTTACCCTTTACTCTTAATTTACTTGCCAATTTGTAGGGAATCCTCTTACTTGAGTGGTCTCTCATGGTAATATTTATTGGATTTTTAAATATATTAATCACATGTCCCAATATTTAGGAACAAATATTATTCATAAAATATGTATATTAAAGTTTAATCACAAAAGGTCCGAGGTGTAGACCAATTGGTTCATCCAAACCCCATAAGGGGGGCGGAGGTCCAAGGTTCAAATCTCGGGCCTCATCGGATTGAAGGCTTGTCCCTTTCCTGGTGCTTTCAGTGACATAAAAGGTTTAAAATGATTGTGGCATGGTGGTTATAGGGGCAGACTGTGCTAAGATCTGTGTGGCAGCTTTTGGGGTGGACAATGCAGAATACCGTGGTAGCCATAAAAAGCTGGACAACCTGCCTCGGATTCGTGGCGGCTACCGATTCCACCATGTAAATTCAAAAAAAAAAAGTTGAATCACAACATAATATCAATGTCAATAAATAAAATACTCATGAAATATAACAATACCAATCAACAATATACTCACAATATTATTGATAAATCAAATATACAATATATATTTATTATAATATCATTGGATATTTTCTTTCAATGCTTGATACAATACATATAGATTTATCTCCATAATATAACCATATAATATGACTCTTCAATACCTAACTATTCCTCTCCTCACATATCATGGAGATGCATCCTTTCATATTCCACACGTAAGATAAATATCTCATGTCTCTTGACTTTACATCTTTCCACGTACATGTGAGTCTTCACTTGCATAATTGGCACATACACACATGACACTTAACTAATATATATGACACATTGCACACACTTGCACACTCTCTCACTTTACATACTTGCACAAATTTTTACATGACACTTGTACTCATCCTACACATAGACACACACTTTAGGAAAAATATTAGTCACACACCCTAAACTATAGACTCACACTCTAATCTAATATTTACATATATACAATGGTACCATGGGGGGTGGGTAGATTAGCACGTACCAAATAATGTAATATTCTTCAACAATATCCACCTTCCCAATGTTTCTTCTATTCCTCCTCTCTATTTTCACATCATCCATCCTATTTTTTATACATCCCTTCCAGAAGTGAAAAATATATCCCCTCCCTCACTACCTCCATGTAGTCTAATTTTGTGTTAGGATGGTGAAATTAAAGGAACAACAATTATATTTGAAATAAGGTAGAAATGAATGAATGAGATATTGGTTGGTAGGGATTTTTCAATGTTGTCTTATATGTCTTGGGGATCTCTCTGTTTTTATAAAATTAATTAATGGTCCAATATTTAAGTTATCCCTTTATTTATCAATTTGACTATCTTAGTGATATATTAACCTTACCATAATAGGGTGTGTACATACAACCTTAACCTTGGTTTCTAATTGACAAGATAAGAAAAAGGTAATATAGAAGCCATATTAGGTTTTGAACTATTTATCTTGCATCAATTTTGGCCTTCATCACCTACAAAACATAAGAGCATTTTATCTTTCTCAAAATATTAGTATATCCCCTAAAATCATCATAATAATTCTAATCTACTAATATTATACACTAAAGCTAGAGATATGAATTCATATTAAGGAGGAACTTATTTAGTATTACACAATTTCATAAAGTATAGTGCATCACATTAACATATCCAATTCCATTCTTTATTTATAACCAAAGCACTCTTCACTATTATCTACATGTTTCCTATAGTAATCCACATATTTTAATTGAACAAGGGGATAAAAAGGTAGGCATTACATCCCCCTCTCCTTACAAAAATTTTCTCTTGGAAGTTAACCAATAAGGCATGGTCTATTTTATCATATAAAATACAAAAAACACTTTATCCAAATAGATGGAAACAATTACTTCAAAATTACAATGAAATTATGATAACCACTTTTTCAAGAAATTTCCATAAAACTTAGATTTCTCTTGGTTATGGTCTTAGAAAATATTGGTTTAATAAAATTAGATATATAAAAGTGCACAAAAAAATAATATACTATAACATACCCAACCAAATTCTCTTCTTAGTATACACTTAATCCTGTTGTATTAGACATACTTGTTAGATGCCTATAAAGAATATTGTACCCATTGGTGGTTAACTTAGTGCCATCATAACCACTTGGCTCTAAATAATTCTTTGTGCCAACTCCAAATAGTATATCATGCCAACCTATATGGGTGATAATTTTCTATGGCACTAATTTAGGGGGTGATACCAAACTATATTTAGGGGTCCTTATTGACATTTTCCCCAACTTAACTATTAGGTCATCAATTTCTCCAAAACTAATGATAAAAGATAAAAATAGTTGACAACTTATAAAAAGGCTTTGGTTTATGCTTCCTTAGGGACCTAGGTAACTCTAGTATTTTCAAGGTGGAGTACTAGCTTAGAAGTTCCATGCATATCTCTAACAAATTGATCATAATTTTTATCATATTCATGCATATATGGTCAAATTTTATCCTATTTTTGATGGCTACAATGGAATAATTTGGATTATACACCAAAAAGGTAAGGGCGACTTGATTGTATTTCCATATTTTCTACTTTATATCATCAACATAGGTCTCTATAGTGTTTGTAATGTTCTTTAGGTCCAAAAAAATCCACTCCTTATTGATAGATAATGTTTTAATTATATTTATTCTAGCAATAACCTCTTATTGGAAATCCTCTCTAGAGGGATTAGCCTAGTCTATAGCTGTCATATTTCCCTTGAGATTCTCCTAACAATGAATATTTTCTTTGTTAACCTCATGATTAAATTTTCCCAATTGGTCCTTCACTACCACCAATCCTTTTATATACATTTTCACTCCTTGAGAGCATATAATACTATGACCAAATGATGGTGATATTATGATGTCATAAAATTGATTTCCTCTATATAATCTCTTTCTTAAATCTCTATGTATATTATAAATAATAATATCTTTAGATAAGATTGACAATAGAGCTAAAAAACTTGATTTCTAAAATAGGATAACTTCCCTGTGACATTGATGGTTGTACTCCTTTGATTAAATCATCCATTTAAGTTAGATGAAAATCCTTGGTAAAAATATTATTACATTATTAACTAGGTCCTCATAGGTATTTTCTTGAATGAATATCATCCACCTCAAATCCATTCCAATACCTTCGTTTCTATTGCCAAGGCATTTCATGTATATTAATAATGGTTTACCTAAAATTGTTGAAACATTATCATGATAAGGGCCTTGTACCACTCAAGTATCTAATATTCATTATGAAGAAACAATGAGACCTAGCTATCCTTATTGTAGTGGAGGGATTCTTACCCTCTAATATTTCCTCTAATACCACTTGCATTATAATTATCTGCATCAAACTAGTGGGAAAAATTAATGTAGTTATGACTACCAAAAATTAAATGCCCTTATTCTATTCTAATTCCTCTCTAGAAAAGTCCTTAGAGTGATGGAAATATGTTGAATCCTTGGTGTTGCTCAAGACCATTTGTTCCTTGACTTTTCTCAACATTTTTTTGTACCTATGATTGATGTCTTCATTTGATATACCTCCTCTTCATAAGAGGGAATTATCCAATAGGATCTAACTTAATTGGTTTACTTTCACATGGAAAAATCTAAAACTTTAGAGATTGCTATCTCTTGAGGTTGTTTGGCTATAGGAGACTAGGATTTGGCGTCCCTTACTCTATGTAGTCTCTCACTCTTAGAATTGAGAGAAACAACTAGCATAGAGGGTAGTGTTATCAGAATGGGTGACATTATTAGGGAATCCTATAATATATTTTCTTGTATTTCTATTAGGGATATTATAACTATGGTTGGAATCCATATTATTAATTTCCTCCTCTACCTATGCATATTTAGTGCATACATAATCTCTTTAGATATCAAAAATAATTTTATCCAATCCTGTACTTCTTGATGTTTTTGGATATTTTGGATGGTTATGCTTATGTGGATCACCTTTTAGACTTTCTAGTCATATAATCAATATCATGCAAAATAATCTAGCATACAACTTCTTTAGCATATAGGACTTGAAAATATAACAATTTTTTACTCCATACTAAATCCACAAATAATTTTACCTATAAGAAAATTCTTAAGAAGTAAATGTTGGGATTTGCTCTCACCTAGTCACCTTGTTCTTGATTCTAGTCCCTTGGATCATCCATTCATATAGCATTGCTAAATTAAAATTTATCATAAAAGGAAATATAGTTTGAATACCCATGCATGGATGCATTGTGTATGTGTATGCCCATATTTTTTAGGATGCTTTTGGTGAAGCACATGGTGCAAAGAATAAAAAATATACAATACTTAACCTACATTTTTCCTATATTTAGTTTATTTATATTTGATATTAATTTATTTAAGAAAATATGGATTTAATTATGCTTCTTTCCTATTACTACCATCTCATAGGCCATATTTCCATAAACTACCATGGTTTCATCTCTAAAACATTCGAAGTAAAATATTTGAGACAATATTTCAACTATAATTTTTCTCCTAAGGGTTTTATGTCATCCACTTCCAAGGCCTTTGAGTTTAGTATAGTTTTTAAATAGATACACCTCTTAATTACCTTGACTACATTATTCTTTTAATTGTTTTTAGGATTCTTACCCTTTATTTAGAGGTATCAAACCCAATTTACCACTTCCTCATAATTAATATTAAAAAAATATCCACATACCATCGTTATGGTAGGGACTAAGTAATAAGGTGATCAAGTGGGATTTTGTTATGAACATATCTTATCATTAACAATAATAATTCACCAATATGCAAAATATATACAAACATGCATCCCCAAATAAATTTCATAATAACAATCCATAAAATAATATAGAGATTGATAATACCCTTGAGGTAGGGCAACACCATATAATGCTCCTTAATGGAAGGAAGTCATTCCACAAGCTCTCCAACTCTATGAGCCAAGATTCTACAAAAAATACTTCATATGAATCCCTTCACAATGGGGTACATCTCTCTTTATACAATAATTTGATGTTTTACCTTCATTTTGATGTTGTTTGGAACCTGCTAAAACATTCCCAAATCTTGCATACAAACAATGCTTATATCTCTTTCAAAAATGCTTTCTTCCACTAAGCATTTCAAATATATTCTACCTAGAATTATTTTAATCTCTTGAACATATAGAAAATGATATGCACTTGACAATTCCTCAATATATTCTACACATTCATTAAGTCTATCACTTTCAAATATCTCACATTGATTTCATTATAAAGGTAGCTCTAGTCTAGCATATGACAAATGACCTTTTGATGTATTTCCCAAAATAAAAATTGATGCACACACTTGCTTCACAAATTTGATAGCTAACACTTGCACATTCACTTCCTATGGTAACCCAAACCAATACTTAAAAGTTTCACAAATTCATTCAAATAATGAAGCATAATTTATTCACAAACACTATCTAAAATATTTCCAACAATGCACACTAATCAACCCTTTTAACTCCACCTAAAAATTACTTTCTCAAAACACAACCACCTAGATAAAGAGTTGAACCACCATACCTCAAAATGCTTGATGAAGATGTGCTCTTTAATATGTCTTAAAAACAACTTATCTTTCTTGTGTGACTTTTGAAAGTTAGATAGCATAACACTTTTTCAACCACCCACATGGAAAATCTTTCCTCAAAACATATGCATAGAGATATTATTTTACTACTTTTATTTTCACAAGGCAAAGCTTTTTGATCAATTAACATTATCCATCAAAGACTTTCTTTCACCAATGCAGGAATACACACAATAATTTTACCATTTAACACCTTATGACTCCTACTTATGAAAGACACATTTAATTTTCAACAATATCAACCTGGAAACCCTAAGTGCATATAACAAATTTAATTTCACTACCATAAAACTTATACCTCCAATGTATCTAAATTATTTAAACCACACTCAAAATATGAGATATCACAATATGCATAGTATTTTGGATTTAATTAAATATGAAAACTCTCAACCTTATATATTCCCTAAATCAACCAACATGCACATCAACCAATGTAAAAATTAACCCTTATGTCTCCCTAGGACAAGCGTTGTGCATTCTTTATTTTTATCAAAAATTTGACTTACCTCAAGTGTTGTCGTCATGGATCGAACTTGCAACCTTTTTCTAGCATGCATCCTAGCCTAATCTAGGTTATCACATGGGCTAGCTGCCCTCTTAGAACAAAACGTGTGCTTCCTCCTAATTACTTTGCTACCCTGCCTTGAAGTCTGTGAAACCTGCATTTTATCCTTCCTATGTCCTTGTGAGCTATTTCGAAATTTAATAAGTGCACTCAACCTTATCTTCTCTACCTTTGAATGGTGCACACAATTCATCCTTTCTCTACCTCCATGGTTTTCTCAATGGATTTGAAATTCGTGCTTCCAACATTGGTATCTCTATCCTCAAACAACACAATTGATTTAACTTTCTCTACCTCCACGATGTGCTCAATGGATTTGCAATTCATGCTTCCAACCTTTGTCTCTTTGTTCTCGAATGGTGCAATTGATTTGACTTTCTCTGCCTCCACTATATGCATGAGCGAATATCCAAAAAATGTGCTCTAAACTCATACCTTAGCCAAACAAATAATATAACCTTTTTATATACATTTTTTCCCCTTGAAACTTTGATGTCGGCATTGCACTTGGAGTAATAATATTTTCAAATATTAAATTATTATACCCTCCATGTTTTTGGTGCCTAACCCATCTTGAGTTTGAATTATAATATAAAATATTATAATGGGCTTTTTAACTTCCCTTGCAACACTTGAACCTTTGTCTTCAAACCTTTTGTCCCAAATATTATAATATTAAAATATTATAATATTATTTAAACTTGCTTTCTTTTTGAACCATGGTTTTAAACCTTTTATTCAATTACTTAGAACTTTGTCCCAAGTGCTTTTAAACCTCTTTGGCTTATAATATTTAAAGTAAATATTATAACCTTTTTTTATCAATTTCCTTGTATTTATTATCCAACTTATAAACCTTATTATTTCGCCATACCAAGCTATCTTTGACATCAATCCTTTGACATCAATGACAACACATCATGCTCAATATTTCCAACACCAAAGAATAATATCCATATCACCCATCTCAATAGTATAAAAATTTAAAAGTAAAACATATTTATCCATGGAGATCTTCAAATATTCAAAAAATCTGAACATCTTCATCCTCAAGCTTTATGTTTATAATTTTTGTTGTTGGAACTCTCAAACTAGAAGCTAAGTTTCCACTAATTAAGTTATATTTGTTGCTAGTGTTTATGGAGACAATAACATTTTTCTTTCAAATGCAACCATGAATTTGCAAATTTAAATTTTTGATATTCAAACAAATATTTTTGATCATTTTTTGGCTCCAAAGGTGTAATTTCCTTGGCTTACATATTATTATATTTTTTCTTCAATCCCTATTTGTTTAAAAATGCAACTTCAAATTATTCTATTATGTATATATTTTTATGATCATGCTCAAATTCAAAACCATGAATAAGCTTCTCCTCTTAGTGAAACACAATCTTCACTTTCCATTCTATCTCAAAAAAATTTAAAGAATTTTTTTGCACTTCATCAACAATTCCCTAGCATCACTATCCTTGTTTCTATTGAATATATGTAAATTCATGACCTCAATTTTTTTTTGAAGCAGCTAGGATTTTAAATAAATAAAATTTCTAAAAAATAAAATATCTCAATTCTCATCTATTCCCTTCTTCAAAAAATTAAATCTATAAACTTTATTTCAAAGAAAACAAACAGTAATTGATTTGCTTACTCGGATTTGGAGAGATGAATTTTCCCCTTTGCATGAATTTTTTATGCAACCCAAAAACAACATTGAAATCCCAAATTCAAACAATTGTTACTCTTTCAATACTTTTTAAAATTTGATAAATGAGAAGTTTTTGTAGCATTCAAAATAATATACATAATGGTGCAAAAAGCTTCTAAAAAAGACTACTAAAATAATTGATACAAATTATTTTCTTTTGAAAAAAAATTGCTCAACTTCAAACACTTGTAACTCTCTCAATACTTATCAGAATTTCAGAAGTGAGAAGTCATTTTTATATTACTCAAAATAATATACATGCTAGTGCAAAGATATTCTAAAAATGACTACTCAAAAATTTAATGAGTTTTTTCTTTTGAAAAAAAATTGTGTAGCTAAAAACAACACAAATATCTCAACTTCAAATAGCCATAACTTCATCAATAATTATCAGAATTTAAAAAATGAGTAATCACTTTTGTAGTTCTCAAAACAATATACATGATGCAGTAAAAATATTTTAAAAATGATTGCTGAAATAAAAAATATGGCCTCTACAAAATATGATATTTTCTAGAAACATGTGTCTTAGCTATGCAAAAACAACCTCACTTTGCCAAAATTACTGCTTTGATACCAAATTTTATGAACCTCTTCCCATTAACAATAGTCATTCACCAATATGTATAAACATACAAACATGCATCCACAAATAAATTCCACAATAACAATCTACATAATAAAATAGAGATATATAATACCCTTGAGGTAGGACAACACTGTATAATGTTCCTTATTGGAAGGAAGTCGCTCCATAAGATCTCCAAATCCATGAAGAAATACTAAAACAAATAATATTAGGTATGATTGATTTTACAATGGGGGCACAACTCTCTTTATACAAGAATGTAATGGCTTAACTTTCATGAGTTACAATGTCATCCATGTGGTGATTTACCTTCCATGAGTTACAAAGTGCATAATAATATGACAATATTCCCTAACAGTTATCGTGATAAGGAAGATGTACCATTTCATTAATTGAATAAAATATATTATAAGCAATATTTTGGTTACAAATGACCCTCTTGGGGTTTTACAATAGGACCTCCAAAGTGGAGAATGTCCCTTTCACAACAAGATAACAATAATGGTGCTCTAAAATCTCCTATACCACCTCAAGAGTTGGGTGGGTTTTGAAGCTCCTGTGGCTTTCCAATTTAGGTTGAATGCTCTTCCAATGCACCTGCACATATCCCTCAATAAGAATTAGTAGTATCTATGGTTCTACCATGGTTAGACCTAGATTAATAAAAGATGCAAACAAAAGAGAAAAATTGTAAAAGCTTAGATTAAAGAAATAACATGATGTAAAATATTGCAAAATAAAAAAAGACATACCTTGATTACCTTATTGTTCTGTGTGTTATTGATTTTTTTTTGGGCTCAGGCTATGGTCTGTGACCATCTAGGTTTAGGATATCTCTTTTGCTAATCATTTGGGTATAGACAATATCGATAGGAAGTCTAATATTTTTTTCTCAAAATACTATGAAATTTGGTGGAGGCCTTCTATAGGATTTCAAGAACCTACACTAAAAGTTTAGTGGTGATCAGAGTCTATATGTGTAAGTTGTAAATAAAATAGATGAAATAATTATGGTTGAAATTCAACTATCTAGTCCCTCTTTTTCTAGTCGTCTAGGGGTAGGTGGTCTTGATTGTTCATGATATAGGGGTAGGTGGTCTCTTTTATAGTTATCTTATGGTTTTAATACTTTCAATGGATGTCCAATAGGGTATGAATACTTTTTTGTTGTAGTATGGTGTCAGGATAATACTATGTTTAGGTGTAGTTTAAAAAATGGAATGTAGGCATGGTGAAGGTCACATTCATCCTCATGGCTATTGAACAATGGACAAGGGGATGGGCTGCTATGGGAGGTAGAACACACACAACAAGATTGGGTAGAAATTTTGATAGAGTTTTGGCTTGTAAAATCTCTTCTCCTTGCAAATGGAGGAAAGAGGGGGTATTTATATATTTTGTGTAAGGGAGAGAAGGTTATGACTAGGAAGTGACATGGAATGATGTGGAAGCCATATGGCAGGTGAGAAGATAAGGAAAATCTAGAAATTTCCATTTAGGATATTGTGCACCTTCCCCTATTAATGACCTTGGGTGGAGAGAGTCCTCACCCACCCAAGTGGCATGTGCACATGATGCCACATAAATGCACTTAGGTGGGGAGGATCCTCACCCTTCCCAAGTATCATAAATGGGCATGGGGAGTGATGAGGGTGCATCAGTATGTGTAGATATAGGGTGATGTGGACCTATATAAGGTCAAAGGGGTGAAAGCTAGGGGGATGGGTGTGCACATATTTAGGGAGTTGTACTTCTAGGTTAGGAGGATGGGAAGTCACATGGTGACTAGTATTTTAGTGTACAAGGGTGTTTAATTGGTGAAGGGGGCTAGAAAAGGGGTATTTTAATTTTGTTAGGTTGTAATATGGGATTGAGAGTTTTGAGGGAATTAATTATGAAATTTGGAAAATAGTTTAGAATTTGGAGAATTAATTTAAAATTGTAAATTAATTGTGGTTTTGGGGGAATTTGGTAGGTAATTGGGAAATTTGGAAGATAACTTAGAATTTTGGAAAATTAAGTTAGAATTTAGGGATTTTTTATGAATTTTATGGATTTTTTGAAGGTATTTTGAATTTTTTAAAATTAGTCAAAATCAGGTTTTAAGGGTATTATAAAATGACAACATCTACCCCTTTTTGTACTACAATATGTGTAAACACAATGACACCAACTTAGTTGGATTGGTGATGAATGGTTGTGAATAGATGAAGATGGTTGTTGATGGATGACCATCGTTTTTGGCATGTTATAATGACAACTTGTAGAGGGAGTCATAATATTACCTCAAATCAAGGACAATGTAGGATGCCCCAATTATAGAATGGACTAATACCCTTGAAGCTTTTACTTCAACATATTATTGAGCATACTTTGATTTAGCAATTTGCCCAGTCATATGGTAGGTTACTTCAAGATGCTACAAATTGATTGTAAGTGGTATTAAGTTGCCACCTCAATGCAGCATAGACATGGGTAACCATAAAAACATGGTCATGGAGTGTACCAAATTAGGATTGGATTGGAGTTTTGATTTGAGAAGAGAAGTTTGACTTTGCCCCAGTAGTAAAGGTCTAATGATAGCTTCATGTAAATATTCTTGGATACATGCAACTCCAAGATTGGATGTTTGGGTATTAAACTCATTTGGGGCAAAATTTATGTGGGTAATGCCTACCCCGAAGGTGAGTTGATGAGGGAAGAAAAATATGATAATGATGAAGCACTTTGCAAAATGTGGTATGGGTAATGGAATATTGGATATGAAATGATCAAAGAGTGGAACTTGGCATGAAAGTAATAAAATTTGTGGTTTCTTTTGGAGAGATGGGGATGATGGATGTAGATGTATATGTGAGGGGTTTTATTTATTGAGTGATGATAGAGATATGATGATGATTTGGATTATTGATATGATACGATGGAATGTATGGATGGTGGCATGAATGTGTGTGGGATATTTAGATTTTGGTTTTTGATGGATGTGTGTGGTTGTATAGATATGACATGTTATATGGCACAGATTTGATATACATATGTGATGGATGATGATGTGTCTACCTATTTACATGGTTTAGACTTGGATGTGTTTGTTTAGTTACATTTTGGAGCTTTGTATATGCATTTCATAATCAAAATTAGTTTAATTAATCAATGACAAAGTAGTCATCATGATGACACATAAAGAGGATATGAGACATGATAATTACAATGGGGATAAGATGTAAGGTATGGATAGTGATATGTGAACCTAATAAATGATGATAAATAATGTATGATACATGATACAAATGAAGACATTAAGACATGTGTGTAATGAATGGTGTGGAACTAAAAGGTTTTGTTACCCTATACACCTTAGGGTTTTCAGATCCTAGAAGTGTTTTAGGAAACTCAAACACCTTAGTAATACCAACCAAACTTATATACTAGCCAATTAATATCCCTTAGATATCTAAACCAACCTAAAAAATCTCAAGCCAACCATAGACCAATGTGTGTGCAATGAGGTTCATTTTTATTTTAAGTGAGGTTGGATTGACCAATTGTAGTATAAGCTAATATAATATAGATCATCTATGAGTGGTAATAGGTCTATACAAAAGGTTTATAATGTATATATATATCACCATGTAGAGGGTATACTCCACTACCATTCAAGTGTCTATAGCTCTAGTGGAGATAACCCCATAATACTTCGATATAGCTCCACTGCTAGTTAGACATCTATAGCCCCAATGGAGGTGTCTAAATTCCTAAGGATCTAGTATTATAGATTTCTTGTGTTCATTCATTTTTTATTTTACTCTCTTTTTTATTTTATTTATTGTTTACATGCATAGTGAATCCTTAGGTTTATATTATGCACATTATAGGATGAGCAGGGGAACTATTTACAATTTATCTAGAGCTATGCTCGGTTTCATCTTCCTTAAACTCAAAATGTGATGAATATGTGACATGTATTTGGTCCAAGAAGGGACTTTAGTTATCCATGGGATGCAAAATTATCCTTAGGATATGATGACATTTGATAAAGGTTGAGTGGAGAACTAGGTATGGTTGAATAATTGAAACAACCTCTATGTTTGAGCAACCTAAGATATTGGGACAATAGAAACAAGGAGGGTGTACTAAAAATTGGATAAAATGATATGATACATGACAAAATAAAACATATTGGAGAATGATGGAACAAACAAAATTTAGAACACAAAAATATACACAATATGTACAACTATTTTATGTCATTGATTTATTATGCCAATATCCAATGAGGTAATAATTGAAATCTAGGGGTAGTGGAACAATGGAGATGAAATGGAATGAAGTGGATAAAAGTAATGAATTGATGTAATGTAATTAAATTAACATCATGGAGGGAGTGTGAATTACCTTAGGCACAAATTTGAATGGAATAAGGGGTGAGTCTCCCTAGTCAAGAAGGAATGGTTATGAATAGGGTAGTAGAAATGAATAGGAGTAAAAGTGAAGAGAAGCAACGTAGAAAAAAATTGATGGGATGTTGGAAGTGTGTGTTGAAACATATGTGATGGAGACATTGAATGATCTTGAGGAATGCTTAGATGAAAATGAAGATTGAGTGAGGGAGGAAATGGCAGCTTGGGTATTATATGATGTCACAAAAATAGAGTTATAATAGGTTACAACTCCTCCTAGATGAAGGGGAAGGTGGGAGGAGTATGAGATCCCTGAGAGGAGATGATGGTATAGAAAGAGGATGAACTCTCCCTAGTCATAAAATTAGAAGAAATAGGATGATATAGATGAAGAGAAATATATAAGGTGAGGGAGGGAACAAAATAAAGGAAAGAATGGGATAGGAATGAGGGAAATAAAATAAGGGTGGATGGAGGAGAGAAGGATATAGAAGGAAAATAAAACAACCATCGGTGCATAGCCACTCAAAGCATGATCGTACAACTATGATGTGGAACCTATAAGATAATAAGATGAAAAGTAGATTGAATAGGTGAGGAATAAGGAGAAGCTAGAGTAGAATTGGTGAGTGATAGGATGATGATGGTGGTTTACAATGGATGCAATGAGACCCAATTGACACTTGAGGAGTAGACAAAAGAATATCTCAAATTATGATCAATGTAGGATGTCCTAGTGATGGAAGGGACAAATATATTTAAACCTTACCATTGATAGATTAATGAGATCATTTTATTTAGAAAGTTTAACATCCACATAGTAGGTTACCTCAAGATGCTTTAAATAAATTATAAGTGGTCTTAATTTACCACCTCAATGTAGTGTAGGCATGGGAAACCGTATAGACATAGGGATGTAACATGCAAAATTGGTTTTGGATTAGAGTTTTGATTGGAGAGGAGAAAAGTTCTACTTTTTACCCAATAGAGGAGGGCTAATGATAGTCACATGCAAGGCTATTACATAGATGCAGATTCCAAGAATAGGTGTTGGATATGGATCAAGTTCATGATAACATTGATAATATATTCTTGTACAACTCAAGTGGTAATATGGTTTGTGATGGTGTGTGATGGTTAATTACAAGGAGAAGATAGATTGGTGTGATGGATGCTATCGATAGAAGGTAAATGGATACAATAATAATATTGAATAAAAGGAAAATGATGTAAAATAATGGAACCATTGAGAGAGGATCATGTCGACAAGATGGTTAATTATCCATGATAAAGTAAGTCTTGTACGATATGCTTTAAATGATGATAGTCATCAATGTTGTGAACCCTTTGATGATGATAGATGAAAAAGTGGTTTTCCTTATACCATTTAGGTTTAGGCTTGTTGGTTTTATCTGGATGAGTGTTAGGTAAGAAAATTACTTGTGCATCATACAATTTTTGAAAGATGATAAATAGTGGTTCCAACAAGGGGACCCAGAGATGAGGTGGATGAGGAGGACATTGAGCTTTATTAGAAGGTTGAGAAGAAGAAGGTGGAGTAGAGGAAGATTTATTAGAGGAATAATTTGAGGGTAATGCAAAATTCTTCTGACAACTTGACTGCATCTCAAGATTTGTGATTCAGTATAGAATTTGTTGCAAGTTAGTTAAATATGGATTTTGAGTGGTTGGGATAGGATTGGGTTGGGTGTTAGCATGGTCAAGATTATATTAGTAGGGATAAGAGTATGGGTAGAGCAATGGTGGATGAAGATAATAGAATGAGTGGTGAGGCTATGGGTTTTTGACTATGTGAGCCACATAAGATGAAGGTCAAGGTGTTGGAAGAAGGGGATAAGAGATAGTTTTGGAAGAAGAGGAGGAACATATGGTGTTGGAATAAGAGGTGGTAGGTACGAGGTGGAAGCATTTTTGGTTAGAGTGGTTGAAGTGGCCTAAGACATTAGTCCTAGATTAGAATTTTATGGTCGAGAATGGTCCTTGGTAGTTGGACATGAGATAGGATTAATGGTGGATAAAGTATTAGATGAGGTGATAGGTATCTCCTCCAAATGGGTTGGAGGAGTTACCAAGGGATTAGGGACTTTAGGTTAAAATTGACTAAAATAAAATTAAGGTAAATTAAGGCAAGGAACTCTAATATTTTTTTGAAAGTTGCATAAGGATGATTTTAGGTACAACATCACAACATGCCTCAATGCCATGGTGGTGATGGCTTTAAAACTTCTAAGTTCAAAATAAGGTGTGATATCGTGGCGTACCTCCATGTCACAGTCACTAAAGTTCAAAAGATTCAAAGTTAAGGAGATGTCATAAAATCATGACCTATCATGTTATCATGGTCACAACTGCTAAAAAGTATCGAAGGAAAGAAAATGTTGTGAGATCATGACCCATCACTCCGTCACAACATCGAAGGCTTTAGAGGACTTATGGTAAAAAAACAATGTGACATCATGACTTTTCTTCATTGTGGTTACAAATAATCGAAGAGCTCCAAAGCAAGGAAAGAGCATTATGTGGTGATATATTTATCCATCATGGTAACAAATTTATAAAAGGATCAAAGGTAATAAAACACCACAACTTCATGACATGTTCTCGGGTCATGGTCATAAATACTCAAGAGGGCTTGAAGGAGAAATAAAGGTGAGCCACCATATCTGGTTCCCATGTCTCAGTAACTAAAGATCAAAGAAGTCCAAAGGGTGAAGAATTATCATGATGCCATGACATGTATCCACAACATGGGTACAAATCCATAGAATCATCAAAGGCATAAAACAAAGTGAGGTATCACAACATGTCTTTGTCTCACGATCTCAACAATTACAAAAAATAGAATATTTAGAATGGTTTATGCCTATCATATCTATTACAGATCAATAGTGGAAAACTATTTCAAGAATAAATAATGGACTAGATTTAAGCTCACCTCCACTACTTCCCTGCATGCATGAAGCATTTAATTAGCAATCCCATTTTGGATCAACGATGTTGTAGTTTGTTGTAACAACTTTTGAAATAAAAGATATTTTTGTATTTTGATTATTGAACCATAGGAATATTATAAATAAGAGTAATGACCTCTTGTGAAAGGGTCACCTCTTAGGCATTTACAAGTTTCATGTATAAGGAATTTTTTAAGAAAGTAATAAAGTTCAAATCCCTATTTGTTCTATGGTTCAATACCATGCAAAATATGTATGTATAAGTGGATGAATGTTTATATTATAGCTATATGAATGTGCATGACATTAATTTTTCTTCCTAGATTTTTTTTTATGTTAGTTCTCTAGTTCTAGAATTTATAATTTAGTAGATTGAAATTTGATTGAAGAACGTTATTTTGTATACAATAAAACTAGTTGGTATATTAGGGGGTTTTGAATGGTTGTTTTGTTTTATGATATTTGTACACTTCTTGACGTTTCTTAATATACACCAATTTAAGTTCTAGCTTTAGCTACATTTATTTTTGTGCACCCTTTTCCCACCATATTTTTGGCTAGTTGGAACCTTATAGAAGCCAAAATTCTCTAGATATTGACTCAAATAAGCCTTGCAGCTTGACTAGTCATTCAATGTTTTCCAAGTCTAAGGTGCATATTTTACCATAGGTAGATTTTAGACCAACAATTTTTGGCACGCTTGATGGGACCAAATCCAATCACTCACATAGGTAAGATATTTGGTGTTTGTCGTTGCCCTTTTTCAAAATCAGAATCACTTGAAAACTTTGTTTAGAAGAGAAAACCTAGAACAACTTCTTATCCATTTGTTGTTTAGCTTTTAAATTCATGATCATAAGATAAGCAACCAAGAACTCAAAGGAACCCATAGATTTTTTGTAACTGCATCTGGGTAGTTTTAAAACTTGTCATGTTTTATCCTTTGTATCAACATCACCTTTAGTATTTACTGGAGCCTTGACTAGTACAACCAATCCAGTTCCTACTATCATAGCCCATATTCCTCATTTAACCTCTCAACATAGTAGCTACAATGGCTATCAATCATAATCAAAATGCTCTAAATTATCCTACTTAGAACCATTTAAGTCCCTTGAATTTGGTTGTCTAGAATTCTATTCCCTAGGTAGACTTAAAGGCACTCCCAAAATATGATGTCACTAGAAAGACTACCTATGAACATTTTTAGAATTTTGCATCATTGACTACTATTCATAATATTTGACAAGAATATGTGATGATCACATTGCTAGTCATATCACTTAGAGGAAAAATGTTATACTAGTATAGAAGTCTACCAGATGAAAACGTAACCACATGGACTGTGCTTATCAAAAAACTTGTAGAATAATTTAACAAGCAAGAAAATCCTTTCTCCTTGCTCACATAATTTAATGTCATACAAAAGCATCCTTAAGAAGAGATAGTATATTTCAATATCATATTCAGTCATACATGTATAAGAGTGTCTGATGATTCAAGACAATAAATGAGCAAGCAATGTATTATTATTTGAGGGCTTCTAACTTAGATCTAGGCATGATGATAAGATAGTCTCATGCATACACCTTTCCATAGATTTTATAGGAAGCCTTGAAGGAAAAAAAGGACCTCATTTTTGCAAGAAGGTTACCTCTAAAAATAATAATGCCCATATTTCTAGAATTTTCTCAAGTATCTAGTTCAAGTACATTTTACCCTACCACCATCCCTACAGTGAATCCCCCTAGATGGATTGAATCACTAATTATTCTAGAATTTCCAACTCCACTTGCATTCCCTACTTTACCCCTAGTCCCTATAGTACCTGCATTACCAACTCATGATACTCAGCTTGTGGTCCTTCAAGAAATGCAGACCACCATGAAGAAATTGACCAACAAAATCACTTCAATGAAGAGAATGGAGGCCAAAAGAAACTTTAAGCGAAGAAGGTTCCCATAGGTAAAAAGATCAAACTACCTCAGCTAATACATATCCAAAAATATCAAACACAATATATTCAAATTAAGAGAATGAACCTTCCACATATTTATATGAATTATATTATTGATGTTCTACATGAAATGATCCACATGGTAAAATTTTATGTATAATTCATCAACACTACATCTAGAAGGTAGCCATTGAAAAAGTGAAAATAACCTAGAAGGGGTAAATAAATATGATCAGGAAAACATGACATAACTTCATGATAACATCAGTGGAGCAGTTTGGAGTCTTAACAAGGTCAAGGAGGAAGCCTCTCCAAGTAGATCCTAAAGAGTTAGATCCTTTAAAAATTATTTTTAGAATAAAATATTAGACTAAAAGTGAGCCTTTCCAAAGTGCTACATTGCAAAACCTAGTTCAGAAATAGAGGATGAAAATAAGAAAAAATGATGTCACATAGAAGGAGGTTGAGACTCAAGAACAAGAAAGAGACAAGTTGATATGCCCCTCTTTAAATAAGCGATAAAGAGTGGAAGAAACCCAGGGATATAGTAATAGGTATGATCATTATTCAAGAGAAAAATATAAACAGTCTGATGCATATACTTTTAATATTATTGAAGAACTGAAGAAGACACCATCAAAAGCAAGCACACATGATGTATTGATTCTTACAATATAGATTCATTTGTTGCAAGCATCCCTAAAATCAATAAATTTTAAGGTTAGACTCCACACTCAACTAAACCTAGCATAGGCTAGCTCAACACAAGAAACGAGAAAGAATAGGCCCCCTACTTTCTATCTATCACTGCAAATGGAAGGTTGGGTGGTATATAATTGCATAATATATTTAGGTGTAGCTACTATAGTAATGCTCAAGGTTGTATGTGATATCATGGGGATGGGATACAATAGAAGTTGCCTTAGAGTACTACAGTTAGATGGCACCCTAGTTAAGACTATGGGGTTGAAAAAATATATTCCCATAGTGTTGCATAGAATAACTCATATTATATTCATACAAGAAGTGGTTATGGTGGACTTGGAGCCTTATTTTGGAATGTATCTTTCAAGGGAGTTCATAGCCAAGATGGGAGGGTATTTATCTCTTGATTACTCACATATGGAGATCCCATACAAAGGCAGAAAGATAAAAATATTCAATGAAAAACCTTCTTCCTTGCATATTGATAAAATTGAAGAAGACAACAAATTTTATAATAGTGTTAGTGTGCTTACTAAAGAAGTTGAAGAAATGGATCTGATGGAAGAAGTTTTAGAGGAGCTCCAATCTAAAGATAAATTCTATTTGAAATACTTTAATGCTATGATTGAAATAGGGTTTTGAACCTATTCAATCACAAATCCTAAGAAAGTTAAACCCCCACTCGTCTATAATATGATTCATCCATAAGCCAGATCTGGAAACTCTTCTTTGATGGCACCAGATGTAGAAATTGCATTGGAGTAGGTATAGTTTTAATCTCACCAATAGGGGCTAAATGTTTTTTATACATATTAACATGGAGCTACAAAAATAATGTAGTATAATATTAGGCACTTTGTTTAGTTCTTAAGAAGGCTAAGAAATTACAGATCAAAAAACTAAATATTTTTGGTGATTCAGAGTTGATAGTAAACCAGGTAACAAAGAAATGCATTAGTAAGTAGTATTACATCAAAGCCTACCGAAACAAAGTGTGGGATCTATTTGAATCTTTTGAAGCTTTGAATATCAAAGCTATTCCTAGAGAACATAATTCCCATGTTGACCTGTTAGCATTTATGGAAGCCAATTATTGTCCAATAGCTAATGTCATACAAAAATCAAAGATAGTAAGGCTAATATATAAACCTAATAAATACACTTTCTAGCAGGTCTTTGAGAATGATGAACAGATGGTAGATTTACAAATATATGAGATGAATTATTTGAATGAACTTACCTTAGAAGATGAATAAGGTGAGGGACTAATTCAACTCAAGAATAATCTATACCAAAAGGGCTAATAACCCTTGAAAGTTTATTTGACAATAGTGGCCGACCATTGGGCCACAAAATAAAAGTTGATAAGTAGGAATACAGGGAAATGTAGATAGAGCCTAGAAATATGATTAAGGTTGGCATTCAGTTTTCAAAATAAGAGGTTGGCCAAGTCCAAAAATTATGTAAAGAGTTCAATGATACTATAGCATGGACATAGGAAGATCTCAAGGTGTATATTAAATAAACAATAAAATATACTATTAAGCTTGACCTATATTCAAAACCTTTTTGATAGAAGCATAGGCCTGTCAACCCAAATATAGAAGCCCTGATGTATTAAGAGCTATTGGAGCTCCTTAATGTGAAGATAATTTATCCTATCAAGAATTCAATATGGGTAGCTAACCTTGTGCTAGTCAAAAATAAAATGAGGACATCAGATTGTGTGTAGATTTCAAAAATCTAAACAAAGCATCATTGAAATATCACTATTACCTTCCCTAAATAGACCAATTATTGAATACCATAGCAAGGGCAAACATATTTTTATTGTTAGATGTATTTTTTGGTTACAATCAAATCTGGTTTAGGGATGAATATCAACACAAAACTGTATTCACTACCAAATGGGGAACATTTGCCTATCAATGCATATATTTTGGTCTATCCAATGTAGGGGCTTCTTTCCAAAGAGCAATGGACATAGATTTTGGATAACTGGTGAACAAATTAATAGTCATCTACTTGGATGACATGACAATATTCTATCACAACAAATAAAAACATGTAGAACATCTTAGAAAGGTTTTTGAAAAGTGCAAAGAATTTGGAATCTCCTTGAATCTAAAGAAGTCTCTCTTTTCTATCTAGGAATGAAGAATCTTGTATCATGTTATTTTATAGGTAGGATTACCCATTAACCTAGATATGGTGAAATATCTCTTGTCTCCCCTTGTCATTAAATATAAAAGGGATCCAATCCTTTTTTGGGTAGATCAACTTTGTGCACAAATTAGTTGTATATTTTGCACAAATAGTGAAACCTATAATAGAATTATTGAAGAAGGATATTGAATTTAAATGGATAGACTTGCAAAAAATTACATCCAATAAGATAAAAGAGGCAATTTCCCAAGCACTTGTACTCATAAATCTAGATTATTCAAGGTATTTCCTCATGTATGTAGTTGGATAACAAGAGAGCTATGCTGCAGTACTTACACAAAAGGGAGAAGATAATGAGGAAAGGCCTATTGCATTAATAAGTCAGAAAATGCAAGAACATGAAGAGAAGTATAAATTTATTGAAAAAAATGTATGCAATCATGAAGTCATTGAATAAATTCAGGCATTTCTTATCTCAAAGTAAAACATTGGTGAATGTTGCGCACTTGGATGTTAGGAACTTCATAATTCAAGGAGAGTTAGGCAAGAAAAGGGTAGGATGGGTTACGAAAAATCAAGAGTATGATGTAGATATCCATCTCACCAACCTAGTAAGAGATAGGGATTTATGTCAAGAATTGGCCAAAAGGGGTACAATGGACTATGTAGCATGTCAAGCACTAGGGTTGGCTCAAGAAGAGGAGAAGCCCCCAAAAGGATTAGATTGGGTTGAAGAACACATAAACTACTTTAAAACAAGAAGATGCCCAAAAAAACTTAATGCCTCACAAAGAAGAAGGTATAGGCTATAGGCTTTAAAATATGTTTTGTTTCTTAGAAGGCTTATACAGGAAAAATTTGGATGGAATTATTTTGAAATTCATCAAGGATAATTAGAAACAAAATATTTTGAAGGAATTCCATAAAGGCTTATCTGGAGGACATTTTTTAGGCAAAAAAATCTCATTAAAATACTAAGAATAGTTTGTTATTGGCCAAACATTTTTTGATGTGTTCAATATGACAAGAGCATGTGAATAATGCCAAAGACATGTGGGAAGGAATAAAAAATAACTCTCTACCTATCAAGCCTATATAATTGGAAGAGCCTTTTTAGCAATGGGGACTGGATTTCATAGGGGCAATAGAATCAAATTCATCAGTAGGGCACAAGTATATTTTAACTACTACAAACTATTTCACCAAATGGGTAGAAGATAGATGCACCAAAAAGGTTGATCAAGAAGTGGTGATTGAATTTTTCAAAAGCCTAATTATAATATTTGACATAACTAATGCATTGGTTAGTGATAATGACCCATCCTTCATTAGAGAAAAAATGACTAATTTTACCAGTTGTATCATTGTGAAAAGCATATACCTAAGATATCATACCAATTAAGTGTAAATTTAAAGAATTAAACCACAATAACATGAATTTGACAAGAAAGAGGAATTTATTTGTATTAATGGAATGTAAATCAATTACATATACGTCCCTCTTAGGGATACCCAAATTCATGATACAATTAATACAATATTGAAAACCCTCTAAACAAGGGGGTGGTATAATTCGTAGACTCTTCACAGATGTACACAAACTGCTTAAGGCCAAGGATAGCCTTCTTCTCCTTTGGTTGGAGGTATATGTTACCTTGAATTCCTTGAAAATGATTAGGTCCTGTAAACCCTACATTCAAGAAACAACACAAAAGGGGTTAATAACAAAGGAGGCCTCTCTTAATGAGGATTTTGAGACACTTGCATAAATTGATAATAAATAAGGTTTGAAAGCATGTAAATCTATGAAGATATGCAAGAAATCACCAAATTACTATAAAGCATGTAAAGAAAGCATGAAATCTAGCAAATAAGAAACCTAATTAGCCATTAGAAACTTGAAATGCCTCAAATACAATGAAACTAGTCTAGATTGACAAATGCAAGGAAAATAGAAACAAATCTACCTCTAATCCTGAATTTAACCATACAATTGCATAAAAGAAAGTTAAGCTAAGTTAGATCTGCCTACAAACATGTTTGAAAGATAAAATCTATAGCTAAAATAGAGTAAATAAAATATCAAACCCTCGTCACAGGTCTGAGGTGCAGCTGGCACTGTTAGCTGTAGCTGACAACCATGATTGAGGTGAAAATGCTCTTCCTATTGTAAACAGGGGTCAGATCTTCAATTCCCTTCATTGAATTTATGTTCAATGGTCGCATTAATGTCCTATAATGGATTGGTAGTGTAAATTCTCTGAATTGGCTGTGGAAGAGGATCAATTGTGGATTATTTTCCTCCTTAGTCTCTTGAATCCTCCATAGCTTTGGATACAATCATGATTTCCAAATTGGTAGCAAGTTAACTCTCCTCAAAGGTTGCAATTGAGTCAACAATTTTGACAAAGCTTCACTATGATCAATTCAAAACTCTCCTAGACTTATTCCCAATTTGGAGGGGGGTTTTATAGGACTCCTAATCCATAATCTTGACTTTCTTGGGAAGCCAATATCAAGATCTGAGATGTTGGATCTATTGGGAGAAAAAATATTGAAGCTACCCCATCTAAAACCATTTGAATCTTTGCTACCCAAACCATTGTAACAAAATTTTGGCTCAACCTAGGATTCAAAATAGTTTTAGGGCTAGCCATGGCTCTGAGTTACAACTATCTTTGTTAGTCGTGGGTGTCAACTATAGCTAAGGCTAAGTTAGCCAACTATACCCAAATTGAGTGGTTAAAACCACTATTTCACCTTGGAGCTATCCAAGATATTTCATATGGTCTGTTAGAATATCCCATATGATTAGTCACCTTGACATGACATGTTTTAGGTGTCTACAGATACCCCTTTTGGGATGTATTGTGAGAACGAACAACATTGAGAAAAAATAGACCTCCTAAAACCATGTCGTAGGTTGAATGATGATCATTTATCTGATCAACATTAGATGCCCAATCCTACCAAAGGACACACATCTTATAATCATTGCTTCCAACTAAGGGAAGACTTAAATTTACAAAGATTTTGCAAGCTCCAATGATGATCGGGTAGCTTCAACACTACAATAGTATCGATAGGTGGAGAGCTACTAACTTAACTATCATAGTTGCTTTTTTCCCTAGCAAAGGGTAAGCTTATGATAGTTGTTGGTAATGATTCGTAAGATGAATGCAATTTGACAAGATCGAGTGATCTCCTATTGAATTTTATTATGATAATTGATATTATGACTACCCCCTCAAGTGACAAGTCGATGAGGGTAGGACAATTAATGAAGCAACAAGTCACTTGACCAACATGATTGATCTGAACAATTGAATATTTTAGCACTTTGATATTACTTAGCAAGGCCTAATTCAGCCATGATTACAACTATTAATAGTAATTGTACATTTCTATCCCATGGAGAAGTCCGGCCGCAATGGCCTTCTTACGGAAACAAGATGATAGCAATTACAATTAGGTTTATGTTGCATCATAATGTTCGATGACTTTCTAAAAATGTCATAGAAGAATTAAGACAAATCCTCATTCTCGTGGGGTAGTCTGGCCATTGTGGCCTTCTTAGGGATTGAAGTGAAGCATATCAATTCAACGATGACTAATTTACCCTAAATGATCTTATGGTAATTTACTCATCTTGCCAAATTGTATGCATAGCAATTCACTGTAACTGTTAAGTGTATAAGGTAAATTACTGGATACGAGGCACATTTAAATTTTGAATTATGTAAAATTTTCTATTATTTTTGAAAATTTTGAGGGTTTTGGACCATTTGATATCTTTTATTTTGTATTTTGAAGCCCTCATGGTGAAATATTAAGGGTATCTATGTCTGGATACTAGTCGTGATTGTCATACGTAGCTAAATTTTGTATCCTTAGCCATGACTAATATTCACAATAAAAAAACCCTAATTCTACGCCCACTATTACCAACCGCGGTTGAGGACAAATTTAGAAATATAAAATAAAAATCTGTCATTTTTAATTCATTATTTTCCAAGTCACTGTAGTTGTCCAAATAGCTCTAAGATGTGCAAATAGAAATTTGACATGAAATGCTATCAAAAACTACACACCCAAACCCAAATGGCTGACCTACCAGAGGCATCTTCCAGTGGTAGAGCCGGTGCTACAAAGGTAGCCTTCCAACCTCACTTATTTGATTACCAATTTAAAATGAACCTCATTAATTAATGGGTTTAATGAACCACACTAAACTGTTGGTAAAGAACCTCACCCTAGTTAGGATTAGTCTAGGTTAGCTTAGGGGAGGGTTTTATTTTTGGGTTTTTGGGGTTGCATTGGATGGGAAATGACCCTAAAAAAGGTCTTTTCCATAGCCACAGGTGGAAGCCATGACTGTTATCCATGATGGGATTCAAATACCAATGGTCATAAATTTGACTGTTACCGTCGGTCATAGGTCGCAGCTGTGGCTGAGCAACCTTAGAAAAGTTTTTTATTTTTTTGATTTTTTTGTTGTTTTAATTGATTTAATTGATTTTTTTAACTTTTTTGAAGTGAGGCTTTGATGTTTGTGAATGTGTTGTATACATTTATGCTTGTATTTGCCTCCTTGAAATATTTTTTGAATTTGTTTGCATTTTTAGTACATTTTTGATGTTTGATTGATTTTATTATTGCTCCCTTCAAAGATTAAATGCTAGAGCAAGGGAGTCTGATATCCTTTGCTAGCTCTACAATGGCTTAACTACTATCAAGCATGAGTGGTTAAAATATATGGGCTTTAGCTACGTGTTGCAACTTTGTCTATCTAGGCCAACAAAACATATATGATTTCCTTGGCCCATCACTGGGATGCACATACCAACACCTTTCACCTGTCAATATGTGAGATTACTATGATATTAGAGAATGTATACTGCATCTTATATATCTCTATTTATGGCAAGGTGATCACATATTTGACCACCACGGTGAAGGATTCTATCTTTGAGTGGATCTTCAGTACCAATAGTGATGTCGCATAGGTGGACTCTGACCATGGTAGTGTGCATATCAAGTATTAGTACCCCCAAAATATCTTCTCTCAAAGAGTTGATATACTGATGCAGCTGATCGTACATATTGTATTACCTGATACTTTTGGGATGAGGTTTCCTTAGAACCTCCTCGCTAGGACATAGGATTTACTTGCTAACACTACATGGGAGCCTCTAATTCTATCTTGGGGGAGTTATCTACTTACACATATCTATGATGAGCTGTATCAGATCACATATTGGAGCCTCACTGGGATTGGTTGTAGTATACTACTCTAGATATGGGTATGGGAGAACATTACCATCGATTTTCTTGGAGTACTACAACTAGAGATCAAAGATATTGATGATGAGTGTTAGTGCTATGCTTCCTACTAGCCTAGGGAGGCTTAGGGCTTCAAGAGTAGAAATTGGGTAGGGGATATCTAGTACTACCTAGATCAATTGACCAAAATACAGCTAGAGAATATATTTTGGTGACCTTACATGGACTATCTTGCATGGGAGGAGGCAAACTGTTATCTCAGGTGGGTACGATGCAAGACATGGCTCCTCAAGTGCAAGCCTAAGATATGCGAGTTCTTCTACTACTCATGTATTGCCATATAGTTTGGAATTTATCAAGATATCTTGAATGATCTAGTTGTTTATCATCACCTTAAGGTAGAGAAGGACTTAGTCTGGACTACTGTGATTCCACTTGCAGATGAGGATGACATCTGGTAGGACTCAGGGCTTGTATATTTTGGAACCACAGTAGACTATAATTTATGGTGGACTACCAGGTTGTGGTAGGGTGGTGGCCCACCAGGTGGGGCTAGGGATGGAGTAGTCATAGAGGCAACAAATATTGGAGGGTGATGAGTGCACCAGAGGACTGAGGGTGGATGGGGTGAGGTTGCAACTAAGGAGGAGCTCTAGGTAGAGGAGGGTGAGGAGGAGGTCAAGGAGGATCTCTATGATGAGGTATCACATCTCTGGGCCTGGGTTGCTAGCTTAAAGTCATAGCTACAGATAGCAAGGACTCAGATCCTAGAGAGGGATACTTATATGGTGACTCTATAGGTAAAATTAAAGTCAATGTAGGCTCAAATGATATAGGTATAAGTGTAGTGGTAGGGATTCAAGGAGGAGAGGGTAAATATCCTAGCATAGATTGCCATTGCCAGCACAAAGATAGAGAAGGTCACTAGACAACATGATCTTCTCTAGTCTCATCTTGATGCTATCACCACAAAGTGAGACTTACTCTGAGCTATGAGGGTAGGTTACTTAATTTCTCAGGTTGCTTTTGCTGCTCTAGCTATATTAAGATTAGAAGGTTTGAATGTAGGCATAGAGATCCATAGACTAGATACCCTCATCCGAGAGGGTAATGCACAATAGTCAGTAGATGTAGCTTACATATTTCTCATGGTAGGAGAGATCATACTACTAGGCAGTGAGATGCCAAAGTGATCCATAGCTATAGAGTCTTAGTGGATCAAGACATGGGAGATAAGGTAGTCCTCGGCTTGATCTAGCCACAGGACTCACCAGATAGAGAGATCCTCAGGAACTAGCTCTAGGTAGACTCACAAGGAGGGTGGCACTAGAAGAGGAGACTCATAGGTAGGGGGTGTAGGCCCTACTTAGTACAGATATTATAAGATGTTTGTACCATTTTTTAGTGTAAGGTCTAAGGACCTACACAATTTTGGCCTTCAGGTATTTTGGACCAATGTCTATGTACTCTTTTTGACACACACACACAAATATATATATATATATATATATATATATATATATATATATATATATATGACCTGACTTTATGAGACCTATTATATGTGTATATTTTTATTTTTATGTTCATGAGATGCATATGGATGTAATGCTTACATGTTATTTTTATTTGATGTTATATGATGTAATGTATGGATGACATGCACTAGCTAGATGGTGTATGTGTGACTAGATATTGTGATCTAGATGTGTAGATGGACTACTTTGATGTATGTATAAGTGGATGTACAGTTTGATGTTTAATTGTATGTTTAAATTAATTTATTTATATGCATTTAATTTATGATGCTATGATATGATGAATGCAATGTATGTAATGCATTATTTACATGATGATGATATAATGTAAATGAACAAGTATGATTTAATCACTTAAAATATATTGTATGAATGCAATATGAGGTTAACAATCTAATAGATGAAACCACATAATGTATAACAATCATGAAATGTAATTGATATATATCTTGTCATAAGAATTAATCAATTAGATATCCATATGTGAAATGAGATGATGATATTATTTCTATTCATAAGCTTTTGTAAGTTAACAAATATGCACAACATAGTCAATGGTCGTCTAAATATCATTGTTGATATCCATCTGGTATCTAACCTATGTTATGGACACCCCTTAACAAATAAACTCCCATAACAAGAAGTTGGTAATTGAATGATTGAAATGATTTGTTTCTTATTTGGGAATTTTTGAGATTTTCCATGAGACTCAAACACCCTAGTTGACTTATCAAAAGTTGTATAATGACTATACTAGACTCTTGTAAGATAAATATTTTGCTATGCAAGACCAAGCTATTAATTATCCCTATGTGTTCAAATGAATATATTATATAAGACATAAGCATACCCCAATGCTAGGCGGGATTCATTCGGCCCATTATTGTATTGAGGATCTTCAAATGTCCACCCGTTCCTAGGTTCGGACTTTGTTAAACTAGACCACTAGGTGATACATGCCACCTAAAGCTAGCTCATTTATAAATTGCTTAGACCTAACCCAATGTCATGTGGGATTCATTCAACCCATTTCTATATTGGGGATCACTCTATAATTTTTGAGTATTGACCATTCCAGATATTCAAGTTCACCCCATTTTATTTAATTTATTGGAATACTTGCTCATATATAGTGATAAAAATCACTGTTTATTTTGTATATTGTTTATTATTATTTTTGTTTTGAGCAAGGAATTTGATTTGATTTCTGGTATTTTGCTCCTTTTGATGTAAGAAAGGGATTTCTTTGGGTAGGGGGGAACTTGTCCTTTTTCCAATGACCACTACTCTAGACCATTGCACCTCACAAATGAGAAAGTAATAAAACCTTTCACTTAAGGTGACTAGGGCCACTTCATAGTGTTCATATTTCCTTACCCTAATTAGGATTTTTAATGTGTTTAATTAGTGATGGGATTCTGATATGCTAAGTGCTATAAAAATAGACCTCATATACAAAAGAAAAGGAAGATTTCTACTAAATTTTGAGAAGACCACTAGGTATGGCTGAATGACCAAAAAACCCTAGTATATTCTTCATAGCAATAGGAGGGGTTGTATTGAGAAACACAATTGCTATCAAGGATGATGTAATATGATGATAATGCATAGATGCATGATTGAAATACAAACATGGTATCATTTGTAGGATTGCAAACACAACCTATCCTAATGAAAGCACGATGTATGGAAATGAAAAATGCAATGGAATTCAATGAATGAATTTGCAAAATGTTTTTTTTTTTTGGTAAGTAAGAGAATATTTATAATTAACACCGGGTTTTAACTGGTTGACCCAAAACCATTTTACAAAATAGGGTCCACTGACCAACTGGACAAAGGACAATCCCTAAAAGTTTAAACTGACAACAAAAGGGCCAAGACCTACTCTTCCAACAGAATACAGCCAAACTAAACTATGGAAAATGTTTTTGAACTTTTAAAGTTTTGCAATATTTTTAGATTCTATTGCTTTTTTATTTTTATGGGTTTTAGAATTGTTCATATTTTTAAATTTTTGAATTATTATATGTGGAATGCCTTAAGATGAAGAATTTTGAGAGGTTCAATCTCTTCAACCCCTTCAAGTGATGTCAAGAGATACGTTCCTGGTCCTATCTACTTTGATATGATGTAAGGACCTAACTAGTTAGCCACAAATTTATCCCATAAGTGTAGTGGTAGGTTTAAGTTTTGTTGGTTCTCTTTCAGCACAAGATCACCAACATTAAATTCCCTCATATGGACCTTATTATTATAAGCTCATTTTAAGTGCTCTTGATAAATGCAGATATGCTCCAGGGCATTCACATGATATTCATCAAGAAGCATCAATTGACCCAGGTGAGCTTGCTGCACCGTGTCATTATCGATGAACTCTTTCAATGTGACATGCAATGTTGGAATCTCCAAATATAAGGGTAAAATGGCCTCAATGTCATATACTAGTGAAAATGGGGTTGCCCCAATGGGTATCTGAATGCTAGTTCTGTAATCCCATAATGCAAGGGGTAGCTAGATGTCCCAATATTTATGGTTTTCTTGTACCGTATTTTTCAAAATGGCTACCACTATCTTGTTTCAAGCCTCAGATTGCCATTTTTCCTATGAATAGTATGGAGTCACAAAGTTGTGTTGTATATTGTACTTAAACATTAAAACCTTCATAATTTTTTTCTTAAATGATGTTCCATTATTCGATATTATTTTGGATGGTATCCCAAAGCAATTTATGATATTGTGAAGTATAAACTCCGTAATATGTGTTCTAGTTGTCATTGTTAAACGAATTGATTCCACACACTTTGTAAAATACTCAGTAGCCATTATAATAAATGTATTCCAACCAATTAGTTTCAAACCCCACTGAGCAAATGTCCAAGTTGCTTGAATGGGCTATAGGGCCTGTGATGGCAAGAGCATAAGATTAGCATGATGTTAACATTTAACGCATTTCTTGACATATGTGGTGTAATAATTCTTCATAGTGGGCCAATAATAACCCATTCTAAGGATGTGCTTGACAATGGCCATGCTGGTAAAGTGGCCACTACATGTACCATCATGAGCTTGCAAAATTACCCAAGCTAATTTTTGGGGCTTGAGATAATAAAGGAGAATTCTATCATAGCTTCTACGGTACAAGATGTCTCCTAGCAAGACATACTTTATCACTTTTTATCTGAATGTGCATGTTGTAGCATGTGATAATTCATGTTGTATTAAACCAATCTTGAGGAAGTCATGTAATTGTGACATCCAGTCCTGATAAGCTTCTACCTCAACTGACAAGACAACTTGTTCCCCTAGCATTTCACTATGCATGAATTTAGACTAGGATACAACCTTGTGGTGAATGGTGGTGCCATTCCCCATAGGATCCTACAAGATCAAACACACCTAGGATGCCTTCTTTAGAAATTATCTCGATCTATAGAACCATTCATGGTCTGGTTCTATATGAATCATGTTGATTGATTCCTTGTTATCAAAAGCCTCACACTGCATCGTGACATGCGATAGAATATTTACATGAATGGTGGTAGAGTCGATAGATAGGTTCTAAGGGATTAAATATCCCAAATATGCCATAGTGTTTATGAATATTTTTTATGAGTGAGGGATTGCCTCAATGTCATACCACTTTAGTTGGACTAGATAAGTATTAGAAATATCCTTGTAATCTTTTATGATGGGACACCTATATTACAAAATTCCCTTCACTTGATTGATTGTGAGAAGGGAATCATAAAATATGTTTAATAATTTAATATTCATGGTGATAGTTTTTTGGAGACCCAAGATTAGGGCCTCATATTTAGCATTTTTTTTAGTATAGAGAAAGTCTAGTTTAAATCGCAAGGGCATTGGAGCACCTTGTGGTGTGAAGAAGATAATTTCTACACCACCCCCTTGCTCACACTTCAAACTATCAAAGAAAAAAATCATGTCAACTTTGTTATCTGGTTCTTTGAGTTTGGGTGCTTCTAAAAATGTAAATACTGCATCATCAGGAAGATCTATGGTGAGGGACCTACTATTATCGATAGGCACCTCTTCCAGCTAATAAGCTATGACCTATCCCTTGATGGAATTTTGGCTGATGAATTCTAAAACAAATTCTATCAATAGTATGATCCACTTTGTAGTACATATATTATGATATGTCTTGCTCATCATATATTGCAAAGGATTTTGTTTGGATATTATATACGACGTATGAATTAACATATAATAACAAAAATTATTCATTGAAAACACTACTGTTAAACACAACTTCTCCACGTACACATACTCAAGATCATAACTCACCAAGGTGCGACTGATGTAATATATGGCTTGTTATTTGTCTTGCACGTTATTTTGGGTTAACATGGTTCCCAATGCAAAGTTAGTTTTCAATATATATAGCAAAAAAGGTACATTCGATCTTGGTGGAGATAGCACTGGTAGTGTTACCAAGTATTTCTTAATTTATAAGAAGACCTCTTGATAATCCTTATTCCAACTGAATGGGACTCCCTTGTGTAGTAGTAGATTCATGGGTCGACATTTATCTGATAATTATGTGATAAATCATTTTATGGATGCTAATTTACCCTGTATGCTTATTAGCTCTTTGATATTTGTGGAAGGATGCATTTCTAATATGGACTTGACCTTAATTGGATCAAATTTGAACCTTTTTTTTGAAATTATGAATCCTAAGAGCTTTCATGAAGTTACACCAATTACACACTTCTTGGAATTCAACCAGTCATTATGCTCTATCAGATGATCAAAGACCTTCCTCAAGACCCCTGCATGATCTAAATGCAACAATGACTTTGCCAATAAGTCATAAATGTAATATTATATGATTTTGTGCATGTAGTTATGAATAGTGTATGTTATGGCTTGCTGATATGTGGCACACAAATTTTTAAGGCCAAATGGCATAACTTTATAATAAAATATTTCCCATGGAATTGTGAATGTGTTTTATGATGGTATTAAAATTTAATTTGAATTTAATTGTAACCAGAAAAAATATCCATAAGGGAGAGAATCTCATGACCTGTAGTTGCGTCTACAAGATAATCTATGTTGGACAACAAAAATAAATCCTTTGGTGTTGCCTTGTTGAGGTCTCTAAAATCCATACAAATACAGATCCTTCCATCAGGTTTTCCTATAGGTACAATGTTTGATACACATTCTATATAGTCGATGGAGATAGTAAAATATACCTCCAATAGCTTCTATAGCTCGTCTTTAACCATTAAAGTGACTATTAGATGCATCTTCTTCAGCTTCTGCTTGATAGGTCTTTTAGCGGGATCTAGGGAAAGGTTATGAGTAACCAAATTCGGATCTAGTCCTGGCATATCCTTGTATGTCCAAGTAAAAAGGTCAGGTCTCTCTTTCATTAAATGGATGAGTATGAAATTTTCACTAGGAGATAGACTCTCTCTAAATTTGACCTTCTTAGTATTAATAGAATCATCGTTGATTTCCACATTGAATGTATCCTCTTCTAACATGTGTGATCCCTCCTCAAGCTAGTGAGACATAGGAATCAAGTGGATGTCATCAACTAAATTTAAAGGTACTACATCAGAATTTCCCTTAGCATGATAAACATGATGTGTATAGCCTAGCACAAAATGAAAATGTTGTAACATTTCTTCATTAGGGAAGAAATATTCAGGCTCTAGTGGTGAATCAGCGTGATCCTAATCAATAGCATCTAGATTAAGACACAATGGTTTGGAAGGGTCGAATGGATTGTGAAGTGGAGTGGTCAAATTAATGGAGATCATATTTATGGAATAGATTAGATCTCCAATACCACGTGTGTGCAATTCTATGTTATTTATGTTGTTTGCATACCCAATATGTGGCTTTGGGGGTATGGGGATCTTCGAATCTAGTCTATGAATAGAATAAAAAGTGGGATTAGTTGGTTCAAGGAGTTGCATGTGTATCGGTATATCAGGGAAGACTATATGAAAAATCATTTCCAAATTGGGTGGTCTGCCTCTAAGACATGTTGGCAATTTTGGGTACCTTGGGTACATTGCCTTTGCTCAAGTGTAGAAGTTGTCATTGATGTCAAGAAGCTCTTGAAGGAATTTGATTTAATGTCAGATTATTCAGAGCATGGACAATGGGTTTCCAAGAAGATCATAGTAGCCCATTTGCAAAAGATCAAAGAAAAAAAGACAAGTTAGAAAAAGTATGCAGCAGGCTGGAAAAACTGTCATGATTTCGCGACATTTTAGAGGAGAGAGAAAGTGCTGGCAAAACTGTCATGATTTCGTGACATGTTGGAAGAGAGAGAAGAAGCAGGCAAAACTGTCACGATTTCGCGACATGTTGGCAGAGAAAGAAAGCAAGGTGGAAAGTGTCGCGATTTCGTGACATGTCGCATTTTCGTGACTCGAAAAGTGCAGGAAGGCAAAGAAGGGAAAGTGTCACGATTTCGTGACATAATGCAAGGAAGGTTGTACGGACGAAAAAGTGTCACGATTTCGCGACATGATGCGAAGGGAGAGTCCGTAGTGTGAACTCGTCATGATTTCATGACAAGTTCGAAGAGAGATAAAGTATCTCGAAAAGTGTCATGATTTCGTGACATGCTACAGAGTTCGAAGTGAGAACAATCGCATTTTCTTGACATGCTGCAAAAGATGAAGTGAGGACTGTCATGATTTCATGACATGCTACAAAGTTCGAAGTGAGAACTATCATGATTTCGTGACATGCAACAAAGGGAAGAGTCTCGAAATGAGAAGCGTTTTTCGAAAAAAAGTTAAAGGTAAAGTGTCACGATTTCATGAAAAAAAAGCGTACGGATGCGAAAGTGTCATGATTTCATGACAGGAGAAAAGTAGTGAAGAAGTGTCACGATTTCCCAAAAAAGCATGTCTTCCATAGGACCAAGAAGCATGAGAAGTTCAATTTCATTGAAGATGACGTAGAGGCAAAAGTGTCATGATTTCATGACAAAAGAAGAGAAGAAGGCCATGAAGACAGAAGGGTCACGATTTCATGACAGAAGAGAAGATGACATCAGCAGAAGCAGAAAGTGTCGTGATATCGCGACAAAAGCCAAAAGATAGTGTTCGGTTGCAAAGGTGTCACGATATCGCGACATGTTGTAGTTTCGCGAGAAAAGCTACAGAACCACAGAGGCGGTTGAAGCCGATAGAGTTGAATTTGAGCCGACGCAGTTTAGGGTTTTGCAGCCGATGAAGTTAAGGGTAGCAGTCGACTAAGATCAAGGTTTTGATCTTGAAAGTATTAGTATAAAAGTAGGGCTGCTTGGAGAGAAAAAAATATCGATCGATGTGTGCGTTCGAAGAGCGGCGTTCATAGACTGTGCGAAGAGAAGAAGTTCGATCGTCGAGAGTAGAGTGCATTCTGTCGAATCTTCCAAGTGAGAGAGATCGCAAGGGAGCAGAGTGCGCGAAGACTATGCGGCTGTAATTGCGCAGAGGTGCAAAGGTCGAAGATTGATCAAGTGCAGCTGTGATTGCGCAAAAAGAGCGAAGGACTATGTTTTTGTGCAGACCAAAAAAAGAGGACAAAGACATTTGTGCCAGAACGAAGGACTGTGTTTGGTGCAGATCAGAGAAAGAGATCGAGGACATTTGTGCTAGACCGAAGGACTATGTTTAGTGCAAATTCGAGGACCAGCTTTGAGGTGATAGAGTTGAGGACAGAGGTCTCTAGCCAGAGCAGGGAAGACAGGTGTCTTCTATGGATAGAGTTCCATTTGCTAAGGGTAGCTGAGGCAGAGGTCTTCTAGAGGATCACCAGTCAGAGCAGAGTTAGGGGAAGGTATCTCCTTTGAGCCGAGGCTCATAAACTTTGTAATTGGGAAGGTTTCCCAAAGAATTTGAGATAATATTTTAGAGAAAAGTTTTGTGGACGTAGCCCAGCCTTTCTGGGTGAACCACGTTAAAAATGAGTCTTCAATGTGTGATGTTTTCTGTCTTGTTTAATGTTGTGTTGATGCCACTGCTATCTGAAATTAAAATTATTAAATGGTTAAGACTTATACTGTTCACCCCCCCTCTCAGTATAAGTTCATGTTCTTCAATTGGTATCAGAGCGGGTCACTCCAGAAAGAGCCTAACAGCTTGGAGAAGGATCTATCAAAGGAACATACAGATTCAGAAAGAAATGAAGAGGTTGAGTTCGATCTCAAAGGTGAATTCTTCTTGGCTTTGAGAAAGCTTGAGAAATTCAGGGAAGAGAATTTTGTTCTCAAGCATCAATGTCAGGAAGAAGAGATAGCAAGATCAGAATTGTCTCAAAGTGTTATAGACTTCAAAATTCTAGCTGAAGAAGGGAAGAAGGTTGAACAGGTTCTGACAGAGGCTCTAAAAGGAAAGGAAGCTGATTGTGAGAAACTAGAAGAAGAGATTATGTCTCTTAGAGTGAAGTTGGAACAGTTGACTCTCAGACAGAATACTCCGTGTGAAAAGCAAAAGAAGGATGGTATCACCATTCATGAAATAGGGTCTACGAGCAAGGTCAAGCTTCATCCTGAAGAGCAGTGGATTCCAGTTGATCACAAGAAGAACAATCATCCAAGGCATCAAAACAGGTTACATAATACCTTCCATGGCTATTGTTTTTCCTGTAAGAAATTTGGTCACATAGCTATGCATTGCAATAAGTCTCTGAATAGCCATAGTAAGGAAAATGTTAACTCGTTTGCACCTCTTATGAATAAAAATATCATGTGTTACAAGTGCAAGAATTTTGGGCATATAGCAAGGATGTGCAGTTTGGATAGATTTAGCCTTGAGTTCACTAAAAAGAGGAATGAGATCAAATCTAAGTCAATGATAGTTCAAACTGCTTTTCATGCTCAAGACAAAGTAGAAAAATGGTATCTTGATAGTGGTTGTTCAAAACATATGACTGGTGAAAAGGAAAAGTTTTTGGTCTTAAAAAAAACAAACAGAGGAACAGACAGTTTTGGAGATAACGAGTCCGCTAAAATCTGTGGTAAAGGGACTCTTAGTTTGGATGGGAAATCCAAAATAGAAAATGTGCTCTATGTAGAAGGTCTAAGACATAATCTTCTTAGTGTGAGTCAACTTTGTGATCAAGGGCACATAGTATCTTTCTTTTCAGATAGATGTGAGATAAGTAAAGAAAAAAATGGAAAACTCATTGCTAGTGCTACAAGGACTCCAAACAATCTTTACATGCTAAGTGAGATAAAAAGGGAAAAGTGTTTTCTAACTCAAGAAGATGAGAGTTGGTTATGGCATAAAATATTGGGGCATTTGAGCTTTGATAATCTTGTCAATATTAGTAACAAGGAAGCAGTTAGAGACTTGCCCAAAATAAAAAGGCCCCATAACATCATTTGCGGTCCTTGTCAACATGGAAAACAGACCAGAACCAGTTTTAAATCAAAAGGGTATACTTCTTCAAATCCATTGGATCTTATTCATACTGATTTGTGTGGCCCTACCAGAACTCAGAGCATTCAGGGAGAAAGCTACTTCATGTTGTTTATAGATGATTATTCTAGAATGACTTGGGTTACTTTTCTCAAAGAAAAATCTGAAGCTTTTGAAAAATTTAAAGCTTTTAAAGAAATGATTGAAAATGAGACTGACAAGAGAATCAAATGCTTAAGATCAGATAGAGGAGGAGAGTTCACTTCAAATGAATTTGTGGAATACTATGAGCAACACGGAATCAAAAGAGAATATTCAGCAGCAAGAACTCCTCAACAAAATGGAGTAGTTGAAAGGAAAAATAGAACTGTTGAAAATATGGCTAGAGCAATGTTAAATGAGTCAAAACTTTCAGATGGCTTTTGGAGAGAAGCAGTCAGTACAGCAGTCTACATCATCACCAGGGCTCAACTCAGAGTCAATCATCATAAAACTCCCTATGAGTTGTGGAAAGGAAGACCAGCTACAGTAAAATACTTCAAAGTGTTCGGGAGTAAGTGCTTCATCAGAAGGGAAGATCAGAATTTGGGTAAGTTTGATCCTAGGTGTGATGAGGGAATTTTTCTTGGATATTCCAGTAGAAGCAAGGCCTACAGATGCTTCAACAAAAGAACTCATACAGTTGTAGAAAGCATAAATGTAATAGTAGATGAAAAGACAGGGATAAGAGAACCAGTCAAGGAACTCGGTGATGAAATCTGTCAAGAAGAATTCAGAGAGGTTTCAGATGAAGAAGAGGAAAGACAACAACTGCTTCCCAAAACTCCTTCACGGTATGTTCAGAAACATCATCCCAAAGACTTGATCATTGGTGATCCAAATAGTAGGCAAACAAGAAGAAGAGTCATTCCTTCACATGATTCTACGAATGTTTCATTGTTATCTCAGATTGAGCCAAAATATTTCAGTGAAGCATGTACAGATAAGTTTTGGGTAAAAGCAATGGATGAAGAGCTAAATCAAATAGAGAAAAGTGAAACCTGGGATTTGGTTCCAAGACCTAAGGACAAGAATGTCATTGGCACAAAATGGATATTCAAAAATAAACTCAATGAGGATGGAAAGATTGTCAGAAACAAAGCTAGGTTAGTCTGTAAAGGTTATGCTCAAGTAGAAGGTATTGATTTCGAAGAGACGTTTGCACCTGTTGCTCGTCTTGAAGCTATCAGAATGTTTTTGGCCCTTTCAAGCTTCAAATCATTCAAGGTATATCAAATGGATGTAAAGTCAGCTTTTCTAAATGGGGTGTTGGTAGAAGAAGTCTACATAGAACAGCCAGAAGGAGTGTCTCTCTCAGAACAGTCAGACTATGTGTGTAAACTAAAAAAGGCTTTGTATGGGTTAAAGCAAGCACCCAGGGCTTGGTACTCAAGACTTGACGGGTATCTTCATGAGCAAGGCTTCAGGAAAGGCGTGGCAAGATAGCAACTTGTATATTAAGAATGAAGATGATGATATGTTGATTATAGTTGTCTATGTTGATGATATTATTTTTGGGGGAAATAATACTCAGATGTGCAAAGTTTTTGCTAACACCATGCAGAAGGAATTCGAGATGTCTATGATTGGAGAGCTGTCATTCTTTTTAGGTCTTCAGATTGCGCAATCAAAAAATGGTATATTTCTCTCTCAAGGAAAGTATATCAAAGAAATGTTGAAGAAATTTGGGATGATGGACAGCAAACCCGTGTGTACTCCAATGATTACAGGGTGCAATCTGAGTAAAGATGATGAATCTCCAGTGGCAGATCAGAGGTTGTATAGATCTATGATTGGCAGTTTACTATACAGTACAACTACCAGACCAGATATCATGCAGGCCATTGGGTTAGTAGCAAGATTTCAGGCAGCTCCAAAAGAATCTCATGTTATAGCAGTTAAGAGGATATTCAGATATTTGAAGGGCACTATGGACTTTGGGCTTTGGTATCCCAAAGGTGATGATTTCACCCTCACAACTTATACGGATGCAGATTGGGCGAGGCAGTATTGATGATAGGAAAAGCACTAGTGGTGGAGCATTCTTTCTGGGAAAGAGTTTGGTCTCTTGGCTAAGTAAGAAACAACCTTCAATTTCCTTATCTACAGCAGAGGCTGAATACATAGCAGCAGTGGCTGGGTGCACATAGGTTTTATGGATGAAAACCACCTTGGAGGATTTCAAAGTCAAGCATGAACAACCCATCTCCATTCTTTGTGATAATACAAGTGCCATAAGTATTTCCAAAAATCCGGTAATGCACTCAAGGACGAAGCACATTTCCATCAAATATCATTTTCTAAGGGAGAAAGTGCAAGACAAGCAGGTCAAGCTAGAGTATGTGTCTACTAAAGAGCAGATTGCCGATATCTTCACCAAACCTCTTCCAAGAGATACGTTTGAGTATCTAAGGGAGAAATTGGGAGTTGTTCTCCCACCCCAAAATTAATCACCTCATCAGGAGGTGGGGGAGGGACCAAGCTAAGAGGCTCTTTCTTAGTCCCGAGCCCCAAAGGTGACCCTTTGCCATTGATGACAAAGGGGGAGAGATATGAGTAAGGGGGAGAGCTTCAAGTGAAGAGAAGAGCTTCAAGTCAGGGGGAGCAAAACTTCAAAGGTAGATTCTCAGTTGTTAGCATAGTTGGTTTCAGTTTTGGCTATTGAGATGTGTTTTCAGTAAAGGTTTGCCATCAATGACAAAGGGGGAGATTGTTGGCAATTTTGGGTACCTTGGGTACATTGCCTTTGCTCAAGTGTAGAAGTTGTCATTGATGTCAAGAAGCTCTTGAAGGAATTTGATTTAATGTCAGATTATTCAGAGCATGGACAGTGGGTTTCCAAGAAGATCATAGTAGCCCATTTGCAAAAGATCAAAGAAAAAAGACAAGTTAGAAAAAGTATGCAGCAAGCTAGAAAAACTGTCATGATTTCGCGACATTTTAGAGGAGAGAGAAAGTGCTAGCAAAACTGTCATGATTTCGTGACATGTTGGAAGAGAGAGAAGAAGCAAGCAAAACTGTCACGATTTCACGACATGTTGGAGAGAAAGAACGCAAGGTGGAAAGTGTCACGATTTCGTGACATGTCGCATTTTCGCGACTCGAAAAGTGAGGAAGGCAAAGAAGGGAAAGTGTCACGATTTCATGACATAATGCAAGGAAGGTTGTACGGACGAAAAGTGTCACGATTTCACGACATGATGTAGAAGGGAGAGTCCGCAGTGTGAACTATCATGATTTCACGACAAGTTCGAAGAGAGATAAAGTATCTCGAAAAGTGTCATGATTTCATGACATGTTACAAAGTTCGAAGTGAGAACAATCACGATTTTATGACATGCTACAAAAGACGAAGTGAGGACTGTCACGATTTCATGACATGTTGAAAAGCTCGAAGTGAGAACTATCACGATTTCATGACATGCAGCAAAGGGAAGAGTCTAAAATGAGAAGCGTCATGATTTCATGACAAGTTGCAAAGAAAGCTTTCGAAAGGATAAAAAATAGCGTACGGATGCAGAAAGTGTCACGATTTCGCGACAGGGAGAAAAGATAGCAGACGGAAGAAGTGTCACGATTTCATGACAAAAACTGAAAGCATGTCTTCCATAGGTGAAGTGTCATGATTTCACGACAAAAGTAGAGAGGAAGGCCATGAAGACAGAAGGGTCACGATTTCGTGATAGAATTGAAGATGACGTCAGCAGAGGCAAAAGTGTCATGATTTCATGACAAAAGCAGAGAAGAAGGCCATGAAGACAGAAGGGTCACGATTTCATGATAGAAGAGAAGATGACGTCAGCAGAAGCAGAAAGTGTCACGATATCACGACAAAAGCCAAAAGATAGTGTTCGGTTGCAAAGGTGTCGCGATATCGTGACATGTTGTAGTTTCACGAGAAAAGCTACAGAACCACAGAGGCGGTTGAAGCCGACAAAGTTAAATTTGAGCCGACGTAGTTTAGGGTTTTGCAATCGATGAAGTTAAGGGTAGTAGCTGACTAAGATCAAGGTTTTGATCTTGAAAGTATTAGTATAAAAGTAGGGCTTCTTGGAGAGAAAAAGATATCGATCGATGTGTGCGTTCGAAGAGCGGCGTTCACAGACTGTGCGAAGAGAAGAAGTTCGATCGTCGAGAGCAGAGTGCATTCTGTCGAATCTTCCAAGTGAGAGAGATCGCAAGGGAGAGAGTGCGCGAAGACTATGCGGCTGTAATTGCGCAGAGGTGCAAAGGTCGAAGATTGATCAAGTGCAGTTGTGATTGCGCAAAAAGAGCGAAGGACTATGTTTTTGTGCAGACCAAAAAAAGAGGACAAAGACATTTGTGCCAGAACGAAGGACTGTGTTTGGTGCAGATCAGAGAAAGAGATCGAGGACATTTGTGCTAGATCGAAGGACTATGTTTAGTGCAAATTCGAGGACCAGCTTTGAGGTGATAGAGTTGAGGACAGAGGTCTCCAGCCAGAGCAGGGAAGACAGGTGTCTTCTGTGGATAGAGTTCCATTTGCTAAGGGCAGCTGAGGCAGAGGTCTTCTAGAGGATCACCAGTCAGAGCAGAGTTAGGGGAAGGTATCTCCTTTGAGCCGAGGCTCATAAACTTTGTAATTGGGAAGGTTTCCCAAAGAATTTGAGATAATATTTTAGAGAAAAGTTTTGTGGACGTAGCCCAACCATTCTGGGTGAACCACGTTAAAAATGAGTCTTCAATGTGTGATGTTTTCTGTCTTGTTTAATGTTGTGTTGATGCCACTGCTATCTAAAATTAAAATTATTAAATGGTTAAGACTTATACTGTTCACCCCCCCTCTCAGTATAAGTTCATGTTCTTCAAGACATATGCTAGGATAGACTCTTTGATACATCTCATCGATGTTGATCGGATCATGATGATGATATAAATAGTGAGGCCTAAGATAGGCTCTCTCAATCTCATCCTCATAATCGCTATTGTATATGAGTCCTTCACCCCTACCCAATGTAATTGGGTTATTAGCAAGACGAGGCCCAAGGTAGGTCTACTTTGTTTCATCCTCATAGTCATTATCCACCATGAATAATTCCTCATTCTCACCCATTTACTCCATGGGTAATAGATGAAATAGATTTAGAGGGCCTAAGTAGGCCATATCATTTTCATCCTAAAATCGTTCATTGTTTAAGGATTGCTCATCATCATCTATTCTAGAATAACAATCTGTTCCATTGCTTTTGACAATGGAATCTGCTTGCACTTCCTCAGAAGCAACCTCTGAGTCAGTGTCTATTGTTATACCCAAATTCTAGATCTACATACACGTGTCGTTGATAGCTTCTTAACTTTCATTATCCAAGTCGGCTCTTGGGATGTCTCTTGGATTGACCTCTACCATGATGTTACCATGATATATCTCAGGTGACTATAGGTAACTAGCCTATTACCCCTTTGTATGCAAGAAGGGTTAGGGTGATAAGGATTTCAATCCACATCATCCCCCAAAGTGAGGTTTAGATGATCTAAATATTCTACTAGGAGCTCATCCTATCCTCTTATGTGGTAGCCTAACATGAACCTATCAGTTGGTAGCTAATACTGTGGTTCAATGGGAACTCAACACCCTTCATCAAATAAGCCTAAGCCATAACCATGCCAATGGTAACATTCAAAATAGTGCAAGGCAAATTTAGGGTTACACAAATAATAAAAATTTTCCATGAATGGTTCATCATCATACTCATCTATGGGTATGCAATTTATTAGTTGATCAATACCTCCATAAATGAAGTTTTTTTGATTAGGTGGCACCCCCAACAAAACTACCATTTCCATGAGAAAATGATGGGCCTGAGGTCAGCCCATATCTTGTATAGTTTTGATAAATGGTGTGAATTTCATGTTCTACATGATATAATCTACTAATTTGGGGTTAGTTAGAGGTATGGTCACCTGTAGTGCAAATGACCTTACTAAAGATACAGGCAAGGTAGGCTGAGGTGCCTCCTTGACTTGATTTTGATCATTCCCTTCGTCCATGGGACTACGAACCTCAACAATGGCTACTTTGGGTGCTTGCTTCATCTCTTTCTCACCCAATTTTACCTTAAGCTTATTATCATTCCTTAGAACTATGGATGTCATAGGTTTAGTTGAAGTTGTTGTTGTGTGCTCTGATAATTGAGGTGTTATCATAGAAGGTCTTGCACACACTCCTTTTAACTTACCTTTTGGATGTTTGATTTGTGATGTCGGTCATATATCTAGATGCATTGAGGGGAGAATGAAATCTCCCAAAAAATTGTCTAAGTCCACATATTTAAATGGCTCTTCATTAGAAGGTACCATATGAACTTACCCCTACTGTATATATTTAATACATTGATGTAAAATCAAGGGAACACAATGCATTTCTCTAATCCAAGGTCTCTCGAGGAGGATGTTATAATGCATGGAACCTTCTATCACATGACACATCATAGGTATGGTCTTCAGTCCAACCTAAATTGGAAGGACTATAGTACCTATCATTGAGCATAGAATATCGTTAAATGCTCTCAAGATGAAACTGGAAGGTACAATATGTGATTTTAGCAACTTTAGATGTGTTAGTGCCTAGGTTGTAATTATGTTGATTAATGACGCTGTATCAATTAAAACCCGTTTGAACAATGTGTGATTAACACATGGAATTATATGTAGTGATGGGTTTTCTATGGCAGTGGATATCATTTTAATCTTGTGATCATTAAATTGAATCACTATTTCATTGCACTACTGCACATATACCACGAAGTTCATAAATGCTTTAGGGTATTGGTACTAAAATTTGATCGATCTTAGAATATCCATGAGCTTATCCCTATGCTTGGGATATTTTTGAATTTGTTCATATATCGACAACTTTACTGGAGTTGTCTACAAAAATTAAACTAGCCTACTCCTAATGGTCACAACCAGTATTGTTGGTGGGCCTGACATATTTTGAGCTGGCCTTTGCTGATGCATAGCGTGGACCCTAATGGGAGTTGGATGTGGATTTGTATGCTCATACATCCCTTGTCTTGTGACAATATTGACCATGCTGATGAATCCTTGAGTTAGTGGTTCAACCCGCACTTGATTCACATGACCAACATTATTCCTCGATGGCTCATGATTTGATAAGGGGTTCTTGGAAATCCCCATATTATGGTTTTCTGGAGCCTGAGGGTTTTCCATAGTTAGCTCACCTCTTTCGATCATATTATGCACTACATGTTTAAAACTCCAACATCCTTTGATGTCATATCCCTTTATTCTATGGAAAGCAAAATATAGATTGTCCTTATACCCCTTTGGCTTGGGCTGATTAGGGTCTATTAACTTGATCTCCGGTAAGTTCAGGGCCTTGGCCTCATAAAGTTGATAGAATATCGATGTCATTAATTATGACAGAGGTGTGAACTAGTGAGGTAGGTGTTGTTCTTTATTATTACCCTTCTTGTTATTATTGCACTGGTCATACCATGTAGGAGGAGGTTGGGCTTGATAATTTTTTTGTTGTCGCTTATCCCCTTTATGGAGGTTTAACACCACTTAATTTACATGGGCTGGCTTAGCCTATTGATTTTGGTGTTGGGTGTTCTTTTTGTTCCATTACTTCTTGTTTCAGAGCTTCATGTTACCCTCATATAACTTGATGTCCTCTATTACCTTGGCTTGCACCAAGGCCTCCTTAAATGTTTGATACTATTACAACTACATAAGTAATGAGATGTGTTCCACATAAATATTGGTAAATTTTGAGTTAATTCTATGGTTAGAATGGAAATGGCAACTTCACCATTATATTTCTCCATATTTTATCATAATCCATTATCGGCTCATCATCATGTTGCATTAAAGTAGTCATATCGGATAGGTTTTATTTATTCTTGATGCTGAAGGAGAAGCATTCAAGAAACACATTAGCCAACTATTCAAAGTTGGTTATGTTGTGTCTCTTAAGTTGATTGAACCACTCTTAGGTTGGGTCTGAAAGAGTTGTAATGAGTGTTCTTAGCATTAGAGCATCATTGCTTTCTATCTGAAAGCACATATCCATAAAGCTCATATTGTGCTCCTCAACAACCTCCTCTCCTTGAAACTACTCTAGCTTTAGCATCTCGAAGTGCTTAGGATACACTAGAATGGGCACTAAAGGGCATAGAGGTTCTTTGTGTATTTTATTCAAGGTTAGATTTTGATAAGTCATCACTTGCTTCTCTATAGCTTGAACCTTGTCTTCCAAGGCCTTATAGGCCTTCAAAGATAAAATTTCCTCTTATCTGAGAGGTCCATGAGGAGCCTTTAGAGGTAAATCCTTATTCATTTAAGGTGGGAGAATGGGATCATCCTCCAAATTGACTAGGGAGATCTTAGGATATTCTTGTTCTTATTCATCTCTTGCAACTTCTTTGTACTGCACACACTCATGATGTTCTAGCGGTTGGCATTGCATTATATTTTGGGTTGTATTGCGAGTATGAGTCTTAATGTGTTCAGGGTATATACCGAGCTACAAAGTAGGTTATTTATGAGTGTGCTCCCTATACTCACTCTAAGGGGGCAAGTTGAAACGATACAATCAATCCTCTCACTCAACATGCTCCTTTTGATCAAGGATGCATTTATCGCACATAAATTGCTCAAAAATATGTTGCCTTAGCAACCGTTGCCTCTAAGTATCCTCATTTTTGAGGTGCTCATGCTCTACATGGACATATTCCAATTGATCTTGGAAGATCTACTGTCATTGCTTTGATACCATTTTTTGTGATTGATCGATGAGATCGGCCGTATGCGACCTCTAGTGTACTTGTTCTATTCGAGCAACTTTATTTATATGACCTCCAATAGACCTAATTACCATGCTCTTGCCCTTGCATAATGGGTCGATAGGGAAATTATACTATGAGAATTCTTAGAGCATTCTCCTAGTTCTCTAATTGTCCTCTATGTGCTCTCACTATGAGAACTCATAGAATGAGAGTGCACAACCAAGGGTTTATATCCTAGCTACCCTAAGACCCTATCTAGACCATCCAATTATCTATTGCACCATGACTCATGTGGTGGCATACTATTGACTCCAACCTTAGACATATCAAATGTGAACTTACCAGGTTCATTTGTTTTTAGATTCCATGCAGGACTATGCTTTAAACTTGAAGTAGCCCTCTCTTCCTACCCATGAATGGGTGGATTTTCTACTTGTCTATTTTTAACTGGTTGGGGCCTTAAGCTTATCTTATCTTGAGTATGGATGGGAACCAACTTGGTTACTATTCCTTCCTCAACGATGTACTCTTTAGTGGATATAGTGGATCCACGAGGTGTAAAATCATGATATATACTCCCATGATCGAAGGACCCATGTTGGGATCTTCCATACACAGATCTATCTTGCGAGGCATGTGCATTTCCTCCTTTGTGTGGGGTATTCTGATGAGAACCCCCATGCATAGAGTTATCCTGTTTGATGCTCGTCAAACATCATCTAAGAGGATATTATGATTGAGGGTTTGATGCATTGTATTGTGCATTGGATGGAGCTTTGGCTTTGACCTCGGTTCTATGTCGATATTAGCTTCTCCGTGTTCTAACCATGATGTCTATTATCTTGTATGTAGATTTTAAAGCAAACAAAGTAAAAAATGATTATTATCTCTTTTAAATGTTTTTTGTGAGCCCTACATTGGTTAGATGTATTTTGAAATATGTTGAAAACTTAAACTACTCTCATCGTGTTTGAAATTGTTGATATAATGCTCAATAGTTTAAGGGTTTTCACATGTATGCTCGTATCTCGATAATAAAAAATGAAAGTCACGATAATGTAAAACCCCAAAAATGTGGATATGAAATCCATACCTGGGAAGGGAGCATAGGTCCTACCGATCCTAACCCAACACCCCGTGCATAGTGATACACCTCTTTGAAGAGGAATGCATTCTATTTTGCACAGTTAGGATAGATCTTGGAGTCAATGTTAGCCAAGTAACAGGGTTTAATGGAGTTGGGCCAATGAATGGAAAACATTGCCACCATAATTGAACCCTATAGTGGTTAGATATGACTTCCAACTCACTAGTATTTAGATAGTGCATGGTGTGTGTTTGTTCATTTTATATTTTACACGAAATTAAAATTACAACATGCAAAAATCCAACCAAATCTTCACGAATATACTCTTTGAACTGATGACTGTCACCATGGCCTATAATCATCCATCATAATCTAACTATAAACCCTTCATCTTGCCAAATTAAAACATCATTTGTACCAACCACCTCTATGAAGTGCTAGTTAACACTGCTTTGTAGGTCCCTACATCCATCCCATCCATCACACCTATGGATCCCATGCATCATAACATCCCCCATTTAATGGAAATACATTTTTCAACATACCCTCAACCTATATCCATTAACATGGTTGCAACCCAACCAAATACATCATCTACCAACTACATGATCATACAATCTTTATTTGTGATTGCCATGCAACAAGCCTTCTTGCAATTACAACAATTGATCATGGATAATTATAATTGAAGCATTAATATCGATCTGTAATGGCAATCACAAGGAGTGAATTAGAACCAACCATCCACATATCAACCATACACATTATTCACTAAAGATCCATCTTGGGTGTTGCATCCCCCAACCACAACCATAGCCACTAATCCAATTCATCAAATGTATGCTAACTCTTCAAGTCAACATTCCAGCATACCTCCATCCCATCATCACCATCAAAATCATAAGGAACCATACCATAATCCATTTCATACTAACATCCCACATCAGTAAAACCCCACCAATTATGCATATTATTTATAGTAGTAGCAAACCAATCAGGGTTTTAACTCTTTAGAAGATCCAAAGTTCTAGTTTTGCAAAGTCATATTGATAGCCTAGCCATGCAAACATTGGGTATGCAATACTAGAAATATACTCTAAGGTAACTACCCAATCATCCAATTCATGCTTCGATACCATCACCACATTACCCGATAAACTTTCAAATACCAAATTTTGACAAATTCAAAGGGGATGAAGACCCCCAAGAGCATATAATTGGATTCATTAATGCGTGCTTTAGGATAAAAAACAATGATGCACTCATGATCCATAATTTTCCTCAAATATTTGGGGGAGATGCCCTAGATTAGTACAACCATTTACTGCATCAAAGTATCTATAGTTTTGAGCAATTAGTAGACCAATTCTTGGAGTGGTTCTCCCTAAATGTTAGAAAGAAGACAACATTGACCGATTTGCTGAATTTACAATAATATGATGATGAATCGGTCTATGATTTTGGCAACCTCTAGAGGGTGATCATGACCAAACTACCATTATCCCTTCCTATGGTAGAATTAACATTAATGTTCATGAGGAGTTTTGCCAAACCCATATCCTTGTTATTACAACTACAACAATACTAAACATTCAAAGAAGCACTCACCCAAACCCAAGTAATAGAAGAAATCAAGGTTCAATAGGGCAAGATAAAATTAAAAAAGAAGGAATGCTAGAACAAGAATCAAAAGGGTGATATTCTCACAATGACACTGAGAGGGGGGTGAATCAGTGTAACTATTTAAAATTTAAATCTGCAACTCTTAATGCTTAAAAATGCAAGTTTAAAAATAGATATAGCAAGCATAACAAAAGAGCATCACACAACACAAGATTTAACGAGGTTCACCGATTTGGCTACTCCTCAAATAATGATTGTTTGGACTACAATCCAAATCCAGCCTTTGCAAGGATTCAATCTTTACAAATAGTTTACCAAACACCAACTGGAAGGAGCACCAACCCCTGATTTATCTGCAACAACGAGATAGGAGCACCAACCCCTTATACCAAGCACCAACTTGGATTTCTATTTTGAAAAATATATTGACATAAAAATGCCTTCTCTTTTACAAGACCCTCACTGGTCTATTGCTCATTCAAATCAATCTCATAGAAGCATAAAGAGAATTGTTGGAAACTCAATATCTTCTATTGCATACTAAAACCTCTCTGTCTATTTTTTAGAAAATAACCAGGCTTCAGTTCTGTAGCTATTTTTCTTACAGCACTCTTACTCAACCACACTTTTTGTTTTTCAAAATAAAACACGGTTGCAATAACCTCTCTTACTGCGCCTTTTCGATTCTTTATACTCGGTTTACTCGAACGGCTCTTTTCAAAACGGCTCTAATTTTCCCTCCAATTTTTTCATGCATTTACGGCTAAGTTCAATCTGTCAAACCCTCTCTGACGCGCTCTGTCTTTTAGCCGCTTTCTTTCTGACTTATTCTGACATTCTTCTCTGCACATTCTGGACAGCCTTTTTTTTTGTATCCTGATAGCCTTTTTGCGTATCTCGATGCTCTGTTATTCTTCTTTCTTCTCTTTTGAATTTTGTGCTACCTTTTACTTCTATGTGCGACTGTGATTTCTTGATATACGCAACCTATTAATGAATTTCTCTGTAATCATGATTCTCGGTATATCCACCCCTGTAACAGCTGTTCTATCTTTAATGCTCTATTTCGTAACTTCCCCTTGTAACTCCAGTTAACTTTTACATGGTTGGCTGCATGATTTTCCTCTGTGCTTTCCTCGACAACTGTCACTTGTAACTGTAGATCTGACTCCAGTTAACTCTTACGTAACTGGCTGCATGATTTTCCTTTGCGCTTTCCTCGACAACTGTCACTGTGCATGCTTCTCGGCTTTTACCCGCCAAACTATTACCTGTCGCGATATCGCGACATTTCTTGCCCTTTGACTCTTTCATGACAGTTGACAAACAAGACATGTCGCGATATCGTGACATTCTTCGCCTTCTTGTTCTCTTTTCGGCATGCAACCGCGAAAACCTTACATGTCACGAAATCGCGACATTCTCTACTTCCGTACACTCTACTTCGCAAGCACCCACGAAAATGGAACACGTCACGAAATCGTGACACTTTTTGCTTTCCTGCACTCTACTTGGCTTGCACCCGCGAAAATGGAACACGTCGCGAAATCGTGACACTTTTTACTGTCGTACACTTTTCTCCGCATGCCTCAGCAAAATCGGAACATGTCACGAAATCGTGACGCTTTTCTGCCTTAGCGCTGTTCTTTGCCTTTCGCCCACGAAAATGCAACATGTCATGAAATCGTGACATCTTTCTCATCCGTACAACTCTCTCTTCATGCACTAGCGAAATCAAGACATGTAGCGAAATCGCTACACCTTTTTCCCTTTGCACTTTCCTTTGCTGCGGCCTCCGAAAATCTAGCATGTAGCGAAATCGCTACAACTTTTCACTTAGCACTTTCTTTTGCTTCGGCCAGCGAAACTTCGACTTGTAGCGAAATCGCTACACCTTTGTGCCTTGCACTTCCAGCCTTGCTTTGGTTCACGAAACTTTGACTTGTAGCGAAATCGCTACACCTTTGTGCCTTGCACTTCCAGCCTTGCTTTGGTTCGTGAAACTTCGACTTGTAGCGAAATCGCTACACCTTTGTGCCTTGCACTTCCAACTTGCTTTGGTTCAGTGAAACTTCGACTTGTAGCGAAATCGCTACACCTTTGTGCCTTGCACTTCCAGCCTTGCTTTGCTTCGTGAAACTTTGACTTGTAGCGAAATCGCTACACCTTTGTTCCTTGCATTCTCTCTCCTCTTCGTCGTAAAAACCCAACTTGTCGCGAAATCGTGACACTTTTCGTCCTTGGCGCTTCTTCAGAATTTGTCGCGAAATCGCGACACTTTTCATCCTTGGCGCCTTTACTCCAAACATGTCGCGAAATCATGACACTTTTCAACTTTGCTTCTTTCCTTCCAGCATGTCGCGAAATCATGACAGTTTTTCAACTTTTCTTCTTTCCTTCCATATGTCACGAAATCGTGACAATTTCTCTAGCTTTTTCTCTCTCCTTCGATATGTCGCGAAATCGTGACATTTTTGGCTACGCCTTCTCTCTCCTCATTTTTGTCACGAAATCGTGACATTTTTGGCTACGCCTTCTCTCTCCTCATTTTTGTCACGAAATTGCAATAGAAAACATGTCGCGATATCGCGACAGTTTTCTTACTTGTCTTTTTCTGCAAATTTTTGAATCTGGGCCACTTCTTTCTTCTTGGAAATTCACTATACTTGTTCTGACTGACCTCTGAACTGCATCAACTGCATCAATCTGTCTGTGTTGACAACAATGACAATACTTTTGCAATGCTTTTGCTGCACCTTGCTCAACAATCTCCCCCTTTGGAATTGTTGGCAACACATGTGCAATTTCAATTTCTTCTCCCCCTTTGCCAATAATACCAAAGGGTTGCTGCAGACTCCCCCTGAGTCTATGCACAACATTCTCAAGCATAAATAATTTTAATGCTCCCCCTGAGAATGTGTTCCCCATAGCTAGTCAGTGCTTGGGTAGTGTGACTACTCCCAACTTATTTCGAAGGTACTCAAAAACTTCCTTGGGCAATGGTTTTGTGAATATATCCGCTACTTGCTCTGTAGTTGGAACAAACTCCAATTTGACCTCTCATTTGCAACTTTATCTTTCAAAAAGTGATACCGGATTGCAATATGTTTGGTGCGGGAATGCATGACCGGATTCTTTGAGATGTTGATTGCACTAGTGTTATCACATTTAACTGAAATTGGCTCATTGAAGTGAATACCAAGGTCTTTCAGTGTTTGTCTCATCCATAATATCTGTGTACAGCATGTTGTTGCTGCAATGTATTCAGCCTCTGCTGTGGATAGAGAGACTGATTCTTGTTTCTTGTTGTGCCATGCTACCAGCTTATCTCCAAGATAAAATGCTCCTCCACTGGTACTCTTTCTGTCATCAATACATCCTGCCCAATCTGCATCAGAATATGCAAAAAGAGTGAAGTCTTTTCCTTTTGGATACCATAGCCCATACTCCATAGTACCCTTGAGGTACCTAAAAATCCTTTTCATAGCTGTCACATGAGTCTCTTTGGGGCTAGCCTGAAATCTTGCAACCATGCAAACTGCCTGTAAGATATCCGGTCTGGTGGCTGTCAAATACAACAGGCTCCCAATCATAGATCTGTACATTGTTTGATCAACATCTGGAGATTTGTCATCCTTGCTCAACTTGCAGCTTGTTGTCATGGGAGTGCTAACAGGCTTACTATCCTCCATTGTGAACTTTTTCAGCATTTCTTTCACATATTTAATTTGGGAAATAAAAATCCCCTTTTCAGTTTGATTAACTTGCAGTCCGAGGAAATATGAAAGTTCACCAATCATAGACATTTCAAATTCTTTCTGCATTTTATTTGCTATGTCTTTGCATGATTCATCATTGCTGCTCCCAAATATTATATCATCTACATAGACAACAAGGACAATGAAATTGCCATTCTCAGTTTTGATATATAAATTGCTATCCACCATACCTTTCTTGAATCCTTGCTTAGTGAGATAGCTGTCCAATCTTGCATACCAAGCTCTAGGTGCTTGTTTCAAGCCATACAATGCTTTCTTCAGCTTGCAGACAAAGTTAGGATTATCACGGAGTTGAAAACCATCAGGCTGTTCAATATACACTTCTTCTTCAAGATTTCCATTTAGAAATGCTGATTTCACATCCATTTGATACACTTTGAAATTCCTATGAACTGCTAAAGCCAAAAATAGTCTGATTGCTTCAAGTCTGGCCACTGGTGCAAAAGTTTCTTCAAAATCAATCCCCTCAACTTGAGCATATCCTTTACAGACCAATCTTGCTTTATTCCTTACAACCTGTCCGTCTTCATTCAATTTGTTTCGAAATATCCATTTAGTACCGATTATGTTTTTATTTTCAGGCCTTGGTACTAATTCCCGAGTTTTGTTTTTCTCAATTTGATCTAGTTCTTCATTTACTGCCTCCATCCAGCTTTCATCTGTGCTTGCTTCAATAATATTTTTGGGCTCAATGCTTGGATAACAGAGAGTAGTTGTTTACTACTCTTCTTCTTGTTTGAATACCAACCGTGGGGTCCCCAATAATGCTGCTCTCGGGATGATTTTTTTGCGCGTTTCTGTTTTGAATTTCCTGTTTTCTTCTATTTCTAAATCATCTGAATCTGATTTCTGTCTCTCTTCTTTTTCTTGATCTTCATCTTCTTCAATAAATTCTTCATAAGTCGGGTAGTTTTCATTATGGCTGATTTCTTGTTTCCTACCTTCATCAACCTTGACATCCGCACTCTCCACAATTTTCTTTAGTCTTTTGTTGTAGCATGTGTAGGCTTTGCTTTTTGTTGAGTAACCAAGAAAAATTCCTTCATCAGCTCTATCTTCAAACTTGCCAAGATTGTCTTCAGTTCGTTTAATGTAACACTTGCTGCCAAACACTTTGAAGTATTTTGTTGTAGCCTTTTTGCCAAACCACAGTTCATAAGGTGTTTTGCTTTCATGCGGCCTCAACATGCACCTATTCTGGATGTAAACCGTAGTATGAACCGCCTCTTTCCAAAACCTCGTCGGCAATTCTGCTCTCTGTCAACATGGTCCGTGCCATTTCCTGCATAGTTCTGTTCTTTCTTTCTACTACTCCATTCTCGCTGAGGTGTTCTTGTCGCTGAAAAATTGTCTTCTAATCCCATGTTTTTCATAGTATTCTGCAAACTCATCTGAAATAAACTCTCCTCCTCTATCTGATCTTAAACATTTAATTCTTTTTCCTGATTGATTCTCAACAAGATTTTTGAAAGTTTTAAACATCTCAAAGGCTTCGATTTAAGTTTCAGAAATAGTACCCATGTCATTCTTGAATAGTCATCTATACACAGCATAAAATATTTGTATCCATTTATGCTTTTCGTTCTCATGGGTCCACATAAATCAGTGTGAATTAGTTCTAACGGCTTGCTCGTGAAGTACTCTTTTGCTTTGAAAGTGGCTCTGGTTTGCTTCCCTTTTTGGCATGACTCACAAATACTATTTGAAGGTTTACCAATAGTGGGTATGTCTCTTACTGCCCTTTTTGAGCTGATTTTTACCAGATTATCAAAGCTTATGTGACCGAGTCTCTTGTGCCACAACCAATTTTCTTCTTCCTGTCCAACCAAGCAAGCTCCTTCTGAAGTCTCTGAGAGAGTATACAGATTTCCAGAAGTTCTCAGTCCGGTAGCTATCAACTTCCCATTTTTTGTCTTTCTTACTTCACAACCCTGCTTCTTGAAAATTACTTCATGACCTCTGTCACAAATTTGACTTACACTCAGTAAGTTATGCTTCAGACCCACCACAAAAAGGACTTCTTTAGAGTTGATTTTTCCATCACTTAACTTAACTGATCCTTTACCCACTATCTTGGCTCCATCATTGTTTCCAAATTTTACAGAACCACCTTCGTAAGTCTGTAACTTATCAAACTTCTGTTTGTCTCCGGTCATATGACTGGAGCATCCACTATCCAGAATCCATGGTGCAGATTTGTTCTGGGCTTTGAGAGCTATTTGAACGATCAAGGATTCCTTATATTTCTTAGGTTGTTCCTTTTCTTTCCACTGTGATTTGACAGCAGATCTGGTCACTTGTTTTGCCTTCTCCCTTTCATTGGCTTGTGCCTATTTTTCGAGAAATTTTCTGTTTTGTTTCAATCCAGTTGGTTGAAACTTTCTTCCCTGGTATTTATTTCCTGCAAAAGAGCTACGACAATTTCTTGCAATATGTCCGAAGTTATGACAGTTATAACATTCTACAGCATAATCTATCAAAGGTGAAAAAATATTTCTACTAGTGAAATTCCTTTGTTCTACATTATATCTACAATTTGAAATTTTATGACCATATGCATTGCATTTAAAACAATAACCAGAAAAGGAACGAGTGTACCTGGGTAATGGTTGTTGCCATGTTGTAGTAGGAGCCATGGGTCTTCTTCTTCTTTGATATGTGACTTTGGTGAATCCATCATTGGCAGTACTTCTTTCATGCTTGGCCTTATGGTTTTCTTTTGCATGATACGGTTTTTCTTGATCAACCCGGATCTTATCTTTATTCTTTATTGGTTCTATAGTTATAGCCTTTGAATCCTTTGAGGATTCTCCTTCATCAAAGCCCAAACCAAATTTGATGCCCGTAGGCCTTTGATTATTTAACATTTTATTCAGCTTTGCAGAACTGTCTTCAAATTTATGATGACAACTCAATTTCCGATTCATCTCTTCTAGCTGCATCCTTAATCCAACTATGTCTTCTTCTAGCTTATTGCACTCATCTATTTTCACGGTTAGATGTGCTTCAAAATCTTTAGACTTTTTCTTAAATTCTTCAGTCTGTACTTTCAAACTGATTATTAATTCGTTGGCATCCTCAAATTTTCTTGAAATATTTTTATTCTTTTTCCTTTCTGTACTTAATTCTTCAAGTGCAGCAACCAACTCACCTTCCAGATCTACCTCAGCCTCATCCTCTAATTTTTCATCACACTCCTGGGTTTCCTCTGTTCTTTCTTCTTCAAAAGCCATGAACAAGGCTTCACCAGTTTCTTCTTCAGAGTCCTCACTAGAGCTGTCTTCAGAGGAGTCAACATTCTTGGAAATGAAACTTTTCTTCTTGAAGTTCCTTTTTCTAAAATGAGGTTTCTTCTTCCAGACACTTCTTTCTTGGTGTGTCCCTTCATCACTTTTGTTTTTCTCATTCATTGGGCATTTAGCTGCAAAGTGCCCGATGCCTCCACAGTTGAAACACTTGAACGGTAGCTTACCTCTGTACTTTCCTTTTCCCTTTATTAGTTTCCTAACAAAGTTTGCTTCAGTTTCATCTGAAGATTCTTCTTCATCAGATTCTTGTTTAGCTCTTATATTTTTCTGAGCTTGAAAAGCCGCTTCTCTGTCTGAGGGCTTAGTTTGTCCTATTCTCATTTCATATGCTGTTAAAGAACCATGCATTTCATCCATACTAAAAAAATTTAAATCTTTAGCTTCTTCTATGGCAGAAACTTTAGCATCAAATCTTTTATGGAGAGTTCTTAGTACCTTTTTCACAACAACTGCATCTTCTATTTCCTCACCGAGTCCTCTAATAGCATTTATGATTCCATTTACTCTCAGCATATAGGCCTCTATGTTCTCATCATCATTCATCTTTAATGCTTCGAACTGGGCTCGATGTGTTTGCAGCTTGGCTTCCTTGATCTTGCCATCTCCTTCATGAATGCTCTGTAGTTTGTCCCATATGTCTTTTGCCGATTTACAGCTCATGATCCTTATCAATTCACTGTCTACTAACCCACACATAATAGCATTCTTAGCTTTAGAGTTGTTCTCAAACTTTTTCTTCTCAGCCGCATCTGATGGAGGAGCAGAGGGTATTGTGTATCCATTTTCAACAGATTCCCAAATGTCATATCCCAATGCACACAGATATGTCTGCATCCTGAGTCTCCAGAAAGAGTAATTTGTTCCATCGAACAAAGGAGCTTTGTTGGAAGAAAATCCTTCACCACCGGCCATTGTGTATCTTCCAAGATCACCTTAGCTGATTAAGCTTGTTCAGGTACCTTGCTCTGATACCAATTGATATTCTCACAATGACACTGAGAGGGGGGGTGAATCAGTGTAACTATTTAAAATTTAAATCTGCAACTCTTAATGCTTAAAAATGCAAGTTTAAAAATAGATATAGCAAGCATAACAAAAGAGCATCACACAACACAAGATTTAACGAGGTTCACCGATTTGGCTACTCCTCAAATAATGACTGTTTGGACTACAATCCAAATCCAGCCTTTGCAAGGATTCAATCTTTACAAATAGTTTACCAGCACCAACTGGAAGGAGCACCAACCCCTGATTTATCTGCAACAACAGATAGGAGCACCAACCCCTTATACCAAGCACCAACTTGGATTTCTATTTTGAAAAATATATTGACATAAAAATGCCTTCTCTTTTACAAGACCCTCACTGGTCTATTGCTCATTCAAATCAATCTCATAGAAGCATAAAGAGAATTGTTGGAAACTCAATATCTTCTATTGCATACTAAAACCTCTCTGTCTATTTTTCAAAAAATAACCAGGCTTCAGTTCTGTAGCTGTTTTTCTTACAGCACTCTTACTCAACCACACTTTTTGTTTTTCAAAATAAAACACGGTTGCAGTAACCTCTCTTACTGCGCCTTTTCGATTCTTTATACTCGGTTTACTCGAACGACTCTTTTCAAAACGGCTCTAATTTTCCCTCCAATTTTTTCATGCATTTACGGCTAAGTTCAATCTGTCAAACCCTCTCTGACGCGCTCTGTCTTTTAGCCGCTTTCTTTCTGACTTATTCTGACATTCTTCTCTGCACATTCTGACAACCTTTTTTGACAACCTTTTTTTGCGTATCCTGATAGCCTTTTTGCGTATCTCGGTGCTCTGTTATTCTTCTTTCTTCTCTTTTGAATTCTGTGCTACCTTTTACTTCTGCACGCGACTATGATTTCTTGATATACGCAACCTGTTAATGAATTTCTCTGTAATCGTGATTCTCGGTATATCCACCCCTGTAACAGCTGTTCTGTCTTTAATGCTCTGTTCCGTAACTTCCCCTTGTAACTCCAGTTAACTTTTACATGGTTGGCTGCATGATTTTCCTCTGCGCTTTCCCCGACAACTGTCACTTGTAACTGCAGATCTGACTCCAGTTAACTCTTACGTAACTGGCTGCATGATTTTCCTTTGCGCTTTCCCCGACAACTGTCACTGTGCATGCTTCTCGGCTTTTACCCGCCAAACTTTACCTGTCGCGATATCGCGACATTTCCTTTGACCTTTGTTGACCCAAAACAAGACATGTCACATATCCACATTCTCATCACTCTTTTCTCTCACAACAAGGACATGTCACGAAATCGTGACATTCTCCTCCTTTTCTCTTTTCGCATCCAAAAACGGACATGTCACAAATCGTGGACACTTCTACACACTCTACTTCGCAAGCACCCATGAAAATGGAACATGTCGCGAAATCGTGACACTTTTTGCTTTCCTGCACTCTACTTGGCTTGCACTCACGAAAATGGAACACGTCACGAAATCGTGACACTTTTTGCTGCCGTACACTTTTCTCCGCATGCCTCAGCGAAATCGGAACATGTCACGAAATCATGACGCTTTTTTGCCTTAGCGCTGTTCTTTGCCTTTCGCCCGCGAAAATGCAACATGTCACGAAATCGTGACATCTTTCTCATCCGTACAACTCTCTCTTCATGCACTAGCGAAATCAAGACATGTAGCGAAATCGCTACACCTTTTTCCCTTTGCACTTTCCTTTGCTGCGGCCTCCGAAAATCTAGCATGTAGCGAAATCGCTACAACTTTTCACTTAGCACTTTCCTTTGCTTCGACCCGAAACTTCGACATGTAGCGAAATCGCTACACCTTTGTGCCGTGCACTTCCAACCTTTCTTTGGTTTGCGAAACTTCGACTTGTAGCGAAATCGCTACACCTTTGCACTGGCAAAATCGCTACACCTTTGTGCCTTGCACTTCCAGCCTTGCTTTGGTTCGCGAAACTTCAACATGTAGCGAAATCGCTACACCTTTGTGCCTTACCTCTCCTTTTCACGAAATCGCTACACCTTTGTGCCTTAGCATTCTCTCTCCCAACGTGTCGCGAAATCGTGACACTTTTCGTCCTTGGCGCTGCTTCTCCAAATTTGTCACGAAATCGTGACACTTTTCATCCTTGGCGCCTTTACTCCAAACATGTCACGAAATCGTGACAATTTTTCAACTTTGCTTCTTTCCTTCCAACATGTCGCGAAATCGCGATAGTTTTTCAACTTTGCTTCTTTCCTTCCAGCATGTCGCGAAATCGCGACAGTTTCTCTAGCTTTTTCTCTCTCCTCCGATATGTCGCGAAATCGTGACATTTTTGGCTGTGCCTTCTCTCTCCTCATTTTTGTCGCGAAATCGTGACATTTTTGGCTGCGCCTTCTCTCTCCTCCGTTTTGTCGCGAAATCGTGATAGAAAACATGTCGCGATATCGCGACAGTTTTCTTACTTGTCTTTTTCTGCAAATTTTTGAATCTGGGCCACTTCTTTCTTCTTGGAAATTCACTGTACTTGTTCCGATCGACCTCTGAACTGCATCAACTGCATCAATCTGTCTGTGTTGACAACAATGACAATACTTTTGCAATGCTTTTGCTGCACCTTGCTCAACAAAGGGTAATAACCACAGACAAAAGGCCAACTAGGTTAATTAAGTAGTCTTGATCCAACCTTCATAGCAAATCCAACAATCCCAAGTCCAAGTATAAAAACCCTAGCAACAACCACAAAATCCACAAAAGCAAACTTATCAAGTTATTCCACCCCACAACAACTGCAAAACCAAGCTCAACCTACCAAGAATCAACAACATTAATTCAAGCCCAAATGCATCTACACCCTATTACCTAAACCATATTCATCCATATTCTATAATTTGTATGAGTCACAGGATTTTACATTGTCGAAATTGAAGCTTGAATATCCTAACAAGCCAAAACCTAGAAACTACATAAAGCATCTATACTACACCTTTCATAAATAGAAATGACATGACATAAAGAATTACTATGGGTTTAATAATATTTTGTAATATCTACTTGAAAAGGGAAAAATCAAGATTGATAACCCCTTAGCCCAAAAAATCAAAACTTTAGAATATATCAAACACCATTACCTCATCATGAGACAAATCAAAAACAAGTGGAAGCATCAAATTCTACCATTCCTCCTAATCAAGTTAATCATGCGTCATAACTATATCAAGGTTTTATGGGGGCTATTCATGTAGTCACTTGAGGGTAGAGAAAAACAAATCGCACACAAATAAATAAGACAACCCAAGTATCACCAGGTCTTGTAGAAAAACCAAATGTGCCCATAAAACTAGGCCCAACCATTCCACCTCTATCCATTAATATTCTAAATCATCCACCTAGGTCAATCATCACCTTGCAAAGACGGTTGACACAGAGATTAAGGATAGCATCAACCAAGTTATCAATATATGATCTCATACAATAATCTCCCCTACATCATGAGATGTTGATAGAAATATTAAAGTCTATCAAACTGTAAATAGAAGATCCTAACACCTTCAAAAATTTTGTAGGGAGTGTTCAAAATTGCATGGAATCTTTAATAACATTCTATAACTTTGAAGAGAATAGTATTTCATCGAAGCTAACTTATCCTCAATTGCATATTGTAGCTCATATTGAACAAAAACCATTTAAAAGAGTGCTCATCAACACCAGCTCCTCCATCAATCTCATCACCACCCTAGCCATTAAACATCTCAACATGCTATCATCACAAATCACCACAACCACCTTCACCTTGAGGGCCTTCAATGATGCTTTGTGTTCGACTGTGGGAAATATAATTTTACCTATAACAGTGGGGTTGAAGACAATCCATGTACTCTTCCATATATTAGAAGGGGTTATGTAGTATAACATACTTCTTGGATGTCCTTGGATTAGAGAAATTAAGTGTGTTCCCTTGATATTACACCAAATTTTGAATTATGTGCACAAGGGAAAATTTCATTGCATTCAATCCGACACTGTGTCATTCAAGTACTAAAACTTAATATCCAATCCATATGAGCCATTGCTTCCATCCACCCACCTTTCCATTCATCCCATCATTATTTAAACTGCACCAACTAACAACATCTCATTCAAAGCACCCATCCTAGAGGCCTTGCCAATAGTGGATCTTTTTTTTTAATTCCAACGCATCAATCCAACTCAACCCTCATATACCTCATATCATTTTCTCATCACACCTACTCATCCCACTAACCAACTGTCATATTTATTAGGTACACCTCCCACTTCATAAACACCCTTCATATTTTCAGCCCAACCAACTCCACCAACCACTAACAATCCCATCAAACCAAATCCACATCAAACCTTACCACCCATTGTATCATAGATATGATCACCTATCTAAGAAGAACCACCATTGAGTCAAACATTGCTTCCATTCAAGTATAAAACCACAATTGAAGCATCCACATCAGCACCTAAATTATCTACATCCCATCCAACCCAAGTTGTAGTTAATCTCACCAATCCAGGCATTGGTGAGTACACAGTTGAGAGTATCACAATTACACCACCTATCCAATCTATCAGAGATTATGGTTGCCCATGCAACCCACCTTTAGCTATAGGTATAGTGTATAGGATGGGTTCTGAGCTAAATATGATCAAATTTGTATATAATGGGATGGATTCTTCATCCAATCCACCTCCTCCTAATGAGGAACCCATACAGGAATTTTGTGCCAACCTAGAATATTTGTCCAACCTAGATTTTCTCTTATGATATTTTTGTAGGGTTAAATAGCAAGTATTTGGTATTGGATGACATGAACAGGGTCTACATCACATCATTGAGCCCAAATATCAAGAAGTGCATGATCGCTCTAGCTTAGGATACAGGCCATCAACCTCAAACTCCTCTTTTGAGCATACATTTTAGCGACTCACCTTAGAATCCAAAGAGGAGGATGAGGAGAGTGAACCTAGTGATGATAGTGATGATGAGTATTTAGACCATGAATTTGTGTCTTATTTACATGAGAATTTTTCAAATATAACATTACATACAACTATGATCGATTACATTTCTGACGATTACATCTCCGATGAGGATTTTGAGAAATTTCAAGAAATTGGACCAAACCTAGATATCAATCATATTTTTGATAGTCCCTAAGAATATGTGGCCCCTATAAATCCCATCAAGAGAGATAAGTGCTACACTACAATGTTTACCATATATAACAAGCCTATGAGAAAAAACCCCCTTATCAATTAAGTTATGTATGGTTCCCATGTCGATCAATGCCACAACTCGTTGTCCTCCTAACACTCCTCATATCTTCAATGATTGATTCATATGAAAATTATGGAGCTGTACAAGATTTCCTTGAACTTTTTCATCCTTTTTAGACTCTTCTTATGACTTCTCCTCTTCTTTTTCTTCCAAATCATATTGTTGGTCTGAGTTTTTAGTTGCTGATTCATCAACTAAATAGTATTCTATTTGATTGGATTTTCCCTTAACAACACATCTATGTCTCGGAGCCCATGGTTATTTGCATGTGAAGCATAAATTTTTTCTTCTTAAATAATTTAATGCCTCATAATCAATCTTTGGAATTTCCCTCTTATGCTGATTTGCTTCTTTCTAAAAATGTTTTTTGTTCTCCTTTCCTGTAGAGGGTTTGGTCTAAAATTTAGATCTAGGAGAAGCCAACTCCATGTTCCTTGCTTTCTTCATAGCTTCTTGCAAGGTTGGTGGATCAAATGCTTTAATCCAACCCCTGATAGGCTCCATGAGTCCCTCACTAAAAAGGACTACTAATATCCTCTCTGTGATTCATGAGACCATCACTAAAAGTCTCTAAAATTCTGCTATATAAGTCTCCAAGGATCCATATTGTTTCAACTAAGCTAACTCCTTGAAATGTAACTCTAGGTCCTTAATGTCAAACCATTCGATGATATTTTGAGTAAACTCATCCTATGTAGTAATCGTTCTATGTCCCAAAATTATAAGTCCATGATACCACCACTCATGTGTAATCCTCTCCAAATGTAGAGTGGTAAACTTGATTACTTCCTCTTCAGGAATTGGTTTAAGAGATAGATAGTTGTCCAAATTTTGGACCCAATATCTAGCTACACACTTATCACTCCCATAAAAATTAGCAAGGTAACCTTACTTAGTGCCTATGATAAATCTGTTTGTACTGTTATTCTCATCTATTCAATCCTTGTTCCACCTTTGCTCTTCTTTTGGTTCATGTATTTGTTGAGGGAGAAATGACCCTTGATCTCTTCCATTAAGATGTCATACATAGCATATGCATGTATCAACTCATAAATTAAAGGAATTTGGGAATCCTGATCAACAGGAACTTCTCTTTGTATAAATGTGGGTTGTAAAGGTCTTGGAACAGTCCATGAAGCTATTGATTTAGTACCTCCATGCTGATTGGAAGTGTTGGATTCACCCAAATGCATTCCCATGCCCAAAGTATTGTTATGACTTGATGGTTGTATTCCTTGGTTAATCTTGGAAAGCATCTGAGACATCATCTCCATCATAACATCAAATTTTTGTTCAACCTTGGTATCAGGACTCTCTGAACCAACTCTCCCTTTGTCTCTTTCTTCCATAACCTTAGGAATACCTTCACTATCACTAGAAATTTCCTATTGTAAACCCAATATCCCTGTGATAATATCACCTTTAGGAATATGAGGTGGTTGCCAATGATTTTTCCTTAGCTCTTTGTTATAGTATCTTTGTTCCCTTTCACTCATGGAAAGTTACAATTTTTTTTCTTTTTTGAAAAATATCGACAAGGCTAGCAAGAACAAACTTGCTCTGATACCACTATAATAAATACCCCTATTTTTTTAATATATATAGAACAATATAAATATGCAAGCTGGAAGGTAAACACTACCACAATAACTCAGAAACTAAACAGTCTTATGCAAACTATTGTAACAACATATTTTGATTGAGAAACACATTCATAACATTGTTACATCAAGTAATAACTCATTGCATACCACAACAGAGATGAAATCCTAATTATTTGAGAGAGAGAAGTGATGTTACAGGTCTAAAAACACCAGATACATGGCTACAAATTCTACTGTCCACCAAACAATGTCACACCAAGTTGTTCACCTCTCTACTGAGCATTGTCTTAAGTCTAAAATCTCACTCAAAGCCTTCTAAATGACAATACGGTCATAAGAAACCAAAAATAACCAACACCCACAAGATACCATAGTTGTAGGATCTGCAAACAGGTTTGGCTACCTCTAAAAAATTAGGAACAACCACTAAAAACATGCAACTCTACAAAAAGGGGCACCCAAGTCCATTGAAACCAAAGAAATAATACCCACAACCAGATTCTACTTCCTCTAAAAGTTGCACACCAAAATGTGGTTCGACTTCATGGCCAAAATGGTATGACCAGTCATGCCAGGAAATTCTGCATTACACAAAACCTCAAGAAAAATTACCCAAATCACCAAAAACAAATATCTCATGCACAAAACATCACATTGGAAACCAAACACACCAAACCCTAAAATCTGCAAATCAAAATACTAAAATCTCTGAAGCACCAATGTATTTCCTGGATGAAAATACCATATCCAGCTAGGATGGGTCTTTCACCATTGAAACCTGAAGAGTTGAAGAGGTTTTCCATCCTCCACAACCTGCAAATCAAAATCCTGGATACATTCCAGTAGCATCTCCCTAAGTTGTCAATTCTCAGATAATGAAAATGGGAGCCAAAACCCACTTTTAAAGAGCTTGGAGAGGAGTTAGGTTTTTTCTCAATGAGAAATTAGGTTTTCAAAAATAAACATTACTTTATCTCCACAAAAGCTCACTTTTAAAATATTTCATTTTTCCCCCTTAAGCTAGGCGTCCCCCCTTTTTGGTGCACTTTATTGAAATATTAAAATATAACATTACACTTAAGTTACTTTATAACTTAAGTGAAATATTAAATTAATCAAATTCGCTCACTAAACGCCAAAACAAAATGAATATTACCCAAAATCACCACAAACCTCTACAACTGACTGGATGCTGAAAACTGGAAATACCACTTACTAAAAATAGCATATACTAAAAATAGTATATTCTATAAATAGTACCAAAACCCAAAGATCATGGAATCAAAAACACGGGCTCTCCAATCCAATGAGCTCCCTAACCATCACCGACTAGCCTACGAGAACTCCGAAATAGGTTGACGGGTGTCAAACTATCTAAGTGTAAGAAGGGGACATTACAGTCCTCCCTCCCCAAAATTGCTTGTCCTCAAGCAATTGCAGATCCGAGTGTTGTAAAATCTGCTCACTCTCCCATGTAGCATCCTCTACTGGTAGATTCTTCCACTTCACCAAAACTTCTCTGACTGTCCTCCTCCTAAGGGAATGCTCTCTATAGTCAATAACTACTTCAGGAATCAATACTAACTTCCCTTCCTCATCCAAAGGAGGCAACTCTATAGATGGTACCACATTATGTCCAAGCACCTTCTTGAGGCATGATACATGAAAGACATTGTGCACCCTACTACTCTCAGGTAACTCCAACTCATATGCCACCTCTCCAATCCTCTTGGAGATCCTGAATGGCCCATAAAATTGAGGCTTAAGCTTCTCTGCTCCACTCCTTTTGAGAGTGGATTGTCGGTAGGGCTGCAAGCGCAAGTAGACCATGTCTCCTACTTCAAAACCCACTCAGTTCTATGCTGGTCTGCATACTTCTTTTTCTGATTTTGTGCTTGTTGAATGTTATCTCTCAAGGATCTCATGATGTCTTGACTCTCCTATAAAATATCCTTAGCTTTAGGTACTCTACAATCTCCCAAAAGTAAATCAATAAAGCTTGGAGCCTCATAGCCATATAATGCCAAAAATGGTGACATCCTGATAGTCATGTGATAAGAGGAGTTATAACAGTACTCCCCTAAATGCAACCACTTTACCCATGCCTTCTGCTACCCTGAAACATAGTTGCACAGGTACCCTTCCACCCATTTGTTTACAATATCTGTTTGCCCATCAGTTTGTGGGTGATAACTAGTGCTAGGGGTCAACACAATGCCACACAATTTGAACAAATCCTACCAAAATAGACTCATAAACTTGTTGTCCCAATCACTAACAATATTTTTGGGTAAACCATGAAGTCTGAATACCTCTCTGAAGAACAAATCAACCACTTGTACTGCTGTAAATGTTGCCGAAATAGCATAGAAATGGGTAAATTTAGTCAACCTATCCACAACCACATAAAGGTAGTCCTTCCCTTGCACCTTGGGAAGTCCAGTGATGAAGTCCATTGAGATACTTTCCCATTTTTGAGTGGGAATAGGTAGGGGTTGCAGCAAACCAGTAGGATAATGATGCTCATTCTTATTATGTTGACATATAGGACATTCATGAACATACTGTAAAACCTCATTCTTTAGTCCCTTCCATGAAAATATCTCATGGACCTGCCTGTAAGTCTTATAGAATCTAGGGTGGCCAGCCATAGGAATATCATGAAAAGTCTTCAAAACCTTTGTCTTAAGTCTAGATTCAGGGACCAAAAATATTCTATCCTTATAAAAAATTATTTCATTTCTTACCTTGTACCTGTCATCCTGTGAAGTCCCATCCAAAATGTTGTTAGCTAAGGTATTCTTAGCATACTCTGCAACAATTTGACATTTCCAATCTACTGCAATCTCTGTAAGTGAGCTCAAATGTGGCCTTCTTGACAATGCATCAACCACTATATTCTTCTTCCCTTTTACATACTCAATATCAAAATCATAAGCCTGCAACTTGCTGACCCATTTATGTTGCCTATCATTGAGATATTTTTGATTCAAGAAATGTATGAGGCTGTTATGATCAGTTCTCACCACAAACCTACCTCCCACTAAGTACTGTCTGAATTTAGCCAAAGCATGCATGATGGCTAACATTTCTTTGTCATAAATAGAGTAAGTCCTCTCTCCATCCCTCAACTTCCTACTCTCATAAGCTATAGGATGCTTATTTTGCATCAATACAACTCCAATGCCTTCCCCTGAAGCATCACAATGAAGCTCAAATGGTTTAGTAAAATCTGGAATGGCCAGAATAGGACATGTGCTCATAAGTTGTTTGAAGTCATCAAAGGTCTTCTGTGCTGATTCAAACCAAGTAAAAGCTCCCTTTTTAGTCAAATCTATAAGTGGAGCAGCCATATGTGAAAAACCCTTGACAAACTGCCTGTAAAAACCACACAACCCAAAGAACCCCTTCAACTATGTAAGATTGGTAGGTGGTGGCCAATCTAGAATTGCTTTTATTTTCTCTAGATCTACACTAACTCCCTATGAGATGATTATGTGTCTAAGGTATAATAGTTATGTCATCCCAAATTCACACTTTGACTCTTTGGAAAACAATGATTCGACCTCAAGGATTCCCAAAACCTCATCTAAATGTTTCAAATGCTCTTCCCATGATTTTTTGTAAACCAAAATATCATCAAAGAATATTAATACAAACTTACGTAACTATTTGCTGAAAATCCTGTTCATGTAGGACTGGAAAGTAGCAGGTGCATTGGTCAATCCAAAAGGCATGACCAAGAACTCAAAGTGGCCAAAGTGACATCTGAAAGCTATTTTTTCAATATCCTCCTCTCTGACCCAAATCTGATGATAACTGGATCTCAAATCTATCTTGGAAAAATATATTGTACCATGTAACTCATCAAATCGAGGGATGGGGTACCTATTTTTAATTGTCTTCTTATTCAAATATTTGTAATAAATGCACATGCACATAGTTCCATAATTCTTCTTCACCAAGACCACTAAATCATTTAAATCATAGTGAAGCATAAATTTTTCTTCTTAAATCATTTAATGCCTCATAATAGATCTTTGGAATTTCCCTCTTATGTTGATTTGCTTCTTTCTGAAAATATTTTTTTGTCTCCTTTCATGTGGAGGGTTTGGTCTAAAATTTATATCTAGGAGCAGTCAACTCCATGTTCCTTGCTTTCTTCATAGCTTCTTGCAAGGTTGGTGGATCAAATGCTTTAATCCAACCCCTGATAGGCTCCATGAGTCCCTCACTAAAAAGGACTACTAATATCCTCTTTGTGATTCCTGAGACCATCACTGAAAGTCTTTGAAATTTTGCTATATAAGTCTCCAAGGATCCATATTGTTTCAACTGAGCTAACTCTTTGAAATGTAACTTTGGATACTTCCTATCAGACTGCTCGATGAGCTTCTGATTAAACTTGTAATATGTAGTAATATCTCTATGTCCCAAAGTTATAAGTTCATGATACCACCACTCATGTGCAATCTCCTCCAAATGCATAGTAGAAAACTTGATTGCTTCCTCTTTAGGCATTGGTTTAAGAGATAGATAGTTGTCCAACTTTTGGATCCATGCTCTAGCTGCAAACTTATCACTCCTATACAAATTAGCCAAGGTAAGCTTACTTAGTGCCTACGACAAATATTTTTGTACTATTGTTTTCCTCTATTCAATCCTTGTTCCACATCTGCTCTTCTTTTGTTTCATGTATTCATTGAGGGAGAAATGACCCTTGATCTCTTATGTTAAGGTGTCATACTTAGTATATGCATATCTCAACTCATCAACTAAAGGAATTTGGGGTTCTCAATCAATAGGAACTTCTTCTCTTCATGTAAATATGGGCTATAAAGGTCTTGGAATAGTCCATGAAGTTGTTGATTTAGTACCTCCATGCTGATTGGAAGTGTTGGATTCACCCAAATGCATTCCCATGCCTTGATTATTTCTAGTATTGTTATGAATTTATGGTTGTATTCCTTGGTTAATCTTGGAAAGCATCTGAGACATCATCTCCATCATAACATCAAATTTTCATTCAGCCTTGGTATCAAGACTCTCTGAACCAACTCTCCCTTTGTCTATTTCTTCCATACCCTCTGGAATACCTTCAATATCACTAGAAATTTCTTGCTATAAACCCAAGATACCTATGATAGTATCACCTTCAATAATTTTAGGTGGTCGCCAACGATTTTTTGTTAGCTCTCTTTTATAGTATCTTTGTTTCCTTTCACTCATGGAAAGTTATAATTTTTTTCTTTTTTGAAAAATATTGACAAGGTTGGCAGGAAAAGACTTGCTCTAATACCATTGTAATAAATGACCCTAAATTTTTCATATATATATATATATATAACAATATAAAAATGTAATTTGGAAGATAAACACTGTCGCAATAACTCAAAAACTAAATAGTCTTATGCAAATTGTTGTAACAACATATTTTTATTGAGAAACACATTCATAACATTATTATATCAAGTAATAATCATAATTATTTGAGAGAAATAAGTGATGTTATAGGTCTAAAAACACCAAATACATAGCTATAAATTCTACTATCCACCAAACAATATAACACCAAGTTGTTCACCTCTCTACTGAGCGCTTTCTTAAGTCTGAAATCTCACCCAAGCCTTCTAAATGACAATACGGTCATAGGAAACCAGAAATGACCAACACCCACAAGATACCATAGTTGTAGGAGTTGCAAATAGGTTTGTCTACCTCTAAAAAATTAAGAACAACCACTAAAAAACATGCAACCCTACCAAAAAGGGCATCCAATTCTATTGAAACCAAAGAAATAATACCCACAACCAGATTCTACTTCCTTTGAAAGTTGCACACCAAAATGTGGTTCAAATTCATGGTCAAAATGGTATGGTTGATCATGCTAGGCAGTTTTGCATTACGTAAAACCTCAAGAACAAATACCCAAATTACCAAAAATAAATATTTCATGCACAAAACATCACAATGGAAACCAAACACACCAAACTCTGAAATCTACAAATCAAAATATTGAAATCTCTGAAGCACCAATGTATTTCCTGGATGAAAATACCATATCCAGCTAGGATGGGTCTTTCACCATCAAAACCTAAAGAGTTGAAGAGGTTTTTTGTCCTCCACAAACTGTAAATCAAAATTTTTGGATACACTCAAGCAACATCGCCCTAAGTTGTAAATTCTCATATAATGAAAATGGGAGCCAAAATCCACTTTTAAAGAGCTTGGAGAGGAGTTAGGTTTTTTTCTCAATGAGAAATTAGGTTTTGAAAATAAAAATTATTTTATCTCCATAAAATCTCACTTTTAAAATATTTCATTTCCCCCCCTTAAGCTAGGCATCCTCCCTTTTTGGGGCACTTTATTGAAATATTAAAATATAACATTACACTTAAGTTACTTTATAAATTAAGTGAAATATTAAATTAAATCAAATTCACTCACTGAATACAAAAAAAGAATGAATATTACCCAAAATCACCGTAAACCTCTAGAACTGATTGGATGCTAAAAATTGGAAATAACACTTACTAATAATAGCATATACTAAAATAGTATATATTATAAATAGTACCAAAATCAAAATATCATGGAATTGAAAATACGGGCTCTCCAAGCCAATGACCTCCCTAACCATCATTGACTAGCCTACAGGAACTCCAGATTAGGCTGACGGATGTCAAACTATCTAAGTGTAAGAAGGGAATATTACAAAGGTGTTACCTAAGTCCTTTGAGCATGTGTAGGATGATATTCATAGCATCCCTACTCCATATTAGTTGGAAGAAGGTTCTCATATGCTTATTGAAGATCCATCGATGTGAACCTAAGTTTAGATGCAGATAATCTGCAAATCATGAAAATAACAAAATATTTATTTGCACAAGAGAAATATCATATGATCAACATTTTAACAAGAAAGAAAGAAAATTTTACATGGTCATACAAGGACATGCCCAACCTTGACCCCAACTTGGTGGTCCACAACCTCACCTTAGCTCATGAAGCTAAGCCATATAAGTAGAAATTAAGGAAACTTCATCCTACCATAGCACTTATTGTCAAGGAAAGGCTACAAAAACTATTAGATGTGGGTTTCATAGTACCCATTGATTATCCAAAGTGGCTCTCAAACATGGTACCCATTCACAAACTGAATGGGGGGTACTCATATGCACAAATGTTTGAGACTTAAACAAAGCGTGACCCAAGTATGAATTTCCATTACCGAACATTGATCAACTTGTAGACTCCTATGCAGACCATGAAATGCTTTCTTTAATGGATGGTTTTTTAGGATATAACCAGATTTGAATCAATCATGAGGACCAAAACAAAACAAAATTCACTACACCTTGGGGGACATTTTGTTACAAGGTGATATCATTTTATCTTAAAAATATAGGGGATACTTATCAATGTGCTATGACGTATATATTCAATGACTATATGCACAAAATCATTGAAGACTATGTGGATGACCTTATCACAAAATCTAAAACACATCTTGAGCACATTGAAGTACTAGAAAAAAATTTTGATCGATTTCTTGAACACAAGGTGAGGTTAAATCCTAAGAAATGAGTTTTCAAAGTCACATCAGGTAAACTTATAGGATTCATTGTCTCCAAGCAAGGCATTGAAGTGGACCCTGATAAGGTCAAGATAATTATTGAAATGCCCCCTCCAACAAATCTTAAAGATTTGCATAGTTTACAAGGAAATATTCAATCAATTTGATAATTCATTGCACAACTCTCAAACAAATGCAAACCATTTAATTGCTTTCTACAGAAGGTGGTGATATTTTATTGGAAAAAAGAATTTGAAGAGGCTTTTAATAAAATCAAGAAATATCTGGCTTCATCACCAATACTAACATCACCTCATCTAGAAGTCCCTTTTCACATTTACATTTCTGTAGCATATTTTGCCTTAGGGACAATGCTTCCACAGAAAAATGAAAATCATAAAGAGCAAGCAATTTATTACATCAGTTGAATGTTGGTGAGTTCTAAAATAAGATATGCTTATGTTGAGAAGTTGTTCTTAGCAGTGTTTTTTGTCATTAAGAAACTCAAATATTATATGCTAAGTAACACTACCTATGTCATAGCTAGAGAAAATCCTTTGCATTACATGATGACTCGCACATACAACAACACTCGAACCATAAAATGGATAATGCTTTTAATAGAATTTGATCTTGAATTCATTAGCCAAAAATCCATCAAGGATCAAGTGATAGTCGATCAACTCATAGAAGCTCCACTTCCAAATGATCAACCCCTTCTTATAGAGCTTCTAGATGATTTGGTCTTTTTCATCACTGAAAAAGAAGAACTAGTCCCTCCTGAGGATGATGTTGACATCACTCTCTTCTTTGATGGATCAAAGTGCAAAAAAGGACAAGGTTTTGGAGTCATATTTTATACACCCGAAGGAATGTCAATTCCTTTATCATTCAAACTTGACTTTCCATGCACAAATAACAATGTAGAGTATGAAGCCTTAATCTTGGGGCTTCAATCAGCATTAGCTATGGGCATTAAACATATAAGCATTTTTGGTGATTCCCAAATTATCGTTTTCTAAGTGAAAGGAACTTACCAATGTAAAGAACCAGTCTTGAAACAATATCATGAAGTAGCAATGAAATTGCTAGCAAATTTTGACTGGTATGAGATTGACAACTTGCCTCGTTTGACTAATAGATTTGTGGATGCGATGGCTTCTTTAGGATCATTTATTCCTAAGAATAAAAATGGATAAGTCCAACCACTTATCATCACAACAATATCCAAATCCACAATCGCACGAGCATAATCTGAAGGTGAGAAGAGAGTTTTTTTAATCCACATGGAACCATATGAATCTTGCCTTGATCAAATAAGAGACTTTCTCAAGTTTGGGACCCTCCCATCATATTTGACATGAACTACAAAGATAACATTTAAACAAAAAGTAGCTCGTTACACTCTCTTGGGGGATATGTTGTATAGACGTGGCTATGATGGAGTCTTACTTCGATGCCTAGATCCTATAGAGGCACAAAGAGCCATAATTGAAGCCCATGATGGTACTTATGGTGGCCACTTTAGTGGAATGGCCATTGCAAAGCGTATTTTGCACATGGGTTATTATTGGCCCACTATGGAAAATGATTGTTGTCAATATGTGAAGAAATATCAAAAATATCAACATCACACCAATTTGACTCATGTACCATCACAAGCATTACAACCCATTCAAATCCTTTGGCCCTTTTCACAATGGGGCCTAGATTTGATTGGCAAAATTTCACCTACCTCTTTGGGACAACACAAGTTCATCATAACTACCATAGAATACTTCACCAAATGGGTTGAAGCAATCCCAATGACCACTACGATTGGACCTCAAATTATGGAGTTCATACTTCAGCACATTATCTATCATTTTGGGATTCCCTCAAAAATCATTTTTGACAATGGCAAGTCTTTCAAAAATAAGGATGTTCGAGCATTATGCAACAAGTACAATATCCAACATATTTTCTTGACTCCTTATTACCCATAAGCAAATGGACAAGTTGAAGTGACCAATAAGACCTTGATAGCCATTCTCAAGAAACTTGTCAAAGAAAACCATAGAGATTGACATACTCAAATCCCCTTGGCATTATGGGCTTATCGAACAAGCATCTGAATGCCAATAGGGGAAAATCCATTTTCATTGGTCTATGGAGCCGAAGCAATCATGCCTCTTGAGCTCAAGATCCCTTCTTTACGAGTTGCATTACAAGAATTCATGGATGACGACACAGCTAGACAAGCACATCTTGACCAACTTACACTCCTTGATGAAAGGTGAATCAATGCCTTAGAACATCTACGAGTATATCAAGATCACATCAAGTGTGCCTATAATGCAAAAGTCCATCCTCATGAATTCCAAGTAGGAGATCTCATTCTTAAAGAGAATCAATAGAACACCAATGCATTGTCACACTTGAGAGATAAATTCATGGCTAATTGGTTAGGTCCATACATTGTTAAGCAAAAGTTGGGTCCAGGAACATATAGACTTGCAAATTTAGAGGGAACATTGGAACCTGAGCCATTAAATATTATACACCTAAAGGTATTCTATGCATAGTGTAGTTTATACATATGTACATATACATGGCTATATATATATATATATATATATATATATATATATATATATATATATATTTATTATATTTCATTGCATTTCATACATCCATCCATACATTCCATATACATTACATACATGCATTTTAGGCATTTATTCATACCATTCATCATATTAGGATCATTTGGTTAATTTGGATGATCGCTAGTCTACTATGTCTTGTTGCCTTAATCAGGGGCACCTTACATCAAACATTACTCATCACTCCATCAATCACAATAATTTGCAACTTTCCTTATGATATTTTGATGATTAAGGAGTTCACATAAACTAGGATAGATACCGTATAATCATTAGCAATAATGATTATGTGGCCACTGACTATTTTGTGTGCACTTTTTAACTTTCAAAATCTTGTAGCGAAGGTATCGCAAAATCTTACATAGCACATTAGTCCATAAGAAAAATCCAAATTTTTTCAATCACTCAGCCACTCCTAGTGTTTTGAGCAACCTCCATTAAAAATCAAACAATCTTTAGATGCAATAAGTTATTCCTGGTCAATCAAGTTTCCTCTTGGACCACACACATCAAAACACATTAAAACATTGTGAAGCTTAGGAATGACGAAGTCATGAGTTGCTATTGCCATAAAGTGAAAGGTTTCCCCTGTTCATCCAATTATGTGCATGGTCTAGAATGCTAAGAGTTGACAAAAGGACAAGCTCCACCTTCATTCCAAAAAAAATCCCTTGCTCTTCCTCAAAGTGAGCAAGTATCCCAAAAAAATTACAAAAGCAATAAAATTCCCTTGCTCTCTCTCAAAATGAGCAAGTATCCCAAAAGGCATCCCAAAGCAATAAAATCCCCTTGCTTCTCCTCAAAATGAGCAAGTATCCAAAAAGCAATAAAAATGCATGTTGCTCCATTACAAAAATGAGCAAACTCAAAAATAAAATCCCCAAAAATCCAATGCAATAAAAGAAGGGAAAGGAGCTTGAATCCTTGGAACTCTTAGTGTCTCGAAAACCATGGGGTGATCCTCATTACAATAATGGGTTGAATGAAACCCACCTAGAAATGGGGTATCCTTATGTATGGCGCCATGTCTATCACATTAGCGACCTTCTTTTGTACAGACCTATGGATGCTCATGGATGAGCTAGATTATTGGTATAAGTTACAATTGATTAGTCTGACCTTACTCATAATGAGAAATGAACAATCATTGCACACATAGTTGGTCCTTGAGAAATTTGAAACCACTAGGACAACCATAGCATCATGAAGATTTGCAAGATCATAAACGAGTTTTTTTGATATCACTAGGATGTTTGAGTCTTTGCAAAATGACCCTAGATCCTTTATCCAAACCACACCATATCATTTCCACCATTACATCCAACAATGCATTTCATCTATAAATACCACATGTTAGTGCCCCTAATTAAGTGACAAAACTAAATTTGATCAAGCAAAAGTCCATAGCATACCAAATGATCATTAGAGCATAACATTCATCATTCATTCCATCAACCATTACAACATCTCATATGCATCCATACACAAAATAAAGAAAAAGTGCAACACAAATGATCACAATAAAAGCCATGTATATGTATATATATGAATCGCATAGTACAAAAATGCCCAAAGGTTGTATACATCAGAGCATTGAGGCTCATAAGCAAAAATAAAAAGTACAAAAAGAGGTAATAAGCGCTACTAGCTAGCACCACCATGACTCCTATGAGGCCCATGAGTTGATCCCTATGAGCCAGATGGATCATGGAAACCAGGAACCCAAGACCATGAACCACTAGGCCTAGACTCACTCCACTTGCTAGAGCTTGATACTGATGATGTAGGAGGTAGAGGTAGTGAAATCTGATGTTGACCTAAAGTGTCCTCGAGCATCGCAATGTAGGTAGCCTGCCTTTGGAAAACAACCAAATCTATAGCCTCGTGCACCGCTCACTAGGCTATCTCAACATGGAGAGTTGCAACCATAGTAGCATCCCCACCTCTTCTAGGTCCACTATGTAGCCCATCCACCTCGCTATGTAGCTGAGCAATCTCACCCTTTAGCCTTGTGATCTTGACATCATGAGCCTTTATAGTCTCCCCCAAGCTATCCTGCTCAGCTTGGAGAATCCCCCACTCCTCCTTAGTGTGGCATGGAGGAAGATCCTGCCCTCCATCACCTCCATCACCCCCACCTTTGCTACCACTATCACCACCTCCATATCCATCTCCATCTCCTCTAGACTTGAACCCGATATCCATAGGCTACATATCCGATCCAACTCACCCACTATTCCCTCTACCCCAATGGTGCTTCTACCATATAGAAGCCTTATTACCAATGTCCTGCTCATCATCACTTGCCACATCATCCACAACATGGCTAGGTGCCCATGGAGGCTACACAATAAATCAAGTGTCATAATTAGTTGTGGTCCCAACATAATCTATATTTGGAACATACACTGCCTCATCATCCATGACATAATCCACTATTCAAAATTTAGGAGTGATTGGGAGACTTAGCTCATCACCCCAATGCCTGTATACTACTAAAGCATCTAGAACACCCTATACCAAGCTGAACTATCTCCTCATCCATGATAACTAGATGGACTCCATCTCTCACCTATGTCGACCACCCACCCACCTGCCTTGTCTAATCATTTGAAGCTATGTTGCATCATTATCCTAAGTCAAAACTCACCAATATTACCAACATATGTCATTGCTAGTCAGAGCATCCAAAATATCCTAATAATCATGTGCAATGCAAACAAGATGACTCAGTGAAGCCTCCTCGATGGTCCACCAATGAAGAGCATAAGGAAGCGAGTGATACCACTCACAAGGTAGACCCTTTGGGTGAGTAATATTTATGTGCTCCCAGGCTCATAATTGAAGCAACACACTGCATCCAAGTCCCTTCTACTCTTGCCTCTTCATATCATATAGCGCAACATAAAACTGACATAGTAGAATAGGAGCACATGCATATATTTGAGGCTCACTAATCAAGTACACTACAAGCCTCACCTAGTTCCAAGGGAACTGAGATCCCATGTTGTTAGGCAGCAACATGTTGCCTATGATATACATAAAAAAAGTTGGTAGAGTGCCTAGCCTCTTGTCCTATAATAACTAAATGTATATGATTCCCCCTTGCTGTAGTCAACATCCTAGTAATCCCCATAGATAGGCCTTACCTTGTGCTCCTTGTCATGGCCTACTTGGACTATTGTGCCCTCGATAGAAACATGGAAGATATGGTAAACATATTCTCGGGTAATGGTAAGCTCCCTTGTCGAAAGATAAAATGATCCCCTATTAGGGTCCCATATCTCCACTAGGGCATAAAGGTACTCCTCACCTGCCTGAATAGTCTCAATCCGCCCACAACAAACCAACCCCATAGTCTCAAGATACTTCTAGTCATCATCTGTGAGGGCCTTTCACACCCGAGAAATGATGTGAGGCCATATGTGTTGAGCCTCAATAAAATTAACCTACAAAAAGCACAAACAAAATCCATATCAGTGCAAACATCATTAAAAAAATAGAAAACACAAAAATATTTCATGCTTTATTTTCATTTTCCAAAAATAAAAATACAAAAACATTTCATGCTTTATTTTCATTTTCCAAAAAATGGACACACAAAAAACATTTCATGCATCACCTTCATTTTCCAAAAAAAAAAACTTTTGCCTCCCCCTTTATCATCATCAATTTTTTTTTTACCATCCTCTCTTAGTGTGTTAAAAAAAAAACACAAACAACAAAATAAGAAAAAAAAAATAAATAAAAAACATAATAAAACTAAACTAAGGGTTTTTCAAAACCTGCCTCAGCATAACGGACTTCAGCTTTCGCTCCAACCAAGCCTCCAGCCTCTGCTCTGACACCAGCTCCACTCGTCTCTTCACCAAACTCCATAGCTCACTAAAATTGTCTCAACCACTCAAAGAAACTCAACCACAAAAATGAAAAACAAAAATACCCCCATTCACCCTTTTATAGCTGTAAAAAGTGGTGGTAACCATGGGTGCGCATTTCACGGAGCACGTCTAACTGCAGATGTGCGGTTGGCAGAGCCAACCGTGCATTTGCAATTGTCGGGCATAATAAAATGCACTCACATGATTAGCAATAAAAAAATAATAATAATCACATGCATTCATCACATCCATTCAATAAACATCATAAGCAAATAATGTAGTGAGCCTCGTATTTAGTGAATTACCCTACACACCTAGCGGTTGTAGTGACTGGCAATCCATGCAATCCGGTCGGATGGGTAGCTCACCATAAGGACACTTATTAAAAAACATCCAACATCATCACATGTGGCATTAAATCAGATGGATACCTCAATTTTTGGGTATGGATCTATTCAAGCTAATTTGCACAAGGTTATTTTAAGCCCTTTTCATTGGGTTACAAAAGCAAAAACAATCAATCACAATTTGGTAACAATCACTAAAATCACTACGAGTATCAAATTCCCAAAGTGTTTGGTTCCTAAAACCACAACAAGAATTGTTAATAGTCGCATGGGCACCCAAACTCCCAATGTGGTTGGTGATTTTACCATGACATTTTGTGCATCATCAAAACCAAAGGCAAATTTGCAACAACAACCATCCCAAACTTGGGGTATCAAGTTGATCTTCAATTTCACACATTTGCATCCATCACATCCACCTCCTTTCATCATCCACATTTGGTCAATTGGCTCGTGGGTTTCATTCTTTACCCATTCACCAATTGAGGGGGTAAGCAAACAAATCAAAATTTTCAAAAATCATTCATTCTTGAGCGTCGAGAAGATTTGAGTCCATTCATCCATCCAATAAGGACAAGTGTCTTTTGTTTTTGCATCGCATTGTGTTTTACACAACATGGTACAAAAAGGGGTATCTATAGACACCAAAACCTAGGAATTTATGCTTTACCACAAAGCCTTGCACATTTCACCCACATTGCACATCACAATCCTGCATAATAAAATTATATACCTAAGTCTAAACTTAGGTGTATAAAATCCTGCACATTATCCTATTTTCTATATTTCAATAAATCTAGAAAATCTACCTAGGATACCCTACCTAATCACTAGACATGTGTCCTAGCCACATCACTACCTCACCTTACCACATCTCACACACTCATGTCCCCCTTTTCCCTTCACATGGGACATCCCTTACACCTCACTCCACTTGCACTCACCCATTAGCCACATCACCCCAGTTAAGTGAGACACCCTAGGTGACTCACTGTAATTGCCCCTTCCATTTGGCAGCCCTGGATTACCACTTGGAAATCCTGGCTTGCCACCTCCCTTTTCCTCCAAAATCCTAAGGGGCCTATAAAGGCACCTTCACCCCACCAACCAAAAGAGGCTGAGAACATACACCATTAGGCTATCAAAATCACACCAGGAGCTCGCACGCATCTTGAGGAAACTAGAGATTCAAATCTCTAGAGTACCCTTTTTGGATGTTTTTGCCATTCAGCCTCAACCACCCATCCAATGTTACATAGTATAAACCGCCCTACTTCGGTTGCCCAACCATGCTCCTGCGGTTAACCAACCCCAACAATGCATCCACGGTTGCTCAAAGACCGAAAAAGCACGACAAGAATTATCAATAATTTAATTTCAGCAAGGCATCTAGTTTGATTTTTTGTGTTTTCTATAATATTAGTTTGAGAGTTTTTATTTGCATTTATACAGGTGCGACTAACCCTTGTTTGATTCTCATGTGTGTAGAAGATAGGTTCATGGAGAGTTGTTGAAGTTGAGAGTGGCCCCATTGCTAGATACTACAAGCTCACTCACCTTTGGAGCTATAGCAGAGGAGAGAAGAACACACAGTATCTTATTGAAGAGTTGGAAGACCCCCTCTATCAAAGCATTGTATTTAGAAAAGAGATATATCATTGTAACATTTCCCCCAAGACATTGGGGCAATCAAAAGCATTGTAAAATTGGGAGATTCAGGCTCCCCTGTATTAATACAAAAGAAAATCATTTTTTACATTGCAACATTCTCTTTTCTATTTTATATATTTTTGTGTTTAGTTCTTTTGGCTACACATCTATAACCATGCTCATCAAAATATTGAAATTCAGTTGTTCCATAAACTTGGACAATACTTTGCTTTTAAATCTCTATCAATTTGCTCCTCCCAAAATATAGATAGTGCCCACAAATTGTCTCTTCTTCTTCTTTGAAATACTCCTCAACTTTAATCTCTTGCCATGCATTGACCAAAGCCTCCTAGCCAAAATTGTTCTATAATAATTTTAAATAAAGCACCTTATGAATTCCATCCAGAAATATCTTCTCCTTATCCATATTTTAGAAAATCTTTAATTACTTCTTAATTCTTTAAATCAACTCAACAAACCAATCATAAATTCATTATATTTTTTTTCAAATAAATCATTCATCAAATCTATGTTTTTTAATTCTTCTTATCTCTTCAATTATTCTTTCTCTCAATTAATTCAAAATTCTTAGATAAATTTTCTTATTTATTTAGCAATTAAAAAATACTTCAAATAACTTTCTCAAATAAATTAAGTCTTACCTTTGAAATTATTTTTTCAATCTTTTGCAATTTGGGTGACCTCAAACCTTCAATATTCATTCTTCTTTGCATATTATCTTCAATCTTCTTCTTCTTCCTTTTGTATTCAATCTTCAATCTCCACCTTCTATAAATTTCCAGTAATCTTTTCATAGTTTGGGCCACAAGCCCTTCAACTTGGACCACCATTCCATTTCTTAAAATACCTTCAAACTTCTTCTCATCAACCTTCTTCAAATTCATACATCGAATATTCAATCTATGTGGACCACTAGTTCAATATTCACACTAGAATCTGGTACTAGCTTTCTTCAAATTCTCTATAATTATTCTTTATAGCAATCTCAAAGAGTTCACCCAATGTGGCTCTAATACTATTGATGGCAATTTAGAAAGATTATCTCACGGGTTAATATTCTAGGATCATACAAATATTGCTCACAATAATATGCACACAAAATACAAAAAATATTACTAATCAAAATCTACTATAGCATGCATAAAGTAATGCTAATTCAATACTTTATCACCAATATATAATTACATGTGACTCTCCACATGTATGTCTCTTGACCACCTCTCCTCTTATAATGACAAAATATCTCATAATAACATAACTCCTACATAACTCTTCACTTCCCTACTTGACACCTTGCACACTCACAACTCACACTAGCACACCTCACACTTGCACACTTCACACATTGACACATACATTAGACAAATATTAAACTCACTTCCTAAACTAGTATTCTTACCCTAAACTATTACATGACCAAACAATATAATATCTCCAACAACTACTATTTCATGTACTTGTAGGCACCTCAAGAGAGTCATTAGACTAAGGCTAGGAGTATTCTTTGAGACATCAAAGGTACATATCATATGGGTATTCATTATTCTATTGGTACACCTCTAATTTTGATAGGCTTCTTAGATAAATATTGGGTTTATAATTTAGATCAACAATACTCCACTATGAGATTTGTCTTCTACCTTGGTTTTGATCAAGCTTCTTGGTGTTCTAGATGAGAATCTAATATTTCTTAGTCTTATATAAAAGCTAAGTATTATGCTACCAATGAGGATACCAAGCAACTTCTATGGCTACTTGTGATTTTGGAGCGGTTTGACATTCCTTAGTCTTACACTATCACTCTTTATTATGATAATTAGAGCACCATACAACTTGTTCATAATCTATTATTCCATTAACAAACAAAACATATTGAGATTTATATGCATTATATACAATGGATTTATGATCGTGGGATGATTGATCTTGTCTATGTGTCATCAAAAGAGTAGACAATTGATATTCTAACCAAGGTCATGCCTGATATACCATTTTTAAGCATAAAAGAGCGACTTGGCATAGGAGAGAGTCCATTAACGGAGGATGACTGATAATGATCTCTCTCCATGTCTATTCAACTTAAGGGGGATGCTGAAATATGTGGTGGTTAAGCTTCACTTGAGTCCATGACTAAATTTATATTATATTCTTTTTATATGTGCTTTGGACATGTGCACACCTTTTATATGTGATTTTTTCAACATTTTATTGTTTAACCTAAAGGTTGGTTTCTTACTCTTAATATAATGGTTACTTGAAATTGGATCTAAATATCCCCTCATGCAAACCTTTTTGACCATTAGATGGAATGTATTCTATTTTTATTTGATGAGATGTTTAAGTGTCCATGACACCCTCTTATATCATGTGTTTGCTTTTTGTGAGTTATTTATGCATTTCTAGGTAATCTCTAGATTCCATTAATTTTTGGAAACTACTATGAAATATATCATTATGTGGACTATTTTTGTCAAATGACAATATAACACTTCCTATCAACTTTTTATTAAAATATCCCCATTTGAGACATAATATGGTCAAAACCCTTATGTATTTGACATATTATGTTGTTGGTTCATCCCATGTTGCTTAGATTGATTTTTCTTAGACTACTCAAGGATAATATTTTCTAATATAACTCAGATTTGCATCATTCAAAGCAACATTTCAAGGTAGGATATATGGTTTTATTAAAGATCCATCAATAAAAGTAAATTTCACTTAGAACCAAGACCAACCAAAAGCTAGCATCTAGATTTTATATCCTATATATGGTGGTTCATTATATGGGGGTGTGGTATGCTAGTTGGATCATCATATGACATTTAAAATTGACCATGTTTTTCATGTTTGTTGTCTTAAGTAGTTACTATGTCCATACATACAATATTAGATGGAGCTTCTAGAATTAGATAAAGAAGGATGTATTGAGTTATATTTTGAAGCAATATTGTAGTCTTGAGTGCATAATTTGAAAAAGTGATAGGCGCAAGAGCTATTTATTAAGTGGAAAGATCTTCCAACAAAGATCACGACTTAGGAACCGATGTACATTCTCCAAATTTCTAGGTTTGAGAACATGGCTCCATGGAATAGGAGGTCATATAACAGTTCTAATATATCTATATCATCTATATTTATTTGAATAGCTTAAGCCAATAGGCTAGGATGAGGAGGGCCCTTCAACATTGAAAATAAGGTTCATTACTTTAAAAGTCTTTATATTATTGTAAGAGATAGGTTAGCGATTATTATTATTGTAATAATCTTTCTTCTTCTATCGCTTCCATTATGCATATGATACATTGTTCTTTGGTATGCACATGCTCAAAATTATCTTGGACTTGCTACTTATAATATTTTCCATTTTGTTCTGGTGTAAAATTTTGAAATTTGCTTGAGAAATTATCGGTTTTACAAGTTTTTTTTTTTCTTTTAAGGTATATTGTAATAAGTTGTTCATAATATGTGTCACGTGCGAAATAAGAAGATGGACAATATTCAAAGAAGAACGAGAAACATCTTTCTTAAATTAAATTAGCATTCAAATATTTTATGAGATCATAGTAAAGGAAATATGTACACAGTACATCTTACATCACGTACTGCAATTGACCCCATACACTGTATTTGAACGTATCTAAAATTCATTGCATTTCAAGAATTGTGTCTGTTTCTTCTCTCAGAGTATTACTAAATATAATTGACGCTTATAAATGGATTGTCGTTCATTAGGTTAAAGAAAGAAGAAAAAACTGACCGACCTTTCTGTCCTTGGGGAAAAAAAGTTTGGCCGCACTTTCTGAAAACATAAGTATCCCACTTATGTGGTGCAGTTTGCATGCATTTTGCAAATACAGTTGAGTATCTTTGCTGAAAGCCACTTCCACCAAGTATGTTCTTATCTTTACTGAAAGCCACTTCCACCAAGTATCTTATTTTGCAAATCTTCATGATGCTATGGTTGTCCATGCAATTGAGTGCACGCCTTGCCTTCAACTGTGGCCAGATTTCGACCTGCCATTCCTATCAATCGATTCAGTCAATTTAGGCTTTGTTAAAAAAAAAGGAGGAATGTATTACAAGAGGCGTTTAAGAATCTTATCATAGCTATTTTAAGCATTAGAAAATTATCATAACTATAATCATCTATCAATGGACGGACATTACTTATAAGACAGTTAAATAAATTGCAAGAATATGCCTCAATCAAATCGTTACAACAGTGGAGAAACCTCACTTGTATATCTCCTGTATATATTCTCATTCTGTATTTATTATTTCAGAATCAGAGTACTATAACACACTCGATGACAGCCTGTGTCGTTATTGTTATAATTTAGTTGATCGTTGTTATATCCTTTCACTGAAAAAACAAAACATTTTTCTTAACCGTTGACTACCACAGTCTCTTCATCATACATTTACTATGAGAAAAAGACTTTTTTTTTTTTTCACTAATACACTTGATTGTTAAATAATTCCTATATAAACTAACCAATAATATTAGAACATAAAAATAAAATAATTGAGAGACTTAAAAATGAATTTAGTGAGTTCTAAGATGTGTTTACCGTTAGCATCAAAGAATGGTGAAACACTACTGTTTTTGAACTACAAGTTTAGATGGAACAAAAATGAAGAAACTATGGGATATTGCTTCTAAGAAGAGAACTAAGAGCATGCATGGGTGAAAGTTAGATTAGTATTTAGGATGTTCTTTAACATGCTTCATTATATCTAGACGGTGTTAATAATAAGAGTGCAATTATAAAGGATGATGAAGATATAACTTGTAAGCTATCTTTGTTATAGGATATCCAAACAAAAATATTGATATGGGAAAGATATTGCAATCCAAAACTGATCGTTTAATTCAAAAGATTTATTATATAGGCATCTCAATGGCCCTTACAGATATGCTCAAACTAAATGGGTATGCTAGATGCCCTTACAAAATGAGATCACACCCTTATAGATATAATTTCGTGTCAGAAACATAAGGCTCTCACACATAACATTAGGGGAGACTAATTACATTCATAAAGTAAACCATAACGTAAATCTCATATCGAATGTGTGTCAAAAGCCACTACAAGAAAACCTATGAATAATTACAACATTTAATCTAAGATTAAATATTACATTCTTTGCTATATTTTTTGCTTTCCCTATCATTTCCTATAATAGAAGCATTAGACTTCAATGCTTTCAAGAGAGAAGGAAATCATGAGTCATCTGGTGGTGAGATATCTAGTGTGCCTGATGTGAAAGTTGACCTTGTTTAACAACAATATAGTAGAACCTTAGTGTGTTTGGCAAGTGATCTAGATGACGATCACCCAAGTATGACCAAATGTTACACCAACCAAAAAATAAGAAAGAATATGATAATGGTCCATGAATGATGGCTACAGTTGTTGAGTATTTTAGTAAAGAATTTAAGCATATGGAAGATGTTGTAAAGGAGGAATCATGGGTTTCTTGTTAGAATGAACGTCATAAAGTGGAGAATATGCCTCCTCGATCTAAAAATCCTACAAAGTGGAAGAGGTAAGATTCTAAAGATGTTGGTAAACTTATCCAAAATGTGGGCTATGAGTAGACTAAGAAATGGTGATAAGGGCTATAGGAAGGTGACTCAAACCATCTACAACAAGTATGCTATTGGTTTTGTACTTCTAAGGAAGAGGTGCAATATTTTGTGTGGACACAATAAATTTTGTTGGTAAGAGCTCATAATATGGTTTGCTAAAAATTAAGGCAATCTTTTGTGTTTGATGGATATTTGTATGGCCCAAATGTGTGGTGTTCTTGGTGTATTTGATGAGAAATATTTTGTTCTCATGTTGTAAGGTGTATGTGTTATTAAATGCGCTACACCAAGTTTTCCTATCATATTTATAGGGTTTTCCAAGCAATAAGCCACAACAATTCTTAGGGGTTACATAATAGGTGACTTTATCCATAAAAATTGGGCTAGAAGCAAAGGAGACTATATAGGTTTATGTTATTTGATAGATGGTGCCACTATAATTCTTTCCAAGTGAGTATGGATGAGGATGAGGGTCTATGGATAGTTATAACTTATCGACAACGAATCTTACAATTAAATTTTTCTATGAGTTATTGTCGAGGATAGAATCGATAAAGAAGTCACATGTGAGGTGACCACATATGATGAAAAATTTGTCGCATTACTTTATAGAAGAGTGGTGATTGAGTAAGGTGATTTTATTGAGTCTACCTTTTAACTTATTATAGGTTTTGTCTTCTCTAAATATCTTGATGGGAAAATTCTTTGTTTCCTTATCATAAGACTGTAAGAGCAAATTTTTGTTCTTTAACTAAAATTATTTAAACATGCTATGTTCCCTACTATTATAGTAATTACAAAACTTTTAATATTTATTTACATTATAATAAGAAGATAAATAAGGAGGATAATGAGGAGTAGGAGAAGAAAAAATACTTCTTTGCTTTATAAAAAGGATACTGAGATTGAGAACTAGGTGACTTGGAAACTCTAGTTGAGTATGATTGGGCAACAAGCTTCTCCTTTGCAAGTTGTGCTTGATTGAAAGTTATATCAAGTGTTATAAAGGAAGTACATTTTAACTCCCTAAACAAGTGTCCTTGAAGTCATATCTTGAACTTGATGATGGGAGTAGTTGTTGGATTTAGTAGGTGAAGCATGATGCATAACCTATTAAATTCATAATATAATCCTACTTGGATATGTGGCTTCCTTGTTTCAATCAAAGATATTTAATGAGAAAGTATTTATCATAATTATATGGATAAAATATAGCATTTAGGGCCACAACTACCTAATACTAAGTGTTTATGGTATTTAGTGTATTTTGTTGCTCAATAATCAAAACTTTAACAACTCCAAAATGTTTTAACTTGGCAAAGGTGACTTTGTCATTATTAGACATTTGACTATAGGAACGTAATATTTCCATGTCTAGAATCCAACTATTGAGTACTTATGAATTGTTAGAACCATCATAAATTTTAATCTCAGATTTGGCTTGAGAGTGTTTATTTTAACATCAATTTGGACATTAATATAATTAACTTTGTTAGCCAAGGTGTAACTATAGTGGCTCACTCCACCATATTTGGCAACCATGACTTTATGAGCTAGTGCTAGGGTTAACCAAGTTGAAAAAAGAGAAGGATAAAATTTTATGAAGGGGTAGCATCTTACAAATGTAATTTGTAAATGATTCTAGCACTATTTGATGCATACAAAGTTTAGGAAACTAATTCTTCAAATAAAGTCCATCATATTGTGTATGATAAGAAAATGGTTTTTGAAAATATCATGCACCCTTTTCCAATGATATGAATGAGGTAAACTATAGCTTATTTTATTTTCACATTGATAAATTTATGAATTTTTACAACATGGTCATACTCAACCAACACCATAGTTGAAGGCATCACTAATATCTCCAAATTGATAAAGATAATATTGCAACCAATTAGCAAAATGGTCATTGTTCATGTCATGTGACGTGTTTTACATGATTCATTTGTTGACTATAGATACATAGAGTTGGACATCTATAGAGATAACATATGAGTGTATCCTTAAAATAATTGCATCAATAGTTTGATCATGGTTTCCATGGAAGGTGCTTAAGCTATAGCAAAAGATTGTTGGAGAGCCATGCACTAGGAAAATTGGAAATGAGAAAATTTTGAGTGCATTGGTCGTAGAGGGGGTATAATAACTCTCCAAAAGAATTGGCAAAAAGGCACTTGATTTTTGAATTAACCTTTATAGGAGTTATTCAATGCATATTTCTACATTTGCAAGGGCTACCACCAAGTCAAATATCATAAATTAAATTTCGTTCACACCTCAAATACTTTCCATGGTCTCTAAGGTTGAACTGTAAAACTTGATTATTGGGAAAAGGCATTGGAAATGATTTGTATATTTATTATAGAGGTTGAAGCCCAAACACGACAATTATCAATGGCTCTTAGGTTGGACAATTATATTCCTTACAACTATAAAATAAACTAGGATAAAGAGAATATGCATGAGTATTAAAATTTAGTTTGACATTAAAAATCATAGGCCCACAATATCTCTGCCAACATCATGTTAGATACGATGTAAAATATCATCAAAAATAGTAGTCAAAAGAAAAATTCATTGGGGGAGTGTTGGTTAATCCTAAATTAGCATTGATAGAGTGTATATGCAAATGATCTAAAGTTGATGAGTCATGTCTAAAATTATGTCAAAGTAAATACATAGACCTCGTTGCTTCTTCCTCAAGAAAAAAATGGAGAGGCTCAAACACCTTACTCGAAGGTCAACATAGAGTTATCTTCACATATAAACAAAAATATTTGGGCTAGGTAAGCATTGCATAAACATGGAGACCCTATTGATGGTCATGGTGACATAAAAATGTAGGAATTTGACCACCAACAAGGAGAAATGTAGACTTGGGTGGATTGGGTAGCCACTACATCCAAACTCCTTTTACTATTTTTGATGCATGAGATCTACATCGGTAAGTGGTACAATCAAAGGACATCAAATGCCTATCTCAATATACACAAGTAGGATCAAATAGAGAACCCAAACACCATATTTGGGGATAAGAAAAAGGTAACCCTAATCCTAGACTAGAGCGAGACTCTAATACTAGTTGATATAGGAAATATTGTAATCCAAAACTATTGGTTTTATTCATAAGATTTTATTTATAGAGGCATCTCAATGGCCCTTATAGATAAGCATAAATTAAATGGGTATGTTAGATGCCATTAAAAAATGAGATCACACCCTTACTGATATGTTCCCATGTCAGGATCAACATGTCAGAAATGTAAGGTTCTCATGTATTACATTAATGGATACTAATTACATTTATAAACTAAACCATAAAGTAAAATTCATATTGAATGCGTGTCAGAATACACCATGGGAATACCTATGAGGAATATTTGATTTCTCTATTAAATATTCCTCTTTGATATAAGTTGGTTGGAGGAGTTGGGTTTTCAAATTTCAAACTATATTTGAGATTGATAACCTTATTGGATCAATGAATTGAAAAGAGCAAGAACCTAGAATAATAAATAATACTTTGAGAAAATATAAGTACTTTATGGTAGGATTGAGGGAAAGGATTAGAGGAGTGAAATTTAGAAGATTCCAATATCTTAGGGATGAAAAAAGTAGGTTGAAGAGAAAGGCAGAGCTTTATTAATTCATTAAAAATATAAAAAATAACATCTAGGACATTATTTACTAGAAAACCTTTTATCTAAAAATATCCTTGATAGTAAATCCCATTTAGGATATCATCTTTAAAGTAAAATGAAAACTATATAAGGTGTCTCAATTTAGTTTCTCTCTTGTTTAAAATATTATAAAGTTATTCAATCATGGGTACATATTTAATTACTTATCTTTATATTATTTAAATAAGTGTTGCAAAAATACCTTTACAATATTTAAAGACATGGTAGAATTCTAATTCTAAATGCATACGTAGAAGTAGCCATTTTAGAGTTTTATGATTGTGTTTTATGAGAAAAATATCTATGTTAACATCTAGTTGTGCAATTCCTTTTGGTTATCCCTTGTATGTCATGATTAACATATATAAAAAATCTTATCATATATGGAAGATAAAATAGTCATGTGTTTTATCTATTAGTTCCGGTGGGATACCATAGTGGTATGGCCTTGGGCTCTCACCCAAGAGAACCAAGTTTAAAACATAGTGGGGTGTGTGCATGTGTGTTACAAAAGAAAAATGTTCTATCTATTTATTTTCATTTCTCTTGAATTTTTTTATGCTCTAATGCAACCTTATTACTATCTATTTTTATGAATTGATTTCCATATAAAGTGGTTGGTTTTATTATATCACATGCCATATTATCATGCATATTTAATTGTTTGTAAACCTAAAAAATTATTATGTTTATAATTCTATTTGATGTTAAGTTAATATTTAGAAATATTAGTATATTTTAGAAAATACCAATATTTTATTTCAAATGAACAACCCTAAATTAAATCTAATAAGTTATATCTCATCAATATATCCACCTATATCTACAATCACATCACTTGCAATAAGCATAAAATCCAAGGAGTTGGTCATATAATCATGTAGTCAAGGCAAAATTTTAGAAACTTATAAGCTATTTATTTATTTCTACTCTCAAAAGTGAGATCATTTCCTTATTATACCAAAGTTATTATCCATGAACCATTGTTTGACTTACTAGAACATTTCCTATACATGGGTGACACTCTCACAATGAATAAGACAATTTTTTAAAATATACCCCTGAATTGTAAAAAACTACACAAAGTGAGCATACAAAATGCATCTATTCACTACTATGATGGTTGTATTCATGCAAGTCAAATTCAAAATTGAGTATAAATAAATTATTCTAATGCAATCCCTAGGTCCTAAAAAAATAGGGAATCATTTTCTATATATATTTTTTAAGTTCACTCATTTCTAACTTCATGAACATTCCTAAAATTTAATTCTAACTTCATTTTCTATGTTAGTTTTTATATTCACTCATTTCCTATGTTATTTTTTATTTTCACTCATTCCTAACTTCATGAACATGTCTAAAATCCAATTCTACTTCTTTCTAGTAAATTAAAGTTTACAATTAGGCTTCACATTTTCTACCTCTATTGGTCATACTCTTCTAGTCAATTGGGAAAAACTAGGAAGTATAACTACTATCATTCCAATCCAACCTCACCATGAAATTCAATACAATCAAACCTATAAACCAACTAGATCATAATTTCAAATCACTTAAGTGCAAATTTTTATCCACTCATACATATCAGAACTTGAAACTTTAAATATTTAAATAAGGGGCCCATTACCCCTTCATTGAACCTTATATGTGTCTATGACACTCTGCTATCAAGGACACTCATGCATAGTCACATACATAATTCATTCATCTACTTCATATACATGTTTCAATGCATTTTGTTTGTATATTATTTTATGATTATTTTTTCTAACATAGTTGCACAAAGAGGCCAAATTAAGGTAAGTCTTTGATACATTACTAACATATTTTATTACAAACTTATGCAAACACTCTACTCTCTCAAAACACTCTATGATAACTTACCTTTGTGGTAAAGTAGACACCTCATGAGGGAAATATGAATTCATATCCTAGAGAATCAACATCATCATTTCTCAATGAATACCTGAGTATGAGTGTATGTTGGTTAAGCAAGTAGGAATTAAGGTTTAAACCTTATATTACCTTAAATTTGTTTTACTATAATTTTTAGTGCGTACTTAGGTCAATTATTTGAATGAAACATTCCTTCTCTATCTATCCTAATTGTTCTTTCCCCCTTTTGTCCCTTATTATCCTTATAACTTTCATTGCCTTAGTAACTAAGCATACAATTTCCTTTTACCCTCTCTTAATTCTTGTTTATATACCTTATTATGATCAAACATTTTTGAATTTTTATCATAGTTTGGCTTTGTTCAAATCATGATAAAAATAATTTATGAATTTAATGTGAAATGATCCTTATAAGTGTTTAGATAAAGTGTAGGATATAACAAGAATATATCCAATCCCTTCTTATGAGAAGGTATTTCAACTTATAGTTGTCCATGATAAAACTAGAAAAATCAATCCTCCATCAAGGAAGGACTAGAAAACCATTTACCAGGAATAATTGTTCATAAAAGGCATCTCAACAGATAAGGGAATGAGAAAAAATAGGTAGGGATATGAATTAATTACAAAATATTAAAGGGAGGAAATTCAAAACAAAAATCCCAAAATCTAGAAATTCTAATCTTGTTAGGTTTGCTACCATATTCATCCAAATTTGATTATTTTGTTACTTTCTCTCCCTTTTGTTGGAAAGGTGCATATTTAGTACATTAACCTAAGTTCCAATATTTTCTTATCATTGCAATATAATTATTTTAATCTTTTGATTCTAATTCCCAATGAATAAGGCTTTTTTGATTTTTAATTATGTAATCAAAAATCTGTAGGAGACCCCAATAATGTGGGTCAATGAGAGTTCCCACATAGATAGGTCCTTGAAAATTTTGCTGGACTATCAATTTTGTTAACAATTTATTTCTTATAAGGAATCCTTGTTAGACTTGATAATCATTGCACATAATTGCCCAAAAACTAAGAAGTCCCTTACCAGGCCCAAAAATTGGACTAAGGCAAAAATGTTTGACCACTTTAGAGTCTAGAATAAGAGTGGATGGAGACTTGCAGTTATGATGTCAAAAATTGCATGATTGAAGCCCTAACCAATACGGAATAGAATGGCTAGAGAATTTTAATGGGAACATCAACCTAAATTCATAAAATATTTGACCATAAAGGTTGAAGTAAAGTAGGAGTGGTTAGAAGCATGAGTGGCTAAGAGAATGAGTGGCTAAAAGTTTTGAATGATGATACCAAAAAAAAGTAGAAGACTACTATAGCCAGGGAATTTTGACACAACAAAATTCTCACTCTATATCCAATATGTTGTTACCCCCTAACAATGTACTTTCCACCCTTCAAATACCTACCTCGATTTCTATGATGGATAAAAATGGTTTTATCCATATTTCTCTTTTTTCGAGAAATTCAGACAATCCCGACAAATTCGGATCGGTCTGAATTTATCCAAATCCCACATGCACCTAATTTAGGCACACGGTTTGGATTTTTCCCTTTTCTTGTGAAATTTAGGTCATCCTAAAAAATTTGGACCGGTACAAATTTATCCAAATCCCACGTGCATCTAATTTAGGTGCATTTTTTGGATTATGCATTCAATCTGGACAAACCCAACTTTCTGACAAATTCGGATCCATTTGAATCTGTCTAGATTGGAAAAATACTAATTTTTTCCTAACAGATTCAACCTATCTTGGTTGCCCCTCATTTTTTCTTGACCTACCCTAGATTATAAATCCCAAGACCCCCCCTAGACAGACCTAATTATGATTTTGCAAGAAAAATTTAAGTGGAGAAGAAGATTTTTTGTATTTTGTTGCAAGTTTCAGTGGACACTTCAGTATCAGATCATCATTCTAGGATCTATTAGAGATGGCAATGAGCGTTATGGATTCATATATTTTTTATCCTTAGGATAAATTTATATTTTTTAGTTTTTTTACAAATTCAGACTCATTCGAATTTATCATAAGTCCAAAAATATTTTGACTATTGTATTTTGTAGATCTAGTTATTGCATGTTTTCAGATTCGTTCGAATTTGCAACTGATATCCGAAAACATCTAGATCTGAACTAGGGGTAAGATTTTGATCTGAAGGTTTATGAGATTGACTAATGTTTACATTTTAGTTTTCATAAAACTTGTTATTTTACTATAAGCATTTGTTGTTGCTATCATTTCTTTCATTTAAATTATATGCTTTGCATTAGATTAATATATCCATTATTTTATTATGGTTTGCTAAAGGACCAAGGGGATTTTACTATCATAGATCATGATCTGCTATGACCTATGTAGATCCCCCACCCCTAATCATAAATTTTAGTGTGCTATTGTAAAATTATAGGTTTCAAATAGATTCAAGCATATCCGAATACATCTTGATAGATTTGGACCGATCTGAATCTCTTTTGACAGATCCAAAAAGTGCCAGATTACATACATCTAGATCAAGTAAGGATCTAAACTTAGATTTGTTGTAATTTTCTATTCTGTGATTTCATAAGATTCTGTTTAGAAAACTTTGCATAAAAAAAGAAAAAAAAACAAACAAACTTAGAATTATCACTCTTAACATCAATTTAATTTTCTAAAAAAGCTTCAAAGAAAAGAAAATACAAACAGGCATATACTTAGTTGCATCATTGTGCATTATCCTGCTAGTTGAAAAAAACTTAAAATGAAAAAGATCAAAAATATAGAATTTTACATGTTAGTGAATTAGTTAAAAGAATCAAAAGAAAACACAAAAAGAAAATAGTCTTACATTATTTTATGCCAATTGCAATAGTTGAAAAACTCAAAACAAAAGGAACAAAACATAGACTTAATTGCATTCTTCTTTGCATCAATCATACTAGCTGAAAAACACAAAAGACAAAAAGATAAACTTAGCTATTTCATTGCACTTGTTAAAAGACTTTAAAGAACAAAAAGATAAAAATAAGAATTTGGTCACATCATTTTATCTAGTACATTTAGTTAAAAGAAACATAAAAACACAAAACACAAAGGAAGACAACATGATTAGCGTAAACATCATTCTTTTGCTTTTCAATATCTACAAAATCATTGCATCATAGTTAGATTTACAAAGATTTCTAGTTAGAATCTGCTTACTTTTTTTCATCAAAATTTGAAATGCATATAGCTAGGAAGTAGTTGTATTACCCTAGGTGTATGCACATAAAATATTTCAACAAACACCCACCTTACCTAGGTTTGGAAACCGCCATAAAAAGTGTTCCCTGGTGAACCCTCACCCAATTCATTGACAAACACCAAGGAGCGCACAACTCAAGTGCTTCTCGTATGAGGAGTAGATACATCATTTTCCCTTCCCCTTTCAGGTGTGGATCCATTAGCTTGAAGGAAAGGGGTGCAAAAATTTTAGATCTAAAACTACAATAGATGGTAATAAAATAGGAGCGTTTTTGGTTAGGTCTATTTTAGTAGGGGTCATGTGTGTCAAAATCTAGGACCATACGATCACTTCTTGACCATCTAGATTGAAGCAATTACAAGAAAGTGATAACTAGACTTCTAGAACTTGTAAAAGCATCATCCACAATCATGAATAAAGGTGCTTGCAAATCTGAAAATTAGCATAATAATAAGGGATAGTGGGAGGATACAAGCATGCTTAAGAGACTTGAGCCTGTAGAAGATACATGGCTACTAAATATGGTGATTGGTTGCTAGATCAAAACAACTAGTATTGACCTATATTTAATGTTGATTTATTTAATTAGCTAATGGGATCGTTTCACCTTTTTCACAAGTAAAATTTAACAACCCTTTATGCTTAATGTGACATTGACAATAAAATGTAAATGCATCAGAAGAACAAGATCAAATTTTATGGTGAGCTTATCACCCCGAGCGAATAGGTCTCCCAATAAATTTGAATCTTGGGAAGGGAACCCAAGTGTTGGTGATGGAGACATGGATAATCATGATTCCAACAATGGAGGAATAGAAAATCATAAGTTTGGTTGTGGAGGAACGAAGAATCATGATGGAACGAATGGGGGATTGGAAGTCATAGGTGTCAAGGGGAACCTCCTCCAAACCCACCCCATAAACATGCACCTGTCTTCTTTGCAAAGATAGTTCAAAATAGTGTGGGATCTTTGGCACCCACTCCAATTAATTGTGTAGGGACTCTCACCCCAAACTATAGAGAGTTGGTATTTCTACGTTAAATCATGGTTTCCTTCATTTCCTAGGACTCTCTCTCTTGTGGGGAAATTTGTTGGTTCACGACTAGATATTGGGTCCATCCACAAATAGACCTTCACCAAATGGTGATCCTTTGGTAATATGGATTTTGTTATTTTCCCCAAGGGGTTATTTCTCATAAAACTTAACAATCTAGAAGCTACCAATCATATCATCATAGGTGGCCCATGGTTCTTTAGGCAACATAGTTGTCATGACCCATTTTGGCAAGCCCTTCTACGTACGGGAATATGACTTATTTCCTAGGTTGGTATCTCTGTGAAGTCAATTAATGCTTTTGTGAAAAATATTAAATTGGGCATTAAATTGAGAAATTTTTAGGGTAGAGATTTAATTTTTAAATATGCTTAATTAATTTAATTACCTTCATTTTAGAAGGAAATTAGGTAGTTTGTTTTTTTTATAAACTAGTTCAATTTTGATTGGATTAAATAAAAAACTACTACCTTGTAGATTTAAATAATCAATTTTTCTTACACATGCATGGCTACTTTGGGAAGGTTGAAATGGTGGATAATATTATGCTATTAACTCTATGGATTCCATTTCCATTAAAATGATATATCTATCTATCTATCTATCTATCTATATATATATATATATATATATATATATATATATATATATATATATATATATATATTAAAAGAAGCTTTAGCTTGGGGAGAGAGAAAAAATAAATAAAGTATATTTTAGAAGCATCTTTTCTGAAAGAAAAAAACAAAAATAAAATAAATAAAATATATACATAGACACATCTTTATTTTAAAAAGATAAAGAGCGCTATAAATTTCCATGGAGGTTGTGAAATAAAGGGGTTATGCTATGTGATGTTGGAGGGAGAAGGTTGGAGAAGAAGAAGAGCTTGGATACAAGGGAAGATTTATTTTGTGGAAGGCCTAGGTTGGAACATTCCCTTATGTTGAATTTATGAATCTATTGGATGCTTGTTTAATATCTCTGGCTGTAGAGTTTATCTTGATAAATCTCAAAAGTCCCTTGAATAGAATATTAAGCTAGCCCTAGTTGACTTATGATGGTATTGCTTTAATGGAGGACTAAGACCTATGATTTGGGTAGTCTTCGATTTGTCTGTGATTTATCTTTGAATGATTGCTTTAAAAAATTTAAATGTCATTCCTATGTAATGCTCTAAAACCCTCTATAAGTCGATCTATGTTTTGCAATGACGAAGAATTAAGAGAGTTTGAGACGTTGATGCTGGTATGACTGCAACTGTCCAAAAAATGGTAGTGCAATAAGAACCACATTACACCTCTGATGAATTCTTGTTGAGTTTGTGATAAAAGCTTTACCCAACTTAAGAGTATTACGATATTTTGCGACTCCTTGAATAACATTCAAATATAGTTGGCATAAAACTACTTTGATAGAATATTTAACCTTCATTATTACCTGAAATCAGGATGAGACCACTGATGTCTCAACCTTTTCAATTATCATTTTGAGGCCTTGTTTAATATCGAGCAAGCCATAGACGATGACTACCTTAAGTCATGATTGTCAAAATTCTAATACATTTATGCCTGTGCTCTGTCGTCACTACAGAGATATATCAGTTTGAAATCGATATTTACATTTAGGTGTTATCTTGATTCGCGATCGCATGCCCTAGGTTGGAAGTAGTAAGCCGATTGAAATCACCTTTGTTTTGTATTGTATGTCATAAGGTGATCTAGGAACACCCATATATGGATTGAAGATTGTCGTCGTCTTACAGAAAATCCCTAGCACACCCTCTTAATTTGAATAGAAACATTATTGTTCCATATTCGTAGCTAGAATGTGGTGTGAAATAAAGAAGGCACTCATCGATTTTGGATTTACGCCCTCATGCTTAAAAGTTATATAGAAGTAGCAATGAAATCATCTTGGTCTATAATAGCTGACGCATCATCCAAGACCTTCTCTATGGAAATATTAGCACCATAATTGATAATTTTGTAGAACAATAGTCACTTAGACTATGGCATGTTTCTAGTACCAACATATTTTAATAGAGTAATCATTTTTTGGAATTTTAGTTGGACTGAAATACCTCTTCTGCTTTTGATAATATTAAGCTCTTATTTTTATGCTTCTTGGAAAAACATTAACAAAATTTGAGTTATACCGTCTATTCTTCCCTAGTGAAGAGGAGTCATAAGACTTTTGTGATTAAATCAAACCTTATATTGCGTGTATCATATAAAATTTATATTATATTTTTTTATAAAGTAGCGACATATGATTTATAACTATAGGCATTGGAGGGTTTAACCAATTTAAAAATTACTTGGCTATGGTCTAGAATTTTGTACCCTTCACCATATCGCAAGGCCATTGTTGCTTATGTAAGGGAAACATAAGTATTGTTTAGTAATTAAAATAAATATTTATTTTTATATTCTAACAATATCTATGTTAGGTCCGAGGTGTATACCAATTGGTTCATCCAAACCCCATAAGGGGGGCAGAGGTCCAAGGTTCAAATCTCGGGCCTCACTGGACTGAACGCTTGTCCCTTTCCTGGTGCTTTCGGCGGCGTAAAAGGTTTAAAATGATTGTGGCATGGTGGTTATAGGGCCGTACTGCACGAAGATCTGTGTGGCGACTTCTAGGGCGGACATCACAAAATACTATGGCAGCCATAAAAGCTAGACAACCTACCCAGATTTGTGGCGGCTACCGATTCCACCATGCAAATTCAACAAAAAAAAGGAAAAAAATATCTATGTTAGTTTTATAATGATGTGCTTCCTTAAGGAATTTAGTTGATAGTTGAGACTTTAAAATTATTAATTGATTTTATATCTTCTGAGTTGCATATTTTTAAACATATGGAAACCAATTTTAATTAATGAATTTACTTTATATCTTAGAAGTAGTATATGTTTTATATATCTAGTTCCTTTATTATTATTATTATTTTTTGAAAAAAATCTAAGATTATATTATATCATTAATCGAAACATTACAATATTTTGGTGCTAGCATTGTCCACTAGCTAAAAAACAAAATGAAGTGGATCAGGAGTAAAGCATCCATAACTAAATATACATAAGAATAGAAGCTAATATAAACAAAAAGACTATAGTTATATCTTGCTGTAGTACACCAAATATCCACATTCATCTGTGGTAGAGTCTGTTGTATGAAAAAATTCTAGTCATGTCTTCCATGATATCTTATGAAGTCTTCAGAGAAGAAAAATAAGTAATCAAACCCTGAAATTGTTTATCATTGTTAATTGTCTTCTTCTTAGTTTCTTGTTGGACTTTCTGAAGATCTTGAATTATAGGAGAAAGTTGATGAAGTCTGTCAATAACATCTCGAGGCATGTTGGAAGGTCCATAGACTTGGGAATGAATATGTACCACATGTAACAAAATATCAAAGGTCAAGTCTACCAAAAATATATCCCATGGAGGAGCAGATCCAATAAACACCTTTTTGCATCTATACTTCCAAATGTGTTTGAGAAGGATGATTCTCCAAACATCCCATAGTTTGAGGCATTGATCCATCTAAGAAAAACCAAGCAGAGAAAGCTTCCAAGATCTAGTGAAAGAGGGAAAAATAAAAGAGTAGAAGATATCCCAAAAATGTTTAGCCATACCACAAAACCAAAACAAGTGAATAAGAGTTTCTAAAGCATTAAAAAAATTGCATTGAGGAGGAATGTGTAAAATCACAGCCAAACTTTTAGCTATTGGTAGTTTTTGATGCAAAATACACCAACCAAGAAGTTGAGTTTTTGATTCAAAAGGAACTTTCCAAATTTGAGTAGCAATAAATTGCCATTGGGCATTAGTAAAATTCACTTGCCACTTGGTATTGAGCTTAGAGTCTAAATAATATGTACACAAAAGATTTTTGTATAACAAACTAGAAGTAATGGAAGATATTCTATGACCATTAAGCCATCTCCATTCATTCCAAATATTATGGGCAGTTGTTCCCAACATCATAAGGACCTCACAAGGGATGGAAGCCAAAATTACACCAAATGACTCTTTGAACCTAGAGGGAAGGTAGCAATTATTGTAGATCTAGTTCCAAGTAAGAATTGAGCAGCGACCCAGATCCCATATATCTCTAATTCTATAAATTCCTTTCTTAAAAAAAGTTAGCCCATGAATAACATTACACAAAGCTAAAGGTTTATCATTATGGAGTATAAGTTTATTTCATTATTGTAAATACTAGTTTTTTTTATCATAAAGTAGAATGATCTATAAAACATAGAAATCATATGTTATTATTGGTTCTAGATTTGAAACCTATTAACTAACTGAATGAATAAGAAAAATTATAGATTGTAAAAGTAGACTATTGTTGTGTGTTAATATTTATGCATTCAATGGGATTAAATCATTTGATTTATGAATAGAAGAAAATTGTAGTATGATAACCTTTCTTAGTTAAATTGATTATGGATAATTTTTGGAAATCAATTAAAAGTGATTAAATTGAAACACAAGTTTTAGTATACTTTGAATGCAAAGATTTATGTTCAATGATCAGAGAAAGTACATAAACTATCCTATGTTTTATGTTGAAATAATATAATTAACTAGAAGTTTGGAAGAACATTTTCTATCTCTTAAAAGGATGGATTGGTTTCCATTCCTTGGGAAGAGGTATGTGACTCTTCCCTATGTTTGGTGATAAACCAAACAAATGATGAATGGGATTATGAATTAATCCTCATTATGGAAATATTAAATATGGATGGATCTAGGATTCATGCTTGGTTATTTCTTGAAATGAGTTATATATATATATATATCTTTGGCATTCATGTGGATTGGGATTAGAAAAGTAAATTATTTAGAAATAGACCTTGATGCTAGATTATTTATGGGAATTTATGGGGATTCCCTCTTTTGAGAGATCAATTGAATAGTATTAAATAAAATCTTGGAGGTAAATTTGGTATCGTTTGGAGATAAGAGAAATAATATTTGGATTGAATTTTGATAACCAAATTATCAAGATAATTAGATACTATGATTGGATCATATTTGGGAAAGATATTTCATAATAGTTTACCAATGGATTCTTGTAAACTTTATGATAGAGGATGAAATAAGTGAATGCATATTGGGATCCAATTATGGAAATGAATTGATTTAAGAGCTAAGCTTGGATTGAAATAAAAAAATTGTGTAGGATATTTGATGCATCTTTAGCTCATGTTTGAGAAGATAATTGATAGGATTTGGAAAGTAATGAAAAGGATTTTGGATCAAATTTAGGAAGCAAATTTGATAGCAATTGAGAATCAATTGACAGATCAATATGTTGTACTCAATGGGGAATTAGACTCCTATTGGTTTGTATATAATCAAAGGAAATAGCTTTAGTATAATGAGATTTATATTACCCATGCTAAAACTCTAAGGGTTTACTTTTAATAACCTAATATTAAGGAGAAAGGTGGTTGAAATTGGTTGTTACAACATGATACAATTATGAAATGATGGATAATTTAAATTATTAGCTTAAATTATTAATTTAGGAATAATGTTTTGGTAATGAATTAATGGTATGGGATATTAATTCATGGATTGACTTTGTTTCAATTATGTAGAATGAATTTGGAATTCATTCTTGGGGAAATTTATACAATTCTCTCTAGCATCGATACAAATTCTCCAAAATAAGATTTTGATGATTATCATAAACATATGAAAATTCTTAGGATGACTTAAAATCAATAGATTCCTTAATTGCATCTTGAGTTTAAAGGGACAGATGTATCTCTTGTTGGTATGAGAAATACCTTAATGATATAATAATAACTTAGAGAAAGGAATTAGGAAAATTTCTTAATTGCATAATGTATTTGATAACGAATGGTTGTATTCCTTGCCATGTATAATTGATTGAAAGGGACCCATAGTGGCCCTTCTATATTTGTAATATTTGACATCCAAAGTTTATGAATATGAGGAAAGTACATATTTTGGAGGCTAGGTTTATTCCCCATGAAGGTTCTCAAGATAAATAATGTGTCACTCTATTTGTGGTTTGATGTGTTAATTCTTGTGCACGTTGTTTTTAATTCAAATAAAAATGATTTAAGTGGATGAGATGGCTAAATGCTTGATGAAAAAATTATGCAATTCTTATATTATGTCAATGTGTACTATGAGGTAAGGAATGTATGCTTAACTTTATTATGTTGATGAATTAATGATTTATGATTATGTCAATTATTATTTAGAATGTATTGGAAAATTTTGAATGATGTAGTTAGCTAGCTTTACCTTTCAACAACTAGTGTTTTATGTATTCAATGGTTATATGGATTCAAGAAGTAGAATGTAATAGAAAATAAAAAATGCTCAATTGGATATCTCATGTGTGCTATAGTTTTAAGAATCATAAAGTAATGGATTCTACTCCTTATGAATTAATTGGGTTATGATCACTTCATAAACATTCCTCATTGGTATAACCTGAAACATTATGATAACATGAAATAATACTTAAGAGGTATAAGGTAATATAATCATACTTAGGATGGCATTCCAAGGATTACGTAGTTTTAATCACATATAATTATTTTATTATGCCATCGATAAGATGTGGGTTAGATCTAAGATCTATGAATAACAATTGTTGAGGTATTTTAGCTATGATGGTTTTCCATATTCAAGGCATTCACCTATATACTGGTCCTAGTAGATAGTATGGATTAAAGGTGATTTCCATTTTATTTGGGATGAAATCTAATGCTTGGCCATTGTTCTCGTATCTGAGTGGTATGAGAGTATCGTAGAAGCTAATCACTTCCACTCAAGAATGACTCTAATCAAGTATTAATATCTTTTGATGTTATTTGCCTTGATAGCATACAATAAAAATGGAATTATTCTATCTTAGTTCATGATTGTAACCCTTACCTCATGAAATATGAATATATATATATATATATATATATATATATATATATATATATATATATATATTTATTTATTTATTTATTTATTGTGGTAACAAATGGGGTTGTTACAGTTGGTATCGGAGCCCAGGGATAACTAATAGATTCTAGTTAGATCTAGGTTAGCAAAATATTTGGTATCAGAGATTTACTTTTTAAAAATGCTTAATTTTTAAATTACCTTCATTTTAGAATGAAATTAGGTCATTTTTTTTGTAAACTAGTTCAATTTTGATTGGATTAAATAAAAAACTATTACCTTGTAGATTTAAATAATCAATTTTTCCTACACATGCATGACTACTTTGGGAAGGATGAATTGGAAGATAAGAATCTGCTCTTATCTCTATGGATTCCCTTTCCATTAAAATGATATATTCCCTAATTGACTTATGATGGTATTGCTTTAATAGAGGACTAAGACCTATGATTTGAGTAATCTCCAATTTATCTATGACTTATCTTTGAATGATTATTTAAAAAAAAATAAAGGCCCTTCCTATGTAATGCTCTAAAACCCTCTGTAAGGTGATCTATGTTCTGCAACGACGAAGACTTGAGAGAGTTTGAGACGTTGATGTTGGTGTGACTACAACCGTCCAAAAAATGGCAGTGCAATAAGAATCCCATTACACCTCTGATGAATTCTTATTGAGTTTGTGATAAAATATTTACTCGGGTTAAGAGTATTACATTATTTTGTGACTCCTTGAATAACATTTAAATTTGGTTGGTGTAGAACTACTTTGATAGAATATTTGACCTTCATTATTACCCAAAATCAGGATGAGACCACCGACGTCTCAACCTTTTCAATTATCATTTTGAGGCCTTGTTTAATATCAAACAAGCCATAGATGGTGACTACCTTAAGTCATAATTGTCAAAATTCTAATATGTTTCTACCTGTGCTTTGTCATCACTCCAAATATATATCAGTTTGAAATTGATATTTGCATTTAGGTGTTATCTTGACCCGCAATCACATGCCCTAGGTTGGGAATAGTAAGCGGATTGAAATTACCTTTGTTTTGTCTCGTACGTCATAAGGTGATCTACAAACACCCATATGTGGATTGAATACCACCATCATCTTACAAAAATCCTTAGCACACCCTCTTCATTTGAATAGTAGTGTTATTGTTCCATATTTTTAGCTAGAATGCAGTGTGAAACAAATAAGACACCCATAAATTTTTGCCTGACATCATCATTCTTAAAGGTTATATAGAAGTAGCAGTGAAAGCGTATTGGTCTATAATAGCTGGTGCATAATCCAAGACCACCTCTGTGGAAATATTAGCACTATAATTGATAATTTTACAGAATAGTAGTCACTTAGGTTGTGGTATGTTTCCAGTACCAACAAATTTCAATATAGTAATCATTTATTGGAATTTTAGTTGGATTGTAATACCTCTTCTGCTTTTGACAATGTTAAGCTCTGATGTTTATGCTTCTTGGGAAAAAATTAACAAAATTTGAGATCTACCATCTATTCTTCCCTAGTGCAAAGAAGTCGTAAGACTTTTGTGATTAAATCAAACCTTATATTGCTTGTATCATATGAAATATGTATTATATTTATTTATAAAGGAGCGGCATATGATTTATAACTATAGGTATTGGAGGGTTTAACCACTTTAAAAATGAACTGGCTATGGTCTAGAATTTTGTACCCTTCGCCATCTTGCGAGGCCACTGTTGCTTAGGTAAGGGAAGTATAAGTATTGTTTACTAATTAAAATAAATATTTATTTTTATATTCTAACAATTTATATGTTAGTTTTATAATGATGTGCTTCCTTAAGGAATTTAGTTGATAGTTGAGACTTTAAAATTATTAACTGGTTTTATATATTCTAAGTTGCATATGTTTAAACATATGGAAACCAGTTTTAATTAATGAATTTCCTTTATATCTTAGAAGTAGTATCTGTTTTATAGATCTAATTCCTTTATTATTGTAAATATTAGTTTTGTTATCATAAAGTAGAATGATCTATAAAACATGGAAATCATATGTTATTTTGGGTAGAGATTTGAAATCTATTAACTAACTGAATGAATAAGAAAAATTATAGATTGTAAAAGTAGGTTGTTGATGTGTATTAAGATTTATGCATTCAATGGGATTAAATAATTTGATTTATGAATAGAAGATAATTCTAATATGATAACCTTTCTTAGTTAAATTGATTATTGTTAATTCCTAGAAATCAATTAAAAGTGATTAAATTGAATCACAAGTTTTAGTATACTTTGAATGCAAATATTTATGTTCAGTGATGAGAGATAGTAGATAAACTATCATATGTTTTATGTTGAAAGAATATAATCAAATAGAAGTTTGAAAGACCATTTTATATCTCTTAAAAGGATGGATTGGTGTCCATTCCTTGGGAAGAGGTATGGGACTCTTCCCTATGTTTGGTGATAAACCAAACAAATAATGAATGGGATTATGAATTAATTCTCATTATGGAAATATTAAATATGGATGAATCTGGGATTCATGCTTGGTGATTTCTTGAAATGAGTTATATATATATCTTTTGTATTCATGTGGATTGGGATTAGAAAAGTAAATTATTTAGAAATAGACCTTGATGCTAGATGATTTATAGGAATTTATGGGGATTCTTTCTTTTGAGAGATCAATTGAATAGTATTAAATAAAATATTGGAGGAAAATTTGGTATCGTTTGGAGATAAGAGAAATAATATTTGGATTGAATTTTGATAACCAAATTATCAAGATAATTAGAGACTATGATTGGATCATATTTTGGAAAAAATTGTATAACATTTTACCAATGCATTCTTGTAAACTTTATGATAGAGGATGAAATAATTGAATGCATATTGGGATTTAGTTATGGAAATGAATTGATTTAAGAGCTAATATTGGATTGAAATATAAAAATTGTGTAGGATATTTGATGCATCTCTAGCTCACTTTTGAGAAGAGAATTGATAGGATTTGGAAAGTATTGAAAAGGATTTTGGATAAAATTTAGGAAGCAAATTTGATAGAAAGAGAATCAATTGACAAATCAATATGTTGTACTCAATGGAGAATTAGACTCCTATTGGTTTGTATATAATCAAAGGAAATAGCTTTAGTATAATGAGCTTTATATTACCCATGCTAAACCTCTAAGGGTTTAATTTTATTAACCTAATATTAAGGAGAAAGGTGGTTGACATGGGTTGTTACAACATGATACAATTATGAAATGATAGATAATTTAAATTATTAGCTTAAATTATTAATTTAGGAAGAATGGTTTATTAATGAATTAATGGTATGGGACATTAATTCATTGATTGAATTTGTGTCAATTATGTAGAATGAATTTGGAATTCATTCTTGAGGGAAATTATACAGTTCTTTCTAACATCGATACGACTTCTCCAAAATAATATTTCGATGATTATTATAAACATATGACAATTCTTATGATGGCTTAGAATCAATAGATTCCTTAATTTCATCTTGATTTTAAAGGGATAGATGGATCCCTTATTGGTATGGGAAATATCTTAATAATATAATGATGACTTAGATAAAGGAATTAGAAAAATTCCTTAATTGCATCATGAATCTGGTAAGGAACAGTTGCATTCCTTACCATGTATATAGGTTGTAAGAACTACTAAACCACCTAGAATGAGATACAGTAAGATCAATGATACCATATTATAGGTAATAACATGAATGGTTACCATATAAAGATGCATCGAGTAGGACGACGATAGCAAGAGCTATCAGAGATCATCCATAGAAAGATAAAATAATGGGGTAAACTTGAGATTACATGGTTGCCTATGATTGCTAATTTATAATAGTTAATACTTTAATTTATATATTTTAATGTTATCACGACCCATTTTGGCAAGCCCTTCTATGTACAGGAATAGGACTTATTTCCTAGGTTGGTATCACTCTGTGAAGTCAATTAATGCTTTTGTGAAAATATTAAATTGGGCAATTTTTAAGTATATATATACATATATATATATATATATATATATATATATATATATATATATATATATATATATATATATATATATTAAAAGAAGTTTTAGCTCGGGGATAGTGAAAAATAAAATAAAAAAATAAAGTATACAACCATCCAAATAATGGTAGTGCAATAAGAACCCCATTACACCTCTAATGAATTCTTGTTGAGTTTGTGATAAAAGCTTTACCCAGCTTAAGATTATTACGTTATTTTGTGACTCCTTGAATAACATTCAAATCTGGTTGGCGTAGAACTGCTTTGATATAATATTTGACCTTCATTATTACCCAAAATTAAGATGAGACCACCGACATCTCAACCTTCTTAATTATCATATTGAGGCCATGTTTAATATCGAGAAAACCATAGATGATTACTGCCTTAATTCATGATTATAAAATTCTAATACATTTTTGCATGTGCTCTATTGTCACTTTAGAGATATATTAGTTTTAAATCAACATTTGCATTTAGGTGTTATCTTGACCCGCGATCGTATGCCCTAGGTTGGGAGTAGTAAGCAGATTGAAATCACCTTTGTTTTGTCTCGTACATCATAAGGTTGTCTAGGAACATCCATTTGTGTATTTAATACTACCATCATATTCCAAAAAATCCCCAACACACCCTCTTCATTTGAATAGCAACGTTATTGTTCCATATTCATAGCTAGAATGCAGTGTAAAACAAAGAAGACACCCATCGATTTTGGCCTGACATCCTCATGCTTAAAGGTTATATAGAAGCAGAAAAAAATTTATCTTGGTCTATAATAGCCGACGCATCATACAAGACCTTCTATGTGGATATATTAGCACCATAATTGATAATTTTGTAGAATAATGGTCACCTATACTATGGCATGTTTCCAGTACTAATATATTTCAATAGAGTAATAATTTATTGGAATTTTAGTTGGATTGTAATACCTCTTCTACTTTTGACAGTGTTAATATCTTATGTTTATGCTTCTTTGGAAAATATTAACAAAATTTGAGTTATGCCATCTATTCTTCCCTAGCACAGAGGAGTCATAAGACTTTTGTGATTAAATAAAACCTTATATTACTTGTATCATATGAAATCTATATTATATTTGTTTATAAAGGTGCAGCGTATGATTTATAACTATAGGCATTGGAGGGTTTAACCACTTTAAAAATGACTTGGATATAGTCTAGAATTTTGTACCCTTCGCCATCTCGCAAGGCCACTGTTGCTTAGGTAAGCGAAGCACAAGTATTGTTTTGTAATTAAAATAAATATTTATTTTTATATTCGAACAATATCTATGTTAGTTTTATAATTAAGGAATTTAGTTGATAGTTGAGACTTTAAAATTATTAATTGGTTTTATATCTTCTAAGTTGCATATGTTTAAACATATGAAAACCAGTTTTAATTAATGAATTTCCTTTATAGCTTAGAAGTAGTATCTATTTTATAGATCTAATTCCTTTATTATTGTAAATATTAGCTTTGTTATCATAAAGTAGAATGATCTATAAAACATGGAAATCATATGTTATTTTGAATAGAGATTTGAAATCTATTAACTAACTTAATGAATAAGAAAAATTATAGATTGTAAAAGTACAATGTTGATGTGTATTAAGATTTATGCATTCAATGGGATTAAATCATTTGATTTATGAATAGAAGATAATTCTAATATGATAACATTTATTAGTTAAATTTATTATTAGTAATTCCTGGAAATCAATTAAAAGTGATTAAATTGAAACACAAGTTTTAGCATACTTTGAATGCAAATATTTATGTTCAATTATCAGAGATAGTACATAAACTATCCTATGTTTATGTTGAAATAATATAATCAACTAGAAGTTTGGAAGAACATTTTCTATCTCTTAAGAGAATGGATTGGTGTCCATTCCTTGGGAAGAGGTATGGGACTCTTCCCTATGTTTGGTGATAAACCAAACAAATGATGAATGGGATTATGAATTAATCCTCATTATTGAAATTATTAAAGATGGATGAATTTGGGATTCATGCTTGGTGATTTCTTGAAATGAGTTATACATATCTTTGGAATTCATGTGGATTGGGATTAGAAAAGTAAATTATTTATAAATAGACCTTGATGCTAGATGATTTACAGGAATTTATAGGGATTCTCTCTTATGAGAGATCAATTGAATAATATTAAAGCAAATCTTGGAGGTAAATTTGGTATCATTTGGAGATAAGAGAAATAATATTTGGATTGATTTTTGATAACCAAATTATCAAGATAATTAGAGACTATGTTGGATCATATTTTGGAAAGAAATTTGATAACAGTTTACAAATGCATTCTTGTAAACTTTACGATAGAGGATGAAATAACTGAATGCATATTGGGATCCAGTTATGGAAATGAGTTTATTTAAGAGCTAATCTTGGATTGAAATATAAAAATTGTGTAGGATATTTTAGGCATATTTAGCTCACATTAGAGAAGATGATTGATAGGATTTGGTAAGTATTGAAAAGGATTTTGGATCAAATTTAGGAAGCAAATTTGATAGAAATTGTGAATCAATTGACAGATAAATATGTTGTACTCAATGGGGAATTAGAATCCTATTGGTTTATATATAATCAAAGGAAATAACTTTAGTATAATGAGCTTTGTATTACCCATGCTAAACCTCTAAGGGTTTACTTTTAATAACCTAATATTAAGGAGAAAGGTGAGTGACATGGGTTGTTACAACAGGATACAATTATGAAATGATAGATAATTTAAATTATTAGCTTAAATTATTAATTTAGGAAAAATGATTTTTTAATGAATTAATGGTATGGGACATTAATTCATGGATTGAATTTGTGTCAATTATGTAGAATGAATTTGGAATGCATTCTTTATGGAACTTATATGGTTCTATCTAACATCGATACAACTTCTCCAAAATAAGATTCTAATGATTATCATAAAAAAATGAAAATTCCTAGGATGGCTTAGAATCAATAGATTCCTTAATTGCATCTTGAGTTTAAAGGAACTGATGGATCCCTTATTGTTATGAGAAATACCTTAATGATATAATGATGACTTAGAGAAAAAAATTAGGAAAAATCCTTAATTGCATCATGAATGTGATAAGGAACGATTGTACTCCTTCCCATGTATATAGGTGGTAAGAATAACTCTTGATATAGGTGATATGGAAAATTTTATAATTTCTCTTATTTGAAAACCATATGTAATACTATTATTGTTGAATTATATTGCATTAGATGATGCTTTGATGATATATATATGCATTGATGAATGTATTGATTCTTTGATATGTAAGATGATATGTATGTATTGATGGATGTATCAATATTTATTTATGAGACAATATGAATGTTTATTTGCATATAAGACATGGTAGTACTGATATTCTTATTGAATTACAGGCCCTGGTACTCACATAGGTGGTAAGAATTACTCAACCACTAGGAACAAGATACAGTAAGATCAATGATACCATATTATAGGTAATAACATGAATGGTTACCATATAAAGATGCATCACGTTGGATGGCAATAGCAAAAGCTATCAGATATCGTCCATATAAAGACAAAATAATCAGGTAAACTTGAGATTACATGGTTGCCTATGATTACTAATTTATAATAGTTAATACTTTAATTTATATCTTTTAATGTTCTAAAGGATACATTGTTGCATTATACATCCTTCCTACATTCTAACCTTAGCAATCACAAGGGACTGCATTCATTCTAAGGGGGATAGTATGTCATGACCCGTTTTGGTGAGCCCTTCTATGTACAGGAATAGGACTTATTTCCTAGGTTGGTATCTCTATGAAGTCAATTAATGCTTTTGTGAAAAATATTAAATTGGACAATTTTTAGAGTAGATATTTACTTTTTAAATATGCTTAATTAATTTAATTACCTTCATTTTAGAAGGAAATTAGGTAGTTTTTTTTTCTATATAAACTAGTTCAATTTTGATTGGATTAAATAAAAAACTACTACCTTGTAGATTTAAATAATCAATTTTTCCTACACATGCATGGCTACTTTGGGAAGGATGAATTGGAGGATAATATTTTGCTCTTATCTCTATGGATTCCCTTTCCATTAAAATGATATATATATATATATATATATATATATATATATATATATATAAAGAAGCTTTAGCTTGGGGAGAGAGAAAAAATAAAATAAAATATACACATAGAAACATCTTTCTTGTCAAAAAAGAAATAGTGGTACAAATTTCCATGGAGGTTGTGAAATAAAGGGGTTATGCTATGTGATGTTGGAGGGGAGAAAGGTTGGATAGGAAGAAGAGCTTGGATACAAGGGAAGCTTTATTCTATAGAAGGCCTAGGTTCGAACGTTTCCTCATGTTGAATTTATGAATCTATTGGATGCTTGTTTAATATCTCTAGTTGTAGAGTTTATCTTGATAAATCTCGAAAGCCCCTTGAATAGAATACTAAGCTAGCCCTAATTGACATATGATGGTATTGCTTTAATAGAGGACTAAGACCTATGATTTGGGTAATCTCCAATTTGTCTATGACTTATATTTGAATGATTGCTTTAAAAAAATAAAGGCCCTTCGTATGTAATGCTCTAAAATACTCTATAAGTCAATCTACGTTCTACAATGACGAAGACTTGAGAGAGTTTGATACATTGCTATCGGTGTGACTGCAACCATCCAAAAAATGGTGGTGCAATAAGAACCCCATTACACCTCTGATGAATTCTTGCTGAGTTTGTGATAAAATCTATACTCGACTTAAGAGTATTACGTTATTTTGTGACTCCTTGAATAACATTCAAATCTGGTTGACGTAGAACTACTTTGATAGAAGATTTAACCTTCATTATTATCTGAAATCAGGATGAGACCATTGACATCTCAACCTTTTCAATTATCTTTTTGAGGCCTTATTTAATATCGGTCAAGCCATAGATGATGACCACCTTAATTCATGATTATCAAAATTCTAATACGTTTCTGCCTATGCTATGTTGTCACTCTAGAGATATATCAGTTTGAAATCGATATTTGCATTTAGGTGTTATCTTGACCCATGATCGCATGCCCTAGGTTGTAAGTAGTAAGCGGATTGAAATCACCTTTATTTTGTCTCGTACGTCATAAGGTGATCTAGGAACACATATATGTGGATTGAAGACTATCATAATCTCCCATAAAATCCTTAGCACACCCTCTTAATTTGAACAGTAGCGTTATTATTTCATATTTGTAGCTAGAATGCAGTGTGAAACAAATAAGACACTCATCAATTTTGGCTTGATGTCCTTATGCTTAAAGGTTATATAGAAGTAGTAGTGAAAGCATCTTGGTCTATGATAGTCGGTGCGCCATCCAAGACCTTCTCTGTGGAAATATTAGCACTATGATTGATAATTTTGCGGAACAATAATCACTTAGACTATGGCATGTTTCCAGTACCAACATATTTCAATAGAGTAATGATTTGTTAGGATTTTAGTTGGACTGTAATACCTCTTCTACTTTTGACAATGTTAAGCTCTAATGTTTATGCTTCTTGGGAAAACATTAACAAAATTTGAGTTCTATCATCTATTATTCCCCAGCGTAAAGGAGTCGTAAGACTTTTGTGATTAAATCAAACCTTATATTGCTTGTATCATATGAAATTTATATTATCTTTTTTTAGAAAGCAGCGGCGTATGATTTATAACTATAGGCATTGGAGGGTTTAACCACTTTAAAAATGACTTGGATATGGTCTAGAATTTTTTACCCTTCACCATCTCGCAAGGCCACTGTTGCTTAGGTAAGGGAAGCATAATTAATGTTTAGTAATTAAAATAAATATTTATTTTTATATTCTAACAATATCTATGTTAGTTTTATAATGATGTGTTTCCTTAAGAAATTTAGTTGATAGTTGAGACTTTAAAATTATTAACTGGTTTTATATCTTCTAAGTTGCATATGTTTAAACATATGAAAACTAGTTTTAATTAATGAATTTCCTTTATAGCTAGAAGTAGTATCTATTTTATAGATCTAATTCCTTTATTATTGTAAACACTAGCTTTGTTATCATAAAGTAGAATGATCTATAAAACTTGGAAATCATATGTTATTTTTGGGTAGAGATTTGAAATCTATTAACTAAGTGAATGAATAAGAAAAATTATAGATTGTAAAAGTAGATTATTGATGTGTATTAAGATTTATGTATTCGATGGGGTTAAATAATTTAATTTATGAATAGAAGATAATTCTAATATGATAACCTTTCTTAGTTAAATTTATTATTGTTAATTCCTAGAAATCAATTAAAAGTGATTAAATTGAAACACAAGTTTTAGTATACTTTGAATGCAAATATTTATGTTCAATGATCAGAGATAGTACATAAACTATCCTATGTTTTATGTTGAAAGAATATAGTCAACTAGAAGTTTGGAAGAACATTTTATATCTCTTAAAAGAATGGATCAGTGTCCATTCCTTGGGAATAGGTATGGGAATATTCCCTATGTTTGGTGATAAACCAAAAAAATGATGAATGGAATTATGAATTCATTCTCATCAGGGAAATATTAAAGATGGATGAATCTGGGATTCATGCTTGGTGATTTCTTGAAATGAGTTTTATATATATATATATATATATATATATATATATACATATCTTCGACATTCATGTGGATTGGGATTAGGAAAGTAAATTATTTATAAATAGACCTTGATGCTAGATGATTTATGGGAATTTATGGGGATTCCCTATTTTGAGAGATTAATTGAATAGTATTAAAGCAAATCTTGGAGGTAAATTTGGTATCGTTTGGAGATAAGAGAAATAATATTTGGATTGATTTTTGATAACCAAATTATCAAGATAGTTAGAGACTATGATTGGATCATATTTTGAAAATAAATTTGATAACAGTTTACCAATGCATTCTTGTAAACTTTATGATAGAGGATGAAATAAATGAATGCATATTGGGATCTAGTTACGGAAATAAGTTGATTTAAGAGCTAATCTTGGATTGAAATATAAAAATTGTGTAAGATATTTGATGCATAGTTAGCTCACATTTGAGAATAGAATTGATAGGATTTGGAAAGTATTGAAAATGATTTTGGATCAAATTTAGGAAGCAAATTTGATAGTAATTGAGAATCAATTGACAGATAAATATGTTGTACTCAATGGAGAATTAGACTCCTATTGGTTTGTATATAATTAAAGGAAATAGATTTAGTATAATGAGATTTATATTACCCATGCTAAATATCTAAGGGTTTACTTATAATAACCTAATATTAAGGAGAAATGTGGTTGATATGGGTTGTTACAACATGATACTGTTGAGCAAGAAGGATTGTCATTGTTGTCAACACAGGCAGTCAGATCCAAGGATGCAATGGATAACAGACTTGAAATGGGTTTTTCTTAAATCCCAAGTTGGCTCTTCGTTTTGTTGAAAAAGATGCCCCGGTGTTGAAGATATTTAATTTTAAATATTTAGTTTAAATTTTTATTTTATTAAAAATTTAAATTAGAATATTAAATTAAATTAAAAAGGGTCGACGTGTTACTATTTTGCGGCAATAAGCTACAGGAAGGTAACGAAGGTGGAGAAGAGTTTGAGGCCGACAAAGTTAAATTTGGGCCGACGGATTTTAGGGTTTGGCAGCTAACAAATTCTAGGGTTTCTTAGTCAACGTTCTTTTAGGGTTTGCCTCTAAAATTTCTTCTATAAAAGCAAGGGTTCTTCGAGTTTAAAAAGTGTAGCGTGATGTGATATATGTGTATGAAGTTCGGGTGCAGCAGTGTGAGTGGTGCGAAGAGAAGATAAGAACGCGGTATGCAGAAGTCATTTTCTGAGTGTGAAATGATAGTGTGCTGGCTGTAGAAGTGATATTTCTGTGAAGTTGCAGCAGAGAACGTGGAGAGATATAGAGGAGTGGTTAAAAAAGTGTGAATCATTTTTCACAGCAGCAGTTAAATGCCGACAAGCAGCAGATCGCAAAAAAATAGCAGATCGTGATAATTGAGGTGAAAGTTTACATTCTGCAATTTTTATTATTATCTTCAAGTTGTAGCTTGAAAAAGGGGTTGGTGCCTCTTTCCAGTTGGTGCTGGAAAAATTAGAGTTGGTGCTCCATTCTGTTGTAGCAGATAAAACTTAGGGGTTGGTGCCTCTTACCAGTTGGTGCTAGTGAATGATTATGTAAAGTTGGAGCTTTGCATTTGACTGGATTTGGATGGTAGTCCAAGAAGTCCTTTTTGAGGAGTAGCCACATCGGTGAACCTCATTAAAATGTCGTGTTATGTGTGATGCTCTTAGTACTTTTATTATTTCTATTTTAATCTGCTGATGTTTATTTAAAAGTGTAAATTACTTTTAAGTTTTTAAAGAACACACTGATTCACCCCCCCTCTTAGTGTCATTGTGATTATAACAATTGGTATCAGAGCAAGGTACCTGAAGAGGCTTAAACAGCTAAGGTGATATTGGAATTTACATAATGGCAAGTGGTGAAGGATTCTCTTCGAACAAAGCGCCAATGTTTGATGGGACAAACTATGTGTTCTAGAAAATTAGAATGCAGACTTATCTCAGTGCATTGGGCTTTGACATCTGGGGTGCGGTAGTCAATGGTTACAAAGCTCCTGCCACCGCTCCAATAGACACTATAGGTAAAAATGCATTTGAATATGATTCAAAAGCAAGAAATGCTATTATGTGTGGACTAATTGACAGTGAGCTAGTCAAATTCATAAGTTGTGAATCAGCAAAAGAGATCTGGGATAAACTAGAGAAAATTCATGAAGGATATGACAGGATCAAGGAGGCTAAACTTCAAGCACACCGAGCTCAATACGAATCTTTAAAGATGGACAATGATGATAACATAGAGACTTTCATGCAAAGAGTCAATGGGATCACAAATTCAATCAGAGGTCTTGGCGAAGAATTAATCGATGCTGCTATTGTGAAAAAGGTATTGAGATCACTTCCTCCTAGATTTGATTCTAAAGTCTCCGCCATAGAAGAAGCCAAAGACTTAAATCATTTTAGTATGGATGAGATGCATGGGTCCTTGACTCGCTTTTGAAATGAGAATAGGAAAGTCTAATCCCACAGATAGAGAAGCGACCTTCAAAGCTCAAAAAGGCAAAAGCACAAAACATGAATCTGAAGAAGAAAATGATTCAAATATAATGGAAGAAAATTTTGTAAGAAAGCTGAAGAAAGGAAAAGGAAAATACAAAGGAATGCTACCTCTTAAATGTTTCAGATGTGGAGGCATTGGACACTTTGCTACAAAATGTCCTTTCAATGACAAAAACAAAGGTGAAGAAACTCAGCATCAAGAAAGAGGAGAATGGAGGAAGAAATCAAATTTTAGAAAAGGTAAGTTTAATAAGAAAAGCTTTATCTCCCAAAATGTAGAATCTTCAGAGGACAGTTCCAGTGAAGACTCTGAAGAAGGAACAGGTGAGGCTCTTTTTATGGCATTTGAAATAGACGAATCAGAGAACATAGAGGGGATGAACTCTGAAGTTGAAGAAGTTGAGGCTGAAGTTGATTTAGAGGGTGAGCTGGTGTCTGCTCTTATGGAATGGGAATCAGAGAAAAAGAAGAATGAAAAACTAACAAGGAAACTTAAGGATGCAAATGAAATTATTGCCAGTTTAAAAACACAGACTGAAGAATACAAGAAAATGTCTGAAGATCTAGAAATACAGGTTTCTATGAAGATAGACCACTGCTGCAAATTGGAAGAAGAAAATGTGAGTCTCCGAATACAAATACAAGAGCTGGATCGAAAAATCAACTGTCATATAAAATGTGAAGAAAGCTCGATGAAACTGGAAAAAATTCTGAGTGATCAAATATCCACAGGCATCAAATTTGGTCTCGGCTTTACTAAAGGAGAATCATCAACTGAACCAAAAACAAGCAATGTTGAAAGTGAAAAGAACAAAGACAAGAAACAGGCTGTGGAAAGTAAAATGAATCAGGCAAAAGAAAGATATAATGCCAGACCTAAAATGACAGCTGACAATGATGGCTTTACTAAGGTCACACATCAAAAGAATAGAAGATCCAAGGCTCCAGCAACAACCTGGCCAAGACCATCTTTCAGGTTTACTCATTATTTCTATGGTTTTTGTTTTAAATGTAATAATTATGGGCATAAAATTGTTGACTGCAAATACAATATAAGTCCAAGAAGTTTCACTAGTATAAATGTGTTTGCTCCTTTAATGAATTATGCAGTAGAGTTCTTTAAGTGTCACAACTTTGGGCATATTGCCAGAAATTGCCGTAGTATGTCTGTTTCATTTCAACCTCAGAAAAGAAGAACTCAACCATATAAGGCAAAACACAATAGTAGTTCTTCTGAAGGATATATGCAAAATTCTAAAAATGGAAAATCTCAGCTAGAACCCAACAACATAGTTAAGACAGAATGGAAACAAAAGAAATAGCTCAGGAAAGAACAGGAATCCTTAATAGTGCAGACTGCTTTTAGAGCTCAGAATAAATATGTATCGTGGATTCTTGATAGTGGCTGCTCAAGTCATATGACAGGTGATAGACAAAAATTTGAAAATCTTCAGAAATATGAGGGTGGTTCTATGAAGTTCGGCAATAATGATGGAGCCAAAATAATAGGTAAAGGATCAGTCAAAATAAGTGAAGGGAAAATCAAGTCAGAAGAAGTTCTATATGTGGATGGTCTGAAACATAACCTGTTAAGTGTGAGTCAGATCTGTGACAAAGGACATGAAGTGGTGTTCAAGAAGCAGGGTTGTGAAGTCAGAAAAACAAAGAAGGGGAAATTAATAGCAACCGACTCAAGGACGTCTGGCAATCTATACACACTATCAAAATTTTTAGAAGGTATGTGTTTCATGGGACAAGAAGAAGAGAATTGGTTGTGGCATAAGAGGCTTGGACACATAAGTTTTGATAATCTGGTAAGAGTTAGCGCTAAAAAAGCAGTGAGAGATATTCCAATCATTAAAAAACCTACAAATAGTATGTGTGCTTCATGTCAGAAGGGTAAACAGACCAGAGTTTCATTTAAAACAAAAGAACATCACACTAGCAGGCCTTTGGAACTTATTCACACAGACTTATGCGGACCCATGAGGACTCAAAGCATAAATGACGACAAGTACTTTATGCTGTGCATTGATGATTTTTCTAGAATGACTTGGATATTCTTCTTAAAAGATAAATCAGAAGCCTTTGAAATGTTTAGAACTTTCAGACAGCTGGTAGAGAATGAAACAGGGAAAAGGATTAAATGCTTGTGGTCAGACAAAGGATGAGAATTTATTTCGAATGAATTTTTAGAATACTATGAAAAATATGGCATCAGGAGACAATATTCAGCAGCCAGAACTCCTCAGCAGAATGGTGTAGCAGAAAGGAAAAACAGAACAATTCAGGAAATGGCACGCACCATGCTGGCAAAAAGCAAAATAGCAGATAGATTCTGGAAAGAAGCAGTTCACACAGTAGTATACATTCAGAACAGGTATATGTTAAGAACTCATGAATGCAAAACTCCGTATGAGCTGTGGTTTGGTAGGAAAGCAACAGCAAAACATCTCAAAGTATTTGGCTGCAAGTGCTACATCAAAAAAATAGATGACAATCTTGGAAAGTTTGAAGATAGAGCAGATGAAGGTGTGTTTGTTGGTTATTCTCCACATAGCAAAGCTTACAAATGCTACAACAAGAGACTCAAGAAAATTGTGGACAGTGCAGACGTTAAATTCGATGAAGGGAGGAAACAAATAGTTAATTTTCAAGAAAACTATCCAATCTACGAAGAAGTCATTGAAGGAGATGAAGTACATGACACAGAAAATACAGATACGACTGATGTAGATAACTTATCGGATGGCTTAGAGGTACAAGAAAACAAAAAATTTAGAATGGGCAATTGGTAGAAAAATCATCCTAGAAACCAAATAATTGGAGATCCCACAGCTGGAATTCAGACAAGAAAGAAATTAATAAGTAATTACTCTCTTTTATCCAGCATTGAGCCCAAAAACATAGATGAAGCAAGCAAATATGATAGCTGGATGAAGGCAATAAATGAAGAGTTAGATTAGATTGAAAAGAATAGAACTTGGGAGTTAGTACCTAGACCTGCAAACAAGAATGTAATCGACACTAAATGGATATTTCACAACAAGTTAAATGAAAATGGTCAGGTCATTAGAAATAAAGCAAGACTGGTTTGCAAAGGCTATGCACAGGTCGAAGGGATTGAATTTGAAGAGACTTTCACACCAGTAGCTAGATTAGAAGCTATTAGGATGTTTTTGGCACTAGCAGTTTACAAGAACTTTAGAGTTTATCAGATGGATGTTAAATCTGCATTTTTAAATGGGAAACTTGAAGAAGAAGTCTATATTGAACAACCAGATGGCTTTCAAATCAGTGAAGATCCTAACCTTGTCTGCAGATTAAAGAAGGCACTGTATGGATTAAAACAAGCACCACGGGCATGGTATGCTAGGCTAGATAATTATCTCTCTCAACAAGGATTCAAGAAAGGTTTAGTGGACAACAATCTGTATGTGAAAACAGAATATGGGCATCTCATTGTTCTTGTTGTCTATGTGGATGACATCATATTTGGTAGCAACAAAGATGAATCTTGTAAAGACCTAGCAAAAAATATGTAGAATGAATTTGAAATGTCAATGATTGGTGAACTGTCTTATTTTTTGGGACTACAGGTTAATCAGAATGAGAAAGGTATATTCATTTCCCAAATCAAATATATGAAAGAGATGTTAAAAAAGTTCACTATGGAGGATAGTAAGCCAGTCAGTACTCCCATGACAACAGGCTGTAACTTAAGTAAAGAAGACAAATCTCCACCTGTAGATCAAACCATGTATAGAACAATGATAGGAAGCTTACTATATTTAAGCGCAACCGGACTCGATATTTTGCGAGCGAGTGTGCATGGTAGCCAGATTTCAGGCCAGTCCCAAAGAGACTCATGTAACAGCAGTTAAAAGGATTTTTCGGTATCTCAAAGGCACCATGGAGTATGGATTATGGTATCCAAGAGGCAAAGATTTCACTCTTATATCATATTCAGATGCAGATTGGGCTGGATGTGTTGATGACAGGAAGAGTACCAGTGGAGGAGCATTCTATTTGGGGGACAGATTGGTTGCATGGCACAGTAAGAAGCAAGAGTCAGTGTCTTTATCTACAGCTGAGGCAGAGTATATTGCAGCAGCAACATGTTGCACACAAGTTTTGTGGATGAAACAGACCTTGAAAGATCTTGGTATTAATTTTAGTGAACCAATATCAGTAAAGTGTGACAACACCAGTGCAATCAACATTTCTAAGAATCCAGTAATGCACTCACGGACAAAGCATATTGCTATAAGGTATCATTTCTTGAAAGACAAAGTTGCAGAAGGAGAAGTCAGATTGGACTATGTCCCAACTACAGAACAGGTAGCAGACATTTTTACAAAACCTTTGCCCAAGGAAGTATTTGAGTATCTTTGAAGCAAATTAGGAGTAGTCACACTTCCTAAGAAGTGACTAGTTACGAGGATCACCTTCTAGGGGGAGCACTTGAGTGTTTGAGGATGGACTCAAGGGGAGTCAAATTGTGCTTGAGAAGTGTGAGGATGGACTCAGGGGGAGTCAAACTATGCCTGAGAAGATTGAGGATGGACACAGGGAGAGTCTGCAGCAGCCCTTTGGTATTATTGACAAAGGGGGAGAAGAGTTACAAAAATGTATACAGGTGTTGCCAACAATTCCAAAGGGGGAGATTGTTGAGCAAGAAGGATTGTCATTGTTGTCAACACAGACAGTCAGATCCAAGGATGCAATGGATAACAGACTTGAAATGGGTTTTTCTTAAAACCCAAGTTGGCTCTTCGTTTTGTTGAAAAAGATGCCTTGGTGTTGAAGATATTTAATTTTAAATATTTAGTTTAAATTTTTATTTTATTAAAAATTTAAATTAGAATATTAAATTAAATTAAAAAGGTCCGACGTGTTACTATTTCATGGCAATAAGCTACAGGAAGGTAACGAAGGTGGATAAGAGTTTGAGGCCGACAAATTTAAATTTGGGCCAACGGATTTTAGGGTTTGGTAGCTGACAAATTCTAGGGTTTCTCAGTCAACGTTCTTCTAGGGTTTGCCTCTAAAATTTCTTCTATAAAAGCAAGGGTTCTTCGAGTTTAAAGAGTGTAGCGTGATGTGATATATGTGTATGAAGTTTGGGTGCAGCAGTGTGAGTGGTGCAAAGAGAAGATAAGAACGCGGTATGCAGAAGTCGTGTTCCGAGTGTGAAATGACAATGTGCTGGCTGTAGAAGTGATATTTCTGTGAAGTTGCAGCAGAGAACGCGGAGAGATATAGAGGAGTGGTTGAAAAAGTGCGAATCATTTTTCATAGCAGCAGTCGAATGCCGACAAGCAGCAGATCGCAAAAAAATAGCAGATCGTGATAATTGAGGTGAAAGTTTACATTCTGCAATTTTTATTATTATCTTCAAGTTGTAGCTTGAAAAAGGGGTTGGTGCCTCTTTCTAGTTGGTGCTGGAAAAATTGGAGTTGGTGCTCCATTCTGTTGTAGCAGATAAAACTTAGGGGTTGGTGCCTCTTACCAGTTGGTGCTGGTGCATGATTATGTAAATTTGGAGCTTTGCATTTGACTGGATTTGGATGGTAGTCCAAGCAGTCCTTTTTGAGAAGTAGCCACATCGGTGAACCTCGTTAAAATGCTGTGTTATGTGTGATGCTCTTAGTACTTTTATTATTTCTATTTTAATCTGTTGCTGTTTATTTAAAAGTCTAAATTACTTTTAAGTTTTTAAAGAACACACTGATTCACCCCCCCTCTCAGTGTCATTGTGATTATAACAGATACAATTATGAAATGATAGGAATTTAAATTATTAGCTTAAATTATTAATTTAGGAAGAATGGTTTACTAATGAATTAATGGTATGGGACATTAATTCATGGATTAACTTTGTGTCAATTATGTAGAATGAATTTGGAATTCATTCTTGAGGGAACTTATATGGTTCTATCTAACATCAATACAACTTCTCCAAAATAAGATTTCTATGATTATCATAAACATATGAACATTATTAGGATGGCTTAGAATCAATAGATTCCTTAATTGCATATTGAGTTTAAAGGGACATATGGATACCTTATTGGTATGGGAAATACCTTAATGATATAATTATGACTTAAAGAAAGGAATTAGGAAAATTCCTTAATTGCATCAAGAATTTGATAAGGAATAGTTGTATTCCTTGCCATGTATAATTGATTGAAAGGGACCCATAGTGGCCCTTCTATATTTGTAATATTTGACATCCTATGTTTATGAATATGAGGAAAGTACATATTTTGGAGGCTAGGTTTATTCCCCATGAGGGTTCCCAGGATAAACAATGTGTCACTCTATTTGTGGTTTGATGTGTTAATTCTTGTGCATGTTGTTTTTACTTCAAATGAAATGATCAAGTGGATGAGATGGCTAAATGCTTGATTAAACAATTATGCAATTCTTAGATTATGTCAATGTGTACTATAAGGCAATGAATGTATGCTTAACTTTATTATGTTGATGAATTAATGATTTAATATTACGTCAATTATTATTTAGAATGTATTGGGAAATTTTGAATGATGTAGTTAGCTAGCTTTACCTTTCAACAACTAGTGTTTGATGTATTCAATGGTTGTATGGATGCAAGAAGTAGAATGTAATCAATTGTAATACTTGCTCAACTGGATATCTCATGTGTGCTATAGTCTCAAGAATCATAAATTAATGGATTCTACTCCTTAAGAATTAATTGGATTATGATCACTTCATAAACATTCATGGTTGGTATAAATTGAAACATTATGATAACCTGAAATAAGCCTTAAGAGGTATAAGGTAATATAATCATGCTTAAGATGGAATTCCAAGGATTATGTAATTTTAATCACATATAGTGATTTTTTTATCCCATAGATAAGATGTGGGTTGGATCTAATATCTATGAATAACCATTGTTGAGGTTATTTCATCTATGATGGTTTTCCATATTCAAGGCATTCACCTATATACTGATCCTAGTAGACAATATGGATTAAGGGTGATTTTCCTTCTTTTTGGGATGAAATATAATGTTTGGCCAGTGTTCTTGTATTCGAGTGGTATGATAGTATCGTAGAAGTTGATCACTTCTACTCATGAATGACTGGTCAAGTCTTAATATCTTTTGACATTATTTTCCTTGATAGATTACAATACAAATGGAATGATTCTATCTTAGTTCATAATTGTGATCCTTGCCTCATGAAATATGAATATGTATATATATATATATATAATTATGGTAACATATGGGGTTGTTACAGTAGTCTCTTAATCAGAAAGTGGGATGTTGATCTTGATATAGAAACCCAAAGCATTAATTCAATCCCCATATGGGTTAGGCTTCCTAGTCTTCCCATCTAGTTCTAGCATGATGCAATCCTAAGGAGAATAACTTAGTCCATTGGGGGCCTTATTGCATTTGACCTAGCAACTAATGCTAAGTCTTGGATGATTTATGCTTGATTATGCATAAATGCCAATCTAAAATCAACATTTCCCATGTATATCGATCTCATTTTTGGATCCTTTTGTAGGTGTCAAGCCATCAAATACAAGAATAAGGTAGCCTTCTACATTGAATTCTAAAATCAAGGTCACCTAAGGGTGCAATACCCCTCTCTATGAAGATAATAAAATAAAGAGTGTCTTTGATCAAGGAAGTCACAAGAGGATAACCAGTCCACTAAGTAGCCCAAAAAAAGAACCAAGTTGACTCCTTGAGAAAAGATGTTATGATGAAATCAAAAGGTAAATAGTTAATGCCCCTATCCTTTGAAAATTCTCCTATCCATGTATGCTCTATATTTGCTAATATTAATCCTTTCAAACCATTGGTTGGACCTCAATTTATTGAAATTAATCCTCCTGATGAAACCCATGTCCATGTCCTTCAAGATTGTTTCCCTAGGGACTATGATATCAACCTTTATATTCCTCCTCAACCCCATTCAAGTTCTTGTGCAATTTCCTGTAACTCTTATCCCCCTTTGACAATAATACCAAAGGGCTACTACAGAATCCCCTTGAGTCCATGCACAACATTCTCAGACAAAAATTATTACACTTAGAAAAAATCACAAACATGAGCAAAAAGATAAAAAAATACTTAAATTCTCCCCCTGAGAATGTGATCCCTATAGCTAGTCAATTCTTGGGAAGCATGACCACTCCCAATTTATTGCAAAGGTACTCAAATACTTCCTTGGGCAATGGTTTTGTGAAGATATCTGCTACTTGCTCTATAGTTGGAACAAATCCAACTTAACCTCACCTTCTGCAGCTTTCTCCTTCAAAAAGTGATACCGGATAGTAATGTGTTTTGTGCGTGAATGCATAACCAGATCCTTGGATATGTTAATGGCACTGGTGTTATCATACTTAACTGATATAGGCTCACTAAAGTTAATACCAAGATCCTTCAAGGTTTTTTTCATCCATAATACCTATGTACATGTTATCATTGCAATATATTCTACCTCTACTGTCGATAAGGAAACTGACTCTTGTTTCTTACTGTGCCATGCGACCAACCTGCCTCCAAGATAGAATGCACCTCCACCGGTACTCTTTCTATCATCGACACATCCTGCCCAATCTACATCTGAATACGAAATAAGGGTGAAGTCTTTACATTTCAGATACCATAATCCATACTCCATAGTACCCTTGAGGTATCGAAGAATCCTCTTCACTACTGTCACAAGTCTCCTTGGGATTAGCCTGAAATCATGCTACCATGCATACTGCCTACAAAATATCTTGTCTGGTAGCTGTTAGGTACAGTAAGCTCCCAATCATAGATCTGTACATGGTTTGATCAACGGTTAGAGATTTGTCATCCTTGCTCAACTTGCAACCTCGTCATCATGGGAGTGCTAACTGGCTTACAATCCTCCATTGTGAACTTTTTAAACATGTCTTTCACATATTTAACTTGAGAAATAAATATGCCCTTCTTATTTTGATTAACTTGCAACCTGAGGAAATATGAAAGTTCACCAATAATTGACATTTCAAATTCTTTTTGCATCTTATTTTCTAAATATTTACACGACTAATCTTTGCTGTTGCCAAATATGATATCATCTTTCTTAAACCCTTTTTGAGTGAGATAGTTGTCTAGCCTTGCATACCATGCTCGGGGTGCCTATTTCAAGCCATATATATTCAACTTACAAACCAAGCTGGGATCATCACCAAGCTGGAAACCATCTGGCTGCTCAATATAAACCTCTTCTTCAAGCTTCCCATTTAAAAACCCTGATTTCACATCTGTCAAAAAATTGTCAAGTGACTCACACTTGTACCAGATTTTGTCCAACACTGTACCGACACTGTAATTTTACTGCCAACTCTATGCAAGCATCAAAAACTATACCACTACACCAACCAAATCCCTTTTTACATTTTCAACTTGGTCTAAGTTTTCTAGAGTCACCACTGGTCACACCTTACTTTCAACTATTCAAATCAGGAGACAACATTTTGTCAAACACTTCATGACCAACTATAGTGCACCTTACTCAAACTCATGCTTATGGACCTCGGATAGGTATGATTCACAAAGGAAAGTTGCTCATATTGATGAGCTAAACATGAATCAATAATTAGACTTCAATATTTTTCACCATAGCATCATAATAGATCTAACAATATTCACATCAATGTGTAGTTCAAATACACACTGCTTTTATCGAAACACATATATGCGGCTAGGGAAACATTCTTTCACTAACCAAATTATCTAAACTGTTATAATCCTTAACTTTGGACAATGGCAGTAAGAACCATCACCAGTACAACAATGACATATAGCAATACTACCAATAATGACAACTCTCAATTTAATCACCACCCTTCATGGCACTTCCACAAACAACTACATGAACTGAAAACACACTTCGACAACTATACGACAACTTCCCTGACTACTTGCCTTTCATCCTCAGGTAATCAAAAAAATACATAGGAGCATTAAAACGAAACTTCAAGATTGCTCCCCCTGAGGATGTGCTACCTAGAGTTGCTTAGTGCAATAGCAGAGTAGTCTCCTTCAGTCCAAGGAGACACGATTTCCTTTCTTCTATCTTTCTCCAAACTTTCTTGAACTCGAGCTTGGATTTTTCAACTACATCCCTATTTTGCACCTTTTTGTGAATTCGAACATTTCTCTTGTGTGGTTGTATCTTGTGCATCCTTGATGAATGATTATTTTCCTTTCTTTTATGTACATGATTTATTCTCTGTCTGTGTTGTGTTCTTTGCATTCGATGAAATCTACTGTTTTGCCTTAGATTACATACAAAAGTGCTTGGACAAAACCTTGCTATGTGCCCATGACCATTACATTGAAAACATTGTACATAGTGTTCACTCAGAAATGCAGATGTATTTCTACCAGCATAACTCTTTGATTTATTATTCAATCCACAATAAGTTGCCTTGTGACCATACTCGCTGCATCTGAAACAATAGCCATTAAAAGTATTATTATGAATAGAGTGAGAGTGATAGAACCTCTTTTGTTGTGGTTGCTTTGCTGTAGATCTCCTTTGATATTTTCTTCCTTTTGAAGATTCAGCTTCAAACTTTTCTTGCTTCGATCCTTCAACGGTGAACTTCTTCTTTTCTACAGAGTTGGAATATGAAGGTTGTTCAACTTCATACCCAAGACCATGCTTATCTGTGGAGCTTCTTTGTTGGCTTATCATTTTATCTAGAAACTCTGTGCTCTTCTCAAATTTGAAATTTGTATTGGCCTCTTCTAGTTGTTTATTCAATAAAACAATATCTTCCTCTTGTTTGCAGCAACCAATATCTTTCTCATTGATCTGTGACTTGAGATTTTCTTCAATCCTTTTGAATTCTTCTACCTGTACTTTCAAATTGGTTATTATTTCATTTGCATCCTCAATATTTCTTGAGATTTCCTTATTCCTTTTTCTTTCTATCTTCAATTCATCTAGAGCTGCAATTAGTTCCTCTTTCAAATTTATTTTTGCATCAATTTCTTCTTCATCACATTCCTATTATTTTTTTGTTTCTTCTTTGAGTGTCATGAAAAGACCTCCACTTGTTTCCTTTTTAGAATCATCCTCTAGGACTTCATTAACTCTTAGCATATATGCCTCTATGTTCTCATCAATTCAATGAATTCAATGCCAATACAGCTTGAGGTACTTTTGGAGGCCTCCTATGTTTATGGGATTTGACCAAAATTGAAGGTAAACTCTTACCTTCCTCAAACAAAATTACAAATATTATTTTTTTCTACAAAGATACCAAAGTTATTTGGGTTCTCTCAAACATTTATGCCCCTAATAATCCTCTAGAGTAGTTGGCATTATGGAATATCTTAATCCAAATGAGAAACATTTTCTGAAATGAAGGTTAGATATTGGCTAGGGACTTCAATACTCCTCTTTATCCTTTAGATAAAAATGAGGGGGCATCCATCACCCCAAGATGCTATGTGGAATTTGCAAATTTTATAGACATCATTAAACTAATGGATATTTAGCTAAAAGGAATAAAATTCATGTGGAGCAATAGAAGGGTGGGAAACCAAATCATTCAACTTAGGTTGGATAGATTCCTCCTATTCAAAGAAGCTCTCCATATCTTTAGCAATTCTTCCCTCCATTCCCTTCAAAGAATTGGCTCAGACCATAACCCTCTATTTTTAAAGGACTTTGGCCAACCTCTTCTTTCAAATCTCCCTTCAAATTTGAGTCCATGTGGTTTCAACACCCAGATAACAGAGACAATATTTCTAAATGGTGGAGTGAAACATTCATTGGTCCTCACATTTACCAAATTGCTAAAAAATTGCACTTCATAAAAGTTAATCTTAGAATATAGAACAAAGAAGTCTTTAGAAACATCTTTGAATGCAAGCAGAATGTCATGAGCCAACTCAAAACTATCAAAGAGCAAGTCCAATTTGGGAATTCACCTCATGATCTCAAAACCAAAGAGAAAGATATTTTGTCAAAATTTCACAATATTTTAGCAAAAGAGAAAGTCTTCTAGAGGTCAAAATAAAGAGCTTTATGGATTAAAGAGGGGGACTTAAATACCATATTTTTCATGCCTTGTCTCTCAAACATCAAAGCTCCAACAAGATTAGAGAATTATGTAGGAGTTATGGGTCTATAACTCGCAACATCATGGAAATTAGAGTTGAAGTGATTTCCCATTTTGAGGACATCCTATGTCCTTGCCATCCTTTTTAAGCCCAATCCTTGAATGCTCTCCTATAGAACATATTATTTGTCATTTCTCTTTATTTTAATGACTGGATGCTTAGAATTTTTTCTCAAGAGGAAATTAGAGATGTATTTTAAATGATTGTTGATATAGGCCCTAGTCCTAATGGGTTTCCTCCTAGGTTCCTTTAGTGTTTCCAGGATATTATTTTTCATGACATCAAAAATTCCATTCAATATTTTCAAATGATGAAATCCTTACCTAAATATGTCAACTCGACCTTCCTTGCTCTTATCCCCAAGTCCTATAAATGTCATTCTATTTCATACTTTCATTCCATTAGTCTTTGTCATTTATAAGATCATATCTAAAGTGATTTCCAATATACTGAAATAAATTCTTCCATTCATCTGACCACTATTAAGAAAGATCGGTGTAGAGCAGACTTATCATAGATGATATTATTACCATTTATAAGCTCATCCATTTAGTTTTCAAAAGTAAGAGAGCTAGACTCTTTCTCAAACTAAACATGAACAAAGCCTTTGACATAGTCTCTTGGGATTTCCTTTTCACTGTCTTGTCCAAATTTGGCTTCCATGATTATTGGATCACTCTCATAAAGGAATACCTCTCTTTTACTTGGTTTTTTGTTCTCATTAATGGTTTGGCTACTAGTTACTTTAAAAGCTATAGGGAGTTAAGACAAGGATATCTTTTGTCTCCTTTCCTCTTTATTATTTTGGAAGAATCCCTTGGTAGATCTCTCAAAGCTGCTTGTTCCTTGGGTGCTATCTCATGCATCAAGGCCTCTTTAGGCCTCAATACTATCATCTATAAATAGTTTTTTGATGATACCATTTTGGATACTCTATCATCTATTCCAAAATCCAAAGTCATCAAGCTTATTTTGAACTACTATGATGAAGTTGTTGGGTAGAAAGTAAAATTTGTGAAAAGAAAAATATTCTTCATCAATACCCCTATTGGCAAATAATTTAAAATTGCAAGAATCATAGGATGCACAATTTTCAATCTACCTTCCACCTATCTAGGTCTCCCTCTCTTCTAGAGTAGTCCATATGAAAGTATGTGGAACAATATTTGCAATTTCATCACCCATAGGCTATCCCATAGTCTTGTTTGAAAGAAATTTACTCCTAATGGTTTAATTTTTAAGTAAGGTGCTACTATTAAGGTCCTTTCCAATCCCCTTAGGACCTATGTCATCCCAAGTGGTCCCTCATAATATTCCCTCTTTCGGAGTGCTAATGAAAATGGTCAATTTTTAGTCAAATTTGATTACCACATTGAGGATGATCCTATTATCAGTTTATTTCTAGTATGTATCATTTTTCTTAAGCACCTCATCACCAAGATTACTTTATTTTTTTTGTTGTTTGTCTAGAACAAAGTCTTGACCATTGATAATTTGCTTAGTAGAGGCTTTTCCATTCATATTCGCTTCTATCTATGCCAGTCTGGGTGGGAGTTGATTCTTCATCTATTCCTTGAGTGTACCTTCTTCTCTAGTGTGTTGCTTTCACTCTTCTCATAATTTTGTATTGAATGGTTCCCACTCAATTCTATTCTTAATTTATGTGTACAATGGCCAAATCCTTTCTTCCATAAACACCTCAAGTCTCTTTGGTCCTTTTGTTTACCCCATTTTCTTTGGCAAGTCTGGTTAGAAAGGAATAATAGAGTCTTTAGTGGTGCTTCCAGAGATCCCAAATATATCTACTTAAGGGTTCAAACTGTGGCCAATGAAAATTCTCTCATGGTCCCTTCCACCGATGTTCCTCAGCTCGGTTTGGAGTCTAGGCTTGCTTCTTCCTTTAATCTCTCTTTTGTCCCTCCTTGCCTAGCTATGTCTACTACTGATAAATCCTATGTTAGGTGGTATTCTCCCCCTATGGTTTGGTTCATTTTCAACTTTTATGGAGCTACTAAAGGTATTCCGAATAAGGCTAGTAGTGATGGCATTGTCAGAGATGATCATGCTAGGATTATATTGGTGTTTGCTAAGAACATAAGCATTCAAACCAATAATATGGCCAAAGCCAACGCTTTGTACCAAGGATTTTACATATTGGAAGACCTCCATATTAACATCTTAATTATCAAAGGTGATTCCCTAAAAATTGTCAATAACCTCAAAGGAACATGGTCCTTAGCATGGGGTGTTTTCAACTTGATAAAAGAGTCAAGAATATTTCTTTGCAAGTATGACAATGTTATTTTTTAGCATGTTTATAGGGAGGGCAACAAGGTTTCTAATGTCATGGCCAATCTCATTCTAGTTGAGGATTCTCTTCAGGTATGGTATGGTATGATAATTATCCACATGCTATTTTTTATTTTGAAAGAAACAATGAATCCTCATTGCTTTAGCTTTTTCATCATGCCTCGTCAACTCTTAAGACAACTTGGACCGCATGGGATGCTCAATCCTTTTTATTTCTTCCACCTCGTGGAAATTTGTCCTTCTGAGCAAACTTTACAGTCTAATATGTCTTACCCAAAATATCAATGCTTTATTTTTAGCACATGGTGTCCCACCTCAGATCATGATTGCTTTATTGGATGTAATTCTCATGACAATGGCTCTTTTCAAAGTACCCTATTCCAAAAAAATTCTAAGAGCATGAAGGAGTCAATGTCATCACCCTTTGAGTACCTATGTTGTAAGTGCAAAAGCAAATCTCAAATCATGCCTTAACATCATTGGCTATGATAGTCATGACATGGACTAGGTGCTACTGTCATGAGGTGATCCATCAATGACCCTAGAGGAAGAAGCCTCTAAAATCTATAGTATGGGTATCCAAGAATCTTGTAAATATTATTATATGGGTTTTAAATGCAGCCTAAGGAATTGTGATTTCCATCAGAATTCACTCATTATTGAGCCTCATAGGTGGGTTATTCAAAAAAATTTCTCTCAGAGGTGGATCATTTAGAATTCATTCATTGTTGGTTCTCAATGGTGGGCTATTTGGAATTAGAGTTCCAGGATGGCATTTCTCAAGCCAGAGTCTTTGCAAGTTGATGCTACCATGGAGGAGATTTTGAATAACCATGGATTCCTACCCTTTCTTCACAAATTCAATGGTAGTGATCCTGATCTATCCCTAGAATTCACAAAGTCCTAGAATAATGGATAGGTGATGCCCTGTGGGATCACATTCAAAGTGAACATTCACATGTTGGCCAAGGTTATGGAGTTGCCCAACGATGGTGATATCATTAATTATGATAAAAATTCCCTAGTGGTGGAGCTCAAACACTTCAAATACAAAGGAAAATATTTGGTAAAAGAGAAAGTTGGCATCATAAGAGAGGCCCTTCCAATGCCTTGGAATACGGTTTTGGTACCTATTATGTAGTTTTTCACCATAGATGAGCTCAATATTAATTTTAAAAGTTTCCACTTGGAATTAATGAATCACATGCATGGCATCAAGAGCATCAATATCCTTGAGTACCTTTTTAGGTCAATGGAATTGTTAGTTGGAAGTATTAGGTAGGGTACTTCAACCCACCTGAAGCATCATGGTCTCCACTTGATTTTGTACAAGCATGCATTGAAAAAGGATGCCCAAAGGGCCATCCTTTCTATTGCAGGTAAACCTATTGATATTGCTTCTACTTTGACCCCCAGCAAATGGAGCCCCTAGAAGGACATTTCGAGTGACAATGAGGTGAAAGAATATGTTGTTGCTACTACCAAAGTGGGAAAAAAAAAATTAATATTTGGCTTTTCTGTCGACACTCCATATTTTGCAAAAAAGGAATCTTGTCATTGTTCAACCAGAGGTAAGGCTTCTGGGGAGAAGTGGAAAAATCTTGTTGTTATCGATCACGACAAGGAGGCCCTAGGAGAGTCTCCTACGACACATAAGAAGTTGAAGTTTGAATATTTCCTCGATCAACTTGTCTCCCTCAAGGATGGTCATTCTATTTATAGGACTTCAACCCATTCTCAAATAATATCTAATCCTGATCTCATGGCCAATATGGATGACTTTTTAAATTTGGCCTTGACCCTCCTCCATCAAGTTGTTAAGAAGGTCAATGACATCAAGAATCAAAAGGATTTAATCACCTAGGTTTTGTATGATGATAAAATTTCCAATGATGATGAGTAGGATCCTCCTAAGGCTTCGAAGTAACTAGGGCTTCTTTGTATGCTCTATTTTTACTGGTTTTCTTGGGGCTTCTTGTCCCCTATTTTTGTGCTCCTATGTTGGCTTTTACAATTTCTATTTGCATCTCGAAGAGTTTTTATCCCATATTTGTTGTGTTTTCTTTGTTAGTCTATATTTTTTGGAGTTTTGTTGAGGTCATCCCTCTGGTGACTACCTCCTTTTGGTTTTTCTAATGTAAATAGTTTGGGGTCCCTTTCACAACCCATTTTTTCTATCAATAAAAGAAATGTGACATTGGTAATAGTTAATTTGTAATTAATTATTGAGGATTTGGTACTTACACCTCTTAAAAACCTAATATATTGCATTAATGTCATATTAATTTGATAATTTGTGTGAGTGTCTAATCTAATCCTTCATTATTTATACAACTTGATTAGGATTAACAGTAAGACTTTGGAACTCTAAATAGGAGGCCCAAGGTTTGAATCCAATGGGGGGTAGAGTTATACACAATATTTTAGTAACCATAATTATTGGATAACAATATATTAAGTAAATAACATCTTCTATATGGTTGTATCATATGGCCTATGGTATTATGGAAATTAAAAACTACTTTACCTTTACCTTTACTACCCTTTCATTTCCCTTATGTTTTGAATTGATATGGTACTATCGCTCATTATAACAAAGTACTATAAAATCCAACATAGTATTAAATGAGGTATAGAGGACATCACTTGGTTATGTGAAAGATATATTTAGAGACTCTATTTGTTATTTTAATCATGAAGAACTAGCTTTCACATATTCATGAATCTTTTATAGCATAAGGGGAAAAGGGAAAATTTGTTATATTTTATAAAAATAAATATATAAGTTTAGAAAGATAATTGAGGGAATTTTTTAACTTAATAATCTCATTTTACTCTAGTTTTATTATGTGAAAGGTTCATATTTTCTTATAGTATAGGGCATAGGATCTTGTATAGGGTTTGGACAAATTTAATCCATCCATATCTAGCCCTGGCAACATAATATAATATTTTTCATTAAGATCAAGATGCTTGAGTTACATAGAACATGGGATTGAATCCCACCCTTTGTGATCTTTTTTAATCTATAGAATCATTGTGGAGGAGTTTTTGTTTGCATATTCAAGGATAACCAATCACACACCTCTCACTTCATTGCTATAGTATAGTGGATAATTCATATTATGCAACACATAAGACAACACGTATAAGGTTTAATTCTAATTATATTTTATTTGTATAGATAGTTGTTAGTTTTGTTAGTTTTTTTCTATATTGTGGCTTAATTGTCACCAAGGAGAAAGAATATTTTTCTTGATAAAGTGATTTTTCTCTTAGGATGGCTATGTTGTCTTAAGTATTATGTTATGTAGGAATCATGTGACTTATTCCTTTATGTTACTCTTTTGATAACCATTTTTCTTTGACTATGAGAAGGTATCCTATTAATCTTGTTAATGTATTATGTTGTTCATTGTGGTATGGATTGAGATCTTGGATATTTTATCTAGCCTTAGGCACCCATCCTCTAGGAGGTATGATTTTGATTATCAATAGATCTATTTATTTATTTTTTAGAAATTTAAAGTAGATATTGAGGCCAACATGTAATCCAATTAGCATAAAACCAAAACTTTCCTATATATGTAAGTGCTCACTGAATAAAATGAGTCCAAGTTGCATCCATATTTTCATCAAGATTATATAGTGGTAGACAAGTGGTAATCATGTGGCGAATTCCATCTTATACTTATATGACAAGTGGAAGATTAAAGTTTTCCAATAAAATTATAAGGTTTGAGAAGTCATTTTTTTTTAAATATATTTCTATGGGATTGAATCCTATATTACATCATAACTGTATAGTGGTATTCAAATAGCTCAAACAATATGTAAGTATCCTTAGTATTTTAAGTTGGGTATATTCCTTAAGAGTAGAGGAATTTAACTAGTTTATTTCATAATATTTGATAGGTTTTGAGAAGGTAATTATTTATTTTGTCTTAATGATTAATAGGACAAACCTTTCAAAGGCAATAAATTTTATACACAGACACAATTTAACCCCTTTTTCTAAATCATATGAATTTTTATACTATTTATATTTGTGGTAACTATTCAAGGGTTTTATATAGGTGAACAAGTGTATCATTATGTGATGCTCTTTAGAACATATAATATCAATTTAAAGGGGAAATTTGTAGTAAATTTACATTATTATGAAGTGAGGATCATTGGTCCATATTTAAATAAGAGGTATCTAGATCTAAGTTTTGAAAGTAGATATGGTATCTTTTATAGGCACAAATAATGGATATTTAAAATGCCTTATTACTAGTTCTTCCACTTCATATAATGAAGTAACATCTTATTATAAATATTTATGCTTTATTTTATCTTCTTATTCAATTTTTAATCATTATGAAAAAATTATGGTGTGCCTTCTTAGGTATAGATCATGTAAAGGACTTTAAGCTAGTATAAACTAAGGCTCAACAATAAAAGGATAATTCTAAGTCTTTAAAGAAGATAAAATTCACTTGCAAATATTGTATAAGGAAAGTGCATCCTATAAATAATTATTTGGTGAGGCTATAGAAAAATGAGGTAGAGTTTAGGAAGATAAGAGGAAATTTTCCAAATCAAAGAGGAGATTTAAATAGTTGTAGTGAGTTTACCCATTAGATATCCCATTAAAATTAGGGGAAGATGTTACCATTAATATATTGTCTCCTTGGATCCTAAATATTGATTGTGGAGGTAATTAAAATTGTACAATCTAAATTTTATTGCCAAGAATAAAATTGTTCAAATGTAATCATATAGGAAAACATTATATGATATGTTATTTTATTTAATTATCAAATTAGACCATGATTTAACATTGTCATAGTTAAAACTTACTAAACTTATATTCCTAATATGATTTTGACAAGGGTTAAGTACCTTGTAATTAACTATTAAGTATTTGGTATTTATACCTCTCAATCACCTAATCCTTTTTACTATCGTGAGATGATATTTGATCATTTATATGTGTCCTTGAGGATATCCTTAATAATGTATGCATCAATCACACTGTCATTTCACTCTCTTTTATTTTAGTTACTCCTATTGGTGTCACTTTTGTTTCTTTTAATAAAGTATTATGAAATCCAACACTAGAATTTCTAGTTCTCATAAAATATAGAAAATGTTATGGAAAGAGGATATTGGAATATTAAAATATTGTTTCTTTTTACAATTCAAAGTGGAAGCTAAGGACACATGGTCTTCTTTCTAAAATGCACTTTGATATCAAATGTAATAAGGATTTTGCGAAACTGTAAGGAATTTTTATTAGTTGATATACAATCCTACTATATATTTAATTTTGGGTTCATCCATCCAATGTTAGGCTTTACAAATATCCTTGGACATAGAAATATAAAAAATTAGGCCTAGGTCACATGTTTGAACAATGTGTCATTCACCCAATATTAGCCCTTATTCCTTATCTATGATCATGGTCAAGTGTCATGGTCCTGCTTGGCAAGACTTATAATTGATATAGATTATATATTGATGTGTGGTTTTTCAATGCTTAATATGATTTATATTTTCAAGATAAGTGATTTATTGAACTTTATTATTTGTACATATTATGCTAGAATATGGTACTATTGATGATGTGTATGGTTACAGGACCATGTACTCTTGCGGGTGGATTGAAATGGGATAACCACCAAATTCAAGAGACCTAAAAGGTAAAGTGATGGCAGATGAAATAATCTATAATAGCTCCAAGTTAATTAAGTACCCTCATGTAGTTACATTTCATAACTATACATTTGATTTAAATGGAATTGTTTGTTAGATAAGTATTAATGATATATATACTTCTATGGATGCATGTATGATATGTCTCTTTCAACAAAGAGTAATAAGTATTTATTTAGGAAATATTATTAATCAATATTGAGGTTAGTGATCAATACTAACGCTCAATATTAATTAAGTTGAAAAAGACAAATATTTGACTTAGTTGTCTGTTGGAAATTTTGAGTAGTTTTGTTGTCATTGATGTCAAAAGAATATTGGTTTAATTTCTCTGTCATTAAGGACATCAAGTGGTTTTTCCAAAAGAAAGAAGGTCTTGGAAAGGAATAGGATATACTATTTATTTTTAATATTATATGCCTAAAAAGGGCCCAAAGGATGAAGACCCAAGGAAGGAGAAGCAAGTTTAAATTAAATAATAATATTCTATTATTATAATATTTCGGGCCAAATAACAAGGTGAAGAAAAATGAAGTTCAAATTGAAAAGACCCATGAGAAATTTTCAAAAGGTTTAATTTAAATTAAAATATTTTAATATTTGATTAAAATTTTAATTTAAATTAATATTGGAGGCAAAGGTTTTAAATTTAATATTTAAAAACTAAATTCAAAATTTTAAATTCAAAAATGGGCCGACGTGAGAAATCAAAAGATAATGTGCATTTATATAGGAAATGATTTCCATTTCCCAAAAGTTATCTATCACACCTTCGAATGCGAGAAAAGAGAATATCGAGCGCTACATCTAAGAAGAAGACAATTTGAATTTTAAAAGTGCTTGGAGGGAAATGAGGCAACAAAGGCCATGTAGTGGTTTGACATCCCACCGATGATAGTAGCGTAGGTGGAATTTGGGAGAGTGTTAAGACTTACGTGGAGGAGATTGCGGTTTGATCCACGCAATCGACATTTTGGAGGAAGAGGACTTCGTCTGACTTGTTCAACATTTTTGTGAGGTAGATTTTTGGGACAACGTGCATCGTGTGTCTCATGTGGGCATGCAGCCCACTTGGTGGCCTAGCTTGGAGCTAGGGTATTGGGAGTGCAAATATCAGGTGGTCGAATCCATCGAAGTCAACTTTTTGTGGGTAGAACAAACTAAAGGTATGCCATTCGATTTTATTTCCCAAGGTGTTGAAAATTAAATTGTTTTAAGATTGTCGTGAGTGCTTGGGGGAGTTATAAGGTAAAGAAAAATTAAAATATTTTATTTTTATTTTTGGTGATTGAAATTTATAAGGTGTGGATATTATAAGGTGTATAAGGGAGTTTTCTATGCATGTTGTTTTAATGAAATTGTTGAGTTAGATATTGTGAGTTTGGAGATTATAAGGTGTGCAAGGGAAATTGTTAAGTGTTTTGTTATGGTGAAATTATTGAGTTAAATATTGTGAGTTTGGAGATTATAAGGTGTACAAAAGGATTTGATATTTTTTATGAAAAATAATTTTTGAGAAAATTATTTTGTGGAGATCTTGAGATAGGTTGTGGTAACCTAACCCTAGTGTTGGCAAAGAAAATTTGATTATGGTTAAGACAGGTTTTGAAGATATCTCCATCAAAATAAAAGGTATGGTTTCATATTCCTTGTGAGTAAAATAATATTGGATTGGATATTGTGAATGCTAAGTTGGAGTGAAAATGATTGTTTGATAAGCATTGTTGAGTTTGGTTTTGAGATATCCAATATTGATTGATGAAGGTTTTTCTAGAATAAAGGTTGATGATAGAAACCTTATTTGATAAGCATTATTGGAAATATTGAGTGAGCCTTCATGTGCATGATTAGGGTTTGTGAAAGATCATGAGTATCATTATTATGTGAAGTTTATTTGATAAGCATTGTTGAATAAACTTTCATTGAGTGATTGGTTGTGAGGAGTTGATTGAGCATAATTGATTGAAAGTGTTGGAGTGATAGTTCAAGTTCTGTAAAATAAATTGTTCTTGATTTTTGGATTGAGTTGAAGAAAATATTGAAAGTGATTGAGCATTGTTGTGAGTGTGAAACATATTGAGTCTCTAAAAATTCTCTATATGTTTTTGTGGTAAAAATAAGAGAGAGATTGAAAGTGATTGAGCATTATTGTAAGTGTGAAACATATTGAGTCTCTAACAATTCTCTATATATTTCTATGAGATTGGGCAAGTTCTAGTGAGGACTTTTTGAGTAGATTTGAAGTAAGTCTTGGTGAAGACTTGTTGAGAAGATTGGACAAGTTCTAGTGAGGACTTGTTGAGCATATTTGAAGTAAGTCTTGGTGAAGACTTGGTGAGCATATTGGACAAGTTCTTGAGAGGACTTGTTGAACATATTTGGGGTAAGTATTTGAGAAGACTTGTGAGTAGAGTTGATTGATTGATTTATTCAAACCTTGAGTTAAGGTTTGGGGTAGATCTGAGAAGAGTTGATTTGTGATTGAGTCAAGCTTTGTGGTAAGGCTTGAGGATAGATTTGTGCTAGACCAAAGGACTATGTTTAGTACATACCAGAGACAGAGATTGAGCAAATTTGTGCTAGATCGAAGGACTATTTTTAGTACAGATCATAGATAAAGATTGAGTAGATTTGTGCTAGATCGAAGGACTATGTTTAGTGTAGATTTGAGACAGAGCTGAGAGTAAGCTTTGGAGGTGACAGAGTAGAGGATAATAGTCTCTAGTGGATAGAGATAAATTAGCTAGGGTAGTGAGGACAGAGATATTCTAAGTGAGGATAGAGTCTTCAGTGGAGAGATATCCACAATCCAGTGTAGTGGAGGCAGTAGTCTTCTAGAGGATCACCAACCAGAGTAAAGGAGAAGGATTTCTCTTGTGGATAGAGATCCATGAACTAGCTGAGGGGATTGGTGTCTCATGTGGATAGATATCCATGAACTTGATTAGGGGATTGGTGTCTCCTTTGGACAGAGGTCCATAAACATTGTAATAGGGAAATGATTCCCAAGAGATTTGTTGAGAAAAATTTAGTGAAATATTTTCTCTATGGACGTAGCCCACATTGGGTGAACCACGTTAAATTGATGTCTCTATTGTGTGTGGTGATTTATGCATTGCTTTGATTATTGTTTTTGATATTTCCATTGATATATTGCATAATATTATTTGGGAAAGAAAAGTAAAAAGTGGTCTTATATTGTTCACCCCCCTCTCAGTATAAGCTTGTGTTCTTCAATTGGTATCAGAGTGGGTTCCTTCAAAAGAGTTTAACAACTTGAAGGAAAATCTTGCTAGATGAATTCTTAGACTAGATCTTAGGGAATTCAACACCATTGTTCGATGGGAACAATTATGAACTATGAAGCACAAGGATGAAGTTTCATCTAAGGGCACTTGGAAATGAAATATGGGAAGCAGTTGAGAATGGATACATACCACCATCAACTCCACCTATAGATAAATATGGTAAGCTTCTACATCATTACAATTCAAGAGCAATGAATGGAATTTTGAGAGATTTGCATGAAAAATATTTTATAAGGGTTATGCATTAGACATCAGCAAAGGAAATTTGGTATAAGTTGCAAGGCATATATGAAGGAGATAAAAAGGTCAAAAGAGCAAAGTTGAAAATTTTCAAGAGAGTATTTGAAGGCCTAAATATGAAGGATGAGGAAAAAATTGCGACATATGTACTTCGTGTGGATGAGGTTGTTAACTCCATGAAAGGAATTGGACTTAAGGTTGAGGAAACATATGTTTGTGATAATATTCTAAGGTCACTTCCAAAGAGGTTTAGTGAAACTATTTCAGCTATATAATAGGTAAAAGATATTGAAATTTTGACAAGGGATGAATTACATGGATTTCTCATAGCTTTTGAAATGAAGATAAAAGAGGAACCTATTCCCCAAAAGGAAGCAACCTTTAAAATTACTAAGAAGACAAAAGGTAAGAAGTCATATTCAAGCAATGAGTCATCCAGTGATGAAGAAGCAAAATATGGTAGAAGGAATAAGGATTCAAGAAAATATAAAGGTACAAAATCAGTTAGATGTTTCAATTGTGGAAAATATGGTCACTATGCATCTGATTGTCCAAAAGTTGGAAATAACAATGATGAAGAAAAATAGGATCATAAGAACAGGGAAATAGGAAAACACAGGTACCAAAAGAAAAGTAGGGATGGAAAAGGCAAGAAAGGAAAGAATTTTTTCCAAAGGCATAAGAAGATTTTCTATGTAGACAAGGCAAGTAAGAGCTCAAGTTATAGTGATGAAAGTTCCTTAGATAATTATAAATATGAAGTACTATTTCTAGCAAAAGAAAATGATGTTAGAAAAAGGGCACCAATTATTCTCAAGTGTTTTAGATGTGGTAAATTTGGTCATCTCAAAGATAGTTGTACAAGGAATGGATTTAGTTTTAGTGATGATGAATATGAAGATACACTTGAAGGACCAGAATAAAATTTACTTTTGGAAATAGAAGAAGAAGAAGATGATCCTATTGAAGACAAATCATAAAGGAATGAAGATGATCCCAAAGGTAAAAAAATAGAGGAAGAATCAAATAAAGAAGAAGTTGATCTTGAGGGTGAGCTTATTCATGCCCTTGATGCATTAATGGAGGTAAGAAAGCAAAACTCAAAACTCAAGCTTAAATTTCAAGAATGTGATGAAGAGAAAGGAAAGCTTATAGAGGATCTAACTAACTCAATAGCTAAGACAAGGAGATTCAGAGAGAATTTTGAAGAAAAGGTTTTAGAATGTAAAAATTTAGAGCATGAGGTAGCTTCACTAAATAAGGAAGTAAAATAGTTTAAGGATAAGTTACACAAGTTTGGGAGAAGCTAAAAGAAATTGGATAATATTATAAAGACACAAAAACCTACATCAAGCAAAATAGATCTTGGTTTTGAATAGGTACAAAGAAAACAAGGAGAGGAGTCAATATCAAGCTTCAAAGAAGAAGAAGCTTCAGAAGAAGAGAGTGTAAGAGATAGTGAGAACTCTGAGGATGAGTTGGAAAAAAAAAAGTTCGACAAGGAAAGGAACAATGCACAAATGAGGAAGATAGTTTCAAGGCAAGATAAAAGAATCTAGAAGACCAATGGGGTCAAGGCAAGATAGTTTCAATGGATGATGCTTCTCATGTCATAGGGTTGGGTACAAGGCTACACAATGCATCACACATGAAATATAGGAATATGGAAGTTTTAGAAATAGGTAACCTTTTCAAGGGTATTGCTACTCTTGTAATCAATTTGTTCAAAAGGTAGTAAATTATAGGGTTCATTATAGGAATGGATATGGCTTCACCAGGAGAAACCCCAAGACATTTGCACCTTTAATGAATAAAAACATTAAGTGTTATAAGTGCAATAATTATGGGCATACAAAAAAATGGTGTAGAGAAGAAATCCCAGAGACAAGCAGGAGTAGGAATAGTCAAAGGAATCAGAAGGATTAGTTGAGGAAGAAAGTGGACAAAGATAAATATCAGTGTATGTTGGGAGTATAAATACTCCCACCCCAAAATTTTTCACCTCAAGATAAGATGGGTGAGGGGCTAAGCTAAGAGTCTCATTCTTAGCCCCAAGCCCCAAAGGTGACCCTTTGCCATTTATGACAAAGGGGGAGAGATTTGAGTTAGGGGGAGAGCATTCAGTCAAGGGGAGCAGTTTCTTAGGGAAAGCAACTTTTAAAAAATAAAAATGAATGGTAAATATAAAGGGGTTGCCATCAATGACAAAGGGGGAGATTGTTGGAAATTTTGAGTAGTTTTGTTGTCATTTATGTCAAAATAATGTTGGTTTAATTTCTCCATCATTAAGGACATCAAGTGGTTTTTCCAAAAGCAAGAAGGTATTGGAAAGGAGTAAGATATAATTTTTATTTTTAATATTATATTCCTAAAAAGGGCCCAAAGGATGAAGACCCAAGGAAGGAGAAGCAAGTTTAAATTAAATAATAATATTCTATTATTATAATATTTTGGGCCAAATAACAAGGTGAAGAAAAATGAAGTTCAAATTTAAAAGACCCATGAGCAATTTTCAAAAGGTTAAATTTGAATTAAAATATTTTAATATTTGATTAAAATTTTAATTTAAATTAACATTTGAGGCAAAGGTTTTAAATTTAATATTTAAAAACTAAATTCAAATTTCTAAATTCGAAAATTGGCTGACGTGAGAAATCAAAAGACAATGCATATTTATAGGAAATTATTTCCATTTCCCAAAAGTTATCTATCACACCTTCAAATGCAAAAAAGAGAATATCGAGCATTGCATCGAAGAAGAAGACAATTTGAATTTTAAAAGTGCTTGGAGGGAAACGAGGCAACAAAGGCTATGTAGTGGTTTGATATCCCATCGATGGTGGTAGTGCAAGTTGTAGCTAGGAGAATGTTAAGGCTTGCATGGAGGAGATCATAGTGTGATCCACGCAATCGACATTTTGGATGAAGAGGTCTTCATTTGACTTGTTTGACATTTTTTTGAGGTGGCTTTTTGAGAAAGCATGCATTGTGTGTCTCATGTGGGCACTCAACCCACTTGGTGGCCTAGCTTGGAGCTAGGGTGTTGGGAGTGCAAATATCACGTGGTCGAATTCACTAAATTCAGCCTTTTGTGGGCAAAACAAACTAAAGGTATGCCATTCAATTTTATTTCCTAAGGTGTTGAAAATTAAATTATTTTAAGATTGTTCTGAGTGCTTGGGGCAGTTATAAGGTAAAGATAAATTAAAATATTTTATTTTTATTTTTGGTGATTGAAATTTATAAGGTGTAGAGATTATAAGGTTCATAATGGAGTTTGCTATGCATGTTGTTTTAATGAAATTGTTGAGTTAGATATTTGAGTTTGGAGATTATAAGGTTTGCAAGGAAAATTGTTAAGTATTTTGTTATGATGAAATTATTGAGTTAAATATTGTGAGTTTGGATATTATAAGGTGTACAAAAGGATTTGATATTTTTTATAAAAAATAATTTTTGAGAAAATTATTTTGTGGAGATCTTGAGATAGGTTATGGTAACCTAACCCTAGTGTTGGCAAAGAAAACTTGATTGTGGTTAAGATAGGTTTTGAAGATATATATCCATCAAAATAAAAGGTATGGGTACATCTTGCTTGTAAGTAAAATATTGTTGTATTGGATATTATGAAAGCTAAGTTGGAGTGAAAAGGATTTTTTGATAAGTAGTGTTGATTTTGGTTTTGAGATATCTAATATTGATTGATGAAGGTTTTTCTAGAATAAAGGTTTATGATAGAAACCTTGTTTGATAAGCATTGTTGGAAATATTGAGTGAGCCCTCATGTGCATGATTAGGTTTTGTGAAAGATCATGAGTATCATTGTTATGTGAATTTTGTTTGATAATAATTGTTGAATAAATTTTCATTGAGTGATTGGTTGTGAGGAGTTGATTGAGCATAATTGATTGAAAGTGTTGGAGTGAAAATTCAAGTTCTATAAAACAAATTGTTCTTGATTTCTAGATTGTTTTGAAGGAAACATTGAAAGTGATTGAGCATTGTTATGAGTATGAAACATATTGAGTCTCTAACAATTCTCTATATGTTTCTATGGTAAAAGCAAGAGAGAGATTGAAAGTGATTGAGCATTATTGTAAGTGTGAAAAATATTGTCTCTAACAATTCTCTATATATTTCTATGAGATTGGGTAAGTTCTGGTGAGGACTTGTTGAGAATATTTGAAGCAAGTCTTGGTGAAGACTTTTTGAGAATATTGGACAAATTCTGGTGAGGACTTGTTGAGTAGATTTGAAGCAAGTCTTGGTGAAGACTTGGTGAGAATATTGGACAAGTTATTGAGAGGAATTTTTGAATAGATTTAGGGTAAGTCTTTGAGAATACTTGTGAGCAAAGTTGATTTATTGATTTGTTCAAACCTTGAGTTAAGGTTTGGGGCAGATCTAGGAGAGTTGATTTGTGATTAAGTCAAAATTTGTGGTAAGGCTTGAGGACAAATTTGAGGACATACTTGTGCTAGATCGAAGGACTGTGTTTAGTACAAATTAGAGATAAATATTGAGCAAATTTGTGCTAGATTTAAATACTATGTTTAATACATAACAAATATTGAGATTGAGTAGATTTGTGCTAGATTGAAGGATTGTGTTTATTGTAGATTTGAGACAGAGCTGAGAGCAAGCTTTGGAGGTGACAGAGTAGAGGACATTAGTCTCCAGTGGATAGATATCCATTATCCAAGGTAGTGAGGATAGATATATTCTAATTAAGGATATATTATTTAGTGGAGAGAGATCCACAAGCCAGTTTAGTGGAGGTAGTAGTCTTATAGAGGATCACCAGCTAGATCAGAGGAGAAAGAGTTCTCCTATGGATAGAGATCCACAAACCAGCTAAGGGGATTGGTGTCTCTTGTGGATAGAGATCCACAAACTTGATTAGGGTATTGGTGCGTCATTTGGATAGAGGTCCATAAACATTGTAATAGGGAAAGGATTCCCAAGATATTTTTTGAGAAAATTTTAGTGAAATATTTTCTTCGTGGACGTAGCCCACATTGGGTGAACCACGTTAAATTGGTGTCTCTATTGTATGTGGTGATTTGTGCATTAATTTTATTACTACTGTTGATATTTCTATTGATATATTGCATAATATTGTTTGGTAAATACAAGTAAAAAATGGTCTTATACTGTTCACCCCCCATCTCAATATAAGCTTGTGTTCTTCATTGTTATGTCGCATAATGATTTCTTCATATGTTCAATAAGAAATAACTTTATTAAAATCATGATGATTTGATTAAAATAAAATGTGTTTTAGTGTGGAAAAAAATAATAAGAAGAGGGGGGTGTATATTTTGAATATATCAATTCTAAAAAGGAGAGAATGTGTTGTCTAGGCATAAGAGAAATTAGTGAATAACCAAAGATGATTATGCATTGATTTATAATAGACATGTATGAAAAGAAAGAAAATAAGGGAGAGAAGGGATGGGAACATAAGGATGTAGAGTAAAATAAAGGATACGGATAGAGAAAATATTTTTGGCTAGCATAGAGGAATCAAGAAAGGAAACAAAGAAACTTGCCTATGAAAACTAATTTGAGGTAATTTCATTTCATTTGCATGTTTGGTAAGCAAACTTATGTGTTCATATATGAATGCTTGATATGTTTTCTTGGTTTCTTAAATGGATTGTTGCATGAAGGCACCCTTACCTTCTTTGAAACAAAATAGTACCTAGAATAAAATTTTCAATGTAGATTAATAGCAGCCTTAAGATATATGAGTTTATGAATGTATGCAAAAAATATGATCATTTTTAGAAAAATAATATGATTGTGTTTGTGTTTTTTATTCTTTGAATTGCGTTAGACACCTGAATAATAGTGAAAAATACCTGGTGGGCTGAAATAGCATAACAATATCATGGTATACATTCTTGAAGAAATAAAAATTTCATTATGTTGATATTAAGCCTATGTTTCCTGTTATTTTTAAATGTAAGTGTGTCACTATTTGGTCAAACCTAATTTTAGGTATCTTAAGGAGCTATGAGATTATTATTGAATGTCTTGTGTTGATGTTATGTACATGGTATAACCATATATTTTAAAGTAGTATTTATAACTATTCCTGATAAGATTTATCTTTCTTTAAACATCTAAGGTCATTTTATGTATAGTGGTTATCCAATCCTTTAAAAATAGTGGCATATCCTTAAAATTATTTCTAGCATATTTTCTTGGATTCAAAGATAGATTGCTTCCCTGAGTAATTTTACCATGTGCATGTGTAAATAGAAATAAAATTGATTTTCTTTAATTGATTTAATTCTAATCTGGAAATCATGTGGGGAGAAGTCAAAGGATATAATAAATGGACCTTAGTATGCTAGGATAAATTAATAAAAAATAAGGTAAAGGGAGGTTTGGGACTAATGATATCAGAGCTAAACAATAAATATTTGGTTGAAAAGCTTTATTGGAGGTGGATCTCCCAACCAACTTATTTATTCAGTAGAGTTTTAACTAGTAAATATTTAGAATAAGAGAACTTCAATGAGGTAATTCATTTATATTTTGATGGTAATGGGTCCTTAGTGTGGTAGGCTCTAATTTTAGGATCATAGGTAGTGAAATATGGATCATATTAGAAAGTGGAGAGAGGGGAGAAGGCACAATTTTGGATAGATTCATAGGATCAATACCCACCTATCATTGCTAAATTTCCAAACTTACAACCAATAAAAATAGTAATGGAAAGTAGGGATTAGGTCCAAATTTAAATTCATTCAACACTAGTCAGCTAGGGGATTATAGGTTTAAGAAATTTAATAAGTTGGATGAGTGGCCAATTCCTATTCCTTTGAAATTGACACCCATCATGACTAAAATATTGGTAGAAATATTTCTTATAGGTAGATATGAGGAGGATGCATTAGCTTGGGGATATGGAAACCTTGAAGTCTACACAATGAAGGATGGATATGATAATATCATTATAGAACATCGTCCTCATGCATATCAAGTTGATGATTGGAGAAATATTTGGAAGTCTGAGGGTTTGTCAAAAGAAAACTTCTTTACCTGGTAGTTCATTCATAATGTAATTCTTATTTTTGATAATCAATTATGCAGGGAAATCATTGGTCCATTCCAATGTTTTTTATGCTGTAAAAGTGAGGAAACATCTAACCACTTGATGTTTGAGTGCTTGTTCACATGCCATATATAGGAGTGATGGTTTTAAGCTTATAAAATTAAATCCAATGGTGATTTGATTCAGTGGTTGGAAGCTTATGTTTTGGTGAGTGTGGTTGGAGAAATGGTAAACTTATTAGAGAAACATTTTCATTCTTAGATGGCATTTGATAGATTATTGGAGCAATGTAATGAAAACAATGTTAGCATATGCTAAATAGGAAACCTATGATGATATAGGGATGATGGATAAGGAATACAAAGTGTGAGAGAGGTAGGATAGACCTAGTTGTAAATCACCACTAGAAGGTTGGATTACAATTAATACTAATGGAGCTACAAGAGGTAATCTATGTAGAGCTAGAATTGGAGTGGTCTACATGAATCATGTTGGAATAGTGCTCTATTGGGAACTATAGGTCTTGGGTAGGTCCACAAACAATAAATTAGAAGCCCTAGCTATCAAATCTACTTCTATATTGATGGTAAGACAATATTATGGGGGGATAATCATTGAATCAAATTTTCAAATCTTGGTGGGAGCTCTAGATTTCATAAGGAAATTTACTTTGGAGACGTGGAGGTTGAGGATTCTTATCATCCATATTATGAAATTGTGGAGGGAATTAGATGATGTGATTATGATCTATGTGGGTAGATATTTGAATAAATTGGCATACTTATTAGCTAAGACATGTACCAAAAATGAGGTAAGGGTTCAATGGCATAGTGACATGGCTATTGAGGATGAGAGGATAAGGTAGGGTGGTAAGCAAATCCAATGTTTAGCTAATTTGGAAAACCATTATATACATATGGTTTAGGATATTTGGATCCAATGCATATCTCCTTTTACTATTGTAAACAAGTTTTTTTGTTGACTAAGGTTGGGAGGAGTCTCATCCCAACTTGAAAATAATATTTTTTTAGTATAATTTTTTCAAAAAAAATATCAAGGATGGTTTATAGATCATGCATATTTTCTTTCCTTTGAATTTCATCCTTAAGGTCATGCAAAATCATAGAATCCACCATTATGAGATCCCTATGATAGGTGTATGAAATGAGGATCATGAAATTAGTTCTAAACTCATCCATCATTTATGTTCATTTTGTCTATATTAACCAACTCACATAATACATAGAAGCACCCTTATTGAACTTGAACAAAAGTATCTTCATCCATTCTAGTCATGAATGAAGATAAACATGATTTCTTAGTTCCCAAAGAAACCATTTACAAGCATGTGTATGCAACCTATATGTGTCCAAAGTTATCTTTCCATGTTTTAAAACTCAATGGATGTGAATGAAGTAATTTATCTTGAAAATCTATCCTTGAGGGTCATTTCTCTCAAAGGATTAGATATTTATTCTAGGAATCAAAATATAAAAAGACCAATTAAATAGAAAGGTTACACCATTGATAGTGAAATATTTAAATTAATAGCAAAATCTAAACCAATATCATCCATACCTATAGAAGTTCCTCTATGGTTTTGGGTATGAATTCAAGAAAAATAGGAGCAAAAAAGATCTTGCCCAAAAGGCTACTACTTGGAACCTAATTAAATATTATTCATTAAAAGTGCCTTATACCGTGATGTTGGAAGTGGATTGTATCTTACCTATAGGCCAGTATTTGGAAGTGGCATGGATTCTGCTACTAGAAATTATCAACAAGCAATAGATCGTCCATAGGAATATTGGGTCCCTTATGTTGTTACTTATGCTAATGGAGACTTTTTATAATTTGGATTCCAATTTTTATTTTATTTGAGGAAGTTCCTTTTTCTACTATTCTATAAGCTTCTATAATCATTTTTTAGTGTGAGCTAGATATTAGAGTATTTTTATTGATTCATATTGAATGTAGTGATTTGAGTATTAGAGGTTTGAGGAAGGATCATAGATGGTGTTTTATTCCATGGGAGGAGTGGGAGAGAAGTATTATAGGATCCATAGCAACATGAATAAGAGGGTAAAAATCATTGCTTGATTTTGGAGTATTATGGTGCTTGATTTGATTCCTCAAATGGAGCTTCTTTTAGCTCATATAAACATAATTAGTTGGTATTGTACATTATAAATGCCTATCTACTTGTGTCTAACTATAGGAAGATAAAGGGTGAATATACACCACAAAATATCACCATCCATCCAAAAGATATATTTTGTTTCGATCATCTTTACAAGACAATACAAATAATATAGGTCTCTCATAAGGGTTGCAACACAACTAAACTCTACTTTTTGGGTTTGGAAAATATAAAATAATTCTACCTAAATTATAATATTACAAAAGAAAATTATCCTAGAAGTTTTAAAGTAGAAAACATTGAAAATAAATTACCTAATTAGGTAATATAAATTTTATCAAAAGAATTTTCAAAGTAGCTCATGCACCACTATGTTGCACATTTTTGCCATCATAGAAATCCAAAATAATTTCTTTGATACCACATATAATTAAATAACTTACGAAAAATAAAATTATAAAAATAGATTTCAGAATTTTAATTATAGAGATAATATGCACAAATTCACAATAAACTCATATTATAGAATAGTAAATCTGAATGAATAAAATAGATAGATTCTAATTCTTAGAATAATCCAAGCCACTCAAAGAGGGTAAATTTTCTTATTCACTTGTTGAGGCCAAGGTATCTTATGAACATGAGAGATGATAAAATATTAGACAAATTAAATATTATCCAACTATATCATGACCATTTCATTTAGAATATAGCTATTGGAAATCATTTTGGGTGGTTTCATGCTTCGAGCACAATGACCACCCATTGTAGTTGCTAGGTTCCTTTGGTACTCATGCCTCACATAGAGAACATAATAGAGAAGTCTAGGGAGTGTGGGATATGGCTCCAAGGATGACCTCTAAGATTTTTATCAAGGCTAGCTTCTTATTTAGGTGTGATATTGATGCTCAAATTGTAAGCTAATCCTAAGCTACTGAGTGATTATATGAAAATGGAAAGAGAAGGAACATAAAAGAAAACAACCCTAGTAAAAGAAAAAGGAACTTCCTCAAATAAAAAAAAAATTGGAATTTGGATTCCAATTTTTATTTTATTTGAGGAAGTTCCTTTTTCTACTATTTTATAAGCTTCTATAATCATTTTTTAGTGTGAGCTAGATATTAGAGTATTTTTATTGATTCATATTTAATGTAGTAATTTGAGTATTAGAGGTTTGAGGGAGGATCATAGATGGTGTTGTATTCCATGGGAGGAGTGGGAGAGAACTATTATAGGATCCATAGCAACATGAATAAGAGGGTAAAAATTATTGCTTGATTTTGGAGTATTATGGTGCTTGATTTGATTCCTCAAATGGAGCTTATTTTAGCTCATATAAACATAATTAGTTGGGCTTGTACATTACATATGCCTATCTACTTGTGCCTAACTATAGGAAGATAAAGGGTGAATATACACCACAAAATATCACCATCCATACAAAAGATATATTTTGTTTTGATCATGTTTACAAGACAATAAAAATAATATAGGTCTCTCATAAGGGTCGCAACACACCTGAACTCTACTTTTTGGGTTTGGAAAATATAAAATAATTCTACCTAAATTATAATATTCCAAAAAAAAAATCCTAGAAGTTTTAAAGTAGAAAACATTGAAAATAAATTACCTAATTAGGTAATATAAATTTTATCAAAAGAATTTTCAAAGTAGATCATGCACCACTATGTTGCACATTTTTGCCATCATAGAAATCCAAAATAATTTCTTTGATACCACATATAATTGAATAACTTAAGAAAAATAAATTTATAAAAATAGATTTCAGAATTTTAATTATAGAGATAATATGCACAAATTCACAATAAACTCATATTATAGAATAGTAAATCTGAATGAATAAAATAGATAGATTCTAATTCTTAGAATAATCCAAGCCACTCAAAGAGGATAAATTTTCTTATTCACTTATTGAGGCCAAGGTATCTTATGAACATGAGAGATGATAAAATATTAGACAAATTAAATATTATCCAACTATATCATGACCCTTTCATTTAGAATATAGCTATTGGAAATCATTTTGGGTGGTTTTATGCTTCGAGCACAATGACCACCCATTGTAGTTGCTAGGTTCCTTTGGTACTCATACCTCACATAGATAACATAATAGAGAAGTCTAGGGAGTGTAGGATATGGCTCCAAGGATGACCTCTAAGATTTTTATCAAGGCTAGCTTATTATTTAGGTGTGATATTGATGCTCAAATTGTAAACTAATCCTAATCTATTGAGTGATTATGGGAAAATGGAAAAAGAAGGAAATTAAAAGAAAACAACCCTAGTAAAAGAAAAAGGAACTTCCTCAAATAAAATAAAAATTGGAATTTGGATTCCAATTTTTATTTTATTTGAGGAAGTTCTTTTTTCTACTATTCTATAAGCTTCTATAATCATTTTTTAGTGTGAGCTAGATATTAGAGTATTTTTATTGATTCATATTGAATGTAGTGATTTGAGTATTAGAGGTTTAAGGGAGGATCATAGATGGTGTTGTATTCCATGGGAGGAGTGGGACAAAAGTATTATAGGATCCATAGCAACATGAATAAGAGGGTAAAAATTATTGCTTGATTTTGGAGTATTATGGTGCTTGATTTGATTCCTCAAATGGAACTTCTTTTAGCTAATATAAACATAATTAGTTGGGTTTGTACATTACAAATGCCTATCTACTTGTGGCTAACTATAGGAAGATAAATGGTAAATATACACCACAAAATATCACCATCCATACAAAAGATATATTTTATTTTGATCATCTTTACAAGACAATAAAAATAATATAGGTCTCTCATAAGGGTCGCAACACACCTGAACTCTACTTTTTGGGTTTTGAAAATATAAAATAATTTTACCTCAATTATAATATTACAAAATAAAATTATCCTAGAATTTTTAAAGTAGAAAACATTGAAAATAAATTATCTAATTAGGTAATATAAATTTTATCAAAAGTATTTTCGAAGTAGCTCATGCACCACTATGTTGCACATTTTTGCCATCATAGAAATCCAAAATAATTTCTTTGATACCATATATAATTAAATAACTTAAGAAAAATAAATTTATAAAAATAGATTTCAGAATTTTAATTATAGAGATAATATGCACAAATTCACAATAAACTCGTATTATAGAATAGTAAATCTAAATGAATAAAATAGATAGATTCTAATTCTTAGAATAATCCAAGCCACTCAAAGAGGGTAAATTTTCTTATTCACTTATTGAGGCCAAGGTATCTTATGAACATGAGCGATGATAAAATATTAGACAAATTAAATATTATCCAACTATATCATGACCCTTTCATTTAGAATCTAGCTATTGGAAATCATTTTGGGTGGTTTCATGCTTCGAGCACAATGACCACCCATTGTAGTTGCTAGGTTCCTTTGGTACTCATGCCTCACATAGAGAACATAATAGATAAGTCTAGGGAGTGTGAGATATGGCTCCAAGGATGACCTCTAAGATTTTTATCAAGGCTAGCTTCTTATTAAGGTGTGATATTGATGCTCAAATTGTAAGCTAATCCTAAGCTACTGAGTGATTATAGGAAAATGGAAAGAGAAGGAACAAAAAAGAAAACAACCCTAGTAAAAGAAAAAGGAACTTCGTCAAATAAAATAAAAATTGGAATTTGGATTCCAATTTTTATTTTAATTGAGGAAGTTCCTTTTTCTAATATTCTATAAGCTTCTATAATCATTTTTTAGTGTGAGCTAGATATTAGAGTATTTTTATTGATTCATATTGAATGTAGTGATTTTAGTATTAGAGGTTTGACGGAGGATCATAGATGGTGTTGTATTCCATGGGAGGAGAGGGAAAGGAGTATTATATGATCCATAGCAACATGAATAAAAGGGTAAAAATCATTGCTTGATTTTGGAGTATTATGGTGCTTGATTTGATTTCTCAAATGGAGCTTCTTTTAGCTCATATAAACATAATTAGTTGGTCTTGTACATTACAAATGCCTATCTACTTGTGCCTAACTATAGGAATATAAGGGGTGAATATACACCACAAAATATCACCATCCATCCAAAATATATATTTTGTTTTGATCATCTTTACATGACAATAAAAATAATATAGGTCTCTCATAAGGGTCGCAACACACCTAAACTCTACTTTTTGGATTTGGAAAATATAAAATAATTCTACCTAAATTATATTATTACAAAAGCAAATTGTCCTAGAAGTTTTAAAGTAGAAAACATTGAAAATAAATTACCTAATTAGGTAATATAAATTTTATCAAAAGAATTTTCAAAGTAGCTCATGCACCACTATGTTGCACATTTTTGCCATCATAGACATCCAAAATAATTTCTTTGATACCACATATAATTAAATAACTTAAGAAAAATAAAATAAAAATAGATTTTAGAATTTTAATTATAGAGATAATATGCGCAAATTCACAATAAACTCATATTATAGAATAGTAAATCTGAATGAATAAAATAGATAGATTCTAATTCTTAGAATAATCCAAGCCACTCAAAGAGGGTAAATTTTCTTATTCACTTATTGAGGCCAAGGTATCTTATGAACATGAGAGATGATAAAATATTAGAAAAATTAAATATTATGCAACTATATCATGACCATTTCATTTAGAATCTAGCTACTGGAAATCATTTTGGGTGGTTTCATGCTTTGAGCATAATGACCACCCATTGTAGTTGCTAGGTTCCTTTGGTACTCATGCCTCACATAGAGAACATAATAGAGAAGTCTAGGGAGTGTGGGATATGGCTCCAAGGATGACCTCTAATATTTTTATCAAGGCTAGCTTCTTGTTTAGGTGTGATATTGATGCTCAAATTGTAAGCTAATCCTAAGCTACTGAGTGATTATAGGAAAATGGAAAGAGAAGGAACTTAAAAGAAAAAAACCCTAGTAAAAGAAAAAGGAACTTCCTCAAAAAAAAAAAAAATTGGAATTTGGATTCCAATTTTTATTTTATTTGAGGAAGTTTCTTTTTCTACTATTCTATAAGCTTCTATAATCTTTTTTTAGTGTGAGCTAGATATTAGAGTATTTTTATTGATTCATATTGAATGTAGTGATTTGAGTATTAGAGGTTTGAGGGAGGATCATAGATGGTGTTGTATTCCATGGGAGGAGTGGGAGAGGAGTATTATATGATCCATAGCAACATGAATAAGAGGGTAAAAATCATTGCTTGATTTTGGATTATTATAGTTCTTGATTTGAATCTTCAAATGGAGCTTCTTTTAGCTCATATAAACATAATTAGTTGGGCTTGTACATTACAAATGTCTATCTAGTTGTGCCTAACTATAGGAAGATAAGGGGTGAATATACACCACAAAATATCATCATCCATCCAAAAGATATATTTTGTTTTGATCATCTTTACAAGACAATAAAAATAACATAGGTCTATCATAAGGGTCGCAACACACCTGAAATCTACTTTTTGGGTTTGGAAAATATAAAATAATTCTACCTAAATTATAATATTACAAAATAAAATTATCCTAGAAGTTTTAAAGTAGAAAACATTGAAAATAAATTACCTAATTAGGTAATATAAATTTTATCAAAAGAATTTTCATAGTAGCTCATGCACCACTATGTTGCACATTTTTGCCATCATAGAAATTCAAAATAATTTCTTTTATACCACATATAATTAAATAACTTAAGAAAAATAAATTTATAAAAATAGATTTCAGAATTTTAATTATAGAGATAATATGCACAAACTCACAATAAACTCATATTATAGAATAATCTGAATGAATAAAATAGATAGATTCTAATTCTTAGAATAATCCAAGCCACTCAAAGAGGGTAAATTTTATTATTCACTTATTGAGGCCAAGGTATCTTATGAACATGAGAGATGATAAAATATTAGACAAATTAAATATTATGCAACTATATCATGACCCTTTCATTTAGAATCTAGCTACTGGAAATAATTTTGGGTGGTTTCATGCTTCGAGAATAATGACCACCCATTGTAGTTGCTAGGTTCCTTTGGTACTCATGCCTCACATGGAGAACATAATAGAGAAGTCTAGGGAGTGTGGGATATGGCTCCAAGGGTGACCTCTAAGATTTTTATCAAGGCTAGCTTCTTATTTAGGTGTGATATTGATGCTCAAATTGTAAGCTAATCCTAAGCTACTGAGTGATTATAGGAAAATGGAAAGAGAAGGAACATAAAAGAAAACAACCCTATACTATAGGTGATGATGTACCAAAATCAAAGAGGCTCTTTGTGTATTTATGGTACGAATGAACATGATTTTAAAACAACATATCTCTTACTACTAAAATTTGTACAAAGACCAAGACAAATACTAGTCACAACTCACACAAACCTACATAGATACGAAGACTAGGATAGAAATAAAATAGTCATAGCTATTTTATATATATGTTTGGAAGTGCTCATATATATATATATATATACCAAATAGAAAAAGGATTGATTCTAGATCATTATACAAAAGGAAAGTGAGTGAAGAATATATTTAAGGTTAGATAATAAACACAAATACTATTCTCCCTCCTTATATACAAAATTGACTATTTATGCAACTTATCTTAAAATTTGAAATTCTTTATTTTCCTCCAATTTCCATAAGTGAGAACTCTAGCATCCTTCTAGGTTGTTGGGCTTGAATAACCATACTACATTCACTTTTTTTTATATATAGAGCTAAAACATGTTTGATTTATCATTAGTGCTCTATAGGTGGTACTGACTCTCTCTAGATGCATCATTAAAGAGCCTCTCTCCTAGAAGCTCAATCCTAGACAACACTTGTAAAATTGTACTTTGCTTGCTCGAGAAGCCCATTTACTAATATCAAGGTTAGTATTGATTACATGTGCTCCATATTCATGTCTACTTAGTTTTTGAGTCAATGTCGCTTGGACCCTTCACTAGGTCTAGTTGGTGCTTGCCTCACCCAATCCTAGTTTGGGCCCTCGATAATTGAAAACTTATACATGGTGTAATTTTTAAGAAAAATTTGACCCTTTGGTTTTGCTTTCTCCTATTTCCCTTTAATTCCTAAATATTCAATTACCATATTTTGGTTGCATCTTTCAACTCAAGATCCCATTTTTGTATCCAATTGTAGTGTTGTGCTCCTCTTGTTCTATCTCCCATATGAAATTTTTGTTTGAGTGGAAACTCGTCATTGAATTTTGCATGTAGTGAAAATTAACTATAGCTATGGTGGATCATAGGTGATATTCAAGTTTTTGGAGATAATGGACCTAGAATTGGTAGACCTATCATTTGGTCATGAAGCCATTATTGAAGTTTATTCATAGCCCTAATAACTTCCATCCATTATTTTTTAGAAAGTAGCTTCCCCTAGGTGCATTACAAGTAATCATTCTCTAGATTACCCAATTCCTCCATGAAAAAGGAGATGAATTCACACTTCAATTTTAGGAATTTTTCAAGCTTTACTAAAGGCTTCAAAACTTGATCCATCCCATCATCAAAGGATGAGTTTGGTGGGACTAGAATATTCACCTATTGGGTTAGTTGATGCTAGTACTCCTTTTTGGGGAGAGGTTTGCCATTGGAAGCCCAAGGGGAAGGGAGGTCAACAGATACTAATGAGAAGATATGCTCCTTCCAATCCTCTACCATTGATGTTATGCAATTATATTTCTCATCACATCTATCTACAACCACTATCCCATTAGGACTTCCAAGAATTTGTGATTTATAGTATATATGTTATCAAATCCTCTTGTAATCTACTTTTGGGATCCAATATGGACTACAATGGTCTAGAATATCTACACCTCTTGAAACTAGACTTTGGACACCCTTTAAAGTTGATTGAGTTACTTATTGATCTTGGTATTTAAGGAAGAGAATCCATAGATATACTAAAGAACTTAAAAAATTCCTTTGGTATCTTGGATGACCCCTTTCCAGAGTATTGAATTAATCTCCATTATTCACTTAGTTCTATTTTCTCCTTTTTCTAGCTCTAAGACCCTCTTCTCTTGCCCATGTAGTTATACCTCTTCTTCCTCTAGTTGAGACATGATATGGGCTATTGTTAGTCACCAATATGGCACCATGCACTAGGGTAGAGGAGGTGGATCAATGACTCAACATATAACAATGAATGCATTAATATGGATGGATGATATCTAGAGGAGAACAGTTCTCCAGGGTGGTTCTAGCTATCTACATTGCATCACAAGTAAGGAGAAAAGGGAAAGAGAGAGAAATGAGAGAGAAAATAGTCATATCCATAACTCACAAGGATGGATATAGCCACATTAAGACCTATGCAGGCACAACACCATGGGCATAAACACAAACTCATCACCTAGTAAATCAACCAATCAAACCTTCATTTTAGATCCAAGAAGTGGTGGGCAGAGGGTGAATTCTATAACCAATGAACATGTGTATCAGATATAGGATTCAAAATTAGAGCACTCCAATAAAATTGTATTTAGTAGAAATAAACCCCCAACCCGTATTTACAAATGCACACCCCTAAATCACTCAAGTAGATCCCACAAAATCTAGATAGTAGAATATCATGAGAAAAATTAAATGACCAAACATAGATGAACATTCATACATTTAATAATAAAATGCTAAGGTGAAACTAGAGACCAAACAATGAAGAATTTGTATTTACATTGTGGTAAACCTTACATATGAATTATAATGGCTAAAGAGCCACCCTTAGGAATGACCAACATTCCACTATTTATAGGCATATTTACATTGATTTCAAAATTTGGACATTAATGGTGGTAGGTGGGAAGACAACTCTTGTAGCTAATAGGTGCCACACTAGTACATTGCTTCTCAAGATAAAACTAATATTATAGAAGGAGATAAATACATCTAGTTTGATATGGGCCTTTGGATCCTTTGATAGTTTTACCCAATTAATCAATCCTCAACTACCTCATCCTCTTCCTCGATTGGTGATCCTCTGGTTAGATGATGCATAATAGGCACTAGAGTACCTTAGGAGCATTGTGCTAGAAATCTATCATTTCTATGTACGACATCAGGTACTTGGAATGCTGCAACAATTCTTCATGTTGGGTGGGTGCTTCCTTTGTTCTTATTTCCACCCACAGAGGCACTAGGGAGAGAGGGTGGATATTTATCTAAAGTTTCAACCAATTTGTGCTTGTATTTCCTATCCAAGGTGGACAAGGGTCTTTCTCATTCCCAAGGGCAGGGTCACAAAATTCTTCCACCCTCGCTAGCCACCTAGAAGGCCCACCCAAGAAGTTGGGTGGGTCTTTATAAAGTTCCTCCCAAGGCCAAGGGTGGATTTTCCACCTGCTCTATCGCTCACCCTGCTTAATTTATTCATCTTCCCAATATTTTGGTCTTCCCATAATTTCTACTGACACCATTCGTAATATTCCACGTGTACATAAAAGCATTCAAAATTTGGTGAACTCTTTTAGAGAGCCATCATATTTTGCATAAAGGGATGTGGATGCAAAGAGATAAAATTGTACCCACACTCTTGGTGACTCACGAGGAATTTTCCCTTGTGCTAAAGGAGGATCTAGAAGGCTACATCTTAAAATACACACAACATGAGGAAAGCAGGTAGTGATGGCACAAAATAAAAGCAACTAGGGAAAGCTGCAAGACAATGGAGGAAGAAGGCCAAAGGTGAATGGAAAACAAGGGAGAAGAGGGGAGAAGAGAAGGAAAGAAAAGAGACGACAAGTGGAAACAACAAGAAAAACCAGGAAAAGAGAACAAGAGGGAATGAGGGGAGGGAGGGAAACATAGGAAGCAATAGAAGCAAAGGGACAACCACTACCAACAACATCATTTGGAAAAAGTGAAGAACTGAAGAAAGATAAGAAAGCAAAGGATGCATAGAAATGAAACAAAAAAATGGAAGGAAATCCATGGGACCACCCCATAGATCACATTCATGCTAACATACCCCATAAAGGATTATGGTGGATTCAAGAATAGGCAAAATGCCAAGGGTATTTTCCAATTTTGGTGCAACACCTTTTTTTGATGCAATCTTGCAAGAACTTTGTTTGCTCATTTCCACTCTCCCAGGGAATCTTCAACTACAACACCATTTTTAGCTTTAAATTTCTTAGTCCATGCTACTTATACCCTTTGAGGCCCTTTATATTGTCGATTTTACCATCATTTGAGGAGTGGATGCTGCTTTCAGAAAGGCAACAAATATCTTTTGCAAGATCAACTGTAGGGATGCTTGAATCTCAAGACTTGGTCCATTGGGCACGGGGTCACAAAAAAATAAATATAAACATGAGTGAAATTCAAAATAAAGTATTATGATGATCCTTTGTTAGTCACCAAAGACAATATGATGATACCCTACCAAGTGCCTTGAGCATATTTATTTACTAGCCGACTTATGTACACAAAATAAAGGTGTGAATGGCATGCCACAACCATCGATTCACTCTGGAGCTCATCCAATGAATCTATAATGATCAGACCATATCACATTGTACTTGAGGTACATTCTATAGTCTGATTGACACTGCCATCATTTCCAAGCCATGAAGTATTCACAACTTGTTAGATCATCATGCATACTAGTACCTATGCACTCAATGATTAGGTTAGTAATGAATTTTGCCATGTGGGAGCCTTCATTTTGTTCTATTTCATCCAAAAATAGGCTTCGATGTTGCTTGACCTAGGAATCCACATGTTATGGAATCCCATATTCGCACGTATCTATAATCCTTACTTCCTTCTTCAGACTTCATTGATTGATCCTACTAGTGATGGGACCTCCTTGGGAACCAGGTTTTGATCAATGAAGCCATCATGGATATGAATTGGCCCTAGATCGTCATATCCATGAATACAAAAAGGGTTCAAAAAAACCCCTACTTTGCAAATGGAAATTCTACTCGGATCCAAATCCTCCATATTTTTGGAAAAGGTGCAAGCATTGAAGTTGTTACTTTCAATGTTGGTGCTTGCACTTCTCCTTCTTGGGCTAGAGAAGACATACACCCTTTATGTTCCACCAGACTATAGTCCTAGCTCCTACATAGCTTGATATGGCATCCATGGTGGGTATTGTATAGTTGGGAGGGAAAAAATAGTGGTTGGAAAAGGGGATGGGAGGTGGGAGTCATCTGAATATGTCTTTCTTGCCTGAAGAAGGAGTTTCTCTACCTGTATGACCTCCTAAAATATTTGAGGGAATATCTTTTCTCCTTATTGTAGTAGTAGGAGACCTATATTCAAGATAAGAGCTCAAATATAATACAGGTGAGCCTAGACAAGTGACATATAGCACTAAGGAGGAATCCTCTTCTAGCTCCTCTCAAACCAAATTTTGAATTTGATGAGGGAATCAAAATATGCCCTCTTTATGAATGAGAGATGCATAAAGAGTTGGAAGGGATCCATAGAGCCACCAAATATGTCGATCAAAGCTCCTACCAAGTCTGTCCATGAGCATATAGTCTTCCACCCTAGGGTTTGATACCACAACAACACCCTCCCCTCTAGAGACAAGATCAAGAGTCTAACCATGATGTTTTCATGGATAATACCATGGAGGAGTACTAGTGCAATGACATCTTCTATATATTCTCAAGAAATTCCCAAGGTATCGTCATACTTGGTTAGGGAATTTATGGCACCCTTGGGCATGTCATGCTAGCAGTGGAGGTTCAGTGGATCAGGGTCATTCCACTGAGGAAAACATGGTTGAGCCATCAAGGCACCAGTCTTCAAAGATACTAGTTATTTTGTTGCAGTTAGAGCCAAATTCAATAGATGAACATGTTATCTCCACTAGCAAGGTCAAGGCTACTCATCATACCTTGAGTCATTTGGGATGTTTGGATTTTTAGCATGAATAGGTTATTGGTATCATGATCTGGAAGTGTTACGCAATTGAAGTCACCAAGTGAATTTGAGAAGATATGCATAAATCAGAGAGTCACTAGAATTTTATTTCCTAAAACATGAAAACTCAATGAGTTCTCCATGAAAGTCACCGAAAATTATTGGATACAAATCTAACATGACATGCCAATACAAGGGGAGGTGGATCAATGACTCAACATAGAATGATTATCGCATTAGGATAGGGTGAATTATCTCTAGAGGAGATTGATTCCTTGGGGTGGTTCTAGCTATCTACGTTGTAGAGCAGGTAAGAGGAAAAATGGAAATAGAGGGAAAGGGAAAATGGTCATAGCTAGAACTCACAAGGATGGGTATAGCCACATCAAGACCTATGCAAGGATAGCACCATGGGCAGAAACATAGACCCCTCACCTAATAGATCAATTGATCAAGCCTTCGTTTTAGCTCTAGGAAGCGATGGGTGGAGAGTGAATTCCAGAATCAACTTATAGGTGCATGAGATCCAAGATTCAAAATCAAAGCATTCCTATCTAACTAGATTTAGTAGAAATAAATCCCCAACCTGTATTTACAAATGCACATCCTTGAATTACTCAAGTAGATCCCACAAAATCTAGATAGTAGAATATCATGAGAAAACTTAAATGACCAAACATAGATGAACATTCATACATTTAATAATAAAATGCTAAGGTAAAACCAGAGACCAAATAGTGAAGGATTTGTATTTACACTGTGGTAAACCTTACATATGAATTGTAATGGCTAAAGAGACACCCTTAGGAATGGCCAACATTCCACTATTTATATTTACATTGATTTCAAAATTTGGACATTAATTGTGGTAGGTAGGAAGACAACTCTTGCAATTGACAGGAATCGCACTGGTACACTACTTCTCAATATAGCACTGATCTTCTAGAAGGAGGTAGATGCATCTGGTTTGATCTGGACCTTTGGATCCTCTGATAGTTCTACCCAATTCATAAATATTTAGCTACCTCATTCTATTCCTTGGCTGGCTATCCTATGGTTAGGTGGTACGTAATAGGCATTGGAGCAGCTTGGGAGCATCATGCCAAAAATCTACTATTTCCACATACGATGTTAGTTACTTGGACTACTACAGTAGTGGGTAGATCATCCACTTGAATTTCAGGTGAAGGTAGTAATTCTTCATGTTAAGTGGGTGCTTCTTTTGTTCTTATTTCCACCCATGGAGGCACTAGAGAGAGGGCAAGCATTTATTTGAAGTTCTTCCCAATTTGTGCTTATATTTCATACCCAAGGTGGGCGGGGGTCTTTCTCATTCCCAAGGGTGGGGTCACACAATTCTTCCATCCTTGCTAGCCACTTGTAAGGCCTACCCAAGAAGTTGGATGGGTCTTTTAGAAAGTTTTACCCAAGGCCAAGGGTGAATTGTCTACCTGCTCTATCACTCATCCTGCTTATTTTTTTTATCTTCTCGATGTTTTGGTTTACCCATAATTTCTATCGCCACCATTCGATTATCTTCCACCTGTCCATAAAAGACTTCAAAATTTTGTGAACTCTTTCAGAGAGCCATCATATTTTAAAAAAAATATGTGGGTGCAAAGAGATAAAATTGCACCCATAGCTATTTCATCCATTTTTTCTTTGCTTTTGGCTTGGTAGACTTTGAGCATATTCTTGGTCTTCTCTAGTTCTATTTCTTTACCTACTAGATTTCTATTCATTGTTCTATAATCATAAGTCACTAGTTTTCTCCAATTGGGAGAAGATAATCCTTTCCTATGGCCTTGCACCCTTAAAGTTGAGTTGAATGGCTAAAACCCAATAATATTAATCTTGCATCTCTCATTTTACCTTAACAATAATGGGCACAAAATAAAATAGGCCAAGCCCATCCATTTGAGGAAGAAAAATGATTCTTATATATGAAGTGGTAGGTTGTGTCACCCATAATTCTATCTCCTATTGCACATCCTACTAGTCATATTATCAATATTATTGAATATAAGGTATTAGCTCAAGAATTGAAGTGATAGGATAAGGGCTAGATGCTTGTAGTTGATTGTTTACAAGTATAGGTAGGGGTTTAAAAAAAGGGAGATATGTTGGTTAGCTTGAGGTAATAGAGTTGACTAAGATATATTTCACATTAGAGAATGTGATAGAGACTTCTATGGCTTGAGTGATCTTGGAGGTGGTTAGTGGTGGAGGAATGGTTGGGGATGTAGAGATAGGTGAAATGAAGGAGGAAGAGCTTAGTAGTAGGGTATTCAAAAGGAACATGAAGGGGAATGGAGTAGGTATTACTTCAATTTTTGGGGAACCCTTTTTTGGTTTTCATGGAGGTATTTTGGGATATCCCTATAGAGGCAACAATGACATTTCCTTGGATCAAGTTTTGCTATTCTTTTGCTTGAAAACTGCCCTGATGTCTAGGGATGACGTTTGCATCTTCTTGGAGACTTTATTCTTGTTATTTTACTCTTGTGGCCACTTATTTGGAGAGGCTATGGGATGAGTATGAGAAATCAAGGATGGTGGTTTTGGGTATTATATTTCATAAGATATCTCTTCAGTTCTAGTGATGTCTTAGGGAGAACCCGAGTTTCTCCTTAGGTGATTTCCTCTAGTTGGTATGATTGTTGACTTTGGGTTCTTCCATGGTAATCTTTCCATACATAATTAGTTTTTAATTCATGCACTTCATCATAATTTGTTTTTTAAATTCTCATTATGCTAATTTTATTTGGGCATTGACATGGTGTGAAAAAATCATTGGTGAAAAACCCACCAGGCATCATTTTTTTCCTCACTCTACTCCAACTCCACAAGTCTATCCTTTTTGTTCCTAGTCATCTTGACATTGCAGTTGATATTACCTATGGGTATATAAAATGTGAGGTAGAATTCTTTGTGATGCTTAGTAGATATAAAATCTACTTCTTAGAATAATGGATAGATCCCTTCTACAACACTTCGATAAGCCTCTATTTTCAGTCTTGGTTGATGTTGGAACTTCTTGGCATTATAAATATTGGATAGATATTCTTTAAATATACCCTCTTGGTCATAAGGCCACGAGTATTCCAAATTCTTAAGGTCTAATTCTTCTAGTTTCCCATCTAGAAGAGTTTCTACTCTCCTCTTCAACACACCTATAATAAGTTTTCTAGTAGCTTGTAATAGCTTGCTTTGCTCTATTTGCTATCAAAGGTGGCACCTATTAAGTCTAGTTGCCTTAGTATTATAATAGAGATGAGCACTTTAGTTGGAAATTTTAGAAGTAGTTAGACTAACTTGGAGAAACCATGCATGTTGATGATGGTACCAGTGTTGGTACTCGTAATGTAGGTACTTGACACTATTTTTTGGATTGTGTTAGGGCTTGGTTATTTTGAAGGTGCTCAGGGTTGGCATCAAGAAGTAATCCACAAATTTGTAATAAGAGGAGGTCTGGTAAGGACTCTTATCCACTCAAATATAGACTACTTATTTGTATTTTTATCCTTTATATTTAGGTTTAAATGTTCATACAACCATGGGTTTTTTCCAAATGCCAAATATTCTAGGAAGGAACAATACTGGAAAGCATGGATGCTATCAAAATATTGTAGCCCTCTATGAATTTGTTTTGTGATAAAATATCTAAAGTAAAATATTAGATGCCTATAAACAAGGGTACACATTAACATGTGTAGTACCCCTACCTCCTCTTGAGGGATGAGTTTATCACTGTCCATGCCAAATAAAAATGTTGTCATTTTAAAAATATATGGGATTAGGTGGAATTTTGACATAGTAGCTACCTTATTGTTATCTTAGAGATCAAGATTTAAAAATTTTAGGGGGTCCAAGAGATGTGAGTAGAAGTTGTATTTTTTGAGTTTATCTCAAGTTCTTCTAGGAGTTCTAACATGTCTCACATGAACTAGGTTGATATGACAATTTTGAGATAATTGTCAAGCCCCTTGACCTTCTTGTGTTGAAATTCAGTGGGAAACACATGCTATCACTAGCTCATATTTGTTATATACTTGGGATACCATGTAGTACACCAAGTAGCTTTTCCAAGTTATCATAGTCATATACCTAGGCTCCCTAATGATGGTCCTTTGGAAGGTGTTTTTTTTCAACCTCTTAGTGTTATTAGATAATTTAGGGTCTTCTATGTTATCAACCATGTCATTCATTAGGAATGGGTTCTTATATCTCTTAATATTGGTATAGGTTTTCTTGTTCATCTAGGAGAGTGTTTCTCAAGTAGATGAAATCTTATTCTTAGCCTCCATTGTTGCCCCTTTGTTAGATACATAATTATTTGTGAGATACATAATTATTTCCATATTGGATGGCTAAAAGTGTTCAAAAATTGAAAGCTCTTGTAGTAGTATATGTAATGGCATAATTGAAGGATCAAAGGCAAAACTACCACATGTCATCATCATCCTTGAATGCAGTTGGCTAGATTGGGTAGAGTCACCCTCTAGGTTCCTAAGAGTGCATTGGCCTATATGCCTTTACTCTGTTATTGGCTAATTTTGAAATTTTACTGCTAAGAAGTGATTGGTATTTAATGCAAAACTACCACATGGGAAAGTTTCCAATATAGTCCAGTAGAGGTTTGATAGAGTGGCTCATATTTAATTTTACCATCACAAAATTCTAATTGTATGTATGGTATGGTAGGTGTCTCTCTTTGATTTCTATTCTTAATTATTTCTATGTGGTCATAGGATTCAACAATCTTCCTTTGATTCCCTTCCTTCATAATAGGATTGAACAAGTGTCACAAGATCCATTTTGTCTAGTTTCTTGTTTGGTAATTTGGTATTGGGGACAAGGTCTAATTACCATTTCAATGCATGCCTATAATAATATACTCAATACTCCCTATAATTTTAAGTCACACGAGTCCATAATAATCACATGGATTTAGCCAACTAGAAATTTGAAATGTTAATTATTTATTAGGGAGGTACATGGGAAATGGATTTGATTGGTGGCTTTTCTCATATTGGGAATATTCTAGTATGCATTGACCTTCCATATCATGTGTGTTGCTAATACATTTTATGTTGGGTTTACTAGTATTTTTCTCATGGTGTGTGGAGCCTCCTTAACCTTTCTATAATAAGGACGACTTGGATTCAAAAGTGTCTTAACCAAGATCAATTACTCTTTCTTCTTGAAGACTTCAAAAACCTTGTCCTCCTTATAGTGATATTCATGCATATTGGAAATCCATTGGTTGGCTCATCTAAGCATTTTTTAGGTTTTCCTTTGCTATGTGATAGCTCCCTACCTCATTTAGCTAAGTTAGAATGGAGTAGGGGTTGGTACAAACCAAGAGAAACTTGGTCAAGGATCAATTTTAAGAATTCACTTTGTCATGGTTAGTAGATAATAAATTTCATAGGCATAAAATTTATCTAAATAATTTGTTTCCTATAGTAGAACTACATCTTGGGTGGCCTATACGCCTCGTGAGGTGAGTGCTTCTAAATTTAAAGAAAGTTTAGACAAGGTCTATCCAATGAAGTATTCCACTTTTGATATCAAGGACCTTGTGGATATATAATTCCATCCTTATTTATATATCTCTCTTTACCCTCTTTTTTAATTTTTATATATTTTAAGAAAATAGTCAATGAGAACTCTTCAGGTAGATCCCATTGACTAGGATTGGGGATAGTTGTTCATATCCATCTTTATTGTGTGACATATGATCTCCTTGTCATATATTTTTAAGTCCTCATAGATCCAAGTTATAAATATAGGGTACCTCTAGTATATATCCAATAGACTTTAACCCTCTCCTAGAGTAGCCGCTTTCCCTATTTGCAAGGTCTATCCAATATCAATTTCTTTTTCTAGGTAGTCTTCTTTAACTATCATAATACCTCTTTTTCCTAGGAAATGGTCATTGGGATTAAATAAGGACTCAAGTATGACAAATACTTTGGGGAGCATGTTGCCTTTGATATGGATGACTTGGTTCCCACAATATTATTTTATTTATTGCACTAATTCCACTTTCTATTGTAGCAAACAAACAATGTGCTCATCATTTTCAAAGATATACTAGTAGGTGTCATTGCCTAGTATGGATGGTTTGATAATAACCTTGAAATGATAGAAATTTACTAATAGGTCTTGTACTGATTTGAATTGATCTTTGATAACTACCATATAATAGGCATCCACATTCTCGTTCTAAGAAATCATAGATAGGTCGACCTCTTCAAAACACTCAAGTAAATCCTAGATTTGATACATGTAGGATTTTATAATCTTATTCTTAGATAGGCACTAGGACCTTACCTACTTCATGATAAATTTGATATTTCAATATATTCATATGGGCTTAATCCCTTTATTGGATGTTATCTAAATATTGTGTACCAGTACCTCATATTTGACCATTTTATTTGAGTAGTTAAACTGGAGCTTGTATGCCTATAGAATCTTCTCTACTTTTGGTGATATTAGATTGAGGTTAGCTCCTACTATTGTCCTTTTCTTGGCCCCATAAACGTAGAGCCTCTAAATCCTAGTCAGGCCTTCCAAGACCTTGGTAACCTCATGGATGAAAGGTCTCTCTTATTGGATTGGATATGTGCCTATATTGGTTGACTTATATGAGTCTAATTTCCACATATCAATGGACCATTCATCTATCTGGTCCTATAAAACTAAAGTGTGGATTTTTTTTATTTATAGATTAGACTCATACCAAACTCCTACCAATAATGTCTACTTTGCTTTAGCTTTGATCATCAACACGTACTCCACATGGAATGTGAAGTATTTTAGAAGGAATATTCACCTTGGTCCCATAGTGAGTTATTAGAAACATATGTGTCCAGTCTAGGGATAAGTATAGTTCAATTTTGGCTATGAAATCATAGGAAAAGAAAATGACAAAAGAGGTTGGTAGCTCAATTACTACTATATCTTGAGTAATGGTCATAATTGTATATGCATGGAGTGTTAGTTAGAGATATTTTATAAGACCAAACATTGGTATTGGGACCCCATCAAGTTGCATGACCCCTTTATTTAATGGCTCACATGATAGCCCTAGTGCATTAGCCACCTTTCTAGGCAGAATCAAAGTGTTTGATATAGAATCCACAATACAATTATGAATCAACTTATCCTTACATATGAGTGTCATATAGAAAGGTTGAGGTTAAGGTATGCTAGGAAAGAGGTTGAATATTTGTATGACGGTTGATATTTTCTACTTTTCCAAGGCTTCTTCAAGCTACTTAATCTATTATAATAGAGTGAGAACATCACAAAGTGGCATAGGAACAATGGACTTATTTAAGTGCTCAATCACATTGAATGACTCTAGTGAATAAAATTTAGGTACACTGCTTGAGATCCACTAGGGTCTTGGTTTTTTGATAATGGTGTAAGGTGCTCTAATTGGTTTTGATGTAAGTCCCCCTTGCTATGTTTGATTATCCCCTCAATTTTTGATTTTTGATACAAGTGTCCTTTGCTTCATTTTATTGTCCCTCTAAGGTGGTTTAGTCTTTGGGCTACTAGGTTTTGATACTATATTTGGAATTAGTTTATTTTCCTCCTACTCTTCCTCCAATAGATCATTAGTCCTATGAAAAACTGTGTAGAATTTGTCTTTTATCCAATTAACTAACATTTGTTTCAATAGTTTGGTACTAAGAATTGGAGTAATGCCCAATATCAATATTTTATCAGTCTACCCCAAAGTTAGTGGAGTGGATATGTAGGTCATTGATATTCACCATTGCTATAATAGTAAGCCTCTAAATAGTAGTATTTCCAAGCATATGAATCCTCAACATAGTTGTTCTTAGCTAGGAAGATATCCTTTCCTAGATTGTCTGATGACTATTGCAAGGAGACCAAGACAAGTGTAATTTGTTGTTCTAAGGCTTAGGTCTATCTAGACTCCTAGAAAGGTTGTGAGGGGTACCTTTGATAATCATTTGGAAAATGTCGGCAACCTTTGCTACCTAGTTGAAAGGGTGGTTTTGGGTAACTTTAGTAAGGGAACCTTGTATTTTTGTTGTTTAAGTGTTATAATATCATTGAAAATAGACCTCATTGTATTCCTCATTTTTTCCATCTCTACATCTAGGGAGCTAACAAAATTTTGGTTTAAAGGTAGAGAGGGAGTGTATACTATAACTAGATTTATGGTAGGAGGTGATTGGAAAGTTTTGGGCTACATAATAAATGCATTGGGTGTCTAGGGTCTAGAATTCCTCTTTGGATTAGGTCCTTCTTGACCTAAGAGACTAGATCATAAGCCACTGATAAGGTACTCCATCCTCTGGATTTTACCATCATAGCTATATCTAAACCAAAAGATTTCAGATAATAAATGAAGGCTATACCTAGAGGTAGTTTGATCTCATCAAGGATTATATACTAGGTATTATGTAATTGGGTGTTAAAATCATCCATGGCTTCCATTTGGGCTCTTTTAATGGTTGATAATTTCTCTAGTATGGATACTTCATCTATTTTCTCTCCAAACATTTCTAGAAATAGGTTAGTGAGTTGATCCTAGTCAATGATAGAGTGTGGTGGAAGTGAGATATACCATTCATATGCCTTACCCTTAAAATATGCAACCAACAACCTTATTACCACATTATGTTCTCCAATAATATAAATAACACATAGATTGACCATGTGTTGGAGTTTCCCTATTGGAATTGTTCCATATTCCTTGGTGAATAATGACAAAGACTTTAATACCAAGACCAAAATATTATCCCATGTAGCTGGTGGTTGCAACGAGCCTATGTCATTCCATACTATTAGCATCCTTTGTTGTGGGTTCTATGTTGTAGCCATATCCATTTTTTGGCTTCTTAATATATGATTGAAGTTCAAAGTAGACAACAACAATTGAGGATTTGTTCATGCACTAGATCTTGTAATGGGCCCTAAGCTCATAAATAAGTGGGTTCACCTTCAAATAGTAGAGTCAAAACTTAATGAGTCCTTAATGGGTTTTCTAGTTGAGTGTTGAATATGCTTCATTAAAAAAATAGACTAAATTTTTCACTAGAATATTAGCTAAAAAGTTTTTATTAGCAAGATGACAATAGGGATTCGTCCCATTGGGTATGCTAATTAAAATTGTTGGAAACTATTTTGGATAGTTTTGAACTCTGAGCATAATGACCACCTACTATAATTTTTGAGTGTGTCTAGTGCTCGTGCCTCACATGGAGTGCATAGTCAAGAAGTTTGGGGAGCATGGGACATAGCTCTAGGGATGACCTATAGATTTTTTTATCAAGGCTATCTCTTTGTTTGGATGTGATATTGATGCTATAATTCTAAAATTCTCCTATGCTACTGGGTGGTTTTGGAAAAATGAAAATAGAAGGAACATACAAGAAAATAACCCTAGACTATAGGTGGCAATGCACCAAAACCATAAAGGCTCTATGTGTATTGATGGGATGAAGAACACATACATCAATCATGCCAGCAATGAACATAATTTTAAAACATCTCTTACTCTTAAAATTTACACAAAGGCTAGGATAGGTATTAGTCACAAATCCTCACACAAACTTGCATACATACAAAGACCAAGATAGAAATAAAATAGTCACAAATATTATATGTTTGTGTGTGTGTGTGTATTTTTGAAAGCACTCATACACCTATACCAAAAAGAAAAAGGTTTGAAGGCTTGTACATAAGTTGATTGAAGGATCAAATCTAGATCAATACACACAAAAAAAGTGAGTGAATAATATATCTAAGGTCAGATAATAGACATGAAAATACAATTCTCCCCCTCCCCCCTAGATAAAAATATTTACTATCTATGCAAATTATCTTAAAGTTTAAAATCTAAAATTTTCCTCCCAATTGCTATGAGTGGGAACATTGGTGCTCTTTTGGGCTGTTGGGCTTGATTCACCATATTCCATTCACTTCTTGGTATATACAAAGCTAAAATATGGTCTAATTATCATAAATTATCTATAGGTGGTGGTGGCTCTCTTTAGATGCGATATTAGTGAGTGTTCCTCCTAGATACTTGAGCCTAGGCAATGTTTGTAAAATTGTCCTTCACTTGCTAGGGAAGCCCTTTACTAATCCTAAGGTTAGTCTTGATTACATGAGCCCCATATTTTTGCTTTCCTAGTTCTTGGATCACTATCATGTTGGACCCTCCACCAAGTTCATTTGGTGCTTATATCGCCTAGTCTTAGTTTGGGTCCTCAATAACCAGACCCTTATGCATGATGTGGTTTTTAAGACATTGTTGACCCTCTGATTTTGATTTCCATTATCACCTATCATTTCATGAGAATTTGGTTATAAAATTTTAATAACGAATTTCAGCTCAAGATCCCCTCCTAGTATCCGGTTATCATGGTGTTGTGCTCCTCTTGTACTAGCTCCCCTATAAAATTTTGGCTTGAGTGGGGAACTCATCACCAGGTTTTACATGTAGTAAAAATTCACTACACTAACCAAGTAACAAAATGTAACTATAATGCTCAAGGTTTGATTACCCTAATCTAGGGCCTTATACAATAGTAAATATAACCATTATAGCCACACCAGGGCCATTATAAAATTTCTATGTATTTCATGAAAGATAATTGTAAATCTAAATGAAAAACAATTATTTTTTTATGTCACATCATCTATTTATATATGAATATTTCTATGCATTGCAAAATTTGTAATAAACAAAGTGGATAAGGTATTTTAAGATTAGATTTTTAAATTGAATGGCATGCCAAATACTATCATTTTTTATCATGATCACAAACATTCATGAGCAACTTTTGTAAATATTGCTTCACACTTAATGGCACATTGTTAAACATGGTTTTACCATTTCATCCTAAAATAAATGGACAAAATAAAATTATGAATAAATGTTTAGGTACTATTTAAGGTGCTTATATAAATATTATGGGATTAATTCCATTCAATTAGATGAGTTATCTTACAACACTTCATAGAATTTGTCCACTATGATGCCACCATTTGAATAATTATATAGTTGGAATCTTCAATGCTTAATACCTTCCTATAATGGAGATAATCAATTATTAAAATACTTAAGGATAATCTTCATTAACCTTATATCTATATAAACTAACAACAAGAATATTATAAATCAAAGAACCATTTGATATTAGAGATAATTTTCTTGTGACTTCATCCATACAAGAAAATTTCTCTCAAGATAATTAATAAACAAAAATTGACACCTAATTTTTATATTCTATAGAAAATGGTTCAATTGATACATAATGAAACATACAAAATAGAGCCATTCCTTACATCCAAAACATATCATATTTTTAATGGCTTATATCAAATAGATTTTGTGATATGTATGATCCTCATTTAAGCTTCCAAAGATAGGTGATAAAGTATATGTGGAGTTGAATCCCAAAGCTATGTTATAGTCATGAAAATTAATAAGTACATGAGTTTCTTATCAAAGAGAATAATATTCTAGAAGTGAATGATACCTAGGAATCAACAAATATTGCAAAAACAAAACTCCTAAATTTAAGGACAAAACATTCTAAATAGGAAGGCATGTAATGAGCTTGATATAGCCATATTGATTATCTTAATTTGATCACATCCAACCTATAGGTTATCCATGGTCCACCCAAGGTAAATAGGGTTGATATTTTTCTTTATAAGTCTATGATACAAAGAGGTACATTTTAGTTGATCATTATTTTGTAAATAATTATTTTATCACCTTTCCTATATATAAGAGAATGTTCCCTCTTTAAGAGGCTTGGATATCATCTAATATTTAGATATTGATTATTCATTTATTGTTTTATTTGCTATTATGAGCATCGTTTACTTTTGTTTTATTATATAAATATGAAATTATTGTTATTGTATTGCTAAATTTATAAATTATTTTATTACAAGATATTAGAATTATTTTTAATATTACAAAAAAATAAAAATAATAATGTTGAATTTTGTTTAACAAAAATATAATGAAGGATGATTTATGGAATTATTTTATACTATCCAAATTAAGAATAATTAATATCATAGTTCTTTTCTAATTTTATTCTAAATATTTTAGAATCGAATATGAGTTATCTAACATAACAAGTTTAGGAATGCTCATCATCACTTGAACAATTTGAAATACTCTTACGGTAATTTATATTTATATTTAATCAAAATATTCTTGAATATGTTATGATAGACTTGTATCTTGCATCTTAATATTGTTTACAAATAATATATTGTTGTAGATCATATTGATTAAACTATTTCAAAAATCACTTTTTTTTTTCTAACACTCTAAACTATCTTGTGTTGTTAATATATCTAATATTGTTGTATATGGTATATTTAAATGAGGAATCCCAACCTAAATTTATATTAAGGTGGTTTGGTATTCAAGAAAATGATATATTTAAATATGTAAACCACTACATGTATAACATATGCATAACATTGTTATACAAAAAAATGAAAGGTTACTTTTTATTTTATGCTTGTTTTTTAAAATATTTCTCAAGAATATTATCTTTTAACTTTAATATATGCTAATTAGAATTTTTTTGATAGACAAACCTGGGGACTCTTATGACTAGTTTAGGATTTTTATTATTTGAAGTTAATATTCATTAAAATTTGGGAAAAAAGTATTTCCTAGCATACAAGTAATTATATGGGGCACATATTTAATTTAGTGTTATAATTGGAAGATATTACAAATACTTCATTCATGTCAAGACTCTTTGAAACAAAAGAAGATTATAGTTAATATTTTGAATATATCTATCTATTTATCTATCTATATATATATATATATATATATATATATATATATATATATATATATATATATTTCATATTACATGTTTTTTATTATTCACTTCAAGTTCATCTTTGATTTTATACTAGAAATGAAAATATTAGTTATTTTATGAGTATTTAAAAATAATTCAATTTAGGATTATGCATAGCGGCGAAACTTCGCCATTTGGGCGAAAAAAAGCATTTTCGAAAATTCAAATTTGCAAAATTTTTGGGACCCGGACGTCGGCCATTTAGCCAAAAATTTTGGGAAAAAATAAATTTTAGGTGTCGGTTAGCCATCCTTTGATGAGAGTATCATGAATATTTTGAAAAATTCGCAAGTAATCCCGCCTAAATAAAGTACCCTTTTCGCCCTAAAATTTTAAAATTTCTAAATTATCCCGCCAAACTCGCCAAGTATACCTCTATATATAATTAACACCCTAGGTATACATTTTCATTTTCAGACCGTGTTCTATACCCGATAAATATATTTTCATTTTCTATGATCGACCGTATCCAATTCTACAATCGGATGAAACTATTTTGGCAACCAGATCGGTTTCTACAACCTACCGAAACCACTTCTAATCGAAAGGACAACTTTTACATCCAGATCCTGTTCTGCAACCGCCCGGAGCAACTTCTGCAATAGGAACCTCCTCTGCAACCGAACGGAACCACATCTACAATCGGAACCTGTTTTGAACCTATCGTGCACCCAGATGAAACCACTTTTTAGCCAAAACCTATCGTGCACCCGAACGAAACAAGCTCTACAACTAAAAAATTTTTAACCGGTAAACTCAAATCTCAAATATCATAACATTTTCAAACATTTTCAAGCCAAAATATTTCATAACATTTTTCCTTGCTAAATAAGTCCCCATCATCTATGATCTATGTTTATGTAGATAGCATGAATTAAGGTTATATCTCTGACCGACCGTATCCAATTCTACAACTAGACAAAACAACTTCTGCAGTAAGAACCTCCTCTACAATTGAACGGAACCACTTCTATAGTCAAAACCTATCGTGCAACCGGACGAGACCACTTTTTACCCGAATCTTTTCCTGCATTCGATCGAAACTAGTTCTACAACCAAAACATTTTTAACCGGATCCTGGACCGCACCGGACCTCTTTTCACACCAGGTTCTCTATCACTACTCTGCTTGCCATATTTTTCTTTATTTTGCCATGTTCTGCATGTTATTTTTCTAGGTTCTACATGTTTTTCTTTATTTAATGATTTTTCAATCATGTCCACACCAATATCGAAGCCCTCTTCTACATCTAGAATGTCATTGCTCTATTCCCATGTTTTTCTCTATTTTGCCATGTTATGAATGTTTTAAAACTCTTTGATTCTTAGTTTCAATTCAGATATTTTTTCCTTGCTAAGATTATACATGAGTAAATGCTTTGGTTCTCTAAAGACATATTGATGCTCTTTTTCTCAGTTAAAGTGCTTTCACTAGAAAATGAACTAGTGGCATAAACTGATAAAATCACAATAAAGAATGGTAGGAAAAAAGTATGTATAATCTACCACCCAAACAATTGTTTATTCTATTTACAATATTATCTTAAGGCCTCCAGAAAGTACACCCTCTTTAACATTTTATTTTTTGTAACAAGTAAAATGTCACCCAGTGATGGAAAGAAGGGCACCAAATCTTTTGTTGAAAAGAGTATCCTCAAATATTTTAGCCAAACTTTGAAATGCAATGAGCCAATGACATCCATGCAAATTCAAGGTACAAATGATTTTTGACTTCCCAGTATGTGCTTGATTGATGATTTGAATATTTTTTTGTAAATTTTTTTATCCAAGAATGATAAAAAATATTATGGTATGCTACTATGCAGAATACCCTATCGATCCTGATATGCCTCCACTTGAAGATATTCCCCAACAAGAGATGCCTTTTATTGAAAATCCCCTTAGAAATGACATCCAACAAACACTTGAAGACAACACGCAAAATGACATCACAATTGAAAATGAAAGTGATAAATCAAAATCATTACAAGCTTCAATTGAATCTTCAACCAAAAATTCCAAAAAAAGAAAAGTGTCTCTCTGGATACTTGGAAGGGGATTTAGGAAAGAATGGGTAGAAATATTTCCCTAGCTAGAGCCTGTCATGACTGAGGATAACCAAATCGATGAAAAAGAATGTAGATGCAAAATTTGCAGTTGGAGACTTGGTAAGGATCATAGGCTTCAAAACAAGATTGATACAATTGAAAAACATGCTGGCAAATCTTATGTAAAAGTTATAAAAAGTAATGGTGAAGTTAGTAAAGAAGTTAAGTGGAAGGATGCATCAGAATGTATGCATTTAAGATATGCTATAGAATATGACAATCACTTAAAGCAACAACAATCTCTTGTTGAGAAAGGTGGAACAATTGGAGCCCAATTTCATAAAATACAGAAGACTATTTTAGCTTCAAAAAGTATGCAGTTTGTCGTTGTTTACAATATTCTCAAGAAAGGTAGACCAATGTCCGATTTTATTGATTATAAGCAGCTATTACGCCTTTTTAATGTGCAAAACCTTCCTAGTTCTCATTGGTCAGACCGAAGTGGTTGGGAAATGGCAAAATGTTTATCTTTGGTTGAGAAAGAAGACCTAAGGGAGCAAGTAAAACTTGCCAAATTCATTTCACTTTCTATTGATGAGGTAACAGTTGTGGATAACACATCTTGGATTTGCATGCATGTGTACACATTTCAAAATCATATTAGAAGGCCTATTTTGTTGGGAATACATAAGATGTTGGAAAGTTCAAATGCAGAAAATATTTATAATGTTGTTGTCAAAAGTTTAAAGAATATTGCGGGAATGAATGATATAGACATAGCAACAAAGTTAATTTGCGTTGGAGCTGATGGAGCTGCTATTATGCAAGGTCACAGGTCTGGTCTTTGTGTTCGACTCCAAACCATAGTTGCCCCATATATGATCCCCATTCACTGTATGGCTCATAGAGTTAATCTTGCATATAAAATTGTGAGCACATTTTCAAATGTTGCTAAAGTAGAAAACCTTATTCGTGATATTCATTCTTATTTCTCATTAAGTCCAAAAATATTTGTAGAGTTTCAGCAGTTTGCACTAGGAGTTATAGAAGGGAAAAAATTGTTAAAATATGTGGATACAAGATGGATTTCACTGTATCAACCTGCTCAGAGAGTTTTGGCAGAATATCAATCATTGATTGGGTTTATGCATGCAAATCGCAGAATAGTTGATAAGGCAAAAGATATGTTGTTCCATTTGACTGACTTGGAAACACTTTTGACCTTATGTGGTATTCTTCCAATGTTAAAAGAAATGAACAGATTAATTAATCTTGCACAAGAGAGATCCATCTATATCATTGATTTTATGAGGATGAGAAAACAAATATGCGTGCTTCTTGATACATTATATGTGTCTAATGCAGATTTTACAGAACCTGTATTTGATAGTTGGAATACATTGATAAACATGAACAATCCAAAAAGCTTCTTGAAGTTTGACATCAATGATCATCTTTGTATTAATGTTCATGAAAATATGATACCTGTTTATTGTTTTGAAAGGCAATCAAGTATAGTTGTGGAAGATTTTGAAGAAGTTCCTATAACACACAATAGATTTCATGTTGTAATACAGAAAACAAAGAGTAATTTGTCAAATATAGCAAAATATTTGATAGGTGAGATAAGAGAACGGTTTCAGAGAGATGAGTTGCTCGAGTCCATGGGTGTGGTTAACCCCATGTTTTGGGGACCTTGTATTGAATACAATTCTGCAAATGAGTTGTTTATTAAATATATGGGTAACCTCATTGACCATTTCAGTAAGAGTGTGGAAGTCAATGGTGTTGAAATTAAAGGTATACTCAACAGTGATATTTTGAAAGAACAGTCATCGCATTTTGGAAGAACAATGGTAGTGCAAACATCACTTATGACAGGTGTCCATGAGATTGGTTCCACTGCACGTTTGTGGCAAAAATTGTATCCAAGCACAATCTTAAAAGATACAATAAGTGAATACTTTCATTTATATGAATTATGTGAAACAATGATTTTGGGGTCAGTCGAAGATGAAAGAGTTTTCAGTGCACTTGCTTTTGTTAAATCTAAACTCCGCAATAGACTCGACAAGAATTTAGAAAATTGTTTAAGAATTTATGTGTCTTCATATCAGTTGGATACATTTTCGTATGATAGAGCATTGGAACACTGGAGTTCCTTGGTAGACAGAAGAGGAACATCGAATACGATCGATAACGATGATGATGATGCTTTCAGTGATCAGATGGTGGAGACACAGATTTTTGCTATGCTTCATAATGATTCTGGACAAGCTGATATGTTTCAGCTTCCATAGTGATAATTTTCCATGATTTCATTGACAATGATAAACACGAATTGATTTGATAGCAGATTTCTCAATATTGTTCCAGATTTATATGATTTCAAAGAATTGTTGTTTTAAATCACATTATTGTTTTAAAATTACATGGCTTATATCATTTTTGTATTATGTTTTTTTCTTCCCTTTTTTTTTTATTCATTATATCATTTTTGTAGATTGTAAAATTGTATGTTTATGTCTTAGTGTCTCAACTCTCATTTCATTGACAATGATAAACCCAAATATTACATAATATTTTCAAACTCAAATATTACATAACATTTTCAAACCCAAATTAGATATTGCAGTCTTTTTAAAAAAATTCAAACAAAAATTACATAACATTTTCAAACAGAAAATTTCATATTAACTAGTTCAAAAAGAAATATATTACATCGTTCAAACATTTTTAAACCCAAATATTACATAACATTTTCAAACTCAAATATTACATAACATTTTCAAACCCAAATTAGATATTGTAGTCTTTTAAAATTTATAAAATATTTTAAAACAGAAAATTTCATATTAACTAGTTCAAAAAGAAATATATTACATCGTTCAAACATTTTTAAACCCAAATATTACATAACATTTTCAAACAGAAATTAATATATTGCAGTATTTTTAAAATATTTTCCAACTCAAGTCTCAAATATTACATACCAATTTCAAACAAAAATTACATATTGCAGTATTTTAAAAATATTTTCAACATTTTCAATCATTTGATTGGTGCTTGGATGCTTCACTAGTGGTTGGAGTTGTCGTTTCTTTTCCTTTATCAACTTTTCCTTTATCAGCTTTGTGACACTCTCTTCTGGCAGTGCTCCAACTCTAACAAGGTTGTCATGTACTTTCACAATACTTGACACACATGTTGCTTCTTCTTTGTTTGGATCTTCAAGTATTGTTGGAAGTGATTCTTTCATTTTCTCAAGCACCTTATCCGGATCTTCTTGCAACTTCTCTTTGATGTATTTTTTTAAATGATTGTTTTCTAAAACCTTTGACTGCATTTTCTTTTTCATTTCCATTGCATTCATCAAACATGTCTTTGTTGTATGAATATTGACATCCATGCTCTTAACCTGTGTTTTCAAATTTTCAAAATTTGATTGCAAAAACAAATTGAAAACTTAATTCGAAAGGGATATATTGAAATTATTACAAATTTTCAAGAAATATAAAAATTTAACTGCAATAGAAAATTGAAATACATATAACTTTTTTACCTCAACCAATTCTCTTGCAGTCTCAGCAACTGCAACCTTGTCCTTATCAGAAGCCCATTGGTTGTAAAATGCTTGGGCTTCAACATTAACATTCTCCAATCTACCAACAACAACATTTAACACATCATCATCATAAATAAAATCAGATTTAACTGATCCTTATGTAGCCTATTTTAGCAGGCCATCAAGCTTTTCAGGTTCAAATTTGACCAAAGAATAAATAGATTCTCTTTTTTCATAATTTTTATATCGGGCATTAATTTCCCTAATAAGGACCTTTGCCCGATATTCCCATTCTTTCAACTCCTGCAAATATTTCAACACAAACTCCTTAATTGTTGACTCGGTACTTTCAACCAATGAAACATTTTCATTAAAATTGACAACATCATCCTCAGTTTGAGGACCCTGAGGATGAGGGTTGTCTCCTTGAGTGGGTGGTACTGATGTCTGCTCAACTGTAGGGGCTTCTTCTTCTTGTGCTATATCTTTAAGCACATATGTTGCCTTGAAGCCTATAATGTTGCCCTACAAAAGGTAATCCTCATCAAGTTGAATATTATCCAATCCCACTAGAAACTTCTGGTGCCTGTGAATTTGTAGAAAATGTAAATTGAGACCATCCATACCCAGAACTAGTGGTTGGCATGTGTGATCTCTATGGGTGTGAAAACCCATGCCCAGAACTTCGTGTAGTGCCCTGTGATCTCTATGAAAACAATCATTTTCCAACATCGACTTGCCCTCGCATAGGCATTGTCGGAGGTTGTGTCGGTGTCTGTCGCTGATTTGGTGGAAGTGGTGGTTGTGGTGAAACCGGTGAGTGTGATGCAAGTGGAGGTGGTGGCGGCATATGCCCTCTAACTTGTGATGTTACTTGTTGAACATGAGAATCAACTAAAAATAGTCAAAAATATTTTGTTAGAATTCTTCTTAAAATAAAAAAGATCTTAATTTAAATTAACTACACATAGATTTACCTGAAGACGATGAAATGTGTTGAAATTGTCCTACATTGGGGGAGGGGTTGGCCACACTAGATTCGGCTTGCACATTTTGTGCATACCTAGGTGTACGAGAAACCCCAAGAGTAGCTGCTTGCCTGGAACATTTGTGTGACCTCTGCATAGGACCAGGTGTTGCTTCAGAGCCCGTGTCTTTAGAATCACCTGTTTGTTCTGGCCTGTGACCCCTAGTGGCAGCAATCTATTTACTCCTTGTATTTTCTACCTTCTCCTACATATAGATGAAAAGAAAAATTAAAAAAGGGAATGTGGTAAACTATAAAATAGTATGTCAAGGACAATGATGTAGTTATTACCTTCAATTCCTCTGCTGACATGGCAATAGACTGTAGTGTTGCATGCACTACAATTGGTACAGGAGTAGTCAACAAATTATGAAAACACTCAAAATATAAAGCTAAAAGAAAATTTACAGTGCCCACAATGGGCTGAGTCTTGTTGGTTGCCAGTTGGACCGTGTGCAACTCGGACCTGATTCGATCCGAAATATAAGTGCACCAATCGAACTTTTGATTTTTCTCAGACTTAACAATATAAGCAAGTGCCCAAAATAGAATTTTTGGTCTTCCCATAAGAATAAGTCTGGCCTGGAAAAATTTGATAATGGCCTTCAGAGTTTGATGGTTAACATCGTTGATTGATAAACCTCTTTTTGATTTGGTGGTAGAAGTTGCATAAAAAAATTAGATGTCAATTTACAAATTTGAAACATTGAAAATTAATAAAATATAATTAACAAGATTTATACCTACCAAATATTTCGATGAAAGACCGTACTTGCTTTCGAGGTGTGCTTTGTCATCTGGAGAAAGCTGCAACCTCATCGACACTTGAGTAAAACCAATGAATGGAAGACCTGTCAATCTGTGAATATCTCCAGGGGTGATGTTGAAAACCATATTTCTATTTCATACTTTAATGTTCACTGTAGCCCTATTGTGGTCATAACCAGATATAATATGTTGTAGGAGAACTTTATCTATTCTGAATTATGGCATGGAAATGAGGTTTGATAAACCTGCATTATTGAGCCACTGAAAGTTCATCCCTGGAGTTGTTATCAGATCTGAAATCAAAGTGCACAAAAAATTCTTGAATTTTGGTGTGATTGTGGAAGAGGTATCCATTGCAAGAAGTTGGAAGTCGAAGAAAAAGGATTGGGAATCAAAATAGAAAGGTTGATCGGAAAGGTTAGCTCTGGTTGTAGTAGTCACAGAAATGAAATGGAAAAATGATAGTTGATGCCCTTTTATAGATTGAGAAATAGGGTTGACATGTGGCAGCATCGTATTGGACATGCGGTGTTGATGATTGAACGTGTGACACATGGTAGATGAACCTTTCTGCATCCGATACAATGTAGGACCAGATTCTATTCTGCATTCGATCGATGCCTAGATCATATTGTGCACCCGATTTGAGATCGGGTCAAATTATGCACCCGATTGGTGATCGGATCTGAGTATGTATCCGATCCGAAACTAGAGCAGATTATACATCCGATCCAAGACCGGATCATAATATGCATCCGATCGATAGCCAAATCATTTTATGCTATCGGTTGGCAATCAGATTATAGTATGCATCCGATAGGTGGCCGAACCAGACTATGCATCCGATCGTGACCGGATAGTATGATGCATCTATCCTAATCGATCATAATATGATCGATCATACAGATCATAATATCATCCGTTAATCGATCATATTATGCATCCGATCCATAACCGAATCATATTATGCATCCGGTTTGAGCTCGGATTAATATTTGGAAAGTGTCTTACGTCGCCAAACTCCTTTCTCACCTGGTCCGATCAGAACTTTGAATTTCGCCATTTTTTACCATTTTTTTTTGAAAATTTGAGGTAATTCGCCATGCCATCATACATGCAGTTTGCCAGGATTCGCCGGGTTTTCGGAATAGATTAGCCATTTTTTTACAAGTACCTTTCGGGTCCTACCTCTTATGCATAACCCCTGATTCAATTTTAACTTGTTCTTAGTATTCTATTTTCTTGCATTAATTCATAAGGCTATTGGTATTTTTCCTATAATAATATATACTTCAATTTCATTCATTTAAAGAGATGTGAAATCAAATAATGGACTTATATATATTTTATTTTTTAACAAAAATTGAAGTTATTTTATTTAAATGGATAATTACAATTCAAAATATTTAGGGTTGGTTTGACTTCAATTTACTCAATCTATATTAACAATCCAATTAGTTACTAATAAAATAATATATTATATTATATGTGTTTAATGTATAATTACTAGTGGCCATCATCAACATCATAAAATATTTTATGATTAAAGAAAAAAGAGGGCACACCATTACCATGATGCATGGTATGCATATATTCAAATTCTAAAACAAGGGTATTAAACATTAGCATATTTGTATTATTTTTATAATAGTTTACAAGGACTAGAGGTAGATGTATGCCTTAATCCCTACAATAGCATAATCTAAAGTTTTATACATTAAATTTAAGACTAGAGTTGTAACTAGTTAAATTAATAAATTATATATCATATGGTTATGAGCTCTTACTAATGATAGGATAAGAAATTAAAGCATCAAGTTGCATTGCTACTAAAAAAATCATATATTATTTAAAATTAAAATGGCACATCAAACCAATAAGTTTAGTACAACGAGAATAGAAAATTAAATTAAGAAGCATAAAGTTCTTTCAAAACTTAATTTTAATTTATTTTTGCAATTACAAGGATATATTTGAAAAGCTGCATTTTATTTTTATTGTTTCTTAATCTTAACATATTTTTTGTGTATGTGTTTGCTAATTTATAATATATTTTAATATTTTAAAATGTGTTTTTCTTTGTTAAAGTTATTATTTAGCTATCATTTTCCTTTTGCATTTTTTTTAGTGACTTATTTTGGTTGCGATTTTATAATATTTTTTGAATTGCATGTCACTATTAAGATATTGGATGCATTTTATAGTTTATTTAAATTCTTCTTTCTTATTATTTCATAAAAATCCTAGCTTAGGTGTTTAAATTGAGATTGATTTTGTATCTCATATTTGACTATATATTATTATAGGATATTTTAAGAATTTTTTATTTATTCTCTTCTAATTTAACATTAGTTTTTCATATACTATAAATTCATGTTAAGTTCATCGGTTTAAGTAGCATAACTATTTTCTTGACTTGAAACAATGGTAATGAATACATCTCATTTTGATTTTCAATTCAAATATTTTGCATTAGTTTATGTAGCATTCGTATTAATTTAAATTTTTTTATGGTTGACAAACATTATGTGTATAGACTACCCCACACTTCTTTGAGTCCACTATGTGTGCTAGGAGGCATTCATATTGTGCTATTGATCTAGAGGATATACATATCCTGCTCCCCTTGGGATTCAAACCTTAGAACTATTATATTAAGTATCCAAGCCTTCATAATCATGCTCACTCATGTTGTAATATTATAATACTTATAAAGATCATTATATTCTTGTTAGAATTAAAATAATTGATATAAACACATTTGAGTCTTCTAATATATTATCTAACTTTATTACAAAAAAACTGTATGTTTATTTTAAATTAAAATCAATAATATTTATTTCGTACAAGAATGTTCAACTATAAAACCTTGCAACTTATAACTTTGAAAGAAAAATAATATATTAATTATTTTTTATGATTATAAAAATATATCATTAAGTTATTGTTTTTAATAATCTATATGTGGCCTTTATTAAGGTCGAATACCATCATAATATCAAATTATTACATTTTCTACTGGGTAAATTAGAACATATCCAACATCCCTTTCTATTAAAGATTATTTTCACCTTCTCAAACTACTACATTTTATCTATCAACTCCTTGGTATATTTAATTGAGATAGAATCTCCTTAACTAGTTACACTCCAAAATTTAAAATTCTCCAAGACAAATATCAACAACACAACTAGCCATATTATCTTCTATTATGCTTCTTTCCCTATATATGTTGAGATTTCAAGGATATTACCTCAAACAATAATTGCTAGACATAAAAAAGTAATGTTATTGTTGATCCAAACTCCACATTGACTTCTCTTGATATTATTAATTAAAATTTATGCATCCCCCTTAATTGAAATATATTTGAAACCTTTTATAATAAAAATCTTAATAATTATAAGAAATGGCCTAGACTTTGCATATTTGTTGGTTGACATTTCATATGATTTTGAGTAAGTGAGAAAAATTGACCTTCATTATTCTATAAAATATCATTTCCACCATCTTTTCCTATATTTCTTTTGGAAGCACCATCAAAATTAAAAATGATGAATCTATGTTTCATATATATTTAATGTTACCATAGAATAATGGTTACCCTTTTATTTAACTTAGTTGTCACTAATATCTCTTCTATGTATATTCAAACCCTATAACAAAGAGGTAGGTATCTCTTTTTCCATAGAGAGAGGCAATAATACAATTTTAAACCTAGGCATGATTTTGAGATTTCTTTTAGAAATTTTTATTATTTGTTTTACTATAGAGATTTCAACAAATAAATCCACGAGAAATCCTTCATAGCCATAAGTATTTAGATTTAAAAGACTTAATCAAACATTTCATCAACTCTTTCAACTACCCAATATATTCTTTAGAAAAACCTTAATTGGTGTAAGGGGTGATGATTAAATAAATTATTTGATGTCTTTAGATCTTTCTTACACAAGACAAACCTAAAAATCTCATGATATCCTTTACTTTGTAGACTCTTACTTATACAAATTTTTCTTTGTATGGCTAACCAAAGGAATACTTAGGAATTATGGAGGTCCTAAGCTTACCAAACATTATTTCAAAGGAAATACTTGGGTGTAAAATTTTATAATTGCTTAAAAAAATTATATTGCAACCTGATTTTGTATCCATTATATATTGATAGATTCCAAACCAATTCATCCTTATACATATAAATGAGAAAATGAAGCTCTTGAAGCATAATTTAAAGCTCATAAACTATTTGTTTGAGGCCATCTCCTTTCAACTAGGTTGCTAATAGAAATTTATGATCTAGAACTATTGTTCACATTAATACAACTTTTAATCCTTGCACCTCTATGAATAAAGACATGCAGATTTAATGATTTCCCTTTCAACCAGGTTGCTAATATAAATTTATGATCTAGAACTCTTTTTCACATTAATACAACTTTTAATCCTTGCACCTCTATGAATAAAGACGTGGATTTAATGGTTTCTCTTTTGGATCATAAATTAAATGGCAATACTTCAACCAAACATTAGACCAAAATTTTACATATTCCTTCTCATTGATTTACTATCTAATATATTTTTATTGATCAATTGCAAACTCTTTGGTCTGATGCATAGATTATGGTGAACAACTGCACACAAATGGTGCGACCAGGAATATTGCCTGATGACGATGAAATGGTGGATAACGGATTTTGCTGAAGGTCAGGGAATAAGATGTAGATTATGGATTTATAATTCTTCTTATAGTAGAACAATTTGAGGGTGAAAGTGGCTGCATTAGGGTTTACAGTAAAAATTTAGGATTTCCTACAATTTTATCTTTTGGATATTGGGATGAAGGGTTTCAATAGAGATGCATGCATTAAGTTAAAAATAAATTTTAGAGAAGCAATATGTGGAGGACCACCTCAAACAGGAGGATAACACAATCAACGATTGCCAAGGAAACCATTGAGAATGCCAAAGGTTTATCCAAGGAAAACAGATATGGGTTGCATGAAAGCAACTAATGGATCCCTAGTAGTGAAGTTGGAAATAACATATGTTCATAAAGGAATAGATGTGATTGAGAGGAAAAGCCTAATTTTTTTATTCATGGGATTCTTGATCAACTCTTACTATCTTCAATAAATGGTCTGCCAATAACTGGAGCACTAAAGGTAAGTTCCAAATTTTTACATACCCTAATGGATACTTTCTTATTTTTTTTTAAAATGAAGAAGATAGGGAGAATATTTTTCAAGGGGGGCCATGGTTTTTTGGTAGGGTATGGCTCTTCATGAATCCCTAGAATACCAAGTTAAAATATGAGAAATATATGCCATCAACTACTCCTATTTGGATCTATTTATTTGATCTTTCGATAGAATACTGACATCCAAAGATATTCAAAATAATTGAAAATTCTTTAGGAGTTTACATAATGACTTCTGATTGTACCCAACACTTAGAGTATATGATTTATGCAAGGATTTGTGTTTTGATTTATTTTAAAAAACTACTTCCAGAGAATATTACTTTATAATATGGGGCAGAAATATAGGACCAAGTAGTAGATTATGAAAATATTCCATTTAGATGCAGAATTTTGAACACAAGCTTATACTGAGAGGGGGGTGAACAGTATAAGACCACTTTTTACTTTCTTTCCAAACCAATATCAATTAATGTCCTTAATTGCAATAACCAAATATAGCAGTGTGCATTAATAACTCAGATAGCAGTAGTAAGCAAGAGCACAAGTCACCACACAATTGAGACACAACAATTTACGTGGTTCACCCAATGTGGGCTACTCCACGGAGAAAATATTTTACTAAAACTTTCTCAATCAATCTCTTTGGGAATCACTCCCAATTACAATGTTTATGGATCTCTGTCCAAAGGAGAACTCTTTCCCCTTCTGCTCTGGCTATGTGATCTTCTAGAAGACTCTGTCTCTCTACTGCACTGACTGGTGGACCTCTCTCCACTTGAAGACTCCTCACTCAGATCTGTCTTCAACTGTGCTGGTTGTTGGATCTCTATCCACTGAGACTCTATCCTCTGTACTCTATCACCTCCAAAGCTCTATCAATAGGCTCACTAAGAACCTGCTCAATAGGTTCACATAGAACCTGCTTAACAAGCTCACACAGAACCTGTCCAATGCTGAATAACAAGCTCACACAGAACCTGTCCAATGCTGAATAACAAGCTCACACAGAACCTGTCCAATGCTGAATAACAAGCTCACACAGAACCTATCCAATGCTCTCCAACAAGCTCACTAAGAACTTGTCCAAATCTGCTCTAGCAAGCTCACCAAGAACTTGCCCAAATATGCTCTAGCAAGCTCACCAAGAACTTGCCCAAAACTATCCACAAATCTATCCCAACACTGTCCTCAAATCTATCCCAACACTATCCTCAAATCTATCCCAAAGGCCTTCTCAAAGGCTCAATCAATCATGCTCAAGTAGTACTCAAAATGAACTCAACAATGAATGGCAATCTCAACTCAAATCCACTTCATAGAAGCATAAAGAGAATTTTAGAGACTCAATATGTTCTAATCTCACTCTCAACCCAAATCAATCTCAACTCAACTCATAGAAGCATAAAGAGAATTGTTAGAGACTCAATATGTTCTAAACTCACTCTCAACTCAAATCAACCTCAACTCAATTCAAGTCAACCTCAACTCAACTCAAGTCTTATAGAACCATAAAGAGAATTGTTAGAGACTCAATATGTTCTAACCTCAATCTCAACTCAACATAGAATGATGGAATAGTTTATTTCATAGAACTTGAACAATCACTTCACACATCACTTGACTAGGCTCAATCAACTCAACTCAACCAATCATCACAAGGGACAACTCTCTCTCACACAACCCTAGTCCAAGTATGTATCAACCAACTCAAATATTTCCAACAATGCTCAACCACAAATCTCACATAACAATGATACTCATGTTCTTTTCTAACTCAAGTTCTTTCACAACCAATGGGCTTCAACCACTATGCTTATAACACAAGGTTTAAACACAACTCTCAATTCAGAAAACCTTGATGCATTCAACCAACCACTTTCGAAAAGGAAACCACAAACAATCCTTTTCCCTCCAATGATATTTCAGAAATCAACCACCATAAACAATCAATAGGAGAATGTGCCCATACCTTTTATGAAGTGAAGAAACCCCTTTGGAAATCTGCCACACTCAACACACTTTGAAAAACAAAACAATCTTCACTTTGAAACCCTTTACAAAAATAGAAATATCTCTCTACATACACCTTATTTCTCCTTCTAAATGAGTTAGTCAAATAGCCCTCGAAATAAGCTTTCCAACGATATATAATATGATATACTTTTATAAAAGGAAAATACCAGAAATATCTTCTTTTCTAAAAGTGCTTTTAAACTTGCCTTCCAATAAAAAATCAAATCAACCCTCATCACCTTATTCCTCCAACATTAGGCAATAATAAAAAATTTATTAATAAAAATGTTACTTGCCTCTTAGAGGGAATCGAACCCTCGTCTCTGCCCAAACAATCCTCAACCATGGCGCCAAAGACCACGCGAGCTACGCGCTCGCATAGGACGAAGAGCGCAGAATGCGCTTTTGTCCTTCTCCCCTTGCTCACATCAAAAAAAATGTGGGCCAATTCTCTTGCTCGAAACTCTAACCCATGGGAATCGAACCTCATCTCTTTCACAAGCAAAAACCTTTGCACTCCCCTCGCTCGTCGTTGGACCACGCTACCACACGAAGATTTTGGCGCTTTTCATCTTATCTCCTCTGCATTCGATTCCAAGGCTTTTGAAATAAAAGCCTTTGCATTTATATGCAACTTCCCTTTAATTTTGCAAACGTCGACGATGCTTTTAAATTAATTTCTTTTTGATGATGACATCGATGTTGAGGTAATTTTAATTTTAAAATTTAAAATTAAATTTTAAATATTAAAATTTAAACCAAATATTCAAAATTGAATATCTCCATCTTCAGGGCACCTTTTTCGATGAAACGAAAAGCCAACCTAGGTTTTAAGAAAAACCCATTTCAAATCTACCATCCATGGTTTTAAATAAAACCTTTTATTTTACCTACCTTGGTTTTCACAAAAACCCTATATATATCCATGCTCTCCAAAATATGAATGCTTTGGTCATCAAAACTCAATGTTACCTTGTGACATTAATGTGACATCAATGACAACATAAAACAACTCAAATTGCCAACAATCTCCCCCTTTGTCATTGATGGCAACACCTCTAAAGCAAAAACCACAATCACTACAAAAACCATCTCTGAGAATCAAAGTTGCTCCCCTTGACTCAATAATCTCTTTGGAGGTTGCTCCCCTAACTCAATGCTCTCTTTGGAGGCTGCTCCCCCTAACTCAATACTCTCTTTGGAGGCTACTCCCCCTTACTCAAATCTCTCCCCTTTGACATCAATGGCAAAAGGGACACCTATGGGGCTAAAATATATGACTCTTAAGCATAGCCCCCTCACCCCCTTCTCTCTTGAGGTGATTAATTTTGGGGTGGGAGTACTTTTACTCCCATATTACATTGATTCTTTCCTCTATCAACTTCCTTCCATGTTTTTCTGATATCCTTCTCTTGATGAATTACTTGATCTTCTTGTCTAGAACATGTTTGACCTTCTTGCTTTGAACCTGTTTGACTTCCTTGCCTTGAACCTATTTGGAATTGAGTCCTACACCATCTTGCAATATGCCCAAAGTTATTGCAATTAAAACACTTGATATTGTAGCCTTTGGATGGTGCCCATATCCTGAAATCTTTCTTGAAATAATTTCCATATCCATTCCTTTCCTGAACCCTGTATTGTGAAGTTCTATTTTCATGACCATTATGACCATGACTTCTAAATTGTGTAGCTCTAAAACCAAAACCATATTGCTCATTTCCTTTGCACTGAAAAGCTCTATGACCAATCCTGTTGCATGAGAAGCAATGTCCCTAAAAATCATACCTTCTTCCTTTGAAGTTTCTTCTAGCAAAATCAAACTTCTTTGATCCATAGACCCTGCAATGTATAGCCCTGTGTCCAAATCCATTACAAGAAAAACAATGTCCTTGAAAAGCCCTTTGTTCATGCCTTGGTTCCTCATACCTTTCTTGACCATTATCCCTATGATCATCTTCAACTTGTGCATTGCATTCTTGAACCTTCTTTGTAGCATCTAAAACCTCTTCCTTAGTTTCTTCCTTGCTTTTCTCTTCAAGAATTTCTTTTCCCTTTGAACTTGATTCACCTATCTCAAAACAAGATCCAAACTGAATATTTGGAGCCATAGGAACTTTGGAACTTTCCTCACAAATCTTAGGTGCTTCTTTGCTTTCATATTTTAGAACTTCCTTTCCTTTTGAGTGTGATTCCCCAAACCTTAAATATGAGACCTTTGGTGCTTTGGAATCTTCCTCTTCTTTCTCTTCATTTGTGTCAAGTAGCAACTTGGCATCCATCTCTATAGCCTCTGAAATACATGTTTCCTTCTTAGTACAAATATCTTGACCTTTTGAGTCATGTGATGGATCAAACTTCTCAAGTAGGGAACATCTCAATTCTTTTAGATTCTCCTTAACCTCTTGTAGTTGCTCATGGATAACATTGAAGTCTTCCTTTAGATCAACTGAGACATTATCCTCTTGTTTAACTTCTTCTATTTGGAGTGAATGTTCTTCTTCTACTTCTCTTATTCCATAGAAAAACCCTTCTTCATCTTCACTATCACTAAGATCATTATAATCTTCTATAGCAAACAAACTCTCAAGATTTCTTTGACCATGCATGTTTCCTTGATGTGTCATCTCATCTTCACTATCATTGAAACCATTGCAATATCCTGATCTGTGATCTCTTTGACCACACACAAAACATTGTTCTCTTTCACCTTCTATTCCTAGGAATAGATGTTCTTCCTTTTCATCATCTGATTTGTCTCTATCACTATGATCTGAGCTATCACTTGCTTCTACAATGTAGTAAGATTTCTTTGCCTTACAAAAAATTTCTTCTTCTCATACCTGTTTTGCTTGAATCTGTCATCTTTGTCATGCTTATGCTTTCCATCTTCTTTTCTTCTTTGACCCTATTTTTCATCATCACTATTTTCTTCATGTGGACACTTGTATGCATAGTGACCAAGATCACCACACTTGTAGCATCTAACTTTCCTTATATCCCTGAAATTCCTTGAGTCCTTATTCCTTTTGATGAAGTTAGCTTCCTCATCATTTTCTAAAACTCTATCTATTTCTGAAACTTTCCCTTTCTCTTTCTCTGAAGCCTTGAATGCAATCTCTTTTATTGGAGCTTGATGCTTACTTACCCTCATCTCATAAGCTGTGAGAGTACCTTGCAATTCTTCCATTGTTAGCTTGTTGATATCCATTGTCTCTTCTATTGCTGAAACCTTAGAATCATATTTCATGGGAAGTGATCTCAAAACCTTTTGAGTAACTTCTGATTCTTTCATCTCAAAACCTAGGCCTCTCATGGTGTTAGTAATCTCATCAACTCGAAGTAAAAACTTTGCAATATCTTCAGAATCTTCCATTTTCAATTCCTCAAATATTTTTCTATGAGTTTGTAGTTTTGCCAACTTTACCTTGGAATCTCCTTCATAAGTATTCCGCAACTTGGTCCACATCTCATTAGCTGAAGTACATACCATGACCTTTGCAAAATCTATCTCACGTAGCCCACTCAAAATACAATTCATTGCTCTTGCATTTATCTCAACCAATTTCCTGGTAGTCTTATCTTCCTCGGGATCACCTTCAACCCTATACTCTTTTTCAACCATCTGCCATACCTCATATCCTTGTGATATCAAGTAGTTCTTCATCCTCATGCTCCAGAAAGCATAATTGTTACCATCAAACAATGGAGCCTTATTTGAAGATAATCCATTCTGTGAAGCCATCTGTGTTCTTGTAGAATCTGCCCTCAAGTTGTTAGCCTTTTCGAAGGAACCCGCTCTGATACCAATTGAAGAACACAAGCTTATACTGAGAGGGGGGTGAACAGTATAAGACCACTTTTTACTTTCTTTCCAAACCAATATCAATTAATGTCCTTAATTGCAATAACCAAATATAGCAGTGTGCATTAATAACTCAGATAGCGTAGTAAGCAAGAGCACAAGTCACCACACAATTGAGACACAACAATTTACGTGGTTCACCCAATGTGGGCTACTCCATGGAGAAAATATTTTACTAAAACTTTCTCAATCAATCTCTTTGGGAATCACTCCCAATTACAATGTTTATGGATCTCTGTCCAAAGGAGAACTCTTTCCCCTTCTGCTCTAGCTATGTGATCTTCTAGAAGACTCTGTCTCTCTATTGCACTGATTGGTGGACCTCTCTCCACTTGAAGACTCCTCACTCAGATCTATCTTCAACTGTGTTGGTTGTTGGATCTCTATCCACTGAGACTCTATCCTCTGTACTCTATCACCTCCAAAGCTCTATCAATAGGCTCACTAAGAACCTGCTCAATAGGTTCACATAGAACCTACTTAACAAGCTCACATAGAACCTGTCCAATGTTGAATAACAAGCTCACATAGAACCTATCCAATGCTGAATAACAAGCTCACACAGAACCTATCCAATGTTGAATAACAAGCTCACACAAAACTTGTCCAATGTTGCTCCAACAAGCTCACTAAGAACTTGTCCAAATATACTCTAGCAAGCTCACCAAGAACTTGCCCAAATATGCTCTAGCAAGCTCACCAAGAACTTGCCCAAAACTATCCACAAATCTATCCCAACACTATCCTCAAATCTATCCCAACACTATCCTCAAATCTATCCCAAAGGCCTTCTCAAAGGCTCAATCAATCATGCTCAAGTAGTACTCAAAATGAACTCAACAATGAATGGCAATATCAACTCAAATCCACTTCATAGAAGCATAAAGAGAATTGTTAGAGACTCAATATGTTCTAATCTCACTCTCAACCCAAATCAATCTCAACTCAACTCATAGAAGCATAAAGAGAATTGTTAGAGACTCAATATGTTCTAAAATCACTCTCAACTCAAATCAACCTCAACTCAATTCAAGTCAACCTCAACTCAACTCAAGTCTTATAGAACCATAAAGAGAATTTTTAGAGACTCAATATGTTCTAACCTCAATCTCAACTCAACATAGAATGATGGAATAGTTTGTTTCATAGAACTTGAACAATCACTTCACACATCACTTGACTAGGCTCAATCAACTCAACTCAACCAATCATCACAAGGGACAACTCTCTCTCACACAACCCTAGTCCAAGTATGTATCAACCAACTCAAATGTTTCCAACAATGCTCAACCACAAATCTCACATAACAATGATACTCATGTTCTTTTCTAACTCAAGTTCTTTCACAACCAATGGGCTTCAACCACTATGCTTATAACACAAGGTTTTAAACACAACTCTCAATTCAGAAAACCTTGATGCATTCAACCAACCACTTTCGAAAAGGAAACCACAAACAATCCTTTTCCCTCCAATGATATTTCAGAAATCAACCACCATAAACAATCAATAGGAGAATGTGCCCATACCTTTTATGAAGTGAAGAAACCCCTTTGGAAATCTGCCACACTCAACACACTTTGAAACAGAAAACAATCTTCACTTTTGAAACCCTTTACAAAAATAGAAATATCTCTCTACATACACCTTATTTCTCCTTCTAAATGAGTTAGTCAAATAGCCCTCGAAATAAGCTTTCCAACGATATATAATATGATATACTTTTATAAAAGGAAAATACCAGAAATATCTTCTTTTCTAAAAGTGCTTTTAAACTTGCCTTCCAATAAAAAAATCAAATCAACCCTCATCACCTTATTCCTCCAACATTAGGCAATAATAAAAAATTTATTAATAAAAACGTTACTTGCCTCTTAGAGGGAATCGAACCCTCGTCTCTGCCCAAACAATCCTCAACCGCGATGCCAAAGACCACGCGAGCTACGCGCTCGCATAGGACGAAGAGCGCAGAATGCGCTTTTGTCCTTCTCCCCTTGCTCACGTCAAAAAAATGTGGGCCAATTCTCTTGCTCGAAACTCTAACCCGTGGGAATCGAACCTCGTCTCTTTCACAAGCAAAAACCTTTGCACTCCCCTCGCTCGTCGTTGGACCACGCTGCCACACGAAGATTTCGGCGCTTTTCGTCTTATCTCCTCTTGCATTCGATTCCAAGGCTTTTGAAATAAAAGCCTTTGCATTTATATGCAACTTCCCTTTAATTTTGCAAACGTCAGCGATGCTTTTAAATTAATTTCTTTTTGATGATGACGTCGGCGCTGAGGTAATTTTAATTTTAATTTTAAAATTTAAAATTAAATTTTAAATATTAAAATTTAAACCAAATATTCAAAATTGAATATCTCCATCTCCGGGGCACCTTTTTCGATGAAACGAAAAGCCAACCTGGGTTTTAAGAAAAACCCATTTCAAATCTGCCATCCATGGTTTTAAATAAAACCTTTTATTTTACCTACCTTGGTTTTCACAAAAACCCTGTATATATCCATGCTCTCCGAAATATGAATGCTTTGGTCATCAAAACTCAATGTTACCTTGTGACATTAATGTGACATCAATGACAACATAAAACAACTCAAATTGCCAATAAATTTGTCTTGAATATGGTCATCTATCCAAGGATTCTCCACGTAAGGTCCCCAAAAAAGAGAAAGAGGATGGCGACTTGGTAGGGTTTCAAATCCCTAAACAAAAAACACAAAAAAAATAGCAACAAAAGAAAAATAGTTATTTCTCCTAACACCTTTGAAATTCTTTCCACGGATGAGCAAGCAAATGATGAGGATGGTCAAATGGAAACAATTATTATGGAGACACAGTTTGATGAAGAGGGAACATGAAGGATTGCATGATGAGAAATCATTAAAAGAGCTTGCCTTGATCCTGAGAAATAACAATAAAGGAAAAAAATTACAATATAGAAAACCAACCCAACTGTAAAATAAAAGGGCAGGTTCAAACTACAAACAAAACGGATCCTCAACAAGACCATATAAATTCCAATAGTAGTGTCATGGTATCAAGTAACCAGCCTATAGTCCCAAAATAATGAAGCAAGATACGAATAAAAATATAAGATGCCATAATTCTAAGGTTTATAGTCAGTCTCTTTATGGCAATGTTGGAAGCTTTGGCTATTTTGCTAAGCAATTTTTGATATTTTTGGTAATTTTTTAAGATTTGTTTTTTTCTTAGTGTTACTGTATTTTGTTTGATTTGTCAATTGCTCCTTTGGCTTAGTTTTTGTTGTATTTGTTTTTCCTGATTTCGTTTGTGGTGTTTTTTATTCTTTTTGTTGTTTATGTTTTGGTTTTGTTTTGTTTTGTTATGTTGTTTTTTGGGTTTTTTCTGTGTGTTTTATGTTCTGTGGTTTTTTGTTTATTTTTGTTGTTTTTGTTATGGTAGTGTTTGTTTTGCTGCATTGATGGTTTTTCTATGTATTTCGTGTTTTGGTGTTGTTTATTTTAGTGGTTTTTAAATTTTATTTTATTTATTTATTTATTTTTTAATGTGTTTTCATCTGTTGTTTGTGTATTTGTTCTGTGTGGTTCATTTTTTTTTTTTTTGTTTGTTTTTGCTTGTGCTTAAGTTTTTAAAATTTCAATCATTTTTTTGTAACATAGGAGAGTTGGTCACAACCACACTATTTTTAGTAAATGACAAGCACAAGGTCCAAACCACACAGGGGTTGCTCCACCAAACCTATTTTACCTTGTTATTGTTGATCCAATGTCCGGGAAACACCGATCACTCAAGATTTTTACCATCATTGTCAATCTAGAGTGTGTCTTCTTGGTAAGTGCTTGGCCAAACAAGCACTTACCAATCCACCTAGCCCTTCATAATCCTTAATAATAATAGTAATAAAAAGTCCTATATATTATACATAAAAGAGTAAACTTAAAGTTAAAATTTAACTTTATAGTACTTTGTGATGTGTTTTCTTTTATGCATTTAAGAGGCCAATTTTATAATATATTTTTTTGAAAATTTTGAAAAAAACTTGTATTAAAACATTGATCAGTTACAATTGGGATAAGATACATCCCAGTCGAAAACAATGAAAGCACATGATTACAAGAGAAGAGGAAGATTTGCACTGGATCCAAATCTCTTGAACCAATACCAAGCTAGCTGAGAGAGTTGATAGGTCAGTTACAATAACTTATTGCGAAAACACGCAGCAAACACCAACTTCACCTCTGTCCGTGAAAAAGCTACAAGTCGCGAAATCGCGACACAAGACACCTCTGACCGCAAAAAAGTCAACCTGTCGCGAAATCACTACAACCAATTTTATAATATTAAAATAAACAATTTTTTTATTAATTTAAATTAAATTAACTAATAAAAAATTGGTTAAATATTCAATATTATATTTTTAATTAAAAAATTCCGTAATTCTTATCTTTTTAAATTATTATGAAAAAAATTAACATAGATTATTGCAATGCAATAATATCAAAGTTAAAAACTTTGTTTTAAACAAACTCACTCATACACACTACACATTAAATAAAATCTAAAAAAAAAAAAAAACTTTTTAATATATATATATATATATTGATAGAGAACCTCTATAATCCCCACACCCCTATATAAAAATGATGTCAACCCCATCTCATCATCCAAAAAATTTAACACTCTACCACTATACATATCTCAATCCTAATATCATGTCTAGTGGTAGTGGGGGACAGCCACAACATGTACAGCCAACTAAAGGTGTATATGTGTAAGTTGTTTCATTTGAAATGACGAAATGTAATGCCATGAACTTCCATTCAAAATTAAAAAAATAAAAACATAATTTAGTTTTTAAATTGTTACTATTATATAAAAAATATTGTTTTTTATAATATAATTATTTAATAATATTTTTATTAGAATTTTGTTGGATTGAACATTTGTTCTTTGTTTAATGTTTTCAGTAAAAAGTTGATTGTGACATAGTGGTTATAAAGGCAAACTTCTTGAAAATCTGTGTGGAAGTTGATTGTGACATAGTGGTTATAGAGGCAAACTTCGCGAAGATATGTGTGGAAGTTGTTTATGACATAGTGGTTATAAAGGCAAACTTCGCTAAGATCTGTGTGGCGGCTTCTTGGACGAACAGCCCAAAATACTGTGACGGCCATAAAAACAAGACAGCCTACCTAAGAATTCATGGCTGCTACCTATTCCACTATGTAAATTCAATAAAAAAAACAATATTTTTAGTTGCATACTATACAAAATATAATGTTATCTACTTTCATTCAAATAAAAATAAATAAAATAATTTTTAATCTTTATAAAATCATATATTATAAAAATAATATTCATTAAAAATATTTTTTAACATATAATTATCTAACATGTATATGGCCCTACCTATCATATTCGCACATTCGTTAGATTAGGGAAAAACACTTCCTGCTAGCACTTTTGAAAACATAAGTGTGTGCATTATTGGCCTGCTTTGTTTGCATCCATGCATTTTGCATTAGGTTTGTTTTGGCAACACAGGGCACGCCACAAATAAGAGTATCTTTCCTGGAAGCCACTTCCACCAAGTATGTTCTTAACTTTCTTGTTTGTCCGTCCATGCAGTTGAGTGCAATCCTTGCCTCCAACTGTGGCCAGATTTTGACTTGCCAATCCTATCAATCGATTCAGTCAATTTAAGCTTTATCAGTTTCTGCTGATTAGACTCTAAAGCAGTAAAATAAGAAATAAATTATAATATCCTTATGTAATAACTCATCAGCAGGAAGGCTGCATGCATCTTCCAACCAAGTACTACCAGATTATCTTGCAATCTCTTCTTTACCTACGTAATCATGAAATCAGCAAGACGTTAAAATTCTAATTTTATAAAATGTTTTAGTTGTGGTTGTAAAGAGTTTCACAATTCAGACTTTACAGTCAGGTTAGAATCATAATTTTTCAACAGAAAACGAGACAAGTAGCTTTCTGAACGTCGTTGAATTTGCAATCTAGTCTATTATGCTCTATAATTCTTAGCTGCAATACTAAGTTAATATTCCAGTGATAAATTGCTTGTAAGGATATAGACCACAGTAACAACTTTATATGCAAAGGCGCAACCAGAAATGTACTACAAGAGGCGTTCTAGAATTAGTTAGTCCTGCTTTCATCATAGGAATGTTAAGTATTAGAAACTTTGTGCACAGATTCAATGCCATTAACTATATTCAACTTTCAGTGACCGAACATTAATCATAATACAATAAAACAAATTGCAAGAAAAATGCAATTTTTTTATTTTTAATTTTTTTTAGAATCTGAATTAATATTTTTTTTTATAGAGTGCATATTGAAGATGTGATTCTTTTAAAAATATATATATAACAAATTAGCATTCTCCTTATTTCTTAGTTTTAATAATCTTTTGGTTAATTCACTATATTGATTGAATTAATTTCCATTTCATACTTTTATAAAAGTTACAAAATAAACAATGATACGTGTAAATAAAATTTTATACCAATAAAAAAGAAAATTAATATTTTAATTCAATTAATATAAATAATAATATAATGAATAAATATTTGTTTAGTTTTGTTAGTCAAACAACAAAGATTTTGAAATTCCAAATAAGATGTTCAAGGCTAAGTCCTAGGGGTAGGGTTGTCTACCATGTTTAATCTAATGTAATAGTGACAATGTGTCCATATGGAAAGGTATCGTCAAAAACTTTCTATAGAAAAAGACACGAGTAACTAGACTAAATAAGTAGAGAGTTGACCTAAATCTAAAGGTTGAAGAAGGTTAAATTCTCTTATTTCAATTGTTGAAATGCAATCTCGTGGGTGCATACTTTTATGCAAATTGAATTGTTTTTGGCATGCCCAATGGGACCCATGGGCATGAATTTTTGCTTCAAAGTTTATATATCTATTTATGTCTCATTTTTAGACCTACACAAATCTACTCCAAATCTCTTCATTTTTGCAGAAGGATTTGTTATCTACTCCAAATCTCTTCATTTTTGTAGAAGGATTTGTTCAAATATTCAAATACGGTAAACACACAAAACAATTAGATCTATACATGTTTTACCCAAGTCTAACAAATTTTGCACCTAGATCACAAAGTTTTATTCTATTTCAAATCCTTTAAAAATTACTAAAATGTAGTGTCAACTTTGTTGATGATCAAACCTAAGAAATTCTATCTAAATTGAGCAAATATATTGATTTTTTATGTTTAATATAAAGTGTTATAGATTCTTTAAGCACATTTTCTAAGAAATAAAAGAAAAACCTCAATATTTTCTCTAAGTGTATATACTAGTAATTCATGTATTCATTTAGGAATTTACTAGCATTGGAAGACCTAAGAATCGCTATCTACCTAGAACCTTAGAAACTTACCAAGTCCACAAAACAATGACTTGCTAGAAATTTGGTAATCCATTTATTTGTTGATAGATGAGTTGCCCTGAGATGTTAAATTTCCAAATAAATTCGAGAAATTTTCTAAGCACCTAAAATATTAATTTGTCTTCTCTAAACCATAAAACAACATCATGTATTGAATTGAAAGTATAATCAACCATTTAAATTTTCTAAGTACCTAAACTAGCGATTCACTAGCATTACTAGTGATTCACCCATAATTTAGTGATTTCATTGTATATGACTACTTTTTTCTTTTTGCTAATTCTAAAAAGATAACAGTATTTCAATCTAAAATTCTAGTTTTTAGGTAGTATAAATATCGATTGACTTCATCAAGTATTATTACATTGAGAAATGTTAGTCTCTTATGAATACAAGATCAAAATCCCCTAAAATAAGAAAATGAAATGAACTAGTTAAGATGATTGTCCAACAAAGGAAAATAATTAAAGAAAAGAAACCCACTATAGTAATCTACATTCAAGAGTTAGAGGAATCAACTTAAATTCTTCCAAGAAAAAATAATCAATAGTGACTCTAATTGAATTAAATATGAATCCAAATATTTCTTACTCATCACAATCACCAGTATCCTTGACACCTCTAGTGCAAGTGAATCCTTAAACTCTTATAAGGAAATCTAGTGGTTAGAAAGTATCATTGACTATACAAGCTAGCCAAACATGGACCAATACTACTTCTTCCATCCATAATATCACAATAGATCCCTTATACAACATGCCACTTATAACATAGAATCATTCGAATACTACTAATCCATAACCTATTTTGATATACCCTCCTATGTCACTGCCTATGCCAATCCAATTCAAAAACCAACAACCTTACATATCAGTTACCCAATTGACAATTACACATTCATAATAGCCCATTTAAAAGCAACAAGTTAAGACTAATTTGTAATTTATAACTAGACAATCACAAGTTGAATAGATCCAAGGATCTACAATTTCAAATCCATATACTATGTAAATTCAATCAAGGACCCAAGAATCACCTAACCCATTAAGTCAAGTAGTAGGATAAATACAATAAATTCAACCAAATTCAAATCTTATACAATATGAATAAGTTTCACAAAAAAAATAGTAAAATCTAAACATTATATAAAATTAGCAACCCCCACCTAGTCAATAGGGATCTCTAAGGGAGTAGAGCAGAGTGGATGGGTTGGAGTGGAGCTAGAGTTGCTTTTCTTAGAGGGTTGAAGCCTTCAAAAATTTGGGTCGATCCTAGGAGTAGAGTTGGTGATGTTTTTCCAAGAAGGTTGGTGCCTATGAGAATCAGAGTAGATCCCAAGATCAATGATGGTGTTATTTTTTGGGTGGATCCAGTCCCTCCTAGGATTGTGGAATCGAAGAAGCCCATGTAGTTTTACCTTATATACATGGTTTTGGGGAGGCTCTTGCAATAAATCCCATAAGAGGACATGTTAAATCTCCCTAGGATCGTAGATTTAGGGAAGATCTTGTTGTATCTACTTGGGATCATGGATCTAGGGGATGTCGATACGTATTTACCACAACCATGATTTTAGGGAGGCCCTTGCAGAAAATCCCTTCTTGGGTCATGCATAATCTCCTTGATATCATAGATCTAGGGAAGTTTTTATTATATTCCCTAGGATCATGGATCTAGGTACACTCGTGTAGATTTACTATAAAACCATGGTTTTGGGAAGGCCCTCACAAGAAATCCCTTCTTGATACATGCATAATCTTCTTGATATCATGGATCTAGAGAAGCTCTTGTTGTATCTCCTTAGGATTTTGGATATGGGAAAGCTCATGTAGATTTACCATAGAACTATGGTTTCAAGGAGGCCCTCATAGGAATTACTTTCGTAGCCCATGCAAAACTCTCTAGGATCATGGATATGAGGAAGCACTTATAGTATCTTATTAGGATTGTGGATCCAGGGAAGCTCTATAGATTTATCATAGAACAATGGTTTTGGGGAGGCCCTCACAAGAAATTCCTTCATGGGCCATGCAAAATCCCCTTGGAATCATGGATATGAGAAAGCACTTGCAGTTTTACCCAATGATCAAGGATCTAAGGAAGCCCTTATAGGAATACCCTGGGGTATGTGGATCCAGGAAAGCATTGGAAGAAAAACCTTGGGTTTTTTTATCTAGGGTTCATATATCTAGGGAATATCTTACATAAATACCCTAAGATCATGGATCTAGGGAAGAAATTTTAGGAACACCAAAAAAAATTGTTCCATGGAGGTCCACACTAGAAAACCCTTCCTTGTCCTTTGGTATATAAGGGAAATATTTTCAAATTTTATAATTAAGTTTGAGTAGGAACTTGAAAGAAAGCAAATAAATCTCTTTCCCCTTAAAATTGTGAGTTTTAGATTGGTTAGGAAATTTTTTAATTTAAATTTAAAAAAGAGTGGTAATTCAGTTGAAAGTAAGGAAAGCAAGTGCATTTCGAGATTCAATCCACATGTTTGGAAGGTGTTCTCCATTTTTTGGATGATCTTGTAACCCCCTTGGTAGCACAATCCCTCTAGCTCTTCTATGATCCATTGATGATTATATGGTTGGTTCCAGTTCTAGGTCCTCCCTTGGAAGTAACTTGTCTAATTGGGGGCTCTATCGAGTGTGTACATTGATATATTACCCAAAAGTGTTGGGATAAAGACTCTCCTGCAAGATATCCTACCATATAAGATTACATAATAACTTAATCATTGATAAGGATTCAATTACTAATCATTTCTTAAATAAATTTGGCAATCTTGGGAATGCATATGTTATGCTATTTTAGCTGAATACTATTCATAAACATCCAAATTAGAACATCTATGATTATAGCATGAGGTTCATGAAAATATTATACTTTATATCTCCAAGCATAAAACCATCAAATAACCAAGAATTACCATACTATTTAAGATAGTTAGAATCAAATATGACCTTGATGGTATCATAGTACATTGTTTGGGGTATTTGAAGAAGTATCCCATGCCAAAGATGTTGTGATTAAAGAAAAAAATTTATGACCTACTCCACCCATGGCTTGTGTTGTAATAAAATCAAATAGTAAACCCCATAATTAAAAATTATGTCCACCACTAGTGGCAGATTCCAAATGATCAATATTAACAAGTCTAAAAATACCAATCCACACTCTTTTCTACCCCTTATATTACTTATTTATCACTTAGTATGCTTGTGTATTCATAAACAAACACCTCTTATACTATAACCTTCCTAGGTCAAAGTATGCCAAGTCAAATCATAATTCAGCCATAAGTATCAAAGCTATCAACATACTTCAATCATTTAGCACAACTATTACCTCTATATCTTATTATTAAGTAGTTGGTTAGAGATTTATATGGAGAAAATGAGTGAAGCATTGTAAAAATTGGTATATTATTTCATTAAAAAGATGAGACTAAACAATGCATGGAAACAATAGGAAATTGGTAATAAAGGTAGACCCCTTGTCTCACTAAATACCATGTTTCCCTTTAGTTGAGCAATTAGGACACTAATCAGGTGTAGAATAATATGGTGAGTGTAAATATAAAAATAAACATCCTATGGTGTTTCACTTATAATGTTAGGCATAATAAAAAATGATATATCAATTTAGATCATATAGATTCATGCGTGTAAAAAAAATGTGTCTATGGTCAAAAAACTATAATTGGAGAACCAAATAAGTAGAATAAAATGGATAAGTTATAGAATAAATCTAAAAGAAACCTAAAATATCCATCTCTAACTAATGAGAGGTGAGATATCGCTACGATATAGTTTAGGAAATTTGTTTCATGTAGTGAAAATATCATTGTTGAGCTAAATTTTAATATTGTTGATAAACTAAAGAAAACACTAGCCAAAGTAAATATGATAAATATATTTTCTTTACCAAGGTAAAGATATTTTCTATATGAATCTCTCAAAGAGCAAGAACAAAGTTATAAGACTGATACAACTATGTAGAAGCAACTGTAGTCAAATCGAGTCAAATAATAGAATTTAATTGTTGAGAATCTATTATGTTCAAGTAAATATAGTGGATATTTTAAATATTCTAAAATATAAAATAATGAAAACATTGTCATTGTACATCATTCTAAAATTGAATATTATCTACTATGTAGTTGTATAGTTAACTTAAGAGCTACTACAATTGTTATGCCTAAGGTTTTTTTATGAAAAATAGTTTTTCTTATAAAAAAGTAGCTAAGGGTTGAATTCAAATTGAATGAATAATTATGAATATTGTAAAAGTCTTAAATACTTAGAAATCACAATAGCTAAAAACCTAGAACTCATATTTATTAAAGAGGTGATTTTGGTGGATATCCATCCTTTCTTTGAAATTTTGTTGTCGAAGGAAAGGATAACAAAATTATTAGGAAGGGTATATAGCAATGAATTGTATCAAATGGAAGTACCCATGGATGGAAACATCATAAGAATTGAAAATTAACCTCTTATCTTTATCCCTTTCATAACATGGATGATGATGGTGTTAATTAGATTTAGCTACTAGAATTCATAAATGAAGAATAATTTGAAGGTGAGATCATTTATGAGTGAGACATGATCATTGGAATCATATAAGAATATAAATATGATGACCTTAGAGATATATTTGAAGTAATTAATCTAGAAAATTACTTGATATCTGAATAACTAAATAAAAGTCTAGTGTTTACAAGTAAACAGGCTTAGGTATATCAAGGTGTGTATATAATGCACTTTAACAAGGCTAGAACTAGAAATGGAGCTAGTGTGGACATTAAAATCATAGGTACACAAGGTGTTCAAATGAATTACACATGTATATTATTTTTCAACTACACAAATAATGTATTGAATTATCAAGCACTATGCATTGGGCTAAGAAAGGCAAAAAATATTGGGATTAAAAATCTAATAGTTTTAGGTGTTTAAATATCATTTTAGGTGTTTAAAGATCATATTTAATAATGTCAATTTAGTGTGTATCACTAATAAAAAGTATTTGAAACCAATTATAGGATTGCTTAAAAGTTTTAACACATGAAATTTAAGTGATGCCTAGGGAATACAATACAAAAGTTAATGAGTTAGTTTGTCTAGTTACAAGGTTCAACCTGGCCATAGACATGTGGGTAAATTAAAAGGTTAAAAAGTGGTTTTTGGGATTACTATCATTGGTAACTCTGACCATTGATAGATATTTCAATAATTATGAATACATTATTTAATTCATGACTAGACATGGCTATAATGTTGAAGGAAAAAATAAATATGAGAATGATATTATAGATAATATAATCTAGTTAAAGACTAACTAGATACCTAGAGACTTAATAACCTTGTAATGATAGCATCAAGAAGACAAATATCAAGATGAAGCCTTCATCTTAACATCCCATCAAAATTATTTAAGATAAAAAATCTATTAATGGGAAAATAATGCATAAGGTAAGATATATATATATATATATATATATATATATATATATATATATATATATATATATATATATATATATATATATATATATATATGTTCAAAGAATTATGTGTAACATATGATGAAATTGTTTGCTAAGGATATCAAGATTTCAAGGTTTATAATAGAAATAAAACTAAACACATAATTAACCTTGAGCCTAAAACTAGTTCATTCTTGTAAAAGCAAAGACTTATCAATCCAAAAATAGAGTCATAATGAATAAGGCATGCCTCAAAGGGATTCAAGCATAAATTATATTTTCCGTTAATGACTCCACACGGGTGGCTAAAATAGTCCTTATATCCAAGAATAATGGGGATAATTATTTATGTAGATTTCAAGATTTTGAATATGGCATCTTTGAATGATCATTACTCACTACCATCAACAAAATTGTAGTGAGCCTAACCACTACCTTATTTTTTTCATTTATGGAAAACACCCCAAATGGGATGCCACTTTTGGGTAAGTCCCAAGGAGGTAGAGGTATCTATTCCTCCAAAAATACCCAGGGCTCGCACCTGGCCTGCCCCTTCGACACACTCAACGAGCATGCCTAAAACAACAAAAACAATAAAAAAAAATACAAAATACAAACAAACACATAAAACACAAAATAAAAAAATAAAAACAATCAATCAAACAAACAAACAAACAAAAAACCATAAAATAAACAAAAACAACATATAAGCATAAAAACTAAAAAAAACTAAAAAAATGAACAAATAAATAATTTTAAAAAATAAAAATAAAATAAAAAATAACAACAAAACACATAAGAAACCAACAAAACAACAAAACAACACACAAACATTTAAAAAAAAAACAAAAACACAAAACCCAAAAAAAACATGAAAACCAACAAAAACACACAAAAAAACACAAACATAAAAACATAAAAAACACAAAAAACTAAAACTAAAACAACACAAAAATAAAATAGTACAAAAAAACACACACCCATAGAAAAACTAAAAATAAAAGGAAAAAAAACAAAACAAAACACAACTACGACCTTTCTAGGCCAAAAGACTATTAAGACAAGATTCAACAGAGGAAACATAGGAAATATATGTCTAAGCTAGGGAACTAAAATACCCGACCAAACCAAAGAGAAGCAAAAACAAAGCAAAAAGGAACTAGGTACCTCTAGTACTAGAGCCATCCAAATAAAGGATAAAAAGCAGAGCTTCCCTTATTTGTGAAGCCCACCATATGGGAGGGTGGTTGTAGCAAGTAAGATCACCTTTGTCCAATGCCCAGTTAGCTAAAGCATCAACACTCTTATTTTTTTCTCTCACAACATGATTGTAATCCACTTTCAAAAATCCCATATGGATTAACTGAATCTTCTCAAAAATTCTTTTTATTCTCCAATCAACCTTATGATTCTTAGGAGTCTTCAAAATATTAATCATGAGTTGGGAGTCAGATTCAACCAACACCTTTTCCCATCCAACCTTAGTAGCCTCTTGAAGACCTCTAAGGATACCATACCCCTCAACAAGGTTATTGAAAAGGATACCCAAATTCTTAGCAAAAGTGAAAACCACAGAGACATCTAAAAGTCCACCAATTCCTCCTACACTAGCTTTTCCATGGTTCCCCCTAGAGGCTCCATCGGTATTAAATTTTCCATAATACTTAGGAGGAGGTTGCCAATTCCTTGTTCTTTCCATATTGCAATTACTCACATTCCCTTTAAGTCGGTTTCCGTTAGAAGAGTTAATCTTCAATCTTTGCATCACTTGATCCTATTTTTGGTGGGAGTTTTGGGGGTAATTAAGGAGTTGTTGGACTGATTCAACTAAGTTGGCAATGGTATTATGCTAGATATAGTGAATATAATTTATTTCTTGATTGAAAATATGATTGTTCCTTTCATTCTATATATTCCAAGGTAGAATGGTAGAACCCATCCAAAATAATTGCCTAATGAAATGATCAACACCCTCCCTATTTAGGCCAATCCCTCCAAAGTTGTTCAAAAGTAGAAAATTTGGACCATTGTAAGCCAAGTAAGATGGTCATTCTCCTCCATAGCTCAAATGCTAAGGTACACTCAATAAAAATATGGCTAAGATTTTCCACATTCTTTCCACACATTTTGCATCTACAAGGGCCATCAAAACCACGTTTCATAAGTTGCTCACCAGTTAGCACCCTATGATGTAATAAAAGCTAAATGAAGAACCTCACCTTAGGCTAGAGCTTTTGATCCCAAAAATAAGAAAATATATCATAAATTTGGTTGGGATTATTATGGCATAAGGCCAAATAACCTTGAGCAACCGAATACTCACCCTTAGTAGTGTTGTTCCATCCAAAACAATCTTTATCATGGGACCAAGAGAGATATCTCATATGCAAGATGTGTTGGATGTATTGTCTTTTATTTTCAGTAATTTGAATAGGCCAGTCCTCAATAGGGATCCAATATCTACCAACCTCTCGAATTACCAAGTATGGTATTGACAATAATTAGCCACCTTTATCCAATTAGCTCAATGAAGCTCCTCCATCCAAGGCCTCCAATCAAGAAACTAAGTTATGAAAGGTTGGTGATCATTCCAAGAATCTCTCCAAATATTTACCTGTTGACCATTATGAATAATCTAAAATAACTTTTTCTTAATCCAATCCTCACCAGTCTTAAGAACCGCTAAAATAGGAGAACCTTTGGTAGGCAATTGATAGCAAAAAAGGTCTTCAGGACTTTTGTTCTTAGTATAATTAGCATGGATATTATTGGTCCAAAGAGCATTGGGGTTATGTAAAATCCTCTAATATAATTTAGCAGCTAAATCTTTGTTGTTATTAATAGCATATCAGAATCCTAACCCCCCTTTATTCTTAGGAAGACAAAGTGTTCCATTTCACCAAGGCCCATTTTATTTTCTCCTTAGTACCACTCGAGAGGAACCGATAATTAATTTGATCCAATTCTTGAAGAACAACCTTTGGGATATTCAACATGGTAGAAACATAAATAGGTATAGCTTGAATGATAAACTTTACAAAGGCAATTCTTTCCCCAAAATAAAGCCACCTATTGGCCCACTTTCCAATTTTCTTCTTAACTTTGTCCAACAACCAATTCTAGTATTTATTTTTTATCTTTGAGTATTGATAGGGATTCCTAAATAAGTGATTGAAAGGGAAGTATTATTATATCTTAATTTATCCAAGACCATGGATTCCTATCTGGTAGAGCTATGAAATAAAATGACTTTAGACTTGTCTTCATTGATCAATTGCCTAATAGCCTTAGAAAAATAGCTAATGATTTGCTTAATTTTAGAAGCTTCCTTAAGCGTAGCTTTACCTAATAGAGTAGAGTCATCAAAAAATTAAATATGAGAGATAGGCCTAGCTCTATGAGCAATGGTAACTCCCTCAAGGGTTTTCTTATCTTTATTTTTTGTTATAGTCCTACCCAAGAATTTAGCAATAATGATGAATAAATAAGAGGAGAGGGGGTCACCTTGCCTAATACCTCTAGAAGATGAGAATAGATGTGAAGGCCTACCATTGATAAGAACTAAGTAGGATACTAAATAGATACAATCCATAACCCATTCCATCCAATCTTGAGAGAAACCAAATTACCTCAAAACTTTGATAAGGAATTTCCAATCCACTCTATGATAAGCTTTGGATAAGTCTAAATGAATGAACATCGAAGGAGATTTTTGCATTTCCATGGAATGGATTTCTTCCTGAGCAAGAACTATCTCATCCACTATTTTATGCCCTTCCACATAACCTCCTTCTTTAGGGGAAATAATCTTATGCAAAAGAGACTTCAACATTTCTACCATGATCTTAGTAATGATTTTGAGAAGAACATTACATAAAGAAATAGGTCTAAAATTTGAGATATTATAAGTCTCTTGAGCTTTTGGCACAAGAGGTATATAATTTTTATTGATAGCCTTCAAAATATCTTTGGCTTTCCTGGCTTCTTCCACCACCTCTAACAAATCAACATGAAGGATATCCTAGAACTCTTGGTAGAACTCTATGGGAAAACCATCAGGACCTGGAGTATTCCCTTTTTGCATTTTAAAATCCACTTGTTGAAGCTCATTAATTGTAACAAGAGTAGTCAAAATAGAGTTCTCCTTAGAAGTGATAAGAGAAGGGATCATTTGAATAATATTCTATTGAGAAGTTGAGTCAAGAGGATTAGCAACAAAAATATTAGAAAATTAATTCACAACAATAGAGTTCATGCCATCCCAAGTGTAGACAACCTCTCTATAATCTAAAATTAGGGAAGAAATAAATTTGTGAGATCTTCGATCTAGAAGATATTTGTGGAAGAAATTTGTGTTTCGATCTCCTTCTTTGAGCCATTGAATTCTAAATTTTTGCTTCCATAAGAGTTCTATTTTTTCCATTCCTCTAACTGAGTTGTGAGTCTACTTTCATTTGTACTTCTGCTCTCTGTGAGGCCATCTAAATGGATTTTCTTATTCAAAATTTCAATTTGAACAATAACTTCATGTTTTTTTTTTTGAACCTTCCCAAACTCCTTCCACTTCCAAGTCTTGATTTTGGATTTAATATATTGCAACCTTTTGGAAAGATAGTACATATTAGTCCCATATATTGGTTTACCTTCCTTCCACCATTGTTGCACTTGATGTTTGAAGGAACTATCTCTAAGCCATATTAACTAAAAAAGAAAAGGAGAGAAACTCACATTGGTTTTCCAAATTTCCACCATGACTGGCGTGAGTGATCTAAAACAACATTGTTAAGAGTCTTCAATTTAGGAATGTGACCATGGATTAATAAATTATTAGAGAGAAAGAAACTATCCAATGTCTCCATGATACAATCTAAGCCTTGCCTTATGTTAGACTAAGTCATAAGGCCATCATCTGGTTGGATGTCCACAAGATGAAGGTTTAAAATATATGTATTCATGAGGTTAGTGCTCCTATCCAAATTTCTATTTCTCCACATTTTATCATCTATAGAAAGGATGGTATTGAAATCTCCTCCTATCAATATCCAAGATTCATGAAAATGAGAGATAATATAAGTTATATCCTTTCACTGTCTTCTCTTTTCCTTCAAATAATTCGAAGTATAAATAGTTATGCAAAGCATAATTTGGTTGAATAGAAATACCTAAATGACCTCAACTGCCAACCATATGGTGAATAACTACCTCTTTTGGATCCTAAAGGTAAGCAATGCCACCAAAAGTCCCCTGGGAATTGAGGAAACAACTTTTCCATCTGGAGATATTTTACTAGCAATTGAATATATTTCCTCTATTGAAATATTCATTTCTTGAAGGAAAACAAGATGAGGATGGTTTATTTGAATCATTCTTCTAATTTCATTTTGTTTTGAAAGACTTTCTTTGAGTCCTCTAATATTCCAAGTGATGATCTTCATTAATACTAGGGCTAAAATAGTTGGTAAGGGAATGAATATTACTTTCCTCTACAAGCTTTTCATATTCTTTTACCATATATTGTTGATTGGCCTTGCAACCTACCTTTTGATTACAATCCATATTCAATTTTTTTCCCTGTTTCTTGACTTACTCCAATAGAATCTGGGACGTCTTCTAACCTTGAATAATGTGTGTACAAAGTCAAAATTTTGTTAGAAGATTCAACAGAGTCTATCTTGGGACATGTATTATTTGAAGTCTCACCATTTAAAAGATTTTTTTCTTGTGTATATTTTCTTCCTTTTTTTTGTTGAAAACTTTTTATTTGTTGGTTTGTATCTGATTTATTCCTTTAATTTATAAATTGTGTTTCTAAGATTTATGTTTCCATTATTTCCTCTTCTTCACCTAGGGCATCATTTGTGGAAATAATTTCAAACATATTAGCTAATAATTTTGATTGATCCTTCATAACTAGTTTTTTCTTAGTGTTCTTCTTAGGCATTTGGAAACCTGTTGAATTTCTATCTTCTTTCTTTTGATTTGGAATTTTATTTGGGAAAACACTAGCTAAATGACCATCATCATGGCAAATTCTACAATAAAAATGAATGTTCTCATAGTCCACTAATTGCTCCCAAGTGTTCTCCCCAAATTGTAAAGTGATATTTTTAGGTAGGGTTTGTCAAAATCCATTAAAACACAAATTCGATCATTAGTAATATGTTCAATTTTTTTAGTATAATCAGAAGTCATCATAAAATTTCCCAAAGAGTTTCCAATTGAAGAAAAAACAACCAAATTCTAGAATTCAATTGGGAGACCAAAGTGTCTAACCCACACAAGACCTGCAGAAGACATCTCTTCTTTGAATTTAAATTTAGTATGTCAGGGCTTCATAAAAAGGCCTGCCATTCCAAAGAACCAGAGACCCCTTTGACATGTTTTCTCTCTGTATTCATTATTAACAAATAAAATAAGAAAATAACCATTTGGATAAATAGATATTTGTAATTCACCTTTAGTTTTCCATATTTTTGTAGCCTAGACTTTGAAAGTAGATAGGCTCAAACAAAAACCCAAGAAACAAAAAATTAGTCCTTTTTTTCTAGATCTTCAATGCTAGTCTAAATGTCACCCATATCAAGCTTAACAATAGGATTTCCATTAGCTACTCTATGAAATATTGACTCAGTTTTCCTTGGATCAATATTACATATTCTTAGAGGTCTATGAGAAGCCCTAAGATTAATGTTAGCATTAGGTTGAGGTTGTCCACCATGGAGGACATCCCTAAAATTTATTTTTGGGGCTGAGTCTTGGGAATCCTTGCCATTGAAAGTGATTTCCATTGTGGATTTATTTTGAGGGTGCACCTTAGCACCATATTCGCTTGATATCTAAACCGTTTTTTGATCAATTTCTTGAAACTTATTTCATGATCTCTTTAATACATGCCCTAGATGCCGAGGAAAGGTATGCTTTTCACTTTTGTTTTGTGCAGCAAATTGGAAGCCATTGTCAATCAAGTTCACCGCATGATCTATTGAAATATAAATTTATAATCCATATTGGGTCCCCTGCAACATATCATGCTAAAATCATGAGCAAAAACCACAAATATGTTGGCCACCAAGGCCTAAAAGCCACAAAAAATACCCTTTGGAGCTGCTTGCACTCAACCCAGATGAAACCTTCATACAATTATTTTCCAAAAATCTCGTTCACACATAGGTATGCGCTAGGATCTATGTTACTCCAAATGATTTAAAATTTGGTGTAGAAGTTCTAAGGTATGTCAAGCATCTACCCTCAAAATTTTAGCTCAATTCAAGTTCAAATGAGTGAAATAAGGTATATCCTCTTATAATATTATTATATTATATTATATTTTAATATTATCCTATATATAACTTATCCTATTAATAACCTATTAAATGATTATTTAATAAAGGGTCAGTATGAAGGATAATGACCCTTTATTATATAACCCTTGGATAATATATATATATATATATATATATATATATATATATATATATATATATATATATATATATAGATATATATATATATATATATATATATATATATATATATATATATATATATATATATATAGATATATATATATATATATATATATATATATATATATATATATATATCAACTTCATGGGTAGGGAATTCATATCCATGTTTATGTTCATACCTCCTTTACATATATTAAATATTTTATGGATTTTTCATAATAGACCTATTGGCCCATTGCAAGTGATATTAGAGCCACACTCTTGAACCTGTTGTTCACTAGATTTTCTTTGGGCTTGTAGCCTATACTCATTTTGTCTTGTGGCCAATATAATTTTACCTATGGTAATTTTTTTCAAGAACACATCTCATTGGTATTCATCTAAATTGATTAATATTTAATTATTGTTGATGTAAGATCTAAAGTGTGAAAGAATATGATCCATGATACAAAAGTGTACAACATAATATACTAAATGGTTTGAATTGAAGTACAAAAGGATGTAATCTAAGATTCTAAAGGGTGCTACCTATGATATTAAATGATGTGACTCAATATATAAAAATGGTACAATTTGAGATACACAAGGGTGTGACTAAAGATATGTAAAAGTGTTACCAAATATAGTGCAACCTAAGATTCCAAAGAATGCAATCCTAGATTCAAATGGGAATGAATTATAATATAAAATAAGTAACCCAATGTCTTATTATTATATGGTTTTGGAAATATTATTGTTCTTATCTTCTTTGGAAGGTTTCATGCCTAGATGAGGATATGTGGAGGAGATCCAGAAGGAAAGAGAGAAGAGAACACGAAGGAGTCTGGAGAGTGAGTGTGTGCTAGATTAGATGGAAAAGAATTATTCTAAGTTAACAAAATTTATAGATAGAATTCTTTTGATTACCTTTAATTTCTTTGGGCGATTTTGAGTAGCTTCTAGTGCATGTTATATGTATATGTTTTAGTGGAAATAAAATATCACTTCACTTAAAGATAAAAATACACGAAATGGTATTCTTTTATATGCAAAGATTCCCCATCAAGGGTAGCGAAGGTGAGCATAGAAGTTCTAGGGAAATGAAGTAAAACTATTTTAATAGTGCCACAGTAGTGCTAGGGTAGTGAATATAAGTGCAACAATGCTAGGATAGTAAAGTAAAAATATTTTTACAATACCATAGTAGTGTTAGGGTAGTGAAGGTGAGTGCAACAGTGCTAGGGTAGTGAAGTAAAAATATTTTAACAGTTTTATAGTAGTGCTAGGGCAGTGAAGGTGAGTGCAAAAGTGCTAGGGCAACGAAGTAAAAATATTTTAACAATGTTGTAGCAATGCTAGGGCAGTGAAGGTGAGTATAGCAATGCTAGGGCAGTGAAGTAAGAAAATTAACAGTGTCATAGTAGTGCTAGGGTAGTGAAGGTAAGTGTACCAGTACTAGGGTAGCAAAGTAAAAATAATTTAACAGTGCCATAGTAGTACTAGGGTAATGAAGGTGAGTGTAGTAGTTCTAGCGCAATTAAGTAAAAAAAAATTAATAGTGTTGCAATAGTGCTATGGCAGCGAAGGCTAGTACAACAATGCTAAGGTAGCAAAGTAAAAATATTTTTTATTTGGTATTTTTAAAATGGTAGTATAATTTGGGAAATTGGTTTCTTATTTTTGATGGAGAATGAATATGAATGTTTGGGCTTCTCAGAGGACCCCTTTTAGGGACAATGCATCTTTTCAACTCCAAGGGCCAAAGGTCCCATTTTTGGATAAGATTTAGAAATTGAGAACTAGGGGTCCTTGGGTTTTTGAGTGACCAAAATTTACTACAGGTTATCAGACTTTAGTGGATAGAGGAGAGTTAATATCAAAAGGTTCAAATCAAATCAGTTTTCATATTGATTGCTCACTCTCGGGTGTCTCAGAACACTCTACTCAAGCTATGGGTCTAACGAATGAGTAAGCATTTCATTGTAGGGAAGAAAAACTTGGGCAGGCTTCAAACAATCCAAACTCACTTTGTCTAATAGAGTTTCATTTGTTTGGTTCTAGTTTTATTGGTAAAATTCTTGATTTACAGGCCCTTAGTGGAGTGGGTCTAAACTTTCAATCAACACAATCTACAACTTTTGTTACTAAAGTGCGTAAGGCACATAAAGTGGTTAAAAATAGAAGGTCAAAGATTATAATGATGTAGGTAGGCAAATCCATATAAGAAGCAAGCATAAAATTGGGATTTGCATAGTCTTGAATAAGAATGTACTATCTAGTGAGAGAGTACAACTAGCAAGAAGAATTTACTATCTAGTGAGAGAGTATAATTAGCAAGAAGAACGTACTATCTAGTGAGAGAGTACAACTAGCAAGAAGAATGTACTATCTAGTGAGATATTACAATTGGAAAATAAATTATTAAAATAAAAGTAAAATGCAGGTGAAATGAAATGAAATGTGAAGACATGGAAATGGAATGTAAATATTAATTAAAATTATTAATGTATGGGCCATTGTAAATAATGAACTATCTCAAGAACCGCTTTGGAACGGCCTGGACAGCCATTATAAGCCCCCCTATTCAAATTTTTGGGTTGTTGGTTGTGAGTTGGTTGTTGTATTGGTTGATGTTGGATTGTAGATCAGCCATTGTGGCTATTTTTGGATTCCATTGTTATGGTTATCCATGGAATGAGTCAGATTTATTGCTGCAGTTTATGTTGTAATGTACACTCCCTGTGTACAACTTCAGAACAATATAAATCTTTGTTTTAGTCAAATATGGTTATGCATGTGTGTGGATCTGATGGCAATATCAATAAATGTATTTTTGGAGGATTTTTATTGATATTGCAGGTGTTGTGGAGTCCAAATCTGATGTGGAGTTGCATACCCATAAATCGTACAACCATCCAATGTACTCTTATGAGAAATAGAGAAATAAAGAGAAATTGATATTTATGGTTGTTACCCATTATGGAAGTTTATGTTTTTGGTAATAAGAGGCAAATGGGTATTTTCATAAGTGAAGATATCTGGCAAAATAAGGGTTTTTAGCAAACCATACAACGATGTGACCAAACCGTACAAGGGTTTACAATTTCATACATTTGATGAATATTTGGCCTAAAAATGTACTTTGAAGCATTATGAGGCTAAATCAAGTGATTTCCAAGTGAATCCTAGCAAAATGAGTGAGATTTGAGCAATTCCAATATTCTTGGAGAAATAGTACAATCGTCCATTATGATCGTACAACTATACATTTTGGGGCTGTACAATCTCAGTTGTACGTTTTAGGCATTGTATAGTTGTGAACTATATGAATTGGCTAGATTATGTGCAATTAGTTGGAATTTATATTAAATATCTCTCATACCATCCCTCCTGGGAATACTGCACTCCACTCGTGCTACAAATGGTACTTGGGAAAGACTTGAGGATCGAAAACATTTTAGAGTTTTTTGGGAAGGATTTTATTGGAAATTTTCATGGATGTCAAATAGCTGATAATACACTAAATGATTGGTTGTAGAAGGTATGGGTCCCAATATTAGGATATGGGCCAATTTTTCACTTACTTGTCAGAGGATGAATAGGTTTCCTTTTTTTATTTAAGAAATATGCACAAAAAAATTTGGGAGGTCATTGGTGTTCAGGATATTATTTTTTGGATTTGAAGGTTTGGATGACTTGTTTGATCCTAGGATTTAAGTTGCTAGGAGAATCCCAATCTAGGTAAAATTTTCAGGTCTACCAATGAAATTATGGTTAGAAAGAGCTTTGAAAGTGATTGGAGATTCATTAGGTAAAACCTTGTATATAGATATTTCTTTCACATATAGTGTTTTTTGGTTTGTAGCTCGAGTTTTGGTTGAGATGGATATTAGTGAAGGTTTATCGTACTATATGGAGATAGTTATGGGGAATACAGTTCATACTCAAGTCTTGGATTATTTGAAGATTCTTTTTAAATGTGTTCATTTTCATGTTTATGGACATATATCTAAGGAATGTTCTCAAGATTTCACATAGAAAGTATGGAGGAGAAAAAAAATGATTAGTGAAGATTTTAAGTCAGTTAACAACAATCAAGAGATACTTATTTTTTAAATCTCAATAGTGCTCCATGATTTGACACAAACAAGCATAAAGAATGTTGTTGAACCTAGAACCAAAATACTAGATAAGGAGGAAGAAATTTTGGGCCTAGCTTTGTCTCCATTTCACTATTCACAAGTTGTTAGAGAAGGAGACAGATTCATAAAGAAAACTATGAAAGGATTAGAACTCGATACTGTTAAGTTTGTTGGCCAAACATCTAAGCCTTATGAAAATTATTGTTCAATACATGAGAATAATATGGACTTAGGCAATAAAGAACTTTGTACACTTCCTTACGAATGTTCGAAGAGAAGTCCTAGGAACAAGGAATTTTCTAATATTATGGACAATGGATCGGTAACCTCAAATTCATTGAATAGGGATTGTGATCTAAATATTTCTACTATTTGGTGAAGTATTTGTGACCTATTAGGCGATTCTTCTAGGGAGGTATCTATTTTACGGGATGGTTTAGAGATAGGTTCCTCTTGCAGATATTTGTTACATTCTAAGAAATTATAATCTAAGTTGAGAACTTGTACAGTTGTTGGAAGGTTATGGTTAGGTCTAATACCATATAAAGGAATATTCCACTACTTTAGCGGGTAGGAAATCATTTTTTTTCATGCACAAGAGAAGGCTTTGAGGAAAATTCAGTAGGGTAAACAGAAATCTATCAAAGGGGTCCTTAGAGCAGGACAAAATCCTTCTAATATGTTTAAATGATCTTGTTATCCCTTAATATATGAGGTCTTGGTAGTCCCTCTAAAAGACTTGCCTTAGCCAAACTGGTGGAAATTTATAATTTGAATGTTATTCTTTTATAAGAAAACACGGGGGCAAGTACAAAAGTCATTGAAGGGTTAAGTAAATTACTTAGGAACTAGGATTTATTGGCTCTAGATGCTACCAAAAATTTAGGGGGTGTTTTGAATTGCTGGAAGAACTCGGTATCTTTATTTAATTATTTATTTATGGTTTTAGGCTTGTGGATGAAATTATTTTTTAAATACTTGGGTTTGAGGTTATCAATTATTAATTGTTATGATCCCTATGAAGATAGGAAGGTCTTATGGGATGATTTTTCTCCCAAATGTGTGTTAGGGATGAAATATTTATCATTGGTAGGGATCTAAATTTTACTATGAATAGAAATGAGATCTAGGGAGAATATGCAAGACTTGATAGACTTGCATATTACTTCAAGCATAAAATTGAAGAAGTTAGTTTAATTTATTTGGAAAAAATAAAATTAATACCTATTTCAAGTCATATTTCAGGTGAGGACTTTGGTCTCAATAAACAAAGGACCTAAGAAACATAAGAAACCTTGACAAGTAGATAATTTGTTCATTGAAAAGTCTCAACCATGGGTTTTTTTTTATGGGGCTAGTCGGATATAGTCATATTTTAGTAGCATGGGAGGCATTATGTACTTCTTGGATATCCACTATATAAAATTTAAAGTAGGTCTTGGGACAGGTTCAAATAATTTTGTTGAGTTTCAAGCGTTGAGATTGCTAATGAAGTGTGTTGTGGAGAGAAATGTGAAAATATTATAATATTTTGGAGATTCCACTCTAGTCATTAATTGGATGAATAGATCTAATCAATTAAAAAACAATATGCTTAGACCAATGGGATATGAACTATTGGAGGTGAATTTTGTTTTTGAAAATACCTCTTCTACACATGTTTATAGAAAATCAAATCAAGAAGCAGATAGGTTATCAAAATAAGGTCAAAAAGTTCCAAAAGGTTTCTTGCAAATGGAAGAGAACAAGGATGGAGTTTCTTCTTTCACCCACATATCATATCCCTAGTTTCTATGCTAGCTCTAGGTTTTTTACTATGGGTCTATTTAATTTTATTAGATCTTTATGTAAGTTTCTAACTATTTATTTTCTATTCTACTAGTTTCTTTTTCACTGATTTATATCCAGGTTTTGGTCATGGAGGTTTTTTGTATGACTAAGTATTGATAAATAAGTATATTTATCCTTATTATCCGCATGTTATTTTGAATATGGGATTTTTTCCTCTCAAATTTTCCCAAATGTAATTATATCTTGAGTCCCAGTAATCTACTTTTATTTGGGTTTCCTTTTGTGCTAAGGCACCTGAGAAGTGTAATTTTATTTCACTCTTGAAATAAAATTACAATTTTTTCTTGTAAAAAAAAAAGAAGCAATCCAAGATACAAAATTATGCAACCCAAGATATGAAAGGGTGTGACAAAAAATATGAAATGTAAGACCCAAGAAAGAGAGGTTGCAACCTAACATATCAAAGAGTGCAATCTAATAACAAAATGGTATGATAGATAATAAAATCATACAATCCAACAATTATAAGAAAATTTGAAAATGTGAATCAACAAGTTCTAAGGTTTACAAGTAATGAAAATCCAAAATTTTGGTTTACAAATTTAAAAAAAATGTTACATCACCTATTTTCATATGGGTATTTATATGGAAAAGCAAAGACGTGGTGGTCTCATATTGACTCTAAACTAAAATCAAATCTCAAGTGGGATAAATTTTAAGGAATATTTCTAGGAAAATGGACTATAAAAAATACTAAATGATCATAAGGAGCTAACAAATTCTAAAATAATTATATCTAAAGAGCATGAATAAATCACCTGCATTCATAAATACAATCATGATCCTCTCAATAGAGTTAAGCATCTCAAGTTACCACAAAAAAAATTACAAAAGTTAAGCGTGCCCCTTTTTACCAATGAAAATTTTATTGAGTATTTTAATAGTTCCATTCCTAGAGATACTAAATCTAAACAACCATTCATCCTTAAAATTCAACCCAATTTATTATATAGAAAAAATAATTCATACTAGGGATGAAAATTTACATAATGATATTGTTTAATTGATAACCAATGGTTCTAATCTCATATATCAAAAGCCTTATCATTTTTCTCATCTAGAATTTTTTCTATTTCAAAAATCTATTTATAAATATCTACACCATCCAAAATAACGACAAGGTTTTGATTCATATAAACAACCACATTTTACTCCTAAACATACAAGGACCTATATCAAAGCAGTCCACAATGATCTTATTCACATACACTATCTCTCAAAATTAATAGACAAAAAGGTTTTGGTTCTTATCAAAATATATCATATATTTCAAATGTTAGAAGACACTCATGGACTCAAGATAAAAGGTAATTCTGAGAATATTTGCACTCAAACTCAATTCCACTCAAATTCAATTCCCCTCAAGGTTGATTTAGGATGGATCAATCTTGATTCTATGAGATGATATTATCAATATTTGTGAAATTTATATCATCATATATCTTGTCACGCTTCAAGAAAGAGTTAATATATTTTGGAAAATGTCTTAAAAGGAACCTCCAAGGAATCAACTCAAGAAAACAAAATGCCAATTTCCATTTCAAAATTTGTGATGATACTTTGAGTTTGAAGCTTTGTTTTGAGAAGGAGGGATATGTAATTAACCTAACCACTACCTTATGATATCCTCTTATAATATAATTATATTATATTATATTATATATATATATATATATATAAAACTTACCCTATTAATAAATTATGAAATGGTTATTTAATAAGGGATGGGTATGAAGGATTATGACCCTTTATAATATAACCCTTGGATAAGATTCATATCTCCTTCATGAAGAGGGAATCCATATCCATATTCTTATTCATATCTCCTTTACATATTAAATACTTTATGGATTTAACATAATAGGGCTATTGGTCCATTATAAAAATAAATATTATAAATGTGGAAGGATCGCAAATGATATCATTGCTTGATGACTTTTAAGTTATAACCAAATCTAAGTCAAATATGACAATCAACTTAAAATAATATTTAAAACTAAGTGGGGTACTTCATCCTATGAAATTATGTCATTTGGACTATCTAATGTAGGGGTCACTTTTTAAATGGTAATGAATATATCATATGTTGTCCTAATTGATGAAATAATTATCATATTTCTAGATGACTTAATTATATTCTCCAAAGATAAGAACAAGCACATTGAGCATCTAGAATCTATTATCAAATGGTGTATAGAGGATAAGATATATTCAATCCTTAAAAATTCCATGTTCTTTGTTAGGAAGGAAAGTTATTATGACATAAGGTTCCAAATAAAATAATTACAATTAATCTATACCACATCAAATCCATATAGGATTTTCCTTTACTACCATTAGTCAAAATGATTAGGCCTTTACTTGACTAGATACTATTTATAGCTAAATTTATTATCAATTTTATAGAATTGGGAAAGATACCATCTTCACCTAAGAATGAAAAAAAGAAATAGGATTTCCAAGGATTAAAAAATGTAATTATTAAATACTCAATTCTAATTAACCATAATATTTGTAGATATTTCAAATTGTATGTGTTTGGCATTGATATAAGCATTGCAGTAGCTTTGACCCAAAAGGATGACAAAGATGAATATTGTACCATATATTTTATGAGTCAAACACTCCATAGTTATAAGTAGCAATATACCTTTATTTAGAAATAGGCATTTATAATGAAAAATACCTTGAGAAAATTTATATATTACTTTTCTTATAGTAAACTGATTTTCTTTGTGGTGCATCTTGATGTTAGATCTACAATGTTATATAGAGAACGAGGAGAAAAGAAACTTTTTTGGTTTAACAAAATTCAAGAATTTGATATAAAGATAAATCCTACCAAGTTGGTAAGAAGCCAATCTATGTATTTGAGCTTGACTATGTCCAATTATAATGATCAATTCATATTTATAAAATAATTTGATGAGGAACACAAGCTTATATTGAGAGGGGGGGTGAACAATATAAGACCACTTTTTACTTTATTTCCAAACCAATATCAATTAATGTCCTTAATTGCAATAAAAAAATATAGCAGTGTATATTAATAACTCAGATAGCAGTAGTAATCAAGAGCACAAGTCACCAAACATAATTGAGACACAAGATTTGACGTGGTTCCCGCAATGTGGTCTACTCCATGGAGAAAATTATTTACTAAAACTTTCTCAATCAATATCTTTGGGAATCACTCCCAATTACAATGTTTATGGATATCTTTCCAAAGGAGAACTCTTTTCCATTCTTCTCTTGCTATGTGATCTTATAGAAGACTCTTTCTCTCTATTGCACTTACTGGTGGACCTCTCTTCAATTGAAGACTCCTCACTCAGATCTGTCTTCAATTGTGTTGGCTGTTGGATCTATATCCATTGAGACTCTATCCTCTGTACTCGGTCACCTCCAAAGCTATGTCAATAGGCTCACTAAGAACATGCTCAATAGGCTTACACAGAACCTACCCAAAAATGAATAACAAACTCACACAGAACTTGTTCAATGTTGAATAACAATATCACACAAAACCTGTCCAATGTTGAATAACAAGCTCACACAGAACCTGTATAATGCTGCATAACAAGCTCACACAGAACCTGTCCAATGCTGAATAACAAGCTCACACAGAACTTGTCCAAATATGCTCCAACAAGCTCACTAAGAACTTGTTCAAATATGCTCTAGCAAGCTCACCAAGAACTTGCCCAAAATCTGCTTCAACAAGCTCACCAAGAACTTGTCCAAATATGCTCTAGCAAGCTCACCAAGAACTTGCCCAAAATCTGCTTCAACAAGCTCACCAAGAACTTGTCCAAATCTGCTCTAGCAAGCTCACCAAGAACTTGCCCAAAATCTATCCAACAAGCTCACCAAGAACTTGTTCAAATCTGTCCCAAAACTATCCACAAAGCTATCCTCAAAACTATCCACAAAGTTGTCCCAAAACTATCCACAAAGGCCTTCTCAAAGGCTCAATCAATCATGCACAAGTAGCACTCAAACATCATCCAAAAATTTATCAAGGCAAAGCTTCAAAGATGAACTCAACAATGAATGGCAATGTACTCTTCAATGAATGACAACAATGATCCACAATGATCTCAACTCAACTCAACTCAAATCAATTTCATAGAAGCATAAAGAGAATTTTTAGAGACTCAATATGTTCTAATATCACTCTCAACCCAAATCAATCTCAACTCAACTTAATTCAACTCATAGAAGCATAAATAGAATTGTTAGAGACTCAATATGTTCTAATATCACTCTCAACCCAAATCAATCTCAACTCAACTCAAGTCTTATAGAACCATAAAGAGAATTGTTAGAGACTCAATATGTTCTAAACTCAATCTCAACCCAAATCAATCTCAACTCAACTCAAGTCTTATAGAACCATAAAGATAATTGTTAGAGACTCAATATGTTCTAAACTCAATCACCACAAGGGACAACTCTCTCTCACACAACCCTAGTCCAAGTATGTATCAACCAACTCAAATATTTCCAAAAATTCTCAACCACAAATCTCACATAACAATGATACTCATATTATTTTCCAACTTGTGTTCTTTCACAACCAATGGGCTTCAAAAATTATGCTTATAAAACAAGGTTTAAACACAACTCTCAATTCAAAAAACCTTGAAGCATTCAACCAACCACTTTCAAAAAGGAAACCACAAACAATCCTTTTCCTCAAATGATATTTCATAAATAAAACACCATAAAAAATCAATAGGAGAATGTGCGTATACCTTTTATGAAGATGAAGAAACCCCTTTGTAAATTTGCCACACTCAACACACTTTGAAAAGAACAAAACAACCTTCACTTGAACCCATTTACAAAAATAGAAATATCTTTTTATGTACATCTTATTTCTCCTTCTAAATAGAATAATCAAATAGCCCTCGAAATAACCTTTCCAACGATATATAATATGATATACTTCTATGAAGAACACAAGCTTATACTGAGAGGGGGGTGGTGAACAGTATAAGACCACTTTAAACTTTTTCCTTCAACTTTCAAATTAATATTATGTAGTGAATAGATAGCAGTATCAAAAATAGTAATCAAAGTAATGCACAAAATACCATCAACAATAAAGACACAACAATTTACATGGTTCACCCAATGCAGTCTACTCCACGGATAAAATATTTCACTAAATTTTATCACCTCAAATTTTGGGAAACCTTTCCCGATTACAAAGTTTATGGGCACCAACCCAAAGGAGACACCAATCCCTTAGATCTGCTTTGGCTGGTGATCCTCTAGAAGACCTCTGCCTCCTTTGCCCTTAGAAAGTGGAACTCTATCCACAGAAGACACCTGTCTTCCTTGCTCTGGCTGGAGACCTCTGTCCTCAACTCTTTCACCTCCAAAGATGGTCCTCGAATTTGCACTAAACACAGTCCTTCGATTGAGCACAAATGTCCTCGTTCGCTTCCTCTATTCTGCACCAAACACAGTCCTTCGGTCTAGCACAAATGTCATTGAAATTGCACCTCTGTGCAATCACAGCAGCACTCGATCAAACATCAACTTATGCACCTCTATGCAATCACAACAGCATGATCTTCGCGCACTCTACTTCCTTGCAATCTCTTTCACTTAGAAGATTCGATGGAATGCACTCTGTACACTGCAATCAAATTTTCACTCTGCTTCTCGACGATCGAACTTCTCCCCACACTCTATCTATGAAATTTGCACTTCGAACGCACACTTTGATCGATTAAAAAATTTCTTCAAACAACCCTCCTTTTATACTAACAATCAAGATCTAAACCTTGGTCTTAGTCGGCTGTTATGCAAATGCAAACCCTAACTCTGTCGATTGCATGCCCTAATCTTCATCGGCCCAATTTTAACTCTATCGGCTTCAACCGCCTCTGTGGTTTAGTAGCTTTTGCCGTGAAACCACAACATGTCACGATATCGTGACATTTTTGTAGCCGTACACTTTCATTTGGCTATTGTCGTGATATCGTGACACTTTTGCTTTTGTCTACCTTGACTACATTCTTGTCGCGATATCACGACACTTTTGTCTTTGCTGACGTCATCTTCACTCCTATCGTGAAATCATGACACTTTTTTCTTCATGGCCTTCTTCTCTGCTTGCACTAGCAAAAACGAAACATGTCAAGAAATCGTAACACTTTCGCCTTCGATCTCTTCCTTCTTCAATTCGTCACAAAATCACGACGCTTCTTCTATTGAAGACTTGCTAACTATTTTTGTCATGAAATCGTGACACCCAAGAATTCTTTTTTAGGAGTAGCCACATTGGTGAACTTCGTTAAAATGTTGTGTTATGTGTGATGCTTTCTTGATGCATTTAGTATCTCTTTTATCTACTTTAAACTGCTGCTGGTTTTATAATCTAATTGTTTTAGAAGTTTTTAAAGAACACACTGATTCACCCCCCCTCTCAGTGTCATTGTGATTGTAACATTTCTCCAACTAAAAGCTACCATCTCAACCTATTACGAAATCATGACACTTTTTGCATTTGCAAGCTTTCTCTTCAACCTGTCACGAAATCGCAACACTTTCTGCATCCGTACAACTTCTTTGTAGCCTGTCGCGAAATCATGATGCTTCTTATTTTAGACTCTTCCTTTTGCTGCATGTTACGAAATCATGACAGTTCTCACTTCGAGCTTTTCAGCATGTCACAAAATCATGACAGTCCTCACTTAGTCTTTTGCAGCATGTCGCGAAATCGTGACACTTTTCGAGATACTTTATCTCTCTTCGAACTTGTCGTGAAATCACGACAGTTCACACTGCGGACTCTCCCTTCTGCATCATGTCATGAAATCGTGACACTTTTTCATCCATACAACCTTCCTTGCATTATGTCGTGAAATCGCAACACTTTTCCTTCTTTGCCTTCCTGCACTTTTCGAGTCGCAAAAATGTGACATGTCATGAAATCGTGACACTTTCCACCTTGCTCTCTTTCTCTGCCAACATGTCGCGAAATCGCGACAGTTTTGCCAGCTTCTTCTCTCTCTTCCAACATGTCGCAAAATCATGACACTTTTTTAAAAATCTTTCTCTCTCCTACCTAAATCACGAAGATGTGACATGTCGCGATATCGCGACACTTTTTCAAAAAACTTTCTCTCTCCTGCCTAAGTCGCAAAAATGTGACATGTCGCGATATCGCGACACTTTTCCAACTTACTTTCTTTCGAACCTGTTAAGCCGAACCTTCAACAAAACACATTATTTTTACATCAAATCAAATTCTTTCAAAAGCTTCTTGACATCAATGACAACTTATTCACTTGAGCAAATGCAATGTACTCAAGGTACCCAAAATTGCCAACAATCTCCCCCTTTGTCATTGATGGCAACCCTTTACTAAAAACACGTCTTAGGAGCTAAAACTAAAACCAACTGTGCTAACAGCTGAGAATCTCCTTTTAAAGTTTTGCTCCCCCTGACTTGAAGCTTTCCTCTTCACATTGAAGCTCTCCCCCTTACTCATATCTCTCCCCCTTACTCAAATTTCTCCCCCTTTGTCATCAATGGCAAAGGGTCACCTTTGGGGCTCGAGACTAAGAATGAGCTTCTTAGCTTAGTCCCTCCCCCATCTCCTGATGAGGTGATTAATTTTGGGGTGGGAGTAAAACTCCCATTAAGCACTGATCATCATCAGTGTTTATAATTTCCTTGCCCGGCCTTTTCTTGAACTTTTTGCCCGCATTCTTGTTTTTGTCATTGTTCTTGTTTTTGTTCTCATCCCTATCCTTTTTCTTGCCTTGATCCTTGGACCTGATCATGCCACTGTTCCTGTTCCTATACCTTGGAATATTAGCTCTACATTGTCTAGTTGTGTGGCCTTCATTGTTGCACTTATAACAAGTAACAATGTTATTTCTTTTAGGCATACTTGTTCTTTGAATCCTCCTGTTTTGAGTAACCCTGTTCCAGTTATTAGCCTTGCAGAAAATTGCCTTATGCCCAAACTGTTTACATGAGTAGCAATACCCTTGAAAGAAATTACCACCTTTGAAACTGTCATTTATCTTCCTTACTTGAGCCATGCAATGTGCAGCCATGTGACCAAACCTGTAACACGCAAAACATCTGCCGTGAAATTTTCCTTTATATGACCTCTTGGGTCCTGAAAACTTCTTCTTCGCATTCTGAATTTTGTTTTCTATTTATGTACATCGATCACTCACAGAATCATGTTTTGAAATACTTCCTTCATCAGAACTCTCTTCCTTTTGGAATATCTTGCTAGATTCCCTAACCTGTTCTTTGTGCGGCTTAACAAAACCAAGACCTATTTTATCTGTTGGATTTCTTTGACCTTTGATGAGAGACTTAACCCTTTTGGAGCTATCTTGAAACCTGTACAGCTTATCCTTGTACTCTTTAGTTTCCACTTCTAGAGAAGCCATTTTCTGTTCCAACTCATTATAATCAAGAATATTAGACTCTAACTCATCCTTGAGTTCCTGTGTTTTAGCTATAGAGAAGTCAAGACTTTCTATAAGATCGTCTCTCTCCATACAACATTCATCTAACTTATCCTTGAGTCTATCATTCTTCTTTCTTTCCTTTTTCAAAACACTAAGAGCATTATTAAGTTCACTTTCAAGATCTTTTATTTGTTTGCTTTCTGAATCCTCAAGGCCTTTTCCATATTTCTTATCACTAGAGGTGCTACCTTTTTCAAAAACCATACAAGCATCTTCTTGATAGTTTTTTGAAGCATCCTTATACATACTGGAAACCAAATCATTATTTGTACAGTCATCCTCAAGGTGACCAAAATTTCCACATCTGAGACATTTCATAATAATGAATCTATGTTTCGGTTCTTCCTCCTTTTCTGATATGAACATCTCATTTTCCTCATCACTTGAAGAGCTTTCACTATCACTGCTAGAACACTTAATTGCTTTGTCTAGGTAGAAACTCTTCTTGTTCTTGTGTGGATATCTCTTTCCTTGATTGTTGTGCTCATCTTTGTTATTTCTGTAATACCTGTGCTTTTTAGAATCCTTGCTCTTAACATCCTATTTCTCTTCATCACTTTCATTCTTGGAAACAGTACAGTTAGTAGCATAATGACCAAACTTCCCACAATTGAAGCATCTTATATTTTTCATGCTTTTGTGCTTTCTAGATAACTTGTCTTTCTTGTTGTAATATGCCTCTTCATCACTAGAAGACTCATCACTCTCTTGAAGCTATTTACCCTTAGATTTCTTGGTAGCCTTGAAAGCTACCTCTTTCTTGACGTCAACCTTCACCTGAGTTCTCAACTCAAATGCTGCAAGAATGCTATGAAGCTCATCCTTTTTTAGCTTATCCAAATATTTAGCTTCCTCAATAGCAGAAATATTTTCATTGAATCTATTAGGAAGAGATCTTAAGATTTTATCACAAACATCATTTTCAGCAAGTTCAAGACCTAAGTCTTTCATGGAGTTAACAACCTCATCCATGCGAAGCATGTAGTCACTAATATTTTCATCATCATTCATCTTGAGTTGTTCAAACATACCTTTGAAATGTCTCAACTTGGCCTTTTTGAAATTTGCATCACCTGTATGAACCACCTGCAACTGTTTCCACATTTCACTAGCTATCTTGCAGTGAATTACTTTGGTGAGATCTGCTTTCTGTAAGCCTTTCAGGATTGCATTCATTACTTTTGAATTGCTATGATGTATAAGCCTATCTTCTTTAGTATATGGACCATTTACAGGAATAATGTACCCATATTCAATCACTTTCCAAACCTCATTCCCAAGTGCCATTAGATGAACCTTCATCCTTGCACTCCAAAGACCAAAATTTGATCCATCAAGAATAGGTGCTGCATTTTCGCTTGAATAATCCATTGTGTTCTTATCAAGCTTTTACTTCAAGCTATTTAAACTTTTTGAAGGAACCCACTCTGATACCAATTGAAGAACACAAGCTTATACTGAGAGGGGGGTGAACAGTATAAGACCACTTTAAACTTTTTCCTTCAACTTTCAAATGAATATTATGCAGTGAATAGATAGCAGTATCAAAAATAGTAATCAAAGCAATGCACAAAATGCCATCCACAATAGAGACACAACAATTTACGTGGTTCACCCAATGCGGGCTACTCCACAAATAAAATCTTTCACTAAATTTTATCACCTCAAATTCTAGGAAACCTTTCCCAATTACAAAGTTTATGGGCACCAACCCAAAGGAGACACCAATCCCCTAGCTCTCCTTTGGTTGGTGATCCTCTAGAAGACCTCTGTCTCCTCTACCCTTAGCAAGTGGAACTATATCTACAGAAGACACCTGTCTTCCCTGCTCTGGCTGGAGACCTCTATCCTCAACTCTTTCACCTCTAAAGTTGGTCCTCGAATTTGCACTAAACACAGTCCTTTGGTTCAGCACAAATGTCCTCGTTCGCTTCCTTTGTTCTACACCAAACACAGTCCTTCGGTCTGGCATAAATGTCCTAAAAATTACACCTCTGTGCAATCACAATAGAACTTGATCAAACATCAACATATGCACCTCTACGCAATCACAGCAACATGATCTTTGTGCACTCTGCTTCCTTGCAATCTCTTTCACTTAGAAGATTCGATGGAATGCACTCTGTACACTGCAATCAAATTTGCACTCTGCTTCTCGGAAATCGAACTTCTCCCCGCACTCTATCTGTGAAAGTCGCACTTCGAACACACACTTCAATTGATTACAAAATCTCTTCAAACAACCCTCCTTTTATACTAAAAATCAAGATCTAAACCTTGGTCTTAGTCGACTATTATGCAAATGCAAACCCTAACTCCGTTGGCTGCATGCCCTAATATTCACCGGCCCAATTTTAACTCTGTCGGCTTCAACCACCTCTGTGGTTCAGTAGCTTTTGTTGTGAAACCACAACATGTCACGATATCATGACATTTTTGCAGCCGTACACTTTTGTTTGGCTATTGTCACGATATCATGACACTTTTTCTTTTGTTTGCCTTGACTACGTTCTTGTCGTGATATCACGACACTTCTATCTTTGCTGATGTCATCTTCACTCCTGTCACGAAATCATGACACTTTTGTCTTCATGGCTTTCTTCTCTACTTGCACTAGCGAAAACGAAACATGTCACAAAATCGTGACGCTTTCACCTTCGAGCTCTTCCTTCTTCAATTCGTCTTGAAATCGTGACGCTTCTTCTGTTGAAGACTTGCTAACTATTTCTATTATGAAATCGTGACACTTTCTCCAACTGAAAGTTGCCATCTCAACCTGTCATGAAATCATGACACTTTCTACATTCGTAAGCTTTCTCTTCAACCTATCGTGAAATCATGACACTTTCTGCATCCGTACAACTTCTTTGTAGCCTATCACAAAATCATGACGCTTCTTATTTCAGACTCTTCCTTTTGCTGCATGTCACAAAATCATGACAGTTCTCACTTCAAGCTTTTTAGCATGTCATGAAATCATGACAGTCCTCACTTAGTCTTTTGTAGTATGTCACGAAATCGTGACACTTTTTGAGATACTTTATCTCTCTTCAAACTTGTCGTGAAATCATGACAGTTCACACTACGGACTCTCCCTTCTGCATCATGTCGTGAAATCGTGACACTTTTTTGTCCATACAACCTTCCTTGCATTATGTCATGAAATCACGACACTTTTCCTTCTTTGCCTTCCTGCACTTTTTGAGTCACGAAAATGCGACATGTCGTGAAATCGTGACACTTTCCACCTTGCTCTCTTTCTCTACCAACATGTCGTGAAATCATGATAGTTTTGCCAGCTTCTTCTCTCTCTTCCAACATGTCGCAAAATCGTGACACTTTTTCAAAAAGCTCTCTCCTACCTAAGTCGCGAAGATGCGACATGTCATGATATCGCAACACTTTTTCAAAAAGCTTTCTCTCTCCTACCTAAGTCACGAAAATGCGACATGACGTGATATCATGAAACTTTTCCAACTTACTTTCTTTCGAACCTATCAAGCCAAACCTTCAACAAAACACATTATTTTTACATCAAATCAAATTCTTTCAAAAGCTTCTTGACATCAATGACAACTTATTCACTTGAGCAAATGCAATGTACTCAAGGTACCCAAAATTGTCAACATTCTAAAAATAAAATCACCAAAAATATTTCCTTTTCACAACATGCATTTCAAACCTTATCTCTCCTAGGCAACCTTAGAAAAATAAAATATTATTAAAAATTAAAACTTGCCTTTTAACCTCAGCGGGATTCGATCCCCTATCATTGCCCCTGCACAACTCAAAAAGTGGTGCCAAAAACCACGTGATCTACCATTCACACAAAACCAAGAGTGCAAGACTTCCTTCTTGCCTCTTATGAACTTGCCCTCAAAAATCACATGCACAAAAAGGTTCTCCCTTTTCCTTGCAAAAACCAGCGCCGATGGGTTTCGAACTCGGATTTGCTGGTGTTTCAACACCCCACACACTTTCCTCTTGCCACTAGGCCACAATAATGTATGGCTCTTGGTAAGGGACTTCCCTTACCCTTCTTCCTCCTCTATTTGATGGACTCGAACGAATTCTTCCCTCTTTCACTACCCTAGCGAATTGAAAGCTTTGCACTCTCCACACCACGCTGTACCTTGGCAAATCGATCGTAGATTAAATGTCGAGTCCTTAGCTTTTGAAAATTATTTTATGGCATATTAATATATGTCTCCCTTCAAAAATTTTGACATCGGCTATAGATATTATGTGCCTCCTCCTTTTGACATCGAAAATAAATAAAATATTAATTTTAAATTTTAATTTTAATTAATTAAAATTTAAACTTAAATATTTAAAATTAAATATCTCCATCACCGGGACACATTTTTCGATGAAAAGAAAGCCCAAACTAGGTTTTAAGAAAACCCATTTCAATTCTACCATCCATGGTTTTAAATAAAACCTTTTATTTTCTTGCCTTGGTTTCCACAAAAACCTTATAAATTTCCATGCTTTCCAAAATGTCATAAATGTTTATATATGAAATACTTTGGCCACCAAAACCAAATGTGATCCGTGAGACATCAATTATACATGTGACATCAATGACAACATAAAATACCTCAAATTGCCAACTATCTCCCTTTTTGTCATTGATGGCAACACCTCTAATGAAAACCCCACAATCACTCCAAAAACCATCTTTGAGAATCAAAGCTACTCCCCCTGACTTAATGCTCTCTTTGGAGGTTGCTCCCCCTAACTCAATGCTCTCTTTGGAGGCTGCTCCCCCTAACTCAAATCTCTCTTTGGAGGCTGCTCCCCCTAACTCAAATCTCTCTCCCTTACTCAAATATCTCCCCCTTTGACATCAATGGCAAAAGGGACACCTATGGGGCTAAAATATGTGACTCTTAAGTTTAGCCCCCTCACCCCCTTCTCTTTTGAGGTGATTAATTTTGGGGTGGGAGTAATTTTACTCCCATATCACTTTGTTTCTTTCCTCTATCAATTTTCTTCCATGTTTTTTTGATATCCTTCTCTTGATGAATTACTTGATCTTCTTGTCTAGAACCTGTTTGACCTTCTTGCTTTGAACCTATTTGAATTCCTTGCCTTGAACCTGTTTGGAATTGATTCCTACACCATATTGAAATATACCCAAAGTTATTGCAATTAAAACACTTTATATTGTAGCCTTTGGATGGTGCCCATATCCTGAAATATTTCTTGAAATAATTTCCATATCCATTCCTTTCCTGAACCCTATATTGTGAAGTTCTATTTTCATGACCATTATGACCATGAATTCTGAATTGTGTAGCTCTAAAACCAAATCCATATTGCTCATTTCCTTTTCACTGAGAAGCTCTATGACCAATCTTGTTGCATGAGAAGTAATGCCCCTGAAAATCATACCTTCTTCCTTTGAAGTTTCTTCTAGCAAAATAAAACTTCTTTGATCCATGAATTCTGTAATGTATAGCCCCGTGTCCAAATCCATTACAAGAAAAACAATGTCCTTGAAAATCCCTTTTTTCATGCCTTGGTTCCTCATACCTTTCTTGACCATTATCCCTATGATCATCTTCAACTTGTGCATTGCATTCTTGAACCTTCTTTGTAGTATCTAAATCTTCTTCCTTAGTTTCTTCCTTGTTTTCCTCTTCAAGTATTTATATTTCTTTTGAACTTGATTCACCTATCTCAAAACAAGATCTAAACTAAATATTTTGAGCCATAGAAACTTTGGAACTTTCCTCACAAGTCTTAGGTGCTTCCTTGCTTTCATATTTTAGAACTTCCTTTCCTTTTGAGTGTGATTCCCCAAACCTGAAATATGAGACCTTTGGTGCTTTGGAATCTTTCTCTTCTTTCTCTTCATTTGTGTCAAGTAGCAACTTGGCATCCATCTCTATAGCCTTTGAAATACATGTTTCCTTTGTAGTACAAATATCTTGATATTTTGAGTCATGTGATGGATCAAACTTCTCAAGTAAGGAACATTTCAATTATTTTATATTCTCCTTAACCTCTTGAAGTTGCTCATGGATAACATTGAAGCATTCCTTTAGATCAACTGAGACATTATCATCTTGTTAACTTCTTCAATTTAGAGTGAATATTCTTCTTCTAATTATTTTATCCCATAGAAAAAACCTTCTTCATATTCACTGTGACTAAGATCATTATAATCTTCTATAGCAAACAAACTCTCAATATTTCTTTGACCATGTTGTTTCCTTGATGTGTCATATCATCTTCAATATCATTGAAACCATTGCAATATCCTGATTTGTGATCTCTTTGACCACACACAAAGCACTGTTCTATTTCACCTTCTATTCCTAGGAATATATGTTCTTCCTTTTCATCATATGATTTGTCTCTATCACTTGCTTCTACAATGTAGTAAGATTTCTTTGCCTTGCAAAAAAAATTCTTCTTCTCATACTTGCTTTGCTTGTATCTATCATATTTTTCATGCTTATGCTTTCCATATTCTTTTCTTCTTTGACCCTATTTTTCATCATTACTATTTTCTTTATGTGGACACTTGTATGCATAATGACCAAGATCACCACACTTGTAGCATATGACTTTTATTATATCTCTGAAATTCTTTGAGTCCTTATTCCTTTTGATGAAGTTAGCTTCGTCATCATTTTCTAAAACTCTATCTATTTCTAAAAATTTCCCTTTCTCTTTTTTCTAAATCCTTGAATGCAATCTCTTTTATTGGAGCTTGATGCTTACTTACCCTCATCTCATAAGATGTGAGAGTACCTTACAATTTTTCCATTGTTAGATTGTTGATATCCATTGTTTCTTCTGTTGCTGAAACCTTAGAATCATATTTCATGGGAAGTGATCTCAAAACCTTTTGAGTAACTTTTGATTCTTTCATCTCAAAAACTATGATTTTGTATCTACTTGGGATCATGGATCTAGGGGATGTCGATACGTATTTACCACAACCATGATTTTAGGGAGGCCCTTGCAGAAAATCCCTTCTTGGGTCATGCATAATCTCCTTGATATCATAGATCTAGGGAAGTTTTTATTATATTCCCTAGGATCATGGATCTAGGTACACTCGTGTAGATTTACTATAAAACCATGGTTTTGGGAAGGCCCTCACAAGAAATCCCTTCTTGATACATGCATAATCTTCTTGATATCATGGATCTAGAGAAGCTCTTGTTGTATCTCCTTAGGATTGTGGATATGGGAAAGCTCATGTAGATTTACCATAGAACTATGGTTTCAAGGAGGCCCTCATAGGAATTACTTTCGTAGCCCATGCAAAACTCTCTAGGATCATGGATCTGAGGAAGCACTTATAGTATCTTATTAGGATTGTGGATCCAGGGAAGCTCTATAGATTTATCATAGAACCATGGTTTTGGGGAGGCCCTCACAAGAAATTCCTTCATGGGCCATGCAAAATCCCCTTGGAATCATGGATATGAGAAAGCACTTGCAGTTTTACCCAATGATCAAGGATCTAAGGAAGCCCTTATAGGAATACCCTGGGGTATGTGGATCCAGGAAAGCATTGGAAGAAAAACCTTGGGATTTTTTATCTAGGGTTCATATATCTAGGGAATATCTTACATAAATACCCTAAGATCATGGATCTAGGGAAGAAATTTTAGGAACACCAAAAAAAATTGTTCCATGGAGGTCCACACTAGAAAACCCTTCCTTGTCCTTTGGTATATAAGGGAAATATTTTCAAATTTTATAATTAAGTTTGAGTAGGAACTTGAAAGAAAGAAAATAAATCTCTTTCCCCTTAAAATTGTGAGTTTTAGATTGGTTAGGAAAATTTTAAATTTAAATTTAAAAAGGAGTGGTAATTTGAATGAAAGCAAGGAAAGCAAGTGCATTTCGAGATTCAATCCACATGTTGGGAAGGTGTTCTCCATTTTTTGGATGATCTTGTAACCCCCTTGGTAGCACAATCCCTCTAGCTCTTCTATGATCCATTGATGATTATATGGTTGGTTCCAGTTCTAGGTCCTCCCTTGGAAGTAACTTGTCTAATTGGGGGCTCTATCGAGTGTGTACATTGATATACTACCCAAAAGTGTTCGGATAAAGACTCTCCTGCAAGATATCCTACCATATAAGATTACATAATAACTTAATCATTGATAAGGATTCAATTACTAATCATTTCTTATATAAATTTGGCAATCTTGGGAATGCATATGTTATGCTATTTTAGCTGAATACTATTCATAAACATCCAAATTAGAACATCTATGATTATAGCATGAGGTTCATGAAAATATTATACTTTATATCTCCAAGCATAAAACCATCAAATAACCAAGAATTACCATACTATTTAAGATAGTTAGAATCAAATATGACCTTGATGGTATCATAGTACATTGTTTGGGGTATTTGAAGAAGTATCCCATGCCAAAGATGTTGTGATTAAAGAAAAAAATTTATGACCTACTCCACCCATGGCTTGTGTTGTAATAAAATCAAATAGTAAACCCCATAATTAAAAATTATGTCCACCACTAGTGGCAGATTCCAAATGATCAATATTAACAAGTCTAAAAATACCAATCCACACTCTTTTCTACCCCTTATATTACTTATTTATCACTTAGTATGCTTGTGTATCCATAAACAAACACCTCTTATACTATAACCTTCCTAGGTCAAAGTATGCCAAGTCAAATCATAATTCAGCCATAAGTATCAAAGCTATCAACATACTTCAATAATTTAGCACAACTATTACCTCTATATCTTATTATTAAGTAGTTGGTTAGAGATTTATATGGAGAAAATGAGTGAAGCATTGTAAAAATTGGTATATTATTTCATTAAAAAGATGAGACTAAACAATGCATGGAAAAAATAGGAAATTGGTAATAAAGGTAGACCCCTTGTCTCACTAAATACCATGTTTCCCTTTAGTTGAGCAATTAGGACACTAATCAGGTGTAGAATAATATGGTGAGTGTAAATATAAAAATAAACATCCTATGGTGTTTCACTTATAATGTTAGGCATAATAAAAAATGATATATCAATTTAGATCATATAGATTCATGCGTGTAAAAAAAATGTGTCTATGGTCAAAAAACTATAATTGGAGAACCAAATAAGTAGAATAAAATGGATAAGTTATAGAATAAATCTAAATGAAACCTAAAATATCCATCTCTAACTAATGAGAGGTGAGATATCGCTATGATATAGTTTAGGAAATTTGTTTCATGTAGTGAAAATATCATTGTTGAGCTAAATTTTAATATTGTTGATAAACTAAAGAAAACACTAGCCAAAGTAAATATGATAAATATATTTTCTTTACCAAGGTAAAGATATTATCTATATGAATCTCTCAAAGAGCAAGAACAAAGTTATAAGACTGATACAACTATGTAGAAGCAACTGTAGTCAAATCGAGTCAAATAATAGAATTTAATTGTTGAGAATCTATTATGTTCAAGTAAATATAGTGGATATTTTAAATATTCTAAAATATAAAATAATGAAAACATTGTCATTGTACATCATTCTAAAATTGAATATTATCTACTATGTAGTTGTATAGTTAACTTAAGAGCTACTACAATTGTTATGCCTAAGGTTTTTTTATGAAAAATAGTTTTTCTTATAAAAAAGTAGCTAAGGGTTGAATTCAAATTGAATGAATAATTATGAATATTGTAAAAGTCTTAAATACTTAGCAATCACAATAGCTAAAAACCTAGAACTCATATTTATTAAAGAGGTGATTTTGGTGGATATCCATCCTTTCTTTGAAATTTTGTTGTCGAAGGAAAGGATAACAAAATTATTAGGAAGGGTATATAGCAATGAATTGTATCAAATGGAAGTACCCATGGATGGAAACATCATAAGAATTGAAAATTAACCTCTTATCTTTATCCCTTTCATAACATGGATGATGATGGTGTTAATTAGATTTAGCTACTAGAATTCATAAATGAAGAATAATTTGAAGGTGAGATCATTTATGAGTGAGACATGATCATTGGAATCATATAAGAATATAAATATGATGACCTTAGAGATATATTTGAAGTAATTAATCTAGAAAATTACTTGATATCTGAATAACTAAATAAAAGTCTAGTGTTTACAAGTAAACAGGCTTAGGTATATCAAGGTGTGTATATAATGCACTTTAACAAGGCTAGAACTAGAAATGGAGCTAGTGTGGACATTAAAATCATAGGTACACAAGGTGTTCAAATGAATTACACATGTATATTATTTTTCAACTACACAAATAATGTATTGAATTATCAAGCACTATGCATTGGGCTAAGAAAGGCAAAAAATATTGGGATTAAAAATCTAATAGTTTTAGGTGTTTAAATATCATTTTAGGTGTTTAAAGATCATATTTAATAATGTCAATTTAGTGTGTATCACTAATAAAAAGTATTTGAAACCAATTATAGGATTGCTTAAAATTTTTAACACAAGAAATTTAAGTGATGCCTAGGGAATACAATACAAAAGTTAATGAGTTAGTTTTTCTAGTTACAAGGTTCAACCTGGCCATAGACATGTGGGTAAATTAAAAGGTTAAAAAGTGGTTTTTGGGATTACTATCATTGGTAACTCTGACCATTGATAGATATTTCAATAATTATGAATACATTATTTAATTCATGACTAGACATGGCTATAATGTTGAAGGAAAAAATAAATATGAGAATGATATTATAGATAATATAGTCTAGTTAAAGACTAACTAGATACCTAGAGACTTAATAACCTTGTAATGATAGCATCAAGAAGACAAATATCAAGATGAAGCCTTCATCTTAACATCCCATCAAAATTATTTAAGATAAAAAATCTATTAATGGGAAAATAATGCATAAGGTAAGATATATATATATATATATATATATATATATGTTCAAAGAATTATGTGTAACATATGATGAAATTGTTTGCTAAGGATATCAAGATTTCAAGGTTTATAATAGAAATAAAACTAAACACATAATTAACCTTGAGCCTAAAACTAGTTCATTCTTGTAAAAGCAAAGACTTATCAATCCAAAAATAGAGTCATAATGAATAAGGCATGCCTCAAAGGGATTCAAGCATAAATTATATTTTCCATTAATGACTCCACACGGGTGGCTAAAATAGTCCTTATATCCAAGAATAATGGGGATAATTATTTATGTAGATTTCAAGATTTTGAATATGGCATCTTTGAATGATCATTACTCACTACCATCAACAAAATTGTAGTGAGCCTAACCACTACCTTATTTTTTTCATTTATGGAAAACACCCCAAATGGGATGCCACTTTTGGGTAAGTCCCAAGGAAGTAGAGGTATCTATTCCTCCAAAAATACCCAGGGCTCGCACCTGGCCTGCCCCTTCGACACACTCAACGAGCATGCCTAAAACAACAAAAACAATAAAAAAAATACAAAATACAAACAAACACATAAAACACAAAATCAAAAAATAAAAACAATCAATCAAACAAACAAACAAACAAAAAACCATAAAATAAACAAAAACAACATATAAGCATAAAAACAATAAAAAACTAAAAAAATGAACAAATAAATAATTTTAAAAAATAAAAATAAAATAAAAAATAACAACAAAACACATAAGAAACCAACAAAACAACAAAACAACACACAAACATTTAAAAAAAAAACAAAAACACAAAACCCAAAAAAAACATGAAAACCAACAAAAACACACAAAAAAACACAAACATAAAAACACAAAAAACACAAAAAACTAAAACTAAAACAACACAAAAATAAAATAGTACAAAAAAACACACACACCCATAGAAAAACTAAAAATAAAAGGAAAAAAAACAAAACAAAACACAACTACGACCTTTCTAGGCCAAAAGACTATTAAGGCAAGATTCAACAGAGGAAACATAGGAAATATATGTCTAAGCTAGGGAACTAAAATACCCGACCAAACCAAAGAGAAGCAAAACCAAAGCAAAAAGGAACTAGGTACCTCTAGTACTAGAGCCATCCAAATAAAGGATAAAAAGCAGAGCTTCCCTTATTTGTGAAGCCCACCATATGGGAGGGTGGTTGTAGCAAGTAAGATCACCTTTGTCCAATGCCCAATTAGCTAAAGCATCAACACTCTTATTTTTTTCTCTCACAACATGATTGTAATCCACTTTCAAAAATCCCATATGGATTAATTGAATCTTCTCAAAAATTCTTTTTATTCTCCAATCAACCTTATGATTCTTAGGAGTCTTCAAAATATTAATCATGAGTTGGGAGTCAGATTCAACCAACACCTTTTCCCATCCAACCTTAGCAGCCTCTTGAAGACCTCTAAGGATACCATACCCCTCAACAAGGTTATTGAAAAGGACCCCCAAATTCTTAGCAAAAGTGAAAACCACAGAGACATCTAAAAGTCCACCAATTCCTCCTACACTAGCTTTTCCATGGTTCCCCCTAGAGGCTCCATCGGTATTAAATTTTCCATAATACTTAGGAGGAGGTTGCCAATTCCTTGTTCTTTCCATATTGCAATTACTCACATTCCCTTTAAGTCGGTTTCCGTTAGAAGAGTTAATCTTCAATCTTTGCATCACTTGATCCTATTTTTGGTGGGAGTTTTGGGGGTGATTAAGGAGTTGTTGGACTGATTCAACTAAGTTGGCAATGGTATTTTGCTAGATATAGTGAATATAATTTATTTCTTGATTGAAAATATGATTGTTCCTTTCATTCTATATATTCCAATGTAGAATGGTAGAACCCATCCAAACTAATTGCCTAATGAAATGATCAACACCCTCCTATTTAGGCCAATCCCTCCAAAGTTGTTCAAAAGTAGAAAAATTGGACCATTGTAATCCAAGTAAGATGGTCATTCTCCTCCATAGCTCAAAGGCTAAGGTACACTCAATAAAAATATGGCTAAGATTTTCCACATTCTTTCCACACATTTTGCATCTACAAGGGCCATCAAAACCACGTTTCATAAGTTGCTCACCATTTAGCACCCTATGATGTAATAAAAGCTAAATGAAGAACCTCACCTTAGGCTAGAGCTTTTGATCCCAAAAATAAGAAAATATATCATAAATTTGGTTGGGATTATTATGGCATAAGGCCAAATAACCTTGAGCAACCGAATACTCACCCTTAGTAGTGTTGTTCCATCCAAAACAATCTTTATCATGGGACCAAGAGAGATATCTCATATGCAAGATGTGTTGGATGTCTTGTCTTTTATTTTCAGTAATTTGAATAGGCCAGTCCTCAATAGGGATCCAATATCTACCAACCTCTGAATTACCAGTATGGTATTGACAATAATTAGCCACCTTTATCCAATTAGCTCAATGAAGCTCCTCCATCCAAGGCCTCCAATCAAGAAACTAAGTTATCAAAGGTTGGTGATCATTCCAAGAATCTCTCCAAATATTTACTTGTTGACCATTATGAATAATCTAAAATAACTTTTTCTTAATCCAATCCTCACCAGTCTTAAGAACCGCTAAAATAGGAGAACCTTTGGTAGGCAATTGATAGCAAAAAAGCTCTTCAGGACTTTTGTTCTTAGTATAATTAGAATGGATATTATTGGTCCAAAGAGCATTGGGGTTATGTAAAATCCTCTAATATAATTTAGCAGCTAAATCTTTGTTGTTATTAATAGCATATCAGAATCCTAACCCCCCTTTATTCTTAGGAAGACAAAGTGTTCCATTTCACCAAGGCCCATTTTATTTTCTCCTTAGTACCACTCGAGAGGAACCGATAATTAATTTGATCCAATTCTTGAAGAACAACCTTTGGGATATTCAACATGGTAGAAACATAAATAGGTATAGCTTGAATGATAAACTTTACAAAGGCAATTCTTTCCCCAAAATAAAGCCACCTATTGGCCCACTTTCCAATTTTCTTCTTAACTTTGTCCAACAACCAATTCTAGTATTTATTTTTTATCTTTGAGTATTGATAGGGATTCCTAAATAAGTGATTGAAAGGGAAGTATTATTATATCTTAATTTATCCAAGACCATGGATTCCTATCTCACAGAGTAGTGAAATAAAATGACTTTAGACTTGTCTTCATTGATCAATTGCCTAATAGCCTTAGAAAAATAGCTAATGATTTGCTTAATTTTAGAAGCTTCCTTAACTGTAGCTTTACCTAATAGAGTAGAGTCATCAAAAAATTAAATATGAGAGATAGGCCTAGAAATTTGGTAATCCATTTATTTGTTGATAGATGAGTTGCCCTGAGATGTTAAATTTCCAAATAAATTCGAGAAATTTTCTAAGCACCTAAAATATTAATTTGTCTTCTCTAAACCATAAAACAACATCATGTATTGAATTGAAAGTATAATCAACCATTTAAATTTTCTAAGTACCTAAACTAGCGATTCACTAGCATTACTAGTGATTCACCCATAATTTAGTGATTTCATTGTATATGACTACTTTTTTCTTTTTGCTAATTCTAAAAAGATAACAGTATTTCAATCTAAAATTCTAGTTTTTAGGTAGTATAAATATCGATTGACTTCATCAAGTATTATTACATTGAGAAATGTTAGTCTCTTATGAATACAAGATCAAAATCCCCTAAAATAAGAAAATGAAATGAACTAGTTAAGATGATTGTCCAACAAAGGAAAATAATTAAAGAAAAGAAACCCACTATAGTAATCTACATTCAAGAGTTAGAGGAATCAACTTAAATTCTTCCAAGAAAAAATAATCAATAGTGACTCTAATTGAATTAAATATGAATCCAAATATTTCTTACTCATCACAATCACCAGTATCCTTGACACCTCTAGTGCAAGTGAATCCTTAAACTCTTATAAGGAAATCTAGTGGTTAGAAAGTATCATTGACTATACAAGCTAGCCAAACATGGACCAATACTACTTCTTCCATCCATAATATCACAATAGATCCCTTATACAACATGCCACTTATAACATAGAATCATTCGAATACTACTAATCCATAACCTATTTTGATATACCCTCCTATGTCACTGCCTATGCCAATCCAATTCAAAAACCAACAACCTTACATATCAGTTACCCAATTGACAATTACACATTCATAATAGCCCATTTAAAAGCAACAAGTTAAGACTAATTTGTAATTTATAACTAGACAATCACAAGTTGAATAGATCCAAGGATCTACAATTTCAAATCCATATACTATGTAAATTCAATCAAGGACCCAAGAATCACCTAACCCATTAAGTCAAGTAGTAGGATAAATACAATAAATTCAACCAAATTCAAATCTTATACAATATGAATTAGTTTCACAAAAAAAATAGTAAAATCTAAACATTATATAAAATTAGCAACCCCCACCTAGTCAATAGGGATCTCTAAGGGAGTAGAGCAGAGTGGATGGGTTGGAGTGGAGCTAGAGTTGCTTTTCTTAGAGGGTTGAAGCCTTCAAAAATTTGGGTCGATCCTAGGAGTAGAGTTGGTGATGTTTTTCCAAGAAGGTTGGTGCCTATGAGAATCAGAGTAGATCCCAAGATCAATGATGGTGTTATTTTTTGGGTGGATCCAGTCCCTCCTAGGATTGTGGAATCGAAGAAGCCCATGTAGTTTTACCTTATATACATGGTTTTGGGGAGGCTCTTGCAATAAATCCCATAAGAGGACATGTTAAATCTCCCTAGGATCGTAGATTTAGGGAAGATCTTGTTGTATCTACTTGGGATCATGGATCTAGGGGATGTCGATACGTATTTACCACAACCATGATTTTAGGGAGGCCCTTGCAGAAAATCCCTTCTTGGGTCATGCATAATCTCCTTGATATCATAGATCTAGGGAAGTTTTTATTATATTCCCTAGGATCATGGATCTAGGTACACTCGTGTAGATTTACTATAAAACCATGGTTTTGGGAAGGCCCTCACAAGAAATCCCTTCTTGATACATGCATAATCTTCTTGATATCATGGATCTAGAGAAGCTCTTGTTGTATCTCCTTAGGATTTTGGATATGGGAAAGCTCATGTAGATTTACCATAGAACTATGGTTTCAAGGAGGCCCTCATAGGAATTACTTTCGTAGCCCATGCAAAACTCTCTAGGATCATGGATATGAGGAAGCACTTATAGTATCTTATTAGGATTGTGGATCCAGGGAAGCTCTATAGATTTATCATAGAACAATGGTTTTGGGGAGGCCCTCACAAGAAATTCCTTCATGGGCCATGCAAAATCCCCTTGGAATCATGGATATGAGAAAGCACTTGCAGTTTTACCCAATGATCAAGGATCTAAGGAAGCCCTTATAGGAATACCCTGGGGTATGTGGATCCAGGAAAGCATTGGAAGAAAAAACTTGGGTTTTTTTATCTAGGGTTCATATATCTAGGGAATATCTTACATAAATACCCTAAGATCATGGATCTAGGGAAGAAATTTTAGGAACACCAAAAAAAATTGTTCCATGGAGGTCCACACTAGAAAACCCTTCCTTGTCCTTTGGTATATAAGGGAAATATTTTCAAATTTTATAATTAAGTTTGAGTAGGAACTTGAAAGAAAGCAAATAAATCTCTTTCCCCTTAAAATTGTGAGTTTTAGATTGGTTAGGAAATTTTTTAATTTAAATTTAAAAAAGAGTGGTAATTCAGTTGAAAGTAAGGAAAGCAAGTGCATTTCGAGATTCAATCCACATGTTTGGAAGGTGTTCTCCATTTTTTGGATGATCTTGTAACCCCCTTGGTAGCACAATCCCTCTAGCTCTTCTATGATCCATTGATGATTATATGGTTGGTTCCAGTTCTAGGTCCTCCCTTGGAAGTAACTTGTCTAATTGGGGGCTCTATCGAGTGTGTACATTGATATATTACCCAAAAGTGTTGGGATAAAGACTCTCCTGCAAGATATCCTACCATATAAGATTACATAATAACTTAATCATTGATAAGGATTCAATTACTAATCATTTCTTAAATAAATTTGGCAATCTTGGGAATGCATATGTTATGCTATTTTAGCTGAATACTATTCATAAACATCCAAATTAGAACATCTATGATTATAGCATGAGGTTCATGAAAATATTATACTTTATATCTCCAAGCATAAAACCATCAAATAACCAAGAATTACCATACTATTTAAGATAGTTAGAATCAAATATGACCTTGATGGTATCATAGTACATTGTTTGGGGTATTTGAAGAAGTATCCCATGCCAAAGATGTTGTGATTAAAGAAAAAAATTTATGACCTACTCCACCCATGGCTTGTGTTGTAATAAAATCAAATAGTAAACCCCATAATTAAAAATTATGTCCACCACTAGTGGCAGATTCCAAATGATCAATATTAACAAGTCTAAAAATACCAATCCACACTCTTTTCTACCCCTTATATTACTTATTTATCACTTAGTATGCTTGTGTATTCATAAACAAACACCTCTTATACTATAACCTTCCTAGGTCAAAGTATGCCAAGTCAAATCATAATTCAGCCATAAGTATCAAAGCTATCAACATACTTCAATCATTTAGCACAACTATTACCTCTATATCTTATTATTAAGTAGTTGGTTAGAGATTTATATGGAGAAAATGAGTGAAGCATTGTAAAAATTGGTATATTATTTCATTAAAAAGATGAGACTAAACAATGCATGGAAACAATAGGAAATTGGTAATAAAGGTAGACCCCTTGTCTCACTAAATACCATGTTTCCCTTTAGTTGAGCAATTAGGACACTAATCAGGTGTAGAATAATATGGTGAGTGTAAATATAAAAATAAACATCCTATGGTGTTTCACTTATAATGTTAGGCATAATAAAAAATGATATATCAATTTAGATCATATAGATTCATGCGTGTAAAAAAAATGTGTCTATGGTCAAAAAACTATAATTGGAGAACCAAATAAGTAGAATAAAATGGATAAGTTATAGAATAAATCTAAAAGAAACCTAAAATATCCATCTCTAACTAATGAGAGGTGAGATATCGCTACGATATAGTTTAGGAAATTTGTTTCATGTAGTGAAAATATCATTGTTGAGCTAAATTTTAATATTGTTGATAAACTAAAGAAAACACTAGCCAAAGTAAATATGATAAATATATTTTCTTTACCAAGGTAAAGATATTTTCTATATGAATCTCTCAAAGAGCAAGAACAAAGTTATAAGACTGATACAACTATGTAGAAGCAACTGTAGTCAAATCGAGTCAAATAATAGAATTTAATTGTTGAGAATCTATTATGTTCAAGTAAATATAGTGGATATTTTAAATATTCTAAAATATAAAATAATGAAAACATTGTCATTGTACATCATTCTAAAATTGAATATTATCTACTATGTAGTTGTATAGTTAACTTAAGAGCTACTACAATTGTTATGCCTAAGGTTTTTTTATGAAAAATAGTTTTTCTTATAAAAAAGTAGCTAAGGGTTGAATTCAAATTGAATGAATAATTATGAATATTGTAAAAGTCTTAAATACTTAGAAATCACAATAGCTAAAAACCTAGAACTCATATTTATTAAAGAGGTGATTTTGGTGGATATCCATCCTTTCTTTGAAATTTTGTTGTCGAAGGAAAGGATAACAAAATTATTAGGAAGGGTATATAGCAATGAATTGTATCAAATGGAAGTACCCATGGATGGAAACATCATAAGAATTGAAAATTAACCTCTTATCTTTATCCCTTTCATAACATGGATGATGATGGTGTTAATTAGATTTAGCTACTAGAATTCATAAATGAAGAATAATTTGAAGGTGAGATCATTTATGAGTGAGACATGATCATTGGAATCATATAAGAATATAAATATGATGACCTTAGAGATATATTTGAAGTAATTAATCTAGAAAATTACTTGATATCTGAATAACTAAATAAAAGTCTAGTGTTTACAAGTAAACAGGCTTAGGTATATCAAGGTGTGTATATAATGCACTTTAACAAGGCTAGAACTAGAAATGGAGCTAGTGTGGACATTAAAATCATAGGTACACAAGGTGTTCAAATGAATTACACATGTATATTATTTTTCAACTACACAAATAATGTATTGAATTATCAAGCACTATGCATTGGGCTAAGAAAGGCAAAAAATATTGGGATTAAAAATCTAATAGTTTTAGGTGTTTAAATATCATTTTAGGTGTTTAAAGATCATATTTAATAATGTCAATTTAGTGTGTATCACTAATAAAAAGTATTTGAAACCAATTATAGGATTGCTTAAAAGTTTTAACACATGAAATTTAAGTGATGCCTAGGGAATACAATACAAAAGTTAATGAGTTAGTTTGTCTAGTTACAAGGTTCAACCTGGCCATAGACATGTGGGTAAATTAAAAGGTTAAAAAGTGGTTTTTGGGATTACTATCATTGGTAACTCTGACCATTGATAGATATTTCAATAATTATGAATACATTATTTAATTCATGACTAGACATGGCTATAATGTTGAAGGAAAAAATAAATATGAGAATGATATTATAGATAATATAATCTAGTTAAAGACTAACTAGATACCTAGAGACTTAATAACCTTGTAATGATAGCATCAAGAAGACAAATATCAAGATGAAGCCTTCATCTTAACATCCCATCAAAATTATTTAAGATAAAAAATCTATTAATGGGAAAATAATGCATAAGGTAAGATATATATATATATATATATATATATATATATATATATATATATATATATATATATATATATATATATATATATATATATATATATATATATATGTTCAAAGAATTATGTGTAACATATGATGAAATTGTTTGCTAAGGATATCAAGATTTCAAGGTTTATAATAGAAATAAAACTAAACACATAATTAACCTTGAGCCTAAAACTAGTTCATTCTTGTAAAAGCAAAGACTTATCAATCCAAAAATAGAGTCATAATGAATAAGGCATGCCTCAAAGGGATTCAAGCATAAATTATATTTTCCGTTAATGACTCCACACGGGTGGCTAAAATAGTCCTTATATCCAAGAATAATGGGGATAATTATTTATGTAGATTTCAAGATTTTGAATATGGCATCTTTGAATGATCATTACTCACTACCATCAACAAAATTGTAGTGAGCCTAACCACTACCTTATTTTTTTCATTTATGGAAAACACCCCAAATGGGATGCCACTTTTGGGTAAGTCCCAAGGAGGTAGAGGTATCTATTCCTCCAAAAATACCCAGGGCTCGCACCTGGCCTGCCCCTTCGACACACTCAACGAGCATGCCTAAAACAACAAAAACAATAAAAAAAAATACAAAATACAAACAAACACATAAAACACAAAATAAAAAAATAAAAACAATCAATCAAACAAACAAACAAACAAAAAACCATAAAATAAACAAAAACAACATATAAGCATAAAAACTAAAAAAAACTAAAAAAATGAACAAATAAATAATTTTAAAAAATAAAAATAAAATAAAAAATAACAACAAAACACATAAGAAACCAACAAAACAACAAAACAACACACAAACATTTAAAAAAAAAACAAAAACACAAAACCCAAAAAAAACATGAAAACCAACAAAAACACACAAAAAAACACAAACATAAAAACATAAAAAACACAAAAAACTAAAACTAAAACAACACAAAAATAAAATAGTACAAAAAAACACACACCCATAGAAAAACTAAAAATAAAAGGAAAAAAAACAAAACAAAACACAACTACGACCTTTCTAGGCCAAAAGACTATTAAGACAAGATTCAACAGAGGAAACATAGGAAATATATGTCTAAGCTAGGGAACTAAAATACCTGACCAAACCAAAGAGAAGCAAAACCAGAGCAAAAAGGAACTAGGTACCTCTAGTACTAGAGCCATCCAAATAAAGGATAAAAAGCAGAGCTTCCCTTATTTGTGAAGCCCACCATATGGGAGGGTGGTTGTAGCAAGTAAGATCACCTTTGTCCAATGCCCAGTTAGCTAAAGCATCAACACTCTTATTTTTTTCTCTCACAACATGATTGTAATCCACTTTCAAAAATCCCATATGGATTAACTGAATCTTCTCAAAAATTCTTTTTATTCTCCAATCAACCTTATGATTCTTAGGAGTCTTCAAAATATTAATCATGAGTTGGGAGTCGATTCAACCAACACCTTTTCCCATCCAACCTTAGTAGCCTCTTGAAGACCTCTAAGGATACCATACCCCTCAACAAGGTTATTGAAAAGGATACCCAAATTCTTAGCAAAAGTGAAAACCACAGAGACATCTAAAAGTCCACCAATTCCTCCTACACTAGCTTTTCCATGGTTCCCCCTAGAGGCTCCATCGGTATTAAATTTTCCATAATACTTAGGAGGAGGTTGCCAATTCCTTGTTCTTTCCATATTGCAATTACTCACATTCCCTTTAAGTCGGTTTCCGTTAGAAGAGTTAATCTTCAATCTTTGCATCACTTGATCCTATTTTTGGTGGGAGTTTTGGGGGTAATTAAGGAATTGTTGGACTGATTCAACTAAGTTGGCAATGGTATTATGCTAGATATAGTGAATATAATTTATTTCTTGATTGAAAATATGATTGTTCCTTTCATTCTATATATTCCAAGGTAGAATGGTAGAACCCATCCAAAATAATTGCCTAATGAAATGATCAACACCCTCCTATTTAGGCCAATCCCTCCAAAGTTGTTCAAAAGTAGAAAATTTGGACCATTGTAAGCCAAGTAAGATGGTCATTCTCCTCCATAGCTCAAATGCTAAGGTACACTCAATAAAAATATGGCTAAGATTTTCCACATTCTTTCCACACATTTTGCATCTACAAGGGCCATCAAAACCACGTTTCATAAGTTGCTCACCAGTTAGCACCCTATGATGTAATAAAAGCTAAATGAAGAACCTCACCTTAGGCTAGAGCTTTTGATCCCAAAAATAAGAAAATATATCATAAATTTGGTTGGGATTATTATGGCATAAGGCCAAATAACCTTGAGCAACCGAATACTCACCCTTAGTAGTGTTGTTCCATCCAAAACAATCTTTATCATGGGACCAAGAGAGATATCTCATATGCAAGATGTGTTGGATGTATTGTCTTTTATTTTCAGTAATTTGAATAGGCCAGTCCTCAATAGGGATCCAATATCTACCAACCTCTCGAATTACCAGTATGGTATTGACAATAATTAGCCACCTTTATCCAATTAGCTCAATGAAGCTCCTCCATCCAAGGCCTCCAATCAAGAAACTAAGTTATGAAAGGTTGGTGATCATTCCAAGAATCTCTCCAAATATTTACCTGTTGACCATTATGAATAATCTAAAATAACTTTTTCTTAATCCAATCCTCACCAGTCTTAAGAACCGCTAAAATAGGAGAACCTTTGGTAGGCAATTGATAGCAAAAAAGGTCTTCAGGACTTTTGTTCTTAGTATAATTAGCATGGATATTATTGGTCCAAAGAGCATTGGGGTTATGTAAAATCCTCTAATATAATTTAGCAGCTAAATCTTTGTTGTTATTAATAGCATATCAGAATCCTAACCCCCATTTATTCTTAGGAAGACAAAGTGTTCCATTTCACCAAGGCCCATTTTATTTTCTCCTTAGTACCACTCGAGAGGAACCGATAATTAATTTGATCCAATTCTTGAAGAACAACCTTTGGGATATTCAACATGGTAGAAACATAAATAGGTATAGCTTGAATGATAAACTTTACAAAGGCAATTCTTTCCCCAAAATAAAGCCACCTATTGGCCCACTTTCCAATTTTCTTCTTAACTTTGTCCAACAACCAATTCTAGTATTTATTTTTTATCTTTGAGTATTGATAGGGATTCCTAAATAAGTGATTGAAAGGGAAGTATTATTATATCTTAATTTATCCAAGACCATGGATTCCTATCTGGTAGAGCTATGAAATAAAATGACTTTAGACTTGTCTTCATTGATCAATTGCCTAATAGCCTTAGAAAAATAGCTAATGATTTGCTTAATTTTAGAAGCTTCCTTAATTGTAGCTTTACCTAATAGAGTAGAGTCATCAAAAAATTAAATATGAGAGATAGGCCTAGCTCCATGAGCAATGGTAACTCCCTCAAGGGTTTTCTTATCTTTATTTTTTGTTATAGTCCTACCCAAGAATTTAGCAATAATGATGAATAAATAAGAGGAGAGGGGGTCACCTTGCCTAATACCTATAGAAGATGAGAATAGATGTGAAGGCCTACCATTGATAAGAACTAAGTAGGATACTAAATAGATACAATCCATAACCCATTCCATCCAATCTTGAGAGAAACCAAATTACCTCAAAACTTTGATAAGGAATTTCCAATCCACTCTATGATAAGCTTTGGATAAGTCTAAATGAATGAACATCGAAGGAGATTTTTGCATTTCCATGGAATGGATTTCTTCCTGAGCAAGAACTATCTCATCCACTATTTTATGCCCTTCCACATAACCTCCTTCTTTAGGGGAAATAATCTTATGCAAAAGAGACTTCAACATTTCTACCATGATCTTAGTAATGATTTTGAGAAGAACATTACATAAAGAAATAGGTCTAAAAATTGAGATATTATAAGTCTCTTGAGCTTTTGGGACAAGAGGTATATAATTTTTATTGATAGCCTTCAAAATCTCTTTGGCTTTCCTGGCTTCTTCCACCACCTCTAACAAATCAACATGAAGGATATCCTAGAACTCTTGGTAGAACTCTATGGGAAAACCATCAGGACCTGGAGTATTCCCTTTTTGCATTTTAAAATCCACTTGTTGAAGCTCATTAATTGTAACAAGAGTAGTCAAAATAGAGTTCTCCTTAGAAGTGATAAGAGAAGGGATCATTTGAATAATATTCTATTGAGAAGTTGAGTCAAGAGGAGTAGCAACAAAAATATTAGAAAATTAATTCACAACAATAGAGTTCATTCCATCCCAAGTGTAGACAACCTCTCTATAATCTAAAATTAGGGAAGAAATAAATTTGTGAGATCTTCGATCTAGAAGATATTTGTGGAAGAAATTTGTGTTTCGATCTCCTTCTTTGAGCCATTGAATTCTAAATTTTTGCTTCCATAAGAGTTCTATTTTTTCCATTCCTCTAACTGAGTTGTGAGTCTACTTTCATTTGTACTTCTGCTCTCTGTGAGGCCATCTAAATGGATTTTCTTATTCAAAATTTCAATTTGAACAATAACTTCATGTTTTTTTTGTTGAACATTCCCAAACTCCTTCCACTTCCAAGTCTTGATTTTGGATTTAATATATTGCAACCTTTTGGAAAGATAGTACATATTAGTCACATATATTGGTTTACCTTCCTTCCACCATTGTTGCACTTGATGTTTGAAGGAACTATCTCTAAGCCATATTAACTAAAAAAGAAAAGGAGAGAAACTCACATTGGTTTTCCAAATTTCCACCATGACTGGCCAGTGATCTAAAACAACATTGTTAAGAGTCTTCAATTTAGGAATGTGACCATGGATTAATAAATTATTAGAGAGAAAGAAACTATCCAATGTCTCCATGATACAATCTAAGCCTTGCCTTATGTTAGACTAAGTCATAAGGCCATCATCTGGTTGGATGTCCACAAGATGAAGGTTTAAAATATATGTATTCATGAGGTTAGTGCTCCTATCCAAATTTCTATTTCTCCACATTTTATCATCTATAGAAAGGATGGTATTGAAATCTCCTCCTATCAATATCCAAGATTCAAGAAAATGATATAAGTTATATCCTTTCACTGTCTTCTCTTTTCCTTCAAATAATTCGAAGTATAAATAGTTATGCAAAGCATAATTTGGTTGAATAGAAATACCTAAATGACCTCAACTGCCAACCATATGGTGAATAACTACCTCTTTTGGATCCTAAAGGTAAGCAATGCCACCAAAAGTCCCCTGGGAATTGAGGAAACAACTTTTCCATCTGGAGATATTTTACTAGCAATTGAATATATTTCCTCTATTGAAATATTCATTTCTTGAAGGAAAACAAGATGAGGATGGTTTATTTGAATCATTCTTCTAATTTCATTTTGTTTTGAAAGACTCTCTTTGAGTCCTCTAATATTCCAAGTGATGATCTTCATTAATACTAGGGCTAAAATAGTTGGTAAGGGAATGAATATTACTTTCCTCTACAAGCTTTTCATATTCTTTTACCATATATTGTTGATTGGCCTTGCAACCTACCTTTTGATTACAATCCATATTCAATTTTTTTCCCTGTTTCTTGACTTACTCCAATAGAATCTGGGACGTCTTCTAACCTTGAATAATGTGTGTACAAAGTCAAAATTTTGTTAGAAGATTCAACAGAGTCTATCTTGGGACATGTATTATTTGAAGTCTCACCATTTAAAAGATTTTTTTCTTGTGTATATTTTCTCTCTTTTTTTGTTGAAATTTTTTTATTTGTTGGTTTGTATCTGAGTTATTCCTTTAATATATAAATTGTGTTTCTAAGATTTATGTTTCCATTATTTCCTCTTCCTCACCTAGGGCATCATTTGTGGAAATAATTTCAAACATATTAGCTAATAACTTTGATTGATCCTTCATAATTAGTTTTTTCTTAGTGTTCTTCTTAGGCATTTGGAAACCTGTTGAATTTCTATCTTCTTTCTTTTGATTTGGAATTTTATTTGGGAAAACACTAGCTAATGACCATCATCATGGCAAATTCTACAATAAAAATGAATGTTCTCATAGTCCACTAATTGCTCCCAAGTGTTCTCCCCAAATTGTAAAGTGATCTTTTTAGGTAGGGTTTGTCAAAATCCATTAAAACACAAATTCGATCATTAGTAATATGTTCAATTTTTTTAGTACAATCAGAAGTCATCATAAAATTTCCCAAAGAGTTTCCAATTGAAGAAAAAACAACCAAATTCTAGAATTCAATTGGGAGACCAAAGTGTCTAACCCACACAAGACCTGTAGAAGACATCTCTTCTTTGAATTTAAATTTAGTATGTCAGGGCTTCATAAAAAGGCCTGCCATTCCAAAGAACCAGAGACCCCTTTGACATGTTTTCTCTCTGTATTCATTATTAACAAATAAAATAAGAAAATAACCATTTGGATAAATAGATATTTGTAATTCACCTTTAGTTTTCCATATTTTTGTAGCCTAGACTTTGGAAGTAGATAGGCTCGAACAAAAACCCAAGAAACAAAAAAATAGTCCTTTTTTTTCCAGATCTTCAATGCTAGTCTAAATGTCACCCATATCAAGCTTAACAATAGGATTTCCATTAGCTACTCTATGAAATATTGACTCAGTTTTCCTTGGATCAATATTACATATTCTTAGAGGTCTATGAGAAGCCCTAAGATTAATGTTAGCATTAGGTTGAGGTTGTCCACCATGGAGGACATCCCTAAAATTTATTTTTGGGGCTGAGTCTTGGGAATCCTTGCCATTGAAAGTGATTTCCATTGTGGATTTATTTTGAGGGTGCACCTTAGCACCATATTCGCTTGATATCTAAACCGTTTTTTGATCAATTGCTTGAAACTTATTTCATGATCTCTTTAATACATGCCCTAGATGCCGAGGAAAGGTATGCTTTTCACTTTTGTTTTGTGCAGCAAATTGGAAGCCATTGTCAATCAAGTTCACCGCATGATCTATTGAAATATAAATTTATAATCCATATTGGGTCCCCTGCAACATATCATGCTAAAATCATGAGCAAAAACCACAAATATGTTGGCCACCAAGGCCTAAAAGCCACAAAAAATACCCTTTGGAGCTGCTTGCACTCAACCCAGATGAAACCTTCATACAATTATTTTCCAAAAATCTCGTTCACACATAGGTATGCGCTAGGATCTATGTTACTCCAAATGATTTAAAATTTTGTGTAGACGTTCTAAGGTATGTCAAGCATCTACCCTCAAAATTTTAGCTCAATTCAAGTTCAAATGAGTGAAATAAGGTATCCTCTTATAATATATTTATATTATATTATATTCTAATATTATCCTATATATAACTTATCCTATTAATAACATATTAAATGATTATTTAATAAAGGGTGGGTATGAAGGGTAATGACCCTTTATTAAATAACCCTTGGATAACATATATATATCAACTTCATGGATAGGGAATTCATATCCATGTTTATGTTCATACCTCCTTTACATATATTAAATATTTTATGGATTTTTCATAATAGACCTATTGGCCCATTGCAAGTGATATTAGAGCCACACTCTTGAACCTGTTGTTCACTAGATTTTCTTTGGGCTTGTAGCCTATACTCATTTTGTCTTGTGGCCAATATAATTTTACCTATGGTAATTTTTTTCAAGAACACATCTCATTGGTATTCATCTAAATTGATTAATATTTAATTATTGTTGATGTAAGATCTAAAGTGTGAAAGAATATGATCCATGATACAAAAGTGTACAACATAATATACTAAATGGTGTGAATTGAAGTACAAAAGGATGTAATCTAAGATTCTAAAGGGTGCTACCTATGATATTAAATGATGTGACTCAATATATAAAAATGGTACAATTTGAGATACACAAGGGTGTGACTAAAGATATGTAAAAGTGTTACCAAATATAGTGCAACCTAAGATTCCAAAGGATGCAATCCTAGATTCAAATGGGAATGAATTATAATATAAAATAAGTAACCCAATGTCTTATTATTATATGGTTTTGGAAATATTATTGTTCTTATCTTCTTTGGAAGGTTTCATGCCTAGATGAGGATATGTGGAGGAGATCCAGAAGGAAAGAGAGAAGAGAACACGAAGGAGTCTGGAGAGTGAGTGTGTGCTAGATTAGATGGAAAAGAATTATTCTAAGTTAACAAAATTTATAGATAGAATTCTTTTGATTACCTTTAATTTCTTTGGGCAATTTTGAGTAGCTTCTAGTGCATGTTATATGTATATGTTTTAGTGGAAATAAAATATCACTTCACTTAAAGATAAAAATACACGAAATGGTATTCTTTTATATGCAAAGATTCCCCATCAAGGGTAGCGAAGGTGAGCATAGAAGTTCTAGGGAAATGAAGTAAAAATTTTTTAATAGTGCCACATTAGTGCTAGGGTAGTGAATATAAGTGCAACAATGCTAGGATAGTAAAGTAAAAATATTTTTACAATACCATAGTAGTGTTAGGGTAGTGAAGGTGAGTGCAACAGTGCTAGGGCAGTGAAGTAAAAATATTTTAACAGTTTTATAGTAGTGCTAGGGCAGTGAAGGTGAGTGCAACAGTGCTAGGGCAACGAAGTAAAAATATTTTAACAATGTTGTAGCAATGCTAGGGCAGTGAAGGTGAGTATAGCAATGCTAGGGCAGTGAAGTAAGAAAATTAACATTGTCATAGTAGTGCTAGGGTAGTGAAGGTAAGTGTACCAGTAATAGGATAGCAAAGTAAAAATAATTTAACAGTGCCATAGTAGTACTAGGGTAATGAAGGTGAGTGTAGTAGTTCTAGCGCAATTAAGTAAAAAAAAATTAATAGTGTTGCAATAGTGCTATGGCAGCGAAGGCTAGTACAACAATGCTAAGGTAGCAAAGTAAAAATATTTTTTATTTGGTATTTTTAAAATGGTAGTATAATTTGGGAAATTGGTTTCTTATTTTTGATGGAGAATGAATATGAATGTTTGGGCTTCTCAGAGGACCCCTTTTAGGGACAATGCATCTTTTCAACTCCAAGGGCCAAAGGTCCCATTTTTGGATAAGATTTAGAAATTGAGAACTAGGGGTCCTTGGGTTTTTGAGTGACCAAAATTTACTACAGGTTATCAGACTTTAGTGGATAGAGGAGAGTTAATATCAAAAGGTTCAAATCAAATCAGTTTTCATATTGATTGCTCACTCTCGGGTGTCTCAGAACACTCTACTCAAGCTATGGGTCTAACGAATGAGTAAGCATTTCATTGTAGGGAAGAAAAACTTGGGCAGGCTTCAAACAATCCAAACTCACTTTGTCTAATAGAGTTTCATTTGTTTGGTTCTAGTTTTATTGGTAAAATTCTTGATTTACAGGCCCTTAGTGGAGTGGGTCTAAACTTTCAATCAACACAATCTACAAATTTTGTTACTAAAGTGCGTAAGGCACATAAAGTGGTTAAAAATAGAAGGTCAAAGATTATAATGATGTAGGTAGGCAAATCCATATAAGAAGCAAGCATAAAATTGGGATTTGCATAGTCTTGAATAAGAATGTACTATCTAGTGAGAGAGTACAACTAGCAAGAAGAATGTACTATCTAGTGAGAGAGTATAATTAGCAAGAAGAACGTACTATCTAGTGAGAGAGTACAACTAGCAAGAAGAATGTACTATCTAGTGAGATATTACAATTGGAAAATAAATTATTAAAATAAAAGTAAAATGCAGGTGAAATGAAATGAAATGTGAAGACATGGAAATGGAATGTAAATATTAATTAAAATTATTAATGTATGGGCCATTGTAAATAATGAACTATCTCAAGAACCGCTTTGGAACGGCCTGGACAGCCATTATAAGCCCCCCATTCAAATTTTTGGGTTGTTGGTTGTGAGTTGGTTGTTGTATTGGTTGATGGTGGATTGTAGATCAGTCATTGTGGCTGGTGTTGGATTCCATTGTCATGGTTATCCATTGAATGAGTTAGATTTATTGCTGCAGTTTATGTTGTAATGTACACTCCCTGTGTACAACTTCAGAATAATATAAATCTTTGTTTTAGTCAAATATGGTTATGCATGTGTGTGGATCTGATGGCAATATCAATAAATGTATTTTTGGAGGATTTTTATTGTTATTTCAGGTGTTGTGGAGTCCAAATCTGATGTGGAGTTGCATACCCAGAAATCGTACAACCATCCAATGTACTATTATGAGAAATAGAGAAATAAATAGAAACTTAGATTAATGGTTGTTACCCATTGTTAGGAATGATGTTTTTGGCAATAAGTGGCAAATGGGTATTTTTATAAGTGAAGATATCTGGCAAAATAAGGGTTTTTAGCAAACCATACAACGATGTGACCAAATCGTACAAGGGTTTACAATTTCATACATTTGATGAATATTTGGCCTAAAAATGTACTTTGAAGCATTATGAGGCTAAATCAAGTGATTTACAAGTGAATCCTAGCAAAATGAGTGAGATTTGAGCAATTCCAAAATTCTTGGAGAAATAGTACAATCGTCAGTTATGATCGTACAACTATACATTTTGGGGCTGTACAATCTAAGTTGTACATTTTAGGCATTGTATAGTTGTGAACTATATGAATTGGCTAGATTATGTGCAATTAGTTGGAATTTATATTAAATATCTCTCATACCATCCCTCCTGGGAATACTGCACTCCACTCGTGCTACAAATGGTACTTGGGAAAGACTTGAGGATCGAAAACATTTTAGAGTTTTTTGGGAAGGATTTTATTGGAAATTTTCATGGATGTCAAATAGCTGATAATACACTAAATGATTGGTTGTAGAAGGTATGGGTCCCAATATTAGGATATGGGCCAATTTTTCACTTACTTGTCAGAGGATGAATAGGTTTCCTTTTTTTATTTAAGAAATATGCACAAAAAAATTTGGGAGGTCATTGGTGTTCAGGATATTATTTTTTGGATTTGAAGGTTTGGATGACTTGTTTGATCCTAGGATTTAAGTTGCTAGGAGAATCCCAATCTAGGTAAAATTTTCAGGTCTACCAATGAAATTATGGTTAGAAAGAGCTTTGAAAGTGATTGGAGATTCATTAGGTAAAACCTTGTATATAGATATTTCTTTCACATATAGTGTTTTTTGGTTTGTAGCTCGAGTTTTGGTTGAGATGGATATTAGTGAAGGTTTATCGTACTATATGGAGATAGTTATGGGGAATACAGTTCATACTCAAGTCTTGGATTATTTGAAGATTCTTTTTAAATGTGTTCATTTTCATGTTTATGGACATATATCTAAGGAATGTTCTCAAGATTTCACATAGAAAGTATGGAGGAGAAAAAAAATGATTAGTGAAGATTTTAAGTCAGTTAACAACAATCAAGAGATACTTATTTTTTAAATCTCAATAGTGCTCCATGATTTGACACAAACAAGCATAAAGAATGTTGTTGAACCTAGAACCAAAATACTAGATAAGGAGGAAGAAATTTTGGGCCTAGCTTTGTCTCCATTTCACTATTCACAAGTTGTTAGAGAAGGAGACAGATTCATAAAGAAAACTATGAAAGGATTAGAACTCGATACTATTAAGTTTGTTGGCCAAACATCTAAGCCTTATGAAAATTATTGTTCAATACATGAGAATAATATGGACTTAGGCAATAAAGAACTTTGTACACTTCCTTACAAATGTTCGAAGAGAAGTCCTAGGAACAAGGAATTTTCTAATATTATGGACAATGGATCGGTAACCTCAAATTCATTGAATAGGGATTGTGATCTAAATATTTCTACTATTTGGTGAAGTATTTGTGACCTATTAGGCGATTCTTCTAGGGAGGTATCTATTTTACGGGATGGTTTAGAGATAGGTTCCTCTTGCAGATATTTGTTACATTCTAAGAAATTATAATCTAAGTTGAGAACTTGTACAGTTGTTGGAAGGTTATGGTTAGGTCTAATACCATATAAAGGAATATTCCACTACTTTAGCGGGTAGGAAATCATTTTTTTTCATGCACAAGAGAAGGCTTTGAGGAAAATTCAGTAGGGTAAACAGAAATCTATCAAAGGGGTCCTTAGAGCAGGACAAAATCCTTCTAATATGTTTAAATGATCTTGTTATCCCTTAATATATGAGGTCTTGGTAGTCCCTCTAAAAGACTTGCCTTAGCCAAACTGGTGGAAATTTATAATCTGAATGTTATTCTTTTATAAGAAAACACGGGGGCAAGTACAAAAGTCATTGAAGGGTTAAGTAAATTACTTAGGAACTAGGATTTATTGGCTCTAGATGCTACCAAAAATTTAGGGGGTGTTTTGAATTGCTGGAAGAACTCGGTATCTTTATTTAATTATTTATTTATGGTTTTAGGCTTGTGGATGAAATTATTTTTTAAATACTTGGGTTTGAGGTTATCAATTATTAATTGTTATGATCCCTATGAAGATAGGAAGGTCTTATGGGATGATTTTTCTCCCAAATGTGTGTTAGGGATGAAATATTTATCATTGGTAGGGATCTAAATTTTACTATGAATAGAAATGAGATCTAGGGAGAATCTGCAAGACTTGATAGACTTGCATATTACTTCAAGCATAAAATTGAAGAAGCTAGTTTAATTTATTTAGAAAAAATAAAATTAATACCTATTTCAAGTCATATTTCAGGTGAGGACTTTGGTCTCAATAAACAAAGGACCTAAGAAACATAAGAAACCTTGACAAGTAAATAATTCGTTCATTGAAAAGTCTCAACCATGGGTTTTTTTTATGGGGCTAGTCAGATATAGTCATATTTTGGTAGCATGGGAGGCATTATGTACTTCTTGGATATCCACTATATAAAATTTAAAGTAGGTCTTGGGACAGGTTCAAATAATTTTGTTGAGTTTCAAGCGTTGAGATTGCTAATGAAGTGTGTTGTGGAGAGAAATGTGAAAATATTATAATATTTTGGAGATTCCACTCTAGTCATTAATTGGATGAATAGATCTAATCAATTAAAAAACAATATGCTTAGACCAATGGGATATGAACTATTGGAGGTGAATTTTGTTTTTGAAAATACCTCTTCTACACATGTTTATAGAAAATCAAATCAAGAAGCAGATAGGTTATCAAAATAAGGTCAAAAAGTTCCAAAAGGTTTCTTGCAAATGGAAGAGAACAAGGATGGAGTTTCTTCTTTCACCCACATATCATATCCCTAGTTTCTATGCTAGCTCTAGGTTTTTTACTATGGGTCTATTTAATTTTATTAGAGCTTTATGGAAGTTTCTAACTATTTATTTTCTATTCTACTAGTTTCTTTTTCACTAATTTATATCCAGGTTTTGGTCATGGAGGTTTTTTGTATGACTAAGTATTGATAAATAAGTATATTTATCCTTATTATCCGCATGTTATTTTGAATATGGGATTTTTTCCTCTCAAATTTGCCCAAATGTAATTATATCTTGAGTCCCAGTAATCTACTTTTATTTGGGTTTCCTTTTGTGCTAAGGCACCTGAGAAGTGTAATTTTATTTCACTCTTGAAATAAAATTAGAATTTTTTTCTTGTAAAAAAAAAAAGAAGCAATCCAAGATACAAAATTATGCAACCCAAGATATGAAAGGGTGTGACCAAAAATATGAAAGGTAAGACCCAAGAAAGAGAGGTTGCAACCTAACATATCAAAGAGTGCAATCTAATAACAAAATGGTATGATAGATAATAAAATCATACAATCCAACAATTATAAGAAAATTTGAAAATGTGAATCAACAAGTTCTAAGGTTTACAAGTAATGAAAATCCAAAATTTTGGTTTACAAATTTAAAAAAAATGTTACATCACCTATTTTCATATGGGTATTTATATGGAAAAGCAAAGACGTGGTGGTCTCATATTGACTCTAAACTAAAATCAAATCTCAAGTGGGATAAATTTTAAGGAATATTTCTAGGAAAATGGACTATAAAAAATACTAAATGATCATAAGGAGCTAACAAATTCTAAAATAATTATATCTAAAGAGCATGAATAAATCACCTGCCTTCATAAATACAATCACGATCCTCTCAATAGAGTTAAGCATCTCAAGTTACCACAAAAAAATTTACAAAAGTTAAGTGTGCCCCTTTTTACCAATGAAAATTTTATTGAGTATTTTAATAGTTCCATTCCTAGAGATACTAAATCTAAACAACCATTCATCCTTAAAATTCAACCCAATTTATTATATAGAAAAAATAATTCATACTAGGGATGAAAATTTACATAATGATATTGTTTAATTGATAACCAATGGTTCTAATCTCATATATCAAAAGCCTTATCATTTTTCTCATCTAGAATTTTTTCTATTTCAAAAATCTATTTATAAATATCTACACCATCCAAAATAACGACAAGGTTTTGATTCATATAAACAACCACATTTTACTCCTAAACATACAAGGACCTATATCAAAGCAGTCCACAATGATCTTATTCACATACACTATCTCTAAAAATTAATAGACAAAAAGGTTTTGGTTCTTATCAAAATATATCATATATTTCAAATGTTAGAAGACACTCATGGACTCAAGATAAAAGGTAATTCTGAGAATATTTGCACTCAAACTCAATTCCACTCAAATTCAATTCCCCTCAAGGTTGATTTAGGATGGATCAATCTTGATTCTATGAGATGATATTATCAATATTTGTGAAATTTATATCATCATATATCTTGTCACGCTTCAAGAAAGAGTTAATATATTTTGGAAAATGTCTTAAAAGGAACCTCCAAGGAATCAACTCAAGAAAACAAAATGCCAATTTCCATTTCAAAATTTGTGATGATACTTTGAGTTTGAAGCTTTGTTTTGAGAAGGAGGGATATGTAATTAACCTAACCACTACCTTATGATATCCTCTTATAATATAATTATAATATATTATATTATATATATATATATATATATATATATATATATAACTTACCCTATTAATAAATTATGAAATGGTTATTTAATAAAGGATGGGTATGAAGGATTATGACCCTTTATAATATAACCCTTGGATAAGATTCATAATATATGCTTCATGAAGAGGGAATATATATACATATTCTTATTCATATCTCCTTTTCATAATAAAGAATGCAAAAAAGAGTTGCAACACCTCAAGCTTCATAAGAAACACTTGAAATAGGTTTGCCCACTGAAGGGCAAGAAACTAGAGCTACATCAAGTCATAGGGACCAAACAGAAGATATCCTTCATACAAGAGGGAGGATTCTAGTAGACTATGACCTCATTAGTATAAATGGCATCCCATAAGATCAGCCATGTAAAACAAGATAGCTAGAAGGGTTGGATCGATTTCCTACATGACCAACTCAAAGAACTATAGCTACTGAGAACTCTACATCTGGAAGCTCATGAAATATGGCTTCTAAACACATATTTCGGTCTGGGGGTACCTCAGAGTAGCCCATAGTAGACGCACTGAGTCTGATCATAGGGATACTCAATAGTATACTGAACAAGTCACATTAGCTAGCAAGAGTACATGTACAATAGAAACCACCTCAAGGAATCTACGAGTCAAGACAATAAGAACAAAGTCAGGTAAACATGAGTCTTATGTGAGAGTGCAAACTGATCGAATGAGGCAATTAGAAAATGCATTACATAAGGAGCAAGAGCTAGTGGAGGCTCTCAAACAAGGTAAACAAAGAGAAAGACTCTTGCACCAATGTGAGCAGTGTTTAAGAGAGCAAGTTGAGTGGATAGCTGTTAAAAATTTACAAACAAATGGTGGTGACCACCAAAGAACTAGATGCACTAACTTGCCTAAGGAGAGGTACACTAGAAAATATATCCCACAATAAAATCCCCCACCAAACCATGAATGAAATCCAACTAGTGGGGAAAGAGCAAACACAACAAACCAGGATCACAATCATGAGTCCCATCGTAGGAGGGAGGAAAACAAAAAAATCAAATGGATAGAGAATTACTTCCATTGCCACTATGAGTAATATTACAAGAGGAGGAAATTCGTGCATCAAAGGTATTTCAAGAGCTTTCTAAAAATATGAAATCCTTTGAGAAACAAGATGCAGTTGGGAATTTGTCAATATTAAGCAAGATACACAACCAGCCATTGTGCCCATCAATCCCTAGCCCTCCACATCCTAAGCACTTTGATATGCCTAGGTTAGAAAAGTTTAAGGGTGAAAAGGATGCACAAGATCATGTCACCAATTTAATCAATGTTTTTTTTCATATTGAAGACAACGACGCTCTCATGCTAAGAACATTCATAATGATATTTTTAGGTGCTACCACTCAATAATTCAACCAATTACCTAAGCATAGCATAACCAATTTTGCACAACTAGTAAATGCATTCTTAAAGTGTTTCTCCTTTAGTGATAAGAAGAAGGTAAACCTTTCAGACCTGGCCAACTTGAAACAATATGATGATGAACCAATAATGAATTATGGGAATAGATGGAGAAAAGTTATGGCAAAATTATCATTCTCCATTCCCATAGAAGAGATCATTCACATGTTCACCAAGAGTTGCTCTAAACACATCTCCCTATTACTACAACTTTAGTAGTATCCTTCTTTTGAGGAAGCTTTCACACAAGCCAAGCTCATCAAAGAAATAAAAGTAGATGAGGAAACCATTAAACTCCAAAACAAAAAGGAATGGAACAAGAATGGTAAGAATGACAAGTACAAATAGAAGCATACCAACCCTGCTTCAGTCAATAAAATCATATTGGATACACCCAAGGATGGGGGTGCACAACAACCCTAGAAATATCCAACATATCCTCCACCATCCAACTATGACCAAAGGAACAATTAGGGGTGAAACAGAGAATGCAAGCTGCCTCGCTATTTCACGCCTCTAACAGAGTCAATGCAATCAATATTTAATCATTTGAGTGAGGCCAGGAGGATCAGATTTATTGATATACCTCTTATATATCCCAACCATCCTAAGCAAAAAGGATATAGGGAAGATCAAATTTTCCCTTATCACAGGATACCAGGGCATGAAATTGAGTCTTTTGTTGGTTTTAAGCATCAAGTGCAAAACATGATTGAGGTGGAAAAACTCAAATTTGGCAACCCACTGGCTCCTAATAATAGAGACATGGGCATATACAAAAACCCATTGCCCAATAATGAGGCCCCTAGAGAGCAAGGGGTCCAAGTCAATCAGGTTCAAGCTAATATACCTACCCATGGATGTGTTGGGATGGTTGAGATTGTTAACATAGAAACAATGACTAGGCAGTATGGTCAACCACAACCTCTTGCAGCTCCCATGAATGTCCTAGCTGCTCCTATACAAAGATAAGACAACCTTCTAGGTCCACCAACTCGACCTATGGTAACTATCTAGAGTATATTGGAGCAAAACCTATAGATGACTCTAGCTAAGTTATCCATCTATGAGCTCATACAATAGTCCCCAAAGCATAGGGAGACTTTAATGGAAATTTTAAGGACAATTGAGCTCCAACCACAAGATGTGAATGCATTCACTCACTTTTTGGAACAAGTACAATAATTCCAGGAACCTGTAATTCAATTCTATGATCATGAGATTAAAATAATACCTACTGCCTTACCAGGCCCTCTGCTAAATATTATAGCAAAAATCAACAACTTACCTTTCAAGAGGGTCTTGGTTGATACATATTCATCAATAAACATCATTACAACAACAACAATAGAGTGCCTCAAGATCCCCAAGTCCAATATCGTTCCAGGAGCTTACACATTGAGAGTTTTTAATGATGCTTTATGCAATACTGTGGGAACAATATACCTACCCATCAATATAGGAAACAAGATCATCCCTATTATGTGTTATGTCTTAGAAGGAGCTATGCTTAAAAACATCCTCTTAGGGCATCCTTGGATAAGGGCCATGAAGTGTGTGCCTTCGATCTTGCACTAGTGTGTCAAGTATGTGCACGAAAACAAAGTCTATGTGGTTTTGGATGATTAAGAGCCTTTTAAATACGTCCATTAGGTGGACATTCTAGGAGAATTTGTGATCCCTTCTACCCACCTATACGTAGTGCCTTCATCCCCAACCACACAATTTGATAACAAGGACAAATGGGTAGGAAAAAACCCATGCACATCAACACCTCCTGGTGCACTCAAAGTAGTCAATGCTTCTAAAGTAGCATCAATGTAAAAACCAAAAGACAATCAGAAGCTAAAGGTACCCTTAGTCAGAAAAGAAACACCCAAGGAAGTGCCAACCGTAGCCATTTCTAAAATTCCAAGTGCTATGGAAGAAGAAGATCTTAGATCAATATGAAGATAGTGATTACCACCTTGCTTCGCCAGTAACATCCATAGGGTCATCCATGTCGCATGCATCAATACACTTGGCAAGCACAGGCATAGAGGAGTACCTTGTGCATAACATTACCTTTATGTCTATCATTGATTTTGTACAAAATATGGGAAGTCCTAAGGACTTAAGGCTGCCTATGGAAACAGTGGTTCCACTTGGAATCCCTTCCAACAAAACCAATTTTGTCTATGTCGGCCTAGACTATGCCCATAAGTCTTTAGACATAGAAGAGGATAGTGACAAATTATTCATAGTCAATGTTTGTTACCTCTCTAATATTGAGTTTTCTCTAAGATAATTTGAGCATTGCCATTAGCATGGCTATGGCCTTGGTATATATGAGTAGGGGCGCAGGTGGCCATACGATCCACAATATCAACTTCCCTCCAACATTTTTAGGTTAGTATATTATATCGAAGGTCAAGATGACTCTCTTGCAGTGACATTGGATAGATTAATCTTAGGGTTAGGAGAAGACATTGATTTCATTCCTTATCACCCCCTAAGAATAGGAAATTTGAGCAATAGATAAGTGGCCACGGTAAACATACCACCACCAAAAATTTATCATCCAAACATATCAATTGATTCCACCCCAATAGGGTACAACTCGTGGGATGAGGAGAATGGATATGAAGTAAGTGATGATGAGGCACAACTTGGCTTAGCCTACCAAGGGCCCCGCTATTTATAAAAATTCACATGGTACATACACAATGAAAGTGGGTATACATTAGAGGAAAGTGATTATGAATCAGAAGACTCAATAGAAAGAGCCTACTTAGGCCTAAGCCATAAACCCTTGACTTTGGGGCAAGAGACAAATGCAAATGGATTCTTCATAAGTAATGAAGAATATGAAGATGAAATAGAGATGGCCTACTTAGGGCCAAGACATGAGCCCCTTGTCTTAGGACCGCATACCGATGCTAATAGTTTTTGTATAAGCAATGATGAATTTGAGGATGAGACCGAGATGGCTTATCTTAGGCCTCACCACTTGTAGTAAGTCAACGAGCTAGTAGAGATAGAGGTGGCACTCCATGCTATAGACCCTCATCTACAATTTTTTGGGAGACCTGTTGACCTAGCTACCATTCACCGGATGGTCAATCCCCCTCCACCTACATTCAAAGAGTGATTAGAGCCCAATGATCCTATTGTACGCCCTGCTCATGGGCCAAATCCAAAAATTCCCATTCCTCCAAAACCTCATCGTGAGTGTGGAAAGGAAACCCCTAAAACAAGATTACACCAATGTGGTCCTAGATATTGCATCCCATCCATCAATATGATCTCCATTAATTTGACCACAACACTTCATAATCCAGTAGATCCTACCAAATCATTGCATCTTGATCTAGAGGATATTGATTGGGATCGCACTAATTAACCCATAGAGCCTGAAGACCTCTTCCCCAATGAAGAGATGTTGCAGTCATTCCATTTTGCATCAGGTTGTGCATATGACATCTTCCATGTTGGTTTGGAACCTAAGTCAATAGGTCCTATAAATCCCGCCAATGACATTCATTTGATACCCACACCTCATTAGCTAGAGTATGGGTCACATATGGCTATAGAAGCAACTTTTGAGGTGGACATTAGCGATGATCCTACCCAACCAATAAAAGTCAAGTTCGGAGAAAGTCTATCTCTAGAGGAACAATCCATCCTAATTCCTCTCCTCAAAGAGAGGCCAAATATTTTTGCTTGGACTTACAAAGACATGCCAGGGATAGATCCAAAGTTAGTCATTCACAACCTTTCATTGGATCCCATGAAGAAGCCAGTCAAGCAAAAGCTAAGGAAAATGCATCCAACCGTTGCTTTGATGGTGAAGAATAAATTGCAAAAACTATTGGAGGAAGTATTCATAGTTCCTATCGACTACCCTGAGTTGGTGTTAAACATGGTACCCATGAGAAAACTCGACGGAAGAGTCTGTATTTGCATGGATTTTAGAGATTTAAATAGGGGAAAACCAAAGGATTAATTCTTGTTACCAAACATATATGCTCTTTTAGATGAAACCATAGGTCATGAGATGCTCTCCCTAATGGATGGTTTTTTTGGATACAAATAGATCCGGATTAAGCCCAAAGATCAACATAAAACTACTTTCATTACTCCATGGGGAACATTATGTTACAAAGTGATGTCATTCAGTATCAAAAATGTTGGTGCTACATATCAACGGGCCATGACATACATATTCCATGACTATATGCATAATATCTTGGAGGATTACATGGATGACTTACTGGTCAAGTCCGTGTTGCAACAAGAGCATACCGAAGTCCTTAGAAAAGTCTTTGATCGCCTCATAGAACACAATGTCCGATTGAATCCTAAGAATTGTGTATTTGGCATAACTTCTAGAAATATTTTGGGATTCATCGTATCCAAGAGAGGCATCGAAGTCGATCCTGTAAAGGTAAAGGCTATATTGGAAATGGCCACCCCTACCAAAATTAGGGAGTTGAGGAGCCTACAAGGCAAGATAGCATCCATCAAAAGATTCATTATGCAATTATCAGACAAATACCGACCTATGAATCGGTTGCTATGCAAGGAGATCCCCTTTCATTGGGATGAAGAATGTCATTAAGCCTTTACAAAGATCAAAACTTGTCTGGAAACACCACTAGTATTGGCTCCACCAAGGCCAGACATACCATTTTTACTATATATATCGGCTACTAATTTTGCATTAGGCACCATGTTAGCCCAAAAGAATGCACAAGACAAAGAGCAATCCATATATTACATTAGTCGCACCTTGGTGAGTTATGAGCTAGGATATGCGTATGTTAAGAAATTGTGTTTAGCAGTGGTCTTTGCAACTCAAAATTTGTGACACTACATGTTGAGCCATACGACCTACATCATATCAAAACAAAATCCTTTGTAGTACATGATGAGCAAGATATATCACAATACACGTACCGCAAAGTGGATCATGCTATTGATAGAATTTGATCTAGAGTTCATAAGCCAAAATTCCATTAAGGGACAAGTCATAGCATATCAATTAGCAGAGGCACCTCTTCAGGATAACAAGCCTCTCACTATAGAATTGCTTGATGATGCGGTATTTGCATTATCAGATCTACCATAACTCGAAGAACCTAAGAAAGAAAGAGACATGTCATTATTCTTCGATGGTTCAAAGTGTGAACAAGGGGGCGGAGCATGGATTGTCTTTATCACACCACAGGGTGCTCCATTGCCCTTATCATTCAAACTAGACTTCCCATGCACAAACAACAATACAAAATATGAAGCATTGATCCTGGGACTCCAAATAGCTACAATAATGGGTGTTAAAATATTGAATATATTTGGTGAGTCCTTGCTCATAGTAAACTAGGTCAAAGGACTATTCCAATGCAGGTGCCCACTCCTAAAGACTTACAAGGAACTTTTTGACAGATACCTAGCCCGGATGGAATGGTATGACATCGAGGCAATCCCTCATACATTGAATAGATTTGCAGACACCATGGCCTCTTTGGGATCCTTAATCCCTTAAAATCCATCTTCTGATTTTACAACCGTTCATGTAAAAGTGCTTTCACACTCAACAATACGTCGTGAAGCTTTTAACAATAAATAATCAATCAACATGATCAACATTGATCCAAATTAGGATTGGTCCTTCGTAGCCAGATATTTCTTGCAAATGGCACCTTGGGGGTATTGATCTCCCAAGGACCTGTGGAGTGTGGTGCAACCATACACCATTTATTTGTTCCCCAATCCATGTTCACTAGCTCAAAAATATAGGAAAAGCAAGTCGTCTTTTCTATAGAATCTATGGCTTAACTGGATTGGATTTCCCAACTGCAGGACTTCTTGAAGCTTAGAATAGTACCTCAAGGTTTGTCACATACCGAAAGGTGAATGTTCAAACAAAAATAAAAAAGATACATCTTGTTAGGATAAATCCTCTACATATGAGGATATGAGGGAGTATTACTCCGTTGTCTTGAGCCCCAAGAAGTATCTTGGGCAATTTCACAAGCTCATGATGGCACATGTGGAGGGCATTTCAGTGGCATGGCCATCGTTAAGCGCATCTTGAGAATGGATTACTATTGGCCCACAATGGAAAAATACTGATGCAAGTATGTCAAGAAATGCATTAAGTGCCAACATCATGCAAATCTAACACACTTACCATTGCAAGCCTTGCAGCCCATATAGGTAGTATGGCCATTCTCGTAGTGGGGACTAGACTTGATTGGGAATATATCACCCCATCCTAAGGCTGACACATTAATCATAACAACCACATAATACTTCACTAAATGGTTGGAAGCAATCCCCTTAACATAAAAAACTAGATCAAGGATTGCGGTGTTTATACTCCACAGTATGATAAGTCATTTTGGGATCCCTTATAAGATAATATCGGATAATGGGCCATATTTCAAGAACAAAAATTTGTATGCTTTGATGAAAAAATACCATATTCAGCATAGTTTTTCAATTCCTTATTATCTACAAGCAAACGGGCAAGCATAAGCCTCAAACAAAACAATAATCTCTATCTTGAGGAAGACAGTGCAAGACAATCACAAATATTGGCACATGCAGTTGCCTCTTGCACTATGGGCATACAGGACTAGTATATAGACATCCACTGGGGCAACACCATTTTCACTAGTATATGGCATTGAGGCCATCATGCCACTAGAGTTGGAAATTTTGACTCTACGCATAGCATTAAAGGAATTCATAGATGATGATGTCATGCGAAAAGACCGCATTGATCAGTTAATGCTTCTTGAAGAACGTTGAGTCAATGCTTTAGAGCATCTTCACATTTACCAGGATCACCTTGCGTGAGCTTACAATAGTAAGGTCCACTTAAGGTAATTCAACGTTGGATATTTAGTGCTCAAATAAAACTAGTAGAATTCAAATCTGTTGCTGCATCTGCGAGATAAGTTCGTGGCAAATTGGATAGGCCCATACATGATTTCATAGAGGGTTGGGCCTGGAGCATATCACCTTATATCATTATATGGTGTTGAAGATCCTGAACCTCTCAATATCATTCACTTGAAGGTATTCTACACATAAAAACAAAAAAAAACATTCAAATATGTCAAAAATGTAAAACAAATCATAAAAACATAAAATTTCAAAAATACAATCAAAGGCTCCAAGGGTAATTCATCCCACTTGGTCAAAATAAATACAATAAAATGCTCCAAAGGTACTCAAACCGCTTGGTCAAATCCAATCAAATCAAAACGCTCCAAGGGCATTCAAACCGCTTGGTCAACTTCAATTCAAAGGCTCCAAGGGTAATTCATCCCGCTTGGTCAAAAATCAATTCAAAACGCTCTAAGGTCAAAATCAATTCAAAATGCTCCAAGGGCATTCATATTGCTTGGTCAACTTTAATAAAAATGCTCCAAGGGTACTTCATTCCACTTGGTCAAAATAAAAAAGCTCCAAGGGTACTTCATGCCACTTTGTCAAAAATCAAAAAGCCCCAAAGGCATAATAAGCCATTTGGTCAAAATTAAACAAAAGTACAAAAACAACATAAAAATCAAAAATACAAAAATAATTGCATCTCACATCTTGCATCCACATCATTGCATTGCATTTTCATATCCACTACAATTGCATATGTCATGAGAGCCTCAAAAGTGATACCACAGTTTGTCACATAAATCATTCAAATCCATACCTCCATTAACACGTGTGTAATTGTGCTTCTCAACACAACCATTATTTGTTGCTATACATAATATACTAAGGTTTGTTTGGTTAATCAACCACACCTAGTGATCTTGTCAACTCTTGTGGAAAACAAATTTGATTAGTAGAAGGTAAGGTCTAACTGTGATAATGCCTAGGATATTCAAGATCCCGTCACTAATTGAAACACTAAAATCCTAGATGGTACAAGGAAAATATGAAAGTTGTAAAAGCGGTCTAGGTTACCTTAAGCGAAAAGGATTTTCCTTGCTTATCCCCCTGTGCAACCGGTTTAAAGGTGCTGAGAATTGGCAAAAGGACAAGCTTTGCCCTATCCAAATACCTTGATTAAATCAAAATAAGCAAAATCCCGAAGCAAAGTACATATTCAAATAAGCCAAGCATACAGTCCAGATTTCATAGCAATGATCCGATACACAAATAAAAAATTACAAAAATCCTTGCTCAAAGAAAAATCAATCAAAAATAAACAACGATTTTCATAACTACATATGAGAAAAATAAACAGTGATTATCATCACTAAAAAATCCTCGCTCAAAGAAAAATAAATAAAAAATAAAAAGTGATTTTCATCACTACATATGAGCAAAAATCCAAAGCCAAAAGGAAGCCAAAAAAGGAATAAAGCTTGAATCCCTGGAATTCTCAGAATTGTACAAAATCGGAAGGAGATATCCTTACGCATGATGATATGTCTACCATAGTTGCTTCATGCATTTGTGTAGACCAATGTTTGAATGTGGATGAGCTAGCTTAGGTAACCCAATATTGCCTAGTGGTATAGTCCAACTAAGTCCAACATAAGGATGAGATGAACACTTGAGGATCCCTGATCTTAGAAATGGTCTAAAAGAATCCCACTTGACATCAAAATAAATGCTTGAGTTCTATCTCAAAATATACAATCACTTGCACACACATAGATCATGAATAACCAAGTCCATGGTAAAAAACTTACTTTTCAAAATTCTAAGTCGTCAGTAGACAGTTGTTGATAGGGTAACTAGAGTGTTTGAATCTCCATAAAGCCCCAAAAAAATTTTACATAGCAACAAATCATATCATAATTCACACCATCAATTTCTTTATAAGATTCTATAAATTAGGGGGTGTCAACATAGTAGGACAGATACCGCATATATATTAGAAATATTATATAGACGACCACTGAATACTTTATATATTTTAATTTACAAAAAATATTAAGTAAATACATTACACACCATTACATCTCATATATGAATACTTAATCAATTCTTATGATAAGAGTGATTATTTAAATTCATGATTATTTTTTTACTTTATGTGGTATCACCCATTAAGATTGCCAATGTCATATGCATTCCATATGTTTTAAGTGATTAAATCATACAAGTTTGATTATACCATCTCATCACATAAGTTAGATGCATACAATTAAAGCAAAATTAAACATGCATTTAACAATAACATCTCATCCACAAACACAATTCATTAATCATCCATCATATCATCATAAAGCACATCATAAAACACATAGGCAATATTCATTTGCATACAATCATGAATTCATCATTCATCATCAAAATACATCACGGCATATCATCAAATCATATAAGCATTTACACATCCATATAAGCACCTACAATATCATCTATCATCTAACATATACATCAAATCATCATAACACCATCATCACATAGCATCATAAAACAAAATAACAACAAAAACATGAGCAATAAACGATACACATAATGAGTCATAATGCAAAGATATCATAAAAGTATGTGTGTCAAGTCCATGGATGTACAAAAATTCTCGTGGAAGATAGTCATATAGGTCATTCGACCTCAAAAATGAATCAAAACCAAGAGCACCATCAATCAAATATTGGGCCTGCACCCCATGCAACATTGCCCCATGTGGTCGGATCTCTAGGAGAATGGTGCGAGCTGGACCCTTCTGGCCTCTTAGTATGAGTTCGGGCCTGATGACTAGGCTAGACGGAAGTCTGCCCTATTATAGAGCTCTTGCTGACTTATGACCCACCTGTGGCTCCTCTCACCCTAGGTATGGCACCTAGCCTAATGATCTACCTCAAGAGAGTGGCAATATAGGTTGCATCCTCTATAATCTATACATCGCTCTCATCCAGAAAACCCTGCAAGCAACTGATCTCACCCTCGAGAGCTACCCTCGAAGGACCCTCGAGAGTAGGAGGGGCAACAACAACCTGCATCTAGGTAGATCCTCCTAGAGTGGCCTGTAAATATTGTATCTGGTATGATAGCTACGTTGTAGTAGTATCCCTTTGAGCTATGATGGCATCGTGTTGTTGTACTTGTATCTTGGTCGACTGGAGCTTGGCCTCCACATCATGTAGCTATGTCCTGAGAGGATAATCTCTCTCCTCAGGCTCCATCTCCTCCTCCACCTCCTTAGGAGTCTCCTACTCCTCCATTATCACCTACTCTACCTACTGGTCCCATGCCATAGTCCTAGTACTAACCCTGTGCCCTATTGGGTCTGCCCTATCTCCGCCATCATCCTCTCAGACCATGCTGCCCTCGCCATACAACATTAGGTCACCCCACCACTGCACAAATGCCTTTGTGACTCCACTAGCTACTCCAAGATCAATATTTGGGGCATCCTCCTCATCATCTAGCTCTATAACCTATTATGGAGGGAGGTATCTCTCTACTTCGATGTGCCTATACAAAAATGGTACTAGTGGCACATCCTACTACAACCCATACTGATGAAGAACCCGAGAGTAGAAGAAGTGCTCCCAGATGTTAACCTTGTGGTCAATGAGCCATCACTCATGCCATATCCTAGTAGTAAAGCTATCAGGGTCATCCCAAGCAGGACACTCATGATACAGGCACCATATGATATCTCCATCCTCGAGTCCATTGAAATTATTAGTGTAATGAGTTAGCTCCCCTACAAAAGTGTGGCTCTTGCACTCCTCGCTCTCTCTGGCCCACCTAGCATCATAGCAATGCATCATCCTATCCATATATGTGATCTCAATAGGAAGCCCCTTAGGGTGATCTACCCTAATGTGCTCCCATCCCCAGGATCTACCCTAATGTGCTCCCATCCCCAGACCTATAGAAATCAATTGCAGGTGATGTTGACACGACCCCTCTAACGGATGTGGTACAACTCGTCATAACAATGAGCCAATAGAGACTTAACCCATGCATATATGATAGGCTCATCGCTGTCTATTAGGTCTTGAACCATCACAAGGAGGTTCCAAGGGAACCTCAAGCCTAAGCAATCTAGGATAAGGACATTGTTGATGACCATCAGCAGCACTGCATGCCTTGCTGTGAAAACACACTCCCGATACTAGTGGATGATATATACTCTTCCATACTTGTTGTCCTTGAGAGCATCCTTAGAATGCCTCCCAAACACTCAAGTGAAGACGAACACCTTAGCATTAGTGGTCGAAGAAACAATAGCCACCCCATCAAAAGGGATCCGGAAGATCCTGTACACATCCTCCATCATAATGGCCATCTCACCGGTTGGGAGGTGGAAAGTATTAGTCCAAGGGTCCCAACGATGGGCCAAAGCCGTAAGGTAAGCCTGGTCTAACATAAGGTGAGGTAATATGGTAACATACTATAGCCTGTGGGCTTTGAGCCATGCCCAATCTATGTCATCCAAGAGAGGAAGAAGGTCAAGCAAGAGCTTCGGGTCCCGAGCTTGAGCAGTAAGAATCTAATAACAAAGGAAAAATGAAACATAAAATACAATGCATCTAAGGCATAAATAAAATAAAGCATAAAAATATTGACACTCTCCTAAATATGAATAATGAAGGATAAATACACATAGTCAGGTAGCACCAAGCCAAGGAGTAGTCCAAAATTTCAAAAAAATCATAAAAATACAAAAAAAATTGGCTAAGGGATTTAGCCGTTGTCTCCTTTAGTAGCAAAAAACTAGTCGCTGGAGACAGCAGTGGCCAAGACCCAATGGTCAAATTTTTTACTATTGGGGTTCAAACCTGGATGCTCTGAGCAACAACGGCTTAGAACCGGCCACTCTGAGTGACAACGGCAAAGGGACGACATGGAAAACCCGTGAACCCTCGACTAGAAAAGAACAAAAAAAATCAAAATATTGCAAAAATAACATAAAAAGATCAAAAGAGAAGGGAAAACAAAAAAATTAAAGGCAAATTCCCACTTAGGCATCAGATCAAAGCTAATTCCAAACACGCTTAAAATGGTAGCAATAGGTGAGTAACAAAAAAATTCAGAAACCCTAGGCTAAAGCCACTAACAGAAAAACAAATCAACAAAGGGGACACAATCGAGGGGGCAAAAAACCTCACTCAGAAACTAGATCAAAGCAAAATTTACAGATGCCCTAAAACATCAAGGGGCTGGAAACTAAAAAACTTGGGAACCCTAGGCCAAAAACTACCAAGGCAAAGCAACAAAATCAAAAGTGGGGACTAACCCACCAGAGCAGAAAGTAAGCTAAACCTAGCTACGGGTTTTGATTCATTACCAACAGGTTTAGTGAGGTTCATTTTACCAATTACTTAGTGAGGTTTAGTTTTACCCAAATAAAGGAAAAGAGGGTTAGGGTTTAGAAAAAGATAAATACCCTAGAAGCTCTGACTCCAACAAATGATGTCTCGCCCTGTGCAGCCATGTCCTCGATGCCAAGTAAACTCCAAACTCGCAACCGTCGTTGTCACACCAGAGCTCTAAAAAGTGAATCTTCAACAATGAAATGAAAGGTCAAACCCTAGAAAATACAAATTTTATATTTCTTAATTATGCCTTGGCCATTGTTGATGTCAACAGCCTGAACTTCTTGGCCACTTAAGACAACTGCGACTACAAGCAGGAACTTAGAGGCCGTTGGACCTGGCAGGGGATAGATCCACAGGTCAAAACAAAAAGTTTCCTCCTTGAGATATCACACAAAAATAACAAATATACACACTTTTATGGTTTAATATCATCAAAATGTTCAAAATAACAAAAAAATCACATAAAAGCACAATCTCAGGTAGGCCTCGTATTCAGTCACCTACTCTATCAACTCGACGATTGCAACGATTTGCACTCCATGTATTTTGGTGAGATGAGTAGGTGATCATAAGGCCACTTGGGGTAAAAACATCTCATTTTGGAATTATGATGTGCCACCCTTCAATTCCGAAGAAGACCAAGATGGTCGAACTGCTCCATGAAAACAAAGGACTCATCCTAGCTCCCTAATGACATAAAAAACACTAAGGAAAGTGATACAATATAAACATAAATAGAATCACTCATCCTAACTACCTAAGAATGCTATTGATAGCTAGACCGCTCCTCGGGATAAGGATGGATGATTATCATAAACAATTGGAATCACACTTGGATGTGGGATTGCCCATTAAAAATAACAAATGCTAGAAAGGAACCAGATTAGTCATATTGGTCAAGCGACTTGTCGCTTCATTCATTGTCATTTCTTCACCAATCCATTGTGTGAGGAAGTAGTTCAAAATTCAACATAATCATAATCAAAATCAACAAAATATCACTCGATCATAACAAAATTGTGTTCGTCCTATGAATCATTGCATACAACAATCACAAATTTCCCTTGTTTGCTGGGAACGTAAGAAGACATGACATCTTCAATTGTAGCTCTCCTATCGGTCAGAATTATTGTAGTAGTTGAAGCTACCCGATTGAGTTTGAGGAATGAGTGCAATTTAACATGCCCAAGCCACTGAGCTAAGTCCTCTAAACGTTGAGGCAATGATTCAAGGGATGCGTGCCATCTTGCATGATTGGGCCATCCAACGTTGATCATACCATTGATCACCATACACCCTACAAACAGATCAGTCTACGTTTTTGCTCAGCGTTGTGTTTTCCACACAACGCATCATAAAAAGAGGCATCTGTAGACACCTAAATCGTGTCATGCTTAGGGGAGCTTCTCACATAGACACATTCATAAGATCAAATGACATAATATTGGACTTTCCAAACATCAACAGTGGTTCTCACCACTCATTTGGGGCCTTTTCAAGCCATCCAAGCCTAGCCACTCAAGCCAAGAGTGGCCAGATCCTAGCCGCTCAAGCCTAGAGTGGCCAGACCTTAGCCACTATAGATGATAGTGGCTAGATATTAGTCACTATAGACGATAATGGCTAAACCCTAAAATAATTTTGCCAACAAACAGGCCTAATCACGGGTGGAAGTGGCAGTCCACATGCAATAAAGGTGAGTGGGAGTAACTTTGCATTCCTTTTCATGACCAGTTCCCATAGGAGACTTGAGTTTGCATTTAGACTTTAGTTAACTGGTCTCCAAACATAAACAAAGGACAAAAGCTTCTCATGCTAACAACCAGTTCACATAGGAGACTCAAGTTGGCAGTTATATTTCAGTTAACTGGCCTCCAAACATAGAAAATACAAAAATCTTCTCATGCTAACTTGCACTACGCATGAGAAATTCATTCCTAGGGCTTGGACATAGACCTAGGGTTTCACACTATAAAAGGTGCAAGCCTAAGAGCACCAGAGGATCATCGATATTTTATCCATCAATCTTGGTCATTGAGGAGAGCTTTCGAGACTTGGAGAGTTCCCTTGGAGATCACGTGTATGGCGAAGCCCTGATGGATTGGAGAGCATAGCAACCATCATTTCAACATCGGATACAAGCTTTGGTCCATAGCTTTGGAGCAAAAGAGGACGAGAGTCACTTTAGTGGTCGTTGTCTTGGATAGTGGCCCATAGGCTTAGCTTAGAGTTTTAGACATTAGATTCATTATTTTAGTATATCATTAGCATAGCATCATTTCATTCGTATTCATAGCATTAGTCTAATTTGCACTTGCTTTCATTTGTTATATCCATTGCTAAAAACCTCATCTAGGGAGGTATTCTCGGACATCTAAGTGTGTGTTGTTGTTTCATTGCTTACAGGGCCATAGGTTGATCAGATGGAATCTATAACATACGAGAGAAAAAGGGATCCCTCTAGGAAACAAACCTAGAGAAGGAGGCATCTGTAAGCCCTCATACATTTTCGTGTGTGAAACCGAGAAGATTTTTGAAAGTGCACCACCTCTTCACGAAAGAGGCACTCTTTGCCTATTTGTAACCTCATTGTATCAAAATGGGTATCCCTAAGAGGGACCGACATGTAACCGAGTTTCAATACGAATAAAGAGATCCATATTTTTTATTTTCGTGTTATATACTTTTCATTGTCTTCCATTTCATCTTGGGTTTTTAATAACATTGCAAGTAGAGTAGAGTGGTGCGTGCATCCTAGGGTCACTACAATATTAATGCAGATAGTTATCATGGTGCTAAAAAATAAAAGCACAATATCCAAGGCTTGCATCATGATATTGTAGACACCAAAACCTAGCCACTTGTCATCCATCTAGGTCTTCCTACCATTTTCCCATTTATTTATATATATTTAGGCATATTTTTTAAATATATGTTTAATATTAATATTTTAATATTATATTTTATATATTTAATAAATATAAATATTATATATGTAAATAAATCTCAACCATCCGATTTAACTTAATCCTAGCCATCCATCTACATCAATCCATGCCACACACCCAAAATTAATATCCACCCTCCATTATATTTTAATTTGAGCCACACAATTTGTGTCACTCAAACCCTAACATACCCTAATTTGGATTATTAATAGGAGCCATTTTGATGGCTCAACCCCTAATTTTTCTCTAACTTGAAGTTTTCCCAAAGTTTTCTAAGCAATTCATGTCCTATTTCCCTGGAGTACCCAAGTACTCTCGCCTCCCATCCTTGCTCACTGTAACCCCACATCCATCGCCTCCTCTCATACCCATCCAGATCTACTTATGTCGATTTTCCTTCAGGAACCGAACTCCTTTGGGCACTCTTTGTAACTTTCGAGCACCTTCGGGTGCTTCTCCTTTGCCTCCAAGCACCTTTGGGTGCCCTCCACCATTCTAGAGAACTCGTGGGTATATTCTATTTCTACTGAGTTCCTGTGGGCATATTAGACCAAATATCTACAACCCTATTAGCCCTTAGGAGATGCTAGGGCATCATGACAACAACTTCTTACAACAAATCCAACAAAATAGAAAATGGCAGATAAGAAATGTAAATAAAAGTAATTTTGTTATATTCTATTGTGTTACTAGAATTTGTTCACATTATTGTATTGCATAGCTAGGTTTTAATTTTAATTTATAAGGATCTCACACTATGGATACCTCATTTTTATTACTAGCTCATTTGCTATTTTCTTGTGTGCAGATCTAGTAGTATTACACTAGCATTGAATAGTTTTTTAATATGGAGTGGCCTAACATCGGATAACCAAAAGCCCACTCATTTCTTTTGGGAGAAAGGACATGTTCTAAAGAAACCACCAGTGTTGTATCTAGGGTTTTGAAGAACCCTAGCATTTTGTATATTTGTATCAAAGAGTTCAAATATTCTTTATTGTAACGATGGATTTTTGAGGACCCCCCATTAATAAAAATTATTTGTTATGCAATATTGTCTTTTTGAGTTCAATCCATATTTTGTTATTTGGTGTTGCATTTTTGTTTCTAAAAATGGCTATCATGGTGGAACCACCTAAGGGTTTCTCATTCTGATTTACCTTGTTTACAAATTTATTATTTTGTGTGTCATCTTGCAGGGTTTCCAAAAGCGTAGAATTCATGGTTTTTCATTGGATAAGAGTTTTTGGAGATTTGCAGAAGGTTGCAGAAGGTGAAAGAATGCTCGATGATGCTCGAGGGACATAAAGAAACAGCCATAAGCATCCAGGGGTTTTTTACAAAGAGTTAGAGCAAAAATGTAGGCTTATGGGTAAGTTTACTGTCAAACCCTAACTTTCAATTTTTATATTTTTTGGTAATTTTATGTTTTTTTCAATATTTGGGAATAAAATGAACATCATTAATAAATATAGAAAAAGCAAATCATGTTAGTTGTATTTTATATATTAGATTAAAAATTGCATTCATTCACACATTTTTTGTTTAAATATTTCTCAGTTTTTCTGGTGTGCTACATTATTGTTTGCATTTGAATTGTTAAGTGCATTCATTAGTTTGCATCCTAGGGTTAGAGATTTCTATTTTTGTAGGTATAAATAGGAATATTTTTAAGATACCAAAATTATCCATGTACTTTGGTGATTCCATACAGAGGAGTAGATGAATCCCCCAATTGTCTAGAGAGGGTTTTAAGTGTGTACTTTACATCCTTTGGAAAATTTGGTATTTTGAGTAGTGGATTCTGATTTAGATTGTCAAAAGTAGTTATTCTTCTAACATTGTATGTACACAATAGAGAACTAGAAACTTTAAAAATAATCACACACTTCACACTTCACATTAAATAGTAGTGGTTGGATTTCATCACCAACCATTGGTCGATATTTCGTGATGGTGGCTTTCATCTCCATTTACCAATATTTGCCCTTAGATACCTTAGATTACTCCCAAGCAAACTTCCTAGATTTCATCACCAGTAAGAATATCATTGCCCCATATAAGACATAGGATTCACCCAACTTATATTAGCACATTTAATCACTTGAAATTAAAATCTAAGAAAATTAATTCACATTAAAATGAGATAATCAATGAATGAGATAAGACACACTTATTGAACAAACATAGCATTTATTGTTTATTTTTCTTGTGAAATTTCAATTTTGTGTTTTATTTTACTGCATAATTTGTATTTTGGTTTAATTTCTTATGGTATTAACAAGAAAATAAAAGAAAGCATTAAATCAAGATAATTCAATGGAACCTTCATCCACATTCCCCACCATTTCTATGGTAGATTCCTTAAATGTGACACAGAGAGATTTTTTTGCAGGTCCCTCACATTCCTTGTCACCCATAATCTTTCATATGGTTGTTCCCCAAATATATTCAACCTCACCAAATATTGATCATAACATTACCCACATAGACATGGCACGAGTAGAAGCTCTTTTGAAGTCTTCTAACCATATCTTAGATTTAGTCCCCAACTCACCTATACAATATCCTACTTTACAATAGGAACTTGTTTATTCCTAGCCACCATCCAACTTTACCTAGGTGCACACTAACCTTATTTTTGAGGCATCAGTTACACCTTCCTATAATATGTCCATTCCCTAACCGTCATGTGCTCCTAGCACTTCATACACATCTACATATACTAACCCCTTGTATGAAGCAAATATAAATACCACTTCACAAGTTTTAGCCTCCCAAGTTACCATACCAAGTGTAACTTGTTCCCCAACCACATATTCCATATCATCTACTTCCATACCCTCCATTTATGATAGAGATATTAATTAAGTATGGTAACATTTGAAAAAATTGCTTAAGCAATGTAAAAACACTCAATAGAAAGTGCAAGTGAATCCTAAGCCTCTACCAAAATTTACTCAGACTGTACTCATTAACCAGGGTCCATCATGGACACCATAGTATTCTATGGTTATATCCTTGTTCCTCCACAAAGTCATACCAATATCCATTCTATTACCATTGGCCAACCCAGCCATAACCCTAAGGCATTGATCCCATTCCAAAATTATCCATATCTTCATCATCAATCTCCCATTCATCAATTTCCATCATATTCACCTAGTCATCATCACCAATCTCATCATCATTTGGTCACCCCACAACATTTTTTCACTTCACCTCAAAATCATCAAATAAGTCAGGGCTTCCACACTCCTAGGGAAGACCCTCGAATTAAGGCCATGCAACAAAAAATAGATTAGTTGATACAACATACTCCTAGTTTGTCAAATCAGAATATAACCTTACGTTAGCTGATCAACCAACCCATTCATCCTTCGGTACCATCACTGCCATATCTGAAATATTTCATGCTACCTAAGTTTTAAAAAAATAAGAGAATTGAGGACCCCAAAGAGCATGTAAGCACATTTGTACAGTCATGTTTTAGAATCCAAAATGACTTTCATTCTAAAAAAAAAATTCTCAAACATTAGGAGGAGATGTCATAAAGTGGTACAATCAATTTCCGAGTCATAGTATTTATACTTTTGAATAATTCATTGACCAATTATTTGAGTGTTATATCCTAAATGTTAGAAATAAAGTCTCATTGTTTGATGTATATGCTTTAAGACAACATGACGATGAGCCTATCTATGATTTTGGAAACCGTTGGAGGGTCGTCATTACCAAGTTGCCATTCACCCTACCAATGGAAGAGCTTATCAAAAAATTCACCAAGAGTTTTTTAAAACCTATCTCTTGGATGATTCAATTATAGACTTATCATTCATTTTAAGAAGCTCTAGCATGGTCCAATGTCATCGAGGAAATACAAATCCAAGAGGGCATACTTAAGCCTAAGAAAAAGGAATGGCAAAACAAGGGCCAATATAAAGCAATTATTTTTGCCAATAAAAATCAACATAGACCACTCTTTCCATTCAACCTAATCATGTTAATCAAGTGGTCATGATCCAGCCAGTAATGGCTCAACAAAAATTAGTGCAACAATCACCGCAACAAATTGCTTATCATGTGGTACCCTCAATAACTCAAACCATGCAAAACATAGTGAAAGCTATAAAAAACCATCCTTGACGATAGTTTATTTGACAAAATTACCAATACACCCCCTTGGCCGAGTCATATGCTTACTTTTTTTGAAATTTGTATGACACAAAATAAACTTTCTTTACCTGAAATTAGACCAGATGATCCCGCTAAACTTGAAAAATATTATCGAGAACATTTATTTTGTCCTTACCATAGATAAAATGGGCATGATTTTAATAATTTCCATGTATTCAAAGACATCGTTCAAGACCTAATTGACTTGGGGCCATCAAGCTTGACAACCTCCTTACTCAAAAAAACCAAAACATTGGTATTTTTCAAACACCACTTCCTCACCATGACAAGGTGCAACCAAATATAGGAGGAGCTAATACCAAAACTCCTAATAAATTTAATCACATCCAACAATACCATGAGTTTGTAGGTGCTATTCATGTGGTCACTAGAGGTCAACAAAAAAATCAACAAAATGCAAGGCAACAACCTCAAGCAAGTATGTCACAACCTCCCACATCAACTCCCATCCAAATTTTCCACAATCCTTCATCACCAATCCACATTCCTAGCCAATAAAATCCACTCATTCCACCCATAAATCATCCACCATGACCAGTCATCTCATTGAGTAGTTGGTTAACCACAAGTATAAAGATGGCTTCCACTCAATTATCAATTTATGAGTTAATTCAACAATTTTACCCACATCATGAGGCATTAATGGATATTATGAAATCCATTGAATTAAAATCTCAAGATTCTAATGCCTTCAACAATATTTTTAGGTAGCATTCAAACATGCATGGAGCCTTCCATTACATTTTATGACTTTGATATTAATCCAATCTCATCGAAATCAGTATATCCTCATGTACTATCCCAAAAAACATGCACCTAAGTTATTGTATCATTAATACCAATAATAAAGAAATAAAACATGTATAACAATAAATTAACAAGAATATATGACTTTATTTTATTAAATCATGGTAAATATTGATTACAAGTAGGTCCCTCTAAGGGATACAAAAATCCTGATACAATGAATACAATGTTTTGAAGCCCCTAAATGGGGGTGGTACAATCCACAAGTTTTCTAGATTTGACACGAACTACTTAAGGGCTTATGGATGCCTTATTCTCACTTGCTTTGAGGAAATTGATTTGAAAGTGCCTTGAAGCTACCAAGAATCTATATCCTGCATGCAAGAAACAACAAAGCACAATTAGGAGCATATGAAGCCTCTCATGATGAGGCTTTGACCAAGAAATTGTAAAAAATATGGAAAACATACAAATAAATCATAAAGACTTGCAAATATTCTTACAAAATATCTAAATTATGGTAAAGCATGCTTGAAAAATAGTAAATCTAGTCAATCTAGTACATAATTTGCAATGAAAGCATGAAATATATCTAATCTAAGAAGATTAATGCAAACTAGTAAATATGATGAAATAAGGGTAAAGATACCTCTAATATCTTGAATTAATAGTATAAATGTGCAAATGGAGGTTAATATAAGATAGATCTAACTAATTGCATGAATGTAATGGAAATCATATGGCTAAAATAGAGGGAAAAGTGATTCAAACTCTAGTCGTGGGTTCTAAGTATAGCTAGCTTTGTTAGCCATGGTTGACAGCCACGGTTGAGGAGAAAGTCAGAGGGCTGAATCTCAGTGGATCGTGACAGCAACAAGGATTGAAACTGCTAATTAATCTAAAGAATTTATGATCAAGGGTTGCCTCATCATTCTGGAATATATTGGTGATGAAGTTCACTCGAATTTGCAATGGAAGTGGTTCAATTGGTAAAGCTTGGTCCTCAAGCTCCTAGGATATTTATTTCTTCAAACGTAGTCATGATTCTCCAAATGGACAACATATAAACACTTCTCAAGGGTTGTATGTGACTCTCCAATTTATTAGGAATTTGTTGTATTTACTTGAAATCTCTACTAGACTTTCTCCTCAATTTGGATGGGGGTCTTATAGCCTTCCCAACTACTCATATTAGCTTACTTGAGAAGCCAAGATAAAAAATTGGGAGGTTTGAGCAGTTGGGAGGAAGAATCCAAAATATTCCTCACTCAAAACCATCCAATATCAGTTGCCATGGCCGTTGAAACTAATTTTGGCTTGGCTCAGGAGTCTAAGATAGTTTCAGATCTAGCTACGACTCCTAAGCATAGCTAGAATTCTAGTTGCGGGTGTCAACTACGGTTGATACCTTGATTGTGGATGCCATCCATGGCTAATACTGAGTAGGCCAAAGATACCTAAATTGAGTGGTTAGAACCACTACTTTACCTTGGAAAGGTCCAAGATAATTCATATGGTCTACAAGGATGCCCATATGAGTAGTCTCCTAACCATGACATATTTTAGGTGTCTACATATGCCCCTTTTAGGATGCGTTTGTGGAAAAATGCAAAACTGATAAAAAATAGACCACCTAAATCCATGTTGTAGATTGAGTGATGATCATTGATCTGATCAACATTAGATTCCTAATCCTACAAAAGTACGTACATATTAGAATCATTGCTTCCAATGGGATGGAAGGCTTAAATTTGTAAAGATTTCATGTGTCCACGATGATCAAGTAGCTTCAATGCTACAATTATTCCGATAGGTGGAGAGATTAAAGCTTAACTATCATATTTGATTTCTTTCCTAGCAAAGGGTAAGCTTATGATTGTTATTGGCAATGATTCATAAGATGAACACAATTTACATGATCGAGTGATATTTTTTTGAATTTGATTATGATTATTGATATTATGACTACCCCCTCAAGCAACAAGTCGATGAGGGAAGGACAATTAATAAAGTGACAAGTTGCTTGATCAAGATGAATAATTTGGATGTTTTAAGACTTTTGCATTTTATTATATGGTAAGGCTTGATTCAACTATGATTTCAACCAGGAGGTCCAAGGTTCAAATCTCGGGCCTTGCTGGACTGAACGCTTGTCCATTTCTTGGTGCTTTCAATGGTGTAAAAGGTTTAAAATGATTGTGGCATGGTTGTTATAGGGGTGGACTGCGCAAAGATCTATGTGTTGGCTTTTGGTGCGGACAACATAGAATACTATGGCGGCCATAAAAGTTGGACAACTTGCCCAGATTCATGGCGGCTACCGATTCCACCATGTAAATTCAAAAAAAAAAAAAAAAAACTATGATTTCAACCATTAATAGTAATTATGCATCTCTATCCCATGGAGTAGTTCGACCACAATGGCCTTCTTAGGGAATCAATATGATAACAATTCCAATTAGGCTTATGTTGAATCACTATGTTTGATGATCTACTAAAAATATCATAGAAGAAATGAAATGAACACCTCATTCCCGTGGGGCAGTCCGACCACCATGGCCTTCTTTGAGATTGAAGTGAAGACATTTCAAGTCAACGATGATTAATTTACCCCAAATGGCCTTATGGTGATTTACTCATCTTATTGGATTGTATGGAGCATAATTCACTACAACCGCCAAGTGTGTAAAATAAATTACTAAATACAAGGTACATTTGAATTTTGATTTATGTAATATTTTTGTTATTTTTGCAATTTTTGAGATTTTTGAACCATTGAATATTTTTAATTTTTCATTTTAAATCTCCTCACAATGAAATTGTGAAAGCATTTACTGTTACCTTCTAGCCATGATTGTCAATCGCAACTAGTTTTGGCAATTTCCTTAGCCACATCTGACACCCACCATCGACAAATCCTAATCTGCACCCACGGATGCCAACCACGGTTGAGGGCTAAGCTAGAAATATAAAAGAAAAATTAGGGTTTTTTCTTTTCATTATTTCTAGTTTACCGGTGTGACAGTGAGAGCTCTAAGAGGTGAGATAAGGCTTTTGATCCCAAACTCTGCTAAAAATCCAAGTGAAACCTAATGGTAGACCAACTGGAGGTTTAAACTAGTGGCAGAGTCGGTGCTTCTAAGGTAGCATCGCAGTCTCTCGCATTCAAATTTACCTAATGTAAAATGAATCACATTAATTAATGGGTTAAATTGAACTTTAATAAACTATTGGTAATGAACCTCACCTTAGTTAGGAATTAGATCTAGGTTATATTAGTGGGTGCGTTTCATTTTTGGGATTTCTTGGGTTGGAAAATGACCTTGAACGAGGTCATTCTTGTAGCTATGAGTGGCAACCATGGATCCCAATATACCAATTAGGTTTGAAAGTTATCAACCATAGCTGAGTTCAAAAACCAACGGTTAGAAATTTGATCATTGACACTGGCCACGGGTGACAACCGTGGCTAAGCAACTTTAGAAAAAAAAATTATTTTTCTAGTATTTGCCTTGATTTAATTGATTTTTTTAATTTTTCAAGTGCATATTTGAATGTTTTTGCATGTTTTGGTACATTTTTTATTGTTTTTGAACTTTTTGAAGTGTTTTGAATTTGTTTGTACTTTTGAAGTACATTTTTTCATTTTTTTTGAAATTTTGCTTATTTTTGTTATTACTATCTCTTAGACTTTGACCGTGATGGTGTGAGAGTTTGATCTACTTTGTGAGCTACTACCTCTACTCACCTAGGTAAATTTAGATTGGTTCCAGGCAATGGGTATTTACTATGTTCTACGTCTACCATCCATCAAGGATGATCAGGCCTATATGACTGTAGTGACCCGTCACTAGGATATGTGGACCAACACCTTCCATATTTTAATAGGGGAGATGATAGTCACTTTGGAGGATGTGTACCACATATTTTGGATCCCTATTGATGGACAGGCCATAATTTCTTCATCGATCAAGGTGAAGGCTACATTTTTCTAGAGGATCTTTAGTGCCAAGAGTGATGAGGCTTTGGAAAATATTGATCATGATGGGGTGCCTATTGAGCACTGGTATAGGGTATGGGTCTTCACATGATGGTAGGCCATATTGATGTACATAATTATGAATATTATGCTACCATTTAATCACATATTTATATGATGAGCTCTATTGTATCACCAACGAGGATGAGTAAGAGTGGGATGCATCTTGCTACTACAAATTTGGGCTTGGGAGGATATTCGAATAGACCATATCGAAGGACTTCCCCTATAGATTTCCATGGTAGTAAACGATTCTCATTGCTATGAAGCATGTTGGAATTGAGGGGTAAAGAATTTCTAGAGTAGGTATCATGTAGGAGACTTGTAGCACTACATGGATAAATTGATAGCATTATAGGTAGGGCATATTATCTGGCACCTGTACCTAGATTACCTCGAATAGGAGGAGGTAGACAACTATCTGAGGTGGGCTAGACATGATCGATGGGACATCGGGTGCAATCCTGGTGTACAAGAGTTCTTCCACTTCTCTCACATCTCTAGATAGTTCAATATATGCAAGAATATCCCAGAGGATCCAATCCTCTACCATCACCTTAAGGCAAAGAATCAGCTAGCCTGGCCACTGGTGACCCCTTGGGAGATGATGATGATGGATTTTAGGACTTAGGGTTGGCAGATGCTGGTACCACTCTAGTTTATGACACTTGGTGGATGATAAGTCTATTGTAGGGTAGTGGTCCCCTAGGCTTATATAGGTATAGGAAGGTTTCCAAGGTAGTAAGGGATGATCTAGAGAGACGACGAGTTCTCTAGAGGACTAAGGTACTGTGGGCCAGGATACTACACTAGAGGAGGAGGCCTGATACGAGGAGAAGGGAAAAGAGGAGCCTAGTGATGAGGTTTCATAGATCCAATCATAGGTATATAGCCTACATACCTAGCTATAGATATCTCAGATACAAATCCTGGAGAGAGATACCTTTGTTGCAACCCTGTAGACTTAGGTGGGATTATTACAGGTATAACTCGTAGTAGGAAAAATGTAGTTGTGGGGCTACGAGGAGTAGAGGATAACTCTCAAGATGTAGTTTGACTCGGTGACTATAGATATTAAGAATATCACCACTCATTGGGATCTTCTCCAGGTACAACTAGACCTCAAGACTATAGAGCAATATGCACTCAAGGCAGCTAGTGGTGCCCCATCTACTTCATAGGCTACAATAGTTGTTCCAATAGCTTAGGGACCCATAGGGTTGAGTGGTGATGTAGATATCAGACACCTACATGTACTATTAGAGTATGCCACTGCACAGGTAGTCACAGATGTTGGGTACATTATGGCTTTATAGGCACATGTCAAGCTACTGGGTGGCACTCCTAGAGAGCGGTCTATAGTAGGGGGCTCCCATCGAAGTAGGTGTAGTGAGTCTAGGTAGTCATCAATGTGGCCCAATCATAGGATAGGTGGTATATTAGAGAGATCCATAGGCACCATATCTAGTAAGACTCGTAGAGAGGATGGATATGGTGGAGGTGCTGTAGGTGGCACAAGCCACTCATGACTTGACATATTTTACTATGTCTCATTTTTTAGTGTAAGGTTCGAGGACCTACACTATTGTAGCCTACGGGTATTTTGATATATCTCTATGTATACATTTTGACACATCACATATATATGATGTGACATTTTATTATGACTCATTATATGTGTTCACTTTGTTGTTTTATGTTTATGAGATGCACATGGATGCAATGCTTACATGATTTGATTATTGCTATATGATGTGATGTATTGATGACATGCACTAGCTAAATGATTTATGTATTTTTAGATGCTATAATCTAGATGTGTAGATGGACTACTTATGTATGCATATATGGATGCAATGCATATTTTATTTTTATTCGTATGCATCTAATTTATGTTGCTATTATATGATAAATACCATATATGTAATGCATTATTTACATGATAAAGATCTAATGCAAATGAACTTGTATGCTTTAATCACTTAAAACATAAGGAATAAATGTGATATGAGTTTAAAAATCTAATGGGTGGTACCACGGAATGTATGAAAATCATGAATGAAAATGGTAAATATTTTTCATAAGAAAGAATCATTTTAACATCCATATATGAAATGAAAGAATTTGTGATATATAATGATTTCTGAGATGAGATGATTTGTTGCTATGAGGAATTTTTGAGGTCTTCCATGAGACTCAAACATCCTAGTTGACTTATCAAAAGTTGTATAATGGCCATACTAAACTCCTGAAAGACCAAGTTTTTTATGAAGACCAAAATATTCATTATTTCTATGTGTGTAAATAAATATATTAGATGATACATAATACTACATCATTACCAAATAGGATTCATTCAGTCCATTACTGTAATGAGGATCACCAAATGATCATCATGATCCTAGGTTTGGACACAATTAGACTAGACTACTAGGTAATACAAAACACCTAAAGCTAGCTCATTTTTAAATTTCTTAGACCTACCCCAATGCCAGATGGGATTCATTCAGTCCATTGTTGTATTGGGTATCACTCTATGGTTTCAAGTAGCGACCATTCCAGGGATTCAATCTCTTCACCCGCTTCTTTTATTTTTATTTATTGGGATACTTGCTCATGCTTAGTGATGAAAATAATTGTTTATTTTGTATTTTTGTTTTCTTTTTTTTTTATTTTGAGCAAGGGATTTGATTTGATTTTGGGATTTTACTTTTTTTTTAAGGAAAGGATTGCTTGGGTAGGGGGGATATTTTCCTTTTGCAAATGATCACCACTCTATACCATGTGTATCACAATATGAGCAAGTAAAATACTTTCACTTAAGGTGCCTAGGATCACTTTGTAGTGTTCATATATCCTTGTCCTAATTAGGATTGTTAATGTGTTTTATTAGTGATGGGATTTTGATATATGCTAGGTGTTATAAAAACTAGACCTCATCGACAAAAGCAAAGATAGCTTTCTATAAAATCTGAGAGGATCACTAGGTATGGCTGAATGATCAAAAAACCCTAGTATATTCCTCATAGCAATAGGAGGGGTTGTGTTGAAAAATACAATTACTCACACATGTGATGGATGATACTGATGAATAGATGCATGATTTAGATACAGATGTGGTATCATTTATAGGATTTCAAACACAAGTTATTCCAATGCAAGTGCAATGGATGAATATACCTAATGCAATGCAAGTAAATGAATGCATGTGCAAAATTAAATGCATGATGTAAATATTTTGTATTTTTGTGTCTTGCAATGTTTTGAATTTTATTGTTTTCTATTTTTATGGATTTTGATGTTTTCCTTGTTTTTGAAATTTTGCTTATTTTGAATATTTTTAAATTTTTGAATTTACGTGTGGAACGCCTTAATATGAAGTATGTTGAGAGTTTCAATATCTTCAACAACTTCAAGCAATGTTATACGATATGTTCCAGGTCCTATATAGTTTGAGATAATACATGGATCTAACCAGTTGGCCATAAATTTGTATGGCAAGTGCGGCTATAGGTTTGAGTTCTGCCGGTTTTCTTTTAGCACAAGATCACCAAATTTAAAGTCTCTCAGATGGAATTTATTGTTGTAAGCTCTTTATAGTTATTCTTGATAAACACAGAGATACTCAAGAGCATTCACATGATGTTCATTAAGAAGTGTTAGTTGGTTGAGGCGAGATCGTCATGTAATGTCTTCATCGATGAAATATTTCAATGTAATGCGTAGGGTTGGAATTTCCAACTCCAAGGGTATAATGGCCTCAACACCATATACTAGTGAAAATAGGGTTGCCCCAGTGGGCATCCGTATACTAGTCCTATAAGCCCATAATGCAAGGGGTAATTGGATATACCAATCTTTGTGGTTCTCTTGAACAATATTTTTCAAGATAGCTACCACTATCTTATTTGAAGCTTCAGCTTGCCCATTTGCTTGCATATAGTATGGAGTCACAAAAATGTATTATATATTGTACTTGGATGTCAAAGCCCTCATAGTTTTACTCTTGAATGGTGTTTCATTATCTAATATAATCTTGGATGGTATCCCAAAATGACATATGATATTGTGAATTATGAACTCCGTAATACGTGCTCCTATTATCATTGTTAGAGGGATTGCTTCCACCTATTTTGTAAAGTACTCAGTAGTTGTTATAATAAATATATGTTGGACTAATTATTGGGGAGAGATCTTACCAATCATATCTAAACCCCACTAATAAAATGGCTAAGCTACTTGAATAGACTATAAGGCCTACGATGGCAAGTGTGAAATATTAGCATGATGCTAACATTTGATACATTTATTGACATATGCTATACAATCCTTATCCATAGTGGGCCAATAATAACCCATTCAAAGGATGCACTTGATTATGGCCATGTAGTTGAAATGGCCACCACATGTACCATCATGAGCTTGTGAGATTGTCCAAGCTGATTATTATGGCTCAAGAAAAAGGATAATTCCATTGTAGCTTTGACAGTACAAGATGTCTCCTAGAAAGGCATACTTTGTCACTTTATATTTGAATGTGCACTTCATGGCACATGACAATCCCTACAGGATTAATCCAAGCTTAATAAATCATGCAATTGTGACATCCAATATTGATAAGATACAACCTTGAATAACAAGACAACTTATTCCCTTTGTGATTCGATATGCACAAATGCAAACTGGGACACAGCCTTGTGGTGAATGGTGGTGCCATTATTTGTAGGACCCTAAGAAATAAATGACCACTAGGGTGCCTTAAGAAATTCTTTGGCTTTATAGAACCACTCATGGTTTGGTTCTATATGAATCCTGTTGACTAATTATTTATTATCAAAAGCCTCACACTGCATCGTGGATTGAAAAATCATCTTCACATGAATGGTAGTAAAATAGGTAGATGAATTCTAAGGGATCAAGAATTCTAAAGATTCCATAGTGTCTACAAATCTATTTTATGTACAAGGGATCATCTTGATGTCATACCACTCTAGCTGGGATAGATAAGTATCAAAAATATCCTTATAAGCTTTTAGGATAGGACACCTACATTGAAATAATCTCTAACTTGGTTAACAATGAGAAGGGAGTCACAAAAGATGTTTAATACTTTAATCTTCAAGGTGATTATTGTTTGGAGACACAATATTAGGGCCTTGTATTCAAAGTTGTTATTGGTACAAGGAAATTATAGTTTAAATAACAAGGGTATTGAAGCACCTTACGACATGAAAAAGACAATTCCTGCACCACCCCCTTGCTCACACTCTGAACCATCAAAGAACAAAGTCATGTCAGCCTTGTTATTTTATTCTTTGGGTTTGGGTGACTTCGATAATGCAAATATTGCATCATTAAGAAGCTCTATGATGAGAAGCTTACTATCCTGTAAAGGTGCCTCTACCAGCTGATCAGCTATGACTTATCCCTTAATGGGCTTTTGGTTGATGAATTACAAGTTGAATTCCATCAGTAGCATGATCCACTTTGCAGTACGTGTATTATGATAGGTCCTGCTCATCATATACTACAAAGGATTTTTTTTTATATCACGTATGTCATATGACTTAGCATGTAGTGGTGCAACTTCTTAGTCATAAAAACCACTGCTAAGCACAACTTTTATATGTATGCGTATCCTAGCTCATAACTCACCAAGGTGCATTTGATACAATATATCACTTGCCATTTATCTTATACGTTCTTTGGGCCTAACATGGTTTCTAGTGCAAATTTAGTAGCTAATATATAAAGTAGGAATGGCACATCTGGCCTTAGTGGAGCTAGTATTGGTAGCATTGCCAGGTATTGCTTAATTTTGGCAAAAACCTCTTAAAAATCCTTGTCCCAATTGAATGGTACCCCATTGTGTAGCATCTGATTCATGGATTGACATTTATCTAATAATTGTGCGATGAATCACTATATGGATGCTACTTTTACTTGTAGGCTTCTTAGATATTTGATATTGGTGGGAGAACACATTATCAGTATGGCCTTGACCTTTTTTGGGTTGAATTCAACCCCTCATTTGGAAATGATGAATCCCAAGAGTTTTCTTGAAGTTATGCCAAATACGCACTTCTTGAGATTCAACCTGATATTATGCTCTATCAGGCGATCAAAGACCTTCCTGATAACCTTAGCATGCTCTTCATGCAACAATGACCACCAATAAGTCATTGATATAATCCTCTAGGATCTTGTGCATGTAGTCATGAAAGATGTATGTCATGGCTTGCTGATATGTGGCACCAACATTTTTAAGGTTGAATGGCATAACCTTTAACAAAATATTTCCCATGGCATTTTGAACATGGTTTTATACTGGTCTTCGAGTTTAATCTGAATTTGATTATAACCAAAAAAAACATCCATAAGGGAAAGCATCTCATGACCTACACTTGCATCTAAAAGAGAATATATGTTGGGCAATGGGAATGAATTCTTTGGTGTTGTCTTGTTGAGGTCTCTAAAATTTATACAAATACAAATCCTTCCATCAATTTTTTCTATAGGTACCATGATTGATACCCATTTTGGATAGTCGATGGATATGATAAACTCTACATCCAAAATTTTTTGTAACTCATATTTAACAATTAAAGTGATGGTTTGATGCATTTTCCTAAGCTTTTGCTTGACTAGATTTCTAGAGGAGTCTAGTGAAAGGTTATCAGTAACCACTTTTGGATCTAGTCTTGGCATAGCCTTGTATGTCAAAGCAAAGATATCATGTCTCTATTTTAGTAGAGGAATGAGGTTGATGCACTCCTTAGGATATAGACTCTCTCCAAATTTAACCTTCTTAGGATTAGTGGGATCATAACTAATATCCACATCAAATGTTTCCTCTATTGACATGTGTGATCCCACCTCAAGCTAGTGAGGTGTAGGGATCAGGTGGATGTCATATATTAGGTTTAAATATTCCAAATTGAAATTACCCTTAGTATGATAAAAATCATGTGTGCAGCCTGGTGTAAAGTAAAATGGTTGTAACATTTATTCATTGGGAAAGAAATATTTAGTCTTTAGAGGTGAATCAGCATGATCCTAATCAATAACATCTAGATCAAGACACGATGGTTTAGAAGGATCGGTTGGGTTGTGGAGTGGAGTGGTCAAATCGATGGATATCATGTTGATAAAATGTGTTATATCTCCAGGACCATGTGTGTGCACATCTACATTATCAATGTGACTCTCATGTCCAATATGTGGCTCTAGGGATATGGGGATATCAAGATCTAGTCTATAGATAGACTGGAAAATGGGATCATTTGGCTCTAGGAGCTGCCTATATGTAGGAGGATCGAGGAAGACTATATGATAAATTGCATTTGCATTAGCCAGTCTACCCCTATGATTAGGGACATGATAAAATCTTTGATAAATATCATCCATGTCAAATGGTTCATTTCAATGATATAAGTGCCACAGCCCAAGGTAGGCCATTTTTGTCTCATCATTGTAATCATTTTCATATATGAAGTATATATTATTCATAGCCACTGTCTCATTGAGATGATGTAAATGTTGGGGTCCAAGGTAGGCCCTCTCTATTTCATCCTCGTTCTCTTCATTGTTTGAGGATTTCTCATCATCATCATTTTTGAGATCACATTCTGATCCATCTCTTTCAGAAATGGATTCTGCTCTGACCTCCTCAGAATTAGCTTCTTATTAAGTATCCACTATTAGTTCTAGATTCTAAATTTGTATTCTAGTGTCATCGACATCTTCTTTATTTTTCATTTACCAAGTCGATTCTTGGAATATCCTCTGGATTGACCTCCACAATTTTTTCGTGATAGATCACTGGTGGTTCGATAGTAACCATGGTCACTTTCCAGTTACCCCTTCATGAATGATAAGGGTTAGTATGGTAGGGGTTCTAATCCACATCATCCCCTAAGATGAGATTCAGGTGATCAAGAGATGTTGCTAGAAATTCATCTTGACCTCTAATATTATATCCTAACTTGAACTGATTAGTCGACAACTAATACTATTGTTCATAGGGAGTTTGGCATCCTTGCTCAAATAAAATGATATCATAACCATACCAATGGTAACATTCAAAATATCGTAATGCAAACTCTGGGTTGGATAGATAATTAATGTTCACTGTGAATGATTCATCATCATCTTCATCTATAGGTGTACGATCCACAAGTTTATCTAGGTCTCCATATATGAAGTTAGTTTAGTTGAGTGGCACCCCTAGTGGTACCACCATCCCTATAGGAAAGTTTTGGGCTTGAGGTTTACCCATGTCTTGTGCAGTTTTGATAAAAGGTGTGAACATCACATTCTCCACTATGTATTTTTCTAACTCAGGATTAACCAATTGAATAGTCACCTATGGTGTAGATGACCCAGCTAAATAAATAGGTGAGGCAAGCTGATGTGCCTCCTCAACTTCATTCTACATGTCTCCCTCATCCATGGGATTAGAGACTTTAGCAGTTGCTACTTCAGGCATTTCTTTTTACTCTTTCTCACCCATTACTACCTTGATCTTCTTGTCATTTCTAAGAATCATTTATGTTGTAGGATTTGTCAAAGTAGTTGTTGTATGCATATATGGTCATGGTGCTGATGTTGAAGGTCCAGCACACACTTCCTTTGATATACCTTTTGGATGCCTAGCAGGCGATGTTGGTCCTGTAGACACCAAATTACAACCATTAATCCTCCATCCTAACCATCCCACCACCCACTTGTCCACCATACACCTTCCCCACCATCCATTTAGCCATTTCAATCCATTCCTACATTCAAAAGGTCCACTTTACCCCTTTCCCTTCATTTCCTAACCCAATTGGGATTATTTTTATATTATTTTATATTAATTTATATTTAATATAATATTTTATATTATTGTAGCGACCCCGAAGAAGCGACGTGTTGTCCACTAACTACTCTACTTGTGATTCTATTGAATATTTTAATGTTTAAACATGCAATAAATGAAAGGCATAAAGTAGATATAACCAAAATGCAAAGAAATCAATGAATTAATGCTTTTTGTATTTATTTTACCAAGATTCGGTTACATATGAATACCTCTAAGGGATACCATTCATTTAATACATGATTTTAAACACAAAGAGGGTAGCAGGTGTATAAAATATCCCCTCACATAAGGGGGTATTCTTTATCAGGATTCTCGATGATGCACACAAAAATGTATGAGGTCTTACAGATGCCTCCTTCTCTATGTATGATTGCTAGAGGGATATTCTTGCTCTCATATGTTTTGGATTTTCCCAATTGAACCTATAGCCCTGAAATCAATGAAACAACAACACACACTTAGATTTCTGATATTGCCTCCTCGGATGAGGCTGTTAGCAATGAATAAGCTCAATGGAAACTAATACAATTAAACTAGTACTATGAATGTGAATGACTAAAATAAATCTTATGCTAATGAAATACAAGAGAAAGAAAAATAAAAGGCATTAAAACCTAAAACCCTAGACTAGGTTGCAGGCAACTGTCCAAGATAGCGGTCGTTAAGGTGAAATCTCTCTCTATTGATCCAAAGGCTATGGGCTCAAGTCTTCTACTAATGTTAAAATAATTACCTTGTGTTCAAATTTTCCTTCCAATATGATAGGGCTCTGCTACAATAATAGATCTCCAAGGGAAGCTCTCCAAGTATCTAGAAGCTCTCCTCAATGATCCAACCTATTCAAAGTTCTGATGTATGATGTTCTCTCTCTGATTGATAAAAGAAAAATTCTCCCAAGAAGGTCCTCTAGTGCTTTTAGTTTTACTCCTTATAAAGTGTTTGAAGAGTTAGGTCAATGTTAAAAATATAATACTAAATCCCTCACGCATACTAGGTGTTAGCATGAGAAGCTCTTTGTTTTTCTATGTTTAACTAAAGTCTAAATTTGGACTTGAGTCTTTCATGTAGACTAGCTATGAGGAGGAATGCAAAGTTGTCCCCGATCGTCCTTATTGCATGCAGACTGCCACTTCCACCCAATATTATGTTGGATGGGCAGAAAAATGCATTTAAAGTTTATTCATTATTGTCTGTAGTGGTTAAGGTTTGGCTGCTCTAAGCTACATCGACTGGATTCTGGCCACTTTGGTCTACAGTGGCCAGGCTTGGATGGGCTAAAAATGCCCTATATGAGTGGTAAAAACCACTTTTGAAACTTGGAAGATCTTAAGGTTTAGTCACATGACCTATGAGTGTACCCATGTGAGTAGTCTCCCTAACCATGGCATGTTTTAGGTGTTTACAGATGCCCCTTTTTGTGATGTGCTGAGTGATAGACACAACACGAAGCGAAAACATAGACTGCTATGTTTTCAGGGTGTAGGATGATCATTGACCCGATCAATGCTGGATGGTCCAATCACATAAGATGACATGCATCCTTGAATCATTGCTTCAATATTTGGAAGACTTAACTTAGCACAGGGCTTTGCACATGTTCAATCGCACTCATTCCTCAGACACAATTGGGTAGCTTTTGTTGCTACAATCAGATCCGACCGATAGAAGATCTATGAACCGATAATGTCACAGTTTGCTTATGACTCCAACAAACAAGGGAAAATTTGTAGTTGTCTACAATAATTCATAGTATGAACACAATTTTGATATGATCGAGTGATATTTTGTTGATTTTGATTATGATGATTTAAAAATTGGAGCTACCCCCTCATACAATGAATTGATAAGGGAAGGGCAATGAATGAATCAAAAAATTGCTTGACCAATCTTGATTTGTTTGGTTCCTTTCTCGTATTTTTTTTTAATGGGCAATCCCCCATCCAAGTGTGAATCCAATTATTTATGATAATAATTCATCCCTATCTCGGGAAGCAATCTAGCCATAAATAGCCTTGTTAGGGAGTGAGGATGAGTGATTCTATTTATGCTTGTATTGCATCACTTGGCTCAGTGTTTTTGGTGTCATAGGAGAATTAGAATGATTCCTTCATACCAGTGGATCAGTCTGACCATATTGGTCTTCTTCGATATTTAAGGAGGCACATCGTAATTCTAAAATAATTTTTTTGCCCCAAGTAATCTCATGGTGACTTACTCATCTCACTGAGTTGCATGGAGTGCAAATCGTTGCAATTGTTGAGTTTATAGAGTAAATAAATTGATAAGAGGCTTACTCGAGATGTGCTTTATGTAATTTTTTTTTGTTATTTTGAACATTATGATGACCATGAGTCATCAAAATGTGTTTATTTAATGTTTTTGTTGCTTCTCATGGAGAGAACTCTTCCTATTTTTGCTCAAGTTGTTGGTCATTTTCAAGTCCAGCAACCCCCAAATGCTTGCTCATGGTCACTCTTGTCCTAAGCAGCCAAGAAATATGGGCCACTGATGATAGCAGGGACCAAGGCATAATTTAAAAAATATATAAAGTAACCCTAGGTTTTTGACTTTTCACTTTCACCAGCTTTTAGTTTATGTTTTAGAGCCCTGTAGTGAAAGTGACTTCTATGATTTGGAGTGTTGCTATGATTCAGAGGATCATGGCTGCACAGGATGAGGCATCAGTGAGTGGAGGATCTAGAGCTTATTGGGTACTCTTCAAAACCTTTAACCCTGCTCACTCTTAACTAAAATGAACCACATTATGTAATCAAAAAATTAAACTCATTAAGCCTACTTGAAATAAACCAAACCCATAGTTAGGTTTAGTTTAGGATTTTTCTTGGTGGGCTTACCCCCATTTTACTTTTTTTCAATTTTTTTTGTGATTTTCGGCCTAAGGTAGAAGTTTTTATCACATCGCCCATCGACTACTACTGCTCAGAGTGGCCAACTCGACCTGTGGTTTGGCCATTGTTGCTTAGAGCAGCCAGATTTGAATCCCAAAGGTTAAAAATTTGATCATTGGTGTTTGGTCATGCTCAGCTTTAGAGGTTGATTTATGGCCGATGTAGTCGACAACAGCTAAGAAAACTTATGAATTTTTTTTATTTTTCTTGCATTTTTGAAGAGATTAACTAATGTTTTTGAATTTTTGGCTTTCTTTTGTGAAATTTGCTACATTGTTAGTTGCATTTATTGCTATTTTTACTTGGACTTAGAATAGTCTATCTTTATTTGCACCGTTTCCATGTTTTATTGCAATTGATGCCTCAGATGCATTGTAGTTATGCTTTTTTTATTTTTTACTCTTATATTATCACTGTTCGGGCTCATGACCCAAAGATCATGAATGAACTTCTACCCCTTTTGAGTGCTACATACTGGGCCTGGATCAAGGCCCATGGGCTATAGTTTATCATTAGGCTACCCACTATTATGTCATATTAGGCTTACCTTACGGCCCTAGTACACTAGTGGGACTCTCGAACTAATACCTTCAACCTTCCCATCGACAAGATGACTATCATGTCGGAGGATGTGTATAGAATTTTTTGGATCCCCTTTAATGGAGTGGCCATTGTCTCTTCGGCCACTAATTATCATGATGTTGTATTTCTTTGGGTGTTTGGAATGCATGTTGCAGATTCCTTCAATGATACCAAATATGGTAGTGTGTCTGTTGTGCACTGGTACCGGGAGAGGGTATTCTCTGAGAGGTATGTAGTGTTGCTGATGGTTGTTAGCAACTTCTAATTCTATATTTCTCAAGCTTTAGGTTCCCCTAGAACCTCCTTGCAATGGTCCAAGATCTAATAGATAGTGTAGAGCCCATAATCTATGCATGGAGAAGGTCCCTGTTGGCCTAGTGCTACGATGAGTTGTATCACATCCACCGGTGGGTTCGCATTGGCATCACCTGCATATTGCTCTTATAGTTTTGGGGATGGGATAACATAAAGGTAAATCATCCTAGAGGACTTCCTACTGAGATCATAGTCATCGAGGAGCAGATGCAGTGTTATGCTGCTAGATGGGCTCAAGGATGCGAGGAGTGCAAGAGCCATCCTCATGCGGGGGAGCTCTCCCACTACACTGCTACTTTTACTAAGATGAAATTTAGAGATATTATGTGGAATTCGTATCATGAGTGCCCATCTTGGGATGACCCAACTAGTTTTATAGCTAGGATACATCATGAGTGGTGGCTCATCAATCGCAAGGTTGGCATCAGGAAGTATTTATTCTACTCCTGAGTTCTTCATCAGTACGGGTTGCAGTAGGATGTGCCTCTTATTCCATTTTTGTATAGGCACCTTGTAGCAGAGAGAGAACTCCCCCCATCATGGATCATAGAGATTTTTGAAAAAGAGGATGCCCCAATAGTTGATCCAAGAGTCATTGGGTGAGTCACAGATGTATTTTTCAGTGGTGGGGGGATCTGATGTGGCATGGTGATGGCAGCCTCGACCATGAGGATGATGGTAGGGATGATGGTGTAGATATGAAAGGGTGTATATTCTAAGCCAAGACTGAGTTATGGGACCAACCAGTAGAGCAGGTGGTAGTGGAGGAATAGGAGGCTCCTAAGGAGGATGATGAGGAGCTGGAGCCCAAGGAGAGAGATTATTTTTTTAGAGCACAATTGCATGACGTTGAGGATAAGCTCTAGTCAATCAAGATCTAGGTATAGTATTGATATTATACTATATCCCAGTGAGATGCTACTATAGAGTATCTAACACTATAGATCCAAGCTTTGCAGGCTACTATCAGGGACGATGCTTCTAGGATGTAGTTTGTTGTTCCTCCTTCTATACCGTAGAGTGATACCAGGGTAGATCCTAGGGTAGACACAGGGGCAGAGATTCTACACCTACAGTCATTGCTATATGAGTACAAGGAGTATATTCAAGGGTATGTCTCCCATTTAGCCTCTCTCCAGATGTAGCTTAGGAGGCATGAAGTTATCCCTAGGGAGGCACCAGGTGCAGGTGGCTCATATTTCAGTAGGCGCACTACCTCTAGGTAGTCTTCCATCCATCCTATCTAGAGGAATTAGACTCACACAGAGATACCAATAGGGTCACATCACTCTATGCATGACACAACCACAGGAGGAGGTGATGTTAGGGGCACAGGACCTATGTTTGATTGATGATGCACTTGGATTTCATTTTTAAGGTCTGCTTGACCTATATGACTATATACTGTGGGCAATTTTGTACATTCATGCACTTTGAGATACACATTCTGAGACATCTTTTGAGACACACATATTTATATGAGACTTTGAATTTATGCTTCATTATGTGTGTCATTTATTGTTTATATTTTTGTTTTATTTATGTGATGTTATGATGGCATTATGATGAGTTGATATATATGATAGATGATAGATGATATTTATGATGATATGAATTTGAAATGGATGCTTATGTATGTGTTTATGTAGATGCTTATATGATTTGATTATTGTGACATGATGTGATGTATCATGTGTTGATTTGATGATGGTTTTATGATTCTATGTATGGATGAATGCAATGATGTGATCTTATATATGGATGGATGAGTTATGGACTATGTATTTATGGATGTAATGTTTATTATTAAATGCATGTTTGATTTTGATTTTATTGTGTGCATCTAACTTATGTTATGATATGGTGAATGAAGAACACAAGCTTATACTGAGAGGGGGGTGAACAGTATAAGACCACTTTTTACTTTTCTTTCCCAAAAAGTATTAATCAATATAATCAATGGCAATATCAATAGCAATAACCAAAGCAATGCACCAATCATCACACACAATAGAGACACAGATTTTAACGTGGTTCACCCAATGTGGGCTACCTCCATAGAGAAAATATTTCTTCTAAATATTTCTCAAATAATCTCTTGGGAATATTTCCCAAATTACAATGTTTATGGACCTCGGTCCAAAGGAGATGTTGATCCCCTAAATCTCAAGTTCGTGGATCTCTTCCATAGGAGAACTCTTTCCCCTTCTGCTCTGGCTAGTGATCTTCTAGAAGACTCTGTCTCTTTGCTGCACTGACTTGTGGATCTCTCTCCACTTGAAGACTCCTCACTCGGATCTGTCTTCAATTGTCCCGGCTCGTTGGATCTCTATCCACTGAGACTCTGTCCTCTATACTCTATCACCTCCAAAGCTCTATCTCAATACTTGTACCAAACATAGTTCAGTCAGTCTAGCACAGTTTTTCTCAATCTCTTGCACTAAACATAGTACAATCAGTCTAGTACAATTCTGCTCAATAGGTTCACTTAGAACCTGCTCAAATCTGCTCAACAGGTTCACACAAAACCTGTCCAAATTTGCTCAACAGGTTCACACAAAACCTATCCAAATATGCTCAAAAAGTTCACATAGAACTTGTCCAAATATTCTCAACAAGTTCACACAGAACTTGTCCAAATCTGCTCAACAAATCCTCTCTAGGACTTGCTCAAATATGCATAGCAATATTTCACAAAATCTTAACTCAAAATAGTCCACAAGTCTTCTCAAAGACTTGTCTCAATCACATAGAATCATAAAGAGAATTTTTAGAGACTCAATATGTTCTAAGCTCAATGTACAATCAATATCTCAAATCAATCTCATAGAAGCATAAAGAGAATTGTTAGAGACTCTATATGTTCTATACTCAAATCCCAATCTCAACTCAATAGAAGCATCAAGAGAATTGTTAGAGACTCTATATGTTCTATACTCAGATCTCAATCTCAACTCAAATCAACCTCAATATCAACTCAAATCAATCTCAACTCAGATCAGAATATTGAATAGTTTGTTTCTAGGAACTTGAACAACCACATGCATCCACTTGACTAGGCTTAATCAACTCAACTCAACCAATCACCTCAAGGAATAATCCTTTCTCACAAACCCTAGTCCAAGCATGTATTAACCAACTCAACTCAACCAATCACCTCAAGGAACAATCCTTTTTCACAAACCCTAGTCCAAGCATGTATTAACCAACTCAAAATGTTTCCAACAATGCTCAAGCACAAGTCTCACATAGCAATGATACTCATGTTCTTTTCTAACTCAAGTTCAAGTTCATTTCATCATCAATGGGCTTCAACAACAATGCTAATAAAACAAGGTTTAAATACAACTCACAAACAAGAAAACCTTGAAGCATTCAACCAATCATTTTCTCAAAGGAAACCACAATCAATCCTTTTCTCTCCAATGATATTTCAGAAATCAACCACCATAAACAATCAATAGGAGAATGTGCCCATACCTTTTTGATGCCAATAAGTTGTCCACAAAATCTGCCACACTTAAACACAACTTTCCTTTCCAATCTAAACAAGGGTTAATGGACTTCAAATAATCACAAAATAAAGCATTACTCAAATTACACCCTTTTTACTCCAAGTTAATAAACACATCCACCAAAGTCCCTTTTATTAAAACCCTTATCAAAAATAATAAACCTCTCAAAATTGCTTTTAAAAAACAACTCCTTATTTCTCCTAAAATTAATTCTCCATAACCATCAAATAAATCATAAACCAATTATGCTTTGCAATAATAATCACAACCCTAATAACAAACTTTAATTTCCATTAACTACCTTATAACTCCAAACTTTAGGGCTAATAAAAATTATTTAAATGCAAAACGTAATTACCTCCTCAAGGGGATTCGAACCCCCGACTTGCCACACCACGAGCGTCTTAGCCACGGCTAAGATTCCACATGAGCTAGGTGCTCGTTGGAAAGGCAAAGGCCCAAAGTGCCTTAAACCTTCCTCCACCTTTCGCAAAAGACAAAGCGCCAAAGCGCTTTCCACACGCCTTCCAAAATGTCATCCAAGGGATTCGATCCCTGGTGTTTGCGCTGCCTTGTGCCTTAAACCAAAATGATTTGCCAATGCGCCATGCTTCCCACCATGATTTGACTTTCCAAGCATTGTTGTTTTCTTTCCTGCTTCTCTTCTCAAAATTCGCACGAGCTCATAGACTTATTCGAATGCCAAACATTTATCACAAGAGCAAGGATAAAACTTTGATTCATTTACCACCCCTTTATATAGTGTTTAAAACACTTCGAAGACGTCGGTGGAAATATGAATTTATGTTTGCTTGATGACGTCGATGGGAAACTTTGCATTTAAATTTAAATTTTAAATAATTAAAATTTAAACCAAATATTAAAACTCAAATAACTCCATCACCGAGGCACCTTTTTCGATGAAACGAAAGCCCAACTTGGGTTTTAAGAAAAACCCAGATCAAATCTGTTGTCCATGGTTTTAACTAAAACCTTTTATTTTTCCTGCCTTGGTTTTCACAAAAACCCTTCATAGATCCTTTTGACATTAAATGCTCTTTTGACATCAATGACAACATTTTAGCTTAGGGACTCAAAATGTCCAACAATCTCCCCCTTTGTCATTGATGGCAACCCAAATCCTTTTATTGAATTCTGACCTTCTTTTCTGCTCCCCTTGGGACTTTGCTCCCCCTGGCTCAATGCTCTCTCAGATATCAAATCTCTCCTCATATCCAAAAACTCTCCCCATAATACACAAATCTCTCCCCCTTTGACATCAATGGCAAAGGGTCACCTTTGGGGCTCGGGGCTAAGAATTAAGCCTCTTAGCTTAGCCCCTCCCCCACCTCCACATGAGGTGGTTAATTCTGGGGTGGGAGTATTTCTACTCCCCGAAAGCATTGTTCTCTACCTTTGTCTTTTCCTCTTCCTTTTTGTTGAATCCTCTCATTGTTTCTTTCCAAGTCATCATCCCTGTTCTTGTTCCTGTTCTTGTTCTCATCCATGTTCCTGTTCTTGTACCTATTCTTGTTCTCATTCTTCTCTGAGTCTCTTTTCTTTTTGAGTCTCTGTTCCTGTTCATGTTCTTGTTCCTGTTCTTGTTCATGTTCCTGTTCTTGTTCCTATTCCTGTTCATGCCTATTTTTGGAATATTTGCTCTACACCATCTTGCTATGTGACCATCATTATTGCACTTATAACACTTAATGTTATTATTCCTTGGATGTGCAACTATCTTAGGATTTCTCCTAGTGAAGCCATATCCTCTTCTGTCATGAATCCTGCAATTCATTGCCTTGTGACCAAACTCATTACATGAATAACAATATCCTTGGAAAAGTTGTTCTCTTCCATATACCTGTCTTTCATGTGACCTGCACTGTGAAGCCATGTGCCCAAACCTATGACATGAGAAGCATCTCCCATTGAAGCTTCCTTGCCTAGACCTCATTGGTCTCCTATTTTGATTGTTGTTCCATCTGAATCTTCTTTGCCCATTGTCCCTGTTGGACTCACTACAATCTGACACATCCTTAGAAGTTTCATTTTCACTTTTGCTTACCTCTGAGAATCCTTCTTCTGAAGTACCTTCTTCTTCAAGACCTGAAGTAGACTTTTCTACCCATTTCTTTTGAACCTATTTAGAACCAAGACCTATTTTGTTTGATGCTCCTCTTTGTATCCTGACTATTTTATCCACATTATTTTCACTGGTTACATACTTGTATAGCTTATTCTTGGAATCCTCTAGATCTTCCTTTAGTAGTGCAACTTCATGTGTTAACTTTTCACATTCCAGAATCTTTGCTTCTAACTTATCTTTGAACTTGCTTGCCTTAGCCTTTGACTTTTCTAAGTCCTCTATGAGTAGTAATATTTCTTCATCACATTCTTGAAATTGACTTTCAAGTTTAGAGTGTTGCTTTCTTACCTTCTTTACTATGTCAAGAGCATAGATAAGTTCTCCCTTGAGATCATAACCATTCTCTATTGAATAGTCCTCTATTTGTTTTCCTTTGTCCATATCATTCCTTTCTTTTGACTTATCTTCTATAGGATCACTCACTTCTTCTTCTAATGCCATTAGAAGATTCTCATCCGGTTTACCAAGTGCATCTTCAAAATCATCATCACTGAAACTATAGCCATCCCTAGTGCAATCATCTTCAAGATGTCCAAATTTACCACATCTAAAACACTTGAGAATAACTGGAGTCTTTTTCTTAAATGGATCTTTTTCTTCAACCATAAACAAGACTTCATCTCTATCATTGTCTGAAAAACTAGCATCACTATCAATTGAGTACTTACTTGCATTATCCGCATAGTAGCTTGGCTCTCCTTTTTCTGCTTCTTGTCTCCCTTGTTCTTCTTTAGAACTAAGTCATGTTATGGTGACTAATGATCTTTGTGCATTGATAGTCCTTTCCAAGGTCCTTGAATTTTCCTCAGACTTGTGTAGCTTATCCTTAGAGCCTTTTACTTCCATCCTTAGTGAAACTATCTCATGCTCTAATATTTCACACTCTAGATATTTTGTCTTTAATTTTTCAACCATACCTTCTTCAATTTTCCTTGTCTCTTCAACTTTGATTTTGAAGTTGGTGAGTTCTTGTAAAAACCTTGCTTTTGCTTTTTCATCTTCTTGAGCTTGGACCCTTAATCCTGAGTTCTCCCTTTTTAATTCTTCAAGAGTAACCATAAGCCTTTCACATTCTATCTCTTTTACCTTTGACTGTTCAACCATACCTTTTTCAACTCTTCTTGCCTTTTCAACCTTATCTCTCAAGTCAGATATATCCTGTAGAAGCTTTGTCTTACATTTCTCATCTTCTTGTATTTGAGCCTTCAATTCTGAATTTTCTCTTTTCAATTCAACAAGTTCCTTAAGAGTGGCTTCCTCCTTTTCTTTATCTGAATCTTCCTCTTCTTCAATTTCTTCTATTGTCCAAAGTGGAGTTTCTTCTTGATACCTGCTTCGACTATTCTTGTTATCCTTTTTTGACTCATTCTTTAGAACTTCAAATCTAAGAGAATCATCTTCATCTTCACTGCTATCAAACCCATTGCAATAACTTGCATCATGACCGAGTTGACCATAGACAAAAAATTCTTCACCTTCTTGTGAACAATAAGCTGCATGATGACCTGTCTTTCCACAACTGGTACAAAACTTTATCAGTCTGGATATTTCTCCATTACTTGATTCATCTCTTGAATCTATTTCCATGTGTCCTCCCAACACAACAATATTAAACTCATCTTCCTTTTCTTTCATGACCATAGGTGTTCTTTTCTTCTTGTGTCTCATGCTTTTACTCTTGCCTTTCTTTGCCATTTGTGTTCTTGCAAGATCTTCCTTCAAGTTGTTAAACCCTTTCTGAAGGAACCAACTCTGATACCAATTGAAGAACACAAGCTTATACTGAGAGGGGGGTGAACAGTATAAGACCACTTTTTACTTTTCTTTCCCAAATAGTATTAATCAATATAATCAATGGCAATATCAATAGCAATAACCAAAGCAATGCACCAATCATCACACACAATAGAGACACAGATTTTAACGTGGTTCACCCAATGTGGGCTACCTCCATAGAGAAAATATTTCTTCTAAATATTTCTCAAATAATATCTTGGGAATATTTCCCAAATTACAATGTTTATGGACCTCGATCCAAAGGAGATGTTGATCCCCTAAATCTCAAGTTCGTGGATCTCTTCCACAGGAGAACTCTTTCCCCTTCTGCTCTGGCTAGTGATCTTCTAGAAGACTCTGTCTCTCTGCTGCACTGACTTGTGGATCTCTCTCCACTTGAAGACTCCTCACTCAGATCTGTCTTCAATTGTCCTAGCTTCTGGATCTCTATCCACTAAGACTCTATCCTCTATACTCTATCACCTCCAAAGCTCTATCTCAATACTATACCAAACACAGTTCAGTCGGTCTAGCATAGTTCTACTCAATCTCTTGCACTAAACACAATACAGTCAATCTAGTACAATTTTGCTCAATAGGTTCACTTAGAACCTGCTCAAATATACTCAATAGGTTCACACAAAACCTATCCAAATATTCTCAACAGGTTCACACAAAACCTATCCAAATCTGCTCAACAAGTTCACACAAAACTTGTCCAAATATACTCAACAAGTTCACACAGAACTTGTCCAAATCTACTCAACAAATCCTCTCTAGGACTTGCTCAAATCTGCATAGCAAGCTTTCACAAAAGCTTAACTCAAAATAGTCCACAAGTCTTCTCAAAGACTTGTCTCAATCACATAGAATCATAAAGAGAATTGTTAGAGACTCAATATGTTCTAAGCTCAATGTACAATCAATATCTCAAATCAATCTCATAGAAGCATAAAGAGAATTGTTAGAGACTCTATATGTTCTATACTCAAATCCCAATCTCAACTCAATAGAAGCATCAAGAGAATTGTTAGAGACTCTATATGTTCTATACTCAGATCTCAATAACTCAAATCAACCTCAATATTAACTCAAATCAACCTCAATATCAACTCAAATCAATCTCAACTCAGATCAGAATATTGAATAGTTTGTTTCTAGGAACTTGAACAACCACATGCATCCACTTGACTAGGCTTAATCAACTCAACTCAACCAATCACCTCAAGGAATAATCCTTTCTCACAAACCCTAGTCCAAGCATGTATTAACCAACTCAACTCAACCAATCACCTCAAGGAACAATCCTTTTTCACAAACCCTAGTCCAAGCATGTATTAACCAACTCAAAATGTTTCCAACAATGCTCAAGCACAAGTCTCACATAGCAATGATACTCATGTTCTTTTCTAACTCAAGTTCAAGTTCATTTCATCATCAATGGGCTTCAACAACAATGCTAATAAAACAAGGTTTAAATACAACTCACAAACCAGAAAACCTTGAAGCATTCAACCAATCATTTTCTCAAAGGAAACCACAATCAATCCTTTTCTCTCCAATGATATTTCAGAAATCAACCACCATAAACAATCAATAGGAGAATGTGCCCATACCTTTTTGATGCCAATAAGTTGTCCACAAAATCTGCCACACTTAAACACAACTTTCCTTTCCAATCTAAACAAGGGTTAATGGACTTCAAATAATCACAAAATAAAGCATTACTCAAATTACACCCTTTTTACTCCAAGTTAATAAACACATCCACCAAAGTCCCTTTTATTAAAACCCTTATAAAAAATAATAAACCTCTCAAAATTGCTTTTAAAAAACAACTCCTTATTTCTCCTAAAATTAATTCTCCATAACCATCAAATAAATCATAAACCAATTATGCTTTGCAATAATAATCACAACCCTAATAACAAACTTTAATTTCCATTAACTACCTTATAACTCCAAACTTTAGGGCTAATAAAAATTATTTAAATGCAAAACGTAATTACCTCCTCAAGGGGATTCGAACCCCCGACTTGCCACACCACGAGCGTCTTAGCCATGGCTAAGATTCCACACGAGCTAGGCGCTCATTGGAAAGGCAAAGGCCCAAAGTGCCTTAAACCTTCCTCCACCTTCCACAAAAGACAAAGCACCAAAGCACTTTCCACACACCTTTCGAAACACCGTCCAAGGGATTCGATCCCTGGTGTTTGCGTTGCCTTGTGCCTTAAACCAAAATGATTTGCCAATGCGCCACGCTTCCCACCATGATTTGACTTTCCAAGCGCTGTCATTTTCTTTCCTGCTTCTCTTCTCAAAATTCACATGAGCTCATAGACTTATTCGAATGCCAAACATTTATCACAAGAGCAAGGATAAAACTTTGATTCATTTACCACCCCTTTATATAGTGTTTAAAACACTTCGAAGACGTCGGAGGAAATATGAATTTATGTTTGCTTGATGATGTCGATGGGAAACTTTACATTTAAATTTAAATTTGAATTTAAATTTTAAATAATTAAAATTTAAACCAAATATTAAAACTCAAATAACTCCATCATCGGGGCACCTTTTTCGATGAAACGAAAGCCCAACTTGGGTTTTAAGAAAAACCCAGATCAAATATGCTATCCATGGTTTTAAATAAAACCTTTTATTTTTCCTGCCTTGGTTTTCACAAAAACCCTTCATAGATCCTTTTGACATTAAATGCTCTTTTGACATCAATGACAACATTTTAGCTTAGGGACTCAAAATGTCCAATAGTGAATGTAATGTGTAATGCGTTATGTGAATGAACTTGTATGTTTTAATCACTTAAAACATAAGAAATGCATATGATATAATTTTAATAATCTAATGGATGATACCACAAAAAGTATAAAAACCATGAATGTTTAATAATCATTCTTATCATGAGAATTAATTATTTAAACCATTCATATGTGTAATGTAATGGTGTGGAGTGTATGTATTTTTTGGATAAGCTTCTGTAATTTAAGATATATAAAACAATTAGTGGCCGTTCAAAATATCATTTCTGACATATATCCAGTATCTATTTTATTTTATTAATACCCCCTAATTTACAAAATATTATAGAGAAATTTGATGATTTTTTGATGATGTGATTTGTTGCTATGTAAGAGTTTTTGAGGTTTTCCCTGAGACTTCAAACATGCTAGTTATCTTATCAACAACTATGTATAGACCATACAAGACTTTTGAAAATCAGGGCTTTCACTATGTTCCTAGATATTCATTATCTCTGTGTGTGCAAATTTATATATATTTTGAGATAGAACCCAAGCATTTCCTCCGATGTCAAGCACGATTATTTCAACCCATTGCTAAGATCAGGGATTTTCAAGGTTCATATCATCCTTATATTGGACTTAGTTAGACTATACCACTAGGCAATATTGAGTTACCTAATCTAGCTCATCCGCATTCAAACATTGGTCTATACAAATGCCAAAAGCTAATGTAATAGACATATTGTCATGCGTAAGGATTTATCCTTCCAGTTTTGTGCTATGCGAAGAATTCCAAGGATTCAAATTCTATTCCATTTTTTTCTTCATTTCATTTGGGATACTTTCTCACACTTAGTGATGAAAATCACTATTTTTTTTAACTATTTTTTTTTTTATCAAGGGATTTGTGGAAGGATGAAATTCACTTGTTTATTTCGACTTTGACTGTTGCTTGATTTTGGGATTTATGACTTTAGAAACTAGAATTTTGAATTTGTGCTTCATTTCTACAATTTTTCTTGTTTTAATGAAAGCAAGGGATTTATGTAGTGATGATAATCACTTATTTTTGGGTAGGGCAGAACTTGGCCTTTTGCCAATTCTCAGCACCTTTAAACCGGTTGCACCTTTAAACAAAATGATATAAGGAAGATCCTTTTCACTTCATGTAATCTAGACCACTTTTGTTGTTTTTATATTTCCCTTGTACCAGCTAGGATTTTAGTGTTTCAATTAGTGATGGGATCTTGAATATCCAAGGTATATCACAACTAGACCTTGCTCTCTACTAATCAAGGTGTCTTTCTAAAAAATCTGATAAGACCACTATACATGGTTGAGAGACTAGGAAACCTTAGTATATTTGTATAGCAACATGAAATGGTTATGTTGATAAACACAATTACACACATGGATGCATGGATGAGGATGAACTTGAATTTGAGATACAAATTGTGGCATCATTTGTAATAATGTGATCATAACATATGCGAATGCAATGGATATGTATGGATATGCAACTATGTGGATATGGATGTGAGATGCCTTTGGAGCTTTTTGATTGATTTTTACCAAGCGGATTGGGTACCCTTGGAGCATTTTTTTGATTTGATTTGATTTGACCAAAGGGTTTTAAGATGCCTTTGGAGAATTTTGATTGATTTTGACCAAGCGGATTGGGTACTCTTAGAGCATTTTTGTGATTTGATTTGATTTGACCAAAGGGCTTTAAGATGCCTTTGGATATTTTTGATTGATTTTGACCAAGCGGATTGGGTACCCTTGAAGCATCTTTGTGATTTGATTTGATTTGATTTGACCAAAGGGTTTTAAGATGCCTTTGGAGCTTTTTGATTGATTTTGACCAAGCAGATTGGGTACCCTTGGAGCATTTTTGTGATTTGATTTGATTTGACCAAAGGGCTTTAAGATGCCTTTGGAGCTTTTTGATTGATTTTGACCAAGTGGATTGGGTACCCTTGGAGCATTTTTGTGATTTGATTTGATTTGACCAAAGGGCTTTAAGATGCCTTTGGATATTTTTTATTGATTTTGACCAAGCGGATTGGGTACCCTTGGAGCATTTTTATGATTTGATTTGATTTGACCAAAGGGCTTTAATATGCCTTTGGAGCTTTTTTATTGATTTTGACCAAGCAGATTGGATACCCTTGGAGCATTTTTGTGATTTGATTTGATTTGACCAAAGGGCTTTAATATGCCTTTGGAGCTTTTTGATTGATTTTACCAAGCCATATTGGGTACCCTTGGAGCATTTTTGTGATTTGATTTGATTTGACCAAAGGGCTTTAAGATGCCTTTGGAGCTTTTTGATTGATTTTGACCAAGCGGATTGGGTACCCTTGGAGCATTTTTGTGATTTGATTTGATTTGACCAAAGGGCTTTAAGATGCCTTTGGAGCTTTTTGATTGATTTTGACCAAGTGGATTGGGTACCCTTGGAGCATTTTTGTGATTTGATTTGATTTGACAAAAGGGATTTAAGATGCCTTTGGAGCTTTTTGATTTATTTTGACCAAGCGGATTGGGTACCCTTGGAGCATTTTTGTGATTTGATTTGATTTGACCAAAGGAATTTAAGATGCCTTTGGAGCTTTTTTATTGATTTTGACCAAGTGGATTGGGTACCCTTGGAGCATTTTTGTGATTTGATTTGATTTGACCAAAGGGCTTTAAGATGCCTTTGGAGCTTTTTGATTGATTTTGACCAAGCAGATTGGGTACCCTTGGAGCATTTTTGTGATTGAGGTGCCCATGTTTTTTATTTCTATGACATATTTGAATGTTTATTTATTTCTATGACATATTTGAATGTTTTTTATTTTTATAACATATTTAAATGTTTTTTATTTCTATGACATATTTGAATGTTTTTTATTTTTATGAATGAAAAATCTTCATATGAATGATATTGAGAGGTTTAGGCTCTTCAATATCATCTAAATATGTGAGGTGATATGCTCCAGGTCCAACCTTCTCTAAAATCATGTAGGGGCCTATCCAATTTTCCGTAAAGTTGTCTCACAAATGTGGTATCAGATTTGAGTTCTATTGGTTTTCTTTGAGTACAAGATCCCCAAATTTGAATTCCCTCAAATGGAATTTACTATTGTATGCTCATGCAAGGCAATTTTGATAAACACAGAGATGCTCCAAGGCATTGAATCATCATTCATCAAGAAGCATTAACTGATCAAGGTGGCCTTATAGTGCAGTGCCATCATCTATGAAGTCCTGCAATGCTACGCGCAATGTTGGAATCTCTAATTCTAGGGGCATGATGGCCTTAGTGCCATATACAAGTGAAAATTATGTTTCCCTAGTGGGATTCCACACACTAGTCCTATATACCCATAATGCTAGAGATAACTACAAATGCTACTCCCTATGATTATCTCTTATTGTTTTCCTCAAGATGGAGATGATTTTTTTGTTTAAGGCTTTTGCTTGCCCATTTTCTTATGGATAATAGGATGTTGAAAAACTATGTTGGATGTGGTATTTTTTCATTAAAGAAAGCACATTTTTGTTCTTGAAAGATGGCCCATTATCTGATATAACCTTCGAAGGGACCCCAAAACAACTTATGATATTGTGGAGTATAAACTCCACAATCCTCGTTCTAGTTGTTGATGTCAAGGGGAGCGCTTTGACCTATTTGGTGAAATAATTAGTGGTCGTTATGATGAACTTGTGTCGACCTAAATATGGAGGAGAGATCTTCCCAATAAAGTCTAATTCCCATTACGAGAAGGGCCATGCTACCTAGATGGTTTGCAAGGCTTGTGATGGCAAGTGGGTGAGGTTTGCATGATGCTGACACTTGAAGCATTTCTTGACATAATCATAATAGTATTTTTCCATAGTGGGCCAGTAGTAACCCATTCTCAAAATGCGTTTAACGATGGTCATGCCACTGAAATGACCACCACACATATCGTCATGAGCTTGAAAAATTGCCCAAGATGCTTCTTGGGGATCAAGACAATGAAGGAGCATTCCATCATAACCTCATATATAAAGGATCTCTCCTAGAAAAATGTATCTAGTCATTTTTTATTTAAAAGTTTATTTTTCAGCATGTGATAGACCTTGAGGTATTATTCCAAGCTTTAGGAAATCCCACAATTGGGATAGCCAATCCTGATATGCCATCGCTTCTATGGATAAAATGGCATGTTCCTCTTGTGATCCAGCATTTGTGAACACAGATTGGGAAACACCCCTATTATGAATGGTTGTTCCACACTCCGTAGGACCCTAAGAGATCAAATATTCCCAAGGTGTCATTTGTAAGAAATCTCTAGCTCTAAAGGACCAATCCTAATTTGGTGTAATTTGGATCATGTTGATTAGCTCTTGATTTTCCATAGACTCATGTTGTATTGCTCAGTGCACAAGAACTTTCACATGAATGGTTGAAGTCAACATATGGATTTTGAGGGATTACGGATCCCAAAGATGCCATGGCATCTATAAATCTGTTTGATGTACGAGGGATTGCCTCAATGTCATACCATTCTATTCAGGCTAGGTAAGTGTCAACAAGGTCATTGTAAGCTTTCATTAGTTGGAACCTATATTGGAATAATCCTTTGACTTGATCTACTATGATCAAGGAGTCACCAAATATATTCAATCGTATAATACCCATTGCAATGACCATTTGGAATCCCAAGATCAGGACATCGTACTTTGTGTTATTATTCATGCAAGGGAAGTCTAGCTTGAATGATAAGGATAATGGAGCACCCTACAATGTGATAAATACTATCCCTGCTCCACCCCTTTGCTCGCACTTTGAGCCATCAAAGAACAATTCCATGCTTCTTTGTTTCTCAGGTTCTTTGAGTTTTGATGGATCTGATAATGCGAAGACTACATCATCAGGTAATTCTATAGTGAGAGGCTTACTATTCTAAAGATGTGTCTCTACTAATTGAACTGCTATGACTTGTCCCTTGATGGACTTTTGGCTTATGAATTATAGATAAAATTCCATCAATAGCATGGTCCACTTTGCAGTATGCCAATTGTGATAGGTCTTGTTTATCATATACTACAAAGGATTCTATTTTGATATAATGTAAGTCGTATGGCTCAACATGTAGTGTCACAATTTTTTGGTTGCAAATACCACTACTAAGCACAACTTTTCTACATACACATATCCTATCTCATAAATCACTAAGGTGCAACTAATGTAATATATGGCTTGCTCTTTGTCTTGCGTATTATTTTGGGCTAACATGGTGCCCAAAGAAAACTTAGTAGTTGTTATGTATAGAAAAAATGGTATGTATGGCCTTGGTGGATCCAGTACTGGTGGTGTTTCTAGGTAAGTTTTAATCTCCTCAAAATCTTTTTGGCACTCTTCATCCCAATGAAACGGGACATCCTTTCATAGCAACCAATTCATGATTTGACACTTGTATGATAATTGCACAATGAACCATTTTATGGATGTTATCTTGTCTTGTAGGCTTCTTAACTCCCTAATGTTGGTAGGGGAAACCATTTCTATTATAGCTTCTACTTTTGTAGGATTGATTTTGATGCCCCTATTGGAAATGATGAAACCTAAGAGCTTACCAAAAGTTATGCCAAACACACACTTATTAGGATTCAATCTAATGTTGTGCTTTATGAGGTGATCGAATAATTTTGTAAGGATCTCAAAGTGCTCTTGTCGTACTAGATATTTGGCCAACAAGTCATCCATGTAGTATTCCAATATTGTGTGTATGTAGTCATGAAATATATATGTCATGGCCTGTTGGTATGTGGCACCAGCATTATTTAGGCCAAATGGTATCACTTTGTAACAGAAAGTCCCCCATGGAGTAATTAAAGCAGTATTATGCTGGTCTTCGGGTTTGATTTAGATTTGATTGTATCCAGAAAATCCATCCATTAGGGAGAGCATCCCATGACCTATAGTGGCATCAACAAGAGTGTCTATGTTTGGAAATGGGAATGAATCCTTTAGAGTTGCCCTATTCAAGTCCCTAAAATCTATGCAAATACAAACTCTTCCATCTGGTTTTCCCATGAGCACCATGTTCGAGACCCATTCTTGATAGTCGATGGGAACTATGAAGATTACATCCAATAGTTTTTGCAACTCATTTTTTACCATCAAAGCGATAGTTGGATGCATCTTACTCAATTTTTGCTTGACTGGATTCTTTAGGTGATCCAATGAAAGGTTGTTAACAACTAAATTTGGATAAATCCTCGACATGTCTTTATAATTCCAAGAAAATAGATTTGGTCTCTCCTTGAGGAGAGGGATAATGATGGTTTGTTCCTCTAGAGATATAATTTCTCTTAACTTGAATTTCTTTGGTTGAGTAGGATCATCACTAATGTCCACCTTAAAAGTTTCTTCTATAGCCATATATGACCCATCCTCCAACTGGTGAGGCATGGGTATCAAGTTAATGTCATCAATGGGATTTACAGGTCCTACTGACTTAGTATCCAGACTAGCATGGAACACATCATATGCACAACCTAATGCAAAATGGAATGGTTGTAATATATTTTCATTAGAGAAAATATCCTCATGCTATAAGGGTGAATCAGTGCAATTCCAATCGATAGCCTTCGTATCAAGACACAAAGGTGTAGTAGGATCTACTGGGTTATGAAGTGGAGTGGTCAAATCAATGGATATTGCATTGGTAGATGGAATGAAATATCCAAAACCACATGGGTGAAATATTGTCTTAGATGTTTTCCTTTTGTACTCATAATGAGACTAGAAGAAAAGGAATCTCCAAATCTAGGCCATGAGCTGGTCGTATAGTAGGCTCATTGGGCTCTAAGAGTTCCCTGAATGTAGGTAGAGGGGGATTGACCATGCGATGAATGACATTCAAGTAAAAATGTCTCCCAAAAAACTACAATCCAGGGTATATGGCACAAAGTACCATTTCTCTTCATACCAACATGTCGACCTGCCGCAAGTGGTGAGATCCAAGATAAGCCATATTAGTCTTGTCATCAAAGTCGTCATCACTTATACAAAACCCATTAACATTGGTATGTGATCTCAAGGTAAGGGGAACATCTCTTGGACCTTAGTAGGCCATCTCTATCTCATCCTCATATTCTTCATCACTTATGAAGATACCATTTGCATTAGTATATTACCCCAAGTCATGGGGCCACTCCCTTGGTCTTAGGTAGGCTCTCTTTATTGAGTCCTCTGAATCATAGCCAATTTCATCCGATATGAATCCACTCTTGTTGTGAATGGACCAGGTAAATCTATGTAAATAGTGAAGCCCATGATATGCCAAGCTTGCTCGTGCTTCATCATCACTTGCTACATATCCATTTTCTTCTTGATCATCATCCCATGAGTTGTACCCTATTGGTATGGTCTCAATTGTGGAGCTTGGATGATAAGTCTTGGGAGGTGGTATGCTTACCACAACCACTTGTATGTTGCTTGGATATCTTGCACTTGGTGGGTGATAGGGAATAAAATCAATGTCTTCTCCTAAACCTAAGCTTAATCTATCTAAGGCTACTTATAGAGAGTCATCTCGACCTCTGATATGATAGCCTAACCGAAACCTGTTAGAGGAAAGCTGGTATTATGGCTCGAATGGCTGCCTATACATCTACTCATATACCAAGACTATAACCATGCCAATGACAACATTCAAAATAGGCTAGAGCAAAATCAAGATTAGAGAGGTAACAAACATTAACAGTTAAGAGTTTGTCATTGTCCTCTTCTATGTCCATAGATTTATGGGCACAGTCCAAGCCAACATAGATGAAATTTGTTTAGTTGGGAGGGATTCCAAGCAGAACTATTGTTCCCACTGGTGGTCTTAGATCTGTCTTGTGCAAACTCTATGATGGGCATAAATTTTATGTTCTACACAAGATACTCTCATATCCTTGTACTTGCAAAGTGTATTATCGCATGTGATGCGGATGATCCTACAGAAGATACTAGCAAAGCAGGCTCTAGTATCTCCTCAACTTGATATTGGAGATCTTCTTCCTCCATGTGATTTGTACTTTTCTTAACGTCTATGGTTAGAACTTCCTTGGGCTTTATTTCCTCAACCATGGGTGCCTTTATATTCTGATTGTCTTTTGGTTTAGACTTTGATGGTCTATTAGAAGCATTAGTCACTTTGTGCACAATATGAGGTGTTGATGCAGATGGGTATTTTTGTACCCCTTTGTCTTTATCATTTAGTTGTGTAGCTGGAGATGAAGATCCTACATACAAGTGGGTAGAAGGAATCACAAATTCTCCTATAAAATCCACTTGATGAACATACTTGAATGGCTCTTCATCAGCCAACACCATGTATAATTTGTTATCAAGCATATACTTGATACATTGGTGTAAGATTTAAGGAATGCACTTCATGTCCCTTATCCAAGGTCTCTCTAGGAGGATGTTATATTGCATGGACCCTTCCAATACAAGACACATCATGGGGATGGTCTTATGCCCCACCTTGATATGTAGGACTATCGTTCCCATAGTATTGCATAAAGCATCATTAAAAGCCCTCAATGTATAGGCTCCTAAAATGATATTGGACTTGGGGATATTAAGGTGTTCTATTGTTGTTATTGTGATGATGTTGATTGACAAACCTGTATCGATCAAGACCCACTTAAAAGGTAAATCATTGATTAATTCCATAATGTGCAATGGAGGGTCTGGTAAGGAAGTAGGTATTGTCTTAATCTCATAATCATAAAATTGAATTACAGGTTCCTGGCATTCTTGTACTTGTCCCACAAAATGGGTGAATGCATTTGGATCTTGTGGTTGGAGCTCAATCGACCTTAAAATATCCATCAAGGTCTCCCTATGATTTTGAGACTATTGTATGAGCTCATAGATGGATAGCTTAGCCAGATTTGTTTGTAAATTTTGCTCCATTCTACTATGAATAGTTACCACAGGTCAGGTTGGTGGACCTAGAAGGTTGTTTTACCCCTATATCTGCCTAGGTGCAGTAAGAAAATTAATGGTGGTTGCAAAATGTTGTGGTTGACCATAATTTCTACTCTTGGTTTCTATATTGATAATTTCAACCATCCCAATGCACTCGTGGGTAGGTGTATCAATTCAAACCTAATTGACTTATGCACCTTGCCCTCTAGGGGCTTCATGGTTTGACAGTGGGTTTTTGTAGATGCCCATATCTCTATTTTCAAGAGCCAATGGGTTTTCAACTTTAAGTTCTCCCACCTCAATCATGTTCTGCACCTAGTGCTTGAAACCAAAACCTCAATATTATACCTCGGTATTCTATGATATGGGTAAAATTTATCTTCCCTATATCATTTCAACTTAGGATGGTTGGGATATATAAGAGGTATATCAGGGAATCTGATCTTTCCTGCCTCACTCAATTGGTTGAAGATTGATTGCATTGATTCTGTCAATGGTGTGAAATAGCGAGGGGGTTTGCATTATTTGTTCCACCCTTGATTGTTCTTTTGATCATAGTTGGTTGGTGGGGGCTATTATTGATAATTTTTGGGTTGATGTGTAGCCCAGTCCTTAGGTGCAACCAATACCACTTGATTAACTAGAGCAGGATTTGTCTACTTCTGCTTGTATTTGCCATTTTTGTCATTTTTTTCCACTCCTTGGTTTAGAGTTTTATGGTTCCCTCATATAATTTTATATCCTTGATGAGTTTTTCCTATGCCAAGGCTTCTTGAAGTTGTAGTAAGAGGAAAATGTGTTTGTAACAACTCTTGGTGAACATCCGGATGATCTCTTTTGTGGGGACGAAGAATGATAATTTTGCCATGACTCTTCTCCATCTATTTCCATAATCCATTACTAGCTCATCATCATAATGTCTCAAATTGGCTAGGTATGAAAGGTTCAATTTCCTCTTAGCACCAAAAGAGAAACATTTTAGGAAATAATTCACTAGTTTTTCAAAGTTGGATATGCTATGCTTGGGTAACTGGTTGAACCATTGGGTGGCAGTGCCTACAAATGTCATAATGAATGTCTTGACCATAAGATTATTATTGTCTTCAAGATGAAAAAATGCATTAATGAAATTTGTAACATGATCTTGTGCATCCTCTTAATCCTTAAACTTTTCCAACCTAGGCATCTCAAAATGCTTAGGGTATGTGGGTCTAGGGACAAATGAACATAATGGTTGATTGTGTATTTTGCTCAATGTTGGTTGGCTACCAGTTGTCTCTTATTTTTAAAAGGACTTCATATCTTCATAAAGTGCTTGTAATTCCTTTGATATGAGGATTTAATCCTCTTGCAGATCCCCCCATGGTGGTAGTGGAGGTAACCCTCTATCCATTTGATTTTATCTATTTTCTTCCCTCCTATGAGGGGATTTAGGATGTGCCTGATCCTACTCTATTAGGTTTACCCTTTCCCCAAAATTTAGATTTTGCTCATGATTTAGAGGGTGGTTTTGTTACAAGTTTCCTTCTTGTCTAGTGTTCTCCTCTCTTGGTGAGTTAGCGTGTTGATATCTTTGATGATCATTTCTATTTTCTTGTTGGTTGCTACGAGCTAGCTGCTCAACTTACTCTCTTAAATGTTGCTCATGTTGGCGCAATAATAATTCTCTTTGTTTATCATGTTCAAGAGCTTCTACAAGGTCTTTATATTTATGCAAGGCATTTTATAACCATTTCCCATGGTTAACTTGTGTGGTCATATAAGACTCATGCTTATCTGATCCTGTTATAGTGGTTTTGATTAGCAGATTTCTCGAAGAGATTTCTATTGTTTCTTTGCTCTTGCTAGATAATGTGACTTGTTTAGTGTATTTTTGAGTGTCTCTATGATCAGACTCTATATGTTTACTATGGTATCATCTTGAGGTACCCCCAATTTTAGAAGTGAGCTTAGAAGTCATGTTTTGTGAACTTCCAAATACCTAATTCTTCGTAGCTATAGTTTTGGGAGGTGGCCTCGAATAAATCCGATCCAACTTATCTAACTATATTTTTTTCCATGGTTGATCCCATGGGGTGCCATTTACTCCAATGAGGTCATATTCTATTGAAAACCTTCCTCTTGTGTGAAGGATATCTTCTATTTTATGTCTATGACTAGATGTATCTCTAGTTTCCTACCCCTTAGTGGGCTGATTTATTCTAAGTGTCTCATGTGAATGTTTGGATGTTGTGGCTCTTGTGTGTCTTCTTGGTGATGAGGGTTTTGTGGCTCTCTCTACCCTCTATGAGGATGAATATGGGGAAAACTCATCATATATGTGTGAATAATGATGTCTAGAACCCTCCTTATGTCCATGTGAGGATGAAGCTCTTGAAGCTTCCTCATGTCTCTAAAAAGTTTTTGTGTTTAGAGGAAAGCCTTGAGTCTTCCTCGCATCTCCTTGACGATGACAACCATGAGGCCTCTTTGTATTTATGTGATGTATTTCCTTGGTGTGGTTCCCTATTTGGGTTTTCTCGAGGATATCCCCCAAGGGTTGAGTTATCACCCCTTAGACTCACTGAACTGCATCTCACGGTATTTTGAGTAGGTCTTTCAATGTTACTACGACTTCACCTAAGGTTATGCATTGCTTCATATTCTTCCTTAGTATCAGATCGAGGATTTTTACTTCTTGTTTTGACCATTGTTTTTGGAAATTTAGCTTTTGCGTTGCACTTAAATATGACCAAAAAATATCAAGCAAATGTTTATCTTGATTACAAATTTAAGTGTGCCCTAAATTGTTTGTTGTATTTTGATGTTTTGTTATTTCTTATTTCTTGTTCTTGATTTGGATTTAGAATGGGGAGACTCATCTATAGTGATAATCAAGAACACTCATGCCAAACATGATTTCTTAAAAGAGACTAGGGTACACCTCTTAAATCCCAGTGGGGGGTTCACCTAGTTCTTCCACTCTAAACCAATGATTGTTCCAATAGTGGAAGACAGTTTTAACACAAGTAACTTAGTACCACTATAAGTAAGTTCCTCAATCCATTTCTAAGAAGCTCTAGGGGACGAATCGATGGAAGGAGATAAATGCCAACATAACTGGACTGAATTAAGGGTTGGTGATGAAATCCAACTCCCCAATGTTTAAAATATGTGTGTGTGTGTGGGGTTAATTTTAAGTTTACATGAATAAGAATATATCATACAATAATAATGACTATTTCCTATATACCTAATGTAAAATGCATTTCAATTTTTAGAAAGGTGCATAACTACTATGAGATTAATGGATGCACTCTTATTAGGTGCAAGTATGGCCTTTAGAAAGTCCTCAAAGTAAGTAAACCAACACATAGTGTCTAGCACATTGGATTCTAGGTTGAACTTTACAAACATAATCCATTGTTATTAGCAACGCCTAGTGGAAAATCTAAAAGGAAACCTAAGATGTGCAAGATGCAAGTTATTTTTTTTTCATTATTTTAGTTTTACAAATTGAAATATGTCTTAGTTATCACTATTTTCAAGAGAATTAAAATAGATAGAAAACCATAAAGTGTCAATGAAAAACACAAGCTTATACTAAGAGGGGGGGTGAACAGTATAAGACCACTTTTTCAATTTGCTTTAAAATCAACTTTCAAAACAATATAATGCAGTGTATAGATAGTAGTAGAAACAACAGTAATCAAATAAATGCACAACACACCATCCACAAAGTGACACAACAATTTATGTGGTTCACCCAAGGTGGGCTACTCCATGGATAAAAATTTTCTCTAAAAGTTATATCACAGTTCTTTGGGAAACCTTCCCAATTACAAAGTTTATGGGCACCAACCCAAAGGAGACACCTACCCATAGCTCTGCTCTTAGTGGTGATCCTCTAGAAGACCTCTACCTCCTCTACCCTTAGCAAGTGGAATTCTATCCACAAAAGACACCTGTCTTCCCTACTCTGGCTAGAGATCTTTGTCCTCAACTCTATCACTGCAAAGTCAGTCCTCTTATCTACACCAAAACATAGTCCTTCGGTCTGGCACAAATCTGTCCTCTTCCTCTTTTCTTTTCTGTTACAATTGCACTTGGTTGAAACTAACTTTTCATAGTCTGCACAAACACAGTAGCACTTGATCAACTTATGCTCTTCTACAAAAACACAGCAGCACTTGATCAACTTATGCTCTTCTACGAAAACACAATAGCATTGTCTTCGCACATCCAGTGCAAACACAGTAGCACAGTCTTTGCACTCTTTGCTCAAACACGATAGCACTATCTTTGCAACCTCTATGCAAACACAGCAGCATAGTATTTGCACTCTTTGCTCAAACACGATAGCACTGTCTTCGCAACCTCTACGCAAACACAGCAACACGTCTTCACACTCTTTGCTCAAACACGATAGCACTATCTTTGCAACCTCTACGATCGATATTCTCCCCACACTCTATCTATGCAAATTGCACTTTGAACGCACACTTGATCGATGCAAAAACTATTCAAATAGCCCTACTTTTATAGAGTAAGATTCAAGATCATTACATTCAATCTTAGTCGGCTGTTACTCTTCAACTACATCGGCTGCAAAACCCTGCACTGTGTCGGCCCAGATTTTAACTTTTTCGGCTCAAAGTTAACTCTGTCCTTCAACCGCCATTGGTTCTGTAGCTGTCCCTATGAAACGACAACATGTCATGATATCATGACATTTTTATAGCCATACACCTTCTATAGCTTGCTGTCATGAAATCGTGACACCTTGGCCTTTGTCGACTTCCTTTGTGCTTCTATCGCAAAATCATGACACCTTTGCCTCTTGCTGATGTCATCACACTTCTGTCATGAAATCATGACACTTTAGTATTCATGGCCTTCCTCTCAGCTTTTATTGTGAAATCATGACACATCTGCTTCTACTGACGTCATCTGCAACTCTGTCATGAAATCGTGACACTTTAGTCTTCATGGCCTTCTTCGAGGCTTGCACTAGCGAAAATGGAACATGTCATGAAATCATGACGCTTTCGCCTTCAAGCTCTTCCTTCTTGACCTCATCGCAAAATCATGACGCTTCTTCTGATGAAGACTTGCTATTAGTTTTTGTCGCAAAATCATGACATTTTTGCCAACTGAAAGCTGCCAACTCTACCTGTCGTGAAATCGTAACACTCTCTATATTCACAAGCTTTCTCTCCAACCTGTCATGAAATTGTGACACTTTCTACATTCGTACAACTTCTTTGTAGCCTGTCATGAAATCGTGATGCTTTTCCTTTCAGGCTCTTCCCTTTGTTGCATGTCACGAAATCGTGACATTTTACATGTAACTTTCTCTCTCTTCAAACTTGTCATGAAATCATGACAGTTCTTTTTGCAGACTCTCTCTTCAGCATCATGTCGCGAAATAGTGACACTTTTTCATCCGAAAAACTTACTTTGCAGAATGTCATGAAATCCTGACACTTTTTCTTCTTTGCCTTCTTGCACTATCCGAGCCTGCAAAAATGTGACATGTCGCGAAATCGTGACACTTTTCATCTGCTCTTCTTCCCTGCCAACATGTCGTGAAATCGTGATAGTTTTGCCTGCTTTGTCTCTATCTTCTAGCATGTCGTGAAATCGTGACACTGTTGCCCAAACTTTCTCTCTCCTCAAACATGTCACGAAATCACGACAGTTTTGCCAGCACTTTCTCTCTCCTCAAACATGTCGTGAAATCGCAACAGTTTTTCCAGCCGCCTGCATACTTTTTCTTACTTGTCTTTTTCTTGATATTTTGCAACTGGGCTACTTTGATATTCTTGGAAACTCACTGTCCAAACTGAAACCTTCATCAAGACACATTCTTTGACATCAAACCAAATTTCTTCAAGACCTTCTTGACATCAATGACAACATCTACACTTAGAGTAAAGACAATGTACCCAATGTACCCAAAATTGCCAACAATCTCCCCTTTGTCATTGATGGCAACCCTTAACTGAAAACATAACTCAAGAGCCAAAACTGAACCCTACTGGTCCAACAACTGAGAATCTATAATTTTGAATTTTTTGCTCCCCCTGACTTGAAGCTCTCTTTTTCACTATGAAGCTCTCCCCCTTACTCATATCTCTCCCCCTTTGTCATCAATGGCAAAGGGTCACCTTTGGAGCTTGGGACTAAGAATGAGCTTCTTAGCTTAGTCCCCCCCCCACCTCCTGATGAGGTGATTTAAAACAAGGGTGGGAGTGAAACTCCTATTAGGCACTCATCATCATCAGTGTCTACAATTTCTTTGCCGGGCCTTATCTTGAACTCTTTGTCAGTGTTTTTGTTCTTGTCACTTTTCTTGTTCTTGTTCTCATCTATTTTCTTGTCCATACCTTGATCCTTGGACCTGTTTATACCACTGTTCCTATTTTTGTACCTTGGAAGATCAGCTCTGCACTTTCTGGTTGTGTGATCTACATTGTTGCACTTATAGCAAGTAACAATATTATTTCTTTCGGGCATGGCTATTCTTTGAATCCGCTTATTTTGACTAACCTAGTTCCTTTTATTTGTCTTGCAAAAAATTGCCTTGTGCCCGAATTGATTACAAGAGTAGCAATACCCTTGAAATAAATTACGGCCCCTAAAATTGTCATTTATCTTCCTTACTTGAGTCATGCACTGCGAAGCCATGTGGCCAAACTCATGACATGCAAAACATCTGTCATGAAATATTCTTCTATTTGACCTCTTAGGTCCCGAAAACTTCTTTTTTGTATTTAGAATTATGTTTTTTTTTCTATGCATTTATCACTCATGGACTCATTCTCTGTAATACTCTCTTCACCAGAACTCTCTTCTTTCTGAAATCTCTTACTTGATTCCCCAACCTAGTTTTTGGGTGGTTTAACAAAACCAAGACCTGTTTTATCTGATGGATTTCTTTGACTTTGGATGAGATACTTAACCCTTTTGGATCTATCTTGAAACCTGTATAGCTTATCCTTGTATTATTTATTTTCCTCTTTCATGGCAGCCATTTTCTGTTCTAATTCACTATACTCAAGCATCTTAGATTCTAACTCATTCTTGAGTTCTTGTGTCTTAGCCATAGAGATGTCAAGACTTTCTATGAGTTCATATTTCTCCATACAACATTCATTTAATTTATCCTTAAGTCAAGCATTCTTCTTTCTTTCCTTTTTCAAAACACTAAGAGCATTAGTAAGTTCACATTCAAGATCCTCTATATTATTGCATTTTGAATCATCAAGGCATTTTTCAGATTTCTTATCACTAGAGGTGCTATCCTTTTCAAAAACCATACAAGCATCTTCCTTATCATATTCTGAAGCATCCTCATACATACTAGCAACCAATTCATTATTTGTGCAATCATCCTCAAGGTGCTCAAAATTTCCACATCTAAAATATTTCATGACAATGAATTTATGTTTCGGTTCTTCCTCTTTTTCTGAAATGAACAACATCTCATTTTCATCATCACTAGAAGAACTTTCACTATCACTGCTAGAACACTTACTTGCTTTGTCTAGGTAGAAGTTCTTCTTATTCTTGTGTGAATGCCTCTTTCCTTGATTGTTGTGCTCATCTTTGTTTTTTTTGTAATACCTGTGCTTTTTAGAATCCTTGCTCTTAACATCTTGTATATCTTCATCACTTTCATTCTTGGAAACAGTACAGTCAGTAGCATAATGACCAAACTTTCCACAGTTGAAACACCTTATGTTTTTCTTGCTTTTGTGTTTTCTAGAGAACTTGCCTTTCTTGTCGTAATATGCCTCTTCATCACTAGAAGACTCATCACTCTCTTGAATTTGTTTGCCCTTTGATTTCTTGGTAGCTTTGAAAGCTGCCTCTTTCTTAACATCAACTTTCACTTGAGTTCTCAACTCAAATGTTGCAAGAATACTATGGAGCTCATCCTTTTTCAATTTATCTAAATCTTTAGCTTCCTCCTTAAAATATTATCACACACATCATTTTCAGTAACCTCAAGACCTAGATCTTTCATGGAGTTAACAATTTCATCCATACGAAGCATGTAGTCACTAATATTTTCATCATCATTCATTTTGAGTTGTTCAAACATACCTTTAAAATGTCTTAATTTGGCCTTTCAAACATTTGCATCACCTATATGAACCACCTGCAATTGTTTCCACATTTCACTAGCTGTCTTGCAATGAATAACTTTGGTGAGATCTGCTTTCTGTAAGCCTCTTAGGATTGCATTCATGGCTTTTGAATTTCTATGAAGCATGAGCCTATCTTCTTTGGTATAAGGACCATGTTCAGGAATAGTGTATTCATATTCAATCACTTCCCATACCTCATTACCAAGAGCCATTAGATAAACTCTCATTCTTGCACTCCATAGACCGAAATCTAATCCATCAAGAATAGGTGCTGCATTGCCACCTAAAAAATTCATTGTGTTCTTAACCAGTTCTTCCTTTCGATTGTTAAACCTTTTTGAAGGAACCCGCTCTGATACCAATTGAAGAACACAAGCTTATACTAAGAGGGGGGGTGAACAGTATAAGACCACTTTTTCAATTTGCTTTAAAATCAACTTTCAAAATAGTATAATGCAGTGTATAGATAGTAGTAAAAATAGTAGTAATCAAATCAATGCACAACACACCATCCACAAAGTGACACAACAATTTATGTGGTTCACCCAAGGTGGGCTACTCCACGGATAAAACTTTTCTCTAAAAGTTATATCACAGTTCTTTGGGAAACCTTCCCAATTACAAAGTTTATGGGCACCAACCCAAAGGAGACACCTTCCCCTAGCTCTGCTCTTAGTGGTGATCCTCTAGAAGACCTCTACCTCCTATGCCCTTAGCAAGTGGAATTCTATCCACAGAAGACACCTGTCTTCCCTGCTCTGGCTGGAGATCTCTGTCCTCAACTCTATCACTGCAAATCCGGTCCTCTTATCTGCACCAAAACACAGTCCTTCGGTCTGGCACAAATCTGTCCTCTTCCTCTTTTCTTTTTTGTTACAGTTGCACTTGGTCAAAACCAAATTTTCACAGTCTACGCAAACACAGAAGCACTTGATCAGCTTATGCTCTTTTGTGAAAACATAGCAGCACTTGATCAACTTATGCTCTTCTACAAAAATACAGCAGCACAGTCTTCGCACATCCAGTGCAAACACAGTAGCATAGTCTTCGCACTCTTTTCTCAAACATGATAGCACTGTCTTCACAACCTCTATGCAAAAATAGTAGCACAGTCTTTGCACTCTTTGCTCAAACATGATAGCACTGTCTTCGCAACCTCTGTGCAAACATAGCAGCATAGTCTTCGCACTCTTTGATCAAACATGATAGCACTGTCTTCACAACCTCTGCAATCGATCTTCTCCCTGCACTCTATCTGTGCAAATCGCACTTCAAACGCACACTTGATTGATGCAAAAAATATTCAAACAACCCTCATTTTATAGAGTAAGATTCAAGATAATTACATTCAATCTTAGTCGGATGTTACTCTTCAATTGTGTTGGCTACAAAATCCTGCGCTGCGTCAGCCCAGATTTTAACTTTGTCTACTCAAAGTTAACTTTGTCCTTCAATTGCCACTGGTTATATAGTTGTCCCTACAAAACTACAACATGTCACGATATCGTGACATTTTTACAACCATACACCTTCTATAGCTTGCTGTCATGAAATCGCGACACCTTGGCCTTTGTTGACTTCCTTTGTGCTTTTGTCACAAAATCGCGATACCTTTGCCTCTTGCTGACGTCATCACACTTCTGTCGTGAAATCACAACACTTTAATCTTCATGGCCTTTCTCTCAGCTTTTGTTGCGAAATCGTGACACATCTGCTTCTGCTGACATCATCTACAACTTTGTCACGAAATCATGACACTTTAGTCTTCATGGCCTTCTTCAAGGCTTGCACTAGCAAAAATGGAACATGTCATGAAATCATGATGCTTTCGCCTTCAAGCTCTTCCTTCTTGACCTCGTCGTGAAATCGTGATGCTTCTTATGATGAAGACTTGCTATCAGTTTTTGTCATGAAATTGTGACATTTTTGCCAACTAAAAGCTGCCAACTCTACCTGTCATGAAATCGCGACACTCTCTGTATTCGCAAGCTTTCTCTCCAACCTGTCACAAAATCATGAAACTTTCTACATCCATACAACTTCTTTGTAGCCTGTCACAAAATCACGACGCTTCTCCGTTCAGGCTCTTCCCTTTGCTACATGTCACGAAATCGTGACATTTTACATGTAACTTTCTCTCTCTTCGAACTTGTCGTGAAATCGTGACAGTTCTTTTTGCGGACTCTCTCTTCAGCATCATGTCGCGAAATCATGACACTTTTTCATTTGAACAACTTGCTTTGCAGAATGTCATGAAATTGCGACACTTTTCCTTCTCTACCTTCCTACACTATCTGAGCCGTGAAAATGCGACATGTCACAAAATCATGACACTTTCCATCTGCTCTTCTTCCCTGCCAACATGTCATGAAATCGTGATAGTTTTTCCTGCTTTGTCTCTGTCTTCTAGCATGTCGTGAAATCATGACACTTTTGCCTAAAATTTCTCTCTCCTCAAACATGTCATGAAATCATGATAGTTTTGCCAACACTTTCTCTCTCCTCAAACATGTCACGAAATCACGACAGTTTTTCCAGCCGCCTGCATACTTTTTCTTACTTGTCTTTTTCTTGATCTTTTGCAACTAGGCTACTTCCGATCTTCTTGGAAACTCACTGTCCAAACTGAAACCTTCATCAAGACACATTCTTTGACATCAAACCAAATTGCTTCAAGACCTTCTTGACATCAATGACAACATCTACACTTAGAGTAAAGGCAATGTACCCAATGTACCCAAAATTGCCAACAGTCAAAAAAGTTGTACCAACCCTTATTTAGCTCAGAGAATCAATATCTTGACCTCTGTTGCACTCCAGTTTTGGCCACTGTCGACTAGAGTGGCAGGTATTTAGCTACTATAGACAAGAGCAGTTGACTCTTAGCCATTGTAGACTAGAGAAGTTTATTACTAGCCACTATAGATTAGAGTGGCTAAACCTACACACAAAACCTGAGTCAGTAAAGCAAAAGAAAATGAAAGTAAACTAAATAACTGGGTAGGGGTCCCACCATGATCGCCATCTATAGTGACCCTGGGGAAGTGGCACACCATCCACTAACTACTCTACTTGTGATTTGATTGAATCCTTTAATATTTAAACATGCAATAAATGAAAGGCATAAAGCATATATAACCATAATGCAAAGAAATAAATGAATGAATGTTTTTTGTATTTGTTTTCCCAAGATCCAGTTACATATGAATCCCTCCAAGGTATACCCTTCATTTGATACATGATTTACACACAAAGAGGGAAGTAGGTGTATAAAATATCCTATTGCACAGGGGGGTGTGATTTATCAGGCTTCTCGATGATGCACACAAAAATGTATGAGGGCTTATAGATGCCCTTATAGATTCCTCCTTCTCTATGTATGATTGCTAGAGGTATCTTCTTGCTCTTGTATGTTGTGGATTTGCTCGATTGAACCTATAGCCCTAAAATCAATGAAACAACAACACACGCTTAGATGTTCGAGATTGCCTCCCCGGATGAGGCTGTTAGCAATGAATAAGCTCAATGGAAACAAATGCAATGAAACTAATACTATGAATGCGAATGACTAAAATAAAGCTTATGCTAATAAAATACAAGAGAAAGTAGAATAAAAGGTATTAACACCTAAAACCCTAGACTATGTTGTGGGCCACTATCCAGGACAAGGGTTGCTAAGGTGAAATCACTCTCTATTGATCCAAATGCTATGGGCTCAAGTCTGCTACTAATGTTAAAATGATTACCTTATGTGTTCAGATTTACCCTCCAATATGACAGGGCTCCGCTACAAGAATTGATCTCCAAGGGAAGCTCTCCAAGTCTCTAGAATATCTCCTCAATGATCCAAACTGTTCAAAGTTATAATGTATGATGTTATCTCTCTCTGATTTATAAAATAAAAAGTCTCCCAAGAAGGTCCTCTAGTGATTTAAGGTTTACTCCTTATAAATTTTTTGAATCCCTAGGTCAATGTTCAAACCCTAGGATTGAATCCCTCATGCGTACTAGGTGTTAGCATGAGAAGCTCTTTGTTTTTCTATGTTTAACTAAAGTCTAAATTTGGACTCGAGTCTTTCATGTAGACTGGCTATGAGGAGGAATGCAAAGTTGTCCCAACTCATCCTTATTGCATGAAAATTGCCACTTCCACCCAATATTAGGTTGTATTGGCAGAAAAATGGATTTAAAGTTTAGCTGTTGTCGTTTGCAGTGGCTAAGGTTTGGCTACTCTGAGCTACAGTGGCTGGATTCTGGCCGCTCTGGTCTATAGCGACCAGGCTTGGATGGGCTAAAAATGCCCTATATGAGTGGTAAAAACCACTTTTGATACTTGGAAGGTCCCAAGCTTTAGTCACATGACCTATGAGTATACCCATGTGAGTAGTATCCCTAACCATGACATATTTTAGGTGTCTAAAATTATATTATAATATATTTATTATAAAATATATATTTATAAACCCAATTAACCATAACCATCCAATCTAATCTAATATCCACCATCCATATTCATTAATCCATGCCACATATAAAATGTAATATTAGCCTTAGGACCTGATATAATCTTAGCCACACGATTAAAATTGTAAGGCTAAAACCCTAAGTAAACCCTAAGCTAGATTATAAAATAAGAGTACTCATAATGCTCAAACCCCTAAAATGTTTTGTGCCCTAAATATACTATTGAAGAAATCCTCATGAGATAGAAGGTTATAAATATTTGAAGACCGCCATTGCCAAATCCACTTAGGAGAGTTTATCCATAGCCTTAACTTGCCCTAGGATTCTTTCATTCCAGCCATTCCTTATAGTCTACCTCCATCTACATCATTCATCCTCGTTGTCCGAATCTGCCGCCATACCTAATCTATTGTAACACAAATGCACCCCCAAGCCTGTTGCATCAATCTGCTACTATTGCTAGGGCATCCAATCAACTAACAATCATAGAAGAATTATCATCCAAGCAAGGTAAATTAGTTTATTTATTATTTTATTATGCAATCTATAGGTTTTCATGTGCTATTTTGATTTATTAATAGTTAGGGTTTTATTAATATCTGAGGGCCTCACACTGTTGAGCCCTCATAGGTGTTACTGATATCTTTGTCTATTTGTGTATTTGTAGATCTATAGGTTATTATTGTTTTTGGATAGTTGTTGAAGCTCGAGTGGCCCGACATCGGATACTTGAAGCCCACTCACTCTATTGGGAGTGAAGCACTCTGAAGACACTCCACCATTGTAGCTAGGGTTTCGAAGAACCTTGGAAATCAGTATTTATTGTATCATAAACATTCTATCAAGATAGAATTCATTGTACAAAAGGAGTTTTTCAGCTCCCCCCCATTATTCAAATATAATCCATTTTGTGCAATTGTCTTTATTTTGTCATATTTGTTTATTTTTGTTATTGCATAGTGTCATGCTTTTTGCTTCACATGTCTTACATATAGACGTGTTGAAGTGAGTATAAAATCTCTAGATAAATCTACTTGATTCACATATTTGAATGGCTCCTCATCGAAAGGAACTACATGCACTTATCCCTAATGTACGTACTTGATACTGTGATGTACTATTGAGGGTACACATCACATATCTCTTATCCAAGGCCTACCTAAGAGGATGTTATACTACATAAAACCTTATAGCATGTGACACATCACTAGTATGGTTTTCAATCCTACCTAAATAGGCAATACTGTAGTACCAATAGTTGAGCATAATGCATCATTGAATGCTCGTAATGTGAAGATCCATGGCACAATATGTAATTTTGGCAATTTCAAATATGCTATGGCATTTTTAATAATATTGATTGAAGACCCTGTGTTGATAAATACCTGCTTGAAATGTGTGTGATTGACACACACAATTATATAAAGCAGTGGGTCCACTATAATAGTAGAGACCATTTTAATTTTGTGATCATAAAACTGAAATATGGGCTCTTGGTACTATTGCACATGTCTCACAAAATTTGTAAATTCTTTCGGGTCATAGGATTGAACCTTTATGGACCTTAGAATTTCCATTAGCATCACCCTGTACCTAGGATACTACTGCATTATTTCATAAATTGACAACTTTTTTGAGGCTGTCTATAGGCTTTGGATAAGCCTATTTCTTATTGTCACCATTGGTCTAGTTGGTGGGCTTGGCAGATTTGTTTGTGCTAGCCTTTGTGGGGACACAACTTGAATCTTGAATGGAGTAGGAGGACCTGGCTAATCATACCTCCTATTCTTGGTTATACCATTCACCATATCGATGAAGCCCTATGTAGGTGGCTTAATTTGTACTTGATTCACTTGGCCGACATTTTTCCTTAGAGGCTTATGGTTGAGCAAGGTATTTTTGAATATTCCTATGTTTTGATTATTTAGAGCCTGAGGGTTGTCAACGATTAGCTCATTCTTGTCAATAATTTTCTACACCAAATGTTTAAATTAATGGCATATTTCAATGTCATGCCCTTTCTTCCTATGGTAAGAACAATATCGATCCTCTATAAATTCTCTCGATCTAGGTTGGTTTGGATCGAGTAGTTGAATCTCAAGTAAGGTGATGGCCTTAGCCTCACATAATTGATGAAAAATTGATGCCATTATCTCTGAAAATGATGTAAACCAGCAAGGAGGGTGCTTTTCCTTATTTTTAGCCTATTTATTGTAATTGCGTTGATTGTACTGCATAGGGGGAGGTTGAGCCTGATAATTTTGTTGTTGCTAGCCCTTGTACCATTTTTTGAGATTCACCACTACTTGATTCACATGGGGCAACTTGGCTTGGTGATTTTAATTTTTAGTGTTCTTATTGTTCCAATCCTTTTTGATCTAGAGTTTCAAGTTACCCTCCTATAAATTGATATCCTCAATAACCTTGGATTGCACTAAGGCCTCCTTAAATATCCGATATTATTACAATTGCAATAATAGTGAGATGTGTTTTTCAAAAATCCTAGTGAACATCTGAGTCAGTTCAATTGTTGGAATGGAAAATGGTAACTTAGCCATAAATTTTCTCCCTCTTTCCATAGTCCATGATTTGCTCATCATCTTATTGAATTAAAGTATCCAAATAAAATAAATTTATTTTCTTCTTGATGTCGAAGGAGAAGCATTCAATAAAAGCATTCACCAATTTTTTGAATATGATTATGATGTGCCTTTTTAACTGGTTGAACCATTCTAGGGTAGGGCCTAAAAGGGTCATGATGAAGGTCCTCAGTAACAAAGCATCATCACTTTGTATCTGAAAGCACATGTTATTAAAACTCATGACATGCTCTTGTGCATCTTCATCTCCTTGAAATTTATCCATCTTTGGCATCTCAAAATGATCAAGATATGCTAGAGTAGGCATTGAGGGGCATAGAGGTACATTATATATTCTATTCAAGGTAGCTTTTGATAATCCATCCCTTGTTTCTTAATGGATCTTACCTTCTCTACCAAGGCTTTGTAGGCCTATGAAGATAGAATATCCTCTTCCCTAAGAGGTCTTTGAGGAGCTTTTGGAGGTAGATTCTTATTTGGTTGAGGTGGACGACTAGGCTCATCCTCCATGTCTACTAAGGAGATATTTGGGTACTATTGAACTTGGTCATCTCCTTCTACCTCCTCGTACTGAGTAGGCCCATGTTGTTCGAGTGCTTGGAACTATAACGTATTTTGAGTCATATAATGAGTATGATTTCCAGTATGCTTAGGGTGCGATTCGGTTTGTGAAGTAGCTCATATATGGTTACGGTCCCTATATTCACTTTGAGAAAGTAACTTAGTGTGAACCAATCTATCTTCTCTCTTTGCATACTCCTTTTGGTCAAGGATGCATTACTCGTGCATGCACTACTCATACAGACATTGCCTTAACAACCTACCATTGAGTATCCTCGTTCTTGAGGCACTCACACTTTGCATGCATATCTTCCAATTGATCTTGGAAGATACATTGCCTCTACTCTAAAACCAGTTTATGTGATTGATCTATAAGATCGATAGTATGTGGTCTCTGGTGGTGCAACTCTATTTGGGGTCCCTTGTTAGTATGAGCCCTAACAAAATTATTTGCTATAATTTTTCCTTTTTCTATATAAATGGCATTCACATTATTCTATAGTCTATTATCTATGCCCCTAGTATAGATGGGGCATGCACACTTCAGGAGTGCTTTGAGAAATCTCCTAGCTCAATGATTTACCTATGTGCGTTCTCACTACGTGAACTTATAGAGCAATAATGAGCAGTCAAGGCTTTATAACCTAGTTGGTATAGGACTTGGTCTAGTCGATCTAGATGTCTAGTTCTCCATGATTAATTTTGGGGTATATCATTAGCTCCCAATGTGGCCAAATATATAGTGAACTTTTTAGGTCATCTAGAGTTTGGATTCTTCATGGGTCTATGCTTTGATGCAACCCTTTCTTCCTACCCCTGATTGGGTAGATTTTCTTGTTTTCTATATTAGGATGATGGGGGCCTTGAGCCTCCCTTAGGTCTATCCCTCAAGGAGTGTGCATTACCTCCTCTAATTGGGGTATTCTTAATAGAATCCCCACATGTTGAATTGTCCCCTCTAATACTTGTTGAGCATTGTTTGGGAGGATCCTATGGTTGAGAGTCTAATGTATTATTTTGTGTGTTTTGTGGAGCTTCTATCTCAACCTCAGTTATGTACTGAGGTCAGACTCTTCGTGTATTAACCATAGTGTGTATTATCTCCTGTGTAAATTTTAGAGAAAACAAAGCATATAGGGGTAATTATCTCTTTTAAAGTTTCTTTGTGATCCCTAAACTATTTCAATGTGTTTAAGGTGTGTTGTATCATAAATTATCTCTCATCGTGTTTTCATATTTTTTGATGATATACTTATTTAGTTTAATGGTTTTCACCTGTATGCTCACAACTCGATAACTGACAATGAAAGTCATGGTCATATAAACCCACCAAAGTGTGGAGATGAATCCCACACCTGGTTAGTGAGCACAAGTCCTATCGATACTCACCCAACACAGTATGTGTAGTGATACACCCCTCCAAAGAGGAATGCATGCTATTTTGCATGGATAGGATGGTTCTTGCAGTTGATATTGGCCAAAAGAATGGGTTCATGGGATTTGAGCCAACGTATGGATATGACACCCACCATCGTTGAACTCTATTAGTGGTTGGGTGTGAATTCCAACTCACTAACGCTTACATGTAATGTGGTGTGTGAGGGTTCATTTTAACTTTGCATAAAAGGGAAAATGCATCATAGAGCATCCATGATTTTTCCTATATGCTTAGGAAATTTACATTTTGAATTTAGAAAGATGCAAAACTAAATGCTATTTTCCAAATCAGAGAATGCAAAATTACATGAGATACTGGCCTTTATATAGGCCCCAAGCAAGCAAACCCTAACACAAATATTTAATGCTAGATGCGATTCTATACCATAGCTAACAAATAGCTAAATATTAGTTATGGGTGAAAACCACAACTAACAGTGCTATTTGTTGTTGTCATCCATAGCTAATAGTAGATAGGGTAGTTTTCATGATTTCCTTATAAAAATTTTGTAGATGATCTAATTAGCTTATTGAAAAGAAAAAAATAGAAACATGGAAATCACAAAGAAGGGAAAATTACTTGGAATCCCTCATCTGATGAAGAGACAGGCTATCTACTATTTTTTTCTATGTTTTATGCTAGCCATGGCTATTATGTGTGGCTAAGATGCTATCCATGGGTGTTAAATGTGGTTGACACTATGTGACATGGCTAAGACCTACAACACAAAAACATAGAAGAATTAGTAAATATAGTGAATTTTGTGGGTCCCTGATGTGATCACCATCTGTACAATCCCAAATAACATGCATCTAAGCTATTATATCATTAATACCAAGAATAAAGCAATAAAACATGTATAACAATGAATTAACAAGAATATGTGACTTTCTTTTATTAAATCATGGTGAATATTGGTTACAAGTAGGTCCCTCTAAGGGATACCAAAATCTTGATACAATGAATACAATGTTTTGAAGCCCCTAAATGGGGGTGGTACAATCCACAAGTTTTCTATACTCAAAACGAACTACTTAAGGGCTTATGGATACCTTCTTCTCACTTGCTTTGAGTAAATTGATTTTAAAATGCCTTGAAGCTACCAAGAATCTATATCCTACATGCAAGAAATAACAAAGCATAATTATAAGCATATAAATCCTCTCATGATGAGGCTTTGGCCAAGAAATTACAAGAAATATGGCAAATATATAAATAAAGCATAAAAAATTGCAAATATGCTTACAAAATGTCTAAATTATGGTAAAGCATGCCTAAAAAATAGTAAATCTGGTCAATCTAGTACATAATTTTCAATGAAAGCATGAATAGATCTAATGTAAGAAGATTAATGCAAACTAGTAAATATGATGAAATAAGGGTAAAGATACCTCTAATATCTCAAATTAATCGTACAAATATGCAAATGGAGATTAATCTAAGCTAGATATAACTAATTGTATGAATGGAATGGAAATCCTACGGCTAAAATAGAGGAAAAAGTGATTCAAACCCTAGTCATGGGTTTTAAACATAACTAGCTCTGTTAGCCATTACTGGAAATCATGATTGAGGAGAAATTCCTATTTCTCTTGCAAACAGGGCTTGAAACTGCTAATTACTTTGAATAATCAAGGGTCACCTCATCATTCTAGAATAGATTGATGATGAAGTTCACTCAAATTTGCAATGGAAGTGGTTAAATTGGGAAAGCTTTCTCCTCAAGCTCCTAGGATCTTCATTGCTTTAAAAGCAGTCATGATTCTCCAAATGGATAGAATATAGACACTCATCAAGGATTGTATGTGGATATCCAATTCTGTAGGGCCTCACTGCATTCACTTGAAATATCTACTAGAATGTCTCCCCAATTTAGATGGGGGTCTTATAGGCTTCTCAACTCCTTGTCTTAGCTTCCTTGAGAAGCTAAAATAAAAATTTGGGAGGTTGGAGTAGTTGGAAGGAAGAATCTAGAATCTTCCTCACTTGAAATCATCCAATATTAGTTTCCATAGCCATTGCAACTAATTTTGGCTTGGATCGAGAGTCTGAGATAATTTCAAAGCTAGTCGTAGCTCCTAAGCATAGTTAATAACCTAGTTGTGGGTGTTAGCCATGGCTGAGACCTTAGCTATTAATGCCATCCATGGCTAAGACTAAGTAGTCCAAAGATGCCTAAATTTAGGAGTTAGAACCACTGCTTTGACTTGGAAAGGTCCAAGATCATTCTTATGGTCTACAAGATGCCCATATGAGTAGTCTCCTAAACATAACATGTTTTAGGTGTCTACACCTCTATTGCACATCATGGATCTAATTGATAATAATCCATTTAAAAGAGTCCTAATTGATACTGGTTCCTCCATCAATAACATCACCACATCTGCTCTTCATCATTTGAATCTTTTTGCATATCATATCACCAGGTTTTCCTTCACCTTAAAAGCATTCAATGATGCTTTGTGTTCCATAGTTGGTACTATTGTTTTACCCATTGAATTAGGGGTCAAAATTTTGCACACTATGTTCCACATCTTGGAAGGATCCATGGTGTACAATGTACTCCTTGGAATACCTTGGATGAGGGAAGATATGTGTCCCTTCCATTTTACATCAATGCCTAAAGTAAGTTCATGAGGGACAAGTATATTTCATACCAGTAGATGTCAAGCCATTCAAGTATTGCAATTTCATTTCAAATCCTTATGAATCCATGCTTCCTTCCATCCACATTTTCCTATCACCATCAACAAATCCATCTACGACACCACCCATTTCTTCATCAAAGGCTCCCATTCTTAAGGACTCCCTTATCTCCAATCCTTCATCATATTCATCATTGATTACATGCACATGTGGCCAAATTCAATCCACATATTTGCCTTCCACTTCATCATCATCATCCATCCTACAACATTCCAAATCCAATCCATCTCCATCACCTAATGTTTCACAAGTCAAGTTGATATATTATGAGACATCTTCATCTCCATCATTCCTAAAGCTATTATCCAATCATGATCCTTCCACATCATCCCAAGTAGAGGTCCACCTCACTAATCTTAGTATTGGTGAATATGTGTTCTAAGACATTACCATCACACTTCTCATCATTCCTAATACCAAGGATTGATCACCCACATGACCCACCTTTATCCATAGGAGCAGTATATGACATGGGTTCAACTCCCAATAGCATAAATTTTATTTATGGGGGGATTTATTCTTCATCAAATCTAGCTCCCCTAGAGGAACCAAAGGAACCAGTACCTACCAACATTCGATAGATGTCAGGATTCCCATATTGCTATTTTCATATAGTTAATTCGTAAGGTCATGGCCTAGGATTGCATGAATAGGGAGTGTTTCAACCTATTGATGTTCCATATCAAGAAGTGCATGACCATTTAGGTCTATGTTACCACCCACTTTCCACTACTTATTCTCTTAAACAAGCCTTCCAAAGGATTAATATAAATTTAGGAGAATAAGCCCTCCATCCCGATGATTCTAACAATAAAATATATGAAGAATTTAAACTTATATCGATAATTTTGGATGAATCTAAAGAATAATCAAATCTCATTATTCCCCATACTGAACAAGATGAGTTTTATCTCATAATATTCCCCATCTGTGAGCCCATATTTCCCTTGATTATTCTACAAGAGTGAGCCAAACCTACCGGTGAACCACCACCCCCACTTCATTAATCCATTTCATAAGCCAAACCTATAACATATGTACATAACACAAAAACAATGGTTTTCACCACTACAAAAAAAATCAAAAATCAAACAAAAACATATTTTATTTTTTAGCATTGTATGTATATATCATTTATTTAAATGCATTTATTTGTGTTGCTTGTTGTTGTCTAGGTTTACCAAGCTCCTATCACCAGTTCTTAGGTCTCATTAATTCCAGTCGACCTCATCCATTTTCCTTTAAGTCAAAATGAATCTTGTTGACTTATTTACCTCACTCTGTAATCCATACAATTTGAAAAATCCAATTCCAATTTACATGAATCTCCTTGATATGGATTGGATTTCCTCACCTACATCCTCTTCTGAGTTTGTATTGTTCGAGGAATTGTTAAGGGATTTAGCCAACTACATTCATCCATCTCCTCCACCTTCATATTCACCTTCAAATATTGAGGTTTTCTAGGTAGACATAGATGAGGTTAATTCAAAAGAGTTTGATGACATCCTAGATGACATTCTTCTGATCCCTACATCCCATAAAATTTATGAAGGTTCTCATAAGTCCATTTAATATACCATCTATGTGGACCTTAGTTCAAACAAAGATAATCCCCAAATTTTCAAGCTTAGCAAAATCTTATCTAACAATTAACAAGAGCAATTAATTTTTCTCCTCAAGAGTAAAAAGATCATTTTCACATGGTCAAAAAAACATGCATGGTATTGAATATAGCTTGGTTGTCCATAATCTCACCTTACATATTGATCCTAACTTGGTTGTCCTAACTAAATTAAAGGAATTTTGCAGTTTACAAGGAAATATTCAATCGATTCATCATTTCATTGCAAATTTTTTGATAAATTTTGGCCATTCAATCACCCACTACAAAAGGGGGTGCCATTTTATTAGATAGAAGAGTGTCAAAAATATTTTTATGAAATTAAGCAATATCTAGCTTCTTCACCAGTTTTAGCTCCTCCTCGTCCTGGGGTTCCATTCTGTGCATAATGAGATTTATACATATATGTATATATACATGGCTAATGCACAAAAACATTGCACTTAATTTACATGCATTTCATGCCAACACCTTATATGAACACACATATTACATTTCATACATTTAATTTCACACATCCCATTCCCATTTCAAATTTCATAATGAGGATCATTTATTAAGTTCAAGATTTTACTTGGTACAATAAAATTATGTTGCCTTAATCAGGGGCACCTTCACATCATCATATATTTTCCCATAAAACCAATGTGTCATTAACAAATCTTACCTATGTGTTTTTGGTCACTCATCCACTCCTAGTTTTTTAAGAAACCTCAAAAATACATATCAAGTTCCTTTAATGACCATCCCACATATAAATTAAGAAAATATTAAGTTTTGGGAATTTAATCCAAAATATTATTGAACCAAACACAATTTCATATCTTAAAAACATCTTGTGTCAAATAGGGATAACACCATACTTTGTTTGAATCTCGAAGTGAAAAGGGTAATCCTCGCCTATCCCATCATGCAACATAGTCCACAAAAATTGTGTTTTTCATCACCATCACTGTTCCCTCAAAATTCAAAGGTTAAAGTAGTAAGGATAGGGTACAATTCTCATCACACTTAGGTTGAGAATATGATTCCCCAAAGCTCTAAATATTTTACATCACATACCACTGATCATAAGGATCATACTATATTTCCAGTTAGACAGTTAGGTAGTCATCCCTAAAACTTAAGAGATAAAAAACACAAATTGTGGATTATGGAGTTAGCCTCCACCAGAGCTATAGATGCTTGAATAAAAATGCAATACACTCATGCATGATGACACATCTATTTTATAAGAGACCTCTGACTGCTCACACGAACAAGCTAGGTTCTTGATCTCATCCATAACAGGTTACATCCAATTTACTCAAGATGATTTAATAAACTCACTTACACATTGGTTCTTGATTGCCTCGAGTCATTACCATGATCATAATTCAGTAAATGAATTCACTGCACACACATTTGGTCCTAGAGGGATTAGGTAACTTTAGTGATTTTATTTGATACCACTAGTATGTCTAAGTCTCTACAAAACAGTCAATTTCCCATATCAACATCCATATTTTATTCTATATCAACATCCATATTTTCTTCCATATCAACATCCATATTTTCTTCCATGTCAATATCCATGTCACTTCATGAGTCCTTCACCCCACATACCACCAAGTTTCGTACCCCTGATTAAACAAAATTGCTATAAACTAGCCAAGCAAGATCTAAACTATGAATGATCATTAGAAAATCTGCATTCCATACCTTGTATTAATCATTCATAACATCCCACGTACATTAATCATCCATAACATATCATATGCATTCATCACCCATATAAACATGCATTCCACAAAAAGCACTCACACAAACATATAACACAAAAAGGTAAAATCCATGTATATATATATATGTATAAATATTGCATATACAATTAGTGCCATAAACAATGGAGCACCAAGGGTCATCTACAAAAAGTGCATCCAAGCACTAGCTACACCCTCCAAGAGGACCCCTATGACCTAGAAGGAGCCCTAGACCTAGATCTATACCTAGAATCACTATGCCTAGCAACCTTGGATACATATGAGGTTGGAGTATTAAGAAATATAATATGACACTCCATCAATCTATCCTCCAATGCCTCAATATATATGTTAATATTGAAGGTGTTCTATATTGACATTATGTTGATGCTCCCTCTCTAGTATCTCTACCTTAAGCCTCATGATCCTTGCATCCCACTCTACCACCTACTACTCCATCCTTGCCCAATCCTCATTGCTTTGATCTAGAGGCCCATTCAGAGTCTCCTCCATATCATCCTCATCTCCACCATCTCCTCCACTCTTAAGAGTTTTCCTAGCCACACCCTTAGTCCTCCTCCTTCTACTATCTAATTTAAGGCACCACTACCTCTTGGGGGTCTCATGGATCCCCTCATCCTCAATTTTATCCCTATCTCCACTAGCCACTACTTGAGTTGATGCCCATGATGACTATGTAGCAAACCACACATCATACTCCAAAGTAGTCCCCATATTATCTATATTGGAGAGATACATCTCCTCATCATCCTTGTACACCTCCCTCCATGGATCCACACATGGTAGACCTGTCTCCTATTGATGCCTCATATAGAGCACCATATCCTATGAGACCCCTTGCCTCAAGCTGAACTATCAAAGTACTTATAAGAATTGAAAGTACTTAGTCTCACTCTGATATATCCCAAAAACCCACCTAGCCTACCACACCTTTTATATATGCTCTACATATCTATTCCACCTGCTACCCCACCATGGCCTCCATATCACTTGGGCATTTATCAATACAACCCAAAAATATTGATACCACTAGCTTATCTACATAGGCTGACTCGACTGCACCTCCTCAACCACTACCCATATCCTCATGTAGGGTTGCTCCCTACCCAAGGCTACCATTGGTAAACCCTCTAGTTGAGCCACATTAAAGTGCTCTCATCCCCAATACTACAACAATAAGCTACATCCTAACCCCTTCCTACCCCACCTCATCATCTCATAGAGATTCCAGTATGCTTGTGCTAATAAGGTATAAGCCCATGCATACAACTATTCCATATTGAGCATATCGTTCACTAACCCTATTAGTTTCTAAGGGAACTTGCACCCTATACTATTCGGGGCCACAATATTGGCATACATGAATATCACCAAGGTATGGAGGGCATCCAAATCCTTTTCCACATACATGGACAAGTAAGGTATACCTCCACTCTCTACCCTCACATTCTTCTAGCCATCACCAAACATCTTATTCATCTCTATACCCTTATTACATCCAACCTCAATGTTAATCCCCTCAACTGGCACCTTGAGGATGCAATACACATCCTTGAGAGTAAGGGTCACCTCTCCCATGGGGAGTTGAAAAGTTCCCCTATCCAAATTCCACCTCTGCCAAGGCAAAGAGGTACCCTCATCCACCCTAATCAAGTTAATTTGGGCTACCTCTACTATATCCATAGCCTCTAGTAGCTACCACTCCTCCTCCACTAGCACCTTCCTCATCCCAATGATTTAATTCAAGAACCACTGCCAAGCCTCCAAAATCCTAAGCTGCAGCACATCACAAAACATTTGTCATTAACACATGTTAAAAAAAATACAAAAACATAACATTTTTGCACAAAAATGACATTACCTCAGCCACTCTCACCCCAAATCTAAACCCCATATTTGATCCTTCCACCACCACAGCTTTCGTTCCCAATTCACTTCACTTCACTCACCTCCACTTCATCCAAATCTCCCAGACATAGCTTCTCAAACTCACAAACACACAAATGAGCTTAAATATCATCCAAAAAACTATTAATAGTTGCTACAAACACCTTGATATGCCCATGGGATTTTTTTTGTGCACTAAAGTGCACCATGGCATTTGCAAAACATCTAAACACCAACGGGCATATGTGCATGCCAAAAGTGCCAATCAATATTTGGCATAAATTTTGACAAAAGAATATTTTTTTATAAAATAGTGGCTTATCTACACCAAATCACTTTATATTGCATTCATGCATCTGTTTCATCATATTAACATGTTTTGTGAAGGTTCCAACTGATTTGGATGCATAATTCTCGTTTGCGATGATAAATTGAAAATCTGCTTAACAAGTTACAAAAGCACTCCAAAATGGTCCAAATCTTCACAAAATGACCATAATCATCATTAATACATAATTTTCACATCATCAAAATCATTCCATATCATCATTTGCATATTTTCCAAGTTCAAACAACATTCAAGTGAACCTTGTATCTAGTGGGTTATTCTATATACTTGGTGATTACAACAATTTGCATCCATGCAATTCAATAAGATGAATAACATACCATAAGGACACTTGGTCATTTTCATCATCACATATTTCCTTGTTCAAAAATAAAATCACATTTGGTACTTCACTTTTTGGGTGAAACTATGCCAAGACCAATTTGCAAAAAATCTATCATTGATGGCCTAGTTCGTGGGGTTTAACACATGGACAAAAATCACATTTCATCATGTCACAATTCCTTGATATTCATCATAGAGATAGACACTAGCTAGGATGATTGGTTCCAATCAAGGGATTTACTCAACAATCACTAGTAGGCCCTCCAAAGTTGACTCTTTTTTATTTTTCTTTATATTTTCATCTTTGCATATCAATGAAATCGAAAGGCACATTCTTCAATACCATCAAATAACCCAAAATTTGGGGCAACCACATTTGGTTTTGACTTTCCCACAATGGGATACATTTTACATGATCATGACATATATACTTGGCAAAAAAAAAACCCTTCATCTGTTGGGGTAAAAACAAACACATTTTTCATCACATTTTCCACAAAACCCTTCATCTGTTGGGACAAAAATAGATGCATCATTTCACATTTTCCACAAAACCCTTCATCTATTGGGGAAAAAATAGATGCATCATTTCATATTTTCCACCAATCCCCTTCATACCATTTGGGCAAAATGGTATTACATTTCCATAATTCATTTGCACAATTTTTTCAATTAGCTCATGAGATTCATCCATAAAATCACTCGCCAATTGAGGGTGTAAGATATGCAAAATCCAAATTCTTTTATTCTTTTGTCTTCAAGCTCATATTTCACATCTCAAGAGAAAGTTGCTTCTACACCTAGCCAAAATAGGTGTCTTGTATTTTTGCACTACATTGTGTTTCATGCAACACAATACAAAAAGGGACATTTGTAGACACCAAAATCTAGCCACTTGTCATCCATATAGGTCTTCCTACCATTTTACCCATTTATTTATATATTTAGGCATATTTTTTAAATATATGTTTAATATTAATATTTTAATATTATATTTTTTATATATATAATAAATATAAATATTATATATGTAAATAAATCCTAGCCATATGATTTAACTTAATCCTAGCCATCCATCTACATAAATCCATGCCACACACCCAAAATTAATATCCACCCTTTTTTATGTTTTAATCTGAGCCACACAGTTTGTGTTGCTCAAAACCTAACATACCCTAATGTGGATTATTAATAGGAGCCATTTTGATGGCTCAACCCCTGAGTTTTCCTTGAGTTGAAGTTTTCTCGAAGTTTGGTAAGCAATTTGTACCCTAGTTCCCTAGAGTACCCAAGCACTCTCACATCTCATCCTCACTTGTCATAACCCTCACATCTATCACCACCCCTCACCCAACCAAATCTACTTATGTATATTTCCCTTCAATCGTCGAACACCTTCGAGTGCTTCTCCTTCACCACCAAGTGCCTCTAGGTGCCCTCTGCCATTCCCAAGCATCTATGGGTATTTTATACTATCATCGAGCACCCACGATCATATCAAACTAGAGCTCTGCAACCCTACTAGCCCTCGAGCAATGCTAGGGTATCATCACATAAACTTCCTGTAGCATATCCAACAAGATAGAAAATGACATATAAGAAAGGTAAATTAAAGTAATTTTGTTATATTCTACTGTGTTACTAGAATCTGTTCACATTATTGTATTGCATAGATAGGGTTTAGTTTTGATTTTTGAGGGTCTCAAACTGTGGAGCCCTCATTGTTATTACTGACTCATTTGCTATTTTCTTGTGTGTAGATCTCGTAGCATTACACTAGTATTGGACAACTATTTAAGTTGGAGTGGCCCGACATTGGATAACTAGAAGCCCACTCATTTCTATTGGGAGCAAGGATGCATTCTAAAGACACCACCAACATTGTAGCTAGGGTTTTGGATAACCCTAGCATTGTGTATATTTGTATCAAAGAGTTCAAAGATTATTTATTGTAACAATGGAGTTTTGAGGCTCCCCCCATTAATAAAAAAATTCATTTTGCAATATTATCTTTTTGAGTGCAATGAATATCATGTTATTTGGTGTTGCATTTTTATCTCTACAGGTATAATCAACACAAAAAATAGTAATTCATTGACAAATTCAATATGGCCATAAATATTACAAATTTAATTTGTGTAGATAGGGGTAGTTGGAATAAAATGAATATAAAAATTTATGTGAAACTCTAATTCTTACTTTTTCTCTAAATTAGACCTTTCCTACTAAAAACAAGCAAGAAACTAAACACGACAATTGTTGTCACCTATCTATGTAAGTTACCTCCACCATCACATCACCCTTACCTTGTGTGTTTAGAGAAACACCATTATAGCTAATTCATCATTGTTTCACAACCTTCATGATAATGTTATCCTTTCTTACACTTTATGAGCATGATTTATGTCATTATATTTATTACAGTCACTACCCACCACCATTACTCCTATTTTATTGTGAAACTACCAAAACCATAGTTTCCTCCCCATGGAATAATTCAAAACCATAAAACTCCATTGCATGATTACCACATAGCTCATTCATTGGAATTTTCCATTAATTTCTCTACACCTTATCAATGAATCATGATATTGGCTAAAAATACTATTTGTCAACTCACACTGACTAATAATATCTTCTAACATCTTGTTTTCTTTTTCAAGTATACCAGTATGTAATTTTCTTACTTGTTTTTAAATTATATATTTGAAATCATCTACCCCAAATAAAAATTCTAAGTTTGTTTTGCTTCTTGGGTCCATCGATTCACTAGCTTCATATTACCCCGAGTGAAACATCAATAAACTAAAGAAACTCAACTGTTGGACATTTTGAGTCCCTAAGCTAAAATGTTGTCATTGATGTCAAAAGGTTATTTGATGTCAAAAGGATCTATGATGGCATGCACTATGTTTTGTGAAAAGTGCAAGGAAAGTCTTTTTGTGAAAACCAAGGCAGGAAAAATAAAAGGTTTTATTTAAAACCATGGATGGCAGATTTGAAATGGGTTTTTCTTAAAACCCAAGTTGGCTTTTCGTTTCATCAAAAAAGGTGCCCCGGTGATGGAGATATTTAATTTTAAATATTTAGTTTAAATTTTAAATTATTTAAAATTTTAATTTTAATTTTAAAATTAAAATAAAAGTAATCCGTCGACGTCGTCGAATATGAGGGAGAAGACTATATAAAAGGATGACTAAGGTTTATTATTCCTCATCCTTGCTCTTGTGGTTAATGCGATTATTAGAAAGCGAAAAGAGCTCGTGTGAAAAACGTTTAAAGGTAGAGGCAGCGAATAAATTGAGGTGTGGTCAGATTCCAAGACATCATGGGCAGTGTGGCCTGTTGGCAACTCAAGCAGCGCAAAGGTATTGGGAGGCAAGTGGTTGAGTGTTCGAATCACATGCACTTCATTTTGCTTGAGAAAGGAGGAATTTGTTTTGCATTGGCTGTTGCATGGAGGATAAAGGAGAGTGAGGCGCCTTTGGTCTTGTGTGGAGCGCTAGCTCACGTGGTGCACAAGCGTCCATTAGGACGTAGGAGCCGCAGGACTCAGGTTCAAATCCTACAAACTCCCTTTTGCTGTGTAAAAGGGAAATAGTGTGTTGGTTGTGGTTTTTCGTGCGCATGCTACCAAGATTTATATGTTGTGTTTGATATTCCGAAATTCATGCCAAGGTATGCATTAAAGTTGTAAAAGAAAATTAAAACAATTTTTTTGTTTTATTGGGTGCTAAAAGTTAGTTTAAAATCTGTGCATAAATTTTATAGTAAAAGTGGTTTTTGGAGAGATAAGTAGGTAGGCATAGATTTTAATTTCTTTAGGGTATAAGTGGTTTGAGGAGTAATAAGGATTATTACTTATTTGGCACATTGTTGAGATGTTATTTGGAGAGTGCTTTTAATTATTGAAACATTCTTGAGAAAAATATTTTGCTTGAGGGTTATTGAATATATCTTTGGTGGATGTGATTATTGAGTTGGAGTAAAAAGGTGTAAATTGAGTTATGCTTTATTTTGTGATTATTATTTGAAGTCCACTAACCCTCATTGATATTGGAAAGGAAAGTTGTGTTGAGTGTGGCAGATTTTGTGGATAACTTCTTGGCATTAATAAGGTATGGGCAATATTCTCTATTGATTGTTTATGGTGGTTGATTTCTGAAATATCATTGGAGAGAAAAGGATTGATTGTGGTTTCCTTTTCGAAAGTGGTTGGTTGAATGCTTCAAGGTTTTCTGGTTTGAGAGTTGTGATTAAACCTTGTTTTATAAGCATTGTTGTTGAAGCCCATTGGTTGAGGCAAAGAACTTGAACTTGAGTTAGAAAAGAACATGAGTATCATTGTTATGTGAGATTTGTGGTTGAGCATCTTGTTGGGGGAAACATTTTGAGTTGATTGATTCATGCTTGGACTAGGGTTTGTGAGAAAGAGTTGTTCCTAGAGGTGATTGGTTGAGTAGAGTTGTTTGAGCCTAGTCAAGTGAATGTGTGAAGTGGTTGTTCAAGTTCCATAAAACAAACTATTCTATATTCTGATTTGAGTTGAGAAAGAAATTGAGTTTGTGAATAGAACATATTGAGTCTCTAACAATTCTCTTTATGCTTCTATAAGATTGAGTTGAGTTGATATTGATTTGAGTTGAGTTGAGATTGATTTGAGTTGAGATTGGGATTTGAGTATAGAATATATTGAGTCTCTAACAATTCTCTTTATGCTTCTATGAGATTAAATTGAGATATTTATTGAGCATTGAGTTTAGAACATATTGAGTCTCTAACAATTCTCTTTATGATTCTATGAGATTGGACAAGTTCTGTGTGAGCTTGTTAAGCTGATTTGAGGTAAGTCTTTGAGAAGGCTTGTGGACTGATTTTGAGTAAGCTTTTGTGAAAGCTTGCTATGCAGATTTGAGCAAGTCCTAGAGAGGACTTATTGAGAAAATTTGAGCAGGTTCTGAGTGAGCCTATTGAGCATATTTGAGAAGGTTCTGAGTGAGCCTATTGAGCAGATTTGAGCAAGTTCTGAGTGAGCCTATTGAGCAGATTTGAGCAGGTTCTGAGTGAGCCTATTGAGCAGATTTGAGCAGGTTATGAGTGAGCCTATTGAGCAGATTTGAGAAGGTTCTGAGTGAACCTATTGAGAATATTTGAGAAGGTTCTAAGTGAACCTATTGATAGAGCTTTGGAGGTGATAGAGTACAGAGGATAGAGTCTCAGTGGATAGAGATCCAATAGCTAGGACAATTGAAGACATATCTGAGTGAGGAGTCTTCAAGTGGAGAGAGATCCACAAGTCAGAGCAACAAAGAGACAAAGTCTTCTAGAAGATCACTAGCCAGAGTAGAAGGGGAAAGAGTTCTCCTATGGAAGAGATCCATGAACTTGAGATTAGGGGATCAACATCTCCTTTGGACAGAGGTCCATAAACATTGTAATTGGGAAGGATTCCCAAAGATATTGATTGAGAAAGTTTTAGTAAAATATTTTCTCCATGGAGTAGCCCACATTGGGTGAACCATGTAAATTGTTGTGTCTCTATTTTGTATGGTGTTTTGTGCATTGCTTTGATTACTGCTATTGATACTGCTATCTATACACTACATAATATTGAATTGAAAGTTGAATTGAAGGAAAAAGTAAAAAGTGGTCTTATACTGTTCACCCCCCTCTCAGTATAAGCTTGTGTTCTTCAATTGGTATCAGAGTGGGTTCCTTCAGAAGAGTTTGACAACTTGAAGGAAAAGTGGTCTAAGAACACAATGGATCAAAAGGATCAAAGAGACGGACCCTTCAATAATGCAGTACCAATATTTGATGGAAGTGACTTCTTGTATTGGTGTATGCTGATGAGATTTCACCTGATGGCACTTGGAAATGAAGTTTGGGATGCAATGGAACTTGGATATGATTCTAGTAGTCAATCCTCCAACATATAAGGAAGGTAAGCTTCTAATGCATGTAAATTCAAGAGCTATGAATGCAATTATAAAAGGATTGGGTAGATCAGAATCTATGAAGGTTATGGATTGTAAAACAACAAAAGATATGTGGGATCTACTACATGACATATATGAGGGTGATAAAGGTGTCAGGAAAGCTAAGATCAAAAATATCAAAGGAGAATTTGAGAACTTAATAATGAGAGATGATGAAAATATTCATGATTATCTCAGTAATATTGATGAACTTGTGCATGAGATGAGAGGTCTTGGAATGAAGGTTGATGAATCAGATGCTTGTGATAAGATCTTGAGAACTCTTCCAAAAAGGTATAGTGAAAAGGTTTCTGCTATAGAAACATCAATTGATAGTGATTCTTTGACAAGGAATTCTTTGCTTGGCATGCTTACTACTTTTGAGATAAGAACAAAAGATCCTATTCCTCCGAAAGAAGTTGCTTTCAAAGTGGATAAAAAGAAAAAGGAAAAGCAGATAGAATCGAGTAGTGAGTCATCTAGTGATGAAGAAGCTAACTATGGTAGGAGAGATAAAGGTTCCAAAATATTCATAGATGTTAGATCTATTAAGTGCTTCAATTGTGGAAAGTATGGACATTATGCAACAGAGTGCAAAAATCCAAAGTACAACAGTGATGAAGAAAAATAGGATCACAAGTACAGGGAATCAGAAAGACACAGGTACCAGAAGAAAGGCAAGGATGGACAGAACAAACAAGGAAATAAGTTCTTCCAAAGGCAAAAGAAAAGCTACTATGCAGATAATGCAAGTAAGTACTCATTTGATAGTGATGCTAGTTTTTCAGACAATGATAGAGATGAAGTCCTATTTATGGTTAAAGAGAAAAGGACTCCAATTATTCTCAAATGTTTTAGATGTGGTAAATTTGGACATCTTGAAGATTATTGCACTAGATATGGCTATAGTTTCAGTGATGATGGTTTTGAAGATGCACTTGAAAGACCATATGAGAATCTTCTAATGGCTTTAGAAGATGAAGTAAGTGATCCTATAGAAGATAAGCCAAAAGGAAGTAATGATAAGGACAAAGGCAAAAAAATAGAGGATTACTCAATAGAGAATGGTTATGATCTCAAGGGAGAACTTATCTATGCCCTTGACACAAGTAAGAAGGTAAGAAAACAACACTCTAAGCTTGAAAATCAGTTTCAAGAATGTGATGAAGAAATATTATTGCTCATAGAAGACTTAGAGAAGTCAAAGGCTAAGGCAAGTAAGTTCAAAGAAAAGTTAGAAGCAAATATTTTGGAATGTGAGAAGTTAGCACAAGAAGTGGCTACTCTAAAGAAATATTTAAAGGACTCCAAGATCAAGATGAAGAGTTTCACAAATAGCTCTAAGAACTTGGATAAGTTCATTTGTGGACAAAAAGAACATCATGTTCAACAGGTCTTGGCTTTGGAAAGAAACAGGAAAAAGAATCTACTTCAAGTCTTGATGAAGAAGAAACTTTAGAAGAAGATACTTCAAAATATGATAGTGTAAGTGGGAATGAGACATCATAGGATGAGTTGGACAACAAAGAGTTCAACAAATATAGGAACAATGCACAAAGAAGATACATATGGAACAACAATCAGAACAGAAGACCAATGAGGTCTAGGCAAGGAAGCTTCAATGGGAGATGCTTCTCATGTCATAGGTTTGGGCACATGGCTTCACAATGTAGGTCATATGAAAGACAGGAATATGGAAAAGGACAAATTTTTCAAGGATATTGCTACTCATGCAATGGTTTTGATCACAAGGCAATGAATTGCAGGGTTCATGGTAGAAGAAGATTTGGCTTCACTAGGAGGTATCCTAAGACATTTGCACCTCCAAGGAATAATAACATTAAGTGTTATAAGTGCAATAATTATGGTCACACAACAAGATGGTGTAGAGAAAATATTCCAAAAGTAGGTATGAACAGGAACAGGAACATAGATGAGTACAGGAAAAGGAACAAGAATAGGAATAGGAACTTGGATGAGAACAAAAATAGGAACAAGAACATGGATGAGAATAAGAATAGGAACAAGAACAAAAGTGATGATTACTTGGAAAGAAACAGTGAGAGGATTCAGAAAACTCAAAAAGGAAGAGAGAAAGATAAAGGTAAAGAGCAGTGATTTCGAGGAGTAGAAATACTCCCACCCCAAAATTAACCACCTCATGAGGAGGTGGGGGAGGGGCTATGCTAAGAGGCTCATTCTTAACCCCGAGCCCCAAAGGTGACACTTTTCCATTTATGTCAAAGGGGGAGATATTTGTGTATATTAAGGAAAGTTTTGATATGGGGAGAGATTTTATTTTTGAGAGAGAATTGATCCAGGGGGAGCAAAAAAGAAAGTCAGATTTTAGTAAATGAATATGGGTTGCCATCAATGACAAAGGGGGAGATTGTTGGAAATTTTTAGTCCCTAATCTAAAATGTTGTCATTGATGTCAAAAGGTTAATTTATTTCAAAAGGATCTATGATGGCATGCACTATGTTTTGTGAAAAGTGCAAGGGAAGTCTTTTTGTGAAAACCAAGGTAGGAAAAATAAAATGTTTTATTTAAAACCATGGATGGCATATTTAAAATGGGTTTTTCTTAAAACCCAAGTTTACTTTTTGTTTCATTGAAAAATGTGCCCCGATGATGGAGATATTTAATTTTAAATATTTAGTTTAAATTTTAAAATTAAAATAAAAGTAATCCACCGACATTGTCGAATATGAGGGAGAAGACTATATAAAAGGATGACTAAGGTTTATTATTCCTCATCCTTGCTCTTGTGGTTAATATGATTATTAGAAAGCAAAAAGATCTCATGTGAAAAATGTTTAAAGGCAAAGGCAACGAATAAGTTGAGGTGTTGTCGATTCCAAGACATCATGGGTAGTGTAGCCTATTGGCAACTTGAGCAGTGCAAAGGCATTGGGAGACAAGTAGTTGAGTGTTCAAATTGCATGCACTTCATTTTTATTGAGAAAGAAGGAATTTATTTTGCATTGGATGTTGCATGGAGGATAAAGGAAAGTGAGGCGCCTTTTGTCTTGTGTGGAGCGCTAGCTCACGTGGTGCACAAGCATCTGTTAGGACGCAGGAGCCACAAGACTCAGGTTCGAATCCTATGAACTCCCTTTTGCTATGTAAAAGGGAAATAGTGTGTTGGTTATGGTTTTTTCATGAGCATGCTACCAAGATTTATATGTTGTGTTTGATATTCCGAAATTTATGCCAAGGTATGCATTAAAGTTGTAAAAGAAAATTAAAACAAAATTTTTATTTTATTGGGTGCTAAAAGTTAGTTTAAAATCTATGCATAAATTTTATAGTAAAAGTGGTTTTTGGAGAGATAAGTAGGTAGGCATAGATTTTAATTTCTTTAGGGTATAAGTGGTTTGAGGAGTAATAAGGATTATTACTTATTTGGCACATTGTTGAGATGTTATTTGGAGAGTGCTTTTAATTATTGAAACATTATTGAGAAAAATATTTTTCTTGAGGGTTATTGAATATATCTTTGGTGGATGTGATTATTGAGTTGGAGTAAAAAGGTGTAAATTGAGTTATGCTTTATTTTGGGATTATTATTTGAAGTCCAATAAGCCTCATTGAGATTGGAAAGAAAAGTTGTGTTGAGTGTGGCAGATTTTGTGGACAACTTCTTGGTATTAATAAGGTATGGGCAATATTCTCTATTGATTGTTTATGGTGGTTGATTTCTAAAATATCATTGGAGAGAAAAGGATTGATTGTGGTTTCCTTTTTGAAAGTGTTGGTTTAATGCTTCAAGGTTTTTTGGTTTGAGAGTTGTGATTAAACCTTGTTTTATAAGCATTGTTGTTGAAGCCCATTGGTTGAGCAAAGAACTTGAACTTGAGTTAGAAAATAACATGAGTATCATTTTTATGTGAGATTTGTGGTTGAGCATTGTTGAAAACTGTATCGCCCAAATTTTTTGCACCCTTACCTTCGGGCTAAAGGATCCATGCCCTGGAAGGGGGATGCGAGAAGGATGGGACAATACCTCGGATGGAGAGGCCCTTTGAAGGTCGCGCCTCTCGGGGGTGGGGTATAAGGGTGAATTTTCGACGGATGGTGGGGTTCACCAGGAAACTTTGAGTGGCAGTTTTCATGCCTAGTTTGAGAATGGGTTTGATGTGTTCATTTTATATTCAATCATTCATATTCCTAGGTTGGCCAAAATGAATCTAAGCTATTCTATATGAAATTTCGGGTTTATATGAAGACAAAAAACATGAATGAATCCTAAATACAGAGACTATGTGAAATGGAGAGGAATACACCGATTCCCGATGTCCGATGAAGATTCTGAAGCTTGTAGGAGTCCAGATCATCCCGGATATGACAGGATCATCTGTAATTGTACAGAATCATCCCAAATCATAGGCGATCATCTGAGATCAGACAAGATCGTCGGTGACCTGACGAATTCGTCAGACGAATTCGTTAGAAACCTGCAATCATGGAAACAGACACCAAAAACCAAAAATGCAATTGCAAGAATGATGCAAAATGATAGAAATAATAGTATAGATGCTTAAATAATAAATCCAGATAGCAAATCAAATGGGAAGCACTATTTTAATAACTTATTTTAAATTTTATCATGCAAATATGCTAAATGAGGTGAACTCCAGGATGCAGAACAGAAATAAATCGATCTAATGCACAATTAAATAAGAAAGAAAGGTAGAAAATGCAAACTCAGGGCTCTGGTTGCCCCCAATCTGAACTACAGTCAAAATCGTCTACGATCGTACGAGATCATCGTCGATCTCGACAGGATCGTCCGAAATCGTGTTGGATCGCCTGCGACGATCCGAGCTTTCTCTGGCTGAAACACAGTAAAAACCTGTAATAAAATCTGAAAATACAAATGCAAATGATGGGGGCGAGGATGTTCTAATACAACAAAAAACTAGAGTTGCAGGGAAATGATCAGCTAGGGGGATAAACTGGGAAAATCCCAAGTTTATATAGGATTAGGGGGAGGTTAGGAGGTTGGGGATCATCCCAATCTGGGAGATCTCCAACGTAGGAATCTCCAACTGTGCAGACATGCTTCTGCCCGAGTTGGAGAGGTTGTTGAAACAGAGGCTAATTATGAAAATTTGGTTTTGGGACGAAATCGTCTGGACGTTCTGTTCCAGATGAATTCGTCCGATTTGGGATGATATCGTCAGATCGGCGACGATATCGTCCAACGGTCAAAACAAATTCTAAAAATGGCATGAAAAATGAGGTGAGCGGTTAACGGGCGGTTTCGGGGTTAAAATTCAAATTTTTATCTTTTTATTGATGGTTTAACTATGCCAATTTTAGGGTGCTACATTTTGCCCCCTCTTTAGCGAATTTTTTGAAGAAAATGTGTTAAAGATGAGTTCTTCATGCTTTACGAGAAAGCAAAATTTATTTCATTTTTTAGACGATGATTCTAGGTCGAATCGTACAACTGCTTGCTATGGTGCCCCCTCCGAGTTTTTACCCAAATCGAACGTTTGAGGTAAAAGTGCGGAAAAGCAAAATTAAAAAAAATGTTGTTTTTAAATAAAAATAGGAAAAATAGGGTAAAACCCTAATTCATTTTTACTGTTCACTTTCACTGTTTTAGAGCTCTACAGGCGAAATGGTGGAAACAACACACAGATCGACAGAGGTCCGATGCGGGTTGCGGGTAAGGATCTAAACCTAGTGTATTATGTTTTTAGCTTGATTTGTTTAATTTTTTAGTTGAATTTTAATTGTTTTTGGGCATCACGGCCATTTTTAGGCCGTCGACGACGTCGAGATGAAATCGTCCCAATTCTATCGAAATCGTCCCTAGATCGTCGATTTCGTCTGAGGACGAAATCGGAGAAATAGGGGCGATCCCGTCCAATAAGGGGTGATTCCCAAATTGATGAATCGGAGACTATTTCATCCTATTAAGGACGATTTTGCTAAATTTGGTACGATATCATCCAATAATGGGTGATATCATATTTTTATGAGATGAAATTGATTTTAATCGATTTTAATGATTATGTACTAATGATTTTTGTTGTTTTATTATTTATTTTGCAGAGGGGATTACTAAAGAGTCAGGAATGGAAATACGGGGGGCTCAGAGATGATGTAGCCATGCTCGATCAGGCCGAGCGAGATAGGCTAGTGGAGGTTGGACTACAGCATGTGGCAGAGATGCCACAAATTCCTATAGACATGGGGCTACTGATAGCCCTAGCAGAGAGATGGTATTCGAGATCATCCTGCTTCTAGCTACCGATAGGGGAGATGGCTCCCACTCTAGAGGATGTATGGAGGATCTTGAGGATCCCCATACATGGGTGATTCATGACTCCTTCGGCCAATCAGGGCCATGCTATGATGAGACTATGCACGGACCCGAGCTTCGCCCTGGAGAAGGGCGGAGTGAACATCGAGGCATTGAGGTAGATGCCTGGGGCATCTCGATTGACCCGAGTTTTGGTAGGGGTGGTGGGTGGCCTACTTCTATGCCACCAGAGTGGATGCAGGTTACCATGGCTCCTCTCAGATGTGGTCTGTGACATGAGAGACCACGGTTATAGGTTTTCTTGGGGCAATTTTGTACTATGTCGCTTGTATAGGATCCTCTACGGGGTCGTATACAAGGGAGGTCGATGTCTGGTACTGACATCGCTACTACAGGTTTGGTGCTGGGAGCACATTGTGGTATAGAGGCCGATAGGGCTTCCACTGACAGGAGTTGATCGAGAGAGACCCCAGGTTTTCTATTGGTGGCTCCAGAGAGGGTCACAATGGTGGATAGATCTGTCGATGTCTCGGAGGTTGCTAGATGACCTCATCCCAGATCAGATCACCTGGAGGCCATGGAGAGAGCATCCAGGGTGGGGAGAGGATGGACAGGAGTTGGCTCGCATCAGGCGAGTCTTCTAGTTGAGGATGGAGTGAGGAGAGGTAGAGCTCCACCGCTATGACCGAGTTTTGAGGTAATTCGGTCTACAACAGGGGATCCCTTCTCTTAGGGATTACGAGTACTCCCAGACTATCTGAGATAATACTACACTGAGTGGGGCTCCAGACATGCAGTGGTTCTAGAGTCAGGACGTTGACGATGCCCCCATTCAACTAGTGGATGGGGATGATGCTAGAGTAGCAGATGGATATGATGCCTAGTATACAGGCATCCACCCTCCTCGAATGATGAGGGCACAGGGTTTGATGCACATTGTTGTGCAATGGATGGGGAGGTGGTGCTAGGATACCATCGATGCAACGAGGAGTCATGGAGGGAGGGATCAATGATGGCCTCCTCAGGAGAGATGCCAAAGAGTGCCATAGGCTCCGGAGAGACCATAACAACCAGAGAGGAGGGAGGAGGGACTCCCTTCTCAGAATAGGGAGAGGCCACCATCGCTCGATAAGGGCAAGGGTGTCGAGGTGGGGGAGAGCAGTGAGATGGTGGCTCTTCGAGTGGAGAATGCCCACCTACGAGCTTAGGTGTAGACGTTGTAGGATGAGGCTACATGACTCAGGGCTCAGAGCGGAGGGGTGAGCATGCAGGAGCTGGTATGGGCTATTGCTCAGACCATGTTCTATCAGGGAGTATACTTCCAGCTAGTTCTAGAGGGCCAGAGGATACAGCTACCATCCGACATTGTGGAGCCGATCAGGATGGGGTCATCGAGGACATCCTCACGATCGACATCGAGGACCCACGACACAGGACGAACTACGATGGGACCACCTCCTCCACCTCAGGGTGGGAGAGGAGATGAGGCTGAGAGCTCGAGGGCTTCTCGAGACTAGCTGCACATTGACTATAGACTGTATATTTTTTGAGAGGATTGAGTATGCCAGGGTATAGATTGTGGCATACCAATCCGCTTTGATATGATGTACATATATTTCTTGATATATATATATATATATATATATATATATATATATATATATATTCTCTTTGTGATATGACTTGTGCATATGTTTTATGATGCTTTAATATTTTAATTGTTGATTGATTATTCATGTAATTATGTCATTGAAAATATTATAATTTTATGTCGTGCCATAAAATTTAAATGAAATAATATGATGTAAACAAATTGGTTGTTATGGTGTGATTTGATGAAAAAATAAAGTGACTTCTAACAATAATTTCAAAGGACATTGTCATTGTTACATGACCATTTCATGGAGTCACCACTCGCTAGGTCATTAAGCTAATCCCAGTAGAGAAATATTGCTAAAAGTAAAAGGGTGCTTAAGAGACTTTCTTAAGACTTTTGTGATGTGATGATGAAAATTGATGATGGTGATGATTTGTTTTCAGATTTCCATGAAAATATTATGCATGAAATATTAAAAATATGATTTTTTCTAGGCATAAAATTCCTAAGTGTGATAGAAATTTGAACAATTGCCTAGGAATTATACCATCGTCGCAAAAAAACTGAATGTTGACATAATGAAATGAAATAGAAAAGTTTTCATTCTTTTTAAAGCACAATTGTGTAACATAATGATTTAAGCCATATGCTTTTATGGATTAAATAAATGGGAAATAAAATTATAACGATGGCTTGCGCTAGGCATAGAATTTTAGGTATAGACTTATACCATCATCGCGAAATCCAAAGAAGAAATTGATGTAATAGTTTTATTGCATAGTTGATTTTTGATTTTGAGATAAACAGAAAGTAAATGAAGACTTGCACTAGGCGTAAAATTCCAATTTAGGTTTAGGAACTAGACCATCGTTGCGAAAGTCGAAAATATATAGATGTGACTTTATTGCTAGATTTTTGAACATGTTTTGAAAGAAATTTTGGATTTTGAAAAGAAAGGTATTTAATTGTTTTTATGCTAAGCCAATATTCTCAAGTAATAAAATCAAATTATTCCAGAAGATTTGCATAAATATTTTAAATTATCTCAAAGACAAAATTTTAGATTTATAAGGAACCCCGTGTGCATATGTGAGTTCATTGCCGATCTTGATCTATCATAATGATACAAAATCTCTCAAACACAAATGTGTGTGCAATTGTATTGTTCATTTACCAATTTTGAGCAAGATAATTTGATACAAGTAATTTGAATTAACCAAATGAGTGTTCGTTGACCATGATTTATATGCATAGAACCATACCAAACTACTATGTAAGTCAGGTCATCAAGAGCTAGCTGATCCATAAGCAGACATAGGTCTGTACAAAAGAAGGTCGCTAATGTAACAGACATATCACCATGCTAGGAGTTACCCAAGGCCAAGCGGGTTGGGCACAAACCACCTGTTATGGGGCTTACCTCACAGTTTTCGAATAATTGAGAATTCCAAGGATTCAAGCTCATTCACCCTTCTTTTCTTTTCAAAGGGTAGGGGAAGGGATTTTATTGCTTTTTGCTTTTTCTTTTCTTTTCTCTCTTTTTTTTTTGTATTTTTGCGTGATACTGAGATAATGCTGAAATATTGCTGAGATGGTACAAAATGTGACTGAAATAATGCTTCTTTTTCTCATGATTTTTCTTGTTTTTCTTTTTCTTGCTATACTAGGGATACTTGCTCGGATTGGCTGTAGAGCAAGGGATTTTTATTATAGGCAGGGGTGAGCTTGTCCTTTTGTCAATTCTCAAAGATTCTAGACCATGTGCATGATAGGATAGCAGGGGAAACTTTTCGCTCAAGAGACCACTTCTACTATGTAGCATCATTTTGGAATTTGCAATGAAATCATTTTAATGTGAAAAGGTATACTTGGTTCAAGTAAATAACAAGATCAGTTCTCTATGCTCAAAACTTTATTTAATTCAACTGTGGACTTCGATATAAGAGAGATTAATAATCATACCAAAAAAGATCAAGATATTTATTCATGTGAGTGTGAAAGTGAGGGATTCCAAATAAATGCTAATTTATCCAAAACAACTGAAAATATAACTGCAATACTTCAAGAATTGACAGGTGCAAAAATAAAAGATGTTTTTGAAGATTTTGATGATTTTGATTTTTTTAGATTTTGATTTTGATTTATGAATTGAGAGAATACATAATATGACTATTTTTGAAATTTTTATATGAATTTACTAGGAATGAGACAAGATGTACAATATATACAGTGACGAAATTACCAGAATTATGCGTAATAGCGCTTAAGATGCATAATGTTCATAGGTTCTTTAAGATCTTTACCATCTAAGGTAGCTAATCTGTATGCTCCCGATCCAAATTTAGCAGTGATGATATATGGCCCAAGCCAGTTAGGTTCAAATTTACCTTTAAGGTCTTTAGTTGCATTAGTATTTTTTTTATTTTCTTTTAAGACGAGGTCATCGATCTCAAAGGATCGATGATGAACTTTCTTAAGATATGCTCATTTGAGCTTGTTCTGGTAGGCTCGAAGATGCTCCAAAGCATTGATGCGCTTCTCATCTAGGAGTTCCAGCTGACTAAATCTGCCAACACGATATTCATCTCCTACTTCAGTATCTTGAAGTAGCAGAGCCAAAGAAGGAACTTCTAATTCAAAGGGAAAAATAGCTTCAGCGCCATAAACCAAAACAAAAGGTGAAGTGCCCGTGGGAGTACGAACGCTAGTTCGATAAGCCCACAAAGTAGGATATAATTGAATGTGCCAATCTCGGCCAGATTTATTGACCAGTATTTTGAGGATTTTAATTAATGTTTTATTAGATGCTTCTACTTGGCCATTACCCTGAGGATAATAGGGAGTGGACCAACGATGTTGAATTTTATATTTTTGACATAGTTTCTTTACATATTTATTTTTGAAACAAGTTCCATTATCCAAGATGAGATTTGCAAGAATTTCAAACCTACAAATAATTTGATTAAAAATAAATTTGGAAACTTGAGTTCCAGTGCAAGAAGCTAAGGGCATAGCTTCAACCCACTTCGTAAAATACTCGATGGCGGTTATGATGAATTTGTGTCCATCAGATGACACAGGATTGATTTTTCCAATAATGTCTAAGCCCCATTTTGAAAAGGGCCAAGGAGATGAAATAGCCTGTAGTTCTTGTGCAGGTGCATGGACAAGGTCAGCATGTTTTTGGCACTTGTCGCAATGGTGCACGTAATCATGTGCATCATTCTCCATGGTAGGCCAAAAATATCCTATCCTAAGGAGCTTCTTAGCAATGGCGCTACCACTAAAGTGTCCCCCACAAGATCCATCATGGGCTTCACTCAAAGCTGATCTAGACTCTTCTAGATTCAAACATCTCGATAGGATACCTTCAAAAGATCTCCTATATAAGGTATTGCCAATTATGATGAAGCGACTTGCTCGTCTACGCAATAACCGATGCTGGTTTCTATTAAAACCTTCAGGGAAGGTTCCATTGTGAAGAAAATTGAGGATGTCAGTGTACCAAAGTTCAGGAGTGGTTTCATTGATTAGAAACACGTCCAAAGGTTCCAAGCATGATTTAATTGAAGTGGGTTCCTGGAGTCGATGAATAATGATGGTAGCATATTCGTCATCTAACTCCAAGGGTAAAAGAGATGCAGCTATGGCCATAGCATCAGCCGCACGATTGCTAGTTCGAGGAATAGCTTCCAAGGTAACTTGATCAAATAAAGATATTAATTGCAATACATATGCTTTATATGGGCACAATTTATCATCTCTAGTCTGATAAACATCATTAATTTGATTTATAACAAGTTGAGAATCATCGAAAACTAATAGATTTTTAATTTTTAGTGCCAGGGCAGCTCGTAATCCAAGGATTAGAGCCTCATATTCAGCAGTGTTATTAGTACAGGCAAACATTAATTTAAAGGATAGAGGTATGAGGTGTTTCTATGGAGATATCAAAATAATACCTGCACCAGCCCCACTCATGCATCGGGCTCCGTCAAAGTATAAGGACCATTGCTCTGAATGATCTACCTCTAATTTAAGGCATTCATCAAGAAACTCAATGATGAGGGGATGGGTGGATGCTAAGGGTGTAACAGCTAATTGATCTGCTATGATTTGACCCTTAACAGAATTATGTCCTATAAACATGAGTTCAAACTCACTTAGCACAAGAACCCACTTTGTTGTGCGACCAGATAAATAAGGTCGACTCATGAGATACCGCAAGGGATCGGATTTAGCAATAACGTATGTTTTTTGACTGAGCATATAATGGCGTAGTTTATGTGTAGAAAATATGATTGCTAGACATAACTTCTCTAATGTTGTGTAGCGGGTTTCATAACTAATTAATGTTCTGCTAATGTAATAATTAGCATGCTCTCTCTTCTCATCATCAAGTTGAGCTAACATAGCTCCTAAAGCAAAATCTGAAGCAAAAATATACAAGATAAATGGGCGATCAGGTCTAGGTGGTGAAAGTATAGGTGGGTTAAGAAGATATTGTTTGAGGAGTTCAAATGCTTCCTGACATTCATTGTCCCAATGGAAAGAGACATCCTTCTTAAGAAGCTTAAGAAAGGGTCCAGTTTTATCCGCAAGCTTATCGATGAAGCGACGGATGGCTTGAAGCTTACCTTGTAGACTCCGTAATTCAGATATATTTGTGGGTGTGGGCATATCAGTGATAGCTGCAATCTTGAGAGGGTCAATTTTGATGCCACGTAAAGAAACTATAACCCCCAATAATTTATCGGACTTAACTCCGAATATACATTTGGTTGGATTCAATCGGATAAGATATTCCCTTAACCGATTAAATACTTTTCTCAAGTCATCTAAATGGTCATCTTCTTTAGTAGAACGAGCTATAATGTCATCTACATAATCATGTAGTATATCATGCATCATATCATGAAAGATATAAGTCATGGCTCGTTGATAGGTTGCACCTGCATTCTTTAAACCGAATGGCATCACTTTCCAACAAAAGGTCCCCCAAGGGGTAATAAAGGTTGTTTTAGCCTGATCTTCGGGAGCTATCCTGATCTGATTATAACCAGAAAATCCATCCATTAAGGATATCATTCCACTCCCAGCAGTAAAATCAATGATCTGATCCATATTGGGAAGGGGAAAATCATCTTTAGGGCATGCAACATTAATATCTCTAAAGTCTATACAAACCCTAACTTTAGTAGCTTCTTTCTTAGTTACTGGAACTACATTCGAGATCCATTCAACATAATCAATGGCTTGTATAAAAATAACATTCAAGAGTTTTTCTAACTCTCCTTTGACTAGTAAGGCCACTTTAGGATGCATTTTTCTAAGTTTCTGTTTAACAGGTTTAGCATCCGGATGGACTACTAGGTGATGCATAACTACAGAAGGGTCTAAACCTGGCATATCTTCATATGTCCAAGCAAAGACATCTTCATATTCTTTAAGAAATGCAATGTATTTATCCTATTTTTCTTGACTCAATTCTGATCCGATGTTGATTATGTGAGGGTTATCCTCGGTTCCAATGTTAATTTTTATGACATTTTCTACTTCCATGTGTAGATCTCTCTCAAAATTAGGTGGGGTGGGTGAAACGCCCAATTCCTATAATTCTTCCAAGGTTAGCTTGGATAATTCATCTTGAGGAGTCATGGCCTCAAGTTGGGCTATAGTAGGTATAGAGCCATCAAAATAAAATCCATTATGTAATAATTCCTCAATGGAGACATCATGGAAGATATCTCCCTCCAACTCATCGTCGGATTCAGCGATCATCTCAGGATAAGCTATAGATAGCATATTACATGTGAATGGCTTATTCGTTAAATGCAAAACATCGCGTTCATCTAAATAATCTTGGTAACATATAAGATGGTCATCATCCTCGAATGGCTGACCCTTACTAGAAAATAGGCCCACACCACATCGGGCGGGCCACGGCTCTACCTCAAAAGGTTCTTTCATACCATTCTGGAAAGGTCCCAAACCTTTCCCTTTATATCCCAATTTAAGCATTATAGGTTTGGCTTTAGTATACTCATTAGTAAAATAACATCGAGCATATCCATCATAATGAGTTCTGATGTTTCTGGGTATTCTACCCCAGTCATATCCCTTATAAATAAAGGCATAACTCTCGACTTGGTAAATACTTCCCATAGGCTATGGGAGGCCCAAGGTACGAGGAGATGGTGGCAATTTATTTAAAACAAGGGAATCTTGCATAGAAACATTCGTTTCTTCTGATATAAGAATTTTAGATAGATCGGGTAAGAGCTCGTCAGTAAGAGCATAAGAGGTAGAAGGAATATTTCCTACATCTTTTGATGTGGAGAATATGCATTTGGTGGATATAGACGGTGTAGAGGTGTCAATAGATGGGTCTATTATAGGTATAGAAGTTATAGGAGTAGAACAAGAGACATTGGTTGTGGGATTAGGATCTTTCTTAGGTCCTAATGCGGTTTGTTCAGAAGATGGTTGAGCTATATGTGAAGGTGCATCTGATGGAGAAGAAGTAGATGACATTGTGGGTGTGAGTTTCACATGTTTAGATGGATAATGAGAATTAGGATGTGTGGATGACAGCGTGGGGCAAAATTGAACTCCAATAGGTTCTGCCAAAGCACACATATCAAAGGGTCTTGGATCACCATGAATGGTAACCAACTGATTCTTAAATTTGAATTTAACACATTGATGTAAAGTTGAGGGAACAGCTCGCATCGCGTTGATCCAAGGGTGACCCAAGAGTATATTGTATGATGTAGGGCAATGTACAATAAACACGGTCGTATCCAAGGTTCTTGGACCAACCTGCAATGGAATGGTAATAACTCCACACGTTTCTTGTGTTTCGTCATTGAAAGCTTTTATAATCATATCAGTTCTTTTCATTTCATCACTTCTAAACCCAAATATTTGGTAGAAGTCAAAAGTGCAAATATTTAAAGATGAACCATTATCAATCAAAACTCGTTTGATTGCTACATCTCCAATTAAGGCGGTAATATATAAGGGGTTATCTTTATGTAAACTATGTTGCGGTATGTCTCTATCCCGAAAGTCAATACAATCAACTTCATGAGTTATTATAGTATTGGCCATGTCTTGAGGGTGAATGTCTTGTGGTACCATCATCTGGCTTAATGTGAGCATTAATTCATCTCTATGTGTGGGAGAAGATCTTAAGAGGTCCAAAAGGGAAATTCTAGCTGTAATATTTGATAATTGTTCATTAATATTATAAGGAGGTTTAGGTTGAACATTAGGTGCATGATTCCCTTTATTAGGAACCTTCAAAACAAATGGAGTTGATCCACCATTCTGAATTTGATCTTGTTGAGAATTTTGAGCCTGTTGTCTAGTAACAACTCCGATGGTACCCACAATATTATTCTGTGGATGATGAATGGGTCTTGGTCTAGCATTTATAGCTAACTCATTAGAAAGTAATTGGTGGGATGATGGTCTAGTAGTGACTCTTCTTGGAAATGGTTCTTCTGGAACCATATGACTTGTGATAGGGTGAATAGTATCTGATTCATCTTCAGAGCTATTCGATTGATTTGATGTGATTTCCATATCACTCTCAGTCTCATATTATGTATCACTAAGATCAGGTATCTGCATATTATATAGAGGCCTGGTTGTAACCATGGATAAAGTTGTGTCAAAGGTTTCCAGATCATGAATAGGTAAATGCCCACTAATAGTTCCTACATATCGGGCAAGGAGGAGGAACATTATGATGTTCAATTTGATTAGCCACCTCCTTACCATGTTTTGGTAAAGGATGTTGAAATATGTCCAATGAGTGATTGGCGTTCTGATTCTGGTTTTGTGTGATGTTCTGTTGAGTGTTATTAGGAGGATTTTGCTTAGGTTGAAAGGCTTGTACCTCCATCTCATTGTTATCAATCAAGTCCTGTATTTTATGTTTTAATCTTTTACAAGAGTTGGTAGTGTGTCCAGGTCCTCTATGGAAGTCACAATGTAAATATGCTCTGTATCCGGGTATAGTTGGATCAGGTTCCCGGATATTTGGTAATTGAATTAAGCCTCATTCTAATAATTGCGGTAGAATAGTTGATAAAGGTTGATTTAACCTAGTAAATTCTTGAGGAGGTCTATCAGGAGGTTTCAGTACAAACTTCTCCATTGTCTTTGCAGCATTAACATTAGCAATATTTCTGCTATCGGTGACTCCATCACCCACAACTTGTTTATTCTTATATTGATTTCTGGATGTTTTCTCATCGTCTTTCTTTTTAAGCTGACCTCTCCTAATGAGAGCATCTTCCACTCTTCGGGCTAAGTCTATAGCTTGATCGAAGGTGGTCAAGGTAGCAATTGATAATTCGTAAGATAGTTGCTCTTGCAAATTATTAATAAAGATGTCCAACATCTCCCTATAAGGTAACACAAAGTGCAATTTTCCTATCAATTGTCTCCACCTAGCTAGGAAATCAGCAAAGCATTCATCTTTGTCTTGTTTTAAGTTATACAAATCTTTAATGGTCACATGTCTTTCGATATAGGCACTAAATTGATGAACAAAAGACTCGGCAGTTTCTTCGAAATTCCTCAAAGAATTAGTGGGTAATTGATAATACCACTCTAATGCCATTCCTCCCAAGCTTTTTGGGAACATTTTTAGTAATAACAAGTCATCATGTGATATATCATGACATGCTATCCTAAACATACGAAGATGCTCTATGGGATCTTTCGTTCCTTTATATATGGGCAGGACAGGCATAGGAAAATGTTTAGGATACGGTTATGCTACAACTATAGGATCTAAAGGCTGACTACACATCTCTCGATAATTGTACGAGGGTCGGTAGGGATCTATCTGGTCCATGCGGGAAACTAACTGTTTCACCATGGTTTCAAGATTACTAGTTTGTCCACCATATTGGTTCGGTGGGACATAGGTATGGGATTTATGAGTGTATGATGGTGTGGCATAAGGATTAGATGCTATATTGCTATTATGCAAAGTGTTGGTAGGAAGAGTATTATGAAGGGGATTTGTAATAGTATTATGTTGTATCCCAGATTGTTGGTAATTGGTGTTTGGTTTTGTTTTGGGTTTTTGTTGATTTGAGGTATGTTGCTCAATAGCTTGGTGAAATAGAGTAGTAAATGATGGTTTCTTTTGTGTGGGAATGACCCTAGGCTTGTTAATAGGCACTTTAGGTGGTTGGGTAACCTGTTGTTGTTGCATGTTCCGGATCGTAGCTACTATATCCAAATTGGATGGTCCAGCTTGATCACTCTCTTGTTCAATAAAGGACAAGGGATTAGTGCATGTGTGAAATACGTCTTCTAGAGTTGCTTGAGTGTCACTAATTCGATCCTTGTCCATATGGACTGCTCTATTAAAAACATCGATATTTGTGTTAATGAACTTCCAAAATTGTTCCATGTTTTCAAAAGTGATAGCTCCTCCCGGAGACATTTTAGGGGATGAGGATCCTTCCTCTCTATTAATTTCTTCTTGTTCATTTGCTACAACAAGCTCTTCTTCTTGCTTGGTCTAGGATTTCTTCTTCCTGAACTTGGTCCTCAGGAGGGACATTTTGGTCAATTAATGGTCTTCCTAACCAATCTTCTTCTTCTTCGGTTTGTTTTCCATTCCTAAGTCTAGGCATTGTGCTAAACTTAGGTTTTAGCAAATATATATACTTAATAAATATATATATATATATATATATATATATATATATATATATATATATATATATATATATATATATATATATATATATATATGCGATAGGGTTGAGAGGTATATATTTTAACTATATACCTACTATAATACTTAAAAAGGAAATGTTTTTTTTTTGTTGTTTTGTATTATTATTTCACAAGTATAAAAATAACAAACAACATGCTAGTTGCAAGAAATAACAATAGTAAAAAGAATAACTTAGTTTTCTATAAATAGTTTATGGATATCGTTGATAGGATCAAGTTCATCAGGAGTCATGAAATGCTCCTCTTCAAATTGGAAGTGGTTTTTCAAGAACTTGACAAAGTGTGCTATGGTAATATGATCTACTTCAGACTCTGACTTATAAAAATAAAGTTCATGGCAATATTCTCGATACAACATAGCTCTAGGAACTCTATTCCATATTTTTCTATCCGTAAGAATGACTTCTTGATCCTCTATACGAGATAGAAACTTATGTACTACAACTGCGTTCTCAAGGTATTCCTCAAAGGTGTACAATTTTGAAGACACAAGTGCTCTTTTATCTGCTAACCACCTATGGCAAGCTCTCTGAAGTTCATGGTACAAAGTCACCTGATCGGGATCCAGGATTCTATCTAGGACAAACCTCTTAATTTGCCTAAGTTCTGCAGATCTAGATTCAATAATACCCAATCTCCTATCAAGTTCGTCCCACAAAGGTTGGACTCTATTTGTTTGAGGTACTCTAAGCACATAAGTAATCTCTATGGTCGTTAATTGATTTTCAACATTTATGGTGACAACTCGTCTTCTATTATAATCTACCATCTAAATATGATATGTAAATTTAACAGTTTTCTAATGATTCTAGATGTTCTTAATAATGTGTTTTTTTTTTTTGGATTGTTTTCAAAAGGTGTTTTAGTTTCACGTCGGGTTCACCAAAAATGTATCGCCCAAATTTTTCGCACCCTTACCTTCGGGCTAAAGGATCCATGCCCTGGAAGGGGGATGCGAGAAGGATGGGACAATACCTCGGACGGAGAGGCCCTTTGAAGGTCGCGCCTCTCGGGGGTGGGGTATAAGGGTGAATTTTTGATGGATGGTGGGGTTCACCAGGAAACTTTGAGTGGCAGTTTCCATGCCTAGTTTGAGAATGGGTTTGATGTGTTCATTTTATATTCAATCATTCATATTCCTAGGTTGGCCAAAATGAATCTAAGCTATTCTATATGAAATTTTGGGTTTATATGAAGACAACAAACATGAATGAATCCTAAATACAGAGACTATGTGAAATGGAGAGGAATACACCCGATTCCTGATGTCTGATGAAGATTCTGAAGCTTGTAGGAGTCCAGATCATCCTGGATATGATAGGATCATCTGTAATTGTACAGAATCATCCCAAATCATAGGCGATCATCTGAGATCAGACAAGATCATCGATGACCTGATGAATTCGTCAGATGAATTTGTCAAAAAACCTGCAATCATGGAAATAGACACCAAAAACCAAAAATGCAATTGCAAGAATGATGCAAAATGATAGAAATAATAGTATAGATGCTTAAATAATAAATCCAGATAGCAAATCAAATGGGAAGCACTATTTTAATAACTTATTTTAAATTTTATCATGCAAATATGCTAAATGAGGTGAACTCCAGGATGCAGAACAGAAATAAATCGATCTAATGCACAATTAAATAAGAAAGAAAGGTAGAAAATGCAAACTCAGGGCTCTGGTTGCCCCCAATCTGAACTACAGTCAAAATCATCTACGATCGTACGAGATCGTCGCCGATCTCGACAGGATCGTCCAAAATCGTGTTGGATCGCCTGCGACGATCCGAGCTTTCTCCGGCTGAAACACAGTAAAAACCTGCAATAAAATCTGAAAATACAAATGCAAATGATGGGGGCGAGGATGTTCTAATACAACAAAAAACTAGAGTTGTAGGGAAATGATCAGCCAGGGGGATAAACTGGGAAAATCCCAAGTTTATATAGGATTAGGGGGAGGTTAGGAGGTTGGGGATCATCCCAATCTGGGAGATCTCCAACGTAGGAATCTCCAACCGCGTAGACACGCTTCTGCCCGAGTTGGAGAGGTTGTTGAAACAGAGGCTAATTATGAAAATTTGGTTTTGGGACGAAATCGTCTGGACGTTCTGTTCCAGACGAATTCATCCGATTTGGGACGATATCGTCAGATCGGCGACGATATCGTCCAACGGTCAAAACAAATTCTAAAAATGGCACGAAAAATGAGGTGAGCGGTTAACGGGCGGTTTCGGGGTTAAAATTCAAATTTTTATCTTTTTACTGATGGTTTAACTGCGCCAATTTTAGGGTGCTACAAAAACATTTTGAGTTGATTGATTAATTCTTGGACTAGGGTTTGTGACAAAGAGTTCTTCCTAGAGGTTATTGGTTGAGTAGAGTTGTTTGAGCCTAGTCAAGTGAATGTGTAAAGTGGTTGTTCAAGTTCCATAAAATAAACTATTCTATATTCTAATTTGAGTTGAGATTGAGTTGAGAAATAAATTGAGTTTGTGAATAGAACATATTGAGTCTCTAACAATTCTCTTTATGCTTCTATAATATTGAGCTGAGTTGAGATTTATTTGAGTTGAGATTGATTTGAGTTGAGTTGAGATTGGTATTTGAGTATAGAACATATTGAGTCTCTAATAATTCTATTTATGCGTCTATGATATTGAATTAATATATTGATTGAGCATTGAGTTTAGAACATATTGAGTCTCTAACAATTCTCTTTATGATTCTATGAGATTGGACAAGTTATGTGTGAGCTTGTTAAGTTGATTTGAGGTAAGTCTTTGAGAAGGCTTGTGGACTGATTTTGAGTAAGCTTTTGTGAAAGCTTTCTATGCAGATTTTACCAAGTCCTAGAGAGGACTTATTGAGCATATTTGAGCAAGTTTTGAGTGAGCCTATTGAGAAAATTTGAGCAAGTTCTAAGTGAGCCTATTGAGAAAATTTAACCAGGTTCTGAGTGAGCCTATTGAACAGATTTGAGCAGGTTCTGAGTGAGCCTATTAAGCAGATTTGAGCAGGTTTTGAGAGAGCCTATTACGAATATTTGAGAAAGTTCTGAGTGAACCTATTGAGAATAGTTGAGGAGGTTTTGAGTGAACCTATTGACAGAGCTTTGGAGGTGATAGAGTACAGAGGACAAAGTCTTAGTGGATAGAGATCCAACAACCAGGACAATTGAAGACATATCTGAGTGAGGAGTCTTCAAGTGGAGAGAGATCCACAAGTCATATCAATAAAGATATGGAGTCTTCTAGAAGATCACTATCCATAGCAGAAGGGGAAAGAGTTCTCATGTGGAAGAGATCCATGAACTTGAGATTAGGGGATCATCATCTCCTTTGGACAGAGGTCCATAAACATTGTAATTGGGAAGGATTCCCAAAGAGATTGATTGAGAAAGTTTTAATAAAATATTTTCTCCGTGGAGTAGCTCACATTTGATTAACCATGTAAATTGTGGTATCTCTATTGTGTATGGTGTTTTCTGCATTGCTTTGAATACTGCTAATGATACTGCTATCTATACACTGCATAATATTGAATTGAAAGTTGAATTGAAGGAAAAAGTAAAAAGTGGTCTTATATTGTTCACCCTCCCCTCTCAGTATAAGCTTGTGTTCTTCATAAACAAGTTCATTAATAAAAAATTCACCTACAAATTATAAAATAATTAGTAGAAGTCAATGAATCATAAATTTTTAAATTTGAAAACAATAATTCAAGTGGTAATTATAAACCCACAAGATTTACTAGTTGGTAAAACTTCTAGATATGTGATTACATAAGGATATAGAACACCACATGAACCTTTGGAGGATAGGCCAATCCCTACAATACTATGGAGATGGATAGTTGCAAGACTGTGGATTTTAAGGTTGGGATAATTCTTGGCATGAATGATGTGGAACTATCCAAAACTAGTACATACATGTGGCAAAGGATATAATAAGGAACATAATGTAATTTTTCCAAAGAAGTGGCTCATTGCTCAATTTCACAATATTTTCTTGAAATGAATAGAAGCAATCCATCCACTCAAATCTTATATAGATATTATAAAAGGATAAAATAAAAAATAATAATATGTAAAAATTGGTGGGCATCCATAGATACCATAACTAATCATTGTATTATCCATTGATAAGGATCACAACACTTTGATTAATTAAATGATGGAGTGGGGGTATTTATACCAATACCAAAACCCACTTAAACTAAGCTAGCATAACATACTGAATTTAAGGTTATTTATACATTTATAAGGTGGGTTTAACCATAACAAGGTTAATTATGGCCCAGAGAGCTTACATAATAAAAATATTCCAATAAATTGAATATTTTCTATAATGATTACCCTTAAGCCTTATCTAATATTACATCATACAATTTCAACCTTAGCCATGAATTAGATTACACTTTCAATGCTCTCTTATAATCTAAATTGAGGGGCCAAGGAGGTAATAAATAAATTGTAATAATATCTTCTTCACATACTTGATTCTCTAGCGGGCCTCTACAACTAAATTAAATCCTTTATAATCCCCCTCATAATATAAAATACATCCACGCATATTCAAAACATAGCTTCAATCCTTTGCAATTTTAGAAATGAATTATTTATTGGATGTCCTTCCCTCTTATAGAATCCACAAATGGTCTTCAACTTCTTTGAATATTTACCCTATCCCTTGGGACCCTATGTATTAGCCTCATTAGGTTTTAAATACTTTGCATGAGACTATATTTCTAAAGTGCCACTACAATTCCTAATTGTGACCGATAATTGAAGTAGAAAAGAAAGTAATTGATCAAAAGTAAGAGTTTTTTGAGGTTCCAAGAACATGGGGATCATATGAACCATGAGGTTTAATAAATGACAAGAAGTGAAGAGATTAGAAAGGATACTCTTCTACATTCTACATCATCTTTATTTTTACCTCCAAAATATGCAATATCTACTCTTAATGCCTTAAATCTCGCAATATAATCCTCAACATTATCAAAATTAGCCAAACTAAGAGAAGAAATTTGGAATTCCATGTGACTTACTTTAGTAGTATTAAAATTTCCAAATAACGCATGCAATTGTATCCATATATTAATGATTTCACTATCCTCTTTGATTTCAAAAAGCAAATATATGAAGAAAAATAGTTAAAGAACTTCTTTTAGTGGCAAGTTTCTTCATCAAGTGCTACTACTTTATCTTCTTAAAAGATGCATCATAGGTTCTTATTGCATAACAATCCAAATATTTTTGTTGACCAAATGATATAATTTTATCCACTATGATGATTAACTAGGGTTTGATGATCTATATTACACAATCCAACTCCTAACACTATAGTATGTCCTTGAACTAATGCCAATACATAGAGCTCAATTTTTTTAAAATAAAAAAAATGGGCTCAAAACCCTTTTATATAAAAATTTTATAGACACTAGACATTTTCCCCTAATGGACCTCAAAAAATAAAAAATTAAATGCTCAAACCTTTGAAAAAATAAATTCAATCACCTACTACCACTTGGTTCCCTATGATTTTATAGCATCCTCCACTAATATATTGCCACTTCAATGTAGGTTTATGCATAAAGGGATAGAGTCAAAATGCATTTATAAACATGGGGTGAATCAATTTTAAAATTGAGGTGAATCATTTCCAAACTCATTTATACGATGATAAATTATCTTTTTTTCCATGAAAATTTAGAAAAATGTGGTAAATTTGTTATAATATTTCAAAAAACTTGGACGATAGACTCTAGGCTACCAAAAATAATAAAATGGATGATAGACACTATACAACTAATAAAAACATTATGGATGATAGATACTAGGCTACTAACATCAATGAAATGGATGATAGACACTAGACTATCAATAGCAAAATAATGGATAATAGATGATAGATAGCAACACAATAGACAACAAATGATGGACAAGAACATAATAGATGGTGGACGATAGAAAACAACATAATGAATGATGGATGATAGGAAACAACATAATAGATGATGAATGATCGATAGCAATATAATGGATGATGGAAAATAGACAACATAATAGATGACAAATAATAGATAAGAATGCAATGGATGATAGATGATAGACAACAACATAATGGATGGTGGATGATAGACAACAACATAACAAACAATGGATGATATGCAACAACAAATTGAATGATAGATGATAAACAAAAATTCAAACAATGGATGATAGACATTCATAAATCAAATGACGGATGATAGAAAACATCATTATCAAAAACTGACAACTAGTAGCATCACCTACAAATATTCCAATTAAATGTATCCATGTGTCAAACATGCATTTACTTCATGCATGCAAAATTCTATAAAAAAGTATGAATAGTTATTTTTCTCTCTTTTTCCATCGTAGAGCACATCAAAGCAAAGCAAACATCCATAAAATAATTAAATATTTCTAATATACTATACCCTCATCCTTAAAAATACCAAATACTTGCAATAATGGCTAGCTCTTCCTCCCCTATTCCTTAAAAATTTCTTTTAAAAATATTGTTTGCCCAACCATATCCAAAATTTTGACCACAATAGGATACAACACCACATGGGTTGAAGAATCTAGTCTTCAAGGGTTAAAATCAATGCCCCAGTACAACATGGATATCAATTTTTTAGAAAGGATTTTTAACTCGCATGATGATGATGGGTTGATTCTAAAGATTACAATTGACAAAAATAATTTATCTTTCATATTAAAACCTTCAAATATCTAGATATTGATAAGGTTGCCACACAAGGGTTCTAATCACATCATTGCAAAGTATATTTTAACTGATGATGACAAAGGATACTTGGAGATCAACTTTAGTCTCTCAATAGATTTTTTGATAGGTATAACTCTCCATATTTCCAATATTATTTAAAGTTAAGATTCTTGGCACTGAATAAGTTTGTTTGTTAAGTATGAATTTTGTCTTATATTTGTTTTGCAATTCACTCTACTAAGTCCATAAGGGACTTGAATATTTCAAGTGTTACAGATAATTTCCTTCATGCTTGAATTGAATTCTTCCAAACATGAATTTTTTTGCAAGGAAGAACATTAGGCATTCTATTCTAGGTGTTTGCCTACTTAGTTCGGTGTCTTGGCCACACCAAATTTGATTGGAGTACCTATATTTCCAACTGCATTAAAGGGGATCTCCTCAATGCCCAAAGAAACACTAATGCCTTTGTCACAACCACCAATTTTATTCTTTATGAAGCATATTATAATGTGCAAGATACCCCAATACCAACCTCACTACACCCAAACTTGAGGACTATTGGTATGACAGTCCAACAAGTGTAGGTAAAATTAAATTTTTGAATAAAGTCATTATTATTATATTCAAATATATTTTTTATAATTTTGAATTTGTACTTGAGTTCATATAAGAGAATCCTCTTCTTCTTCTGTAAGGGAGGCTACTATAAGAGGTCATATGCGAGAATCCACTAGAGATTCTGACACAATCAAAATATACACCATTACTTACAAGATCTACAAAATGTTTTAGGTCTTCTTCACCTATTTCTCGTGCACCTCCATTAGTTGCACATAATGTTTCAATTGATGTTGAAGAAGTCAACCAACCCATGCATATGATAGGTAACCTTATTATTTGAAACTTCGGTTCAATATTATGTATTTCATTTATTTAAAATTATACTTAGTTTTAATGAATTTTTTATTTCAGAGCAACATCAAACGGATCCAATGGAATCAACTTTATAGGTCACATATTCTTCTAGTAAGTGTAGTTAAACTAAATTAAATTTTACTACACCATTTTTTACAATATTTTTAAATAAAATTCTATTGTAATATTTTATAAAGGAGTCAGGTCAATTAACCCATATAAGATGACAAATGATGCTTTCACCACTCCACCATGACCACACTTAATGAGAGGCCAACAATGTATGCATGGGAAATAATTATTTTATATAAGGAGTTAGGGAGGAGCACAAAGCTAAATTTTATCATATTTTTCAACTTTTTCTCTTGGAAATATTTCAAGTCTACACAACATTTCAAAATTGGCTAATCCTCCACTTGATAAGGATTATCATTTTTAGGGTAGAATTCCTAACTTTTATTTTTTCAAAGCCACTAGTGTGCTTCAATATCCATAAAATAATAATGAAGCACAACAAACTGAAGGGTTAGCTACCACTACAGAGAGCTCATCCCCTCTTCATCAAACTGGTGAGCCTCTATTAGAAATATTGAGAAACAATATTCTATCCCAAAAAATAAATAGTTATGCAAGACATCACAAGTATGGAGTGAAGCTCAATAAACTGATTGATTTATTCCATGGGATCAACTTTGTATAAATAGCAAAGTTGATCATTGTGATCCGTTGGATTACAACAACCCAATAGATCTGAGCTAATCTTAACTGGGAGTTTACCTACCTCATGCAAGAGTGGTAACTCCAATCAGAATATCCTAGTAGGACTTAAGATTTATTCTAACACCCCCCCTTAAGTGATACTAGGGGTAAGTGGAACAACATGAAGGGAGTGGCATATCCACTAAAATGAGTCCCATGCAACAAGGCCTGATTAGGTACTCATGTACAATATATGGGAACAATAATAAAGGAGTGGCACATCCACTGAAATGAGTCTTGGCAACAAGGCCTGATTAGGTACTCATGTACAAATGTATATAGCAGAACTACTTTTTGGAGAGATGATAAAAAACCACATGGGAAAAAACCATATTCCAAAAAGAGATAGAAGAAGAAGAAGAAGAAGAGGAGGAGGAGGATGGAGAGGAATATTTCTCATCAACACCCCCCCTAAGACAACTTACTTACCCCAAGTTTCTCACACAATTTATGGTAGTGTGGTAAAGCAAAGGGTTTGGTGAAGATGTTTGCAATCTGATTATGTGTTGGAATATACTCCAAGCAAAGATCCCCATCTTGAATGTGTTGCCAAATGAAGTGCATGTGGATTTCAATGTGCTTGGTGTGTTGATGCTCAACTAGATTGTGAGAAATATGAATTATACTTTGGTTATCACACCAAAGTATAATAGGCTAGTCATGGAAAAAACCAAACTCTCTCAATATCTAATGAAGCCAAAGAGCCTCCTGAATGGCCAAAACTTATGCCCTATATTCTACCTCTATAGATGATAATGCAATTGCCTACTATTTTTTGCATGACCAAGAAATAGGTGAAGAACCAAGATAAAAAACATAGCTAGAGGTGGAACATATATCTTCAACTAAACCTGCCCAATCTGAATCAGTGTATCCGATAATCTCTGTAGATCCTCTACCATAGAACAACCCAAAATGTGAAGTCCCCTGAAGATAGAAAAGTATTCACTTTGCTGCCTACCAATGGCTGAGATGAGGTGTTTGAGAAAATCTAGAAATTAAGCCAACAACATAGGAAATATCAGGGTGAGTATGAGTTAGATACAATAGACTCCCTACTAGCTATCTGTATAGAGTAGCATCACATAGAGGTGAAGTGCAAGAAGAAGTTAAAGTGACTCTAGACTGAAAAGGTGTTGGAGAAGGCTTGCAATCAACCATCCTAAACCACTGAAGAAGATCTAGAGTATACTTTTGCTGACATAATGATACCCATGAATCTATTTGAGTGATCTAAAATCCAAGGAAGTAATGAGCTAAACCCAGATCAGCCATCTCGAATCTCTTAGAAAGGGAGGACTTTACAGTTTGAATGTGAGAAGTGGAACTACTAGTGAGAAGTAGGTCATCAACATAGAGAATAATAATGGTGATGTTATCTTCTTATCATCAAATATAGATTGTAGTATCAGACTCACAATGAGAAAATCTGGTGGTGAGAAGGAAAGAATTCATTTTCTCATACCAAGCTCGAGGATCTTGTTTGATACCATAGAGAGACTTTCTTAGTCTACAAACAAGGGAGGAATATTGAATAAATCTAGTGGGTTGCTCCATATATATCTCTTCCTTTAAGTCACCATGCAAGAAAGCACTTTTGACATCCATCTAAAAAATAGGCCAATTTTGTGAGGCAACAAGTGCAAGTACAAGCCTAACTGAATCCATATTTGCAACAGGTGCAAAGGTTTCTGAGTAATCAATACCTTCAACTTGTGAAAAACCCTTAGCTACCAAGTGAGCTTTGTATTTGTCAATGGTTCCATCTACTACATACTTGGTTTGATAAACCCATTTACAATGAACCAATTTTCTTCCTTTAGGAAGAGGGACTAGATCCCAAGTTTGATTTTTTATCAAGGAAGAGTATTCATTTTCCATGGCATCATCCCATTCTTTAATTCCATTGGCCTGAACAAAGGATTGTGGATCAGTAGAAATGGATTGACAGACAAGACCAGAACCCAAGGAATGACTAAGTTTAGAAGGTGGAAGATCTTGGATTAAAGGGGTTGCCTCTTGAAAAATAGTATAGGCCTATTTTGGCATTGTTGGAGTAATGGGTGTACCAATATTTGTAGGAACTTCAAGAATTGGATCATCATTTTGATTATTTATCTCAAGGATTGGTTCTTCATTAGATTGAGGCTCAAATAAGGGGTATGGCTCAAAGGAATCAAGGTTGGTGGAGGAAGAAGGATGAGGATCTTGAGAAGGGAAATTTTCATCAAATTGAACATTTCTATGAAAAAGACCTCATGAGTAGTAGGATCAAGTAGCCTGTAGGATTTCATATCCTCACAATAGCCAACAAAAATAAGTTTTTTTCTTTTCTTATCTAAATTCTTCCTCTTTTTATTTAGGATTTGGGCCCAAGAAATACAATCAAAAACTCAAAAAAAAGGAGACATCAGGTTTGGAGCCATACCAAGATTCTTCTGGAGTCAAATGCCCAAGTTCTTTGTGTGGTGTGTGGTTTTGAATTTAATTTGCACAATTGATTGCCTCAGCCCAAAAAATTAATAGAAGATCCCTTGAGTGGAGCATATAGTTAGCCATTTCCTTTAAAGATATGTTCTTTCTTGATGCTACACCATTTTATTGAGGATTATGGAAGACTGAATGTTGATGAATTATGCAATGAGTTGAAAGGAACTTAGAAAAATATTTACTAAAGTATTTCCCCCATTGTCTATACAAACCTTTTTTATTTTGCAAGAGGATTATTTTTTCAACTAATGCTTTATAATTTTTGAAGTGAGATAGGACATCACTTTTGTATTTTAAAAAATACACCCAAGTACATCTTGAAAAATCATCAATGAAGGTTAAGGTATATTTTTCTCCAATGAAATATGGATGTGGGAATACCATTAAATCACTATGAATTAGTTCCAATGGGGAGGAGGTATTTTGGGAACCACTTGGGTGAAAAGGATCTTGATGTTGTTTCCCAAGAGCACATCCAGGACACACTCCATCAAGAGAAGAGATCTTTGGCAACCTAGTTACCATTTCATGAGTATTCAACTCTCTCAAATAGTTATAACTTAGATGACCAAACCTTTCATGCCAAATTTTACTTTCAAGATCCCCATGTGCAATAAAATAGGAGTTTCTATTAGAATATTTGAATCCCTTGAAGAGAAATAGGTGATATTTATGATCAATATCATCTTTAGCTATAAGGGAGTAAGGTTCTTGCAAGTCTTTTATTTCAACTCCTGTTGGTGAGAATAAAACTATTTTGCCCTTACTAGATGTACAAATTTGGTAGACAGAGAGAATATTTTTTGAAATATATAGGACATAGATAATATTATTGATATGACCACCATCAATGGTAATTTCACCTTTTCCTTTGACTAGGATAAAGGATGAGTCACCAACTTCAATGTTGCAAGTTGAGCTTGAGGAAAGAGAAGTAAATGACTCATGTGAAGAAGTCATATGATGAGTAGCCCCTGAATCTAGAACCCAATAATTTGAGGAATTTTTAATAGCTTTTCCTTGAACATTTAAGGCTTTTCTAATTTGCTTTTTAATGTCATTTTTATGATCCTTCATTGCTGCCTCAAGTTGTTGTAGTCTTTTCCAACATCTGTTTACTGAATGACCATATTTTTTGCAATGAGTACAAGTTATGGGTGCTTTTTCTCTCTTTTTGAACTTTTATTTATTTGATTTGGAAGCCACCAAGTATTTTGAGGAGGAGGGAGAGGAATCAAATTTTGAAAGCTTCATTTCCTCTCTAGTGAGCCTATCACAAAATTCCTCCAATGTGGGCATTGTAAAACTTGTACCAAGTGCATCCTTTGTAGATAAAAAAGTGGTAAAATTTTGAAATGCTCCATTTAATTTGGATAGAATAAGGTAGATGTATTCTTATTCTATTTTATTTTTTCCACTGCCTTTTAATTGTGTGAGGACTTTCTTAAATTTGGTGAGAAAGTCTACAATTGTGTTGAAGTCTTCAGGTGATAAAGTTATTAACTCTGCTTCAAGCTGCATTGATCTTATTTGATCCACTTTACCAAATAATGTCTTTAGTTTGTTCCAACTCTCAAATGGAGTTTTACATTCAAAAATGTGAAACCATAAGCTTTCACTTACATTTGTGCTTATAATTCCCATTGTTTCATATATCTTTCCTTTATGAACAAATATTTCATATTCTTTTTCAAATTCAGGCTGCTTCTCCTCTAGAAAATATGTGAGAACTTTTTGAGCAATGATATTTAATATTCTTGGTTTCCAAGTGTGATAATTATGATGAGTGAGTGGGTCTATTGTAGTTAGAGGATTCATTGTGTCTAGAAAGGAAAAAGTGCAGCAATAAGACATCTCAGAAAATACAACACAGCAAGAAGACCTCTCAAAAAAGACAACAATAAATCCCCCTGAACAAAGACAACAATATGGTGCAATAAGCAGCACCAAGAACCCCCCAAAATAATTATTTTTATTATGATTATACAATGAAACTTCTCACTTTGAGTGCCTTTTGGCATACAAGAAATGAAAGTGAGAGGAGTCCAAGAGAGGTTACAATAGAACAATGAGTTCTGTGAAGATACCCATTTACAGTAGAAGAATTCCAAATTGTAAAATAGTTCACTACTCCAGATACAATATTATAGAGTAGTCACATTGTTGTAACACAACATCAGTAAAAAAACTATCTTGAGAAATAATACTTGCACCATTACGAAGCTTGAGATCTAGGCTTCTTATTTGAAAATACTTGTGCACAAGCAAAATGGCTTAGAGCTTGGCTTCCTCTTTGAAAATTTTCAATGCACACAATGAAGTAGCATTCCTTAGGATTCAAAGTGGCTCCCAACCAAATTAGGTATCAAAATATAGACTGTCATTGATAAATTGAGCTTCTCCACATGCATACCATCACAAAAAAATGTAGCAAGCCCCCTCCAAAGAATGTTGTTGCTAATACTAGCTAGAATTGTAGCCATTGGTTATTTCCATGAGAAAAATACCTCCAAAAAAATATTTATTACCTCTAAAAAATTTGAGAAAAGCATTTCATTGCCTATGATCTACGCATGATTCGAACCAGGTTCATTTTACACCGTAGTTGGTAACCACTGTTAAAAAAAAATCTTGGAAACACAAATCACTTCACATAGGTGCTAACTAGGTGTTGTTACCCGAATGTTATGTTGATTTCATTAGCTCTCCATAACAAATCACTTCACATAGCCAAGTACAAAGAATACAAGTGGTAAATGTTCTGCCAAAAATAGGTAAGAGTTTATATATTTGAAGAACACAAGCTTATATTAAGAATGAGTGTGAACAACATAAGACCACTTTTTGTTTTTATTTTCAAATCAAAATTATATAGTGTATAGATAGTAGTATCAATAACAGTAATCAAAGCAATGCACAAAACACCATACACAAGAAATAGATTTTAACATGGTTCACCCAATGTGGGCTACCTCCACAGATAAAATATTTCTTCTAAATATTTCTCAAATAATATATTGGGAATCCTTCCCAATTATAATGTTTATGGACCTCTGTCCAAAGGAGATGTTGATCCCCTAAATATGGTTTATGGATATCTATCCACAAGAGAACTCCTACTATGATCTGGTTGGTGATCCTCTAGAAGACACTACCTCCACTGCACTGACTATGGATATATTTCCACTTTAAGACTCCTGTACTCACTCAGAATACCTATCCTCAATGTCTTGGTTGATGGATATCTATCCATTGGAGACTATGTCCTCTCTTCTCTGTTACCTCCAAAGCTCTGTCTCAATACTGTACTAAACACAGTCCAATTGGTCTAGCATAGTTCTGCTCAATAGGTTCACTCAGAACCTTCTCAAATATGCTCAATAGGTCCACTCAATGGATTCAACACAACAATGCTTATAAAATAAGGTTTTAATCACAACTCAAAAAAAATAAAACCTTGAAGCATTAATTCAAAGCACTTCACTCAACCAATGGTCTCAACAACAATGTTTATAAAACAAGGTTTAATCACAACTATCAATCCAAAAAACATTGAAGCATTAATTCAAAAACTTTTGAAAAGGAAACCCTAATCATTTACTTTTCACTCCAAACTTAATTTTTAATCAAGCCAATCACCTAACTCAAAAAAGAAGAATTTTACCCATACCTTTTCTTGAAGAGTAGTTGTCCTTACAAATCTGCCACACTCATAATTACCTCTTTGCCAAAATCAATAAGGGTTAGAGGATAATTTTATTCAACAAAATATATCACAAAAATAATATCAAAATTACACCTTATCACTCCAACTTTAATAATAATCAATATCCTCAAAATAATCACCAAAATCCTTTATTCAACCTAACATACAACCCACAAAGTCTTAACCTTTAAATATTCCACAATAGAAAATTTTAAGACTTTAGAAATAAAACCAAAATTATCCTTATAACTCCTAAAGGTATTTCTCAACTACCAACCTATATCACAAAGCAACCCTTTCAAACTTCAACCACCAAATACCTTATACCTCCAACTTAGGCATTCAATAAAATAAAATATAAAAATGTTACCTTTGCCTTTGGAGAGTTTCGAACTCTCAACGCAGCCCACACAAATGTATTTACCCATGACACACACCACCACATGAGCTCTATGTTCGTTGGGAAGGAATAAGCACCACGTGCTTCAACACCCTATCCTTTCTTGCTTCACAAAAAGGATGCACCTAACATTTTGTGCCTTCAACACGTCCACCAAAAATACTTCCATCGCGATTCAAACATTGTCCACCTTGCACCCAAAATGTAAGCTTGCAAACCACTTGCCACTAGGCCAAGGTGCCTTGTTGGATTTCTACTAATCAACGCTTTTGATTTTGTTTCCTTTCCTAACAAACACAAAATTCACAAATTTGTCTCATGAGCTCTGCATTTAATTCGTATGCTATTCTCTTTTCAAATCGAGCAAGGATGAATTTTATGTCCTTTGGCATAGGTTTAAATAATGTTTTTTCCTCCTTTGCTTAGAATGTCGATGCTTCAAAATGTAATTAACCCTCATGACATCGGAAAGGATTTATCAAGGCCTTTGGTCTTAAACCCAAACTTTGGGTTTATTAAAATAATTTTTAACTTTGTAAAACCCTCTTTTGCCATTTAAAACATTATAATAAAAATTATAAATGTTTTATTTTGGTTTTATCCATGGCAAATTTTAAGATTATAATAACCACTATTATAATATTAACCTTCAATAATGTACCTTTAATATTTATTTATAAAAATTAAATTCATCCTGAATTTAAATAATTTATAAAATAAATATTATAACTCCTTTTTAAATTCTGTCTTTTGCACTATTTTACTTGAACTTTGGCCTTCTCCCTGGATATCAAATAACCATATTTATCCCATTTATTTTCTTCTGAAATATTTGGTATTAAATTATGACTTCATCTGGTGACATCAATGACAACTTTGACTTAGGGACTCAAAATGTCCAACAATATTTATAGCAAAAATTTTACCAAAAATTAGGTAACAAAACCTTGAGTTATGATGGAACATTGGAGTGCCAAGAAGTGGAATGTTGGAGCACCAAGAAAATTTTTGGATGAGGTTTATTTTTACTATTGTGATCATGCCACTGAAGGGATTGCCTAATCATGATGCACCAAAAAAATCAACAAGCACCAAGAAAAAAATCACCAAATCACGATGTGATTGCCAAAAGAAACCTTAAGTTTTGATGGAACATTGGAGCATATTAAATACTGAAGCTAGGTAATGAAAACTAATAATTCTAGTCAGAAGAGGAGCTATTTTACTAAGGCTAGGCAAAAACAATTGATAATGGCAACTAAAGCTTAACGATAACTAAATCTAGAGACAGGCCTTTTGATGTAACCATATTGAATGATTGCTCTCCCAATGGGATTAGAGAGTATGCAATTTGACATAAAAGTATGTTGGCCATTGTACCATAGGATATCTTAGTGACGAACAGTCACTAAACTGCATCAAAAATCTACATCAACATGTAGACACCTAAAAGTCGCACATTGCTATACCTACGTACTTGTAGATCCTTTTGGACACTTGTAGGTTTACATAGGCAATCCTAGATACCCCTAGGCTATCGTAGACCAACGTAGGCTATTGTAGATCCTCCTAGACATGCGTAGATTGTTGTAGTCATGCGTAGTCATGTGTAGACGACCATAGTCATGCGTAGATCACCGTAGATTATCGTAGCATTGCGTAGACTTCCACACACCACTTTGCTAGTTTTTAGGTCCAAAACCCTAATAAGTTAGCAAAATCACATCACAAACATTTCCCATGCATCGGGATACCTTCCATCAGCTTCCCAAGGTGATACAAAGCCTTATTGCACTTAATTGAGGCCCCCACGGGGCTATTACTTGGCAAAAGTAATTATTAAGTCAATTCATAAATCTAATTTTAAGTTGACTTCACTTAAAGTTCACTTTTAGGGCTAAAAAGGTTAATTAGGTCCTTAATCCCTAATTACCCCTAATTACTCCCTCCCACATGTGTGTGCACTAGGTTAGTTAGGATATTTCTTAGGAAACCCTAACCTAACCCCACATCTAACCTAGAGTTGACTAACCCTAGTTAACCCTAATCTCTCCTCACACATGTGTGAGGATGAGATATTTCCTAGAGGGAATGTGAGGAAGCCACCTCACAAACCCTAACCTAACCTTCATAGGATCTGACCCTAGGGCTTAGTTATCCTAACTACCCCCTACACCTTGGGTTTTCTTATAAATAGTGGGCCCAAACCCTCATTTATCTCTCTCTCCACTTATGTCCAAAGCACAGAAACTCTACCAAAATACGTACAGAAGCACAAAAACAATAGATCTGAACCTGCACATCAGCAGTACAATACCTAAGGAACCTCTCCACCGAAGGGTTTTTGTAGAACAACACTCAGAGTCTGATTCGCCCCTCGCCCCATGAATCTGGCACCAGTTCACCCCCGGGTGGTGAAGTGGGTCTACAGGTCCCAAATCAGCTCAGATTTGGGAGGTAAGCTTCATTTTACAATTTTATGAGCTCCTACATCATTTATTTCAATTTTTATCATGTTTTTATAGTCGATTTGTCTTTCTTAATATGGGGCCTGACTAAGGCAAGCCCCCCAATGAACTAACCCATTTTTGTAGGTTTATCCTAGAACCAAGGAGGGAAACAACAAAAAACTACAACCCCATGGTGGTACGCAAGCCCATCTACACTGAGGAACCCAAAAGAAGGCATCAAGCCTATTGTAACATTTATGAAAAGAAAGGAAAAAGGGGAATTCTCCCTATTTGTAACCTATGCAAATCTTATCATGAATAAAAATACATTTTTCTAAATAACATGTGTCATTAATATGTTGTTAGATCAAATGCCATATTTTACCCATTTCATTCTAGCACGCTCGATGGGACCCCCACAATGGATAGTGTCAAGCTAACTTTTTCTTGCAAATCTGATAATATCCTCTATTTTTGTGTCTTCTAGGTACCAATTTTGAGTGTCACAGAGAACTACAAAGCCCTAGGAACCACCTCAGGCCTTCAGAATAGATATTTGGGGTCTCCAAACCCAATTCACCCCCACCCCATGAATCAGATCTCAATTCACCCCCGGGTGGTGAAGTCAACCTAACAACCTCAAAAGCCCCCAAAATTATAGGGGTGAGTAGTAAAAGAGCCAACCAGACCATCTATAGCATCAAAGTCCAGGTATTCCACAAATTTATTTTTATTTTGGAATTTATGGGTGTAAAACAATTTACTAATTAAAGCATCAAAATAGTTGGTAAATTTCACTTTTCTTGCATACCTATCATGTTAGGAAATACATCCTTAGTTTTAGAGACCTACACAAAACCAACAAGTCTAATTTCATAAAAATTTGTGTAAATTTTAGTCTCTTTGGCTAACCCAAAATGTAGTATAAGCTTTCCATTACTGCTTTGCTCCATAGCATGCATTTCCATTACAAAATATCTTAAGTTCTTAATTCTAAAGTTCAGATTTAGGATTAAAGTTTCTTTCCTTTATACATGCCTAATGTAATACTGATAATTTATCCTTATATAAATTGGTGTTACATATTTTCTATGTGCTAGAATCTAGGGTTCCATAAACCCCTACTCTCACACCTTTCACATTACTTGTTTGCATGCATTGCAAAATAGAGTCAATTTCTTTTCCTAAAAGCATCTAGGATTAGATTCTTTGTTTACAAAAAGTATTTCATTCTAGTATTTTGCTTTCAAAAAATGCATATAAGGCTAGATTTCAATTTGAAAAGGCAATTAGTTAGATTTCCTATTTTACATAACATCGATAGCAAAACAAAAACCCACACACACACACATGGTATCTTAAACAAGTGGTGAGATTGGATTTCATCCCCAATCCATCACTCGAGATTGGTGTGGTAGGTGTTTTACCCTCCACCAACTCAACCCCCCTAGACACCTAGCAGCCCCACAGGAGTGGTTTTCTAGGCCTCATCACCGAAAAACCCCCCACTTTTGAGATTGGGCTTCTGGATTTCATCACCAGTTGTTACCTTCAGAGTGGGATAGGATTAGATGCCTTTGTCCACAAGGCTAACATAATTAGTGGACATGGTAACTATCATTATTGACTAAGCCCACCCGAGGGTGAAGCGAAAGCATGGGTATGCCGATAGTAGGTCTTAGACAGTGCCACCTCTTCTCATGAGAGGATATAGCGAACTCACTTCAGCATAGTGGGTTCCCCCCTTTAGGATATCATTTTACTATGCCTTCCATACAGGTCACCACTCGCACGTTGTGATATCATTCTATTATATGCATCTTTGGGTGTTGCAGGAGGTTCAATACCGATGACATTCCTGATTTACTAGAGTACTCACTCCACTACCTGTGATACTACCTAGGAAGTACCAACATCAAAACACACATAAACGAACAAAACACTTTTATTTTCAGCATTTAGAACTGATTCCAGTCTACCATTGTTTGCATGATCACAGACTGGTTTTTAGCACACTACACCACATACTATTTAGCTATACACATCACTGCATTTCTTTACACTTATATTAGGCACAATCGAGTCTACACCACACAGGGTTATTCCTAAACCCCTTTACACAACACACATAGAATTATAGGATTTAACTCCCACATAGTTCTAAAACCTTCATGACACCACACATGCTATCATGCCTATTGTCACCCGTAGTCGAGCATGTGAGCAAGCACACCTGATAGAGGAAGCACCTTCCACTTCTTCTAGTCAACCCCCTCCTACTCCTTCGATCATGAAGGGGAAGACCATAGACACATCTGATTTACTCATAGGATCCGATGTACAGTTCACACACATGACACCTCAAGATGAGACATCCACTTTGAGTGAAGCCCTCACTACTTCACTTGTAGAGGATTATCCACTTCTTTCATCCCCATCCTCACCTAATCCCCCAACCATATTCTATGACCATGTGATCTACACAACACCAGGACAACCTCATCCATTCTTTACCATAGATGAGGAGGTCATACCTACTTCCCCTACCTTTGCACACCCCTTTTTCTAGAGTCTATCTCAATCCCTTTTTGAGAATGACTCCTCCCTCTTGAACCATACTCACCCAGAGGTCACATCATTCACCCCTACAATAGGAATGATTTTTGATCCTTCCTCTTCTACCATAGGTACCCAGAGGCCAACATTCCAAACTATGCAACAACAACCTCCTCTACAAGAACAACAAACACCCTCTCAAACATCACACCCACACTCTTCCCAAGAGTCCCAACCATCATCATCCCAACAGCCATTTTTCACAATGTTTGAAGACCTAACACAAGAACCTCTCCAAACCCAAACTACCCAATGTCAACAATGACAACCAACAACCCAAATTCATTCAGGAGGGGACACAGGCACTACCTCCTATTCCCAAGCTCCTACTTCGGAAGCTTATCCCTCCTTTTTCATAGCATTCCCACCTACATCTCAGATCCCTAAAATGTACAATGCCCAATCTCGCACCCTACCTTCACCATCACCGACCTTTAGGATACCTCCTCCTCCTCCTTTCCAAGCACCGATCACTAATCCTCTTCCTACCTATGAATCAAAACCCATAGCTTACACGCCCACTTCCCTAGGCTATTCCACATAGTTTAGCTTCACTACCACCCATCCTTTAGGACAGAGGTAGGTCCCAAATTTTGACACCTTACCTCAACCATCCCTAGCACCAGTAGCATCGATACCTCCACTCTCACATACTAGAGCTACATTTTTCACACCTCCTCCTTCATGGTCATCACCTCCTATGGCCCAACCATTACAGTAGGCTCCTACCCAGTAGGAACCCATGCCACAACAACACACATCCCAATCATAGTATTACTATCCCCAACAAACATCTATTCCATAGCCTAGTATCCCACTAGCTCCTACATCGTATGCCACCCAATACCCAACATACCAAGACCAGCTAGAACAATTCCCTTCACAATACAAGGAAGAACAACAACAACCTCACTATCCACCACACTCCCAAGCTCAACCAATCCTAGCTCAATCACCTACACCTTTAACACCTAAAATTCAACTCCTACGAGATGAAGTCAAGATGTTAAACCTATGCACCACAAGCTACGGGCCACAAAAACCATCCTACGATGAACTCTGCAATGAGCCAGTTCATCCATCCATCCCTATCCCACCTTACCCCTACCACTTTGAGATCCCAAAGTTTGATAAGTATAAAGGTAAGGAGGACCCTAGAGAGCATGTTAGTAACTATCGCTCAACTTGCTACCAGCTTCATAGTAGCAACCCCCTTATGTTGCGTACCTTCTCCCTCTCCCTTGTAGGACAAGCCTTAGATTGGTATAACATGCTACCATGACATAGCCTTTATACCTTTGAGAAATTAGCAAACACCTTCTTAGAACACTTCTCAATTAACATCAAGAAGAAGATAACCTTTTCAGATGTCTATGCCTTACGACAAGCTGATGATGAACCTATCACCGAGTTTGTATCTAGATGGAGAGCGATCATCCATGACCTCACCCATAGCCTCCCTACCATAGAGCTAGTGACACTCTTTTCCAAGAGTTGCCACAAACACATTTCTACCTCTCTACAACTTCACCAAAGTCGCACCTTTGAGGAAGCCATTTCATAGGCAAAGGTTATCGAAGACATTAAAGTCCAATCCAGAAAAATTAAGTTAAGATCAAAGCCTAACTACAATTCAAACTTCCATTTTAATAGAAACACACCTAACCAACCATATCCTCGACCTCCACAAACCAACCAAGTGGTAGCTGCTACCTTAGCACCAACACCAAGCCCACCACCTTATGTTCCACAACAACAAGTATTCCAAACCAACATGCCTCCCCCACCTAGGCCTCAACAATCTCATGGCATGCACCCATAGGGTCCACAACGTAACCTTACACCACTATCCAAACCCTTACCAGCCCTCTTCCATAGGTTACATGATGGTGGACATCTCCTTCTACCCAAAATTTGACCATTAGATCCAAATATACCTAAGCCTCATGGATACAATGAGCAACTCTATTGTCCATACCATAGACAGCATGACCATGACATCGAGTCATGTCGCTCCTTCCATGCTCAAGTGCAGGACCTAATCGATAGGGGTACCATTCAGGTATCGAACCCTTTAGCCCCACAAAACCAAAACCTAGGGATCTTCCAGAATCCTCTACCAGACCATAGAGGAACCAATCCCCAAAGACCTCCAACCAACCCTCCAGGACCACCTCACCAAGTGAATAATGTCCAACATGATCCTCCATCACGTGGAGTAGTAGGCATGATAAACCTTACCACGTGGAACCAACGATACCCATCACATCAGACCACACCTATTGTCTCTCCACCTACCCAATTTACATCACCATAGGTTTCCCAAACTCCTAGCGTTGTACCACCTCCACCCCAAAATGTGATTACCATCCATGGTAGCCTCACCCATCAATTACATAATGCCCCCACATGATTATCCATATTTGACCTCTTACAACAATCTCAACCCCACCATGAGGCATTGAATGACATTTTATGGTCTATAGATTTAGAAACGCATGATACAAATGCATTTGTAAACTTTGTAGGGAACATCCCATGATGCCTTCAACCATCCATTAGCTTCCATGACCATGAGATAACAGAACTTGTAGGAGAAGGAGTAGATCCCCCTCTCCACATACAAGCCAATATCAATGATATCACCTACAAGTGGGTCCTCATTGACATGGGCTCATCCATTAGTATCATATCTATAATAGCCCTACACCATTTACATATATCGCCAACCCATTTTGCCACACCTTCCCTCGATCTACGAGCATTCGATGGTTCTATGAGACCTACGATAGGATCCATAGTACTACCTATCCGAGTAGGTATCCATACCATTTCCATCCTCTTCCACATAATCCAAGGGGAGATGCAGTACAACATCCTCCTTGGTCACCCATGGATCAGGGATATGCAATGTGTCCCTTCCATGCTACACCATTACCTCAAGTATATCCACAATGGACTTGTTCATTACATCCCAGCTGATGGGGACCCCTTTAAATTCTACAACATCATAGATCTCCCACCTGCACCTTCCTTCTCATCCATGCAACTCTTCTTAATTTCCTCCCATCATTAGTCGGAGCATCGACATCTGCTCCTACATCTACCACATTACCCCAATCCTCATCAAGGACACATGCTTCAGTGTCAGCACCCTTAGCACCATCACCAATAATACCTAATCCCACTACCATACCATTCTTACCTCCCATATTATGGCCACCATCACCATCCCAACCTTCATCCTCTACAAAATCACCCTCGGTACCGCAACCACCATCACCACCCATATCATACCCTATCACTTCACCCCAATCATCCTCCTCAATGGAAGCACCTATTCTCCCTACACCATGCACACCTCCTCTTCCTTTTCATCCATGGCCTAGGTCATTCACTTCCTCATATCATCAAATACCCACTCCACCACCTTCACAATTCCCATAGGCCAATCATCCCATACCAACTACCACAATCGAATGCCATGAGTGGGAACAATGAGCATCTCACTTAGATGATCAATTGCTACACCCTTCTAATGCTACTATTAGAGACTCTCAAACTTCACCATCATCATCTAAATCAGATTCACCATCCACGTTCACCAGAACATGTGACACCACATATTTCTATTTTTATGACAAACTCAGGCCTAGGAGATTATAATGTGCATGATACCCATGTACGCCCACCTATTATCCAATCCACCCAAGACTTTGGCCACCCTTCAACTTTAGTCTTAACTATCAAAATAGTCGTACAATTAGGATCCCTTAAGAATCATACCAACTTTATCTACACTAGAGTTGATTCCTCACTCCCACCTATAGTATCTCCACCACCACAATCCAACTTGTGTGGTACAATCGATCACTTGGCTAATCCCTACTTTACCTTACACTACCTTCGATGCTTCCATTAGCATGGGTTTAGGCTAGGCCATTATGAGCAAGGGTTACATGCACCCATTAACCCTCATGTCCAATCACCTACCAAAAAATCTAGCTTAGGTTATCACCCAACCACCATCCATACATTAGAAGATGAGCTCCAAGATTTATCCCTACATCCTTCCCCACTTCTGACACACACCTTGGAAGAATATATTGATATGGACATTCTAGAGGATACCTCCTCACCTAACTCCACCATTATAGTCCCCTATAATTTCTTCCAAGAGCCCTCCACATTCGACACCACATCATCATGTTGTGTTGATGAGTTGACAAACCAATTCATTATGCTATCCTTAAACATGCACTACCTAGAGCATGACATGGTATCCCCACCACCATCATCAACATACTTAGCTCCATTCCTACCTATACATCGACAACTTCAATGAGCTACCACTCGACCATGATCTCCACCAGTCATCCTATACCCTCCTTTAAGCCTTTTAGGATGCTCACAGGTTGTCGAGTTGTCATCACCAGACTCTTCACCACCTACATCCCCCACAACATCAATTAATATGGTCGAAGTGGATCTCTTCTCTCCACTATGATACACACACCAATCGACACGAGATGATACACCAAACCCAAACTTCATCGATCTCACCCACATCTCACCCATACCGACACCCCAATATTTCCTACTCTCACCACATGTTCTACATACCATAAATGCTCCTTCATCATCGACACCACCTCACATACCATAGGTCCACCACACGGACATTTACCTAGATGATGAATATGAACTTACCGAGGCCATCAATGACCTCCATCTTATTCCAATTCTAGAGCAATTGTGTGATGGTTCCCACATGCTTATTGAGGAAACCATTGATGTTGACATAGGTGATGATCCTAAAACCCCTCACATAGTTAAATTAGTCGCTAGCCTCTCACCCGAGGAGTGCATCCTATTCACAAATTTCCTTCATAAGTATATCCGAGTCTTCACATGGTCATACAAGGATATGCCAGGACTCGATCCCACCCTAGTAGTCCACAATCTTACACTAGATCAAAATGCCAAACTAGTAAGGCAAAAGTTATAACGCATGCACCCAACCATTGCATTACTAGTAAAAACTAAGCTCCAAAAGCTTTTGGATGTAGACTTCATAGTACCCATAGACTATCCTGAATGGGTCTCTAACATGGTCCCCATACCCAAGCCATCCGATGAAGTTCACATCTGCACAGACTTTCATGATTTAAACAAAGCTTATCCCAAAGACAACTTTCCCTTACCTAACATTGACTCCCTCATCGATTCCATCATAGGCCATGAGATGATATCCCTCATGGATGGATTCTTAGGTTACAACCAAATCAAAATCAATCCCACTGATCAACACAAGACATCATTCACAACCCCCTGGGGGACCTTCTACTACAAGGTCATGCCGTTTGGCCTTAAAAATGTTGGGGCAACCTATCAGCGTGCCATGACCTACATCTTCCATGATTACATGCATAAAATTATGGAATATTATGTAGACGACCTCATTGCTAAATCCAAGAAATGCTCAGAACATCTCGAGGATCTCCATCGGATCTTTGACCGCTTGTTAGAACACAATGTCCACCTCAACCCAAAGAAGTGTGTCTTTGGTGTTACCTCAAGAAAAATCCTAGGATTCATTATCACCCAATGAGGCATTGAAGTTGACCCTAACAAAGTAAAATCCATCACCGAGATGCCTCCACCTACTACCTTGAAACAATTACGTAGCCTCCAGGGCAAAATCACTTCTATCCATCGATTTATAGCACAATTGTTAGACAAGTGCAAACCCTTCAACCACCTCTTACAAAAGGGGGTAAAATTCAAATGGGATGATAACTACCAACAAGCTTTTGATGACATCAAAACTTATCTTACTTCACCACCAGTTATGTCACCCCCACACCCACAACTACCACTCATCCTATACATTTTTGCTACAGATTTTATGCTAGGTACACTTCTAGCCCAAAATAATGCACTCAAAAAAGAGCAAGCCATTTACTACATAAGTCGCACATTAGTTAGCTATGAAGCTAGATACGGATACATGGAGAAACTATGCCTAGCTGTAGTATTCACCACCCAGAAGTTATGCCACTACATGCTCAACCATACAACCTTCATCATTACCCAAGACAATCCTCTCCATTACATGATGAACAAAAGCTACCACAATTCCCGCACAACTAAGTGGATCATGCTTCTAACCGAATTTGACCTCGAATTCATTTCACAAAAGTCCATCAAAGGATAAGTCATAGTAGACCAACTCGTAGAAGCTCCCTTGTCTGATGACCAACCTCTCCTCATTCAGCTCCTGGATGACTCCATATTTCACATAACAGAAGATGAAGAATATGTAGAACCAGAAATGACCATCGACTTGACACTATTCTTTGATGGCTCCCGATGCATGCATGTTGGGGGTGTAGGCATTGTATTTTTCACACCTGAAGGTGAACCACTACCCTTTTCATTCAAGTTGGATTTCCCTTGTATGAACAACAACGTAGAATATGAAGCCCTAATCCTCGGATTGAAATAGGTGCATTCCATGCATATTAAATGCCTCCACATCATAGGTGATTCCATTTTAATAGTAAACCAAGTGCAAGAGATCTGGAAATGCAATTGTCCTAGTCCTCCAACAATACAAGCACATTGCACAACAACTCCTCTATCGATTCGAATGGTATGACATCGAAGTCGCACCATGATCCTCTAACCATTTTGTGGATACAATGGCCTCCTTAGGATCATTAATCCCATAAAATCCAACATCAACAACCACATCCATAACAATTCATACACTCACTCAATCTGCCATATCACCCATATCTCCTAAAGATGATGGTGGCATTCATGTGGTCGATACCGAATCACATGACCCATGGTTTGTGCAGATCAAATATTATATTAAATTAGGATTTCTACCATGCGAATTACCCCATGCTCAGCATCGAGCATTCAAACAAAGAGCAATCCACTACACATTGTTGGGGGACATCCTCTATCACTACAACTATGATGGCATGCTCTTGCATTGCTTAGAACCGCATGAATCTCAATGGGTTGTACAAGAAACCCATGATGGTACTTGTGGTGGCCACTTCAGTGGCATGGCAATCATGAAATGCATCCTTCGCATGGGATACTATTGGCCAAAAATGGAACATGACTATTGTGAGTATGTGAAATATTGTATCAAGTGCCAACAACATGCAAACCTCACACATCTTCCATCTCAAGCACTCCAACCAATTCAATCCATGTGGCCTTTCTCCCAATGGGACCTAGATCTTATTGGACAAATTACACCTGCTTCCTCAAGCAATCATAAGTTCATCATCACTACTACAGAATACTTTACAAAGTGGGTCGAAGCCATCCCACTTGTCCAAACCATAGGAGCAAAGATAGCAGCCTTCATAATAGACCATATCATATGTCACTTCAGAATTCCTTCCCAAATCATTTCTGACAATGGGAAATCCTTTAAGAACAAAACCATCCAAGCTCTTTGCAACAAGTTTCATATTCAACATAGTTTCTCTACCCCATACTACCCACAAGGTAATGGCCAAGCAGAGGCCACAAACAAAACAATTTGCTCCATCCTACGCAAAATAGTAGTAGAGTCACATCATGATTGGCATAACCAAATACCCCTAGCCTTGTGGGCATACCATACAAGCATTCATACCCCCACTAGGGCAACCCCATTTTCACTTGTCTATGGGGTAGAAGCCATCATGCCCCTTGAGCTTGAGATACCTTCCCTAAGGGTATCCATGAAAGAGTTCATTGATGATGACACCGCCCATCAAGCCCGCTTAGATCAGCTTGCACTCCTCGATGAACATCGCATCCATGCCATCGAGCACACACGAGTTTACCAAGATCACCTTCATCATGCCTACAATAGTAAGGTACATCAACATAAATTCCAAATCGATGATTTGGTTCTCAAAGAAAACCAATAAATCACAAGTCAGCCTCACCAACAGTGAGACAAGTTTACCCCGAACTAGCCGGGCCCATTCATCGTCACACACAAATATGGTTCAGGTGCCTATCACTTGGCTAATCTTGAAGGCCTCGATGACCCTGAGCCCATTAACATTTTGCACCTTCATACATTCAATGCCTAACACACATAGGCATTCACTATCACAAGTGGTACACACCGCTATGCACAAACATATCACTCACTAAGCACATCATGATAAATGCATATCTTTTTATTTTTACTTTACATATTTTACATGTACTTTCTCCTTTATGTCATTTTTATGCTGTTGGTATCTATTTTCCTTCTTGCAGGATCTACATCATTTACAGCCACACCATCAACAAAGAGATACAAAATCTACATACATCATCATGCAAGACCCTCCACCACCACAGACTATACCAATCACACTGACTGACCTAGCCCGACCACCAGTCACTCATCACACTAGGTGATCTTCCCATTCCTCCCATTCAGACCATAACACTCCACCCCGATGCCTTTCACCTCACCATCGAGATTCATCTTACTCACCCCATTTAAGAGACAGCTAGGTCACCCTATCCTCTTTTGATAAAAAGGAGGAAACATCCCATCCCCAAACACAAGGGTCTCCTTCTCATTTACCTGAAGATACTAGGAATCCTTATTCACCAACTAATTCCCCCCACCACCCTCTAGGAGCCTACTACCCTCCTAATAGAGGATACACTCCCCATACAGCCCATCCTTCATGCCTACCAGCCCCACTCCCCAATGGGAAGTCTTCTTATACCCAAGCCTTACAAGCCCACATAGCTCAAGCTACCCAAGTTGGCCATATGCACATGCCCCCATCCCATTTGCACCATCATCTAAAGCCATCTCCTATGCCACCTATCCTTAAGATTCCACCTTCACCACTATGAGGCTTACCTTTCTAGCAAACTTCCCAATCCCCAAGGTCATCCTGAATGTTACATGGTGATCAAACTCCATCACCTAAATATTCCATCCCATTTAGCCAACTATTGAGTCCTCCACATCGCATCATCCCTAGAACTTTACCACCACATGAAACATTGACAACGCCAACCCACTACATTCACAACATCTCCAACTACACCACCCACCGAAGTCCAAGCCATACCATCACTTCACCATATCATTCCTAACCTAACCCATGCCACTTCACCCATCAGTAGTTCCCATATTCTTCCTTATTTCTCCTTCTTCTTCCTACTTCCTCGCATAGTTGTATGGTCATGCTTCGAGTGGCTACATACCTACGCTAATATATCCCCTCTTCTTCTATCATCCTTTGACTTTGGTAATCCCCTTATCTTATTGGTTTCCAAAGACTACTTCTTCTATTTTCTTCTAGTTGTACATTCCACCTTCATTCCTTTCCTCTTTTCAACATTACCACATGCATCTAACATATCATAGTTTATGCACCTACTACAAACACACCCCACACATTGGGGCAACCATTATTATAGCATCACGCTTTTTGGTCATTATGATACACCATACTCATCTATAAATAAGTTTTCCAAACTTCTCCTTCTACACTTCATAAGTTTCCTCTTGTAGATATTGCATTTTCCCACTTGCATCATTTACATTACACCCATTGCACATATCCATATGTTTTTCATGTTAATTTCATTTTAAGTTTGTACATTCTTCCTCCAAAAATATGCCTTCAATAGGAGTAATACATGCACTTGTTAGCATCACCACCTGGATGTCCATTCCCCCTTTTCAAGATTAGGGTATACATAGGTGTCATGTTAAGCTTTGACTACTTACTAGTTCAGTCAATCAAATGTCACCCCTAGCTGATAGGTTTTACATTCTTCTTATGGTTCTTTAGGCTGGTTCAACTTCTCTCATAGACCATTCACAATAGGTTACACATTAAACAAATTTTGAGCCTAGGAAATATGACACCTTGAGTAGATGTCACCATCTAGCGAATGGTCTCCCCTACTCATCCTATCACTTGCATGGTCAACATACGACCTAGGGATAAACAAAGGGATAAGCATAAGCAAAAGTAAAATAACGGGGCAGAAAACAAAATCCAACGCCCATAGAATAGAGAAAAAGAGAACAAAAAAAGAGAAAAGAAAAAGAAAAAGAGTATCACAATAAATAGGTCAACAATAGATGAGGGGCAAAAAACAAAAGGAAAAGCCTCCTGATATCACCCATGTTATGCTTCATCACCTTTGGTCCTTAGGTTTAACATAACACCATGGGATGATTTCCATCACTAGCAATAGGCTCCAAGAGCCTACCTACCAATGGAATAGTCTTACAAGTGGTGATATATCTATTACATTAGCTACCCACTTTTGTATAGATCACTATTCATGTATGGATGAGCTAGCTAGTTTGGCTGCATCTACAATAGGTTAATCCTACCTCCCTCAAAATGGATAAATGAACCTCACTCATTTACACACATAGGTCCATGACATATTTTGAACTAGTCCGACTAGTTATGAGTTGCCACATAAACTTGCATAGTTTTGGAGTCTGAGACTTGATTGCCAAAACTACATTGGTCAAAGCCATTACATGTCCCCTATACCATCCTACATCTCTGAGATAACGGAATGGATAACATCCACATAGGTACATGTAATGATACAAGTGCTTCCTCTACATATTTTAGCACTCCCATACATGCATACATGCATCTATGTTACACATATTTATTACAAATATTACATGCATCACATCACAGATCACATCATTGCATTTACATTACATGTTTCATATCAAATACTAAATCAAGGCATTTATCCTACATATACTATCTCACACTCCATCATTGCATTTACATTACATGCATTCACTACAAATGACATTTCACATTATATCACTTCACATTGCATTCAAAATACAATCATGCAAGTCTACTCTACAACATATTCACACTACAAAGTGATAATAGATCTAAACCACAATACACATGAATATCCATTCATCATACATACCTACAAATCATGTTATGATATCTATGCAAACATAAAGAGAACACATTTCAAAACCATAACACATGTATATATAACAACCAAAATCAAAATGTATATATATATATATATATCATCCATCAAAAATACCCATAGGCTACAAACTGGGACCATGCCCATCATCCATCATCCAAAATACCCATAGGCTACAATCATCAATAAACCTAACTACCACCAAGAGTCTCCCCACATCCCTCATAGCTCCCGCATCTCCATAGCTCTACTCGACTCCACCCTAGCTCCTACAACCTGAACCATAGTAGGTGGATCTCACACCTCAACCCTAGCACCCACCCACTCCACCAAAGTAGCACTACACTAACTATGATGAGAAGGCACCCACACTCATGATCCTGACTCATCCTGAGACACCACCCAACTATAATCAGGAAGTGTGATCCCATGCACCATTAGAGAAGCCTCACAATGACCTCTTCACAGACTCTACAACCAATAGACCCATCAGTCGCTCAATACCCCAAGAAGCCTCCTCCCATGCCTACTGGCTAAGCATCTCGGCCCTCATCTACTCCATATCTACCCTATGCCTCTCCTCCTATAGGTGAAGCGCAGCCTCCAACTATCAAACTCTATCTCGTAGCCCTCGAGCCTCCTCCTCCACATCCTACCTCTCCTAGACCTCAAAGGGAATCTCCTCCATACCCACAAAAACACCAATATCAATGGTGTCATCCACACCACCCATAGCAACAAATCCACCTCCCTCCTCTACTACCCCAACTACTCCTCCCATGGCCACTCCACCCTCCATAGGATCTACCCCAATGGTCACAGGAACCTCCCCCACTCCCACTCCCTATGTACTCGATGCACCACCCAAGCATCATCGAGACCATCATAGAGGAACCTCTCTCTCACCACTAACTACCTCCTCTAACCTAGCTCAAGTCCCCCTACCTACTCTCCTCTCTAGTGGAGGTACCCCACCATCAGGTGGCACCCATCGATCAACAACACCTCTACTAGGCACCCAACTCTGCATAGACCACCAAGCCTCAAACTTAGGTGTAGTCCCAACATTATCCACATCTGAGATAACCATAGGTAGGTCACTCTCACCAACCTAAGGCAGCACCACAGGATGCTCTCCCCTATCACCCTATCATCTATAATATACAATAGGAGCTCCTAGAATATCCTGTTGTAACCCAAACTACCACCTCACCCGATCAAACTAAAAATACTTGACCTACTAAGTATATCTCCCTACTAGCCATCTACCCTAACGAATGGCCCGCAACTACTCATCATCCTCATCCCAAGTCACCCCACCCAACCAAGGCCTCCACTTAATATCATTAGGTGTCAAGTCTCCAAACTTGACCCTCCACAACAAAGGATCACCCTCATGAGGCCTCTTGATCCCCTTCTCCTCATCAGTCCACCACCTCAAAGCATAGGGTAAATACTCCTTACCCTCAACATGGGTAGGGTGAGGCAATAATGATGGTCTCTCAATGGATATGTGCTCCCATGCCCATACCTACAGCAAGGGAGTCCAACTCAAACCCTTCCACCCAACATGCACAACATCATGCAACTCTCTATACACCTAGGCCAACAATGTAGGTGCCCATGCAAACACAACCCTGTGCTCCACCATGTCACTCACCAGATCCAACATATTCCAGGTGAATAGTACCCTAGAAGTATCAGGTAATGCATACGTAGATATCATCATCATAACTGCACACTGGCGATTAGATATCTTATCATTCAGCCACAACCACTCATAATCTATCTTTGAGACATCTATGTCCCTCCACCCCTCACCAAAGAACCACTCCAACACAACATCCTTACTAGTATTCGGTGCTGCTCTAACCGAAACACCCTCAATTGTTAATTTATAAATTTGATAAACATCCTCCAAGGTTATTGTAATTTTCCTAGTGGGAAAATGAAAGGTGTTCCTATCTGCATCCCATCGCTCACACAACATGGATATATATGCCCTATTGGCATGGATACTCTTACACTCCCATACACCTCTGAACCATATATCATCCAACCATGCCAAATCATTAGCATTGTTCATCAGCTCATCAAAATTACTCTTCATCCTCCGTACACGATGATGAGGCTCGAGCATCTTCACCTGTTCATCCACAAACAAACACAACGAAATATACATTAGTCATCAATACAATGATGCAATCCAATAAAAATCCATGAATCAAATTTACAAATTAAACTATTTAATTTGACACACACTTTGAGACATAAATAATGCACAATTCACATATCAAAACATATCAACAAAACAATCACATATTTGGATACCCATTTTGTCATTTCATGGCAAAAGTTTGAACAGATGCAAAAAATAGTACATATTTGGCTTCCAACAGTCAAAAATAAAATTACCCACATACCCACTATGGCACAAAATTCAAAACAAAGTCAATTCATCCAACATACAAAAACAAAATACATTTTTGAATACCCATTTGCCCACTTAGTGGTAAAAATATCGACAAAATTCAAAAACAATATACAAATCATCACATGGAGTTCAAGGTCAATCTTACCACACAAACACCCAAATGAAACATACACCAAAACACACAATACAAAAATAACAGTCACATTTTTGAACACCCATTTGCCCACTTCACAGTGAAAGTTCAAACAGATGTTGAAAATAGTACAAATCGGGCTCCCAACAACTCATCTTAAATTTAACACTACCTACATCTTGGCACGCAAATCAAACATAGGCCAAATGAAATCATCTACAAAAACAAATAACATTTTTGGATACCCATTTTGCCCTTCTACGATGAAAGTATCATCAGTTTCTAAAAATACTATACCTACGGTGGAAAACCTAACAGTCAAAGTTTACCAATTTACACCCAAAAACAACACATTCAGAAAACATGCCAAACGAAGGTAGAAAAATATAACAGTCGCATAACGGGATACCCATTTCCTACTTTTACAGATAAAATTCAATAACATTCCAAAAATAGTACACCATTGCTCCAAAAATGGATGGTCAAACTTTACACCTACTCTACCCATTACCCGATCAAACTAGTGCAAAAACAAGTCAAACCTAAAAATAAATTACATTTTTGGGTACCCATTTGGCTAGTTTTACACTATGTGTTCAAATTTCAATTAAAAATTGCAAAATTTTTCAAAATGAGATGAAAACCTCCCCCCCTAATTCACTTTTCTCTAGAAAATTAAAACACAAAAAATGAGGAAAGTAAGAGCACTTACCGATGGATCCCCATGCTTACTACCAGCTCCAAGTCATCCTCTCACCATATTTGCATCCGAACTCGTCAACCACCTCATCCACACATCATTGTATACTCCTCCCATGCACTCTCCACAACTCATCATCATCAAAATGAGCCCCTCCCAACTCCAAATTACCTTAAAAATACCTAAAACCCTAATTCACCCCCTACCCCATGATTTAGGCCCAATTCACCCCCTACCCCATGAATCAGGATCCAATTCACCCCTCGCCCCATGAATTGAGCATATGACCCCCAAATCCAATCAAATTCATTCCAAAACCCTAGGAAATCATGCAACTTTCTTCTAAAACCCTAGGAACCCTCCTAAAATATCCTCTCATCTACTTTTTCACCATTTTTCATCATGCATTGGTATTCTATCAATCGTTGCATCACCAAATCACTGCATTCCATTCACCTCATTGTTGATTCCTCATTTGAGGGGGTATTCATATCCAAAGTCAACTTTGCATGCAACCAACAAACCAAAAATCCAAAAGCATGGATATCACATCTATCTACAAATTTTTTGCTGAAGATTATCTTACGATTATAATCTCAATCCCAACTAGATATTTGTTAAATCAAGAGAGTTGTGTAATAATGGAGAGGTCACTTTGGCATTCATGGTACACAATGAATGACACGGTTGACTAATTCAGTGCAACATTTGGAGGACTTCACTTTGGCATTCATGGTACACAATGAATGACACGTTTGAATAATCCAAATGTTAACTAACTCAAATGGTTTGACACTTGTCACCATGTGCTCATCAATCAATCAACAACAAATATTTGAATAGGCATTTGTTCTATTCATACTTTTGGACCATGTTGAACTGGTCACAAAAGCAAAGCAGTCAAAAGTTGCCTACCCCAAGCAACTAGTATGACATCAAAAATGTCATACGAACTCAACAAAACCACCACGTTGCATCCGCAATCATCCATTTCCATTTACCGATATTGTTTTCATTCCATTTTATCCCTTTCCTCTTCTCTTCTTCCTTCCTCCTTCTTGGCTATCGATCAATGTTGTATGGTCACGCTTCAAGTGGCTACATACCTTTGATTGGATTCCATTCTCCTTCTATCCCTTTTCTTCTACACAAACCCTTCACATTTTTGTATTAAACTGTGTCCCACATAGTATAGTACAAAAAGGGGTAAAATGTAGACACCTAAAAGTCGCACATTGCTATACCTACGTACTTGTAGATCCTTTTGGACACTTGTAGGTTTACATAGGCAATCCTAGATACCCCTAGGCTATCTTAGACCAATGTAGACTATTGTAGATCCTCCTAGACATGTGTAGATTATTGTAGTCATGCGTAGTCATGCGTAGTCATAGTCATGCGTAGATCACCATAGATTATCGTAGCATTGCATAGACTTCCACATACCACTTTGCTAGTTTTTAGGTCCAAAACCCTAATAAGTTAGCAAAATCACATCACAAACATTTCCCATGCATCGAGATACCTTCCATCAGCTTCCCAAGGTGATACAAAGCCTCATTGCACTTAATTGAGGCCCCCACGGGGCTATTAATTGGCAAAAGTAATTATTAAGTCAATTCATAAATCTAATTTTAAGTTGACTTCACTTAAAGTTCACTTTTAGGGCTAAAAAGGTTAATTAGATCCTTAATCCCTAATTAACACTAATTACTCCCTCCCACATGTGTGTGCACTAGGTTAGTTAGGATATTTCTTAGGAAACCCTAACCTAACCCCACATCTAACCTAGAGTTGACTAACCCTAGTTAACCCTAATCTCTCCTCACACATGTGTGAGGATGAGATATTTCCTAGAGGGAATGTGAGGAAGCCACCTCACAAACCCTAACCTAACCTTCATAGGATCTCACCCTAGGGCTTAGTTATCCTAACTACCCCCTACACCTTGGGTTTTCTTATAAATAGTGGGCCCAAACCCTCATTTATCTCTCTCTCCATCTTATGTCCAAAGTACAGAAACTCTACCAAAATACATACAGAAGCACAAAAGCAACAATCTGAACCTACACATCAACAATACAACACCTAAGGAACCTCTCCACCGAAGGGTTTTTGCAGAACAACACTCAGAGTCTGATTCACCCCCCGCCCCATGAATCCGGCACCAGTTCGCCCCTCGGGTGGTGAAGTGGGTCTACAGGTCCCAAATCAGCTCATATTTGGGAGGTAAGCTTCATTTTGCAATTTTATGAGCTCCTGCATCATTTATTTCAGTTTTTATCATGTTTTTATAGTCGATTTGTCTTTCTTAATATGGGGCCTGACTAAGGCAAGCCCCCAATGAACTAACCCCTTTTTGTAGGTTTATCCTAGAACCAAGGAGGGAAACAACAAACAACTACAACCCCATGGTGGTACGCAAGCCCATCTACACTGAGGAACCCAAAAGAAGGCATCAGGCCTATTGTAACATTTGTGAAAAAGAAAGGAAAAAGGGGAATTCTCCCTATTTGTAACCTATGCAACTCTTTACATGAATAAAAATACATTTTCCTGAATAGCATGTGTCATTAATATGTTGTTAGATCAAATGTCATATTTTGCCCATTTTACAAAAATTATAGAGTTCGATATCTTAGTAGGAACCATGATCAATCTGCATCAACAAGATGTTATTCACATCGGTCTTGTTGTGAATAAGTAGAAATAGTCACCAGATATACACTATACGTAGCTACGAGCCACACCCACCCGACGAGTGGTAGTAAAAATAGTATGCAACAACAGGTTTCATATTCATTCTCAAACCATGGAGGCAGTGATAAAGAATTAATAATAACTAAATAAAATTTAAATTCAACCCCCAAAAACTGGTAATATTGATGATGCCCGAATGAAATATCTTTACACAACTAAATTGGTTTTATATTTGGATCAGACAAGCAAAGAATCTCATCTAAGAGTATTAAAAAAAATGACCCACCAAAGTGATTAGACTAATGAACCAGATTCTGAAAAAACTTCAAAAAACTTGAATGCTTGCAAAACTATCCTAGCTTTGGTACCATGTTAGAAATATTGAGAAACAATATTCTATCCCAAAAAAGAAATAGTTATGCAAGACATCACAAGTATGGAGTGAAGCTCAATAAACTGATTGATTTATTCCATGGGATCAACTTTGTATAAATAGCAAAGTTGATCATTGTGATCCATTAGATTACAACAACCCAATATCTGAGCTAATCTTAATTGGGAGTTTACCTACCTCATGCAAGAATGGTAACTCCAGTCAGAATATCCTAGTAGGACTTAAGATTTATTCTAATAGCCTCTTCCTCTCATTGATGATGAGAAATTGAAATTTTTAGAAGATATTTTACTATCTAATAATTGTGAAGCATTCATCAAAGAAAATATGTTTTAAGATATTTTAGAAATAAGAGAGTGGGAATATCAAGCAAATGTTCTAATCAAGGAAATAAATGCCCGATATAATTTTGTTTTAAAAATATAGGGTACTTTTTCATTGGTGAAGAACAAACCATAAAAGCTTGATTCTTTGTCACATCAAGCTAAATTTGGCAAGGTGAGGATCACATCTATGTATAGTGATAGCATTTTAGATATTATTTTAAATAGGTTAGAAAACCTTAATACCAAATCCTAGGCATATTTTAATCAATGGGCTAAAGTAGAAGTTGTATAGGCTGCAAGAGATGTTGTTGGAGTAAGTCATAAATTTATGCATAAGAGTTGTTTATTCTATTTTTTTCCTATAGTTGTCAACTAACATATTTTTATTCTCTTATGCAGTCCAATTTTGATAACCTAAATAAGCAACTGAATAGTCTTTTTTGTTTATCTAAACACTATAAAAAAATCTACAAGTGGTTGTTAAATTAAAAAAACAATTACAAATCACAATAAAAGAGAACAAAACCTTTAGGAGGATCATATAAGAATAAAATTTAAATCTCGTCAATGTTAAAAGAAGATCATACAAAAGAAGAAAGGGTAGTGTTAGTGGGTTTGGAAACAATACAGGAAGGCCTAAATAAAAATTGGTGCATTGCAAGAGATAAATGTTGAGGAAACACAAACTCAACCTCAAGGAGAGAAAAAATATGCTTTAGCCCCCCTATAGATTGAGAAAGTGAACAAAAATTTCAGTAGTTGATTGCAAATTTTGTTGTATAGCAGTCAACAATTTTGTAAATTGTAATAATATGCTTTTCAACTTAATAAAAAAATATTTTTAAAAATTTATGTATTGTATTTTTTAAATATTGTTTTAATTTATATTTTTGTACTATTAAATATATATTGATTTATTTGAGAAAGATATTTTGAAAGGGTCATCAAACCTTTACAAAATGAGAAGACCTCTAAGGAATGTCTTGCAAGAGAATCTTCCACCAAGGGAGAACAACACAAAGAAATCAAGAGATAATATCCTAAGAGGGAGAAAGGAAACAATAAAGAGAACCGAATACATAGGGCATTCTCATAACAACTAAAATAGGGGAACCTCCAAAAATTACAGAAAGAAATATATAAAGTAGAGAAACAACAAAAAACCTAGGACAACAAGGAGAAGCCCTTGGTCAAGCTAATAATTAGTCATCATGTCAAAACGTTCCATCAACTCCTTAGAATCGATGTCTCCAAATTTGTTCTTAAATTCATCCAGGAGAGTGTTCGCTTTCTTGTTAGAGTATATTACATCATTTGGGTCATGTAAATGTACCACCTTTGGTACATAGTTAGAGTAGAATATTACTTTAGGAGGAATTTAGATATTTAATTCAAATAATGTAATAAATGCAAAAGTGTCAATGTAAAATTTGCAATGTGCAAGGTGTCCCCTTATACAGCTAGGTAGAGTATGTGCCAAGGAATTTATCTTCCTATATAAAGGTCCTCATAGTGAGTGATCATATAGAGCAAGTTAATCAAGTTCATTATAGTAGAGAGTAGTAGATAGTGGTAGAACTCCTTTATGGAGTACAATTTAGTTCTTTAGCTTATACCAATGGAGTGACCATCACCTCCATTGTATTTTTACCATTTTCTATTTATAGTATATTTTAGTCATATTGCAGAATTATATTCTTTCATATTTTTACATATTATTAGGACCTATGATAGATATCTTCCACTGCACATATCCTTAAAATCTAATAGTGGTATCAGAGCCACAATGCATCTAGATAGAAATAGGGAGAGTCACCATTTCTAATGTTGATCTACATATTTTCAAACTAAATCTATCGTTGTGCACCACTACATGCAAAAATTGCCACTAGGAATCAATTGATATAAATAGCCATAGTAGATCAATATAATTAGAGAATATCACAAGTGAGGACTAAAAAAAATATTGGTTACAGAAATTCTGAGATTACATTTGGCTAGAGTATTTCCACAGAGTTACAAAAAAACTCGTGAAGACTAGGACTCAACATCTATTCTACTAGTTTGACAAATCAACTAGTAAGACTATTTAAGGATCTAGAATTATTTTTTTAATTTCCTTACTGCAATAAAATAGACACTATAAAAAATCAAGGAGAAGAGTCATGGTGAAGTTTAGATATTTGAGATCTCTGTTGCTAGATTGAAAAACTTCACATTGCAGAGGAAAAGGCCATAGAAGCTTTGCACCTGAAGAAAAAGCCATTTAAGCCTTGTATTAGAAGAAAATGCCATAAAAGCCTTGATCCAAAATAAAAGGCCATAAAATACTTGACCCAAAAGAAAAAAGGTCATAGAAGCCTTGATCCAAAAGAAAGGACCATAGAAGCCTTAATTTTTAAGAAGACTCTAAATAAGAGTCCTTGAAATAGGAGATTGGTATCTCCTTTACTGATTAAAGAATTATTTCAGAGAAGTTGAAGAGATCCATAGAATATCTCATTGGAAAACTTCCAATAATGGAATATATAAATAGGGACTATAAAATTCCTATTCTTGATTAGATAAGTAGCAAATTTTAGAGAACCAAGAAGATCTCATCACCAAAACTTCCACAAGCAAAAATTTGAAGGAAAGGTGTCATTTGGAAGACCAGATAAGTTGTAAGACTGAAGACCTTGGAGAGGTCTCAAGGAAGAAAAAGAGGAAGGCTTGGAGAGCCTTGTTGTAGAGCTCATAGAAACATTATCAAAATAGTTCCTATTATAAATCATTGGAGAAATCCACTAACAAGGAGAAGCTCCTGATAGTGAAGATCTTGTTACAATTATCATGATTCAAAAATATGCCCAAGAGGAGAAGAATTTGGAAAAAAGTACCAAATCCCAAATAAGAATCCAATGAAGACCTCAAGATATTCAGAATCTTGAGAAGAAGATCCCACTTGAAGTCAAAGTTCAACAAGAATATTTAAGGAGGATTCAACTAGAAGAAGCCTACCAAATCTAAGAGATATGGAGATTGCCTCCCATAGTAAGAAGATACATTTTAGAGATAAGAGTTTTTTGAATCTGAATTAGAAAATAGAAAATCACTTGAAGGATCAAGCCACCAAACCCTAGGCTCAAGACAGAAGGTTCAAGACCATATTTTGGTGAAGCAAGAAGTTGTTTTGGACAGCCAACAAGAAGCTATGGAATTCATTCATCTCAAGGTAGCAACTTGGTGAATCTAAACACCAATATCTACATCATCTACAAAATCCATTAAAGGTAAGCAACTTGGGTGCAATTAGTTGAAATTTAAATTAGGGTTCATTGTCAAGTATCATTAAGCATCATATTTGGATTAAAGTTGCAAAAATAAGGGCTCATATTATAGTTTTCAAAAGGTGCAAAAGATAGTTCTTTTCAGAGATTTACTTTCACAATAAATTAGGAATTGGATGTATTTTTAAATAAATAAATATATCATCTACCTATTATATATATAGAAAGCAATAAGACTACATCCTACAACATTGATTGTAGTTAAAAATTGCATATTGTATTTAAGGGTTCATTATAATTACTCTTAAGAATTATAGAGATTATTAAGTGCATTAGAAAATACTTTGAGAGTTTATTTATAGGAGTAATAAGGTGATATTATTAAAAGTGCATTAAGGTATTATTAATCCATTTGCACTATACTAGTTGATCTTTAACTAGTTACTCTCTAAAAGGGTTAGTTTATGTTTTTTTTATTGTTAAGATCAAAGGCACAAAACCAACATACTATCAAAGTGTCTAGAGACACTATTTAGTGCACAAAACCTACAATATATTGTGGCTTAGAGAAGCCACCAAATAGGGCAAATTCCTCCAAGGAGTGGAGAAGAAAATCCACCATTAAAATCAGTGAAGGAAGCTACAAATTGAGACTTGGTGAGTCTCAAATTTGAGGTGCACTAAGGGTTATTTACAAGTAAAAATTAGTGTAGAAATTACTTCTACAAAATCTTCTATCTACGTTGTTATTAGCTTGGATTTATTACCATATTAACCAAGAAAAATGAGAGAGTTGTCTAGCAAAGAAGAAAATTTCAAATAATCCCTTGCCTACAATAAATCTGCCACTAAAACTAGTAGAAAAAACTTACAAAAGAATGTGCAAAAATAAGGTATTCTATTACAAAGTTTATTTACATTATGTTGCACCATAATATTTTTTCTATGTAGGAAAAAGGACAAGTTCTAAGTTTCATAAAGAAACATTCTTCACAACCAAGGACCATTTCAAAGTGACCATAGAGAAGCATAATCCAAGCAAGGCCAAAAGAGTCTTTAAGGATCTCACGTCATCTACATTTTGGATAGCCACAATACGCAACCTGAAAAATATACATAGCATAGCACAAGGAGAAGCTATCATCCACAAATTCAAAAATACAACTTGAAAGTAGGTGAAATCAAAGCATAAAGAAAGCAATACCCAAGAGCTAGATGCACATCCACAAGGAGCATTCAAAATCACCATTGGAGTGTTACAAAACCTCCATCATAGCACTGCTCACAATCCTAGCTCAAATTCGTCAAAGAATTGCTCATTATTCTAGATGGAACCAACTCACATATCAAGAACCATTAAATCATTGAGGATAAAACACAATAAAGAAAGAGTTGGAAATAATACATTGAGGAAGCTTGCAAGAATATGTTGAAGAGGAATCAAGAGGAAGGTACATGCAAAAAGAAATGGTACCACTTGTCACCATTGAAGAAACCCTAACATCTTCCATATGAGCACTCAAAATAACACTTAAATCATGCACGCTTGAAGGGAATAATCAAAGGAAGTATTACACATGAAGTATTGCTTGCATTAGAAAGGAGGTGACACATGTAACCAAGTCATATAAGCACTCAAGAAAGTCTCTAACATTCATCCTCCATCCAACAACAAATATTACAAGTGTAAAAAAAAATTTATATCCTCCAAATATTGAATAATATACCTCTGACACTTGTCCCTCACAAAAATGAAATACTTTCTATTTAAGGCATCAAATACCAAGGAGGGAAGCACATTTAGAGCAACAAGGAGTTGCAAAATATAAGAAAATATAAGAGCATTTAAACTCTTGGTCAAGTCATTCAAAGTAGGTCAAAGAATCTAGATTTGAGGTATCACCATTTAAGGAAGAATCAAATCCTACCATTGATCATAGCATCCAAGATAAGTATTAAAGATTGATATCATCCATGTTTGAATTCAGCACCAATTACTTAAGGTTGCAGCATTATAAAGGTAAGAGTTTATCTTATTTTAATTTACTTTAATCAAAAAGAGTTATAAGGTATATTATAAGGTTGAAACTATAGGGAAATCAACCACATTTGGAAGCAAAATTATAAGGAGAATTATAAACCAAAAAGAGCTTAATATTTGTGTAGCACCCTAAAATTGGTGCAGTTAAACCATCAGTAAAAATTACAAATTTGAATTTTAATCCCAAAACTGCTTGTTAACCGCTTACCTCATTTTTCACACCATTTTTAGAGGTTGTTATGACCGTTGGACGATATCATCATCAATCTGACGATATCATCGTCGATTTGACGATATCATGCCAAATTGGATGAATTCGTCTGGAACAGAACGTCCAGATGATTTCACCCCAAAACTGAATTTTTGTAATTAGCTTTTGTTCCAATGACCTCTCCAACTTGGGCAGAAGTGTGTCTGTGTGGTTGGAGATTCCCACGTTGAGGATCTCCCATATTGGTATGATCCCCAACCTCCTAGCCTCCCCCTAATCCTATATAAACTAGGATTTTTCTAGTTTATCCCCCTATATGCCTCCCTGACTTCCTACTTGGATGCCTGACCCATTATTTCCCTACAATTTTAGTTTTTTCTATGATCTCCCATCATTCACACTTGTTTTTTCAAGTTTTGTTGCAGGATTTAACTGTGTTTCAGCTGGAGGTAGCTCAGATCATCACAGGCGATTCAACCACAAATCTAGATGATCCTATCAATATCAGTGATGATCTTGTACGATTACAGACGATTCGGTTTGCAATTCAGCTTGGGGGCAATCAGAGCCCTGAGTTTGCATTCTCTATCTCATTTTCCTTATTTATTGGTGCATTAGATTAATTTACTTCTATTTTGCATCTTGGAGTTCACCTCATTTAGCGTAATTGCATGATAAAATTCAAAATAAGTTTTCAAAATAGTGCATCTCATTTAATTTGATATCTAGATTTATCATTCAAACATCTAACTCTTATTTCTATCATTTTTACATCATTCTTGCAATTGTATTTTTGGTTTTTGGTGTCTGTTTTCTTGATTGCAGGTTTCTGACGAATTCTCTTGACGAATTCTTCAGGTTGCTAATGATCTTGGGTGATCTCGGATGATATCCTATGATTTGGGATGATTATGTATAATTACAGATGATCCTATCATATCTGAGATGATCTGGACTCCTACAAGCTTCATAATCTTCATCAGACATCAAATATCAGGTGTACTCTTCTCCATTTTATATATTCTCTATATTCAATCACATTAGGATTCATTTATGTCTTCTGTCTTCATATAAATCAGAATCTTCATATAGAATAGCTTAGCTTCATTTTGGCCAACCTAGGAATCGGAATGATTGAACATAAAATGAACAAATCAAACCCATTCTCAACCTAGGTGTGGAAACTGCCACTCAAAGTTTCTAGGTGAACCCCACCATCCGTCAAAAATTCACCTTTATACCCCTCCCCTGAGAGGCGCGAAATTCAAAGGGCCTCTTCATCCGAGGTATTGCTCCATACTTTTCTCACCCCCCTTTCAGGTATGGATCCTTTAGCCTGAAGGTAAGGGTGCAAAAAATTTGAGCGATACATTTTGGTGAACCCAACGTGAAACTAAAAACACCTTTTGAAAATAATCCAAAAAAAAAGAAAAAACACATTATTAAGAACATCTAGAATCATTAGAAAACTATTAAATTTACATATCATACTTAGATGGTAGATTATAATAGAAGACAAGTTGTCTCCATAAATGTTGAAAATTAATTAACGACCATAGAGATTACTTCTATGCTTAGAGTACCTCAAACATATAGAGCCCAACCTTTGTGGGACGAACTTGATAGGAGATTGGGTATTATTGGATCTAGATCTCCATAACTTATGCAAATTAAGAGGTTTGTCCTAGATAGAATCCTGGATCCTGATCAGGTGACTTTGTATCATGAACTTCAGAGAGCTTGTCATAGGTGGTTAGCCGATAAAAGAGCACTTGTGTCTTCTGAATTATACACCTTTGAGGAATACCTTGAGAACATAGTTGTAGTACATAAATTTCTATCTCATGTAGAGGATCAAGAATTCATTCTTACGAATAGAAAGATATGGAATAGAGTTCCTAGAGCTGTGTTGTATCGAGAGTATTGCCATAAACTTTATTTTTACATGTCAGAGTCTGAAATAGATCATATTACCATAGCACACTTTGTGAAGTTCTTGAAAAACAAATTCCAATTTGAAGAAGAGAATTTCATGACTCCTGATGAACTTGACCCTATCAATGATATCCATAAATTATTCATAGAAAGATAAGTGATTCTTTATACTATTATTTCTTACAACTAGCATGCTTTTTGTTATTTTTATTCTCGCAAAATAATAATATAATAAAATCACAAAAAAAAAAACAAAAACAACAAAACATTTCCTTTAAAATATTATAGTAGGTATATAGTTAAAATATATACCTCTCAACCCTATCGCATATATATATATATATATATATATATATATATATATATATATATATATATATATATATATATATATATATATATATATATATATATATATATATATATATATAAGTATATATATTTGCTAAAACATAAGTTTAGCACAATGCCTAGACTCAGGAATGGAAAACAAACCAAAGAAGATGAATATTGGTTAGGAAGACCATTAACTGACCAAAATGTCCCTCCTAAGGACCAAGTTCAGGAAGAAGAAACCCTATACTAGCAAGAAGAAGAGCTTGATGTAGGAAATGAACAAGAAGAAACTATTAGAGAGGAAGGATCCTCATCCCCTAAAATATCTCCGAGAGGAGCTATCACTTTTGAGAACATAGAAAAATTATGGAAGTTCATTAACACTAATATTGGTGTTTTTAATAGAGCAATCCATTTGGACAAGGATTGAATTAGTGAAACTCAAGAAACTCTAGAAGAAGTATTTCAAACACACACTAATCCCTTGTCCTTTATTGAACAAGAGAGTGATCAAGCTGGACCATCCAATTTGGATATAGTAGCCATGATCCAGAGTATGCAAGAACAACAGGTTACCCAACGATCAAAAGTACATGTTAACAAGCCTAGGGTCATTCCCGCATAAAAGAAACCATCATTTACTGCTCTATTTCACCAACCTCTTGATCAACATACCTCAAATCAACAAAAACCCAAAACAAAACCGAACACCAATTACCAACGATCTAAGGTACAACATAATACTATTAAAAATCCCCTTCATAATACTCTTCCTACCAACACTTTGTTAATAGCAATATAACATATAATCCTTATGTCACACCATCATACGCTCATAGATCCCATACCTATGTGCCACCGAACCAATATGGTGGACAAACTAGCAATCTAGAAGCCGTGGTGAAACAATTAGTTTCCCTCATGGACCAGATAGATCCCTACCGTCCCTTGTACAATTATCGAGAGATGTGTAGTCAGCCTTTAGATCCTATAGTCATAGCACAACCATATCCTAAATATTTTCCTATGCCTATTCTTCCCATATATAAAGGAACCGAAGATCCCATAGAGCATATTCATATGTTTAGGATAGCATGTCATGATATATCACATGATGACTTGTTATTACTAAAAATGTTCTCGAAAAGCTTGGGAGGAATGGCATTAGAGTGGTATTATCAATTACCCACTAATTATTTGAGGAATTTCAAAGAAATTTCCGAGTCTTTTGTTCATCAATTTAGTGCTTACATCAAAATATATGTGACCATTAAAGATTTTTATAACTTAAAATAGGGCAAAGAGGAATGCTTTGCTAATTTCCTAGCTAGGTGGAGACAGTTGATAGGAAAATTGCACTTTGTGTTACCTTATAGGGAGATGTTGGACATATTTATTAATAATTTATAAGAGCAACTATCTTACGAATTATCAACTGCGACCTTGACCACCTTCAATCAGGCTATAGCGAAGAGTGGAAGATGCTCTCATTAGGAGAGGCTAGCTTAAAAATATAGATGATGAGAAAACATCCAAAAATCAATATAAGAATAAACAAGTTGTGGGTGATGGAGTCACCGATAGCAGAAATACTGCTAATGTTAATGCTAAGAAGGTAGCAGAGAAGTTTGTACTAAAACCTCCTGATAGACCTTCTCGAGAATTTACTAGGTTAAATCAACCTTTATCAACTATTCTACCACAATTATTAGAACAAGGTTTGATTCAATTACCAAATATTCGGGAACCTGATCCAACTATACCCAGATACAGAGCAGATTTACACTATTACTTCCATAGAGGACCTGGACACACTACCAACTCTTGTAAAATTTTAAAACATAAAATACAGGACTTGATTGATAACAATGAGATGGAGGTGAAAGCCTTTCAACCTAAACAAAATCCTCCTAATAATGTTCAAAAGAACACACTAGAAAACCAGAATCAGAATGCCAATTAGTCATTGGACATCTTTCAACATCCCTTACCAAAACATGGTAAGGAGGTGGCTAATCAAGTTGAACATCATAATGTCCCTCCTCGTACCCAATATGTAGGAACTATTAGTGGGCATTTACCTATTCATTATCTAGAAATATTTGACACAACTTTATCCGTGGTTACAACCAGTCCTCTATATAATATTTAGATACCTGATCTTAGTGATATAGAATACGAGACTGAGAGTTATATGGAAATCACATCAAATCAATCGAATAGTTCTAAAGATGAATCAGATCCTATTCACCCTATCACAAGTTATATGGTTCCAGAAGAGCCATTTCCAAGAAGAGTCACTACTAGATCATTGTCTCACCGATTACTTTCTAATGAGCTAGCTATAAACGCTAGACCAAGACCCATTCATCATCCGCAGAATAATATTTTGGGTACCATCGAAGCTGTTACTAGACAACAGTCTCAAAATTCTCAACAAGATCAAATTCATAATGGTGGATCAACTCCATTTGTTTTGAATGTTCCTAATAAAGGGAATCATTCACCTAATGTTCAACCTAAACCTCCTTATAATATTAATGAAAAATTGTCAAATATTATAGCTAGAATTTCTCTCTTGGACCTTTTAAGATCCTCTCCTACACATAGAGATGAATTAATGCTCACATTAAGTCAGATGATGGTACCACAAGACTTTCAACATAAAGCCATGGCTGACACTATAATAACTTGTGAAGTTTATTGTATTGACTTTCGGGATAGAGACATACCACAACATAGTTTACATAAAGATAACCCTTTGTATATTACTGCCTTAATTGGAGATGTAGCAGTCAAACGAGTTTTGATTGATAATGGTTCATCTTTAAATATTTTCACTTTTGACTTCTACCAAATATTTGGGTTTAGAAGTGATGAAATAAAAAGAACTGATATGATAATAAAATCTTTCAATGATGAAGCACAAGAAACGTGTGGAGTTATTACCATTCCATTGCAGGTTGGTCCAAGAACCTTGGATATGACTGTGTTTATTGTACATTGCCCTGCATCATACAATATACTCTTGGGTCATCCTTGGATCAACACGATGCGAGCTGTTCCCTCAACTTTACATCAATGTGTTAAGTTCGAGTTTAAGAATCAGTTGGTTACCATTCATGGTGATCCAAGACCCTTTGATATGTGTGCTTTGGCAGAACCTATTGGAGTTCAATTTTGCCCCGCTCTGTCATCCACACATCATAATTCTCATTATTCATCTAAATGTGTGAAAATCACACCCACAATGTCATCTAATTCTCCTCCATCAGTTGCACCTCCACATATAGCTCAACCATCTTCTGAAAAAACTGCATTAGGACCTAAGAAAGATCCTAATCCCACAACCAATGTCTCTTGTTCTATTTCTATAACTTCCATACCTTTAATAGACCCATCTATCGACACCTCTACACTATCTACATCCACCAAATTCATATTTTCCATATCAAAAGACGTAGGGAATGTTCCTTCTACCTCTTATGCTCTTACTGACGAGCTCTTACCCGATCTATCTAAAATTATTATATCATAATAAATGAATGCTTCTATGCAAGTTTCCCTAATTTTAAATAATTTGCCACCATCTCCTCGTACCTTGGGCCTCCCACAGTCTATGGGAAGTATTTACTAATTCAGGATCTGTGCCTTTATTTATAAGGGATATGACTGGGGTAGAATACCCAGAAACATCAGAACTCATTATGATGGATATTTTTGATGTTATTTTACTAATGAGTATATTAAAGCCAAACCTATAATGCTTAAATTGGGATATAAAGGGAAAGGTTTGGGACCTTTCTAGAATGGTATGAAAGAACATTTTGAGGTAGAAGCATGGCCCACCCGATGTGGTGTGGGCCTATTTTCTAGTAAGGGTCAACCATTCCCATTTGAGGATGATGACCATCTTATATGTTACCAAGATTATTTAGATGAATGCGATGCTTTGCATTTAATGAATAAGACATTCACATGTAATATGCTATCTATAGCTTATCCTAAGATGATCGTTGAATCCGATGATGAGTTGGAGGGAGATATCTTTCACGATGTCTCCATTGAGGAATTATTACATAATGGATTTTATTTTGATGGCTCTATACCTAGTATAGCCCAACTTGAGGCCATGACTCCTCAAGACGAATTATCCAAGCTAACCTTGGAAGAATTACAAGAATTGGGCATTTCACCCACCCCACATAATTTTGAGAGAAATCTACACATGGAAGTAGAAAATTTCATAAAAATTAACATTGTAACCGATGATAACCTTCACATAATCAACATTGGATCAGAATTGAGTCAAGAAAAATAGGATAAATACATTGCATTTCTTAAAGAATATGAAGATGTTTTTGCTTGGACATATGAATATATGCCAGGTTTAGACCCTTTTGTAGTTATGCATCACCTAGTAGTGCATCCAAATGCTAAACCTGTTAAGAAAAAGCTTAGAAAAATGCATCCTAAAGTGGCCTTACTAGTTAAACGGGAGTTAGAAAAACTCCTGAATGTTATTTTTATACAAGCCATTGATTATGCTGAATGGATCTCGAATGTAGTTCCAGTAACTAAGAAAGAAGCTACTAAGATTAGGGTTTGTACGAGACTTTAGAGATATTAATGTTGCATGCCCTAAAGATGATTTTCCCCTTCCCAATATGGATCAGATCATTGATTTTACTACTAGGAGTGGAATGATATCCTTAATGGATGGATTTTTTGGTTTTAATCATATCAGGATAGCTCCTGAAGATCATGCTAAAACAACATTTATTACCCCTTGGGGGACTTTCTATTGGAAAGTGATGCCATTCGGTTTGAAGAATGTAGGTGCAACCTATCAACGAGCCATGACTTATATCTTTCATGATATGATGCATGATATACTACATGATTATGTAGACGACATTATAGCTCGTTCTACTAAAGAAGATGACCATTTAGATGACTTGAGAAAAGTATTTGATCGGTTAAGGGAATATCTTATCCGATTGAATCCAGCCAAATGTATATTCGAAGTTAAGTCAGGTAAATTATTGGGGGTTATAGTTTCTTTACGTGGCATCAAAATTGACCCTCTCAAGATTACGGCTATCACTGATATGCCCGCACCTATAAATATATCTGAATTACAGAGTCTACAAGGTAAGCTTCAAGCTATCCGTCACTTCATCGATAAGCTGGCGGATAAAACTGGACCCTTTCTTAAGCTTCTTAAGAAGGATGTCTCTTTCCATTGGGACAATGAATTTAAGGAAGCATTTGAACTCCTCAAACAATATCTTCTTAACCCACCTGTACTTTTGCCACCTAAACCTGATCACCCATTTATCTTGTATATTTTTGCTTTAGATTTTGCTTTAGGAGCTATGTTAGCTCAACTTGATGATGAGAAAAGAGAGCATGCTAATTATTACATTAGTAGAACATTAATTAGTTATGAAACCCACTACACAACATTAGAGAAGTTATGTCTAGCAGTCATATTTTCTACATAGAAACTACGCCATTATATGCTCAATCAAAAAACATATCTTATTGCTAAATCCGATCCCTAGCAGTATCTCATGAGTCAAACTTATTTATCTGGTCGTAGAGTGAAGTGGGTTCTTGCTCTAAGCAAGTTTTAACTCACGTTTATAGGATAGAAGTATGTTAAGGGTCAAATCATAGTAGATAAATTAGTTGTTGCACCCTTAGAGTCCACCCATCCCCTCGTCATTGAGTTTCCTGATGAGTGCCTTAACCTAGAGGCGGATCATTCAGAGCAATGGTCCCTATACTTTGACGGATCCCGATGCATGAGTGGGGCTGGTGCAGGTATTATTTTGATATCTCCATAGAAACATCTCATACCTCTATCCTTTAAATTAATGTTTGCCTGTACTAATAACACTACTGAATATGAGGCTCTAATCCTTGGATTACGAGCTGCCTTGACACTAAAAATTAAAAATCTATTAGTTTTTGGTGATTCTCAACTTGTTATAAATCAAATTAATGATGTTTATTAGACCAAAGATGATAAATTGTGCCCATATAAAGCATATGTATTACAATTAATATCTTTATTTGATCAAGTTACCTTAGAAGCTATTCCTAGAACTAGCAATCATGCGGCTGACGCTATGGTTGCAACGGCATCTCTTTTACCCTTGGAGTTATATGACGAATATGCTACCATCATTATTCATCAACTCTAGGAACCCACTTCAACTAAATCATGCTTGGAATATTTGGACGTGTTTCTAATCAATGAAACTATTCCTGAACTTTGGTACACTGACATCCTCAATTTTCTTCAAAATGGGACCTTCCCTGAAGGTTTTAATAGAAACCAACATTGGTTATTATGTAGACGAGCAAGTCGCTTCGTAATAATTGGTAATACGTTATATAGGAGATATTTTGAAGGTATCCTATTAAGATGCTTGAATCTAGAAGAGTCTAGATAAGCTTTGAGTGAAGCCCATGATGGATCTTATGGGGGACACTTTAGTGGTAGTGCCATTGCTAAGAAGCTCCTTAGGATAGGATATTTTTGGCCTACCATAGAGAATGATGCACATGATTACATGTGCCATTGTGACAAGTTCCTGAAACACACTAAACTTTTCCATGCATCTGCACAAGAATTGTAGGCTATTTCATCTCCTTGGCCCTTTTCAAAATGGGGCTTAGACATCATCATAAAAATCAATCATATGTCATCCTATGGAAACAAATTCATCATAACCACCACCTAGTATTTTACGAAGTGGGTCGAAGCTATGCCCTTAGCTTCTTGCACCAAAACGCAAGTTTCCAAGTTTATTCTTAATCAAATTATTTGTAGGTTCGAAATTCTTGCAAATCTCATATTGGATAACGGATCTTGTTTCAAAAACAAATATGTAAAGAAAATATGTCAAAAATATAAAATTCAACATCGTTGGTCCACTCCCTATTATCCTCAAGGTAATGGCCAAGCATAAGCATCTAATAAAACATTAATTAAAATCCTCAAGAGACTAGTCAATAAATCTGGCCGTGATTGGCACATTCAATTATATCCTGCTTTGTGGGCTTATCGAACTAGCATTTGTACTCCCACGGGCACTTCACCTTTTGTTTTGGTTTATGGCGTTGAAGTTGTTTTTCCCTTTGAACTAGAAGTTCCTTCTTTGGCTCTGCTACTTAAATATACTGAAGCAGGAGATGAATATCATTTTGGAATATTTAGTCAGCTGGAACTCCTAGATGAGAAGTGCATTAATGCTTTGGAGCATCTTCGTGCCTACCAGAACAAGCTCAAACGAGCATATCTCAAGAAAGTTCATAATCGATCCTTTGAGATCGACGACCTCATCTTAAAAGAAAATAAAAAAAATACTAATGCAACTAAAGACCTTAAAGGAAAATTCGAGCCTAAATGGCTTGGGCCATATATTATCATTGCTAAATTTGGATCGGGAGCATATAAATTAGCTACCTTAGATGGTAAATATCTTAAAGAACCTATGAACATTATGCATCTTAAGCGCTATTATGCATAAATACGGTAATTTCGTCACTGTATATATTATACATATTGTCTCATATTAGTAATTCATATAAAAATTTCAAAAAAAATAATATTATGTATTCTCTCAATTCATAAATTAAAATCAAAATATAAAAAAATCAAAATCATCAAAATCCTCAAAAACATCTTCTATTTTGCACCTGTCAATTCTTGAAGTATTACAGTTATATTTTCAGTTATTTTGGATAAATTGGCATTTATATAGAATCCCTCACTTTCACACTCACATGAATAAATATCTTGATATTATTTGGTATGATTATTAATCTCTCTTATATCGAAGTCCACAGTTGAATTAAATAAAGTTTTGAGCATAGAGAACTGATCCTGTTATTTACTTGAACCAAGTACACCTTTTCACATTAAAATGATTTCATTACAAATTCAAAATGATGCTACATAGTAGAAGTGGTCTCTTGAGAGAAAAGTTTCCCCTGCTATCCTATCATGCACATGGTCTAGAATATTTGAGAATTGACAAAAGGACAAGATCACCCCTGCCCAGAATAAAAATCCCTTGCTCTACAGCCAATCCGAGCAAGTATCCCTATTATAGGAAGAAAAATAAAAAGAAAATCAAGAAAAATCATGAGAAAAAGAGAAATTATTTAGAAGCATTATTGCAGTATCATTTTGTACCATCTCAACAATATTTCAGCATTATCTCAGTGTCAAGCAAAATACAAAATACAAAAAAAAAAAATAGAAAAAGAAAATAAAAGAAAAAACAAAAAACAATAAATCCCTTCCCCCCCCTTTTGAAAGAAGGAAGTGTGAAGCTTGAATCCCTAGAATTCTCAATTATTCGAAAACTGTGAGGTAAAACCCATAACAAGTGATTTGTGCCCAACTTGCTTGACATTGGGTAACTCTTAGCGTGGTGATATGTCTGTCATATTAGCGACCTTATTTTGTATAGACCTATGTGCGCTTATGGATCAGCTAGCTCTTGATGACCCGACTTACATAATAGTCTGGTACGGTTACATGCATATAAATCATGGTCAACGAACACTCATTTGGTTAATTCAAATTACTTGTATCAAATTATCTTGCTCAAAAATTGGTAAATGAACATTACAATCGCACACACATTTGTGTTTGAGAGATTTCGTATAATTATGATAGATCAAGATCGGCAATGAACTCACGTATGCACACGGGTTTCCTTATAAATCTAAATTTTGTCTTTGAGATAATTTAAAATATTTATTCAAATATTTTGGAATAATTTGACTTTCTTACTTGAGAATATCTTCTTAGCATAAAATCAATTAAATACATTTTTTTTCAAAAATCCAAAATTTTCTTGCAAAACATGTTCAAAAATCTAGCAATAAAGTCACATTTATATTTTTTTGACTTTCGCAATGATGGTATAGTGCCTAAACCTAAATTGGAATTTTATGCCTAGTGCACATCCTCATTTTTATATTTTCTGTTTATCTCAAAATTAAAAATCAACTATGCAATAAAACTATTATATCAATTTCTTCTTTGGATTTCGCGATGATGGTATAAGTCTATACCTAAAATTTTATGCCTAGCGCAAACCATCGTTCTAATTTTATTTCCCATTTATTTAATCCATAAAAGCATATGGCTTAAATCATTATGTTACACAATTGTGCTTTAAAACAAACGAAAACTTTCCTATTTCATTTTATTATGTCAAACATTCATTTTTTTTTGTGACGATGGTATAATTCCTAGGGAATTGTTCAAATTTCTATCATACTTAGAAATTTTATGCCTAGAAAAAATCATATTTTTAATATTTCATGTATCATATTTTCATGGAAATCTAAAAATAAATCATCACTATCATCATTTTTCATCATCACAACACAAAGTCTTAAGAAAGTTTCTTAAGCACCCTTTTACTTTTAGTAATATTTCTCTCATACTGGGATTAGCTTGATGACCTAGCGAGCAGCGAATCCATGAAATGGTCATGTAACAACGACAATGTCCTTTGAAAATTATTGTTATAAGTCATTTTATTTTCATCAAAACACACCACAACAACCAGTTTTTTTTTTTTTGAAAAAATTGAAAAATATGTTATATTTATAGAAGCTGTATTACAAGGTAAAATGAGCTGGACAGGCATCAAGGGAGACAAAAAATCCTCCTCCAATCCCTCCTAGCTCAAAAATTACCCATAAAACATTACCTTACATAATGCAGATATCCATACCCTCAGCACTACCATAGCTGAATTCCAGTTTATCCAATTTATCCGAATTCCATAAACTATCCATTTATCTTCATGTTGTGTTGCTCGTGGCCTAACTGTGATAGATTCATTAGACTCACTTGTCTACTCTTCTTTTTCTACTATCTGCTTGTATCACCTCTTGCATCCCTTGGATTCTTTGGCACAAGCTTATCTGATTTTCCATCTGAGAGTCCACATATTGCCCTTTCTCCAGATCTTTTCCCCATTTTGCTAAATAGTCTGCCACCCTATTTCCCTCTCGCTTTATATGTGTAATAAAAACATCTTGAAAAACTTGCCAGATCTTCTGGACTACTTCCACATTCCTTCTCTCTCCAATTCCTAGCACCTGAAAGGGCCTTATCGGATCTAATATTCCAGCCCATACCTGAGAGTCTGTCTCTATCCACAACTTATGTAACTATAGATTTGCAGCTATCACTGATGTTGACAAGATCGCCTGTCCTTCCGCTTCATTATTAGTTGCCTCCCCCATGCCTTCTACTCTCCAATACACCTGTTCTCCTTTCCAATTTCGCATGATAATACCAAAACCAGCTTTCCCAAGATTTTTAGTAGAAGCCCCATCTGTGTTTGCCTTCACCCACTCTTTAGGAGGTGGCCTCCACTCTATTTTATTGAAGGGGATCACACATGTGTACCCATACTTAAGTTGTTTCTCTGTTACAGTTATTCCAAGGCTCCGTAGAATAATCACTTCATTTTTATATTTGTTTCCTCCTGTAATCTGATAAATAGTGTTTATGTTACCTTGCTCATAATACTCTCCCATACTTGCTCCCTTTTTCTGTGCTCTGATCTAAATATGCATGCATTTCGTTCTAGCCATAACTGCCACCATATGAAGCTAGGTCCTAGTTTCCATGCAATTTTCATTGTTTTAGTCTTAAATCAGCACTGTTTCCATTTCTCATAAAAGCTTTCCTGGCTCTCAAAAACTTCCCAATGTTGTCTCATTTGTCTCCACCAATTGATCCATATGTCTTTAGCAAAAGAACACCCAAAAAAGAGGTGATTCAAGGTCTCCTCTGCCTTTCCACACAAAACACATTTAGAGGGCCCAAAGAAACCTCTTTTTATCAAATTATCAAAAGTCAAACACTTTTTGTGGTTAATCAACCATGAGAAAATGTTAATTTTTGGCCATCCTTCCTTTTTCCAGACAAATGTCCATGGAAAGGGTGATGGGGTAATCTCGTATCCACAAACTACCTTGTATCCCTCCTTTGCCTTATAAATTCCCAACTTACTTCCTCCCCATCCAAGTATATCCCTCTTAGAACCATCCTGAATTGGGTGTCTTTGAAGATATCTCCACAGTTTTTCCATTAGTTCCTCTGTACCCCTCACTGGCCATTCTTGGGGATGTTTCCACTGTAATAAATCTGGCACATGTTGATTCCATGATTTCATATAGTAAGAGGCTTTCCACCACCCTGCTTTTTGGAGCTCTGATTTCTAGCTCTCCATCTCTAGGAATGTCTGAATAATTGGTTGTGATTGATTCCATGAATCCTCCCAAAATAAAGCATCCTTTCCATCCCCTAACTGCCAATATAGGTATGGCTTTATTAACTCTTGGCCTACTAACATTGTCCTCCATATGGTAGATCCCTCTCCTTCCACTTTGTATCTTGGAATGTTTTTCTCATCCACTCCTGGGTAATATTTAGCTTGTAAGAGTCTACTCCATAAACCCCCAGTAGCTGTAATCCATCTCCAATATAGCTTCCCAGCTAGTACCTTGCTGCTCTGGAATGCTGATCTTATCCCCAATCCTCCTTGTTTTTTTGGTTGGCATATCTTCTCCCAACCCACTAGTGCTATTTTTTTTTCTTCCCTTGCACCTGACCACAAAAAATTTCTTGTGTGTTTGTCAATATATTTTAGAATTCTCTTTGGAGCCTAAAGTACAAAAAATTTATAAACTGGAAGAGCTTGTAGCACAGCTTTAATCATTGTCAGCCTTCCTCCTAAGCTTAGCCATTTATGAGTCCAGTTGCTCAGCTTAGCTTGAAGTCTATCCATCAACCCTTTCCACTCTTTGCTTTTTGTTTTCTTTGAAGATAAAGGTACTCCTAAATACTATATGGGTAAAGGAGTTTCCATGAATTTCAACAATTGTATAATTTTATCTCTCACCCTCTTCGTTGTATTAAAGAAAACAATTTGAGATTTTTTTTCATTAAAAGTTTGCCCAGTAGCTTGAGTATACCCATCTAAAACTTCTTTTATGTTTCTTTCTACTATGAGATTGGCTTGACTAATAAGATCAGTATCATCCATAAACTGGAGGTGATTTATCTCAATTTGAGAACTTATTTTCAAGCCCTTTAACCTCCCCTCTTGTCTCCCTTTTTTTAATAGTCTCCCAAGACCCTCTGCATAAAGGATAAAAAGGTAAGGGGAGAGAGGGTCCCCTTGCCTCAGCCCCCTTCCTGCTGTGAACATGGGAGAGGGACTGCCATTTACCAGAACTGAGAATGATGTAGTTTGTGTACAGGCTCTTACCCAATCTCTCCACCCCTCTGCAAAGCCCATTTTTTCTAAAATCTTTTGCATAAAGGACCAGTCTACTCTGTCATAGGCTTTAGAAAGATCTAATTTAATAAACATACCTGGGTCCTTTTGTTTTTACATTGTGTGTATAACCTCCTGGGCAACTACTATTCCATCTAGAATTTATCTGCCTTTAAAAAAACCACCTTGCTCACTTGAAATCACATTTGGTAAAAACTGTTTCAACCTTTCTGCCATAAGCTTTGTTAATATCTTGTATACTACATTACATAGTGAAATAGGCCTATAATTATCAATTATCTCACTATATGGGCCCTTAGGAACCAAAGTGATAAAAGTATGATTCAAGGCTTTTAACATTTGCTTACTCTGTCTGATTTCCTCCAGTGCCTCCACCACTGCTTGGCCCACAATTTCCCAAAAATTTTGATAAAATTCAATGGGGAATCCGTCTGGTCCTGGAGTCTTTCCTGTTTGCATTTTTTGTATGATCTGTGAGGTTTCTTCCAAAGAAATTTCCTCCATTAATAATTTATTGTGTTCAGGTTTAACTAATTGTGGAATTGCCTCTAGTATCTTCTCCTGCCATATTGCATTCAAATTTTCATTACTGCTAAAAAGTGTATGGAAGTACTGATTTGCTATACTTTTCATTTCACTTCCACTGGTTTTTACCTGACCCATCATATCTGTAAGACCCATAATTCTATTTTGTTGTCTCCTGGTTGTTGTTGTCTTATGGAAGAAAGCTGTATTTTGGTCCCCCTCCTTTAACCATGTGATTCTGGCTCTTTGCCTCCAATATATTTCTTCTTGTTCCTCCAAAGCTTCCTCTTTTCTAATAATTTATGCCTCACATTGTAACAGTTCTTCTGTGATAGTTCCTTGTCTTATCTCTTGAGCAATCTTCTCCTTTTGATCCTTGATTTCATTCTTTTGGATTCTAGTTATTTCCTTCTTCTGTTTACTCCACTCCTTTAGTTGGGTCCTTACATATTTTAGTTGTTTTTGGAGTTTGAATTGGGCTGTCCCAAATTTTGGTTTCCCTGATTTCCACCATTCCTTTATACGGTCCCCTAACTCCTCATATTTTAGCCACCATAGCTCAAATTTAAAAGTTCCCACAACTTTATGATTATCTTCTTCTATGGTTAAACTTACTGGAAAATGATCTGAAGAAATCCTATCCATGACCCTTGCTTGATGCTTGGTATGCAAGTATAATTCCTTCCCCATGAAGAAACGATCCAAGCAAGATTTGACCATCTCACCTTCCTTTCTTCTGTTAGTCCAAGTCATGGAGCTATCCACAGTTGGGATATCTATTAGATTCATTTGACATGTTATTGCTGAAAAAAACCTGTCCTTTTCCTCAAGCATGGCTCTGCCTCCTTGTTGTTCCTCTATTCTAAGCTTTGCATTGAAGTCTCCTCCCACAATCCATTGGTCCTTCGGGTAGTTTTCTCTGAAATTCTGGATGGCTACCCATTGATCCCTCTGTAATCTAACTGTTTGTGCTCCATAAAAATTCACTATAGTCCAAATTTTTCCAGTTTCCCTATTTTGTAACCGGACCATCAACACCCCTCTCGTAGAGGCCCCCCTATCTCTAGGAACAGTTGGTGATTCCACATAGTGGCCAGTCCACCTGATTTCCCTTGTGACGATTGAGTAAGGATCTCTCCTTTTTGCCATATCCTCCTATTTATTTTTTGTAAGTCTTCTCCTTGCATTTTGGTTTCCTATAACAAAATTATATCTGGACTCATATCTATGATAATATTTTTGACTGAATTTTGTCTGGGGCGACTGCCTAAACCCCTCACATTCCAAGTGATTAATATCATTGAGAATTAGGAGAGAAAAAATCAGCCATCGATTTTACCTTTTCGTTCTGGCTCAAATCTCTTCCCTGTTCCTCCATATTTTCCTTGTTTGACTTCCTCCCTGTAGATTGGTTTGGTTTTTGTTTCTTCTCCACTTGATGAATTCCTAGAGTAGGGATTTCTTTGTTCTTATTTCCTTCTTTCATCTCTATTTCCTGTGTCAAAAACATCCTCTGCTCTATTTCCCCTCCCATGGTCTCTCTTGTGGGTTGAATCTCCTCTTCCATGAGAGAGGTTGTGTCTGGTCTTGCTCCTTGCTTGTTCCCTAACACTAGATTGGAATATTGTTCTTGATCAACTGTTGTGACTTGCTGAGTATCCTCCTCTAACCCTTCCATTTGAAAATATCCTTCGGTTTCCAAGTTTCCCAGTTGTTTGAATATCTCATATCTATTGGTTGTTCTTACAACTCTTTCTCCTTGTCTCTGGTTACTGTGCTGATTTTTTTTGTTTGGCCTTATCATTACTTTTTGAAAACCCTCAGAATCTATTGGGCCTTTCCCTTCCTTTTGATTTCCATTTTGCTGAAGAGATTGACCTACCATGTTAAAATTTTCTTTTGTCCCCTCTTGTTCAGATTGATGATCCTTAACTGTTGGGCACATTCTAGCTAGATGTCCAGGAGCGTGGCACACCCGACATATGAATGGAATAGCCTCATAATCCAGTTGTTGGTGCCAGACAAAATCCCCTATTTTTAGGTCTATCTCTGTTGGAAGAGGTTTGCTAAGGTCCATTTCTACACAAACCCTAGCAAACATTGTCGATCCTCCTAAAACTGTTTCTCTTGATCTACCTTGATAATGCCCTAATAAGTTGCCTATTGCCTCAAGTATCTCCTCTTTCCAAAATTCAAGGGGAAGGGCAAATAATCTTACCCATATTGGTACTGCTGTCGGTTCCACCCTCGGGTCAAATCCCATCTTCCATGGTTGCAAGAATAGTCCCGCTAGTCCATGATGATATGGTCCTCCCTCAAATACTTTTTGTCGATCTGCCACCGATGTGAACTCCACTAAAAAATACCCATTTGCGAGAGTTAGAATTTCATATTCTCCTTCCAGATGCCATTGTTTCCTTATCCATGTGTGGAGGAAGTGCACAGATGGTTTGAAACCCACAAATTTACCTATCAGGTTGTGTTTTGACTTATAAACAATATCCTCAGCTACCCAGTCCTCAGCTATTTCCAACATCGGTATTTCTTTTGCTTGTGGTAGACATCCGTTCACCCTCCCAGGTAGATAATCCTCCTTTTGTCGCTTCCCCATGGTGTTTATGATTTTCTTTGCTTGTGTTTGACAGTCATTGAAACTATCTTGGGTTCCACTAGCTTATCCCGAAATGAAATTCCTTCGTTTGGAGGATTTGGTATAGAAGTACCTATGTCCCCCATTCTTGGCTGTGATCCTTACTATTGACAGCCCTCTACCTCAGCTTCTGAAACCCCAGTTTGATTCCTCAGATCTCCTCTGAAGCACCTCCAAACTTCGAAACCCTGACAACAACCAGTTTTTTTACATTAGATTATTTCATTTAATTTTATAGTATGACATAAAATTATAATATTTTCAATGACATAATTACATGAATAGTCAATCAAAAATTAAATATTAAGGCATCATAAAACATATGCACAAGTCATATCACAAAAATAACATCATATATATATCAAAACGGATTGGTATGCCACAATCTATACCCTGGCATACTTAATCATTTCAAAAATAGTCTATGTACAATGTGCATCTAGTCTCGAGAAGACCTTGAGCTCTCAGCCTCATCTCCTCTCTCGCCCTAAGGTGGATGAGGTGGTCCCATCGAAGCCTATCCTATGTCATGGGTCCTCGACGTCAATCATGATGATGTCCTTGATGACCCCATCCTGATCGAATCTGTAATATTGACTGGAAATTGTATCCTCTAGCCCTCTGGAACCAGTTGGTAGTACACTCCTTGATAGAATTTGGTCTGAGCAACCAATCGTGCCAGCTACAGAATGCTCACCCCTCCACTCTAAGTCCTAATATATGTAGCCTCATCCTATAGAGTCTACACCTAAGCTCATAGGTGGGCATTCTACGCCCGAAGAGCTACCATCTCATCGATATCCCCCACCTCGACACCCTTTCCCCTCTTGAATTATGGTGGCCTATCCCTCTATTGAGGATGGAGTCTTTCTCTCCTCTCCTCTCTCCTCTCCTCCCTCATCTCTGGTTGCTATTGTCTCTCTGGAGCCTATGGTACTCTCTAGCATCTCTCCTGAGGAGGCCATCATTGATTCCTCCCTCCACGACCCCTCGCTGCATCGATGGTAGCATGACACAACCTCTTCATCTGTTGCACTATAGTGTGCAGTAAACCCTATGCCCTCATCATCTAAGGAGGGTGGATGCCTGCATACCAGGCATCATATATGTCTATTATCCCCGCATCATCCCCATACACTAGCTGAATGGGAGCATCATCAACATCCTGACTCCAGAACCACTGCATTTCTGGAGCCCCACTTAGTGTGGTACTATCCCACATAGTCCAAGATTACTCATAATCCCTAAGACTAGGGATCCCCTACTGTAGATCGAATTGCCTCAAAACTTGATTGTAGCAGTGGATCTCTACCTCTCCCTACTCTATCCTCAACCATATGACTTGCTTGATGTGAGCCAACTCTTTTCCATCCTCTACCCACCTTGAATGCTCTCTCCATGGTCTCTAGGTGATTCGATCTAGGGTGAGGTCATCCAAAAACCTTCGAGATGTCGGTAGATCTACCTGTCGCTGTGACCCTCTCTAGAGCCACCAATAAAAAACCTGGGTCTCTCCTAGTCAACTCCTATCAGTGGAAGCCCTACTAGCCTCCATATCACAATGTGATCCCTGCACCAAATTTGTAGCAGCAATGTTAGCACCAGACATCAACCCCCCTTGTATACGACCCCGTAAAGGATCTTATACAAGCAGTACATTACAAAGCTATCCCAAGCAAACCTGTATCTATGGTCTCTCATGTCACAGACCACATATGAAAGTAGCCACGGTAATATGCATCCACTCTGGTGGCATAGAAGAAGGCCACCCACCACCCCTACAAAAACCTAGGTCAATCGAGATGCCCTAGGCATCCACCTCAATGCCTCGATGTTCACTCCACCCTTCTCTAGGACAAAGCTCGGGTCCTCGCACAATCTCATCATAGCATGGCCCTGATTGGTCGAAGGCATCATGAATCGACCATGTATGGGGATCCTCAAGATCCTCCATACATCCTCTAGAGTGGGATTCATCTCCCCTATCGATATCTAGAAGCAGGACGACTCCAAATACCATCTCTCTACTAGGGCTGTTAGTAGCCCCATGTCTATAGGAATTTGTGGCATCTCTGCCACATGTTGTAGTCCTACCTATACCAATCTACCTCACTCAACCTAATCGAGCATGGTCAAATCATCTCTTAGACCTTCGTATTTCCACTCCTGAATCTTTAGCAATCCCCTGTGCAAAATAAGCAATAAAACAACAAAAATCATTAGTACATAATCATTAAAAAAATAAAAATAAAAATAATTAAAATCAAAGTTGATATCACCCATTATTGGATGATATCGTACCAAATTTAGATAAAATCATCCTTTATAGGATCACCCCTTATTGGACGAGATTGCCCAATAAGGGACGAAATCATCTTTGTTATTCAATTTGGGGATCACCCCTTATTGGATGGGATCACACCTATTTCTCTGATTTCGTCCCTAGATGAAATCGGTAATATAGAGATGATTTCGTCACCGGCCTAAAAATGACCGCAACGCCCAAAAAAATTAAAATTCAAGTCAAAACTTAAGTAAATTAGGTCAAAAACATAGTAAAACTAGGTTTAGATCCTTACCCGCAACCCATATCAGATCTTTGTCGATCTGTGTGTCGTCTCCACCATTTCGCTTATAGATATCTGAAAAAACGAAAGTGAATAGTAAAAATGAATTAGGGTTTCACCCTATTTTTCTTATTTTTATTCAAAATGACATTTTTTTTAATTTTTGATTTTTCGTGCTTTTACCTCAAACGTTCGATTTGGGTAAAAACTTGGAGGGGGCACCATAGCAAACAGTCGTACGATTTGACCTAGAATCATCGTCTAAAAATGGAATAAATTTTTGCTTTCTCGTAAAGCATGAAGAACTCATCTTTAATGTATTTTTTTGGAAAATGTGCTAAAGAGGGGGCAAAATGTAGCACCCTAAAATTGGCGTAGTTAAACCATCAATAAAAAGTAGAAATTTGAATTTTAACCCCAAAATCGCCCGTTAACCGCTTACCTCATTTTTTGCATAATTTTTAGAGGTTGTTGTGATCGTTGGATGATATCGTTGTCGATATAACGATATCATCATCGATCTGATGATATCATCCCAAATCGAATGAATTCATCTGAAACAGAACGTCCAGACGATTTTGTCCCAAAACTAATTTTTTTCAATTAGCTTCTATTCCAATGACCTCTCCAACTTGGGCAGAAGTGTGTCTGCACGGTTGGAGATTCCCACATTGAGGATCTCCTAGATTGGGATGATCCCCAACCTCCTAACCTCCCCCTAATCCTATATAAACTAGGATTTTTCCAGTTTATCCCCTTGACTCCATCCTTGACTTCCTACCTGGCTGCCTGACCCATTATTTCCTTGTAATTTTAGTTTTTGCTATGATCTCCCATCATTCGCACTTGTGTTTTCAAGTTTTGTTGCAAGATTTAACTATGTTTCAGTCGGAGGTAGATCGGATCGTTGCAGGTGATTCAACTACAAATCTAGACAATCCTATCAAGATCGATGACAATCTTGTATGATTACAGACGATCCGGTCTGCAATTCAACTTGGGTACAATAAGAGCCTTGAGTTTGCATTCTCTATCTCATTTTCCTTATTTATTGGTGCATTAGATTAATTTACTTCTGTTTTACATCTTGGAGTTCACCTCATTTAGCGTAATTGCATGATAAAATTCAAAATAAGTTTTCAAAATAGTGCATCTCATTTAATTTGATATATGGATTTATCATTCAAACATATATACTCTTATTTCTATCATTTTTGCATCATTCTTGTAATTGTATTTTTGGTTTTTGGTGTCTATTTTCTTGATTGCAAGTTTTTGACAAATTCACTTGATGAATTTGTCAGGTCGCTAACGATCTTGGGTGATCTCAGATGATCTCCTATTATTTGGGATGATTCTATACAATTACAGATGATCCTGTCATATCTGGGACGATCTAGACTCCTACAAGCTTCAGAATATTCATCAGACATCAAAAATTAGGTGTACTTTTCTCCATTTTATATATTCTCTATATTCAATCACATTAGGATTCATTTATGTCTTCTATCTTCATATAAATCAGAATCTTCATATAGAATAGCTTAGCTTCATTTTGGCCAACCTAGGAATCTAAATGATTGAACATAAAACAAACAAATCAAACCCATTCTCAACCTAGGCATGGAAATTGCCACTCAAAGTTTCCTGGTGAACCCCACCATCCATAAAAAATTCACCTTTATACCCCTCCCCCGAGAGGGGCAACCTTCAAAGGGCCTCTCCATCTGAGGTATTGCTCCATCTTTTTCTCACCCCCATTTCAGGTACAGATCCTTTAGCCTAAAGGTAAGGGTGCGAAAAATTTGGGTGATACAATTTGCAATTTAAAATATAGGAGAAATAAGGATTTTTACTTGGAAAAATTAAATTTCTTTTATTGCAAATATTATTGTTTTCTAATATTCCAAATTAGGGAGTTATAAGGAATACTATGACAATGTTAGATTATTGGAATTTAGAAACATTAAAAGGATATAAAAGGAATTTCATCAAAGAATATCAAGGATTGGAATTAATTGGTATACTTGTCTCAAAATAACATTAAAGGGATAAAAGACATCAAACCATTAGAACTTCATAAAATTAACAAGTGCTTAGTTCAATAGGATAAATAAGGAGTAATAGAAGTTGATTTTTGCTATTTAAAAAACTTTACAAAATCAACCCAAAATTGAACTACTATTCCCAAAAGCACTTTATCACTCATATAGCATATCCAAAATTATTAGGGAGACATAAGTGTAGCACCCTAAAATTGGCATAGTAAACCTTAGCAAATAATTAAAATTACCTTAGTAATAATTCAAATTCAAATTTTAACCCCAAAACTGCTCCCAAATAGCCTGCTACCCATTTCCTCGTTTTCTGCACCATTTTTAGAGTTTGTTTCATCCGTTGGATGATATCGTCTTCGATCAGACGATATCGCCTCAGATCGGACAATTTTGTCTGGAGCAGAACGTCTAGTCGATTTCATCCTAAAATTGATTTTTCATAATTAGCTTCTGTTTCAATGACGTATCTAATCTAGGCAGAAGCGTGTCTGCACCGTTGGAGACCTCCCTCATTGGATATATTCCAGATTAGGATGATCTCCAACCTCCTAACCTCCCTCCTAAGCCTATTTAAACCTTAGGACCCCCCTTGACATCCCCCTGGCTGAATTTTTCTACACTTCGAGTTTTACATGCATTAGAATATCCTAGACCATTGTTTGCCTTTGTCTCTTTTCAAATTTTCTTACAGGAACTTTGTTATTCTTCAGTCGGAGCAAGCCCAGATCGTCGCAGATGATCCTGTCCAATTCGAGATGATTTCGTACCAATCCGAGATGATATCGACTGCAATCAACATTAGTAGCAATCAGTGCCCTGAGTTTGCATTCTTCCTCCATTTTTTATTGTTTTGCTTTGCATTAGTTAAACTTATTATTATTTTGCATATCGGAGTTCACCAATATAGTCTTAATGCATAATAAAATCATAAATTGTCATTAAATCATTGTAATGCACTCGTGTTTTTGTTTATTATTATCATTTTAACATTATTACTATCATTCTACATCATTGCCCTCTATTGGCATAGCTACATTTTCTGTATTTTGTATCTATTTCTCTGATTGTAGGTCTCTAACAAATTCATCAGATCTCAGACAATCATGTCAGATAAGAGATGATTCTGTCAAATTCTAGACGATCTTGACTGCTTCAAAAATCAGAACCTCCATCAGACATCCGAAACTAGGTATGGATCTCTTCACTTAATTATTCTCTGTGTTTTCTATTTAAATCTATTTTTTGTCTTCATTTAATTTGCATTTTCATAATAGAACAACGTAGATTCATCTGGCCAAACCTAGGACTTGGATGTTTAAATCTAAAATTGAACACATTAAACTCATTCCCAACCTAGGTGTGGAAACTGCCACTAAACGTTTCCTGGTGAACCCACCATCCGTCGAAAAATCACCTTAATACCCTTCCCTGAGAGGCGAGACCTTCAAAGGGCCTCTCAGTCTGAGGTATTGTCCCATCCTTTTCCCATACTCCTTCCGGGAATGGATCCTTTAGCTTGAAGGTAAGGATGCGAAAATTTTGGAACGATACATTTTGGTGAACCCGACGTGAAACTAAAATATTTTGAAAACAAAAAAACAAATAAAAAAACAAAAACATAGATGCATTTGAAATCATTAGAAAACTACTAAGTTGCACTTCATGTGTAGATGGTAGCTCCTAAGAAAAGACTAGCTGTCACTATAAATTTTGAAAACCAATTAGCAGCCATAGAAGTTAATTTTGTGCTTAGTGTGCCTGAAACAGATAGAAACCAACTTTTGTGGAAAGAACTTGATAGGAGGCTAGGTATAATTTCATCTAGATCAATACAACTTAAACAAATCAAGAGGTTTGCCCTAGATAGGATCCTGGATCCTCATCAACTCATTTTTTATCATGGACTTCAGAGATCCTGCCATAGGTGGTTAGCTTATAGGAGAGCTCTTGTGTCTTTAGAATTGTTCACCTTCGAGGAATACCTCAACAACGCAGCTATTATACACTAAAAAAATTTATTTCAAATACTATAGTAGGTATATAATTAAAATATATACCTCTTAAGCTTGTTGCATATATATATATATATATACAAGTATATATATTTGCTGAAATCTAAATTTAAGCACAATGCCTAGACTTAGGAATGGTAAACAAACTAAAGAAGAAGAAGAAGATTGGTTAGGAGACAAAACAAAAAACCCAAATGTCCTTCTTGAGGAATCAATTCCGGAAGGAGAAACTCTAGAACAGCTAGAATATGATCTGGTTGAAGAAAATGAACAACAAGAAAATATTAAAGAGGAAGGATCCTCATCCCCTAGAATGGCTCCAAATGGAACTATTGCTTTTGATAACTTAGATCATTTCTGGAAATTTTTCAATAATAACATTGGTGCTCTTAATATGGCAGTTCGTATTGATAGAGGACAAATTAGTGACACTCAAGAAACCATGGAAGATATGTTTAACATACACACTAATCCCTTGTCTTTTGTTGATCAAGAAAGTGATAAGGTTGGACCATCCAATAGTGATATGGTCACTGTGATTCAGAACATGCAAAAACAACAGGTTACCAAACCCCCTAAGGAACATGTTATTGAGCCTAAAATTATTCCCACACAAAATAAACCTTCATTCACTACTTTATTTTGCCAAACTATTGATCAATATGCTTCAAATCGACAAAAACCTAAAATAAAGCCAAACAGCAATTTTCAAAAATCAGGGATACAACATAATACAACTTCAAAACTTCTTCATAACACCATTCCTACCAACAATTTACACAATAGCAACATAGCATCTAATCTTCATGTCCCTCCATCATATGTTCACAAATCCCATATTAATGCCCTACCGAATCAATATGGTGGGTAAACCAGTAATCTGGAAGCCATGGTGAAACAGTTAGCTTCGCATATGGACTAGATAGATCCCTACCATCCCTCGTACAATTATTGAGAGATATGTAGTCAACCTCTGGATCCCATAGTTGTAGCACAACCATACCCTAAACACTTTCCCATGCCCGTCCTACCTATATATAAAGGAACTGAAGATCCCATAGAGCATCTTCGCATGTTTAGGATAGCATGTCATGATATATCACATGATGACTTGCTATTACTAAAAATGTTCCCGAAAAGTTTAGGAGGAATGGCATTGAAGTGGTACTATCAATTGCCCACTCATTCTTTGAGAAATTTTGAAGAAACAACTGAATATTTTGTCCATCAATTTAGTGCCTACATCAAGAGGCATGTCACCATTAAATATTTATGCAACTTAAAACAAGAAAAAGATGAATGTTTTGCTGATTTCTTAGCTAGATGGAGGCAGTTGACAGGAAAAATACACTTTGTGTTACCTTATAGGGAAATGTTGGATATTTTTATCAATAATTTGCAAGAACAAATATCTTATGAGTTATCAACTGCTACCTTAACCACCTTTGATCAAGCTATAGACTTAGCTCGAAGAGTGGAAGATGCTCTCATTAGGAGAGGTCAGCTCAAAAAGAAAGATGATGAGAAAACATCCAAAAATTAGTATAAAAACAAACAAGTTGTAGGTGACGGAGTCACTGATAGTAGAAATGTTGCTAATATCAATACAACGAAGACAATAGAAAAATTTATATTAAAACCTCCTGATAAACCTCCTCGAGAATTTACCAGATTGAATCAACCTTTATCAACCATTCTACCTCAATTACTAGCTCGAGGCTTGATTCAATTACCAGCTATCTGGGAACCTTATCCAACTATACCTAGATACAAAGATGATTTACATTATGATTTTCATAGAGGACCTAGACATGCTACAAACTCTTGCAAAATATTGAAACATAAAATACAAGATTTGATTGATAATAATGAAATGGAGGTGCAAGCTTTCCAACCTAAACAAAATGCTCCTAATAACGCTCAAAAGACCATTCCTCAAAATCAAAATCATAATGCCAATCAATCATTAGATATATTTCAACATCCTTTACCAAACCATGGTAAAGAAGTGGCCAATCAAATTGAACATCATAATGTTCCCCCTCCTATCCGATATGTAGGGACTATTAGTGTACAATTACCTGTTCAAGATCCTCAAATATTTGGTACAAATTTATCCATAGTCATGACCAAGACCCTACATAATATCCAAACTCCTGATCCTAGTGATGTAGAATCAGATACTGAAAGTGAAGTAGACATCACCTCAAACCAATCGAATAGTTCTAAAAACAAATCAGATCCTATTCAACCTATCACAGATGCTATGGTTCTAGAAGAACCATTTCCTAGAAGAGTTACTACTCGACCCTCTTCTAATCAGTTCCTTCCTAATGAACAAGCCATAAACGCTCAACCAATACTAGTTCAGCGTCTTCAATATAAAATTGTAGGTACCATCGGAGTTGTTACCAGACAACAGGCTCAAAACTCTCAACAGGATCAAACTCAGAATTATGGATCAGCTCCATTTTTTTTGAAAAATCCCAATAAAGGGAATCATATGTCTAATGTTCAACCTAAGCCTCCTTACAATATTAATGAACAATTATCCAATACTACAGCCAAAATTTCCCTTTTGGACTTGTTAAGATCTTCTCCTACCCATAGAGATGAATTAATGCTCACATTAAGCCAAATGATGGTGCCACAAAATATTCAACCCGAAGCCATGTCCAATACTATCATCACTCGAGAGGTTGATTGTATTGAATTTCGGGATAAAGATATCCCACAACATAGTTTACATAAGGATAACCCCTTATATATTACTGCCCTAATTGGAGATGTAGCTATTAAAAGAGTCTTGATTGATAATGGCTCATCTTTAAACATATGCACTTTTGACTTCTACCAAATATTTGGCTTTAGAAGTGATGAAATGAAAAAAATAGATATGATTATCAAACCTTTCAATGACGAGACACAAGAAACGTGTGGAGTCATTACTATACCCTTGCAAGTTGGCCCTCGAACCCTAGATACAACCGTGTTTATTGTACATTGCCCAACATCGTACAATATGCTTTTGGGTCACCCTTGGATCAATGCGATGTGAGCGATTCCCTCCACTTTACATCAGTGTGTTAAATTTGAATTTAAAAATCAGTTGGTCACTATCCATGGTGACCTTAGACCCTTTGATATGTGTGCTTTGGTAGAACCTATTGGAGTGCAATTTTGCCCCACTCTGTCATCCACACATCCTAATTCTTATTTTTCATCTAAATGTGTGAAACACACACCCATAACATCATCTACCCCATCAACTACACCTATACATTTACCTCAACCATCTTCTAAACAAACCACACTAGAACCTCAATAGGATCTTAAATCCACAACCAATCCTTCATGTTCCATCCCTATAATTTCAAAACCTATAGACCCATTTATTAACACCTCCACATTATCTACACCTATCATACCTTCCACATCTAAAGATATAGGGAATGATCCTTCTACATCTTATGCTATTTCTGATGAGATTTTACCGGATTTATCTAAAATTTCAATATAAAAAAAAAAGCAACTTTCAATTCTTTTAAATAACTTGCCACCATCTCCTTGTACTTTGGGCCTCCCACAACCTATGGGAAGTACTTACCAAGTCGGGAGTTGTGCTTTTATTTATAAAGGATATGATTGGGGAAGAATACCCCAAAACATCAAGACGCATTGTGATGGATATGCTCGATGCTATTTTGCTAATGAATATATTAAAGCTAAACCTATAATGCTTAAAATGGGATATAAAGGGAAAGGCTTGGGACCTTTCCAAAATGGTATGAAATAACCTATCGAGGTAGAACCATGGCCCACCCGATGTGGTGTGGGCCTATTTCCTAGTAAGGGTCAACCCTTCCCTTTTGAAGGTGATGATCAACTCATATTTTATCAAGATTATCTAGATAAACAAGATTCTTTGTGTCCAAAGAATAATCCCTTTACATGCAATATGCTATCCATAGCTTACCCTGAATTGATTGCTGAATCCGACGATGAGTTGGAGGGAGATATTTTCCATGATGTCTTCGTTGAAGAGTTGTTACACAATGGTTTTTATTTTGATGGTTCTATACCTACTATAGCCCAGCTTGAGGCCACGACTCCTCAAGATGAATTCTCCAAGTTAACCTTAAAATAATTACAAGAATTGGGCGTTTCACCCGCCCCACCTAATTTTGAAAGAGATCTACACATGGAAGTAGAAAACGTCATTAAATTTAACATTGGAACTGAGGATAATCCCCACATAATAAATATTGGATTAGAATTAAGTCAAGAAAACCAAAATGAATACATTGCATTTCTTAAATATTATGACGATGTCTTTGCTTGGACATATGAAGACATGCCAGGTTTGGACCCTTCTGTAGTCATGCATCATCTAGTAGTCCATCCGGATGCTAAACCTGTTAAACAGAAACTTAGAGAAATGCATCCCAAAGTGGCCTTGCTAGTCAAAGGGGAGTTAGAAAAACTCTTGAATGTTGTTTTTATACAAGCTATTGATTATGTTGAATGGATCTCAAATGTAGTTCCAGTCACCAAGAAAGAAGCTACCAAAGTTAGGGTTTGCACATATTTTAGAGATATTAACGTTGCATGCCCTAAATATGATTTTTCTCTTCCAAACATGGATCAAATCATTGACTTTACTTTCGGGAGTGGAATGATGTCCCTAATGGATGTATTTTTTGGCTATAATCAGATTAGGATAACTCCTGAAGATCAGGCTAAAACAACCTTTATTACCCCTTGGGGTACCTTTTGTTGGAAAGTGATGCCATTTGGTTTAAAGAATGCAGGTGCAACATATCAACGAGCTATGACTTATATCTTTCATGATATGATGCATGATATCCTACATGATTATGTAGATGATATTATAGCTCGCTCTATTAAAGAAGATGATCATTTAGATGATTTAAGAAAAGTATTTAATCGGTTAAGAGAATACCTTATTCGATTAAATCCAACTAAATGTATATTCAAAGTCAAGTCCGATAAACTATTAGGGGTTATAGTTTCTTTACGTGGTATCAAAATCGACCCTCTCAAGATTACGGATATCACTGATATGCCCGCACCTACCAATATCTCTGAGTTACGAAGTTTACAAGGTAAGCTTCAAGCCATCCGTCGCTTCATTGATAAGCTGGCGGACAAAACCGGTCCCTTTCTTAAGCTCCTTAAGAAATATGTCCCTTTTAATTGGGACGATGAATGTAAGGAAGCTTTTGAACTTCTCAAACAATACCTCCTTAACCCACCTGTGCTTTCATCGCCTAAATTTGATCGTCCTTTTATCTTGTACATTTTTGCTTCTGATTCTGCCTTAGGAGCTATGTTAGCTCAGCTTGATGATGAGAAGAAATAACATGCTAATTACTACATTAGCAGAACCCTCATCAGTTATGAAACCCGTTACACAAAATTAGAAAAATTATGTCTAGCAGTCGTATTCTCTACACAGAAACTATGCTATTATATGTTTAGTCAAAAAACCTATCATTGCCAAATATGATCCCTTGAGGTATCTCATGAGTTGACCTTATTTATTGGGTCGTACAACAAAGTGGGTTCTTGCTCTAAGTGAGTTTGAACTCACATTCATAGGACAAAAGTATGTTAAGGTTCAAATCATAGCAGATCAGTTAGCTTCTTCACCCTTAGAGTCTACCCATCCCCTCATCATTGAGTTTCTCAATGAATGCCTTCAATTAGAGGTAGACCATATTGAACAATGGTCCTTATACTTTGATGGAGCCCAATGCATGAGTGGGGCTAGTGCGGGCATTATTTTAATATCTCTACAAAAACACATCATTCCTCTGTCCTTCAAATTAACATTTGCTTGCACCAATAATACTATTGAATACGAGGCTCTAATCCTTGGATTACGAGCTGCCTTGGCGTTAAAAATCAAACATATGCTAGTTTTTGGTGATTCTCAACTTGCTATAAACCAAATTAATGATGTTTATCAAACCAGAGATGATAAATTACACCCATATAAAGCATATGTTTTGTAATTGTTATCCTTTTTTGATAAAGTCACTTTGGAAGCTATTCCTCGAACTAGCAACCGTGCAGCTGATGCTATGGCCGCAGCTGCATCTCTTCTGCCCTTGGAGTTAGATGACAAATATGCCACCATCATTATTTGTCGACTCTAGGAACCCGCTTCAAATAACTCATGTTTAGAACCTTTGGATGTGTTTCTAATCAATGAAACTACTCCTGAACCTTGGTATATGGAAATATTTTATTTTCTTCAAAATGGGACTTTCCCTATCAATTCTAATAGAAACCAGCGTCGGTTATTACGTAGACAAGCAAGTCGATTTGTAATAATTGGCAATACTTTATATAGGAGATATTTTGAAGGTATCCTATTGAGATGTTTGAATCTAGAAGAATCCAAATCAACTTTAAGTGAAGCCCACGATGGATCTTGTGGAGGACACTTCAGTGGTAGTGTCATTGCTAAAAAGCTCCTTAGGATAGGCTACTTTTGGCCTACCATGGAAAAGGATGCACATGATTATGTGCGCCACTGTGACAATTTCCAGAAACATGCTGACCTTGTCCATGCGCCTGCATAAGAGCTACAGGCTATTTCATCTCCTTGGCCCTTTTCAAAATGGGGCTTAGACATTATTGGAAAAATTAATCCTGTGTCATCTGATGGGCACAAATTCATCATAATCATCACTGAGTATTTCACGAAGTGGGTTGAAGCTATGTATTTAGCTTCCTACACTGGAACACAAGTCTCTAAATTTATTTTTAGTCAAATTATTTTTAGGTTTGGAATTCCTGCAAATCTCATCTCAAACAATGGAACTTGTTTAAAAAATAAAGATGTTAAGAAATATAAGATTCAGCATCACTGGTCCACTCCCTATTATCCTCAGGGTAATGGTCAAGCAGAAGCATCTAAAAAAACCTTAATCAAAATTCTTAAAATATTGGTCAATAAATCTGGCCGTGACTGGCACATTCAATTATATCCAGCTTTGCGGGCATATCGCACTAGTGTGTGTACTCCCACAGGTACTTCACCTTTTGTCTTGGTTTATGGTGCTGAAGCTATTTTTCCATTTGAATTAGAAGTTCCTTCTTTGGCTCTACTACTTCAAGACATTGAAGTAGGAGATGAATATCAAGCTGGCAGACTCATTCAGCTGGAACTCCTAGATGAAAAGCGCATCAATGCTTTGGAGCATCTTTGTGCCTACCAAAATAAGCTTAAAAGATCATATGCCAAGAAAGTTCGTCATCGATCCTTTGAGATCGACGACCTTGTTTTAAAGAAAAATAAAAAAAATACTAATGCAACTAAAGACCTTAAAGGTAAATTTGAGCCCAACTGTATTGGACCATATATTATCACTGCTAAATTTGAATCAAAAGCATACAAATTAGCTACCTTAGATGGTAAATATTTAAAAGAACCTATGAATATTATGCATCTTAAGCGATATTACGCATAAAATTTGGTTATTCCATCATTGTATATATTTGTTTTGTATATTATTTCCTTTTTTTCTCTTATATAAAAAGTTTCAAAAAAAAAAACAATCACATTGTATTTCTTTCAATTCCTCAATTAAGATCAAAATACAAAAACATCAAAATTATCAAATTCCTCAAAAATATTTGTTGTATATATTTCTTCTTAAAGTATTGTAGTTATATTTTCAAATTATTTTTGGATAAATTAGCATTTATTTGGAATCCCTCACTATCACAAACACAAAAATAAATATCTTGATTTTATCTGGCATGATTACTAATCTCTCTTATATCAAAGTCCACAAAATTTAATTAAATAAAGTTTGAGCATAGAGAATTGATCTTGTTATTTACTTAAACCAAGCATATATTTTCACAATAAAATGATTACATTTGTAATGTCCATACTATGCTACATAGTAGAAGTGGTTTCTTGAGCGAAAATTTTCCCCTGCTATCCTATCATGCACATGGTCCAGAATATTTGAGAATTGGCAAAAGGACAAGCTCACCCCTACCCGGAATAAAAATCCCTTGCTCTAAAGCTAATCCGAGCAAGTATCCCTAGCATAGGAAGAAAAGAAAATTTCAAGAAAAAGAGAAAAAGAAACAAGTTATTTCAGCGTTATCTCAAATATCAAGCCAAAATACAAAAGTACAAAAAAAATAGAAAGAAAAAGAAAAAAAAAAAAAGAGCAAAAGAGAAAAGCAAAAGCAAAAGCAATAAAATCCCTTTCCCTACCCATTGAAAATAAAATAAGGGTTGATGAGCTTGAATCCTTGGAATTATCAATTATTCGAAAACTATGAGGTAAGCCCCATAACAGGTGGTTTGTGCCCAACCCGCTTGGCCTTGGGTAACTCCTAGCATGGTGATATGTCTGTCACATTAGCGACCTTCTTTTGTATAGACCTATCTCTACTTATGGATTAGCTAGCTCTTGATAACCCGACCTACATAGTAGTCTGGTATGGTTATATGCATCTAAATCATGGTTAATGAACACTTATTTGGTTCATTCAAATCACTTGTATCAAATTATCTTGCTCAAAACTGGTAAATGAACAATGCAATTGCACACACATTTGTATTTGAGAGATTTTGTGTATCATTATGATAAATCAAGATTGGTAATGAACTCACATATGCACATGGGATTCCTTATAAATCTAACTGTTGTCTTTAAGATACTTTGAAATATTCTTGCAAATTGTTTGGAATAAATTCATTTTCTTCTTTGAAGAACAGTTGTTTAGTATAAAGACAACTACATGCATTATCAAAAATCAAAATCATTTTCAAAAACATGCAATCAAGTTACATTTATATATAACTTTTGACTTTTGCGACGATGGTATAGTTCCAAAACCAAAATTAGAATTTTATGACTAGCGCAAGTCCTCATCTTCATATTTTCTAACTATTTTCAAAAATTAAAAATCAACCATGCAATAAAACAATCTATTTTCTTCTTTGGATTTCGCGATGATGGTATAAGTCTATACCTATAATTCTATGCCTAGCGCAAACCATTGTACCAATTTTATTTTCCATTTATTTTAAAGCATCAAAACATGTGACTTAAATCATTATGTTACACAATTATGCTTTAAAACAAACAAACACTTATTCTATTTCATGTCATTATGTCAAACTTCAAATTTGAAATGATGGTATAAATCCTAGGGAATTATTCAAAAAATTTATCACACTTAGGAATTTATGCCTAGCAAAATCATTCTAAAATATTTCATGCAATATATTTCCATGGAAATCTGAAAACAAATCACCATCATCATCATCATTTGCATCATCACAACAAAGTCTTAAGACAGTCTCTTAAGCACTCTTTTACTTTTAGCAATATTTCTATACCAGGATTAGCTTGACGATCGAGTGAGCGGTGACTCCATGGAATGGTCTATAATAGCGACAATGTCCTTTGAAATTATTGTTAAAAGTCCCCTTTTATTTTTATCAAATTATCACATCACAAACAACCAATTTGTTTACATCAGATTATTTCATTTAAATTTTACAAGCATGACATTCAAACCATAATATTTCCAAATGACATAATTACATGAATCATTAATCAAACAAATCAAAACATTAAAGCATCATAAAACATATACACAAGTCATATCACAAAAAAGATCATAAATATATATCAAAATTATGTACATCATACCAAAACCAAAAAAATGAACAGTAAAAATGAATTAGGGTTTTTCCCTATTTTTCTTAATTTTATTCAAAAAACAATTAAAAACATTTTAAATTTTTCTTTTCCGTTTTTTTACCTCAAACGTTCGATTTGGGTAAAAACACGGAGGGGGCACCATAGTAAGCTGTCGTACGATTCGACCTAGAATCGTCGCCTAAAAATGGGAATAATTTTTGCTTTCTCGTAGATCGAGAAGAACTCATCTTTAACACATTTTCTTCAAAAAATTTGCTAAAGAGGGGGCAAAATGTAGCACCCTAAAATTGGCATAGTAAACCTTAGCAAATAATTAAAATTACCTTAGTAATAATTCAAATTCAAATTTTAACCCCAAAACTGCTCCCAAACCGCCTGCTACCCGTTTCCTCATTTTTTGTGCCATTTTTAGAGTTTGTTTCATCCGTTGGATGATATCGTCTCCGATTAGACGATATCACCTCAGATCGGACGATTTCGTCTAGAGTAGAACGTCCAGCCGATTTTGTCCCAAAACTAATTTTTCATAATTAGCTTCTGTTTCAACGGCGTCTCTAATCTGGGCAAAAGCGTGTCTGTGCCGTTAGAGACCTCCACCGTTGGATATCTTCTAGATTAGTATGATCTCCAACCTCCTAAGCTCCATCCTAAGCCTATTTAAACCTTAGGACCCCCCTTGACATCCCCCTGGCTGAATTTTTCTACACTTCGAGTTTTACATGCATTAGAATATCCTAGACCATTGTTTGCCTTTGTCTCTTTTCAAATTTTCTTGCAGGAACTTTGTTATTCTTTAGCCGGAGCAAGCTCAGATCATCGCAGATGATCCTATCCAATTCGAGACGATTTCGACTGCAGTCAACATTGGGAGCAATCAGTGCCCTGAGTTTGCATTCTTCCTCCATTTTTTACTGTTTTGCTTTGCATTAGTTAAAATTATTATTATTTTGCATCCTGAAGTTCACCCATATAGTCTTAATGCATAATAAAATCATAAATTGTCATTAAATCATTGTAATGCACTCATGTTTTTGTTTATTATTATCATTTTAACATTATTACTGTCATTCTACATCATTGCCCTATGTTGGCATAGCTGCATTTTCTGTATTTTGTATCTATTTCTCTGATTGTAGGTCTCTGATGAATTCATCAGATCTCAGATGATCCTGTCAGATAGGAGATGATTCTATCAAATTCTAGATGATCTTGACTACTTCAAAAATCAGAACCTCCATCAGACATCCGGAACCAGGTATGGATCTCTTCACTTAATTATTCTCTATGTTTTCTGTTTAAATTTATTTTTTGTCTTCATTTAATTTGCATTTTCATAATAGAACAACGTAGATTCATCTAGCCAAACCTAGGACTTGGATGTTTAAAGCTAAAATTGAACACATTAAACTCATTCCCAACCTAGGCATGGAAACTGCCACTAAACGTTTCTTGGTGAACCCCACCATCCGTCGAAAAATCACCTTAATACCCCTCCCCCGAGAGGTAGGACCTTCAAAGGGCCTCTCAGTCTAAGGTATTGTCCCATCCTTTTCCCATCCTCCTTTTGGGCATGGATCCTTTAGCCTGAAGGTAAGGATGCAAAAAATTTGGAACGATACAATAAGGTATTATACAAAACTTGATAATAATGGAATTTATCAAATTTTATCAAATACTCAATCCATTTGTGAGACATAAGGTTTCTACAAAACCTAATTCCATAAAGGTTTGATCAACTTCATACACTCTAAACTAGGGAGTCATAAGATAGACTTCTTCAAGTAATTCCTATCAAAGTTCTAAAAGTGACCATTCTTTATGCAAAATATAAAATATCTACCAACACATTAAGCAATGCATTTAGAAGTAGAGTAAGAAAGATGCCAATATGGATTAAAAGCATGGTTGATATTACAATGGTTAATAATAAGGAAGATGCAAAAGGAAAGGAAGAATCAATAAAATGTGAAATAAGTTATGAAACTAATAGCTATGGAAAAGTAGATTCTTCTAATGAATATAATGACAACTATACCAATAAAGATCATATTCAAAAGGGAGAAGAAAATATTGATCAAGAAGATATCATACAATGAAGAAAAAATAGAATAGCTTCAATTGTGCACATATGGTTTAAAGATCTCATAAAGGAGATAGAAAAACTTTATATTCTTAAAATTGACTGCAAAGTAGTTAGATCATCTCTATTGTGCACCTATTGTAATCAATATGGTCATGAGAAGAGCAATTGTTGAAGTTTCCATCCATTCAAATATTGTGAAGGAAAAAATCATTCATGTTTCTTCTACTACTATAAATACAAGTACTATAAAAGTTATGAATTAAAATTACTACACATAATAGATTGTTACCTTCAAAATATTATTTCAAAAGCATCTACTAACAATGAGCTCAAGCTTGATACTCATGAAGATCAAGTAAATAGGTCATACAGAGGTTCAAATGAGAGAAAATAGGTCAATTTTGATCCACTTGAGATGTGCAAAATCATGATATCACTAGTTCATAAAAGGCACCTGACATCAAAGAACAAAGGATTGGAAAAGACAAGAAGCTATAACATGAAGACTAAAGTAGCTGAAGAAGAACCAAATCAAGCTAAAGATATTTTTCAAGAAGAAGATCCATATTGAAGATTGAAATATTCAATACCCAAATAATGTAATACATGGGGATTTTATATTATATTACATAATTTGGGTCATGTAAATGTACAAAATTTGGTACATAATTAGAGTAGGATATTAATTTAGGTGGAATTTAGCTAGTTACTTCAAGAAATGTAATAAATTTCCAAGTGTCAATGTGCAAGGTGTCTCCTTGTACAACTAGGTAGAGTGTTGGACAATGAATATATCTTCCTATATAAAGGGCCTCATAGTGATTGATCATATAGATCAAGTTCATTATAGTAGAGAGTAGTAGATAGTGGTAGAACTCCTTGATGGAGTACAATATAGTTATTTAGATTATATCAATAGAGTGACCATCACCTCCATACTGCATTGTATTTTCACCACTTTCTATTTATAGTATATTTCAATAATATTGCAAATTTCTATTATTTTATACTTTTTACATCTTATTAGGACCTGTGATAGATCTCTCCCACTGCACATATCATCAAAAGATAACATTTCTAGACTAGGGCAATGCTCATGTTGGCTACTCTAGTCATGGCCCCAAAAATATCTTCTAGACCCTAAATGTAGCCATTTTTATTGGTGAGAGAGAAGCACGAGATGTGAAGAGAACACTTGGAGGGCATAAGGGAACTACTCTAGAGTGAAACCTCAGTAGTTAGGGTATGAAAGAGATTGCCTTTTGGTTTAAATTTCTATGCTAACAAGGGATAATTCACCACAATATCCAAAAGTTTTTCAGTCTTGATGTGTATAGGAGACCCCTTTCTTTTGCCACATTTGATCTTGAAGAAGCAAAATTTATGGCACGCCTTATGTGTTCTTTATTGAAATGTAAAGCGTGATTAAAGCATGTGTTCAAAGGGAAATATGCATAAATATGTAACTATGTAAATAACTAAAAAAATGGATTATTTGATATAAAAGAGGGTTTCTCCTTGTCTTTTATTAATCCAAAATACTCAATAATGTTACATTACATCCCCTTGAGGGCTTCACAACTTGATACATTTCAATACTACAAGATACAAGGGATCTAATCCCTTCAAAGGTTTAATGGTGTGCTCCAATGTTCCTTTCACATCCCACACTCAAGAGCTAGTCTTGGGCCTATCCTTCTGTGCCTCTTAGATCCTCCCTCATGTCTAGCATATCTATATCTACACACAAGAGATTGAAAATGGTTAATAGCATATGCATTTATTGATAGAAAACCTTGAAAACATAGAAAGCATAAATCTAGAAATAACAAAACTTATTTGTAGTAAATAAAAACAACTCCAAATGATCTTATAGACACCTAAAATGCATCACGTCAAGGTGACTACTCATATGGGACATGCTATAATATCATATGGAAGACCTTGGATAGATACCAAGGTATAGCAATGGTTTTTACCACTCATTTGTGCACCTTTACCTAGTCAGTGCTAGCCACTACTGACACCCATGGTTAGTAGAGCTTACGACGTTTTTCAACCATGGTCAGACCTCAAAGTCAGTTGGCATTTGACCGATTCAAAGTTTGTTCCAAAGGGTCATTTGGTTGTGGATTGGAGTGTTTTGAGTAAGGAAGGTTTTGTATATTTTTTCCCAACAAACTCAACTACCTATTCTTGATCTTAGCTTCCTCATGAAGCTATGACATAGCCATCTAAGGTGTTAAAATAACTCCATCCAAATTGGAAAAAAATAGAGGAGAAAATTTCAATTGAGCATGGTGAAGCTCTATCGAGATAAACACTCACTTGTATTCTTTGAGAAAAATATTTGTCATTGCAATTGAGATACTAGGATGGTAATTAAAGCCATGGAAATCCTAGGATGCTAGGAGAGCCAAGAAAAGAAAATTCTTATAATATACACATCATCAAAGTAATTCAACTACCAAACCTGTTAGAGGACATAGAGGCGACCCTTGACCATCAATTTATCAAGGATATTTGAGGATTTAACCCTTTATTATAGGGCAAACACATTTCAAGCCTCATCGTAGCTGTCATCCGTTGCTAATAGTGCTCACCACACCATAGAGCCGTGGTCAGGGTATAATCCCTCATTTCCTTAGTTTTTAGTTTAGCAATCTGCTTTAGTATATTAGATTGGGCATTTTAATGGTTCATTTACTTTCTTAGAGATTTATGACTATAGGATTTAGGAGTTCTATGCATATTTCCTTCATGTTTGCAAGTAGGGCATAATGGATCTTTTTCACGTTATAATGTTATGATTTTCTTAATTAGGAGCTTGTAGGCCCAAAATGGCCACACACTTAGTAAAATTTTGTAGAATTTTACCTAAGTGATAGATTCATCATTCTGCATACCTTACAGTGCACTTTGAAGTGGATCGACAACATAAGATATGAACCTGCCCAACACTTAGTGAATTGTTTCATACTTGAAGTGATTTCGGGTGATTTCTTTCCAGCTTTAGAATAGTGGCGGGTCTCAAATCCACAAAATTCTATGAGGAAGGATGGCATCAGTGATAAAAAATATGGATTGGCATTCTTGCAAGCGACTAAGTATGGGAATACCCAATCTAGGAAGTTCTTTTATTCTTTGGATCTGGATTGGTGCTACCCTCAAATTGGTAAAAGTTTCAAGGAAACAATGACATTAGTAGAAAATAAGTGTGAATTGGTGATTTAATGGAGTGTTTCCTTTTTGGAATGATGACAAGGCAGGACAATAGAATGATGAAGGTACGGATTCACGACAAGAGGTTATGTGACTAACCCCGGACCCGAAATGGTGACAAGGTAGAGTGTTTCATCCTAAAGGCTATCTAGAATGGAGAAGGAGTTACTTCACACTATGGCAAGCCCGGATTGGTGATTACATACCAGCGCACTTATTCTTCCTGGAATGAAATATGCAAAAGCAATAAGGAAAGGATGACATCATCAACATTCTAATGTGAATTGAAGAAGACTATGTGGAATATGGTGTATCTTGAGAAACAAAGAGTGGATTCGCTATTTAGCTTTTAAAGGTCCGGATTAGAGATTCTGCAACTTCTAATTCAGAAAGATGATGTCACCAAAATTTAAAAGTGGAATGGTGCTTGATCCTTCTTGCCATTTTTGATAAGCTTATGTCAGATTGAATCTAAACCATAGGATGAGGAGAATCAACGGTGGAGGTTGTGTTGACAAATTTTAGATGTTTAAATAACATTTCTCCATCAGGTTGGTAACAGTCAGTTGGGAGATGAAGAGTCGAAGGTTTTTCTAGAAAATTGAACCAGAGGTGGTTACAGATTGACGATAGTAGATGACTCCCAAGAAGAATCAATGAAAGGGCATGATTCCCAATGACCTAAAATCTAGTTTTGTTGAGTGATTAGCAAGTTACAGAGACCCCAAGCTACCATGGCAGACCATTTTTAGTGGATTTACCATAGGATGAACCAGTAAGCAGATGCCAGCTAGATCTCTCTGTTGCACTGTAAAAACAAGATCTTTGTAATGCTTCTTGATTATTTTAATTTTGTAAAACTATAAGTAGAGGTTAAACCATCATTCTTAAGGGTCGAATCTAGCATGTTTTCCTGTGCTACTATAAATATTCCTAAAAAGCTAATGGAAGGAGCATTACATTAATCTTTGCCTAAAATCTATATTCTCGTGCTTAATATTAGAGATTCATATTCTTTAGTTGTATTTATGTAAATTCTTGAATGGTTAGTTTGTGCCTAATTAATGGATTACTAGTTGCTAAAGTAATTGAAATCTACTTCTAAGTTTGTTCTATATTGTTATGGAGTGCATTTCTATAAAATCTAGGTACTGGTGAATTCTATTATTTGGATTATCACTATCTAGGTATTAAAATTGTTTGCTATAATATTTATCTATTGTGCATTAATGAATAAGTGACAATCTATTTTGAGATATTGCTGGTCTGAGTATGTATCTTTGGTATGGTTTTTAGCAGCTTCTTATGGTAGTGGAATGATGTTAACCTATCTGTCCACTATTATTCTCATTTATCTAACCCTAATATTCTCTTACCCTAAAATTCAAACCCTAAGTGAGCATAATTGTGTCAACAACCTATTAAGTTGACAAGGAACCATCCTACTCTAGAGGTTGGATCGAAAATCCCTATTTTTGTCCATATAATGTTGAGTAAAAAGTTTTAGCTATCGGGTACAAGCCTGGATAGAAAATAGGAAGATAGATAGCCACAATATCAAGTGAAAACTTGGTGCAATTTAGTGACCAATAGTTTTTGGCATGCCCTATGGGACAAGTTCACAAGGAACACAAAAATCATATTATGAGTATTGTTATATCAACCCGAAGGAATAAATATTTGGTGAATTGTATTGAACTTATATACGTAGAAAATAATGTTCACCTAGCGACTCCCTGGTCATTGAACCCAAAAAAATTATTATCCCTGTAGACCAGTGTCCTTTCATGTATACCAAGTCTTTCAAAAGAAATAACTCTAATTCCTAATTATACTGTGAGTTACCTTACAGAGGGTCTACTGTTGCTAAAATTTTAGATCAAGATTTCCTCGAGGGGGAACAGATTCTAGAAGAAAATCTAGTAGTTCCCCAATAAGACCTGTAGCAGGAAGTATGGCATAAAATGTGGCTCCCAATTAGCCATTACATAAGTACCTCGAATGGAACACAATCGGTCCCTTTAGATTAGCCCAAATGGATGTCATTCCCCAAGATATATCTAAGGCTATTCCTGCCTATGATGGATATGAAAAAATAGCTTATGAGCACTGCTAGGATATCTTGAATCTGGCAATAATCCACAACATAAAAGAAGAAAATATTATTGTCAAAATTCTAGCACTGTCCTTCAGAGGAAAGATATTACATTGCTTTAGAACTTTGGAAGACAATTATATTACTTCATGGTGAGCATTGGCTGAGCCGTTCATAAAGGAATTTAATGAATTTGCTGATCCTTTTTCTTTGCTTAATTAGTTTACATCTATGCAAAAGACCCAGCTAGAAACTATCTCAGACTTTAATTTGAGATTTAATGGAACATGACAAATTCTGCCCACTTCCATACCAGCTACATGTTTGGCTTATATGTATTATATTTGAGCTCTTAGATCTGAGTTAGGGTTGCAGACACAATAATAAGGAGTAGAAATATTCCCCCAGGTTTATAATGTAGTTGTTCATACTAAAAATATCCTAATTAATGTAGGAAGGCTTCCCCCCAAAACTATGCTACCTTATACCTCAGAAACCACTAGTAGCCAAGGTCAATCTCACATGGACCCCCTTTCTCTATAATCTCCATATTTGCAAATGAATTCCATTCCTCTACCAAAGCCTATATCCTCTGCACCCCCTTTTCCTCCCCTACCTTCTAAACCATCTCAGGATTTTTTTTATCCTTGATATACAATCAATACCTAAGAGACAAAGAAACATGGGTTATGCACTTTGATGGTACCAAATGCAAAAATGGCATAGGAGATGGTGTAGTCTTGCAATCACAATCAGAAGGGATAAAGAATTTTGCTTACAGACTGACACAGTCATGTACCAAAAATTCCATAGAATATGAGGCCTTGTGTATTGTATTGATACAATTATAGAGTATGGGCATCAAGATTATTTACATATATGGTGATTATGAGTTAATAGTCCATCAAGTAAGGAATATGTGCAATAGTAAACACCATTATTTGAAAGCTTACAAAAATAGGGTATGGGACCTGATGGAATCATTTGATGCCCTAAATTTAAGCTTTATGCCCAAAGAAAATAATAACCTAGATGATGCATTAGAAATGAAGGGAGCCAATTTCAACCATTATAAAGACTTTGGAACTAAGAATACCAAGGGAATTAAAATGATTTTTAGACCTGCAATACAAGACAAGCAGATTTTTTGGCAGGTTTTTGAAAGTGATGAATAAATTCTTGACTTTTTGGTAAGGGAAGCATGTCTCTCAATGGTCCAAGAGGAGAACTTGGAATATGTGGATCAAAAAGACATTATCCAACTAAGAAATAATCATATCCCAAGAGGATTGGTCACCCTTAAATTTTTTTTTGATAATGAGGACAAAAATAAGGTCAAAGCCATGAAGATCAGCAAAAGGATCTATAAAGAAGTAGAGGTCAAAATAGAAAATAAGCTTAATGTTAGAATCCAGTGTTCACCTGAGGAAGCAGAAGATATTAAATCTTTATGCTTGAAGTACCAAGGCATTGTGGCTTGGTCATATGAGGACCTCAAGGTGTATGAAAAAAGTATTATCCATCATACTATTGAGTTAGAACCTGATGCAAAACCATTCTAGTAGAAATAGAGGCCTGTCAATCCAAGAATAGAGGACATTATGAGATAAGAACTTTTAAATCTATTAAAGGCTAATATAATATATCCAATAAAATATTCCACTTGGGTAGCCAATCTAGTACCCGTAAGAAAGAAGAATGGGGATATATGCTTATGTGTAGATTTTAGAAATTTGGATCAAGCATCCCTCAAAGATCACTACCCCTTCCACATATTGATTAGATATTATAGGTAGTGGAAGGAGTAGAGATATTCTCACTACTAGATGGTTACTCTAGATACAACCAAATTTGGGTAAAATATGAGGATCAGTACAAAACAACATTCACCACAAAATGGGATACATTTGCCTACCAGAGAATGGCTTTTAGGCTATCCAATGTAGGAGCTACATTTTAGAGAGCCATGGATTATGCCTTTGGGAAACTGATAAAAAAAATTATTTTGATTTACCTATATGACATGACGGTATTTTCCCATGATAAAAAGGATCATCTATTCCATTTAGAACAAGTTTTTCAAAAGTGCAGAGAATTTGACATTTCACTCAATCCTAAGAAGTCATTATTTTTAGTTCTTGAGGGAAAATTACTAGGTCATGTGGTTTCAAAAGAAGGTATGGCCATAGATCCAGATATGATTAGAGCAATTATTGCTCTTCCCTTGCCTATGAATAAGAATACCTTGTAGTATTTCCTAGGCCAAATCAACTTTGTTAGGAAATTTATTTATGATTTTGCACAGAAAGTGAGACCTATATTTGAACTACTCAAGAAGAAATCTGAGTTCAAGTGGACTAAGGCTAGGAAAAAATCTTTTGAGATCATCAAGTAGTCCATTGTAATAGCTCCGATATTGGTAAACCCAGATTTCAATAAATATTTTATTCTTTATTCATATGGAGCTGAAGAGAGTTATGCCTTAGTGCTTACTTAGAAATATGATCAATGGGATGAACACCCTGTGTTATTTTGGAGCTAGACATTGCATTATTATTAAGTAAAATATAATTTAATTGAAATACAAGTGTTTGCTATGATGAAGTCATTGAAGAAGTTTAAGCAGTATCCGGTACATAGCAAAACCCTGGTGTATGTGGTTCATCCATATGTAAGGAGTTTTATCTTGCAAGGTGATCTAGGAGATAAAAGAGTTGGCTAGATTACCAATATCTAATATTACAATGTAGAGATACATCCCACCAAGCTGGTAAGAGGTAGAGCTTTGTGCTAAGGATTAACAGAAGCTTTAGCATTGGCCAAAGTGACAGCTTGTCAGGAAACAAAAGAGGATCAAGTAGACATGGTATACATTGAATATTTTGATTGGATAGACCAAATTATTAGGTATTTCTAAATTGGAGTATGCCCACCTGATCTGAATGCATATCAAAGAAGGAGATATAGACTTCATGCTTTAAAATATGTACTACTACCTGAAGGGTTTTTCAAAAGAAACTTGGATGGAATTCTCCTAAAATATTTGAAATATGACCAACAAAAAGAGTCATGGAAGAATTTCATGGAGGATCAGCTGGTGGACATAGCTTAGGTAGGGTTATAGCTTCAAATATTATAAGAGTAGGCTACTATTGGCCCAATATATTCATTTATTGTTTTAAAATTACATGGTCTTGTGATAAATATTAGAGGTATGTTGGAAGAACAAGAAATGCTTCATCTCCCCTGAGGCCTATAGAGGTTGAAGAGCCTTTTCAAAAATGGAGGCTAGATTTAATAGGAGTTATTAACCCTAATTATTCAGTAGAATATAAGTTTATCTTGAATGTTGTAGATTATCTTACCAGATGGGTAGAATCCATTCCCACTAAGAAGGCAGACCAGGAGGTTGTCATCAATTTTATGTAAAATTTTATTTCTAGTTTTGAAGTCCCAGAAGCCTTGGTGAGTGACAATGGTCATGATTTCATAGGAGACAAGTACATTGAGTTTTCCAGAAAGTATAGCATCACTCTTAAAAATACTTCAAATTATTATCCACAAGGTAATGGACTTGCATAATCTACCAATAAGAACTTGTTAAGGATTTTGAGGACATCTCTTGAAGATAATAAAAGAAGTTGGCACCTATTACTGGACCAAGCTCTATGGGTAGATAGGATTACTACTAAAAATTTCATTAAGACTTCTCCTTATGCACTGGTATATGTCAAATAGGTAGTGTTGCCAATTCATTTAGAGATTCCAACACTTAATCTTGTCAATACATAAGAAGAATCAGAGGGAGATCCTATGAAAACTATGTTAACACACTTGTTGCAGTTGGAAGAGAGTAGAGCTCAGGCATATGAAAAATTTCAAAAGTATTCATCAGACATTAAAGCATGGTTTGATAAGAAATCTAGGTTCAAAAAATTCCAAGTTGAGGATTCAGTTATCAGATGGAATATTGATAGAGCAAAGCTAGGCAAGCATGAAAAGTTTGATTCTTTTTGAGATGGTCCTTTAAAAATAGTGGAAGCTAAGAAGTATAATGTATTCTAGCTGGAAGGTCCAGAGGGAAGCATAAAACCCATTTCGGTAAATAGTTTTCACCTCAAGCTCTACTACGTGTAAGGATTAAGCTCATTGTAATCTGTATCGCTCCAAATTTTTTGCACCCTTACCTTCAGGCTATAGGATCCGTGCCCGAAAGGGGGATGTGAGAAGGATGGGACAATACCTCGGACTGAGAGGCCCTTTGAAGGTCCCGCCTCTCGGGGGAGGGGTATTAAGGTGATTTTTCGATGGATGGTGGGGTTCACCAGGAAACGTTTAGTGGCAGTCTCCACGCCTAGGTTGGGAATGTGTTTGATGTGTTCAGTTTTACCTTTAATCATTCAAATCCTAGGTTTGGCCAAATGAATCTAAACTGTTCTATATGAAATGCAGGTTTAAATGAATACAGAAACAGAATTAAACAGAGAATACAAGAAATATACTAGATTAGAAAAAAGCCATACCTGATCCGGATGTCTGATGGAGGTTCTAATTTTTGAAGTAGCCAAGATCGCCTCTGATCTAACAGGATCATCTGAGATCTGACGAATTCGTCGGAGACCTGCAATCAGAGAAATAGACACAGAACACGGAAAATGCAGCAATACTAACGAGAGGAAAATGGTGTAAAATGACAATATAGATACTAAAACGATAATTACGAATAGAAATTCAAGTAAATTATAGTATTCTAATGACAAATTATGATCTTATCATGCACTTAAGCTATATGGGTGAACTCCAAAATGCAGAATAGCAAAAAATAACAATAAACTGATCTAAATGCAGAATGAAATAGCAGACGAAAAGAGAAAAGTGCAAACTCTGGGCACTAATTGCCCCCAATGTTGACTGCAGTCGAAATCATCTGTAGAGTGCGAAATCATCTCGAATTGGGGCATGATCATCCGAGATTGTACAAGATCATCTACGATGATCTGAGCTTGCTCCAGCTGAAGAATAACAGAGTTCCTACAAGAAAACTCGAAAAGGGACAAAGGCAAACAGTAGTCTAAGACATTCTAATGCATGTAAAACTCGAAGTGCAGTAAAATTCAGCTAGGGGAATGTCAAGGGGAGGGCCTAAGATTAAATAGGCATAGGAAGGAGGTTAGGAGGTTGGAGATCATCCTAATTTGGGAGATCTCCAACGGGGGAAGTCTCTAACTGCGTAGACACGCTTTTGCCCCGGTTAGAGACGTCGTTGAAATAGAAGCTAATTATGAAAAATTAGTTTTGGGATGAAATCGTCTGGACGTTCTGCTCTAGAAGAATTCATCCGATCTGAGGCGATATCGTCTGATCGGCGACGATATCGTCCAACGGTCACAACAAATCCTAAAAATGGTGCAGAAAACAAGGAAAGCGGTTTAACAGGCGGTTTGGGGTTAAAATTTGAATTTGAATTATTACTAAGGTAATTTTAATTATTGCACCAATTTTAGGGTGCTACATTTTGCCCCCTCTTTAGCAAATTTTCCGAAGAAAATGCGTTAAAGATGAGTTCTTCTCGATTTACGAGAAAGCAAAAATTTATTCCCATTTTTAGGCGACGATTCTAGGTCGAATCGTACGACAGCTTACTATGGTGCCCCCTCCGTGTTTTTACCCAAATCGAACATTTGAGGTAAAAACGCGAAAAGCAAAAAAAAATTAAAAATGTTTTTAATTGTTTTTGAATAAAATTAAGAAAAATAGGGAGAAACCCTAATTCATTTTTACTGTTCATTTTCCTGGTTTCTAGAGCTCTGTAGACAAGATGGTCGAGACAGCGCACAGATCGACAGAGGTCCGACGTGGGCTACGGGTAAGGGTCCAAACTTAATTTAGAATGCTTTAATTTTGAATTTCATGCTTTTTAGATTAATTTTGAATGATTTTTGAGCATCGCGGCCATTTTTGGGCCGTCGACGTCGTCGGGATGAAATCGTCTCAATTTCGTTGAAATCGTCTCGATATCGTCGATTTCGTCCAAGGGCGAAATCGGCGATATGGGGACGATTTCGTACAATAAGGGATGATTCCCTCTTGCAAAATCGGAGACGAATTTGCTCAAATTTTGGATGATATCATCCAATAGTGGACGATATCATCATTTGTATGAAATTGAACTTGTTTTACTTGCATTTTTAATCATTGTTTTATTAATGATTTTTATTGTTTTGTTGTTTATGTTGCAGAGAGGATTACTAAAGAGCCGAGAATGGAAATACGATGGGCTGAGGGATGACTTGGCCGCTCTATCTCAGGTAGAGCGAGATCGGTTGGCTCAAGTCGAGCTTGCAGCATGTGGCGAGATATGCCACGAGGTTTCTACAGATATGGGGCTATTGACAGCGCTAGCAGAGAGGTGGTATCCGGGTTCTTCTTGTTTCTGGTTACCGATAGGGGAGATGACTCCCACATTGGAGGATGTATGGAGGATTTTGAGGATCCCCATACAAGGATGGCTAATAACTCCCATGGCCAATCGGGGCCACATGATGATGTGACTGTGCAGAGATCCGAGCTTCACCCTGGAGAAGGGCGGAGTGAACATCGAGTCGCTATGCCAGATGCCTGGGGCATCTAGACTGACACAAGTTTTGGCTGGGGTGGTAGGTGGTCTCATGCTATGCCATCAGAGTGGATGCAGACTACCATGGCTACTAACAGATGTGGTCTACGACATGAGAGACCACGGGTACAGGTTTGCTTGGGGGAGCTTTGTACTATGTCGATTGTATAGGATCCTGCATGGGGTCGTATACAAGGGCGGCCGATGTCTGGTCATGACATCACTACTATAGGTTTGGTGCTGGGAGCACATCATGGTGCGGAGGCCGGTAGGGCTCCCACTAACAGGGATTGATGGGGAGAGGCCCCGAGTTTTCTACTGGTGGCTCCGGAGAGGGTCACAGCGACGGATAGATCTGCCAATGTCCCGGAGACTACTTGACGACCTTGTCTCCGACCAGATCACCTAGAGGCCTTGGAGAGATCATCCAGGGTGGGCCGAGGATGGACAGGAGCTGGCTCACGTTAGGCGAACCTATTGGCTGAGGATGGAGAGGAGAGAGGTGGAGCTCCATCGCTATGACCGAGTTTTGAGGTAGTTCGGTCTACAATAGGGGATCCCATCTCTTAGGGACTACGAGTTTTCTCGGACCATCTGGGATAACACTACAGTCAATGGGGCTCCAGATATGCAGTGCTTCTAGAGTGAGGACGTGGATGATGCCCCCATTTAGCTAGTGGATGGGGATGATATAGGGGTTGCTGATGGCTACGATGCCTAGTATGCAGGCATCCGCCCTCCTCGGATGATGAGGGCTCAGGGTCCGATTCATGTAGTTGTGCATCGGATGGGGAGGCGATACCAGGCGGCCATTGAGGTGGCACAGGGTCACGGTGAGAGAGAGCAGAGGAGGCCATAGGCTCAACAGAGGCCATAGCAATGGGAGAGGAGGGAGGAGAGACCCCCTTCTCCATGGAGAGAGAGGCCACCATCGCCCGATAAAGGCAAGGGTGTCGAGGTAGGAGAGAGTAGCGAGATGGCTACTCTCTGAGCGAAGACTATCCGTCTCTAGGCTCAGGTGTAGTCCTTGCAGGATGAGGTTGCACGACACCGAGAGGAGGCCACACAGCTCAGAGATGAGGTCGCATGCCTCAGAGCATGGAGCGAAGGGGCGAGCACTCGGGACCTAGCATGGGCTATTGCCTAGATCACATTCTATCAGATGCTATACCACCATATGGTGCCAGAGGAGTAGAGGTTACCATTGTCGGCCCACATTGTAGAGCTTGTCATGATGAGGTCATCGAGGACATCATCACGATCAGAGTCCAGGACTCATAGCACCACATGGACTACGATGGGGCCACCTCGTCCACCTCGGGGTGGGGGAGGAGATGAGGCTGAGAGCTCGAGGGGTTCTCGAGGCTAGTTGCTATAGACTGCACTGCATAGATTGATACATAGTGTTTATTATTTTTGATAGAGGATTGAGTATGCCGAGGTACAGATTGTGGCATACCGATCCAGTTTTGAGATGATGTATATATTGTTGATATATATATAGATGAGATATTTTTGATCATATGACTTGTCTTATGTGTTTGTATGATGCTTTAATGTTTTGATGTGATTGATTTGATGATTCATGTAATTATGTCATTTGGAAATATTATGGTTTGAATGTCATGCTTTTAAAATTTAAATGAAATAATCTGATGTAAACAAATTGGTTGTTTGTGGGATAATTTGATAAAAATAAAAGGGACTTTTAACAATAATTTCAAAGGACATTGTCGCTATTTATGACCATTTCATGGAGTCGCCGCTCGCTAGGTCGTCAAGCTAATCCTGGTATAGAAATATTGCTAAAAGTAAAAGAGTGCTTAAGAGACTGTCTTAAGACTTTGTTGTGATGATGCAAATGATGATGATGATGGTGATTTGTTTTCAGATTTCCATGAAAATATTATGCATGAAATATTTTTTAAAAATTGATTTTTGCTAGGCATAAATTCCTAAGTGTGATAAATTTTTTGAATAATTCCCTAGGAATTATACCATCATTGCAAAATTGAAGTTTGACATAATGACATGAAATAGTAATAATGTGCGTTGTTTTAAAGCATAATTGTGTAACATAATGATTTAAGTCATATGTGTTTATGATTTTAAATAAATGGGAAATAAAATTAGTACAATGGTTTGCGCTAGGCATAGAATATTTAGGTATAAACTTATACCATCATCATGAAATCCAAAGAAGAAAATAATAGTTTTATTGTATGGTTGATTTTTAATTTTTGAAAATAAACAGAAAATATAAAGATGAGGACTTGCGCTAGGCATAAAATTCCAATTTTGGTTTTGGAACTATACCATCATCACGAAAGTCAAAAAGTTATATATAAATGTAACTTTATTGCATGTTTTTTGAAAATGATTTTGATTTTTTTGATAATGCATGTAGTTGTCTTTATACTAAACAACTGTTCTCAGATAAGAAAATGAAATTATTCCAGACAATTTGCAAAAATATTTCAAAGTATCTTAAAGACAAAAGTTAGATTTATAAGGAATCCCATGTGCGTATGTGAGTTCATTTCCGATCTTGATTTATCATAATGATACACAAAATCTCTCAAATACAAATGTGTGTGCAATTGCTTTGTGCATTTACCAGTTTTGAGCAAGATAATTTGATACAAGTGATTTGAATTAACCAAATAAGTGTTCATTAACCATGATTTAGATGCATATAACCGTACCAGACTACTATGTAAGTCGGGTTATCAAGAGCTAGCTAATCCATAAGCGAGACATAGGTCTGTACAAAAGAAGGTCGCTAATGTGACGGACATATCACCACGCTAGGAGTTACCCAAGGCCAAGCGGGTTGGGCACAAACCACCTGTTATGGGGCTTACCTCACAGTTTTCGAATAATTGAGAATTCCAGGGATTCAAGCTCATCAACCCTTCTTTTCTTTTCAATGGGTAGGGAAAGGGATTTTATTGCTTTTGCTTTTGCTTGTTTTGCTTTCTTTGCTTTCTTTTTCTTTTCTCTTTTTTTTTTGTATTTTTCTTTTTTCGTATCGTTTGCTTTGATATTTGAGATAATGCTGAAATAGTGCTAAGAGAGTACAAAATGATTCTGAAATAATGCTTCTTTTTCTCATGATTTTGCTTGATTTTTCTTTTTCTTTTGCTTCCTATTCTAGGGATACTTGCTCGGATTAGCTGTAGAGCAAGGGATTTTTATTCTGGGTAGGGGTGAGCTTGTCCTTTTGTCAATTCTCAAAGATTCTAGACCATGTGCATGATAGGATAGCAAGGGAAACTTTTCGCTCAAGAAACCACTTCTACTATGTAGCATAGCATGGACATTACAAATATAATCATTTTATTGTGAAAGGATATGCTTGGTTTAAGTAAATAACAAGATCAATTCTCTCGTGCTCAAACTTTATTTAATTGAATTTTGTGGACTTTGATATAAGAGAGATTAGTAATCATGCCGGATAAAATCAAGATATTTATTTTTGTGTTTGCAAAAGTGAGAGATTCCAAATAAATGCTAATTTATCCAAAATAATTTGAAAATATAACTGCAATACTTTAAGAAGAAATATATACAACAAATATTTTTGAGGAGTTTGATAATTTTGACTCTCTCTTTCTTCTCTATTTTTTTTTTGGTTTCGAAAGAGTCAATAATATTGTTGTTTGTTTTTGTTTAAACAGTTTTATACATTTTTAAAATGAGACAACATGCAAAATATATACAAATGATGAAATGACCAAATTTTATGCGTAATATCGCTTAAGATGCATAATATTCATAGGTTCTTTTAAATATTTACCATCTAAGGTAGCTAATTTGTATGCTCCCGATTCAAATTTAGCAGTGATAATATATGGTCCAAGCCAGTTGGGTTCAAATTTACCTTTAAGGTCTTTAGTTGCATTAGTATTTTTTTTATTTTCTTTTAAAACAAGGTCGTCGACCTCAAAGGATCGATGACGAACTTTCTTGGATAATTCGTTTTGAGGAGTCGAGGCCTCAAGCTGGGCTATACTAGGTATAGAACCATCAAAATAAAAACCATTGTGTAACAACTCTTCAATGGAGACATCATGGAAAATATCTCCTTCCAACTCATCGTCGAATTCGGCAATCATTTCAGGATAGGCTATGGATAGCATATTGCAGGTAGAAGAATTATTCTTGGGATACAAAGAATCTTGTTTATCTAGATAATCTTGATAACATATGAGTTGATCATCATCTTCAAAAGGGAAGGGTTGACCCTTACTAGGAAATAGGCCCACACCACATCGGGCGGGCCATGGTTCTACCTCAAAGGGTTCTTTCATACCATCTTGGAGAGGTCCCAAGCCTTTCCCTTTATATCCCAATTTAAGCATTATGGGTTTAGCTTTAATATATTCATTAGCAAAATAGCATCGAGCATATCCATCACAATGCGTCTTGATGTTTCGGGGTATTCTTCCCCAATCATATCCTTTATAAATAAAAGCACAACTCCCGACTTGGTAGATACTTCCCATAGGTTGTGGGAGGCCCAAGGTACGAGGAGAAGGTGGAAAATTACTTAAGATAATGGAATCTTGCATAGAAGCATTTGTTTTTTTTATATAAGAATTTTAGATAAATCAGGTAAGAGTTCATCAGAAAGAGCATAAGAGGTAGAAGGATCATTCCCTATATCTTTAGATGTGGAAGGTATGATAGATGTAGATAATGTGGAGGTGTTAATAAATGGGTCTATAGGTTTTGAAATTATAGGGATGGAACATGAAGGATTGGTTGTGGATTTAAGATCTTTTTGAGGTTCTAGTGTGGTTTGTTTAGAAGATTGTTGAGCTATATATGAGGGTGAAATTAATGGAGGAGAAATAGATGAAGTTATGGGTGTGTGTTTCACACGTTTAGATGAAAAATAAGAATTAGGATGTGTGGATGACAGAGCAAGGCAAAATTGAACTCCAACGAGTTCTGCCAAAGCACACATATCAAAGGGTCTAGGATCACCATGGATAGTGACCAACTGATTTTTAAATTCGAATTTAACACATTGGTGTAAAGTTGATGGGACAGCCCGCATTGCATTGATCCAAGGATGACCCAAGAGTATATTGTATGATGCGGGGCAATGTACAATAAACACGGTCGTGTCTAAGGTTCTCGGACCAACTTGCAATGGGATGGTGATAACTCCACACGTTTCTTGTGTTTCGTCATTGAAAGCTTTTATGATCATGTCGGTTTTCTTCATTTCATCACTTCTAAACCCAAATCTTTGGTAGAAGTCAAAAGTGCAAATGTTTAGAGATGAACCATTATCAATCAAGACCCTTTTGACTGCTACATCTCCTATTAGGGCAGTAATATATAAGGGGTTATCCTTATGTAAACTATGTTGTGGGATATCTTTATCTCGAAAGTCAATACAATCGACTTCTCGAGTGATGATAGTATTGGACATGGCTTCAGGTTGAATATTTTGAGGTACCATCATTTGGCTTAATGTGAGCATTAATTCATCCCTATGGGTAGGAGAAGATCTTAACAAGTCCAAAAGGGAAATTATGGCTGTAGTATTGGATAATTGTTCATTAATATTGTAAGGAGGTTTTGGTTGAACATTAGACATATGATTCCCTTTATTGGGATTTTTCAAAATAAATGGAGCTGATCCATCATTCTGAGTTTGATCCTGTTGAGAATTGTGAGCCTGTTGTCTGGTAACAACTCCGATGGTACCTACAATGTTATATTGAAGACGCTGAATTGGTCTCGGTCTAGCGTTTATGGCTTGTTCATTAGGAAGGAACTGATTAGAAGAGGGTCGAGTAGTAACTCTTCTAGGAAATGGTTCTTCCGAAACCATAGAATCTGTGATAGGTTGAATAGGATCTGATTCGTCTTCAGAACTATTCGATTGATTTGAGGTGATGTCTATTTCACTTTCAGTATCCGATTCTACATCACTAGGATCCGGTGTTTGAGTATTATATAGGGGTCTGGACGTAACCATGGATAAAGTTGTGTCAAATTTTTGTAAATCATGATTAGGTAAATGTCCGCTAATAGTTCCTACATATCGGGTAGGAGGAGGGACATTATGATGCTCAATTTGATTGGCCACCTCTTTACCATGTTTTGGTAAAGGATGTTGAAATATATCTAATGATTGATTAGCATTTTGATTCTGATTTTGGGGAATGTTCTTTTGAGTATTATTAGGAGGATTTTGTTTAGGTTGAAAGGCTTGCACCTCCATTTCATTATTATCAATCAAGTCTTGTATTTTATGTTTTAATATTTTGCAAGAGTTTGTAGCATGTCCAGGTCCTCTATGAAAATCACAATGTAAATCAGCTCTGTATCCGGGTATAGTTGGATCAGGTTCCCGGATAGTTGGTAATTGAATCAAACCTCTTTCGAGTAATTGGGGTAGAATAGTTGATAATGGTTGATTCAATCTAGTAAACTCTCGAGGTGGTTTATCAGGAGGTTTTAATATAAACTTCTCCGTTGTTTTCGTAGTATTAACATTAGCAATGTTTCTACTATCAATGACTCCGTCACCTACAACTTGTTTGTTTTTATATTGATTTCTGGATGTTTTCTCATCATCTTTCTTTTTGAGCTGACCTCTTCTAATGAGAGCATCTTCCACCCTTCGAGCTAAGTCTATAGCTTGATCGAAGGTGGTTAAGGTAGTAGTTGATAATTCATAGGATATTTGTTCTTGCAAATTATTAATAAAAATGTCCAACATTTCCCTATAAGGTAGCACAAAGTGCAGTTTTCCTATCAACTGCCTCCATCTAGCTAAGAAATCAGCAAAACATTCATCTTTGTCTTGTTTTAAGTTGTATAAATCTTTAATGGTCACGTGTCTCTCGATGTAGGCACTAAATTGATGGACAAAAGATTCAATTGTTTCTTCAAAATTCCTCAAAGAATGAGTGGGCAATTGATAGTACCACTCTAATGCCATTCCTCCTAAACTTTTTGGGAACATTTTTAGTAATAGCAAGTCATCATGTGATATATCATGACATGCTATCCTAAACATGCGAAGATGCTCTATGGGATCTTCAGTTCCTTTATATATAGGCGGGACGGGCATGGGAAAGTGCTTAGGGTATGGCTGTGCTACAACTATGGGATCCAAAGGCTGACTACACATCTCTCGATAATTATACGAGGGACGGTAGGGATCTATCTGGTCCATGCGGGAAGCTAATTGTTTCACCATGGCTTCCAGATTACTGGTTTGCCCACCATATTGGTTCGGTAGGGTATTAATATGGGATTTGTGAGCATATGATGGAGGGACATGAAGATTAGATGCTATATTGCTATTGTGTAAATTGTTGGTAGGAAGGGTGTTATGAAGAAGTTTTGAAGTTGTATTATGTTGTATCCCAGATTGTTGAAAATTGGTGTTTGGCTTCATTTTAGGTTTTTGTCGATTTGAAGCATATTGATCAATAGTTTGGCGAAATAAAGCAGTGAATGAAGGTCTCTTTTGTGTGGGAATGATTTTAGGCTCAATAACAGGTTCCTTAGGGGGTTGGGTAACCTGTTGTTTTTGCATGTTCTGAATCATAGTGACCATATCTATATTGGATGGTCCAGCTTTATCACTTTCTTGATCGATAAAAGACAAAGGATTAGTGTGCATATTAAACATATGTTCCATGGCTGCTTGAGTGTCACTAATTTGTCCTCTATCAATACGAACTGCCATATTAAGAGCACCAATGTTATTACTGAGAAATTTCCAGAAATGATCTATATTATCAAAAGCAACAGTTCCGTCTGGAGCCATTCTAGGGGATGAGGATCCTTCCTCTTTAACATTTTCTTCTTGTTCATCTACAACAAGCTCATCTTCTGGCTGTTCTAGAGTTCCTCCTTCCGGAATTGAATCCTCAGGAAGGACATTTGGGTTTTTTGTTTTGTTTCCTAGCCAATCTTCTTCTTCTTCTTCTTCGGTTTGTTTACCATTCCTAAGTCTAGGCATTGTGCTTAAGTTTAGATTTCAGCAAATATTAATATATATTATATATATATATATATATATATATATATGCAACAAGCTTAAGAGGTATATATTTTAATTATATACCTACTATAGTATTTAAAATAAAATGTTTTGGTTTTGTTATGTTTTTGGTTTTTCTTGTTTTTTGTTTTTTTTTGTTTTTATAACAATATTATAAAGATAACAAACAACACACTAAATGCAAGAAATAATAATAATGAAAGCAATGATCTAGTTTTCTATAAACAATTTATAAATATCATTAACGGGCTCAAGTTCTTCAGGAGTCATGAAATGTTCTTCTTCAAATTGAAAATTTTCTTTCAAGAATTTGACAAAAAGTGCTATAGTGATATTATCTGTCTCAGACTATGGTTGGTAGAAATAAAGTTCGTGGCAATACTCTCGATATAACACAGCTCTAGGAACTCTCCTCCACCTTTCCCTATCCGTAAGAACGACCTCTTGGTCTTCTACATGACCTAGGAATTGGTGTATAACAGTTGCGTTCTCGAGGTATTCCTCGAAGGTGAACAATTCTGAAGACACAAGAGCTCTCCTATAAGCTAACCACCTATGGCAAGCTCTCTGAAGTTCATGATAAAAAATGAGTTGATGAGGATCCAGGATTCTATCTAGGGCAAACCTCTTGATTTGCCTAAGTTCGGTTGATCTAGATGAAATGATACCTAGTCTCCTATCAAGTTCGTCCCACAAAAGTTGGTTTCTATCTGTTTGAGCTATTCTAAGCACAGAATTAATTTCTATGGCTACTAATTGGTTTTCAACATTTATAGTGACAACTAGTCTTTTCTTAGGAGCTACCATCTAAACATGATATGCAACTTAGTAGTTTTCTAATGATTTTAAATGCATCTATGTTTTTTTGTTTTCAAAAGGTTTTAGTTTCACGTCGGGTTCACCAAAATGTATCGCTCCAAATTTTTTGCACCCTTACCTTCAGGCTATAGGATCCATGCCCGGAAGGGGGATGTGAAAAGGATGGGACAATACCTCGGACTGAGAGGCCCTTTGAAGGTCCCGCCTCTCGGGGGAGGTGTATTAAGGTGATTTTTCGACGGATGGTGGGGTTCACCAGGAAACTTTTGAATGGCAGTTTCCACGCCTAGGTTGGGAATGTGTTTGATGTGTTCAGTTTTACCTTTAATCATTCAAATCCTAGGTTTGGCCAAATGAATCTAAACTGTTCTATTATGAAATGCAAATTTAAATGAATACAAAAAATAGAATTAAACAGAAAATACAGGAAATATACTAGATTAGAAAAAAGCCATACCTGATCCGGATGTCTGATGGAGGTTCTAATTTTTGAAGCAGTCCAGATCGCCTGGAATTTGACAGGATCGTCTGAAATCAAACAGGATCGTTCGAGATCTGACGAATTCATTTGACGAATTCATCGGGGACCTACAATCAGAGAAATAGACACAGAACACAAAAAATGCAATAGTACTAACAGAGGAAAATGGTGTAAAATGACAATATAGATACTAAAACGATAATTACGAATAGAAATTCAAGTAAATTATAGTATTCTAATGACAAATTATGATCTTATCATGCACTTAAGCTATATGGGTGAACTCCAAAATGCAGAATAGCAAAAAATAACAATAAACTGATCTAAATGCAGAATGAAACAACAGACGAAAAGAGAAAAGTGCAAACTCTGGGCACTAATTGCCCCCAATGTTGACTACAGTCGAAATCGTCTGTAGAGTGCGAAATCGTCTCGAATTGGGGCGTGATCATCCGAGATTGTACAAGATCATCTACGATGATCTGAGCTTGCTCCGGCTGAAGAATAACAAAGTTCCTGCAAGAAAACTCGAAAAGGGACAAAGGCAAACAGTAGTCTAAGACATTCTAATGCATGTAAAACTCGAAGTGCAGTAAAATTCAGCCAGGGGAATGTCAAGGGGAGGGCCTAAGATTAAATAGGCATAGGAAGGAGGTTGGGAGGTTGGAGATCATCCCAATTTGGGAGATCTCCAATGGGGGAAGTCTCTAACCGCACAGACACGCTTTTGCCCCGGTTAGAGACGTCGTTGAAACAAAAGCTAATTATGAAAAATTAGTTTTGGGACGAAATCGTCTGGACGTTCTTCTCCAGACGAATTCGTCCGATCTGAGGCGATATCGTCTGATCGGCGACGATATCGTCCAACGGTCACAACAAATCCTAAAAATGGCACGGAAAACAAGGAAAGCGGTTTAACAAGCGGTTCGGGGTTAAAATTTGAATTTGAATTATTACTAAGGTTTACTATGCCAATTTTAGGGTGCTATAGTAACATATGTATATATATTGTATAATTATTTCCTCTCCTTTCTGCACTTTGTAATTGAGTTATTTTCTACACTTTGTAATTGATTTTCTTCCAAAACAATTTGAAAAAAAAGAAAAATTTGTAAAAATTGACTAAGTATTGGCCAAGTGCATAGTAATATTCCATTTCACACAAAGTGTCACGTAAGATTTTCCAGAACAATGTTCCCCTCTCGAATCTGCATCTAAGTATTCCAAATTTTTGCAGAGTGGTGTACCGTTTTCTATTCTACATAAAGAAGGACAAAGGCAACGCCAATACGAAAACCTCTCAAAGCTAAATATAGCTAGAGCATAATCAAGATGGCTTTTCGAGCATAAAATATTTAAGTACCAAGAAAACCCAAAAGGCTCTTAAGCCACTAGAATGGAATCAAACCAGAGCCAAGCAGCAGGTTCAAATTTGACACGTGGAGGCTAGAGAATGTTCTCAAATTCAATCCTAATGAACTCACACCTGGATTAAAGAGTAGCTTAAGGGATGTGATGAGATGGCAGCACAATATAGGATGCCACCTTTGAGCCACAAAAGTGAATGATTGAATGGATTGGAAAGTGTGCCAATAGAGATATCATGCAATAGATACATTAATGGCAAAATATACATGCGCTCTAGAAGATAAAAGTGATGAAGATGTACGTGAGGCTCATTTGAAAACCACAAAGTAGTTAGGCAGTGGAGCAATATTCTAAAAGGATTTTTCCTACTAATTACAGTGAACAAGGTCATACTAATACCAAGATGGCTCCTAAGAAATCACCCATCGATACCGCATAGGATGTTTTGGAATTAGAAACTTTGGATAAAAATGTGGTGGTGCCATACCTCAACAAAGTTGAAGTTGTGGTAGACACAGAAATGACCATCATAGAGAGGATGAGGCTGAGAAGAAGCATGAATGGAATATAATAAGAGTGATGCTTTGTTAGTAGAATGTAGATGCTCCATCCTTTCTTATCTCTCCTTTTATATTTGCGATTCCATTCATCCCTACCATGAATTGGTAGCTGTGATAGTCAAATTTTAATACCCATTAGCTAAGGTAGTAAAGCCCCAAGAGGGAAAAAACCTTTTTAGTATCACTACTTCTTTCTACCAAAAAAATTTTCCCTAGGGGATGACCCACTAGTAATGCCAAAACCATTTAGGGTCGTTGAACAAACTGGTTTTTACACCATAGAAAAGCGAGCTAATGATGATGAATCATTTAAGAATTGGGTTTACAAGTAGCTTAATACTAAACCCCAGGAAAAATTACCCGAAGTCCCCATCTCCATTGATAAATTTACAAACCCCATTTTGTTTTCTATGTTGGCTTGCATGGAGGGTTTGGACTCCGACAGAATGGTTCATGGCTGGAAAATTGCCACTGCATATTGTATTTCTAATGAACGAATGTATGAAAAGGATGCAGGAAAGAAAGAGACAAGAGTGATTTATTTTTACTGGCTATATTTTCTTGCCCAAAGGATACATGAGCAGCTAGTAAGCATGAAGAGGGGCGTTGATGCTCCTAGTTTTAGGCATTGCTCAAATATGGTATGGATGTTCTATGCTATTGTTAAATATAGAATGTAGTGGATTCCAGTCAAGGATAAGACCAATGATGGAGAGTCCTTACCGATGTATTATTGGATGAGTCACTTAAGAAGTAGTGAATCTTACTATAGATTCAATTTGGAATTTCTTGGACCTGCCCTCGGAATAATATATGGTAAATACCCTAGATTGCCACCCTTTGCCAAGGAGATTCTGAGGGCTAAGGATGCGAAAGAAGGATATTAGTATTTATTAACTGAGGTTATTGTGATCTGATTGTATTATTTCATGGGTAAACCCTTCCTCCTACCTCATTTCATTACAGAGAGGCTTTTTGCCCTAGAATATCTAAGGCAGGTAGAGTACATTGATGCAAAACTATGGCTCTGGAAGGAAGAGAAAGTCTTAACTTACCCATCACACTTTTAATGACATCACCATCACCAAGAAGGGATAGAGCAAATAGATAGACCAATACCTTGATAGGTTAGGTCTATTTTATATTCCCCAAATGTGGAGCTATGATCCTGATGACATTTTCACTGCAAAGAATAAAACCTTAAATGGTGATAAGGCTTATAAGTTCAAAAACAAGCCTAGGGCTCATTTTGAACAAGGTAGAAACAATTATGAGACTACTTTTTTGGAGTGGAATGTCTCAAATAAGGATCAGTTGCCCCTTGGTTGGATTTTATGAGCAGATTTTTTATTTTGACCCTGACCATAAGCCAATTCATCAGATTACAGAAGCTACAATTGAAAATATTGAAGCTAAATCTTCAAAAAGGAAGGAGCCTCTACCAGAGGCTAAGTCTGCAAAGAAAAAGGATCCCCCACCTGAGGCTAACTCTATGAAGAAAAAGGATCCTCAACCTGAGGAGTAAACTATAGAAGAAGAAGAAGAGAAGGGACCATGGAATGTAGCCAAAATAACATATTGGTGGAGAATGAGGATTGAGATTGAAAAGCCCACGTCCAAATTTGGAATGAAAATTGATAAGGAATTTTTGAGAATATATAATAAGAACATCGAAAACTAGAGATCGAAGGATGTTAGACATATAGTTTTGATGGTTGAAAAATCCTAAAATGGCTCTAAATCCCTCCCTCCTCCTACACATCAAGAGACTCAAACAAAAGAGCCAGAAGCTCCTTCGGCTACAACTAAGGTACTCAAAACCTTCAATTCTACCAATGAGAAGGTGGAGAAGTTTTCCAAGGGGGCTAAATTGATGAACAAAACACAATATTCCAAAAAAAATGTCATCAATATCCTAGTAATTTAAACAAGGTCCTGACCTCTTTCTTTTTCTCCTGCAACATCGATTGAATTATGATCTATTTCTGAGCAGTCTCTACTTTCAGGAGTAGTACAAGAATATGAGTTGGAAGAAGATTCTGAAGATGAGATAACTACTTTTAAATTGGTTTATAGAAGGACTAAGAGAGCCTCAAAAAGAGAGGACAAATAAATTGTAAAGAAACATAAAATGGACATGGAGGAAATTGCTAAAGAGGTAGCTGATTTTACCACAGAAGGGTTGATTGACCAAGAGAAAAAGCTAGAAATAGAAGCAAAAAAAATAACACCCTACATATGTAGGTGAAGGTATGGCTTCTAATCCCTCTTCTCCTCTTCATCTCCATGAATCCCCAAAGGAAACTCCCTCCCTTTCTAATCAAGAAAATATGGCAAATATACCTCCTCCCTCTCATAGTCCACACCATGTTTCATCAGTAGCTATGAAGGTATAGGTCAGTTCTATTTTGTCATAGCCACCCCAAACCCCACCTTCAACTTCTGAGATTTCTACTTCAACACCCACCATCGCTCCACCTCCATATTTTCCATCACCACCATAAATAGGACACTGCATTCCAATTACATCCACCCATCCCAATGTCAGTTATGTATCTCTCTTTCAGTTTACCTGTATCTACAACAATGGTAGTTATAGAGTCCACTATTGTAACAGAGGCTACAGTAGATATATATTCACCCCCACCAACAACAAGTCAGTACACCATATTATTTTTAATATCATCATCTCCCTTGGCTGTTGGTTTTTCAAAACCTATTACTATACCAAAGGAGCAGACAACCACTCAAAGCATAAATGATTGCTAGGCTAAAAATCTTTCCAAGCCTTCCAACAGGATGGTTGTATCAAGAAAAAGTATGTATGTTGAACCTATTACTAGGTAGAGGGTATCAATATCTATGATTTCGCTGGTAAGTAAACCTGAGAATGAAATGACTATTCAATATTATCGAGTGGAGGAGGTCACAGAAGATATTGACAAGCTCCCTACTAAATACGAGCTGGTGATAGCCAAGGCCCACTTAGATACTTTCTATGTGAAAATTGATATAGCCAAAGATAAGGTGGATAAGATGACAAAGCAAGTTGAAAATCTTAAAAAGAGCCTCAATGATAAAAAAGAGATAGAAAAAGCTCTGAGGAAAGAGGTTAAGGGTTGGCAGGAGAAGTTTAAAAAGGCCAATAAGTTGAAGGACCAATTAGAAGAACAAAAGAAGTTGAATGAAGATCAAGAAAAATAAATTTAGAACTTGAAGCATCATCTTCAGATAGAGAAGGCTAAATCCCTAGGCTTTTCTAAGGATGATTTAAAAAATATTAATAAGGAGTTTCTTTTTGAGGTTTAGTAAAAGTGTTCAAGACTTCAAATTATGATTGATTATCTTGAATATGCCAGTCAATTACTGTCCACCATTCAGAAGGATTTGGATCAAATCACTAGAGAGTTGCAGCCTATGGTAATTCTAACAGAACATATGTGTAGGTTGATAGTAGACTCAGTAATGCTACTAAACCAATTCCTAATAAAGAATGGAATCTGGCTGGAGTTGCTACCAAAATAGTGGTTAAAAAGCATAGGGCAGTTCAAAGGGCTTGGCTATTGGTTGACAGGATGGACATGGGGATTAAAGATATTAAAATAAATGAGGAAATGATTCAGGTTGGTTTTAAGGGACTCTGGAAGAAGGATCACAACTTGTTATCTATGGAAGAGGTCCAACAAAGAATCAATGAAAATTTGTAGGATGAAGCTGGAATTGATTCATTGGAAGAGCCACTATCCCAAGGACAAGCTACCAAGCTGATTATGGATTGTACCCAGTTGAGATATCTCATGGAAGATCTTGTGACTAGAGGGAATGTTGCTAACTATGAGGATGTTGAATAATTACAATATGTTTATAAGCAGCTTAAAGAAACATCAAATCCCTTAGAAGAAGCTTGGAAATAGGCTCTACAGTCCCTAGAATCAATGATCTAGTTGTTTGGAGATACCTATGGTGAGGGTAATAAGAAAGTGTCTGCTCCAGAAGGAGGAGAAGAAGAAGAAGCAGATGAAGAGGTTATGGAATAAGGAGAACAATATGGAATAGTTACAGGCCTAGAAGGGGCTCACACTTAAGTCATTTTTGTTTGTACATATACATAAGTTTTGTATTTCTATTTTTACTCTGACAATTTGTTGAAAATAAGCAATAAAGGCATGAAGCCCATAGAGCAGTAGTTTTTGTGTGAAGGCATTATTTGAAATACGGATTTATAAAGGGGGTAGAGTTATGTACAGTTCTGAAGATAGTAGAAATAACCGCTATTTTTAGATCAGTCTATGTATTTTTGGCATCACTTTGATATGAATCTCTACTCTCTCAGTAAATTGATAAAAATTTCAGAGACTAGTGTTTGTATGAAAGTTATTTTGTAAAGCATATATTTAGAGAAGTATATTTGAATCCTAATGCCCAATGGATAAGACTCTGAGTTTGATTGGCTTTGCAAGCAAATCCACCTAGGAGGCACCACAATGTTGGCCCAAAATGGCCACATAGTAAAATTTTGTAGAATTTTGCGTAAGTGATAGAGTCATCATTCCACATAACTTCCAGTGCACTTTGAAGTGGATCCACAATAGAAGATATGAACCTGCCCAACACTTAGTGAATTTTTTCATACTTGAAGCGATTTCGGCTGATTTCTCTCCGACTCCAGAATAGTGGCGGGTCTCAAATCTGCAAAAGCCTATGAGAAAGGATGGTGTCAGTGATAAAAAATATGGATTGACATTCTTACGAGAAGCTAAGTATGGGAATACCCAATTTTGGGAAGTCATTTTGTTCTTTGGCTCCGGATTGGCGCTACCCTCAAATCTGCAAAAGTTTCAAGGAAACGATGACATTAGCAGTGAATAAGTGTGGATTGGTGATTCGGAGGACAAATGGAGTGTTTAATTTCCATAATGATGACAAGGTCAGACAATAGAATTATGAAGGTGCAAATTCACAACAAGAGGTTATGTGACTAACCCCAGACCTAGAATGGTGGAAAGATAGAGTGTTTCATCTTGAAGGCTATCCGGAATGGAGAAGGAGTTACTTCACACTATGGTGGGTCCAAATTGGTGATTACATACCAGTGCACTTTTTCTATCTAGAACATAATTCGCAAAAGAAATAAGGAAAGGATGATATCATCAAAATTCTAATACGGATTGAAGAAGACTATGCGAAATATGGTGTATTCTGAGAAACAAAGAGCGAATTCATTGTTCAACTTTCAAAGGTCCGGATTGGAGATTTCGTAGCTTCTGATTTAGAAATATGATGTCACCAAAATTTTAAAGTGGAATGGTACTGTATCCTCCTCACCATTTTTGATAAGCTTATGTCAGATTGAATCTAAACCATACGATGAGGAGAATCAACGGTGGAGGTTGTGTTGACAAATTTTAGATGTTTAAAGAACATTTCTCCATCAGGTTGGTAATAGTCAGTTGGGAGATGAAGCGTCGAAGGTTTTTCTAGAAAATTGAACCAGAGGTGGTTACAGATCGACGATAGTGGATGACTCCCAAGAAGAATCAACAAAATGTTTTGTCAAGTGACCAGCAAATTGCAAAGGTACCGAGCTGCCATGGTAGACCATTTTTAGTGGATTTCCTAGAGGATTAATTGGTAATAATATGCCAACTATATCTCTCTGCTACACTATCAAAACAATATCTTTGTAATTCTTCTTGATTATTTTAATTTTGCAAAACTATAAGTAGAGGTCGAACCCTCATTTTTAACGTTCGGCTCTAGCGTGTTTGCCTATGCTACTGTAAATATTCTTGAAAATGTAATGGAAGGAGCATTACATTGATCTTCGCCTAAAATATGTGTTCTCGTGCTTAATATCAGAGATTCGGATTCTTTAGTTGTATTTATGTAAATTCTTGAATGGTTAGTTTATGCCTAATTAATGGATTACTAGCTACTAAAGTAATTGAAATCTACTTCTGAGTTTGTTCTATATTGTTAAGGAGTGCATTTATATAAAATCTAGGTACTGGTGAATTATGTTATTTGGATTATCACTATCTAGGTATTGAAATTTCTTGCTACAATATTTCTCTACTATGCATTAATGAATAAGTAACAATCTGATTTGAGATATTGTTGGTCTGAGTATGTATCTTTGGTATGGTTTTTGGGATCTTCTTATGGTAGTGCAATGTTGTTAACCTATTCGTCCACTATTATTCACATTTCTCTAACCCTAATCTTCTCTTACCCTAAACTTCAAACCCTAAGTGAGCATAATTGTGTCAACAACCTATTAAGTTGACAAGGAACCAACCTACTCTAGAGGTTGGATCAAAAACCCCTATTTTGGTCCATCCAATGTTGAGTGTTGAGCTATAGCTATTGGGTGTAAGCCTAGACAAAAAATAGGAAGATAGACAACTATAGTATCAAGTGAAAAATTAGTGTAATTCAGTACCCAACATAGCTTAGATAGATTGATATATGTTCTTGAAAGCACGAGATTCTGGAAACAAAAAGGATAAACTAAAAATGCAATGTAAACAAAACTAAAATAACGCTTAAACCCTATGTTATTGAAAAATGCGTAAAAAGAAAGAACATGAACACAAGATATCAAAACAATATAAAAAGAACGGCCCTTTTATTGATATGCTTTACAAATTCGTGTTACAATGCGTCTCCTTCCTTTTTAGGGGATAGGAGCGTTAAACGTTGGTCTTTTACAACTTGTTTCATAATTCCTTATTCTACGTGCCCACATTTAAGATGGGCGAACCAAAACGTTGTCGTTGCTTGCGTTGGTAAAGGTAGATTCCTCGCTGCTCCTCTAATGCTGCAAATCTGCGTTCAAAGAAACAAACAAAGAATCAGTAGCACCTATGTATGAAAAATGAAAGATAAATCTAACGATGGTTAAAATGAGTCTAAATAAACTGAAAACTTGACAAAAGCATAAACATAAAACTAGCTAAATACTACAAAATAAATAGTCACCAAAAGCAATAAAGCGGGGGGTGCCCGAAGGCAAACCACCCACGGGTGAAACTTTCCTTCGACACCAATCCGCTTGGGATGGGTCCGAAACCTAATGTGATGTGTTGTCGGCAAATTGGTAGGATATATGTAGTCAAAAAAATTTGGGTTGGTTCTTGATTCATGCCTTCAAAATTCACCCAATAACCTCTCTTTCGATTAAGAGATTATGGATATTGAGAGCACAAATCGCAAGTAAGTGAATTAGCAGCACTTCGTCGCTCAAAATGCTCCTTCTCTGTATCTCTTTTGGGTGAGGAAGCTCACCATTTTATAGACCCAAGGGGTCTCTTTGAATTAACATGCAAAGGTGTTACTTTGCATGAATGCTTTTTGTGAAGAGAAGACTTCTTCTTGATCAAGGGCTTCTTAACTGCCTCTGTGCATGTCTTTGTATGTTTAGAAAATCTCACTCACACTCCCATGCAATGAAGGGATAGCTAAGTGGCAAATATGAGTTTTCTTAAAAAGCTCACTCCCATTCCCATGCAGTGAAGGGAGAGTCAATTGGCAGATATGAGTTGTCAAAAGAACTCACTCGCACTCCTATGCCATGAAGGGAGAGCTAAGTGGCACTTCTGAGTTTTCATGCGCCGAGGTCTGACTTTTTGCTGGTCAAACCTGGCGTTCATCCTACCTAGAAGCGAGTGCTAGTAATCTTCCCTAGGTGAAACGAGTACAAATCCGTACTCATCCCTGGGTGAAATGAGTACCAGTCCACACTCGTCCCTGGGTGGAGCGAATAAGAAGCAGAGTGTCTAAAAGGTGCCAAATTGATTTTTGACTTGTAAAACTACTATGTGAGTGGTTAGAACCACTATTTTAACCTCTGGGGCTGCCCTAGGGGCTGTGTGTGTTAGTGCGATTAGTGCTTGTTGTCACATAATCGGATTGGTGCTGTTTTGGTGTCTACAGATGCCCCTTTTTGGGAAGCACTGCATATGGTGTAGTGCTAAGAAAAAATAGATAACCAAAGCACTAATGATTAGGGTTTCTTAGTAACCTAACCAACTCTTGATGCCCCAAGAATGGAAAAGGCATGCATTCTCGAATCCTTGCTTCTGACGAGCTATGGAACTCGATTTCAAGTATTAACCTATTTCGGTGAGGTGTGACTTGAGCTTGGTCATTGATCAATCATGAATAGGCAAAGGGTGCAACCTTTTATCCATGGGGGAACCTTGTGTTCATGATTCACGAATGCCAAGTGTTTGATCAATTAGTGATTATTGCTTGTTTGCTGCCCCAAGCAGGAGCGTGATTGTCTTTGTCAATGATTCTTTGAATGCATGCCATTGCCTTGATTGGGTGTGTGTTTGTTGATTGGTGACTTAAGTGTGACTACCCCCTCAAGCGACGAATCAATGAAGGAATGACGGCCATGAGAAAAGCAACGAGTCGCTTGACCCAAGATGACTTAAGTGAGGGTGCCTTCAGATGTTATCCGATGCATGCTCAAGCAGTTTCTCGATTGTTTTGACCTATTTTTGGTGGGTGTGAACCCATTTTGGGATGCCATTTGGGGGTAACATTGGCGAAAATCCATCTTCTCGTGGAGTGGTCCGGCTATGGTAGCCTTCTTGGGGAGTAATATAACGACAAGGTAAACCCCGAAATCAGTTTTATTATGCCAAGAGGTTAAGTGCAAGAGCACTTTTGTCCGACAATTTTTAGTGGTTTTGTTGGCATTTTTCATTTTTATAGTTTGGTTGTTTTGTTGTGTTTGTTTTTATTGTTTTTGTTGTGGTGTGTTTTTATGTATGTGTTTGATGTATGCAAAGGCGATTATTAATGTGATGTTTCTAATTTGTATGATGTATGCATATGAAATGAATGAGATGAGTTGTTGATGATGTGTCGATGCACCATAGACTATACAAGATTTGACTGACTTGCGATACTAATGGGATGACTTTGCATGTGCAAATTTTTTTTTTGTATTTTGCATATATTTTGATGGTGATGTACGAAATAAAATGTGACAGTTGTTAAAATGTAGTTAAGCTTTTTTGAGATTCATATATTTTAACTAACTAGCCAAGACTGTACATTTATCTCGCAAGACTTTTGAACAAGGTATAAATCCGACTTGAATTTAACCAAGTTATTTCACATCCCTGTGTGTGCAATTGAGTTCACTTATGTGGTATTTGTCAAGATACTGCCAGTGCCAGATGGGCTTTCAACCGAACTTGTACTAAGGATCACCTAATTAGCGCCACTAACTCCTTTATTGTATTTAGTCAGATTAATCTGTGGTGCTATCTAGGATACCATAAGCTAGCTCATCCACATGCAAACATTGATCTATACACAAGTTAATGTGATAGATATATCGTCATGCGAGAGGTTTACCGCCAGTGACCAATAGACTATCAACCAAACCGGTACTGAAGCTTGCCTCATGACTTGTCGAAATGCTGAGAGTTCCAGGGATTCAAGTTCAACTCCCTTATTTTCTTCAATTGTATTGGGATACTTGCTATTTATAGTGATAAAATCACTGTTTATTTTTGTTTTATTTGTTTTTTTTTTTTTTGAGCAAGGGATTTGAATTTAGGAGTGATAAGAATCACTGTTGTTTGTGCCTGTTGATGTATGCACTGTGGGATGTCAAATTTTGGTGTTTTGATGTTTGCAAATTTTTGATGTTTTGCAACTATTGAGAACTTTGGGACTTTTAGGGAATTGGGTAGGGAAGATTCTTGTCCTTTTGCCAACTCTCAGCATTCTTGGGGTCATTCACACAGGGGGATGAGCAAGATAACCGTTTCGCTTATGGTGACCTGGATTACTGTGCAGGTTTCATCTTTCGTTCACACAACTTGGGAATTTGTTTTTATGTGTTTTAGCTTGTGATGGGATGTTACATAACAAAGCGTATTTCAAGTATGACTCTACCTTTGTAAAATCTGTTTAACTTTGTACAATTTTTGGCTAGAAATTTGAAGACAGCTGAATGACAAAAACCCTATATACATTAGGAGACAACTGAATATGCTAAAAATTATGGTGGTGTTATGATGGATGTATGCATTTATGAAAATGGATTTGATGTGGAAAATGATGAACTTGTTAAGTAACGACAAACTATGGTGCTTTTGACTTGTATGACCAACAACTATGCAATGTATGGATGTGATGCTGAATGCAACCTATATTTTTGTATTTTGAGTTTTTTTTTTTTTTTTTGAGAATGCATGGAATTGAAATGCAATTGGTTTTGGGATTTTTGATTTTTATATGAATATGCATGGAATGGAAATGCAAATGTTGTTGTGATTTTGATTTTTGTATGAGTATGCATGGAATGGAAATGCAAATGTTTTGGTGATTTTGATTTTTGTGTTGTTTTTGTTGATTTTTGAATATGTATTTTGACCAAGCAGTTATGGTAACGCTTGGAGTGTTTGGTGTTGACCAAAAGGTTTATAAATACCTTTGGGACATTTAGGGCTGACCAAGCGATTATGAGAATCCTTGGAGCTGTTGGGGTTGACCAAGAGATTGCGATAATCCTTGGAGCTTTTTGGGATGACCAAGCGATTGCGATAATCCTTGGAGCTTTTTGGGATGACCAAGCGATTGCGATAATCCTTGGAGCTTTTGGGGTTGACCAAGAGATTGCGATAATCCTTGGAGATTTTTGGGATGACCAAGCGATTGCGATAATCCTTGGAGCTTTTTGGGATGACCAAGTGATTATGATAATCCTTGGAGCTTTTGGGATGACCAAGTGATTACGATAATCCTTAGAGATTTTAGTTTGACCAAAGGGTTTATGGACACCTTTGGAGCATTTGGTGTAACCCACTAGCTCTTCAAGGAATAGAGGTACCCCCAGCTTGATGATCTGTGTGCATCGGATCTAGCTTTGTAGGAATTGGCACGAATGGATCGACCTTATGCATGGATAGGAGGACAGGGTTTGCCTTCAGCACTGATGGTGCCATGATATCTCTGGGTGGAAGTGGCTCGCGATCTTCCCAAAGGAATGAAATCAACATGTGATGCCAATGGGCCGGGTCTATGCACCACTCATGCCCTAGTCTTATGCCTAGTTGGGCCATTAGTTCGTCATGGGTTACAGGGTGATTATGCCATTGCGCATGATTGAGATATGCCATCTCAGTTTCATCTTCGTAATCATTATCGATGATCCAAAGGCCTTCATTGGCCCCAATAGCTATTTGCAACATGCTAGGATCTTCTTGTTCGAGCAGATTGATGTGGTCCTCATGGGGTTGTTCCACTCGTTGCAGGGGGACCTGATTTTCTTGTAATGGCATAGGCTCGATGGGAGCCTCCAAAGGGAATAAGGTTAAGAGACTTTGGTGATGATCACCCATGGGGACCACCTATGAATTAGTGCTGTCAAACACGAATGGGTCCCATGGTGCTATTGCATATGCTGACTCGTCTTTGGTGAGAGAGTCAAGCTCATCAGAATCTGGTGATTCTGAGATATGGAAGACCTCTTCATCAGGTAGCTCTACAACCATGGGTTGATCCTCTTTGAGAGGAGTTTCACGTAAGTTGGGCTTTTGGGGCCCCAAAATCTTGGTCTCTATCGACTCTAAGTGCTCTGGCAGTGCATTGCTTGTATCGGGGGATTTCAGCTCCTCCTCTTTGATTTTTTCCCATTGCAGGTTGTGGGGAACTTGGGGCCTTGGTAGGGATGACCGAATAGCACCCCCCTACCTTGGTAGGGCATTTCATCCCACTCTTATTCTCGCTTAGGTTCCTCAGAGGCTTCTTGAAGAATTTCTAAGGGTGGCCCATGAACCTGGGTGGGTGCCTAAAGAATGCGCCTGTCATTGGTTTGAGGAGTGGCCTTCCGCTCAAGTCTAGGAGGCGTTGGAGGCAACGGTTGATAAGGTCATAGATACCTGTCTCACACACAGTTGTGTCTCTCATAATGTTCTATCTTATGCATGCGAGGGGTTGGAGTCCACACCTGCATAGTGTATGGGAACAACTCATCCTCCTGGCATTGAATGCACTCTTGATTTAGAAGATATTATTGCTCTAACTGTTGTCGTTCTAGCTCCAGTAACGTGAGTTCCATATGACGTATGATATGCTGGGCAGATTCTAAGATAGTTGGTCCTGTCGTTTCATGTATAGAAGGCCTAGATTCCTCTCCTAGATTTCTATCTCGGTCTTGGTGATCCAAGATCTCTATAGGCCGCCTCCCTCTATTGGGGGTAGTGGCATTCCCCCGAGGCTTTAGCCTCAGTAGGTGATCCTGAGTGCTAGCAGTTGTAGAGGTGTATTGCTCCCATGATGTATATTGCTCTTGAGGAAGGTAAGGGTTTTCCTCGTGCTCTCTTTCATAAGTGAAAAAGGAACAGGCGGAGTTGGCTCACCCCACCTGAGGAGCCTTGTGCTCTGGATTTATCCTTGTAGTCCTGACAACTAGAGGGGGTGAAGGAGGGAGAGTGTAATCATGTGGTTCCTCCCGTCTAACCCTATATTGACCTAGCACTTCATTTCATGGTGACCACTCATAGTGAGCATCTAAGGGAGCTCTCCTATGGATGTACCCATCATGGAAGGGTGTGTTCTGGGTGCTATGCTGAACAGGAGTGCCCCTAGAAGAGGTGCCCTTATAGTCCCTTTTCGTTAAGGTGTGGAGGGGACTGCCTTGTGTGCCAGGTCACCAAGGTGGTATGACCAAATCCTCAAGACTGTAATGGAGGTGACTTGTGCCTCCTTGGATATTCCCCATAGCATCCGCCCGTGATTGGGCTTGGCTGCGAGTGAGCACCATGACGATGTCTCTCTAAAAACCCTAAAATTGAAAATGAGTCATATGGGGCCCAAAATTGGGGTGCACATCCCTCTTACAATAGATAAGACAAAAATGAAGTTTCAAGTCCTAACTCTAAATACATTAGGAGATATTGACCTCCGAACAGCTCAAAAAGCATAAAAAATTAGCCAAGTAATTTTAAAACCTAATTTTGGGGCACTAGATGATGGAATTTGGCCTCAAAAACTGACTTTTCGGGGCAAATAGGACTCCAAGGAGTCATATTTGTTTAAAATTATCCCAACTAACTCCCTATAAAATTTTGCGTCAATCGAAGCTACGGTTGAGAAGTTATGGCCTCGACAAGATGCACTAAAATTTAGGGAAAAATATAAGATTTCCCATATTTTTTTGGATGCTCCTGCATCACTTATGGGCACCTTTGGGGTGCTCTTGGGTTGAACAAATGGTTCATGGACACATTTGGGGCCTTTTGGGGATGACCAAGCGATTGCGGGAATCCTTGGAGCTTTTTGGAGCGAGTGACAAAATGCGTAGATTTTTATCTTTTGTTTATGATTTTTATGATTTCTTTTTGTTACACTAAGCAGAAATGAACACACGCATACACAAATGGTGATTATCTCTTTTACAACTTGTTTCAGAATTCCTTCTTCCGCGTGCCCACATGTAATATGGGCAAACCAAAATGTTGTCGTCGCTTGCATTGATAAAGGTAGATTCCTTGCTGCTCCTCTAATGCTGCAAATATGCGTTCAAAGAAACAAACAAAGAATCAGTAGCACCTGTGTATGAAAAATAAAAGATAAATCTAACGATGGTTAAAATGAGTCTAAATAAACTAAAAACTTGACAAAAGCATAAACATGAAACTAGCTAAATACTACAAAAGAAATAGTCACCAAAAGCAATAAAGTGGGGGGGTGCCCAAAGGCAAACCACCCATGGGTGAAACTTTCCTTCGACACCAATCCGCTTGGGATGGGTCCAAAACCTGATGTGATGTGTTGTCGGAAAATTGGTAGGATATATGTAGTCAAAAAAATCGGGGTTGGTTCTTGATTCGTGCCTTCAAAAGTCACCCAATAACCTCTCTTTCGATTAAGAGATTATGGATATTGAAAGCACAAATCGCAAGTAAGTGAATTAGCAGCACTTCGTCGCTCAAAATGCTCCTTCTCTATATCTCTTTTGGGTGAGGAAGCTCACCATTTTATAGACCCAAGGGGTCTCTTTAAATTAACATGCAAAGGTGTTACTTTGCATGAATTTTTTTTTGTGAAGAGAATACTTCTTCTTGATCAAGGGCTTCTTAACTGCCTCTGTGCATGTCTTTGTATGTTTAGAAAAGCTCACTCGCACTCCCATGCAATGAAGGGATAGCTAAGTGGAAAATCTGAGTTGTCTTAAAAAGCTCACTCCCATTCCCATGCAGTGAAGGGAGAGTCAATTGGCAGATATGAGTTGTCAAAAGAACTCACTCGCATTCCTATGCCATGAAGGGAGAGCTAAGTGGCAGTTCTAAGTTGTCATGCGTCGAGGTCTGACTTTTTGCTGGTCAAACCTGGCGTTCGTCCCACCCAGAAGCGAGCGCTAGTAATCGTCCCTGGGTGAAACGAGTACAAATTTGTACTCATCCCTGGGTGAAACGAGTACCAGTCCGCACTCATCCCTGGGTGGAGCGAATAAGAAGCAGAGTGTCTAAAAGGTGCCAAATTGATTTTTGACTTGTAAAACTATTGTGTGAGTGGTTAGAACCACTGTTTTAACCTTTGGGGCTACCCTGGGGGCTGTGTGTGTTAGTGCGATCAGTGCTATTTTGGTGTCTACAGTTCCTTACATGTTTCTAATAGCATATTATCATGTTTCAACTATATTAGCATGTTTTTATTCACTTTCTTGATTTCATACTCTCTATGTCATATTTTGAAATTATGTCTCTAAAAATCCTCATCAAGAGAGGCCTCCTTTGTTACTAATTGCTTCTTGTTGTTTCTTGAATGCAGGATTAACAGGGTCATGCCATTCAATGCAACAAATACCTCTAATCATGGAGAAGAAGGTCATTGACACCTTAGAGTAGTTTGTGTCATCCTAAAAGGCATTTTGATTGCATCTACCCTTGAGAGGGATTAGACACTATTGTAATTGATGTATCAAATGGGTATCCCTAAGAGGGACTAATATATAATTTGAATCTATTGAAATTAATAAAGGATTCCTTATATTCATTTTATTTCTTGTTGTCAATTTATGCATGCCTAATTGTGTATCTTTCATCAATTACAATAGTTAGACTATGTGTGAGCCTTTTTGGTGCTTACAGAAGGTGATCACGATGGGAATTCTACATTAAATGCCATAGATCACTAACTTTTAGGTTTTGTGATAACATTTGCTAACCGTGGTTGATAGCCACAGTCAAAATTTATCATCGTAGTTGACACCTACAGGCAATAGTCTTAGTCACACCATAGAGCCACGATCAGCATCTAACAATATTTGTCTTTAGTGTGGACCAATTCAATTCTAGCATGATTACCATACTTAGACTTTGACCCATCAAATTTGAGGGTCCACAACTAGTATTTAATTATTTTATGCTTACTTGATGGGGTCTTTACTATCAGATTATCATATTTAGGTCAAGTTTACATTACCATAGTATAGACTACCAATTCTAATTCAATATATAAAATATTGTTAACATTATTGTACTTAGTGATGATATCCTTTAGCCTTGTCTCTATTTCTATTCAAATTTGATTGGCTATGCCATGCCAAGGAATCCACATATATAAAAAATTAGTTGCCATATAGCTATTAAGGGTTCTTGACCAATCATAGCTAAGAAGCATCTCATATACATCTAGGATATCCACCACTTGAATATCAATTTATTGTTGTATCCTAGTGTAGCACCCTAAAATTGGCATAGTAAATCCTTAAATAATTACAATTACTCTAGTAATAATTCAAATTCAATTTTTAACCCCAAAACCACTCCTAAATCGTTGTTTAACCCGTTTCTTCCTTTCCTGTGCCATTTTTAGATTTTTTTTTGACCGTTTGACGATATCATCGTCGATCAGACGATATCGCCTCAGATCAGACGATTTCATCTGGGATAGGACATCTAGGTGATCTTGTCCCAAAACTATTTTTTCACAATTAGCCTCTATTCCAATGACGTCTCTAATCTGGGCAGAAGTGTGTCTACACCGTTAGATACCCTCCCCATTGGAGATCTCCCAAATTGGGATGATCTCCAACCTCCTAACCTCCCTTCTAAGCCTATTTAAACTTAGGACTCCCCCTTGGCATCCCTCTGGCTGAAATTTCTTGTAACACAAGTTCTACGTGCATTAGACCATCTTAAATTATTATTTGCCTCCATATTTGTCCAAATTTATTTACAGGAACCTTAGTATTTTTTAGCCGGAGCAAGCTCAGTTTGTTGTGGATGATCCTATTCAATTCGAGACGATTTCACACCAATTCGAGACAATCTCGACTACAGTCTGCATTGGGGGCAATCAGTGCCCAGAGTTTGCATTTCCTCATTATTTTTTGATGCATTATTTTGTATTTAGTTAATCTTATGATTATTCTTTATTATTTTGCATCTTGGAGTTCACCCATGTAGTTTAATTGCATAATAAGGTCATGATTAGCTATTAAAGTGTTGCAACTTACTTGCATTTCTATTAGAGATTATTTGTTAACATCCTTATTGTCATTTTACATCATTATCCTCTATTAACATTGCTGCATCTTCTGTATTTTGTGTCTATTTCTCTGTTTGCAGGTCTTTGACAAATTCGTCTGACAAATTCGTCAGATATCAGACGATCTTGCAGGTCGAAAATGATCCCGTCAAATTCTAGACGATCATGTCTGCTTCAAGAATCATAACCTCCATCAGACATTCGGATCAGGTATGGCTCTTTAATTTAGCTTTTTCTCTCTATTTCTGCTCAAATCTGTTTGTTGTATTTCATTTAGTCTGCATTCTCATAATAGAATAACTTAGATTCATTTGGCCAAACCTAGGACTCGAATGTTTAAAGATAAAACTGAACACATTAAACACATTCCCAACCTAGGCGTGGAAACTACCATTCAAACGTTTCCTAGTGAACCCACCATCCATCAAAAAATCACCATAATACACCTCCCCCAAGATGTGGGACCTTTGCAAGGCCTCTCAGTCGAAGGTACAACGCCATCCTTTTCCCATCCTCCTTCCGGGCATGGATCCTATAACCTGAAGGTAAGGATGCGAAAAATTTGGAGCGATACATTTTGGTGAACCTGACGTGAATGCATTTAAAACCTTTTGAAAACAAAACAAAAACATAGATGCACTTACAATCATTAGAAAATACTAAGTTGCATATCATGTCTAGATGGTAGCTCCTAAGAAAAGACTAGCAGTTACTATAAATTTTGAAAACCAATTAGCAGCCATAGAAATCAATTCTATGCTTAGTGTGCCTGAAACAGATAGAAATCAACTTTTATGGGACGAACTTGATGGAAGACTAGGTGTCATTTCATCTAGGTCAACAAAAATTAAACAAATCAAAAGGCTTGTCCTAGATAGAATCCTGGATCCTCATCAACTCATCTTTTATCATGAACTTCAGAGAGCTTGCCATAGATGGTTAGCTTATAGGAGAGCTCTTGTGTCTTCAAAATTTTTCACCTTCGAGGAATACCTCAAGAACACAGCTGTGGTACGCCAATTTCTAGTTCATATAGAATCCCAAGAAACTGATCTTATGATTAGAAGAAGATGGAACAGAACTCCTAGAGCTATGTTGTATCGTGAATATTGTCGTGAGAATTATTATTATCAACCAGAATCTGAAATACATGGTATTTCTATAGCCCTTTTCATTAAATTCTTGAAATAAAATTTTCAATTTGAAGAAGAACACTTCATGACTCCTGAAGAACTTGAGCCCATTAATGATATTTATAAATTGTTTATAGAAAACTAGATCATTGCTTTCATTATTATTATTTCTCGCATTTTGTGTGCTGTTTCTTATCTTTATAATATTGTTATTAAAACCAAAAAAATAAGAAAAAAATAGAAAACATAACAAAAACCAAAACATTTCATTTTAAATATTGTAGTAGGTATATAATTAATATATACCTCTTAAGCTTGTTGCATATATATATATATATATATATTTGCTGAAATCTAAGTTAAGCACAATGCCTAAACTTAGGAATGGTAAACAAACTGAAGGAGAAGAAGAAGATTGGTTAGGAGACAAAACAAGAAACCCAAATGTCCTTCCTGAGGATCCAATCCCGGAAGAAGAAACTCTAGACCAGCAAGACGATGAGCTTGTTGTAGATGAACAAGAAGAAAATGTTAAAGAGGATGGATCCTCATCCCCTAGAATAACTCCAGATGGAACTATTGCTTTTGATAACTTAGATCATTTTTGGAAATTTTTCAATAATAACATTGGTGCTCTTAATATGGCAGTTCGTATTGATAAAGGAAAAATTAGTGACACTCAAGCAGCTATGGAAGATATGTTTAACATACACAGTAATCCCTTGTCCTTTGTTGATCAAGAAAGAGATAAATTTGGACCATCCAATAGAGATATGGTCACTATGATTCAGAACATGCAAAAACTACAGGTTACCCAACCCCCTAAAGAACCTGTTATTGAGCCTAAAATCATTCCCACACAAAAGAAAACTTCCTTCACTACTTTACTTCGCCAAACTATTGATCAATATGCTTCAAATAAAAAAAAACCTAAAATGAAGCCAAACACCAATTTTCAACAATCTGAAATACAACATAATATAACTTCAAAACTTCTTCATAACACCCTTCCTACTAACAGATTACACAATAGCAATATAGCATCTAATATTCATGTCCCTCCATCATATGCTCACAAATACCATATTAATGCCCTACCGAACCAATATGGTGGGCAAACCAGTAATCTGGAAGCCATGGTGAAGCAGTTAGCTTCCCGCATGGACCAGATAGATCCCTACCATCCCTCGTACAATTATCAAGAGATGTGTAGTCAACCTTTGGATCCCATAGTTGTAGCACAACCATACCCTAAGCATTTTCCCATGCTCGTCCTGCCTATATATAAAGGAACTGAAGATCCCATAGAGCATCTTCACATGTTTAGGATAGCATGTCATGATATATCACATGATGACTTGCTATTACTAAAAATATTTCCAAAAAGTTTAGGTGGAATGGCATTAGAGTGGTACTATCAACTACCCACTCATTCTTTGATAAAATTTGAAGAAACAGCTGAATATTTTGTCCATCAATTTAGTGCCTACATTGAGAGGCATGTCACCATTAAAGATTTATACAACTTAAAACAATACAAAGATGAATGTTTTGCTAATTTCTTAGCTAGATAGAGGCAGTTGACAGGAAAATTGCACTTTGTTCTACCTTATAGGGAAATGTTGGACATTTTTATTAATAATTTGCAAGAACAAATATCTTATGAGTTATCAATTGCTACTTTAACTACCTTCGATCAGGCTATAGATTTAGCTCGAAGAGTAGAATATGCCCTCATTAGGAGAGGCCAACTTAGGAAGAAAGATGATGAGAAAACATCCAGAAATCAATATAAAAACAAACAAGTCGTAGGTGACGGAGTCACTGACAGCATAAATGTTGCTAATATCAATGCAATGAAGACAACAGAAAAATTTATATTGAAACCTCCTGATAAACCTCCTCGAGAATTTACTATATTAAATCAACCATTATCAACTATTTTACCTCATTTACTCTAAAGATGTTTGATTCAATTACCAACTATCTGGGAACCTGATCCAACCATACCCGGATACAGAGCTGACTTACACTGTGATTTCCATAGAGGACCTGAACACTCTACCAACGCTTGTAAAAGGTTAAAACATAAAATACAAGACTTGATTGATAATAATGAAATGGAGGCGCAACCTTTCCAACCTAAAAAAAATGCTCCTAATAACACTCAAAATACCATTCCCCAAAATCAAAATCAAAATGCTAATCAATCATTAGATATATTTCAACATCCTTTACCAAACCATGGTAAAGAAGTGGCCAATCAAATCGAACATCATAATGTTCCTCCTCCTACCCGATATGTAGGAACTATTAGCGGACAATTACCTATTCAGGATCCTCAAATATTTGACACAACTTTATCCATGGTCACAACCAAGCCCCTACATAATACTCAAACTCTAGATCCTAGTGATATAGAATCAGATACTGAAAGTGACATGGAAATCACTTCAAACCAATCGAATAGTTCTAAAAATGAATCAGATCCTATTCAACCTATCACAGATGCTATGGTTCCAGAAGAACCATTTCCTAGAAGAGTTACTACTCGACCCTCTTCCAATCAATTCCTCCCTAATGAACAAGCCATAAACGCTCAACCGAGACCAGTTTAGCGTCTTCAATATAACATTGTAGGTACCATCGAAGTCATTACTAGACAACAAGCTCAAAATTCTCAACAAGAACCAAACCAGAATGATGGATCAGCTCCATTTGTTTTGAAAAATCCCAATAAAAGGAATCATGCTTCCAAAGTTCAACCTAAACCCCCTTACAATATTAATGAGCAATTATCCAATACTACAGCCAAAATTTCTGTCTTGGATTTATTAAGATCTTCTCCTACCCATAGAGATGAATTAATGCTTACATTAAGCCAAATTATGGTACCATAAAACATTCAACCTGAAGCCATGGCCAATACTATCATCACTAGAGAATTCGATTGTATTGACTTTTGGGATAAAGATATACCACAACATAGTTTACATAAGGATAATCCCTTATATATTACTGCTCTAATTGGAGATGTAGCTATTAAAAGAGTCCTAATTGATAACGGTTCATCTCTAAACATTTGCACTTTTGATTTCTACCAATGATTTGGGTTTAGAAGTGATGAAATGAAGAAAATTGACATGATTATCAAATATTTTAATGATGAAACACAAGAAACGTGTGGAGTTATTACCATCCCATTGCAAGTTGGTCCTAGAACCTTAGATATGACCGTGTTTATTGTACATTGCCCCGCATCATACAATATACTCTTGGGTCATCCTTGGATCAATGCAATGTGGGCTGTCCCATCAACTTTACACCAATGTGTTAAATTTGAATTTAAAAATCAGTTGGTCACTATCCATGGTGATCCTAGACCCTTTGATATGTGTGCTTTGGTAGAACCTGTTGGAGTTCAATTTTGCCCTGCTCTGTCATCCACACATCCTAATTCTTATTTTTCATATAAAAATGTGAAACACACTCCCATAGCTTCATCTATTTCTCCTCCATTAATTTCACCCTCATATATAGATCAACAATCTTCTAAAAAAACCACTCTAGAACCTCAAAAGGATCTTCAATCCATAACCAATCCTTCATGTTCCATCCCTATAATTTCAAAACCTATAGACCCATTCATTAACACCTCCACATTATCAACATCTATCATACCTTCCACATCTAAAGATATAGGGAATGATCCTTCTACATCTTATGCTCTTTCTAATGAAATTTTACCAGATTTATCCACAATCTTAATATAAAAAAAAACAAATGCTTCTATGCAAAATTCTATTATCTTAAAAAACTTGTCGCCATCTCCTCACACTTTGGGCCTCCCACAACCCATGGGAAGTACTTACCAAGTTGGGAGTTGTGCCTTCATTTATAAAGGATATGACTGGGGAAGAATACCTCGAAATATCAAAACTCATCATGATGGATATGCTCGGTGTTATTTTACTAATGAGTATATTAAAGCTAAACCTATAATTCTTAAAATGGGATATCAAGGGAAAGGCTTGGGACCTTTCCAAAATGGTATGAAATAACCTTTCGAGGTAGAACCGTGGCCTGCTCGCTGTGGTGTGGGCCTATTTCATAGTAAGGGTCAACCCTTTCCTTTTGAATATGATGATCAACTCATATGTTATCAAGATTATTTGGATAGGCGTGATGATTTGCCTCTAAAAAATCAGCCATTTACATGTAACATGCTATCCATAGCTTACCCTGAAATGATCTCTGAATCCGATGATGAGTTGGAAGGAGATATTTTCCATGATGTCTCCGTTGAAGAGATGTTACACAATGGGTTTTATTTTGATGGTTCTATACCTACTATAGCCCAGCTTGAGGACACTAATCCTCAAGATGAATTATCCAAGCTAACCTTAAAATAATTACAAGAATTGGGCGTTTCACCCGCCCCACCTAATTTTGAAAGAGATCTACACATGGAAGTAGAAAACGTCATTAAAGTTAACATTGGAATTGAGGATAATCCCCACATAATCAATATTGGATAAGAATTAAGTCAATAAAAACAAGAGCAATACATTGCATTCCTTAAAGAATATGAAGATGTCTTTGCTTGGACATATGAAGATATGCCAGGTTTGGACCCTTCCGTAGTCATGCATCATCTAGTAGTCCATCCGGATGCTAAACCTATTAAACAGAAACTTAGAAAACTGCATCCCAAAGTGGCCTTACTAGTCAAATGGGAGTTAGAAAAACTCCTGAATGTTGTTTTTATACAAGCTATTGATTATGCTGAATGGATCTCAAATGTAGTTCTAGTCACCAAGAAAGAAGCTACCAAAGTTAGGGTTTGCATAGATTTTAGAGATATTAACACTGCATGCCCTAAATATGATTTTCCTCTTCCAAACATGGATCAAATCATTGAATTTACTACCGGGAGTGGAATGATGTCCCTAATGGATGGATTTTTTGGCTATAATCAGATCAGGATAGCTCCTGAAGATCAGGCTAAAACAACCTTTATTACCCATTAGGGTACCTTTTGTTGGAAATTGATGCCATTTGGTTTAAAGAATGCAGGTGCAACATATCAACGAGCTATGACTTATATCTTTCATGATATGATGCATGATATCCTACATGATTATGTAGATGATATTATAGCTCGCTCTATTAAAGAAGATGATCATTTAGATGATTTAAGAAAAGTATTTAATCGGTTAAGAGAATACCTTATTCGATTAAATCCAACTAAATGTATATTCAGAGTCAAGTCCGATAAACTATTAGGGGTTATAGTTTCTTTACGTGGCATCAAAATTGACCCTCTCAAGATTGCGGCTATCACTGATATGCCCGCACCTACCAATATATATGAATTACGAAGTTTACAAGGTAAAATTCAAGCTATCCGTCGCTTCATCGATAAGTTGGCAGACAAAACCGGTCCCTTTCTTAAGCTCCTTAATAAGGATGTCCCTTTTAATTAGGACAACAAATGTAAAGAAGCTTTTGAACTTCTCAAACAATACCTCCTTAACCCACCTGTGCTTTCTTTGCCTAGACCTGATCGTCCATTTATCCTGTATATTTCAGCTTCAGATTCTACCTTAGGAGCTATGTTAGCTCAGCTTGATGATGAGAAGAGAGAATGTGCTAATTATTATATTAGCCGAACCTTCATCAGTTATGAAACCCACTACACAACATTAGAAAAACCATGTCTAGCAGTCGTGTTTGCTATGCAAAAATTATGCCATTATACGCTTAGTCAGAAAACTTATGTCATTGCTAAATATGATCCCTTGCGGTATCTCATGAGTTGACCTTATTTATCGGGTCGCACAACCAAGTGGGTTCTTGCTCTAAGTGAGTTTGAACTCGCGTTCATTGGACATAAGTTTGTTAAGGGTCAAATCATAGCAGACCAATTAGCTGCTGCACCCTTAGTGTATCGCTCCAAATTTTTTGCATCCTTACCTTCAGGCTATAGGATCCATGCCCGGAAGGAGGATGGGAAAAGGATGGCACGGTACCTCAGACTGAGAGGCCTTGCGAAGGTCCCGCCTCTCGGGGGAGGTGTATTATGGTGATTTTTCGACGGATGGTGGGTTCACCAGGAAATGTTTGAATGGCAGTTTTCATGCCTAGGTTGGGAATGTGTTTAATGTGTTAAGTTTTATCTTTAAACATTCGAGTCCTAGGTTTGGCCAAATGAATCTAAGTTTTTCTATTATGAAAATGCAGGCTAAATGAAATACAAAAAATAGATTTTAAATATAAAATATAGGGAAAAAGCTAAATTACAGAGCCATACCTGATCCGGATGTCTGATAGAGATTCTAATTTTTGAAGTAGATAGGATCATCTAGAATTTGACGGGATCATCTCCGACCTGCAGGATCATTTGAGATCTGACGAATTCGTCAAAGACCTGCAAACAGAGAAATAGACACAAAATATAAAAAATACAGCAATGCTAATAGAGGATAAAGGTGTAAAATGACAATAAAGATGTTAACAGATAATCCTAAATAGGAATGCAAGCAAATTACAATATTTTAATAGTTAATCATGATTTAATTATGCAATTAAACTACATGGGTGAACTCCAAGATGCAGAATAACAGAAAATAATAAATAAACTGACTAGATGCAAAATAGAATAGGAGATGAAAAGAGAAAAATGCAAACTCTGGGCACTAATTGCCCCCAACGTTGATTGCAGTTGAAATCATCTCGGATTGGTACAAAATCGTCTCGAATTGAACAGGATCATCCATGATGAACTGAGCTTGCTCCGACTGAAAAATACTAAGGTTCCTGCAACAAAATTTGGATAGGACTAGTGCATATAGTAATTTGGGATGTTTCAATGAGTATAAAGTCAAGTTACAGGAAATATCAGCCAGTGGTAGGTTAAGGGGAGGGCCTAAGTTTAAATAGGCTTAGGAGGGAGGTTAGGAGGTTGGAGATCATCCCAATTTGGGAGATCTCCAACGGGGAGGGTCTCTAACGACAAAAACACACTTCTGCCCGGATTAGAGACGCCGTTGGAATAGATGCTAATTGAGAAAAATCAGTTTTGGGACAAGATCGTTTGGACGTCCTAGTCCAGAAAAAATATTTGATCTGAGGCGATATCGTCTGATCAGCGATGATATCGTCAAATGGTCAAAACAAATTCTAAAAATGGCAAGGGAAAGGAGGAAACGGGTTAAACGATGATTTAGGAGTGGTTTTGGGGGTTAAAATTTGAATTTGAATATTTACTAGAGTAATTGTAATTATTTAAGGTTTTACTACACCAATTTTAGGGTGCTACATTTTGCCCCCTCTTTAGCAAATTTTCCCAAGAAAATGCGTTAAATATGAGTTCTTCTCGATCTACGAGAAAGCAAAAATTATTCCCATTTTTAGGCGATGATTCTTGGTCGAATCGTACGACAGCTTACTATGGTGCCCCCTCCGTGTTTTTGCCCAAATCGAACGTTTGAGGTAAAAATGCAGAAAAGCAAAATTAAAAAAAAAAGTTGTTAAGTGTTTTTGAATAAAATTAAGAAAAATAGGGTAAAACCCTAATTCATTGTTACTGTTCATTTTCTTGGTTTTTAGAGCTCTAGAGACAATATGGTCGAGACAACGCACAAATCAAAAAAGGTTCGACGCGGGCTACGGGTAAAGATCTAAAATGAATTTAGAATGCTTAATTTTTAGAATTTTATGCTTTTTACGTTAGATTTGATTGATTTTTGAGCATCATGACCATTTTTATGCCGTCGATGTCATCGAGACGAAATCGTCTCGATTTCATTGAAATCGTCTCGATATCGTCGATTTCATCCAGAGGCAAAATCAGTGAAATGGGGACAATTTCATCAAAAAGGGGACGATTTCGGCTGGCGAAATCGGAGACGAATTTGCTCAAATTGGGGACGATAACGTCCAATTGTGGACGATATCATCATTTATAAAATTGAACTTAGTTTGAATTGCATTTTTAATTAATGATTTATTAATGATTTTTATTGTTGATTTTGTTTATGTTGCAGAGAGGATTACTAAAGAGCAGAGAATGGAAATATGGCGGACTAAGAGATGACTTGGCCACCCTATCTCAGGCAAAGAGAGATCAGCTGGCTTAGGTCAGCTTGCAACATGTGGTAGAGATGCCACAGGTTTCTACAGATATGGGGCTATTGACAGCCCTAGTAGAGAGGTGGTATCCAAGTTCTTCATGTTTTCGATTACCGACAGTGGAGATGACTCTCACACTGGAGGATGTATGGAGGATTTTGAGGATCCCCATACAAGGACGACTGATCACTCCCATGTCCAATCAGGGCCACGTAATTATGTGACTATGTGGTGATCCGAGCTTTGCCCTAGAGAAGGGCGGAGTGAACATTGAGTCACTGCACCAGATGCCTAGGGCATCTAGACTCACACGAGTTTTGGCTGGGGTGATAGGTGGACTTCTACTGTGCCACCAGAGTGGATGCAGGGTACCATGGGTACTAACATATGTGGTCTACAACATGAGAGATCACAGATACAGATTTGCTTGGGAGAGCTTTGTACTCTGTCAGTTGTATAGGATCCTTCATGGGGTCGTATACAAGGGCGATCGATGTCTGGTTATGACATCACTACTGTAGGTGTGGTGCTGGGAGCACATTGCAGTGCGAAGGCTGGTAGGGCTTCCACTGATAAGGATTGACGAGGAGAGGCCCTGAGTTTTCTACTGGTGGCTTCAGATAGGGGCACAGCGATGGATAGATCTTCCAATGTCCAGGAGACTACTTGATGACCTCATCTCTGACCAGATCACCTGGAGGCCTTGGAGAGATCATCCAAGGTGGGCTGAGGATGGAAAAGAGCTAGCTCACATCAGATGAGTCTGCTGGCTAAGGATGGAGAGGGTAGAGGTGGAGCTCCATCGATATGATCAAGTTTTGAGGCAGTTCAGTCTACAACAGGGGATCCCATCTCTGAGAGACTACAAGTTTTCCCAGACTATCTGGGATAACACTATAGTTAGCGGGGATTCAGATATGTAGTGATTCTAGAGTCAAGATGTAGATGATGCCCCCATTCAACCAGTGGATGGGGATGATGCTGGGGTAGCCAATGACTATGATGCTTGGTACATAGGCATCCGCCCTCATCGAATGATGAGGGCTTAGGGTCTGATTCAAGTAGTTGTGTGTCAGATGGGGAGGTGACACCAGGCAGCCATTAAGGCAGCACAAGTTCATGGTGAGAGAGAGTAGAGGAGGCCATAGGCTCAGCAGAGGTCGTGGTAGTGGGAGAGGAGGGAGGAGAGACCCCCTTATCCATAGAGAGAGAGACCACCATCGCTCGATAAGGGCAAGGGTGTGGACATAGGAGAGAGTAGTGATATGGCTACTATCTGGGTAGAGACTTTTTGTCTCCAAGCATAGGTGCAGACTTTGTAGGAGGAGGCTGCACGACACCAAGCGAAGGCTACACAACTCAAAAATGAGGTTGCATGCCTTAGAGCATAGAGCAGAGGAGCGAGCACACAGGAGCTAGCGCGGTCAATTGCTCAGATCACATTCTACCAGGGTATCTACTTCCAGATGGTGCCATAGGGTTAGAGGGTATAGCTGCCAGCCGACATTACTGACCTGATCAAGATTGGGTCGTCGAGGACTTTATCTCGATCGATGACTAGGACTTGCAGTACCACACATACTGCGATGGGGCCACCTCATCCACCTCAGGGCAGGGGAGGAGATGAGGCAGAGAGGTTGAGGGGTTCTCGAGACACTACACAAAGGATATATGATTGAGAGGATTGAGTATGCCAAGATGTAGATTGTGGCATACCAATCTAGTTTTGATATGATGTACATATATTTGATATATATATAGATGAGATATATTTTTTTTTGATCAGATGACTTTTCTTATGATGATATGTCTTGTTTATATGTTTTTATGATGCTTTAATGTTTGAAGTGTGATTGATTTGATGATTCATGTAATTATGTCGTTTGGAAATATTATGGTTTGAATGTCATGCTTTTAAATGAAATAATCTGATGTGAACAAATTGGTTGTTTGTGGAATGATTTGATAAAAAATAAAAGGGACTTTTAACAATAATTTCAAAGGACATTGTCGCTATTATAGACCATTTCATGGAGTCACCGCTCACTCGGTCGTCAAGCTAATCCTGGTATAGAAATATTGCTAAAAGTAAAAGGGTGCTTAAGAGACTGTCTTAAGACTTTGGTGTGATGATGCAAATGATGATGATGATGATTTTGTTTTCAGACTTTTCATGAAAATATTATGCATGAAATATTTTAAAATGATTTTTGCTAGGCATAAATTCCTAAGTGTGATAAATTTTTTGGATAATTCCCTAGGAATTATACCATCATTGCAAAATTGAAGGTTGACATGATGACATGAAATAGTGATAATGTGCATGCTTTTTTAAAAACATAATTGTATAATAGAATGATTTAAGTCATATGGTTTTTATGATTTTAAATAAATGGGGAATAAAATTAATACCATGGTTTGCGCTAGGCATAGAATATGTAGGTATAGACTTATACCATCATCGCGAAAATCAAAGAAGAAAATAGATTGTTTTATTGCATGGTTGATTTTTAATTTTTTGAAAATAAACAGAAAATATGAAGAGGACTTGCGCTAGGCATAAGACTCCTATTTAAGTTCTGGGAGTATACCATCATCACGAAAGTTGACAATATATAAATATGTGTTTTTATTGTATGGTTTGAAAGAAATTTTGATTTTTGATTATGCATGTAGTTGTCTTTATACTAAACAACTATACTTTAAAGAAGAAAATGAATTTATTCCAAACAATTTGTAGAAATATTTCATATGTGAGTTTATTTCCAATCTTGATTTATCATAATGATACACAAAATCTCTCAAATACAAATGTGTGTGCAATTGCATTGTTCATTTACCAGTTTTGAGCAAGATAATTTGATACAAGTGATTTGAATGAACCAAATAAGTGTTCATTAACCATGATTTAGATGCATATAACCATACCAAACTACTATGTAAGTCATATTATCAAGAGCTAGCTAATCCATAAGCAGACATAGGTATGTACAAAAGAAGGTCACTAATGTGACAGACATATCACCATGCTAGGAGTTACCCAAGGCCAAGCAGGTTGGGCACAAACCACCTGTTATGGGGCTTACCTCATAGTTTTCGAATAATTGAGAATTCTAGGGATTCAAGCTCATCAACCCTTATTTTCTTTTCAAATGGTAGGGAGAGGGATTTTATTGCTTTTGCTTTTGCTTTCATTTGCTTTCTTTTGTATTTTTGCTTTATTTTTGAGATAATGCTTAAAACATTGTTGTAATGATATAAAATAACATTTTTTTTTTTTTCTCTTTTTCTTGAACTTTGATTTTATTACTATGATAGGGATACTTGCTCAGATTAGCTGTAGAGCAAGGTATTTTTATTACGGGTAGGGGTGAGCTTGTACTTTTGCCAATTCTCAAAGATTCTAGACCATGTGCATGATAGGATAGCAGGGGAAACTTTTCGCTCAAGAAACCACTTCTACTATGTAGCATAGCATGGACATTACAAATATAATCATTTTATTGTGAAAGGATGTGCCTGGTTTAAGTAAATAACAAGATCAATTCTCTGTGCTCAAACTTTATTTAATTGAATTTCGTGAACTTTGATATAAGAGAGATTAGTAATCATGCCAGATAAAAATCAAGATATTTATTTTGTGTTTGTGAAAGTGAGGGATTCGAAATAAATGCTAATTTATCCAAAATAATTTGAAATATATAACTGTAACATTTGTAAGAATAAATATATACAAATACTTTTTTGAGAAGTTTTGAGAATGTTGACTCTCTCTTTCTTCTTTATTTTGTTTTGGTTTCGAAAGAGTCAAGAGTATTGCTGTTTTTATTTTTATTATTTTTTGTGTTTTTATTTCTGTGTAAAAAGTTTGATATATTTTTAAAATAAGACAACATGCAAAATATGTACAGATGATGAAATGACTAGTTGGTGTTATGCATAGTAACGTTTAAGATGCAAAATGTTCATGGGTTCTTTAAGTTCTTTACCATCTAAGGTAGATAATTTATATGCTCCTGATTCAAATTTAGCAGTGATAATATATGGTCCAAGCCAGTTGGGCTCAAATTTACCTTTAAGGTCTTTAGTTGCATTAGTATTTTTTTGATTTTCTTTTAAAACAAGGTCACCAATCTCAAAGGATCGATGACGAACTTTCTTGGCATATGATCTTTTAAGATTTTTTTGGTAGGAACGGAGATGCTCCAAAGCATTGATGTATTTTTCATCTAGGAGTTCCAGCTAACTGAGTCTGCCAGCTCGATATTCATCTCCTACTTCAGTATCTTGAAGTAGTAGAGCCAAAGAAGGAACTTCTAATTCAAACAGAAAAATGGCTTCAGCACCATAAACCAAAACAAAAGGTGAAGTTCCAGTGGGAGTTCGAACACTAGTTCGATAGGCCCACAAGGCTGGATATAATCGAATGTGTCAGTCACGGCTAGTTTTATTGACCAATATTTTGAGAATTTTGATTAAGGTTTTGTTAGATGTTTCTGCTTGACCATTACCCTAAGGATAAAAGGGAGTGGACCAGCGATGTTGAATCTTATATTTTTGGCATAATTTATTGACATATTTATTTTTGAAACAAGTTCCATTATCAGAGATGAGATTTGCAGGAATTCTGAACCTACAAATGATTTGATTGAAAATAAATTTAGAGACCTGTGTGCTAGTGCAAGAAGCTAAAGGAATAGCTTCAACCCACTTCGTGAAATACTCAGTGGCGGTTATGATGAATTTGTGTCCATCAGATGACACAAGATTAATTTTGCCAATAATGTCTAAGTCCCATTTTGAAAAGGGCCAAGGAGATGAAATAGCCTGTAGTTCTTGTGCAGGTGCATGGACAATGTCAACATGTTTCTAGCACTTGTCGCAATGGCGCACATACTCATGTGCATCATTTTACATGGTAGGCCAAAAGTATCCTATCCTAAGGAGCTTTTTAGCAATGACACTACCACTGAAGTGTCCTCCACAAGATCCATCGTGGGCTTCACTCAAGGCTGATTTGGATTCTTCTAAATTCAAACATCTTAATAGGATACCTTCAAAATATCTCCTATACAAAGTATTGCCAATGATTACAAATCGACTTGCATGTCGACGTAATAACCGATGCTAGTTTCTATTAGAATTGGCAGGGAAAGTCCCATTTTGAAGAAAATTAAATATATCTGTATACCAAGGTTCAGGAGTAGTTTCATTGATTAGAAACACATCCAAAGGTTCTAAGCATGACTTATTTGAAGCAGGTTGCTAGAGTCGATGAATAATGATAGTGGCATATTCGTCATCTAACTCCAAGTGCAAGAGATATGCAGTTGTGGCCATAGCATCAGCTGCATGGTTGCAAGTTCGAGGAATAGCTTCCAAGGTAACTTGATTAAATAGAGACATTAATTGTAAAACATAGGCTTTATATGGGCATAGTTTATCATCTCTAGTCTGATAAACTTCATTAATTTGGTTTATGACAAGCTGAGAATCACCAAAAACTAGCAGATGTTTTATTTTTAATGCCAAGGCAGCTCGTAATCCAAGGATTAGAGCTTCATATTCAACAGTATTATTGGTGCAAGCAAATGTTAATTTGAAGGATAGAGGAATAAGATGTTTTTGCGGGGATATTAAAATAATACCCGCACCAGCCCCACTCATGCATCGGGCTCCATCAAAGTATAAGGACCATTGTTCAATATGGTTTGCCTCTAATTGAAGGCATTCATCAGGAAACTCAATGATGAGGGGATGGGTAGACTCTAAGGGTGCAATAGCTAATTGATCTGCTATGATTTGACCCTTAACAAACTTTTATCCTATGAATGTGAGGTCAAACTCGTTTAGAGTGAGAACCCACTTGGTTGTACGACCCGATAAATAAGGTCGACTCATGAGATACCTCAAGGGATCATATTTAGCAATGACATAGGTTTTTTGACTGAGCATATAATGGCATAATTTTTGCATAGAAAACATGACTGCTAGACATAATTTTTCTAACGCTGTGTAGCGAGTTTCATAACTAATGAAGGTTCGGCTAATATAATAATTAGCACGTTCTCTCTTCGCATCATCCATCTAAGCTAACATAGCTCCTAAGGCAGAATTTGAAGCTAAAATATATAGGAGAAATGGACGATCAGGTTTAGGTGGAGAAATCACAGGTGGGTTAAGGAGGTATTGTTTGAGAAGTTCAAAAGCTTCTTTACATTCATTGTCCCAATTAAAAGGGACATCCTTCTTGAGGATCTTAAGAAAGGGACCAGTTTTGTATGCCAACTTATCGATGAAGCGATGGATAGCTTGAAGTTTACCTTGTAAACTTCATAACTCAGATATATTGGTAGGTGCAGGCATATCAGTGATAGCCGCAATCTTGAGAGGGTCAATTTTGATACCATGTAAAGAAACTATAACCCCTAATAGTTTACCGAACTTAACTCCAAATATGCATTTGGCTGGATTTAAACGAATAAGATATTCTCTTAATCGATTAAAAACTTTTCTCAAATCATCTAAATGATTATATTCATTAATAGAGCGAGCTATAATATCATATACATAATCATGTAGGATATCATGCATCATGTCATGAAAAATATAAGTCATAGCTCACTGATAGGTTGCACCTGCGTTATTTAAGCCAAATGGCATCACTTTCCAACAAAAGGTACCCCAAGGGGTAATAAAGGCTATTTTAGCCTGATCTTCAGGAGCTATCCTGATCTGATTATAACCATAGAATCCATCCATTAAGGACATCATCCCACTCCCAACAGTAAAGTCAATGATTTGATCCATGTTTGGTGGTGTTAATATCTCTAAAATCTGTGCAAACCCTAACTTTGGTGGCTTCTTTCTTGGTGACTGGAACTACATTTGAGATCCATTCAACATAATCAATAGCTTGTATAAAAACAACATTCAAGAGTTTTTCTAACTCCCCTTTGACTAGCAGGGCCACTTTGGGATGCATTTTTCTAAGTTTTTGTTTAACAGGTTTAGCATCTGGATGGACTACTAGATGATGCATGACTACAGAAGGGTCCAGACCTGGCATATCCTTGTATGTCCAAGCGAATACATCTTCATATTATTTAAGGAATGCAATGTATTGCTCTTGTTTTTCTTGACTTAATTCTGACCCAATATTGATTATGTGAGGATTATCCTCAGTACCAATGTTAACTTTAATGACGTTTTCTATTTCCATGTGTAGATATCTTTCAAAATTAGGTGGGGCAGATGAGATGCCCAATTCTTGTAATTATTTTAAGGTTAAGTTGGATAATTCATCTTGAGGATTAGTGGCCTCAAGCTGGGCTATAGTTGGCATAGAACCATCAAAATAAAATCCATTGTGTAACATCTCTTCAACGGAGACATCGTGGAAGATATCTCCTTCCAACTCATCATCAGATTCAGCAATCATTTTAGGGTAAGCTATGGATAGCATGTTACATGTAAATGGCTGATTTTTTAGAGGCAAATCATCATGCCCATCCAAATAATCTTGATAACATATGAGTTGATTATCATCTTCAAAAGGAAAGGGTTGACCCTTACTAGGAAATAGGCCCACACCACATCGGGCGGGCCATGGTTCTACCTCGATAGGTTATTTCATGCCATTTTGGAAAGGTCCCAAGCCTTTCCCTTTATATCCCATTTTAAGCATTATGGGTTTAGCTTTAATATACTCATTAGTAAAATAACACCGAGCATATCCATCATGATGAGTTTTGATATTTTGAGGTATTCTTCCCCAGTCATATCCTTTATAAATGAAGGCACAACTCCCGACATGGTAAGTACTTCCCATGGGTTGTGGGAGGCCAAAAGTACGAGGAGATGGTGGCAAGTTATTTAAAAGAATTGAATCTTGTATGAAAGCATTTGTTTTTTCTGATATTAATATTATGGATAAATCTGGTAAAAGTTCATCAGAAAGAGCATAAGATGTAGAAGGATCATTCCCTATATCTTTATATGTGGAAGGTATGATAGATGTTGATAATGTGGAAGTGTTAATGAATGGGTCTATAGGTTTTGAAATTATAGGGATAGAACATGAAGGATTGGTTGTGGATAGAAGATATTTTTGAGGTTCTAGAGTGGTTTTTTTAGAAGATTATTGATCTATATATGAGGGTGAAACGAATGGAGGAGAAATAGGTGAAGCTATGGGAGTGCGTTTCATAGTTTTAGATGAAAAATAAGAATTAGGATGTGTGGATGACAGAGCAAGGCAAAATTGAACTCCAAAAGGTTCTACCAAAGCACACATATCAAATGGTCTAGGATCACCATGGATAGTGACCAACTGATTTTTAAATTCGAATTTAACACATTGGTGTAAAGTTGATGGGATAGCCTGCATTGCATTGATCCAAGGATGACCCAAGAGTATATTGTACGATGCGGGGCAGTGTACAATAAACATGGTTTTATCTAAGGTTCTAGGACCAACTTGCAATGGGATGGTAATAACTCCACATGTTTCTTGTGTTTTGTCATTGAAAGCTTTTATAATCATGTCAGTTTTATTCATTTCATCACTTCTAAAGCCAAATCATTGGTAGAAGTCAAAAGTACAAATGTTTAGAGATGAACCATTATCAATAAGGACTCTTTTAATAGCTACATCTCCAATTAGAGCAGTAATATATAAGGGATTATCCTTATGTAAACTATGTTGTGGGATATCTTTATCCCAGAAGTCAATACAATCAACTTCTCGAGTGATGATAGTATTGGCCATGGCTTCAGGTTGAATATTTTGAGGTACCATAATTTCGCTTAATGTAAGCATCAACTCATCCCTATGGGTAGGAGAAGATCTTAATAAATCCAAAAGGGAAATTCTGGCTGTAGTATTGGATAATTGCTCATTAATATTGTAAGGGGGTTTAGGTTGAACATTGGAAGCATGATTCCCTTTATTGGGATTTTTCAAAACAAATGGAGATGATCCATCATTTTGGTTTGGTTCTTGTTGAGAATTTTGAGCCTGTTATCGGGTAATGACTCCAATGGTACCTACAATGTTATATTGAAGACGTTGAACTGGTCTCGGTTGAGCGTTTATGGCTTGTTCATTAGGGATGAATTGATTAGAAGAGGGTCGAGTAGTAACTCTTCTAGGAAATGGTTCTTTTGGAACCATAGCATCTGTGATGGGTTGAATAGGATCTGATTCGTTTTTAGAACTATTTGATTGGTTTGAGGTGATGTCTATTTCACTTTCAGTATCTGATTCTACATCACTAGGATCTAGAGTTTGAAAATTATGTAGGGGCCTGGTTGTGACCAGGGATAAGGTTGTGTCAAATGTTGGAGGATCCTGAACAGGTAATTGTCTACTAATAGTTCCTACATATCGGGTAGGAGGAGGAACATTATGATGCTCAATTTTATTGGCCACATCTTTACCATGTCTTGGTAAAGGATGTTGAAATATGTCTAATGATTGATTAGCATTTTGATTTTGATTTTGAGGAATGGTATTTTGAGCGTTATTAGGAGCATTTTGTTTATGCTAGAAGGCTTGCACCTCCATTTCATTATTATCAATCAGATCTTGTATTTTATGTTTCAACCTTTTACAAGCGTTGGTAGAGTGTCCAGGTCCTCTATGGAAATCATAGTGTAAGTCAGCTCTATATCCGGGTATGGTTGGATCAGGTTCTCGAATAGCTGGTAATTGAATCAAACCTCTTTCGAGTAATTAAGGTAAAATAGTTGATAAGGGTTGATTCAACCTAGTAAATTCTCGAGGAGGTTTATCAGGAGGTTTCAATATAAATTTTTTTGTTGTCTTCGTTGCATTGATATTAGCAACATTTATGCTATCAGTGACTCCGTCACTTTTGACTTGTTTGTTTTTATATTGATTTTTGGAGGTTTTCTCATCATCCTTCTTCCTAAGTTGGCCTCTCCTAATGAGGGCATCTTCTACTCTTCGAGCTAAATCTGTAGCTTGATCGAAGGTAGTTAAAGTAGCAGTTGATAACTCATAATATATTTGTTCTTGCAAATTATTGATAAAAATGTCCAACATTTCCCTATAAGGTAGCACAAAGTGCGGTTTTCTTGTCAACTGCCTCCATCTAGCTAAGAAATCAGCAAAACATTCATCTTTGTCTTGTTTTAAGTTGTATAAATATTTAATGGTTACATGCCTCTTGATGTAGGCACTAAATTGATGGACAAAATATTCAGCTGTTTCTTCAAATTTTCTCAAAGAATGAGTGGGTAGTTGATAGTACCACTCTATGTAGGAAAATAGAGTCATAATCCCATTAAGCATAGCCAAATAAATATAACAATAGTGGCTTAGATTAGCCCGTAACCAACGGAGCTAACTAGCCAACTTAGGTAGGAGTTGTAATAACATTAACAACTAACCTAATAATGGACTAACAATAGAGATACGCTAACATCCCCCCTTAGTACATTATTTGGGTAATAATATAACTACTACTATGCTAATATCCCCCCATACAACAATATTTGGGTAAAGTATATAACTGCCCCAATACAGTGAAAACGATGTTGATCTGCTGGTTCTTTGCTCTGTCACAGTGCTCTGGCTGCTCCTAAGCAAAAAATATGGGCCATTCCTCGCTTTGTCTTCATGCCAACGAATGTCCTTATGGTAATCACATCATCCAACCGAATTGCATGGGTAACCAGCCGCTACAATCGCTAGGTGTAGTAGAATAGATCACTTCATACAAGGTTCATTCATCTACAATATGAATTTGCAAAAGATAAGGTAGCTAAGGTGTCGGTCGCTGCCGAAAATGCACCCTTATAAGTTCCCCCCTTCTTGTTGCAAAACATAGTGTAATTAATTTTTGAAGAAAGTGTGACTAAGGTGTCGGTCAAAGCCGAAAATGCACCCTTATAAGTCATCTTCCCTATTTACAAAAAATTGTGAAGAAATAGAAATGGATATCCCCCCTCAATTGCAAAAAGTATGCAACTCAAGAGTGTTGTGAAGGATTTTACAAATATTGCCTCCTAGACAATTTTACATCACAAAAAGTCTCTCCTCTTGTTACAAGTACTCCAAACACCTAGATTTTGCTATTTATGAAGCCTAAAAGAGGTACAAGCACCCCTTATTGTAAGGTATTCAAACAAAATACTTATGCTATTTATGAAGCCTAAAAAGAGAGAGAGAGAGAGAAGGTGGTGTTGTTGCCCAAGGGACACATGTGTTTTCCCTCTACAAAACCGTTTTAGCAATTTTAGCACTCCTTGTGCTATCTTTGAACCAGAAACAGAATCAGAAATAGCCCTTAGGTATGAAAATTTTCTATTGTAATATATTTAATTTAGTAAAAAAAAATTTAATTAACTTAATAAAATAATATTTTAAGTCCCTTTTTAAAAAAAAAAAAACCATTTTTAATTAAAAAAATGATTAAAAAAGAAACAAAAAAATATTATTAAATTAAGAATAATAATTAAAAAAAAATACTAAAAAAAATAAAGAGGGAGCGAAGGCGATAGTCGGGGCGATAGCATCAGATGACATTCCTTGCGGCCGGGATTGCTGCCCACACCGTTGAGAGGGAGGTGACATTTTTTTTTTTTCTTTTTTTTAATTCAAAAAAAAAAAAAAAATATCCCACATGCATGGGGTTGGGTAGTCGGGACGGGTTTAAAAGTAGAAGAGCTACTATAAGCTCTTGTATCCTCTCGGGGAGACTTTACCCGAGAGGACAAAGGGGCCTCTCACACGAGGGGCTCTGCTAGCATCCATGCTGGCAGAGTTTTTTCCGTTCGAGTCGGCCTTTGGGCCTTGTCCACCTATCAGTTGTCCGCCCGTTAGTTGCGTCTGCAGTCGATTAGGTCCGTCCGTAGCCATCCACGTGTCTCGAGTCTCCTGGTCACGTCCAGTCGTGTCCGTCAGGTCCTCTAGGTGCGTCGATATCCTCCAGGTCTAGGTCCTTCCGTAGCCGTCCACGTGTCTCGAGTCTCCTGGTCATGTCCAGTCGTGTCCGTTAGGTCCTCTAGGTGCGTCGGGATCCTCCAAGTCTGCAGAAGTTGGCGAGGTTGATTTTGAACAGTAGATAATTGGCCAAGTCTAAAACCAATCTCAACGCCAAGTCCCAAGCCAATCTTAGGCTACATTCGAGCCGAGATTACACGGCTCTGATACCATGTAGGAAAACAGAGTAATAATTCCATTAAGCATAGCCAAATAAATATAACAATAGTGGCTTAGATTAGCCCGTAACCAACGGAGCTAACTAGCCAACTTAGGTAGGAGTTGTAACAACATTAACAACTAACCTAATAATGTAATAACAACTATATGCCTAATTAACATACGCTAACACTCTAATGCCATTCCACCTAAACTTTTCGGGAACATTTTTAGTAATAGCAAGTCATCATGTGATATATCATGACATGCTATCCTAAACATGCGAAGATGCTCTATGGGATCTTCGGTTCCTTTATATATAGGTAGGATGGGCATGGGAAAATGCTTAGGGTATGGTTGTGCTACAACTATGGGATCCAAAGGTTGACTACATATCTCTCGATAATTGTACGAGGGATGGTAGGGATCTATCTGGTCCATGCGGGAAGCTAATTGTTTCACCATGGCTTCTAGATTACTAGTTTTCCCACCAAATTGGTTCGGTAGGGCATTAATATGGGATTTGTGAGCATATGATGGAGGGACATGCATATTAGATGCTATATTGCTATTGTGTAAATTGTTGGTAGGAAAGGTGTTATGAAGAAATTTTGAAGTTGTATTATGCTGTATCCCAAATTGTTGAAAATTGGTGTTTGGCTTCATTTTAGATTTTTTTTTACTTGAAGCATATTGATCAATAGTTTGGCGAAGTAAAGTAGTGAAGGAAGTTTTCTTTTGTGTGGGAATAATTTTAGGCTCAATAACAGGTTCCTTAGGAGGTTGGGTACCCTGTTGTTTTGGCATGTTTTGAATCAGTGACCATATCTCTATTGGATGGTCCAGCCTTATCACTTTCTTGGTCAATAAAAGACAAGGGATTAGTGTGCACATCAAACATATGTTCCATGTCTGCTTGAGTGTCACTAATTTGCCATTTATCAATACGAACTACCATATTAAGAGCACCAATGTTATTATTGAAAAATTTCCAGAAATGATCTAGGTTATCAAAAGCAATAGTTCCATCTGGAGCTATTCTAGGGGATGAGGATCCATCCTCCTTAACATTTTCTTCTTGTTCATTGTATTCACCTAGGTCATCTTCTGGTTGATCTAGAGTTTCTCCTTTCGGAATTGGATCCTTAGGAAGGACATCTGGGTTTCTAGTTTTATCTTCTAACCAATCTTCTTCTTATCCTTCAGTTTGTTTACCATTCCTAAGTTTAGGCATTGTGCTTAACTTCGATTTAAGCAAATATATATATATATATATATATATATATATATATATATATATATATATATATATATATGCAACAATATTAAGAGGTATATATTAATTATATACCTACTACAATATTTATAATGAAATGTTTTGGTTTTTGTTATGTTTTTTAGTTTTTCTTGTTTTTGTAATAATATTGTAAAGATAACAAACAACACAATAAATGCAAGAAATAATACTGAAAGCAATGATCTATTTTTCTATAAATAATTTATAAATGTCATTAATGGGCTCAATTTATTTAGGAGTCATGAAGTGTTCTTCTTCAAATTGAAAATTATCTTTCAAGAATTTAATGAAAAGGGCTATAGTGATATTATCTGTCTCAGATTCTGGTTGATAGAAGTAAAGCTTGTAGCAATACTCTCGATATAACACAGATCGAGGAACTCTATTCCATATTTCCCTATCCGTAAGAATGACCTCTTGGTCAACCTAGGAACTGGTGTATAATGGCTACGTTCTCGAGGTATTCCTCGAAGGTGAAAAATTCTAAAGACACAAGAGCTCTCCTATAAGCTAACCATCTATGGTAGGCTCTCTGAAGTTCATGATAAAATACGAGTTGATGAGGATCTAGGATTCTATCTAGGACAAGCCTCTTGATTTGTTTAAGTTTTTTTGACCTAGATGAAATGACACCTAGTCTTCTATCAAGTTCATCCCACAAAAGTTGGTTTCTATCTGTTTCAGGCACACTAAGCATAGAATTGATTTCTATGGCTGCTAATTGGTTTTCAACATTTATAGTAACTGCTAATATTTTCTTAGGAGCTACCATCTAGACATGATATGCAACTTAGTAGTTTTAAATTATTTTAAATGCATCTATGTTTTTTTTACTTTTTATTTATTTATTTTGTTTTGTTTTCAAAAGTTTTTAAATGCATTCACGTCGGGTTCACCAAAATGTATCGCTCCAAATTTTTTGCATCCTTACCTTCATGCTATAGGATCCATGCCCAAAAGGAGGATGGGAAAAGGATGGCACGGTACCTCGGACTGAGAGGCCTTGCGAAGGTCTTGCCTCTCGTGGGAGGTGTATTATGGTGATTTTTCGATGGATGGTGGGTTCATCAGGAAACGTTTGAATGGCAGTTTCCACGCCTAGGTTGGGAATGTGTTTAATGTGTTCAGTTTTATCTTTAAACATTCGAGTCCTAGGTTTGGCCAAATGAATCTAAGTTATTATATTATGAAAATTTAGGCTAAATGAAATACAGAAAACAAATTTTAAACAGAAAACAGAGGGAAAAAGCTAAATTATAGAGCCATACCTGATCCGGATGTCTGATGGAGATTCTGATTTTTGAAGCAGACAGGATCGTCTGGAATTTGACGAGATCATCTTTGACCTGTAGGATCGTCTGAGATCTGACGAATTCGTCAGAGACCTGCAAACAGAGAAATAGACACAAAATACAAAAAATACAACAATGCTAATAGAGGATAAAGATGTAAAATGACAATAAAGATGTTAACAGATAATCATAAATAGGAATGCAATCAAATTACAATATTTTAATAGTTAATCATGATTTCATTATGCAATTAAACTACATGGGTGAACTCCAAGATGTAGAATAACAAAAAATAATAAATAAACTGACTAGATGCAAAATAGAACAGGAGATGAAAAGAGAAAAATGCAAACTCTGGGCACTGATTTCCCCCAACGTTGATTGCAGTTGAAATCATCTCGGATTGGTATGAAATCATCTCGAATTGAACAGGATCATCCACGACAAACTAAGCTTGCTTTGGCTGAAAAATACTAAGGTTCCTGCAACAAAATTTGGATAGGACTAGTGCAGATAGTAATTTGGGATGTTTCAATGCGTATAAAGTCAAGTTACAGGAAATATCAACTAGAGGTAGGTTAAGGGGAGGGCCTAAGTTTAAATAGGCTTAGGAGGGAGGTTGGAGATCATCCCAATTTGGGAGATCTCCAATGGGGAGGGTCTCTAACGGTGTAGACATGCTTCTGCCCGGATTAGAGATGTCATTGGAACAGAGGCTAAATGAGAAAAATTAGTTTTGGGACAAGATCGTCTGGACGTCCTAGTCCAGACGAAATCGTCCGATCTGAGGCGATATCGTCTGATCGGTGACGATATCGTCAAACGGTCAAAACAAATTCTAAAAATGGCACGAGAAAGGAGGAAACGGGTTAAACGATAGTTTGGGAGCGATTTTGGGGGTTAAAATTTGAATTTGAATATTTATTAGAGTAATTGTAATTATTTAAGGTTTTACTATGCCAATTTTAGGGTGCTACACTTAGAGTCTACTCATCCCCTCATCATTGAGTTTCTTGATAAATGCCTTCAATTAGAGGTCGACCATATTGAACAATGGTCCTTATACTTTGATGGAGCCCGATGCATGAGTGGGGCTGGTGCAGGTATTATCTTAATATCTCCACAAAAGCACATTATTCCTCTGTCCTTCAAATTAACATTTGCTTGCACTCATAATACTACTGAATATGAACCTCTAATCCTCAGATTACGAGCTGCCTTGGCGCTAAAAATTAAACATCTGTTAGTTTTTGGTGATTCTCAACTTGTTATAAATCAAATTAATGAAGTTTATCAGACCAGAGATGATAAATTGCACCCATATAAAGCATATGTTTTGCAATTGTTATCCCTATTTGATCAAGTTACCTTGGAAGCTATTCCTCGAACTAGCAACCATGCGGGTGATTTTATGGCCGCAGCTGCATCTCTTCTGCCCTTGGAGTTAGATGACGAATATGCCACTATCATTATTCGTCGACTCTAGGAACCTGCTTCAAATAAGTCATGCTTAGAACCTTTGGATGTGTTTCTAATCAATGAAACTACTCTTGAACCTTGGTATACAAATATATTTGATTTTCTCCAAAATGGGACTTTCCTTGCCAATTCTAATAGAAACCAGCATCATTTATTATGTAGACGAGCAATTCGATTTGTAATAATTGGCAATACTTTATATAGGAGATATTTTGAAGGTATCTTATTAAGATGTTTGAATTTAGAAGAATCCAAATCAGCCTTGAGTGAAGCCCACGATGGATCTTGTGGAGGACACTTTAGTGGTAGTGTCATTGCTAAAAAGCTCCTTAGGATAGGATACTTTTGGCCTACCATGGAAAATGATGCACATGATTATGTGCACCATTGTGACAAGTGCCAGAAACATGCTGACCTTGTCCATGCCTCTGCACAAGAACTACAGGCTATTTCATCTCCTTGGCCCTTTTCAAAATGGGGCTTAGACATTATTGGCAAAATTAATCCTGTGTCATCTGATGGACATAAATTCATCATAACCGCCATCAAGTATTTCACAAAGTGGGTTGAAGCTATGCCTTTAGCTCCCTACACTGGCACACAAGTCTCTAAATTTATTTTTAATCAAATCATTTGTAGGTTCGGAATTCTTGCAAACCTCATCTCAGACAATGGAACTTGTTTCAAAAATAAAGATGTCAAGAAATTATGCCAAAAATATAAGATTCAACATCGCTGGTCCACTCCCTATTATCCTCAGGGTAATGGTCAAGCAGAAGCATCTAACAAAACCTTAATCAAAATTCTCAAAATATTGATCAATAAATCTGGCCACGACTAGCACATTCAATTATATCCAGCCTTGTGGGCCTATCGAACTAGTGTTCGAACCCCCACTGGAACTTCACCTTTTGTTTTGGTTTATGGTGTTGAAGCTATTTTTACCTTTGAATTAGAAGTTCCTTCTTTGGCTCTACTACTTCAAGATATCGAAGTAGGAGATGAATATCGAGCTGGCAGACTCAGTCAGCTGGAACTCCTAGATGAAAAATGCATCAATGCTTTGGAGCATCTCCGTGCCTACCAAAACAAGCTTAAAATATCATATGCTAAAAAAGTTTTTCATTGATCCTTTGAGATCGGTGACCTTATTTTAAAAGAAAATAAAAAAAATACTAATGCAACTAAAGACCTTAAAGGTAAATTTGAGCCCAACTGGCTTGGACCATACATTATCACTGCTAAATTTGAATCGGGAGCATACAAATTAGCTACCTTAGATGGTAAAGATTTAAAATAACCTATGAATATTATGCATCTTAGGCGATATTACGCATAAAATTTGGTCATTTCATCATTTGTACATATTTTGCATGTTGTCTTATTTTAAAAATATATCAAACTGTTTACACAAAAACAAAAAAAAACAAAAATAATAAAAATAAAAACATCAATATTCTTGACTCTTTCGAAACCAAAACAAAATAAAGAAGTAAGAGAGAGTCAACATTCTCAAACTTCTCAAAAATTATTTGTATATATTTCTTCTTACAAATGTTGCAGTTATATATTTCAAATTATTTTGGATAAATTAGCATTTATTTGGAATCCCTCACTTTCACAAACACGAAATAAATATCTTGATTTTTATCTGGCATGATTACTAATCTCTCTTATATCAAAGTCCACAAAATTCAATTAAATAAATTTTGAGCACAGAGAATTGATTTTGTTATTTACTTAAACCAAGCACATCCTTTCACAATAAAATGATTATATTTGTAATGTCCATGTTATGCTACATAGTAGAAGTGGTTTCTTAAGAAAAAAGTTTCCCCTGCTATCCTATCATGCACATGGTCTAGAATATTTGAGAATTGGCAAAAGGACAAGCTCACCCCTACCTAGAATAAAAATCCCTTGCTCTACAGCTAATCCGAGCAAGTATCCCTAGCATAGGAAGAAAAGCAAAGTTCAAGAAAAAGAGAAAAAAAAATGTTATTTTATATCATTACAACAATGTTTCAAGCATTATCTCAAAAATCAAGCAAAAATACAAAAGAAAAGCAAAAGAAAAGCAAAAGAAAGAAAAAGTAAAAGCAATAAAATCCCTCTCCCTACCCATTGAAAAGAAAATAAGGGTTGATGAGCTTGAATCCCTGGAATTCTCAATTATTCAAAAATTGTGAGGTAAGCCCCATAACAGGTGGTTTGTGCCCAACCTGCTTGGCCTTGGGTAACTCCTAGCGTGGTGATATGTCTGTCACATTAGCGACATTATTTTGTATAGACCTATGTTTGCTTATGGATTAGCTAGATCTTGATAATCCAACTTACATAGTAGTCTGGTATGGTTATATGCATCTAAACCATGGTTAATGAACACTTATTTGGTTCATTCAAATCACTTGTATCAAATTATCTTGCTCAAAACTGGTAAATGAACATAGCAATTGCACACACATTTGTATTTGAGAGATTTTGTGTATCATTATGATAAATCAAGATTGGAAATGAACTCACATATGCACATGGGATCCCTTATAAATCCAACTTTTGTCTTCGAGATACTTTGAAATATCTTTGCAAATTGTCTGGAATAATTTCATTTTTCCTTTCTCGCATAAAGACAACTACATGCATTATCAAAAATCAAAATTTCTTTCAAACCATACAATAAAAACACACACACACACACACACACACACACACATATATATATATATATATATATATATATATATATATATATATATATATTGTCGAATTTTGCGATGATGGTATAGTTATGGGAGTCTTATGCCTAGCGCAAGTCCTCCTCTTCATATTTTATATTTATTTTCAACAATTAAAAATCAACCATACAATAAAACTATTATATCAACTTTTTCTTTGGATTTCGCGATGATGGTATAAGTCTATACCTACATATTCTATGCCTAGCACAAACCATTGTACCAATTTTTATTCCCCATTTATTTAAAATCATAAAAACATGACTTAAATCATTCTATTATACAATTATTTTTTTAAAAAAGCATGCACATTATCACTATTTCATGTCATTATGTCAATATGCAAATTTGCAATGATGGTATAATTCCTAGGGAATTATCCAAAAAAATTATCACACTTAGGAATTTATTGCTAAAAAAAGTCATTTTAAAATATTTCATGCATAATATTTTCATGAAAAGTCTGAAAACAAAATCATCATCATCATCATTTGCATCATCACACCAAAGTCTTAAGACAGTCTCTTAAGCACTCTTTTACTTTTTAACAATATTTCTATACTGGGATTAGCTTGACAACCGAGTGAGCGGCGACTCCATGAAATGGTCTATAACAACGACAATTTCCTTTGAAATTATTGTTAAAGGTCCCTTTTATTTTTTATCAAATTATCATCACAACAAACAATTTGTTACATCAGATTATTTCATTTAAATTTTTAAAGCATGACATTTAAACCATAATATTTTCCAATGACATAATTACATGAATCATCAAATAAATCACACCAAAACATTAAAAGCATCATAAAAATGCATAAAAAAAAGTCATATGATCAAAAAATATCTCAACTATATATATATCAAATATATGTACATCATATCAAAAATAGATTGGTATGCCACAATCTACATCTTGGCATACTCAATCCTCTCAACCAAATATACAATCTCTATGTAGTGTATTAGCCTCGTCTCGAGAACCCCTCGAGCTCTTAGCCTCATATCCTCCCCTGCCTTGAGGTGGAGGAGGTGGCCCCATCGTAGTCCGTGTGGTGCCATGAGTCCTGGATGCTGATCGTGATGATGTCCTAGATGACCCCATCACGACAGGCTCTGCAATATGAGTTGGTAATGGCACCCTCTGCTCTGCTAGCATCGCCTGGTAATATAGAGCCTGATAGAATGTAACCTGGGAAATAGTGCATGCTAAATCTTGAGTGCTCGCTCCTCCACCTCGAGCTCTAATTTGTGTAGCCTCATCCTGCAATGTCTGCGCCTCAACCCGCAGGTAGGCAACCTCAGATCAGAGAGTCACTGTCTCGCTGCTCTCCCCAGTGTCAACACCCTTTCCCTTATCGGGCAATGGTGGCCTCTCTCTCTATGGAGAAGGGGGTCTTTCCTCCATCCTCTCCCACTATCGTGGCCTCTGCTAAGCCTATGGTCTCCTTTGCTCTCTCTCGTCATGACCCTATGCTGCCTCAATGGCTTCCTGGAACCACCTCCCCATCCGACGCACAACTACATGAATCAGAACTTGAGCCCTCATCATTTGAGGAGGGTGGATGCTTGTGTACTAGGCATCGTAGTCATTGGCTACCCCAACATTGTCCCCATCCACTAGCTAAATGAGGGCATCATCTGCATCCTGACTCCATAATCATTGCATATCTGGAGCCTCGCTAACTATAGTGTTATCCTGGACAGTCCAGGAAAACTTGTAGTCTTTAAGAGATGGGATCCCCTACTATATACCGAACTTCCTCAAAACTTAGTCATACCGGTGGAGCTCCACCTCTCCCCTCTCCATCCTCAGCTAGCAGACTCGCCTGATGCGAGCCAGCTCCTGTCCGTCCTTGGCCCACCCTAGATGATCTCTCCAAGGCCTCCAAGTGATCTGGTCGGAGACAAGGTCGTCTAGTAGTCTCCGGGATGCTGGAAGATCTATCCGTCATTGTGCCCCTCTGGAGCCACCAGTAGAAAACTTGGGGCCTCTCCCCATCAATCCTTGTTAGTGGGAGCCCTATCGGCCTCCGCACCATGATGTTCTCCCAGCACTAAACTTGTAGTAGTGATGTCATAACCAGACATCGATCACCCTTGTATATGACCCCATGAAGGATCCTATACAACCAACAGAGTGTAAAGCTCCCCCAAGTAAACCTGTACCCATGGTCTCTCATGTCATAGGCCACATATATCAGTAGCCATGGTACCCTACATCCACTTTGGTGGCATAGCAGAATTCCACCTACCACCCTAGCCAAAACCCATGTGAGTCTAGATGCCCTAAGCATCTGGCATAGCGACTCGATATTCACTCCGCCCTTCTCCAAGGCAAAGCTCGAATCACCACACAGTCGCATCATCGTGTGGCCCTGATTGGCCATGGGAGTGATCAGTCGTCCTTGTATGGGGATCTTCAAAATCCTCCATACATCCTCCAGTGTGGGAGTCATCTCCCCTGTCGGTAATCAAAAATAGGAAGAACCCGAATACCACCTCTCTGCTAGGGCTGTAAATAGCCCCATATCTGTAGAAACCTGTGGCATATCTGCCACATGCTGCAAGCCAACATGAGCCAGCTGATCTCACTCTGCCTAAGATAGAGCGTCCAAGTCATCCTTCAACCCACCATATTTCCATTCTTTGCTCTTTAGTAATCCTCTCTACAACATAAACAACAAAACAATAATAATCATTAATTAAAAATGCAAGTCAAAATAAGTTCAATTTTATAAATGATGATATCGTCCACAATTGGATGATATCATCCTTAATTTGAGCAAATTCATCTTCAATTTTGCATGAGGAAATCGTCCCTTATTGGATGAAATCATCCCCCTATCATCGATTTCGCCCTTAGACGAAATTGACGATATCAAGACGATTTTGACAAAATCAAGATTTTTTCGTCTCGACGACGTCAACAGCCCAAAAACAATCGCGATGCTCAAAAATCAATCAAATCTAATCTAAAAAGCATGAAATTCTAAAGTAAAGCATTCTAAATTTAGTTTAGACCCTTACTCGTAGCCCGTGCCGAACCTCTGTTGATCTGTGCGTTGTCTTGACCATCTTGTCTCTAGAGCTCTAAAAACTAGGAAAATGAACAGTAACAATGAATTAGGGTTTTACCCTATTTTTATTAATTTTATTCAAAAACAATTAAAAACATTTTAAAATTTTTCTTTTTCGTGTTTTTACCTCAAACGTTCGATTTGGGTAAAAACATAGAGGGGGCACCACAGTAAGCTGTCGTATGATTCAACCTAGAATGGTCGCCTAAAAATGAGAATAATTTTTGCTTTCTCTTAGATCAAGAAGAACTCATATTTAACACATTTTCTTTGGAAAATTCTCTAAAGAGGGGGCAAAATGTAGCACCCTAAAATTGGTGTAGTAAAACCTTAAATAATTACAATTACTCTAGTAATAATTCAAATTCAAATTTTAACCCCAAAATCGCTCCTAAACCGCCATTTAACCCGTTTCCTCCTTTCCCATGCCATTTTTAGATTTTGTTTTGACCATTTGATGATATCATCGCTGATCAGATGATATCGCCTCAGATCGAACGATTTCGTCTGGGATAGGACGTCCAGACGATCTTGTCCCAAATTTGATTTTTCATAATTAGCCTCTGTTCCAACGGCGTCTCTAATCCGAGCATAAGCGTGTTTATGCCGTTAGAGACCCTCCCCGTTGGAGATCTCCCAAATTGGGATGATATCCAACCTCCTAACCTCCCTCCTAAGCCTATTTAAACTTAGGACTCCCCCTTGGCATCCCCATGGCTGAAATTTCCTGTAACACAAGTTCTATGTGCATTAGACCATCTTAAATTATTATTTGCCTCCATATTTGTCCAAATTTATTTGCAGGAACTTTAGTATTTTTCAGCCAGAGCAAGCTCAGTTCGTTGTGGATGATCCTATTCAATTGGAGACGATTTCGCACCAATTCGAGATGATCTCGACTGCAGTCTACATTAGGGGCAATCAGTGCCCAGAGTTTGCATTTCCTCATTATTTTCTGATGCATTATTATGTATTTAGTTAATCTTATGATTATTCTTTATTATTTTGCATCTTGGAGTTCACCCATGTAGTTTAATTGCATAATAAGGTCATGATTAGCTATTAAAGTGTTGCAACTTGCATTTCTATTCGGGATTATTTTTTAACATCCTTATTGTCATTTTACATCATTATCCTCTATTAGCATTGCTGCATTTTTTGTATTTTGTGTTTATTTCTCTGTTTTTAGGTCTCTGACGAATTCATCAGATCTCAGACGATCCTGCAGGTCAGAGATGATCCCGTCAAATTCCAGATGATCATGTCTGCTTCAAGAATCATAACCTCCATCAGACATCCGGATCAGGTATGGCTCTTTAATTTAGCTTTTTCTCTTTGTTTCTGCTCAAATCTATTTGTTGTATTTCATTTAGTCTGCATTCTCATAATAGAACAACTTAGATTCATTTGGCCAAACCTAGGACTCAAATGTTTAAAGATAAAACTGAACACATTAAACACATTCCCAACCTAGGCGTGGAAACTGCCATTCAAACGTTTCCTAGTGAACCCACCATCCATCAAAAAATCACCATAATACACCTCCCCCAAGATGCGGGACCTTTGCAAGGCCTCTCAGTCCAAGGTACCGCACCATCCTTTTCCCATCCTCCTTCCGGGCATGGATCCTATAGCTTGAAGGTAAGGATGCAAAAAATTTGGAGCGATACACCTAGGTTCAACAACCAACTATATATTGACTTGATTTAGAACTCCAACCACATTTACCTATGTATTATCCAACTAAACCATATTCTTATTTGAGGTAGTAGGGGAAAATCCCAATTTTTGGTTGACCAAATATGACATCACATGACCAGAAGCACCTGAATCTATAAGACAATTATGTAAATTTTGCTAGTAATCCTAATAATCAAAGGAAATATAGGGATTTTACCTTTTATTTGTATGCTAGGTTCAACAACCAATTGTATATGGACCTAATTTAGCACCCCAACCACATTTACATATTTTATATCTAACTAAGCCACCTTCTTATTTGAGGGAGTAGGGCCAGTCCTAATTTTTGGCTATCCACATATGACATCACATTATCAAAAGCACCTAAATCTAGAAGACAATTATGTAAATTTTTTTTAGTAATCCTAATAGTCAAAAGGAAATGTGGGGATTCTACCTTTTCTTTGTATATAGCCACTTAAGTATTTTTTTTTATCGGTTAAGGAGATTTAAGAATTATAAATCAGACAGGTTTTATCAGGGCCCCAAAACCTATATACAAAATGGTAACAGATGCCAGAAAACCAGAGTGGTATCCTTAAAATATTTAATACAAAAATGCTATCCTTAGTAGGTAGTAGGAACAACAAGTATTGGTAGAAAATATGCATAAAATTCCCCAAAAAACCACAAAATATGATAAACATCAACAAACAAGACCAGAAGCCATCCAGTCTAGACTGGGAAGACTTAACCTTCCATGCTAGGATTGTCAACAACATATTGGAGTCCAAAATTTAAAGTATCCATGTCAGGAACATTATCTTTAGTAGGGATGTCCTCAGAATTGACAGTTGCCTCCTTCAGATTTTCAGTTGGAACACCTCCCATGCCTTCATAAAAGATCTTCCTAAAAAATGATAAATTGAGGGTATTACGTAAGTCAACTAACTAGGTAATGCAATTTATCACAAATTTGATGATGAAAATCTACATGCAAAGATAAAGGTTGTCCTTGTCCTCCTATTCTAACTCAATAACCAATGATTCTTTTTGCATAGCTTTTTTCTTCATTCACTAGAGGAGCATAGTGATTTTTGTTCAAGATCACTTTCAAATTCAGGTGAGGCACTTCTCATTCTCTTCCTTAAATGGTAGAAAGACTAAAAAAATTTCTTATTTTTGGAGGAAAACCTTGGAGTGCAAGAGGATTGAGGTATGGTTTTGGAGGAACTAGGTTTCATGGGCCTCTATTTTTTTTTGGGAGGACGAGTCACAACAATACCCTCAGGGTAGTGAATTAACTAGTGTTTATAGAGGATATTGAAAATGCCACGGTGAGTGGGTAATTCTGACCCATTTTTCTCCCTACAATGCTCAATGGTATAACTAACAAAATTAAACAAAAATTGAGGTATATTGACTGCACTTACATCATGAAAGTGGTTATAAAAGGAGAAATGAAAATTATAGAGGGGCTTATCTAGATCATCAATAGTTACATACTCCATAATAGGCTTAAGGATGCTCCCCCATAGAAATGGTAGTTCATCATGCCACATACCCAAATGAGCCCTTCTGCAGAGCTCCTTGTCCTTGACATCCTTCAATTCAACATCCCAATTGTGCTTCTCTCTTTATGGATCGACCTTTAGGTTGTTGCCCAGTCAGTTCAACAAGCATTTTGATGTTGAGGATATAAGTTTTGTTGTGAATGGTGACCCTGTCATTGTCCCACATCTCCACGAACACCAAAGTAACTTCAGGGTCCTCCCTTTGAACTTATGGAAAAATGGAAGGAAATATTTACCTACAAGGATTCCCTCAACAATGGAATCCAAACAGACCTTTGATGGTTTGACAAAACACATGGTGGCCACACAAAGAGAAGGTAAATTTTGGATGAATAGTTGAAAGGCACAACAATGGAGGACTTCCAAAACTTGGGCATTATAAAAGAAAACAACCAGGAGGGCAAAATTAGCAACAAAACAATAGCAATATTGACAAAGGTGCCATAAAGATTTGTGATGAGTAAGATTACATGCCCCAAAGCAAACCTAGTGGATGCAAGAATTCTAAACACCAAAGGGGATCGTATGAGAATATGAACCAAAATCCCACCAAAGGGAAATACCAAGGTGGTACACCAAAACATGAGGTGAGCCATGCGAGAGGGTAATGACATGGATGGAAGAGGTGGAAATATGGATAGGGGTAAAAAAACTAGGAAGGATTATGATGATAGAGAAGCGGTAAAGAGAAAAGGTTGTGGATTGGAGATTACAAAAAATGGGACTTTTGAGACTGGAGAGGACAACAAAGGCTCTAATTTGAAAAATGGACAACTGACATCCTCTTTCAAGACAGGTGAGGATATCAAGGGCTCTACCTAGAGATATGGAAACCTTATATCCAAGGTTGACAAACTCAAGTAACACATGAAACCCATAAACCAAGAAAATGTGGGGATGATTGATATGAAATTTAAGACATGCTGGCATGAGATATGTTCAGAAGATGACTGGATTGCTACACATTAGTAATAATGATGCCTAAATTTTGAGTTTCTTTATCAATAACTTAATATAAAAACTAAGGGATGTCAGTGGTCCAAGTCATCCAACCAGTAATCCGAGTTCCAATTTTGCTAAAACATTGACAACTTTGTTGTTCTACCTGAATGTATGCTGGAATATTATGTCCTAAAAATTTTTGCTAAGACTTCTAGATTTTTCAATGCAGTTCCTTATTTTACAAGAAGGGACTTTAGAATTTTTAAGGTAATTAATGGTAGTGATGGAATCACCCATAACTATAATTCTATCAGCCAAGTCTTTGGCCAACACTAAACCCTACTAGAGAGCATGAGCTTCAACAGTTTGATTTGACTAAATCTCTAAAAATTTAGTAAAAGCAAGGATGACCTTACCTTTATTGTCTTTGAGGATACCACCCACTCTAGATTGACCAGGTTTACCCTTTGCAGCACCATCAATATTCAATTCAAGCTACCCTGAAGGAGGAGGAATCTAGGATGAATGAGCCCTATTGGACATAGGACAATGCCAAGAATTTCTCATAATAGGGAAATTAAGAGCCTACCCAACAAATACTTCAAATATGGAAGCATGTTGAGAAGATAAGGCACAAAGGGCCACATTCTCAATAGCAAAAGAGAGGATCTTATTCAAGAGAAAATAAGAGTTTTTACTAGTATTGGAAAAAACTCTATGATTTATCTCCAACAAAATTTACCACATGAAATGATGAAGATAAAACTACCACAACATTTTGAAATGAAGATTCCTAAAGGTTTGGGCCATTGAGTAAAAATATAAGGGATAGAGCAAGGTTCAACCCAAGAAATGTGGAAACACTTAAATAATCTATTGAGAATGGAAGAATAAAAGGGACAATCAAGGAAAATATGATGGGGGGATTCCAAAGCAGAAAGATATAGAAAAAATCTATTAGAGATGGGCAAGCCTCTTTTCAAAATATTATCAATAGTAAGTATTTTATCTTGGATGGCAACCCAAGCGAAGGAGGCAATTTTAGGAATCAACAATTTGATCCAAACAAGATTAAAAGGAATTAAAGATTCCTCATGAGGTAAGAGAAGTTGATAAGAAATATTAATAGAAAATTCTCCAGATTCAGTAGGTTCCCAAACCAATTGATCATTAGGATTCATATTCCCAGAGGGGATGATGGAAGATCTAAGGAGAAACTGTAGTTCTCTAGCTTCCTCAGGATGAGTAGGAGTGAAGAAATATTTCCAAGTTTTCCTACCACCTTGGGAGTAGAAAAATTTGGAAACTTTGGATCCAAAGGTAATATCAGTATATCCTTTGAGGACAACCAAGCTGGGAATATTTATGAGTGGTTCATTGAGAAGCCATTTGTCCTACCAGAAGTCAATTTTATGCCCATCACCCAATCTCCATCAAAGGCCTTGCTTGACAAGAAATTTGACTTGCAGAATGGATTTCCAAAAGTAGGACCCCCTCAGAGATTAAAAAACATTAAAAAATGAGTGCCCTGCATGTATTTGCAACAAACGATAGAGATCCAATAAGATTCATCATTTGAAATTAACCTCCAAGCCTACTTAGCTAGAAGGGTTGAGTTGAAAAGGTGAATCCTTCTAAGGCCAACCTATCTAGAGTATTTTGGCCTACAAACTTTATCCCAAGCAATGAGGTGAAACCAAAATTTGTTTTTAGAACCTAACCATAGAAAATTCTTTTGAATCTGCTCAATTTTATGACAAACCCCTGCTAGAACTTTGAAGATAAACATAAAATAGATTGGAATGCTCTGCAGAGAAGCATGTGTTAGGGTAAATTTACCAACTTGACACAAAATATTACCTTTCCAACATGCTAATTTCTTTTGTAACCTTTCAATTACGTTTTTACACATCAAAGCATCAGGTTGTCCCAAAAACAAAGCCCTAAATAAGTAACAGGAAAAGAAGAAATAGGACATTCAAGGATGGCAGAAATTTTGTATTGTTTCTGAATGGGCATATTTAGAAAAAATATTTTTCTCTTGTGAAAATTTATCTTTTGCCCAGAAACATCTTCATATAACAATAAGATATGTTTGATAACTTTAGCTTTAAATATATATGATTTAGAAGAGATGATTGTATCATCCACAAATTGTTGGCAAGAAACTGGTCTAGTCTGAGAGGATACTTTTATTCCTGATATGAGATTGAGGTTATAAGCTATGTTTATGGTTATTTCCATAGCTTCAAAAATAATTATAAACAACAAGGGACATATGAGATCTCCTTGGAGGATGCCTCTATTGCTTGGAAAATAAACAGTAGTGGATCCACTGACAAGGATTGAAAACCACAAAGTGGAAATGCACCCTTTGATTAAATCAACCTAGTCAGAGTGAAAACCAAATTTTAGGAGAATTGAAAACCAAATTTTAGGAGAATTGACACCAAGAAATCCCAATCTAGTCTATCATAAGCTTTATTCATGTCCAATTTTAACACAAAAGTAGGTTTTTTGGACATGTGAACAGAATGAAGGGCTTCATGGACAATAATGACTCCATCGAGGATGGATCTACCATGAACTGAAATTCCCTGGAAAGGATCAATAATGGATGGAAGGATGTCTCTCATTATGTTAGCAAAAACCTTTGTGAGGATTTTATAGACCACATTACATAAGCTGATAGGTCAAAAATTAGTCATGGAATTGGCATTTGAGTTCTTTGGGATGAGGGCAATAAGTGTTAATATCCTTTTTCTTTTATTTTTTATTTTGGCTAGAGAGATTTTTAAGTAATAAATCCTTCTGGCCAGTTAACTCAACTAACTCAAATTAAGACTTGTTTACCTTGGTTTTCTTAAGGTATTCAATACTATTATATCTAAATTTATTTTGTTCTGGGATTTTATCTATTTGTTGCAATGGTGTAGTAGCTTTTAGATGCATAGGTACTCTGGGATTCTTAGGAGCGATAAGATTTTTTTTGGCCTTTTTTACCTCTCTAAAACTATTGATATAATTGCACCTCTTCTTCTAGGTATTATTTGAGCTCCTCTTCATCCACTCCTAAGAGTTCATATATCTCTAAAACTAGGGTTTTTCCTACATCAAAATTAGCTTAATCCCTATAATTATCATTGGTGGGAACTTACTCCAAATATCTATTTCTTTTCAAACAATATATAGAGTAGTTTTAAACTTTAAATAGTTAGATTCACCATGTTGATCTATGGAATGGACCCTACACCAATTAGGTAAATCAAGGTTAGCCAAATTTACTAAAGTTCCTAGGTTGTTGTTAGATTTATTTGGGTTGTTAACAAGATATGGTACTCCATTATTTGAGTGAGTATTCCATTGGTTTTTAGTCCTTTGGAGGATAAATTTTATATTCTAAGTGTTATTTGTAGGTGGGTTTTGAGGAACGTGTTAGAGTATATTACATTATTTGGATCATGTAAATGTACCACCCATGGTACATAACTAGAGTAGTATATTAATTTAGGGGGTAGTTAGCTAGTTAATTCAAGTAATATAATAAATTCACAAGTGTCTATGTGCAAGTTGTAAATGTACAAGGTGACCCCTTGTACAACTAGGTAGAGTGTTGGCCAAGCAATCCATATTTCTATATAAAGGGCCTCATAGTGAGTGATTATACATCATTGTAGGTAGTAGTAGGTATATTGGGTAGATCACCATATATATTGGTAATGGATACAATGCAGTTCTTTAGTATCAATTCTAGAGTGTTTATTTCCTCCATTATGCATTGTATCATTTTCATCACTTTCCATTAATAGCATATTTTAGCATCTTACATTTATGCATATTTTATATCCTATGGTTGTATTCTCCCTTGGAATACACCATAAAAATCTAAAAATGGTATCATATCCATGGTAGGTTGATAAAATTAGGGAGAGATACAAGGGATCACTATTTTTATAAGCCTAAACTATATTGCATATTTATAAATCAGATTTGCCATTGTGCATCACTATATTTAAATGTCATTACAAGAGATATAGAGAGGAGAAGTAAATATCAGTTCTATAATTTTTGAGATTGCATTTGGATAGAGTCTTTCAACAGAGTTATAGAAAACTTGCAAGGACTAGGACTCAATATTCATTCCACTAGATTGACAAATCAACTAGTTAAGATTCATCATTGACAAGATTTAGAATCATCTTACTAATATCTTGTTGTAGGAAAAGGAAACTAAAGGAAGTGCTATCACAAAAGCCTTATTACAAAAGAAAATGCCACAAAAGCCTTATTGTAGAAGAAAATGCCACATAAGCTTTATTGTAGAAGAAAAGTCCATATAAGCCTTGATCCAGAATAAAAGGCCATAGAAGCCCTGAAATTGAAGAAGAATCCAAAGAAGAGTCTATGGAAGATATTAGATTGGTGATCTTCTTTGCTGATTGAAGACTTCCTTTAGAAGAAGCTGAAGAGATCCATAAAAGGTCTTATTGAAGATTTTTCATCCTTGGAAGAGATAGAGAAGGACTATTAAAAGTCATGTTCTATAGATCCATGAAGAATGTATCATTGCCCACACTTCCATAGTTGAATGTTGAAGAAAATGTCTCATCAGGAATACCAAAGAATATGCAAGACTAAAGACCTTGGAGAGGTCTCAAGAAGAAACAAGGATAAGGCATGGATAGCCTCATTACAAAATTGGAGAAATCATTAAAGAAGTTCCTAGGAGAACTCATTGGATAAATTCAGTACAAAAAATTTTTTTGGCATCCGAAAATAAATCCAAAGGAGAAATATTTGGTAAAACACTTGTCAAAACTTAAAAATAATATTTGTGAAGACCTTAAGATCTTCAAATTCTTGAGAAGAAATTCTTGTTTGAAGAACTCATATAGAAGAAACCTACCAAATCCAAGAAGATTTGGAGATTGTCCTTCATAGCTAAAGAAGGCATATTTTAGAGAGAGATTTGCTAGATTCACAAAAAAATACTAAAAGGGTTCTAGAAGGATGACATTTTAGTTAATAGATTGACTACTAAAGGGCAGCAATCAAGATAGCATTACTAGCTATAAGACTTCAAAGTTCTAGGTCATATCTTGAAGGATAAGTTGAAATTATCTACTACAATTTTAGAGCAGTAGACTAGAAGCATTCATAGCTTCAAAAAACCACCATTCCAAACAAGAAATTTGGTGAATCAACTCATCAAGATATTCATCATCAAAGGTAAGCAACTTAGGTGTAAAATTTTCATTACTTGAACACTTAATTCAGATTACTACTTAACTTCATTAAGCACCTTATTAGAATTCAAAAGTTTTAAAATAGAAGGTTGCATTTTAAGTCCTAAAAGAAAGTGCAGAAGAGAGTTTTTGTTAATTTTCATTACCTGCACATTAATAGAAGTTAGATATTATAGTATGCAAAAACTATACACCTAAACAATTATATGAAATTAAATTGATAATATAATCATGTAACCATCAAATATGAAAAATAAGAAATATAGAAAATGGTATCTTTCTCATTAATATTAAAATATTCCTTCATAATGTGGTTACAAAGATATTCCTCTTAGGGATTTATACCAATTTGATACAATTTACAATAAAGAACCACAAGTAGGTGTATCCCATAGAGTTTTTGCACCCTCAAAACTGATTATGGGGAGGGTTTCCTTGTGACCTCTGCACGATGAGATAAAGATTGATGAATATTTGTGTTGAATAGCTCTTGTTAACATATAAAATCTACACTTAAGAACACTTATAATATGTTGATAGAAATTGAGGAACATATCATGATGAGGTCCATTTCCATGATAAGAAATTAAAAAAAAGATTTTGAAAATGATAAAAAGATGTATAAAAACCTAAATAAAACTATGCTAGAAAATAAATTAAATGCTACCAAAGATACTGTAACTAGAAAAAATAGAAAAAGCAAATGTCACCAAGAGGTCATCATGCAGTAAAGCGGTTAGGCATGTTGACCATCATAGGGTATAATGATGGTGACTACAGGTTGCTTCAGGGTAAAGCAACCGCTGAATAGCAAATGGTCATGCACTTGAAGCATGATTGAATTATGGAAAATAGCACAAAATAAGGTTGCTTTATGGAAAAATATTTTTGAATTTGGTCTTAAAACTCCAAGGAACTCCATTGTTGCATTTGATAGCTCCATAGTGATATTTGAGCAGCACTTCATTTCTTATGAGAGGATGTTCTCTCTAGTAAAAAAATTGGTTGCACTTCATTATGGATAATTCGAGATATTTTTCATTAAGGCAAGGCATATTCTTATATATTTTTAAAATGGTAATCTTGGATTGCAAGAGAAGCCAAGAACCAAGAATTGATTACAATCTAGGGAGACCAAACACTACATCTAAAACCTTCTCTCTCTTATCAGTTAAAGCTTAGATGTCCTGTAACTAATTTTAGCTTAGCCTAGGAGCCTGAGTGTGTTATAGGTGCAACCATCCCAAGGTGGAGTGACCATGATTACTGGCCATCAAGGGGTATGATGGCCTTTAGGGGCCACTCCAGGGTATGACAATCTATGCTGCAAAAGGTAAGTTTCCCCTGTTTGAGTGGTAAAACCCACTGTTAAGCCTTGAGGATGCCCAAGGTGGTTCATATGGCCTAAAAAGGTGTCCATATAGGTAGCCTCATCAAAATGATGTGTTTTAGGTATCTACAGATATCCCTTTTTGGGATGCATTGTGTGAAAGCACAACATTGAGCAAAAATTAGACAACCTAAAGTTAAATTGAAGGTTGATTTATGTTCATTAATCTAATCAAATTAAGATACCCCAATCACAAAAAGAGCATGTATATTTGAATTATTTCCTCTAATATTTTTGTTGACTTAATTTGTGTAAAACTTTGGCAAATCTGAAGGCATTCGGGTAGTTTTGTGTTACTACATAGACTGTCAGTTTAGATTGATAAGGTTTTGGTTTAACAATTTTGCTTTTTCCCCAGCAAATAGGGAAGTGTGTGATAACTATTGGAAATGATTCTTGTATGAACGAAGTTTGCATGATTGAGTGTTTTATTGTTGATTTTGATTATGAATTCTATGATTATGACTACCCCCTCAAGCGATGAGTCGATGAGGAAATGGAAAATGATGAGAGTTATGAGTCACTTTACCAAGATGAATTGCTTGAGCATTGCAAGATGATAACAAATATAAAAGGAAAAAATATTGTTATAGTTGTGATTTCAACCATTCTTGGTAATTGTACATCTCTATCCCATGGAGTAGTCCATCCACATGGATTTCTTAGGGAATTAAGATGTTAGAAATTTAATTTAATCTTGAGTTGAATCACTATGTTCAATTATATAGTGAAACTTCATGGAAGAATAAAATGTACACCTCATTCCCTTGGAGCAGTTTGGTCGTATGGCATTCTTGGGGATTGAAGTGAAAATATTTCAATTTGTCAATGAATTATTTTGTGGTTTAAGTTGCCCTATGGTAATTTACTCATCTTACCAGATTGCATTGATAGCAAGTCTCTACAAATTCCAAGTGCATACGGTAAATTACTACGTATGAGGCTCAATTGAGACTTTATTTATTGATTTTTTTGTTATTTTTGAAATTTTTGATTATAGTGGACCATTAGATGTTGTTAAATTCCCAAGTTGAGGCTCATGATGCTCAGAAAATGTTTGCATTTATTGTCATTTTGGGGCCATCCTAGGGTACAACGATGATAATTTGCAAATTTTGGGGCCATCCCAGGGTAGAACGACCATGCTGAAATATGATTGCTCCACCCTAGGATGGTCAAGAAATTTGAAAAATATAAAAGCAAATTGTTAAATTTTTAATGTTATTTTCATAGCTAGTAGTGATAGAAAAGTAAAAAGTGAGGTGGAGGAGAGATTATTTGATACAAAATACTTTTGGAAACTCAACCCACCATCATAATGGATCAGCCAAAGGCCTCTATGAGTGGAGGATCCAGAGCTATGAAGGTAGAAATATCGATACCTCTCTTGTTAATTTTACAAATTAAAACAAACTTCATTAAGTAATGGAAAAATGAACCTCACTGAACTTCTGGTAACAAACCTCACACTAGATTAGAAATGTCTAGAGTAGGCTATTTTAGGGGTAATTAATTTTTTTTGGCAATTTTGCATGGGATCATACCCTTATTTAGGTGCCACTATGGGGCCATCTGGGTAGGAACAACTCCCCTTTGGTGGGTTGGGGGTCATCCTGGGGCAGGACGATTGTTTTTGAAATCCAATCATCAAATTTTTGACCATTGGGGTGGTCATCCCAGGGTTCAAAGGTTGTGCTTGCCAGTTGTCTAGACCTAGAAAAGCGATAAAAATTTATTGATTTTTTTGATGATTTTTTAATGATTTTTGACTTATTTTGAATGTTTATTATTCCTTTGAGGATTTTATATTTTGACGACTCATTATAAGAAAACCCTCTTTTTTGGGGAACTATGCAATCAACTTACAAATGATGACTGGGTATGGTTTGAGGTGATTGGCCTCAAATAGGTGGTGCACATTCCCACAGTTGTGTCAAATCAGGCATATCTTATGATCCTAGCTCATTGTTGGGATAGTAAGACCAATACGTTTTATCTCCCTACTGGTGAGATGATTGTGACTCTTGAGGACATCTACAGGATATTCCAGATTCCTATTGAGGTACTTCCTATCATATCCACTCCCCTTATATAATGGGGGAAATTTATTTAGAGGATATTTGGAGGGGAGGTAGATGTTGCCTTAGTTTGAATGGACCACGATGGAGTTCTGATCAGATCATTGTATGATGTTGTTGTATTCTTTCAACACCAAGAAATAGCGATATACATCATATCAAAAATCCTACTATTAGACTCTTTAGGAGTGAGGTTCCCTTGGAACCTCATCAACATGATTTATGACCTTATTGAGTATAACCTTAAGGATCTAATCATCATGGCATGGGGTAGCATGCTATTGGCCCATTTATATGATGAGTTGTATGAGATACAACATCAAAGTCATACATGATTGGGCTAGAGTATTCTCCTCCAAATTTAGGGATGGGAGCATATCAAGGTAGATCAGCTAGCAAGATTTCTAGTACCACAAGCTCAGTTGGGATACATAGAGATTGGGTATGCATATCGATGGCAATAGGATCATGATATAGGTTAAATCCAACCATAGGCTGATATATTGGTACATTATGTAAGGTCTCTAGAGGTATTACGACCATAGCAAGTAGTTTGAAGTCCTTACTTAGATTTCCTTTATTAGCTAGAGGCTACAAGGTATCTAGGGTAGGTGAGACACAAATGGTGGCTCATTGGGTGTCATAGCTCCAATCAAGATTACTTCCACTAATTTCATGTTAAATGGTAGTTTTGATTATATCAAGATATCCCAGAGGAGCCCATAATCTATCACCATCAATACGATGAGACATATTTTGCGTGGCCTCGAGTAGAGGCACTTATAGATGAGAAGGATTTGGAAGTGGTTGATACTAGATTAGTAGACCTAGGAACCAATATTGAGTATGACACTTGGTGAATCACTTGATTATGGCAAGGAGATGATCTGATGGGTAGGTCTACTAATGTAGTAGAGGATGAGGGCATGGATGATGTTGGGTGACAAGTGCATCATATAATAGAGGAGGATTGGGGTTAATATGCAGAGGAGGTAGAGGAGCCATAGGTCAATGGCGAGGGTGATGATGATGATCCCATGGATGAGATGGCCTAGTTAAGAGCTTGATTACAAATTATACAAGGGTGGTTGGTAGAGTAGGAGAATACCCTCACCAAAGTCCAAAGTCAACTCAGTAGTGGGTAATAGTAGAGTAAGGGATTCTTAGAGGAGAGAGATCTCCTCAAGACCCAAGTGGCCATAATCCATACAAATATTGATAGGGTTATTGCATAGATGGACACTCTGCAGACACAAATAACTACTAGGATAGTAGAGAGGGATGTCAAGACAATGGATACACTCTATAGGCTTAGTTGGTCAGCATGACTACAAGTTAGGTTACATCCTCCACTTCAATGATTTAGGGGTAGGTAGCATCTTGTGGAGATGAAAATATTAGCATACTGTGGAGCCTCCTAGAGGAGTACATAGCCCAAAACATATTTGATGTAGCTTATATAATTGAGTTAGAGAGTCAGGTCAGGCTACATAATGATAGTCTACCTTAGAGATCTATAGCAGGGATCTCTCAATAGAGCTAATGTAGTGAGTTTGGGCAGTCATCAATGCAGCCCAATCATAGGTCATTAGCTCATCTAGAGAGATTAGTGGCTAGTGGCTCCAGGTAGTCTAGTTGGGATGAGATCAATGGTGAAGGTGATTCTAGGGATGTAGGTCCCGCTTGATGTATTGCTATATATTCAGTATTTTTGGGTGTAAGATTTGAGTACCTACACAGTTGTAGCCTATGGGTAAATTTTGTACCACGATGTACATTGATATTACCGTATATATATGATCTCATTTATGGCTCATTATGTGGTTATGATTTTGATATATGTGTTATGAGTTATGGATGCATTAATATATATTATGATGTATTTATTTACACATGTGATGTACTAATGATATGTAATTATTAGATGATGGATGTATGATTAGATTTTGTAATATAGATGTATGGATGCATTATTATGTGTATGTGGATGCCTGTTTAATGTTAAATGCATGTTTTTAAATCTATTTAATTTATTATGCATTTAATTCTTGTTACATGATATGGTGGATGTAACATGTATGTAATACCTTAATTTTATATGGATGTTCTAATGCAAATTGTACATGTATGTTTTAATCATTTAAAACATAATGAATGAGTCTAATTTATATTTAATAGACTAATGGTAGACACCACATAATGCATAAAAAACATGAATTAAGAAGTTAACCCTTATCATAAGAGTTATACATTTGTATATGCATATGTGAGATGAAATATGTGAAATGTAGGGGCTTTTCCTATAAACTTTTGCAAATTAAAAGGTGTGCATAAAATAGCTAGTGGCCATCTAAATATCATTGCTAATATTAATTTGGTATCTATATTATTTTATGAGGACTCTTTAGTAAACAAAATATCATAAGGAATACTATAATTATTTATTGAGATGACTTGGTGCTATGAGGGGATTTTTGAGGTTTTCCATGAGATTCAAACACCCTATTTGATTGATCAAAATTTGTATACTGACAACACAAGACTCCTAAAAGATACAAGCTTGTTAAGAAGACCCAAAAATTCATTATACTTGTGTATGCAAAGTGAATATATTATATGAGGCATAATACTACCTCATTTCTAGGTGCATTTTATGCAACTCATTATTGTAAAAAGGATCACCTTATGGTCATTCTATCGTGAGTTTGGACACAATTAGATTGGACTATTAGCCAATACAAGACACCAAAAGCTAGCTCAATCATAATATAACATTGGTCTATAAAAAATAAGGTTTCTAATGTGATATCAATATCATCATGCATAAGGCTACTCCATTTCCAGGCGGGTTTCATTCAAACCATTGCTATAATGGAGATTATCCTATTGTGAATAACTAAGTATTCTAGGGATTCAAGATCATTACTCCCTTATTTTATTTTTATTGCTTGGGATACTTGCTCATGCTTAGTGATGAAAACCACTACTTGTTTTTAGCAAGGGATTTTATTAGTGATGAAAACCACTATTTCTTTTTGTATTGCTTTGGGAATTTTGCTCATTTTGTGGAAGAGCGAGGGAATTATTTTGGTAGGGGGGAGCTTGTTCTTTTATCAATTATCAAAATTCTAGACCATGTGCATAATAATATGAAAAAGTAAAACCTTTCACTTAAGGTGACAAGGGACACTTTGTAGTGTCATCTTTCCTTTTTTAGACTTGGGTTTTTAATTTATATAATTGTGTTGGGATTTTGAGATATGCAACGTACTATAAAAGTGAGACATTACCTTCTAACAACCAAGATAGCTTTCTAAGAAATCTAAAAATATTACTAGGGATGATTGAATTATTGGAAACCCTAGTATACACCCTATAGAAACCGATTAATTGTGTTGAAAAATACAATTACTTACAAGGTAAATATGAGTGATAATGATGTGTGGAATGTAAGGGTTTTCCATACAATTTTTTGTAAACTAAAAGGTATGCATGAAATAGTTAGTGGTAATCTAAATATCATTGTTGATATTCATCTAGTGTCTATCCTATTATATGAGGACCTCTTAATAAGAAAAATTCCATAAAGAAATTGTGTGCGTTGATGATTTATAAGGTTGATTTGAGGTTCATGATTGGCATACAAACATGGTGTCATTAGTAATAATTTAAACACGACTTGTCCTAGTGCAAGTGCAATGGATGAAGATGCCTAATGCAATGTAACTAATAAATACATACAATGAAATGCATGATGACATAATGTAAATATTTTTCTATTTTGATGTTTTATATTGCTTTTGTGATTTTATATTTTATGATTTTATTTGGTATTTTTGATCAATTTTTCTATTTTTGTATTTTTATATTTTTTGATTTATGTATAAAATACTCGTAGATGAATAATGTTGAGAGTTTTGTGCTCCTTAACACCTTCTAATGAATTTAGGAAATAAGTTCCTAGTCTTATTTTCTCTGTTACAATAAAGGGACCTAACCAATTGGCCACAAATTTATCTCATAGATGAGATGGTAGGTTTGAGTTTTTTTGGTTATCTTTGACCACAAAATTCCCAATATTAATGTCTCTTGAATATAATTTAGTATCATAAGATATTTAAATATGATATTTATAAATGTGTAGATGCTCAAGAGCATTAACTCATTGTTCATCAAAAGGGTCAATTGATCGAGGTGAGCTTATCGCGAAGTATCATCATCGATGAAGTCTTTCAATGACATGCGCAATGATGGAATTTCTAATTCCAAGGGCATAATGGTCTTAGTGCCATATACTAGAAAATATGGGGTTTCCCTAGTGGGTGTTCAAATGCAAGTTTGATAAGCCCATAAAGATAGAGGTAGTTGAAGGTACCAATCCTTGTGGTTTTACTTGATGGTTTTCTTCAATATGAGAACTACAATTTTATTAGAGACATATTCCTATCCATTTGCTTACAAATAATAGGGTATTGTGAAGCTATGTTGAATATTATATTTGGATGTTAAGACCCACACATATTTTTTATTGAATGATGTCCCATTATTTGATATTATTTTGCATGGAATACCAAAATGGCATATGATGTTATGAAGTATGAACTTCACAATACAAGCTCTAGCCATAGTGGTTAAAGCGATTGCTTACACCCATTTGGTAAAATTATTAGTAGCCATTAGAATGAATGTGTGATGGCCTAAATATGGAGGAGATATCTTCCCAATTAGATCAAATTCCCACTAATAAAAATGCCACACCGATTAAATTAGTTCTAAGGCCTGAGATGGCATATGTGAGAGATTAACATGATAATAACACTTTATACACTTCCTAACATACGTGAAATAATCATTTTCCATTGTGGACCAATAATAAACCATTATGAGGATGTACTTAATGATATCCATGCCACTAAAATGGCCATTGTAGGTAACATCGTGAGCTTGTGATATTTCCCAAACAGATTCTTGGGGCTTGAGACAACAAAGGAGGAGTCCATCGTAGCTTCGACGATAAATAATATATCCTATCAAGACATACCTAGTTGTTTTTTATTTAAATGCTTGTTTTACAACATGCGATAATCCCTAAGGGATATTACCAAGTTTCAAATAATATTTTAATTCGATGAGCCAATATTGATAAGCTTGAGCTTCAACTAACTTGGGAAACAAATGTATATTGGGAAAAAAACTTGTGATAAATGGTTGTGCCATTATCTAAAGGATCCTATGAGATCAAGGACCCCTAGGAAACATATTTCAAAAATTCTTGTGCCTTGTAGAACCACTTGTGATTAGGTTCTATCTGAATCATGTGAACTAATTATTTATTGTATGAAGCCTCACGCAACATCACTAACTGCAATTTTTTTTTTAATGTGGATGATTGTAAAATCATTGAAGGATTTTCATGGTATTAAATATCCCAAATATACCATTGTATCTATGAAGCGATTGGATGTACGAGGGATTTATTTGATGTAATACCATTCTAGTTTGGCTAATAATTTATCCACAAGTTCTTTGTAAGCTTTCAAGGTAGGACATCTACATTGATAAATGCATTTGACTTGGTTTACAATGAGCAAGGAGTTACCAAAGATATTAAGCTTTTTAATATTCATGGTGATAGTTTTTTGGAGAGCTAAAATGAGAGCCTCATATTTAGTATTATTATTGGTGCAAGGGAAATTGAGTTTAAAATACAAGGGCATAAGATTTCCTTACGATGTGAAAAACATGATCCCTACACCACACCCTTGCTCACATTTTGAACCATCCAAGAATAAAGTCATATCTACTTTAGGTTCTTTAGGTTTAGGTGATTCTGACAGTGCAAACACTATATCATTAGGTAGTTTAATTACAAGAGGCTTGCCATCTTGAAGAGGATCCTCTGCTAACTGATCATCTATGACATGATATTTTATTGATTTATGACTAATGAATTCAAGATAAAATTTCATCAATAGCATGATCCACTTTATGGTTCACGTATTATGATATGTGTGACTCATCATATACCACAAAGGATTTTATTTTGAAATGACATACATTGTATAACTTAACATGTAGTGGTGTATATTTTTGGTAGCAAACACTACTACTAGGCAAAGCTTCTTACTGTATACATATTTAAGCTTGTAACTGACCAAAATTTGACTAATATAGTAGATAGCTTGTTCTTTATTTTATTTGTTCTTCTAGACCAACATGGTCCCTAGAGTAAAATTTGTGGTTGAAATATACAACAAGAGAGGCAAACCTGCTCGAGGTGGATATAATACTAGTATTGATTCTAGGTACTATTTTATCTTACCAAAGGCCTTCTAACATTCCTCATCCCAAATGAATGGGACTCCCTTGTGTAGCAGTCAATTCATGGGTCAATATTTATTTGAAAATTAATCTATGAAGTGTTTGATGGATGCTACCTTACCTTGCAAGATATGAAGCTCTTTAATGTTAATGGGGGGAAGCATTTCTAAAATTTCTTTGACCTTTGTGGGATCTACTTTGATCCCTCTCTTAGAGACTATGAATCCCAAAAATTTTCCTGATGTAACACTGAAAACACACTTTTTAGGATTTAGCCTGAAATTATGTTCTATTAGGTGATCAAAGACTTTTCACAGAACATATATGTGCTCTTCATACAAGAGATATTTGGTAAGCAAATCGTCTATATAATCTTCAAGTATCTTGTGCATATAGTCATGAAATATGTATGTCATGACCCACTGATAGGTTGCACTAGTATTTTTAAGGCCAAATGGCATAAATTTATAGAAAAATGTTTCTCATGGTGTGCTAAAGGTTGTTTTATGTTGATATTTAGGCTTGACCCAAATTTTATTATAACCTAAAAATATTTCCATAAGGGATAACATTTCATGACCAGTAGTTGTATCTACTAGAGCATCAATGTTTAATAAAGGGAATGCATCCTTAGGAGATGCTTTATTTAGATCTTTGAAATTCATACAAATATAAATCTTTCCATCAGGTTTTCCTACAAGTACCATGTTAGATACCAATTCTGGATAATCAATTGATTGGATGAATTCTGCATCCAACAATTTCTATAACTCATATTTCACCATTAAGGTGATTATTAGATGTATTTTTCTAAGATTTTGCTTGATTGACTTCATATTAGGGTCTAGTATAAGGCTATGTGTAACCAAATTTGGACCAAGACCCAGCATGTCCGTATATGACCAAGCAAACATGTCATATTTTTTGTCAAAAGAGATGTTATGATGGCACACTCTTCAAGAGATAGACTCTCTCCTAATTTAAATTTCTTACAATTGTTCGAGTCATTGCCAATATCCATGTGGAAATTATCCTCAATTGACATATGAGACCCCTCCTCAAGTTGATGAGGTGTAGGGATCAGGTAGATGTCATCCTTTGGATTTTGAGGATCTATCATATTAGATTCAACATAAACATTATAGACATCATGAGTTGGCCTTAGAGCAAAATGGAATGGTTGTAGCATTTCTTTACATGGGAAGAACTCCTCAGGAAATGGTGGTAATACGATGTGATCAAATTCAATGGCCTCATTATTGAGGTACACCAACTTTGAAGGGTCACTAGGCTTATGGAGAGGTACAATTAGGTCAATGGAAATTATGTTTATAGATGGTTGGTAATTTCCATTATCATATAGGTAGAACCTATCAATTATTGATGAATCTACATGTGCTAGATATGGATTAGGAGAAAATAGGATTTTTGGATCTACTCTAGGAGTAGATAAAATGATTGGATCCTTTGGTGGTAGTATTTACCTCCAATTAGGTGGGGGAGGAAACACCCTATGATAGATATCATCTATGTTAATAGGGAATCTAACAATATTTATATCTTCTCTATAATTGTTAAGGTAGCAAAGGTGACAAGGACCTAAGTATGCTACTTTTTTTTCATCCTCATATTCATCATATTTGTCAATCCAATAATTTTTAGGATTGTCATCGAGTTCAGAATCCTCTTGTTGGGTGGTTTCATTAGATGATTCATTGATAATTTCATGGGACTCTATGGAAACCATTATGATTTGGAGATGATATCCCAATAAATGATAAGGATAAGGGTTGATGTATTCATTATCATCAATATCCTCCCTAAAACCTAAACTTAGGTGTTTTAGGGAATCAACCAAAACCTCATCTAGCAAATAGATGGAATACCCTAATATGAATTTATCTATAGGCAATTGATATTGTGGTAAATAAGGTGTTATTAGACATTGCTCATAAATTTGTAAGTCATTTATATGCCAATGACATCGATAGAAATATCATAGAGCAAAATTAGGATTTGAAATATACTATATGTTTCCTATGAATGGTTCATTGTCGTGGTTGATTATAGGAGACTGGTCTATGAATTGGTCAAAACCCCCATATATGAAGTTTATCTAATTGGGTGGTATACCTAGGGGTATGACAATTCCAATTGGTAAGGATGGAAAATGAGTTCTTACCATGTCTTGCATGGACTCAATAATTAGTGTAAGTATAATATTTTGTACCAAATATTCTATGAGCCTAGGGTTTTCTAAGTGAATGGTCACTTGGGGTACAGATGATGTTTTTTATGATTCAGGGGATGCAGGTTGAGGTACATCATCCATTGTGGTAGGTTATTATTCCTCTTCTATAGGAATTAGAAATGTTTGTCATAGAAATGTTGGGGATGAATTTTGGAGCATCTTCCATAGGCGCCTTCCACTTATATTTGATTAGAGGATCTATTTATGATAAAGGAATATTAGAAGTTGCCAATGGTTTAGGTGGTTGTGGTAATGAGGTGGATGGATCAACAGGTTCTAATTTTAGTGGGCACTCTGGACACTTGATGGGGGAACTTGGTCTAATATCTAGATGCATCAAGGATAGAACAAACTCCCTAGGATTACTGACTTGATTTACATATTTAAATGGTTCATCATCTAAAGGGATGATATGAAAGTCCTTCATGAACATATTTTATACACTAATGTAAAATTGAAGGAACACATTTCATGTCCTAGATACAAGGGTGACCAAGCAATATATTATATTGCATTTCTTCTTCCAACACATGGCATAATATGAATATTGTTTTTAGTCCCACCTAAATATGTAGGACTATTGTACCTATTGTTGAGTACAAAGCATCATTGAAATCCCTTAGTGTGAAGGTAGGTATTACTATGTGTAATTTTGGAAGGCTCAAATACTCTAAAGTGGTCATTTTTATTATATTGATTGATGAGCCTGTATCAATCAACACTCGCTTGTATGGGATCTGGCTAATACAAGCAATGATATGTAATGGAGGATCCACTAAATTTGTTGGTACCTATTTTATTTCATGGTTATAGAAAGTTACCACATTATCCTTACACTTATGGACATGCCCTACAAAATTTGTGAATGCATTAGGGTATCGAGGCTGAATTTCGATAGATTTTAGAATTTCCATAAGTGCTTCCCTATGTCTAGGTGATTGTTGAATAATATCATATATGGAAATATTAGCTGATGTTTTTTGTAGGCTTTGCATAAGCCTATTTTTTATGGTTATCATTGGTTGAGATGGTGGACATGGAAGAGGGTTTTGAGTCAATGCGTGTTGGGATATAGAAGGAATTCGGATAGGTGTCGTAGGTGGTACGACTTGCTCATACCTTCTATTTATTGTTACAATGTTAATCATACATACAAATATATGAGTGGATGAATCTATATGTATTTAATTGACATGCCTAGTTTGGTTGTCCTAGATCTCATGAGTGGGCAAGGAATATTTGAAAATACCCATCTATTGATTATTAGGGGCAAGAGGGTTGTCAATTTGTGACTGATTCTTATCCAACATGTTTTGTACCAAGTTTTTGAATCCATAGCATGTTTGTATATCATGACCATTTTGATGATGATAAGAACAATATAAATCCTCTCTATACCCCTTAGTTTTTGGGTGGAAAAGATATACCAAATAGAATTCAGGTAAGGTAATCACCTTAGCCTCACATAATCTATTGAAAAGGGATGCCAAAGACTAAAGCAGTGGCATATAGGTGTGAGGAGGATGGCATGGATTATATTGTGCTTAGTTTCATTGGTGCTAATTATTGTAGTGCACTATATGGGGTTGAACCTTATAGTTAGGCTACTAGAGAACTTTCTCTAGTTTAGGAACATTCAAAACAATTTGATTTACCAAAGCTGGTTTCGATTGATTGTAGTTTTTTTGAGGATTTTTATTCCACTCCTTTTTGTAGAGATTTATATCTCCCTACTAGACCTTGATGTCCTTAATAACTTTAGCTTGTGCCAAAGCCTTCTTAAATTTTTGATATTATTGCAACTAAATAAGCAACAATATGTGTTTATAGCAAATTTTGGTAAACATTCAAGTTAGTTCTGAAAATGGTATGGTGAAATGTAATTTTGACATTATCTTTCTCCACCTTTTTCCATAATCCATACCTGGTTTGGTAAGTCAGTTAAGTTGGCCTTCTTTTTTATGTCAAAGGAGAATCATTCTAGAAAGGTGTTGACTAGTTATTTGAAGCTAGAGATGCTATGTCTAGGTAGTTGATTATACCACTCTAAGGTTGCGCCAGAAAGTGGTATCAAGAAGGTTCTCAAAAAAAAGGTATTTTCATCTTGCAACTAGAAGCACAATTTTATAAAACTTTTTACATGCTCTTGTGCATATTCATCTCCTTTGAACTTATCCAGTTTAGGTATTTCAAAGTGTTCTGGATAAGGAACATAAGAAACTGATGGGTGAAGGGGTTGATTGCATAGTTTACGTAATGCTAGATTTTGGTATCATATTCCTTTGTTTTCTAGTAATTTAATTTGCTCTGTAAGGACCTTATATGCATGATATGATATGATATAATTCTCTTGAATTGGTATCTTAGGAGGTGGAGGTGGAAATTTTTTGTTAGATCGAGGTGGTGAAATATAATTTTCTACCACATCTTCATAAAGTGACTCAAGATACGCTTGATCCTAGTACTTAGGTTTTATTTTTTGTATGTTTCATATTCTAGCTAATTTAATAATTAATGATTTCACGATCAAGAATGATGAATAGACGTGGAAAGAGGATGGTTTTTGGTTGGCCTAGAGGGCAACTCCTGATGTTGTGTAGTGCACCTTAGGTTAGCCTCTTGCCTATATATACTAGGTGTAGGAATTTCATCTTAGGCTACCCTATGTGATTTCTCCCCATGCAATCTCTATTCGAGAATTATTTCTTCATGTAGTCTATGTTCATGCAACCTTTGATGGTGTAGTATTTGTTACTCTACATGTTATTTATCTAGGCACTCTCTTTTTTTTTGCAAATCATCCAACTATGGATGGAGTATTTTATCTCATTAACTGGTATTTAGCCTAGGTAACTGATCTATGTGATCAACTATATAGGGTCTATGGGTTCTCATCTCAACATGAGGGTATTTGGCTATTTTTATGCATGTAGTAGGGATAGATACCCTTTTTCCTCGATCGAGAGAAGCTACATTGACTTGATGTTTGACCCTAGGAATTCTATATTTATGTAAATATGGTGTGGAAGTATGATGTGTTTGTATAGAAAACTCTCCATGCATGAGTATAGGATGCACAATGTCTTCATATCGCTCATTCTCAAAGTGGGTATGAATGGAAGAAGCCACTCTATGAGTAGCTTTAAGGATGTATCTATCTAGATGATTAAGCTTTTGACTCAAATAGGGATGTTCAGGAGTAGTAGACCACTCATCTAACCCAAGAAAAGACATATATTTCACTCCATGTTCATATGGATTTGTGGATCGATTAGGAACATGAATTTGTGCTACCCCTCTACTTGCCTCCTCAATGGGTGGATCTTGTCTAGAAATATCATGAGATGGGTGTGGTATAATAAGAGCATATTCTCTATCATGTGGAGGTACCATAGGTGTCCTCCTATTAGGGGTACATTTATGGTCATATCTCCCATGAGTGGAATTATTATTATGATGGCTTCTAGGCCATCGTTTAGGTATGAGTAACTCATTTGGACTGCAGTAAAGGAGTTTTGGGTCTCCTTATACATTTCCTATAGCTTCAGTTTGCAACTCAGCATGGCTATGTATGGTGGACATTATGTGTTTATTATTTATAGAGTAAATAAAATAAATAAATTATACAAAATGATTATCTCGTTTAAATATTTCTTTGTGAGTCCTAAACTATCTGGTGTGTTTTTATTTGTTAATGTTATTGCTTTCTTGTTTGTGTTTTTGCTTTTTCTTATGAAATTCTTATTTTAAGGGATTTCACCTATATCCTCTCACACACAGACCTAGTGATGAAGTCCAAGTTGTGAAACCCACTGATATTTGGTGATGAAGGCTAAATCCAGTAAGGGATTCTAGGTCCTACCAATCCTCACCTAGTTTACCTCGGTTAGTGATATACCTCTCAAAAAAGAGATACATGTTATATTCCTTGGCTATGATAGTTCTTCGACTAACCTTGGCCAAAATAGGATGTGAAATAATAACCAACAAGCCAACAAGGTGGTGATGAAGGCCACCATCATTAGTCTTGATCAACGGTTGGGTGTGAATTCCAACTCACTAATGTTTAATATGATTCATGGTGTGTGTGGGTTCATTTTATCTCATGTGAAAAGAAAAATATAAACATAGAGCAATCAATAATTTTTTTCTATACATGAAATAACATTTTAAAAATTCAAATTCCTAGATAAGAACATTTCACTTTTAGAAAATTTAAAATTGCAAACCCTACTATGATGTTAGCCTTTGTACAAGAAGCAAGCACACATTCCATACAGTCAACAAACATAGACCATCTATGTGTAAGTGTTAGGAAACCACTCCTAACATATCTTATTAATCACTAATTTACTTATATTATCATATTGGAAAGTCATGTCCTTTCCTCCTTGTATTTTCATTTATATTTATTAAACTTGGGATGATGAGGAAAGATATCATCGAATAATAATTTGAATACATTATATTCCATTGTTTGGTTTCCACCATACTTAAAACAACGATCCTTTGAAAAGGTGATTCATAATTTATTTTACATTATTATTTTAATTGAAATATTGAAGCTCATTCTTCACACCCATGAATTTATTTATGAAATTTTATTTTTATTTTTATTTTTATTTTAGTCATCGAAGTTCTAAAAAAATCTGCAAAAGGAAGGGTTAGAAAAAAATATCAAATTTTGAGTAGGAACCTGCATGTTCCTTACATATAGATCAGAGCCATTTATCATCCGTTGTAGTCGATATCATTAAAAAAAAAATTCCATTCAAAACCCACCTTCGTCATCACATTTCATCCTTCCAAGTAGAACTAGTCTCGACGTCAACTAGGAGACTCTCTAAAAATTGTTGGTCACTAAAATAGGTTACAAGGACACCAAGGTAAAAAATTGATTAATAATAGTCTAAGCGCTAAAGATACCACAAACAAGACCATCGTTGGGCCCAACAATAGATCTCAAAGGAACATCATAGATCCTTTCTTACCCCTAGAAAAAGCACCAGACCGAAGGGAAATTCGAAAATCATCAAAAAAATTCAAATTGTAGGTGACGTCTGAAACTTTCGACGTCGTTCAAAAAACTTCGGCAATTTTTTATAAAAGAAAATTTATAATATAAAGTTTATAAAAATAATTTTTAAAAATTCTGATGCCAAAAAAAAATTTAACGGTGCCCATTGTCTAAACGGTTGGCAAAAAATACAGAGAATTATTGAAGATGTTTGAAGGGGATTTTTCCAGCGTAGTAGAAGAAAGTTTAAAAAACTGACTAATTAAAATCCTTCAATATTAAAATCCTCATCAACAACAAAGTTTTGTGGCAATCGTCCTTGACAAACAATATTAAAGCAACAAAAGTTTTTTATACAACTCCCCTACTCAGTTGCTGACAGAGCAACTATCTTCATACCAACTATATTGTTGCGGGTCAAACAAGGTTAACTTCTTTCCTACTTTTGTCACATGCCCATGCATTTAATTTATCAACCCAAGGAGCTTCGTAAACTTGTGAAGGGTCTTGAAAAATATTTTCTTACAATACCACTTGAGATGAGTCTGCTAATTCTACTATTGGGGAGGTGTTTCAAACGGTCATCAATCATTCATACACTCAATAATTTACGTAAAAACAATTAAATCTACAGAAAGGAAATATTCACGCATTCCTATAAATAAACCTACTGCAATACAGGAAATAACAATGTGATAAAAAATATTATAAAAGTGGTAAACTAATCTAGAAAACATAGGAAAAATAGGGGAAGAAATACTGGCTTGGAGTGGGCCCAGGCTCCAGCAACTTACTCCTAGTTGAACACGCACTTAGAAACTCTTAAAAATGTATTATAATTATCAAAGTATTACAATGCTTCTTCTGTATATCTCTCTATAATTACTATCAAAAAATTCTATATATCCTTAGAGAGGTCTGCGTGTGTTTATATAGCACACCCGCAAATATTTTGTTACAAAGAAGTTATAATAGTCGATTTATTCCATACTAAACTAAGATGGTATGGTAAATGTGATCAACGTCTACTAAAAATGGCATTTGTTTCTAATGGTGGCATGTTCACTGATTGGTTTGTTCTTCACCTAGCATTGGTAGGACATTCTCATACATTGATGAGATCCCCAATTTAACTCTACATGATGTAGAGTTGGAACTGCACCAGTCATTGTTGTCCATGTCGTGCTTGTATAGTCAATAGGAAAAGAACATGGGAACCTTCCCTATGAGGAAGGTGCCTAAGTATGTTGGGAGCCTTCTCTATGCAGAATGTGCCTTATTTCCATTGGCACCTTCCTAGAAGAGGAAGGTTCTTATATTCTATTGGCACCTTCCTATGAGAGGAAGGCGCTTGCGTTCTAGTGGCGCCTTCCTGTTGATGCCTTATTTATGAGAGGAAGGCACTTTCCTTCTAGTGGCACCTTCCTATCGGTGCCTTCCTATGAGAGGAAGGCACTTCTTTTCCTTTGGCACCTTCCTGGAAGAGGAATGCGCTGGCCTTATATTGGTGCCTTCCTAGGAGAGGAAGGCGCTTGTCTTTCCTTGGCACCTTCCTGGAAGAGGAAGGCATCTACTTATGCTTGGTGCCTTCCTGTAAGAGGAAGGTGCCTACCTTATTTGCATTGATTTCAAAAGAAACAAAGTTCCAGGTCCATGAAAAGACCTTGACTGATCCAAATATGACTAAATCAACTACAATTCCATAAAACACACTGAAAACACATGAATTAGATAACATGCATAATTTCATCAAATAATTATATAATCATTCATAAACATATGCAATCCTTATTATATAGCCACATAATAATAAAGAAAATGTATACAAAATATGAACATTTTTTATGCTCATCATCCCCACATGCCTAACATATGACATGCCCTCATGCCATCAAAACTATAGGTAGCCCTATTGATCCCTCATCGTTGTCATTTCTTTGTGGATTCAACTATACCTACGGCCCATGTCTACCTCTTCTATGCACTGGCATCTAAAGGTGTGGCTCCTCTTCTTCTATGCAGAGCTGTGGGTGCTATTGTTGGCTTTTCTTTCCTCTTCCTGGCTGCTATCAGAGGTGATCTAACTAGCATCATCTATGCTGCCTGAAATGCAGCTTCTGTAGCTTGCCATAGGTTAGAATCTAGAGGTATGACCACTACAAGAGGGATATCTGAATTATCCCTCCTGAGATAAACTACTTGGGCTTTGTACAATCAGGCTGCTTTAGGAGTAAGCCCTACATTCTCCTTTGCAATGGCAACAACCTCCAATTTGGGGCCATATACCTCCCATCATTCAAAATACCTTCTTATCATGGAGGGTCATCCCTGGGATGACCCTTAAATCTCCTAGAACTGGTTGTCCTCTATCGGATTGACGTAGATACTAGAGTCCCCCTACATCCTCGAGGTTGCATTCCTGGTCTCCTTGGGTGCTATCATCTCTTTGAGTAGCCGTTCAAACTATTTTTGCCTCTCTGCGAATGACTACATATCCCACTCATCTTCTTCTGGCTCGGTGAAGGTCACCTTCACCTTCTTTCGAGCTGTCTTGGGCCCTTTTCCTTTGGCCTCTATAGAAAATGCGGTGGCTCAAACATGGGTTTTCCCTTTCTCCCTCTAAGGGACCTACTCTACGGTCCCTGGAGTGTTCTCCTCACTCTAGGGGACCTGTGCTGACATACCTAGGGATGCTTCTTTGACCCCCTATCTGTCCTGTGCTGACCCCCCAGGTTCTTCTCTTCCTTCCACAAGTCTGGGGAGTTATTCCTTATCCCCCAATCCTATATGCTGTTGTTGGCCCTCGTCCTACTCTGTATCACTCAGGACGATGACAGGGGTTGTTGTGAGACTTATTTCCCCTTCACTCCCAAAAATAGAGGAATTCTACCCTACCTCCGGGATGCTCTATCGAGTGTCTAATCAAAATTATCTCGAAGAGAATACTCATTCTGCATATGTGGGAAAAAATTTTGGGACCTCTTTTGGCTAGTTGGTTTGGGTCGATGCGTCCCTTATTTCTCTTCCCCTGTCCTGGAGTAGCTTGTTCTCCTCCTGCAAATGCTAGACCAACTGAGTGAGCTGGGTGATTCATCTTTCTTGTTCTTCTAATTCCCCTCTATGCTCATTCTAGTAGTCCTCCAAAATTTTCTGGGCCATCCAGCAATTGGTTTGCCACTCCAGCGCTTCCTCCAAGGCTATGTCGACCTGATCATTGCTCTCGAAAGTCCCTGCATCTTGTGGGCTCTAGTTTGTCAATTATTGAAGGGTTTGGGCTACAACATCGACTTCTGGGTCATTATGTTCTTCTTCTATCGAGAGCAGTAGTTGCTATAGGCATTTCCTCCTGGGGACTGGTTTTGGTGGCCGAAACTCGACCTCGCTACTAATAAGCGGTGCTCCTTCCCCTTCATACTTCGGTACTAGAGAATGCCCTCTTTCCTCTATGCATTTGGGCATTGGTGAATGCCCTCTTTCTTCCATGAAATAGGGCAATTTCAATTGCCCAATACTTGCCATATCCTCTGCAGGGCTTCTCTCTTCTTGCCCTATTTTAGCAACAACATCCTATTGCCTTTCTTTGTCGCCATCTCCCTCTACGTCAGGGTTTTGCCTCTGCGCTTCTGCATGGCAGACCAATGCTGATATCAGCCCATGGTGGACCAAGGTAGACAATTCTCCCTTTTGGTATCTAGCCACTTCTTCCATTAGGGCATTTTCTAGGTAGAAGGGCACGTTCAACTTCCTTCCATGCGCCAGGTGATTCAAAATTGCACATGGTTAGCATGCAAATGGGTATACTTCCCGGTGCATGTAAAGAATCAAGCAACCTATTCGAATATCTTCCATAGATTCATGGGAAGGCTAATTTTGGGTAGCCCTTCCTTATCTATCTACATATTTTCTCTTGGCAATCGCACTTCGGCGTATGAATTTAGTAGTCCGCCTTTGTATATGCATTCCCCTATGAGGGGCAATCCATTCGCCTACGAGATGTATTCGAGGGTGACCAAAATTTCTACCCCTCGCACCTAAGCTATGTCACCCCTTAAGGAGGTAGCGAATTCCTTGGCTGCCTCTATATCTTGGCCCTGAATGACTAGGGTACAGTATTTGAACCATCCCTCGGCCTCAAACTATGTTTTTACCATCCCCTTGATTCCTTCCGTATCACTCGGCTCATTCTTTTTCACCACATGATTCTTCGACCTTCCTCCCATGGCACCTTCTCTTACTACTGCATTTTTTTTTCTTCTATCCTTACTTATTCAGGAATGTGCCTTCTTATAGGGAAGGTGCCTAACCTTAGCATTTAATTCTAGGGTACACCTTTTGAGCCATATCATTGGCACGTGGTTCCGGCCATGGGGGGATATGATTTTAATGATGGCAATATTTTTTTTTGGTACTGCATAATTTATGAATAATTATATAAATATTTGAGTTAGTATGCACGTACCTTATTTGGTGTTTCATGCATTATGAAGAGTGTTGATTTGCTTATTTCTGAAATGGGGGAGGGGTATGGTCATCTGATGCCACTCATTTGTGTGGTGATTTTGTTTCGATCAAGGCATCCAGGAGACTTAAGTTCTGGATGTACACAAAAGGCACTTATGTGGCACCTTCCCAATATGGAAGGCATTTACATGGTGCCTTATCAATGTTTTTGGTGTTCTCTTATTGGATGCGCCTTTCGATGGTGGAAGGTGTCTCTGATTGGATGTGCCTTCCAATGGTGGAAGGCACTTTTTTGATGATGGTGCCTTCCTACTACAAAAGGTGCTTCTGAATGGGTGTGCCTTCCTAATGTGGAAGGCACTGCTGAATACCTATGCTTTCCTAGGGTGGAAGGCACCTCGGGATTTTTTTTTTTGTGGCGCCTTCCAGCCACGGAAGGTGCCCATTTTTTTTTGTGCACCTTCTCTATAAGGAAGGTGCCTTCTTCTAGCGGCGCACCTTCTTTATAAGGAATGTGCCTTCTTCTGGTGGGGTGCCTTCTTCTGGTGGGGCACCTTCTTTATAAGGAAGGTGCCTTATTCTGGCTGGGCACCTTCTTTATAAGGAAGGAACATTATTCTGGTTGGGCACCTTCTTTATAAGGAAGGCACATTATTTTGGAGGGGTGCCTTATTCATACGGAAGACACCTTCTTCTATTTGGGCACCTTCTTTATAAGGAAGGAACCTTCTTCTGGATGGGCACCTTCTTTATAAGGAAGCTGCCTTCTTCTGGCTAGGTGCCTTATTTATAAGGAAGGCACAATCTTCTGGCGAGGCACCTTCTTCTTGGAAATCATGTTGCGATTGACTGGGAAAGGCTGATCAAGCCTTCTCAATCTTGCTTCACACTGCCTCGGATTCTACCTATGAGTGTCGATGTTAGAATGCTGAGCCAAATCAGGCATAATTTCCCAGATACCTATTCCTCATGCTGTCAGGTCTTCCACCTACAAAAACCAAATGAAAAGAAAGAAAAATAAAGGTAGTTAGATGCATTTCATGCTTGTTAGGCCCTAGATTAGGATGCCTGCAGCTTGCATGCGGGCATCATCCCTACAAAACACACCATAAGAAAAAACTAAATTAACTAATTTTTGTGAGCACCTCCATGCCCACCATTTTGCATGTTAAGAGTTTTTTCTGGATCTAACAAGATGGGGTCTCATCTACGTCTATTAAATATTCCACCTGTAAGGTTTCGGATGTGTTATAGGGGTGCATTCGGTGGCCATTGACCATTAACACGGTGTTGTTGTTGTCAATTGTTCTAACATGCACTACCCCATTCTTGATGAGCTCTACCACCTCATATAGTCCCATCCATATTTGCATTAATTTACCTTTTCTTTCCTGGAACTAAGAATCGTACAACATCACCCATTCTCCTTCTTGGAACTGCTTCAATTTAATGTGGCGATCATGCCACCACTTTCTTTGCTTTTATATGATTTATGTTCTCTGCAAAGCATCCATTTGGATTTCGTCCATTTGATCTGGCTGTCAAATCCTTTATTTTTGAGTGTCATCCAAGCTCAAGTTCAATTTTGAAGCCATCATCAATGTCTTGATTTCAAATTCAATGGGCATCATCGCACTCTTCCCATAGACCAGTTGGAAGGGTGTGAATCCTGTGGTGGATTTCCGTATGGTATTATATTCTCAGACTACCTTCAGCAACCGTGTAGCCCAATATTTTCTATGTTGCTACATGATCTTCATCAAGATTTTCTCTATTTCTCTATTCATCACTTCCACTTGCCCATTTGCCTATGGATGGTAGGGTGTAGTTTTATTGTGTCAAACTCTGTATTGCTCCATCAGATCCTTGATCAACTTAGAGGTAAATTGAGGTCCTTGTTCTGTTGTTATCTCTCTAGGGACCCCAAATCATGTAAAAATGTGGGCAAATAAGAAATCAATAACTGTTATTTCTTTTGAATCTCTCAATGCTTGAAATTCAACCCATTTGGTGACATAATATGTATAGACTAGAATAAACCTCCTCCCTATTGAATGTGGATTAATTGGTCCCACGAAGTCCATGCCCCACTTATCAAAGGGTTCTAGGTGTACCTAAGGTTGGAGGGGCATTTTGTCTCGATGGGTTGGTCTACCCATTCTTTGGAATTCATCGCACTTACTGGCGTACGTAGCCACATCCTTGAATAGAGTGGGCCAAAAGTACCCATCCTTTAGGATTTTATAGGCAATTTGTTTCCTTGTAAAATGTCCTCCGCATGGTTTGTCATGACATGCTTTGATTACTTTTGAGAACTCCTGTTTTGCTATGCATCTCCTTATAACCTGGTCACGTCCTATTTTGAACAAGAGGCCATCAATCCATAGGAACGATGCACTTTTTTCTATGACCACCTACTTTAATCAGAAAGAGAGAGTAGGTGAGGTTCTTCCAGTGGCCAAGTAATTGGCTATATTTGCGTACCACGAGATTTTCTCACTAATGGTGAATAAATGTTCATACAGAAACTGGTCTTCCATTGTTGTATTGTCTGTTGATATCAATATGGATAGAAAATCTGCTATGACGTTGTCTTTGTCTAGTTTGTTTACTATTTTGATGTCGAATTCCTACAGTAATAAGAGCCACCTAATAATTCTTTCATCAATGGCTATCTTGCTCATTAAGTATCTAATAGCCACATGGTCCATGTGGATAAATACCTTATACCTAGTGATATAATTGCAGAATTTGTTTATGGCATGCATAACTACAAGGAACTCCTTCTCTGTCATCGTTTAGTTGAGCTCAGCTCCTACCAAGTTTTTGCTGACATAGTATATGGCATAAAATTCTTTACCATCCTTTTGTCCGAGGACTGCTCCAATCGCATTGTTGGATGCATCATAGTAGATATGGAATGGTATGGCCCAATTTGGTCCTCTTAAAATAAGTGTGAATATTAGTTTCTCTTTAAGCAACTAAAATGCTTCTTCACAATCTTCTGTCCAATTGAACTCCACATCTTTAGATAATAGAGTGTGTAGTGGTTTTGCAATTTTGTTGAATTCGGCGATAAATCACCGGTAGTACCCAGCTGATCCAAGAAAACTCCTCATCTCTCTCTGTGTTCTGGGGCTAGGTAGGTCTCTGATGACCTCAATTTTTCTTTTATCAAAATTTATTTCTTTTGTAGAGAGGTGGTGTCCCAATACGATGCCTTCTTGAATCATCATAAAGCATTTCTCGTTGCTCAGGGACAAATTGTTTTCCTTGCTTCTTTTGAGCACTCTTTCCAAGTTTTTCATTGCTTTGTCAAAGGTTTCTCCATAGATGGTGAATTCATCCATGTATACTTTGACCGCGTCTCCCATCATGTCTAAAAATATGCTAAGCACCATCCTTTGAAAGGTGGCAGGTGCGTTGCACAATCTAAAAGGTAATACCCAATAGGCAAACATTCCCCATGGGTAGGTGAATGTTGTCTTATCTTGATCCTCTTCTCCTATCTGGATCTGGTTGTATCCACTGAATCCATCCAGGAAGGAGAAATACTTCCTCCTTGAGAGTGTATCCAAGACTTGATCAATGAATGGGAGCGGGAAGTGGTCCTTCTTGGTCACTTTTTTTAATGCTCTGTAGTCCACATAGATTCACCATTTCCCATTCTTTTTAGGGACTACCACTAATGGTGATACCCACTCATTGTTAGAAATTAGATAGATGAATTCGACAGTCAAGATTTTTTACAGTTTTTCCTTGACAATGTCTTTCATTGCCAGATTCATTCTTCTCTGTGGTTGCATACTTGGAGTTGCTTGATCATTGAGGTATATAATATGGGTACATATTTTTGGGTTGATACCCTTCATATCTGAGTAATCCCATGCAAATGCCTATTGGTGTCTAACTAGGAGATCTTCTACTTTTATCAATTGTGTGGGAGTCAACCTATTGCTGACATTCAACATTCTTGCTGGCTCGATGTGTATCTGTTGAACATGGTGATCTTGGGCACCAGCCAACGGTGATCTAGGTATGGAGATGGAGGACTCCCCTTGGAGGAACTCCACAATAGCACCATATTTGTCCTCTTCTGCCAACTCATCCAATGTCATCACCGATTGGATCATGGATAGCTCAAGATTTTCATGCTCGGTCAACATGGGTTCTCCTAATGAGTCAACAGACTATGCTAGGGGTGAAATAGTCAACATTTTAATGTTTCATCCATCATATATGGTCATCAACCAATCCCAACAGTTGATGTAAGCATCGGTTTTTGCCAGCCATGGCCTTCCCAAGATGAGCGAGTAACCGCCCAGCCTAGTTTTAGATTGCAAGACTAAAAATTTGGTTGGGTATTCCCATGCGTTGACTATTACTATTACGTATTCCAACATTCCTTTCAGTGCCATGGTTGATCGATCGACCAGTTATAACACTATCATAGTGGGTTTCAGGTTCGTGAGCTATAGCCTCTACATGGTCTCCTGAGGCATTATGTTGATGGCTACTCCAAGATCAACCAACGTATTGGACAAGGAATGTCCCTCAATTTTTATAGTCAGCACTGGGCTACCCAGGTCTGCATACTTAGGATGGCACGTTTTGCCCATCCTCAAATCTATTAGTTTACCCATGACATTAATAGTCTGGGTTGCTCTTCATCCTAGCTTCCTTAGACACATCTCTCTTCTCACCTTGGTATATATTGAAACATCTCAAATGGCTTAAAATAATGGAATTTTCATAGTGAGGTTCTTCAAGCTAGACAAGATATCGAACTCTGGATCCATTAATTTCCTCTATTCTTGCAATCGATTGGAAAATGGAGCCTTTGCTCTCTCAAGAATTTCCTCTATCACCTCTTCTACAAGAGGTGTTTCTCCTACCTCTTCCTCCTCTTCTACTAGTAGAGGAATTCCTACTCCTAGTTGTCTACCAGACCTAAGCTTAATATGGTACATCGAATACATCTCACCCTCCATGTTGTATGCTGGTTGGTTCACCCTATTATTCAGATTTTTCATCGGTTGTGCGGGTAGCTGTGTAGGTCTCACTGCTGGCAACGCCGATAAATTTTATTGGGGGTGAGCTAGTGCTACATTCTATGGAGCTTGATTCCATGTAGTGTGGCCTCTCCACTGCTGCCCAAGATATGGATATGGCCCCTATGGCTGCTGGTTTGGGAATGCTACTAGGGGTGTGTTGGACCAGGGTGATGGCCCCGACCACCCCATGTTAGGTGGTTGAGGTGGGCTTTGGGGTATGTATGATCCTCCCCCATATGACAACATCTTGGTTGGCATATTTCTCATAAGGGGTTATGGCCAACTCTTTCGATTGCCTATGAAATAGGCATCCGTGCTTTCAGCATCCTCTTGATTACTGGGTAGTTGTAGGCATAATCGAGTTTTATGGTTCAACTTGCAAACTGCGCATACTCTAACTTTTTTCTTTGGGCATGCATTCTTTGCATGCTTCCCTCTGCATTTTGGACAAAAATAAGCCAATTTTGCTTCATTTTCTTGCTTCTTTTTCTCTAATAGTAGCGTATCCATCTGCAATGCTAGAGATGAGAGCATTTCACTCTTTAAATCTTCTAGCATGTTATCTATTTCTATATTTGTGATTGAAGCAGTCATTTTCATGGTTCTAGAAGTGGTCTTGCCTCTCCTTCTTGAGTAGTTTCGACATAGTTGTCGGATGTATTCCATAGCGTGCTGGTAGACATCACCTCCAAAAATCATGTTAAGATCCTCCAATGATTCATTGGTAAGTTCTCTCAAAAATATGCTTTTGAGGGACTTATTAGATAGTTTCATGTGAGGATATCATTGAATATTGAAGTTGAATCTCTCCCAGTATTCCTTGAGAGACTCATATTATTTCTACGTCATGCTTAGGACCTCTTATCTGGAGTCTCTTGCTCTCCTAAAATATTGGTATTGTTCTAAAAAGATCTTCTTCATTTGATCCCAAGTGGCAATGTGTTTGTCTCCCAGATCGATGAACCACCGTAGAGATGCATCGTCCAACATGGAAGGAAAGAGTTTTAGCTTATGTGTATCATATTTGTAGTCCTCAGACCTGCATAAGACATAAAACTTAAATAAAAATAGGTTAGGTTCCTCAGTTGGGTATCCTCTGAAGGTCGAAAGGTGAGTAGGGGATATATTTTTCATTTTGGTATCTCCTACTCCTTCATCAATCAAGAAACTAAATCCAGATGAGACTTCTTCATTGTCAGCCATTTTTTCAAGAAATGCGGTCTCTAATGCAGTATTTATGGCCTTACGATCATTTAAGACTTTATGAGTCAAGGCTCTAAGGTTGTCTAGTGTTATCATCTAATCTTCTATAGATTTCCACAATAGGGCTTCCTGAAAAGGATTGAAAATCCAACTAAATTCATATTATTTACAAGCTCAATATATAGGCTCTAAAGGCCCAAAATACATAACCAACCCATCAAATCATGGATTTGATCCTAGAATCCTTAACCATAAGCTAAAAAAGTGCAAATAAGAATGCATGTAACTTCTAAGCTAGGAAAGAAGGGAAAAATGCTAACTAGAAGATCCTTTAGCTAACTTGAAGTTCACTCTTCCTACTTTGAGTTCACACTTCCTAACTAACACTCCAAAGTGACAACTAGAAGACAACTAGTGCACACAAGTGTATGTGAGAAGGAGACTTACTTACAATATCAATTTGCAAGAAATAAACTATGCAAACCTAGCTAGGAACTACTAGAGGGGTCATATGAGTGACCAAACATCAATCCTCATCATGCCTCCCCATAATAGAAGCATTGACCTCCAATGCTTTCAGAAGAGTAGGAAAGTCATGGGACATCTGATGAAAATAAATCTAATGAGCCTAATGCGGCAGCTGTCCTCATTGAGCCATAAGATACGAGGTGGTAGACCCCTGTCGAGTCTTCATGTTATAGATCTGATCAAAATCTAATGGTAACCAAGAATCAGGAACCACGTCCACAGGATGATTGATAACTGGTGTGGTCTCCAATGTAGAGTCAAATTACAACTTCAAAAGATCTACATTGATGACATCATGAATCCCCAAGTGTGCAGGAAGATCAAGGAAGAAATTATTCTAGGACACCTGCTAAAGAATAGTATAAGGCCCATAGCAAATCGGTTTGATTTTACTATGAGTCTTATCAATAAAACACCGCTTGTCAAGATGCAACCAAACTTTGTCACCAACCTGAAATGGATGAGGAATTCGATGTCGATCCATGGCATTTTTCTATTGCTCCTATGTATTTTGCAAAATATCAATCACATTTTATTGAAGATTGTGCAAGTGTTGAATAAATAAGTGTGTCTTGTCTTGCTCCTTCTGAAGATGTGAAGTGACAGGAGAAGGCAAAGACAAAGGTAACTCATAAGGTGCCAAGGACTGAAATCCCATACAAACCTCAAAAGGTGAGTGACCTATAGAAGAATGTAGGGCCCTATTGTAGGCATGCTCAATATGAGTGAGACTCAAGTCCCAATTTGCTAGAGAAGTGTGATGATAGATTTGTAAACTTTGCACAAGTGTACGGTTTACCACTTCAGTCTGCCCATCGGACTACGGATGATAGGCGGTGGAAAAGTTAAGGGAAACTCCCAAAATTTTCCACAAAGGACACCAAAAGTGACCAAAAAAGTGTGAATCATGATCTGATATAATGTTGGTAGGTAGACCAAAGGATCGCCAAATGCTGTCAAAGAACAATTGAGCTAAGTTTGCTACAGAAATTGTCTTGCGACATGGAATAAACTTAGCCATCTTACTGAATCTGTCAACCACCACGAACACACAATCATTTTGTCACACTATCATGGGAAAATCACTAACCAAATCCATGGAAATTCTTTCCCAAGGATGGTAAGGAATGGGCAAAGGCATGCCTAAGCTAAAATTCTTGTTAGCTAGTTTTAAGCGACAACAAATTGCACACTGTTTGAGAAATCTCAACACATCCCTCTGCATTTTAGGCCAGTAGAAAAATATTTGCAAATGATGAAGTGTTTTGTGCTTCCCAAAGTGACCACCATAAAGTGTAGAATGAGCTTCCTTAATAAGTGACACTCTAGGCTCACAAGGAACACAAACCTTGTCTAATTTGTAAAGAAGTCCTTTGATGTAGAAATCTTGGAAAGGATGCAAATTGGAAGAAGGCTTACTCACTTGCTCAAATATTTTCCCAAAATTAGGATCCTATGAATACTGATTAGGCCAAGTCTGAAATCCCAAGTGTGAAGTGGACATAACTATTAAGGCAAGAGCGGGAGGAGGACTACTCAAACAATAAACAACAGTATTACTCTTCCCCTTTTTGTACTTGATCACCAAGTGAAATTATTGGAGGTAAGAGGCCCACTTCATATGTCTTGATTCTTCAATTTTACTTTGAGATTGTAAAAACTTGAGAGGCATATGATTAGTGTGTACTATTGTATATTTTCCCAAAATATAATGTCTCCAGTACTTGATAGCTTGAACTAATGCATACAACTCCTTGTCATATGTAGAATAGTTCAACTTAGCAGCAGAAAAAGTTTTATAATGCTAAGCAACTGGATAACCATTCTGTTTGAGCACAACACCTAGAGCAAATTTAGAGGCATCCATTTCAATATCAAAAGGTTGAGAGAGGTCAGGTAAAGTTAACACAAGTGCTAGATGTCATGTCTATGGTCATTTAGTAACAGAATGTGGACTAAAATTCATAGAAAGGGAGGGGGGGAAGAGTTTTAAAGAAAATCACAACCCTGGAGGGAGAGTGGATGGTTTAGACAATCACTTGGAGGGATTCAATAGTAGACTTTTAGGTCGGATTCAAACTCCGTTAGATGAAAATGGTGGTCAGGAGAATGGTATAAGCAATGTTGAAGATGATCCCCATCTCTCCAATGCTCAGAACAAAGGATATAAAAGAGACTCAATCTTAGATCAGAGGGAGGAAACACATGTTTAGGCAAACACAAGAGAGGAAAATACCTCCTTGAGACCATAGGTGACAACCCAATTACACAACAGTTCTCCTAGTTTTATAAATTATAACTCTGAGTTAAGAACAAACCTTGTTGAAGAGCTATTACCCCCCTTCCAGGACAGGTCTATGGGGTCTGATAAACAAAAGGTTTCTGCAAAGAGAAGTGGTATCTGGAAAGAAGATATGAATATCCAACATCCTTGTAATAAGGGGCCTCTCAGCATTCCAATATTTTCTTCATTAACAAAGTCCACATCTCTACTTTCATCTTCTTCTGAAGGTAGAGAGTCCTTTATTTTCTCAGATCACACAAATCAGCAGCTTTCTTTGAGAAGGGAGAAATTGCAGGAGGACTTAGCTTGGATGTGGTTAACTCACAAGCCTTAGGGAGGAAATCAAACATTCAACTAGAAAAGGATCAAGCTTTGAGGGAAGTAAATACAGGGAAACAAAAATCAATATTAGGGGTACTTAGAGTAGGCAAAACCCCAGAACTAGTTAAATAATGTTAATTCTCTCTAAAAATATTTGGGGTCTGGGAAGTGCCTCAAAAAATACTGCACTAAGGAGGTTAATGCAACTTCATATTCCAGATATTCTATTTCTTCAAGAGACTATGGGAGTGGGTTTGGAAATGGAAAGCATTCTCCACACGCTTATAAAGGACTAGGAATTCCTCTCCTTGGAATCTGAGGGTAGATCAAGTGGCCTTGTTCTGGGGTGGAAGAAGAGGAATTTTAGGTTTATAAAATCTACTTTTATTACATAAAGAATAGGAGTGGAGCTCTTCTCTATGGAATTGGGGAAATATTTTGTGTTGGTAAACATTTATGGCCCTTATGAAAATAAAATTCATTACTGGGATACCCTATTTTCCAATAACTTTTTGCAGCATGGGAATATTATCCTAGGGGGTCATTTAAATTTCACTCTGAATAGAGCTAAGATATGGGGGACAACAACAAGAAGTAACCCACAAGCTGGGTTTTTTAAACATAAATTTGAAATGGCAGACTTGGTTGATGTAGAACCAATCAAAATTACTCCTACATGGAGTAACAATAGAGCAGGTGAGGATTATGTGGCAAAAATATTGGATCAATTCTATGTCTCTGATTCCCTGCTGATGGATGGGGAGAAAATAAAGACCTGGGTGGACCCTTGTGGCATCTCAGACCATTTCCCTATTTTTCTCCAAATAGGCAACCCAGATAGGAAACCTCCAAGCCCTTTCAAATTCAATTCAACTTGGCTGCAGGACACAAATTTTTAGAATCTGGTTAAAGAAGAATGGAACTCTTATGATGAAAACTTGGGAAGTTTAGCCTACTCTCAAATGACAAAAATCTTGAAGTTAAAATGGCTGTTTCTAAATGGGATCATAAAAAGTATAGGCAACAAATGCAGGAACTCATTCTATTAGAACAATATATTGTTGTTTTTTATGAGAGAGTGAATGAGGTCGGTCTTTCAGAGGATTCCAAATCGGCCATCAGAGCATTGGAAGGAAAAAAGAGTAATATCTTGCTTGCTCAAGAAGCCCAATGGAGGCTTAAGAGTAGAGCTCTTTGGCTGGAATTAGGGGACGAAAACACCAAATTCTTTCAAAATTATGCAAATCATAGGAAAAATATTAACACCATCTGGGAATTGCCCAATGGAGAGGGGTCCAAAGCTAGGTCCTTCAAAGACCTCGCAGCTCTTGGCATAAAACATTTCAAGTCCTTGTTTAAAGATCCCAAAAGAGTAAACTTGGTTGAGATCTTAAAACATACAACCTTCTTTCCAAGTTTTGCTGACGAGGCTACTAATGAAATGATTCTTGAGAAAGTGTCATTGGAGGAATTAAAAGAAGTGCTTTCATCCTTTCAAAAGGACAAAAGTCCTGGGCCTGATGGTTGGGGGGTTGAATTCTTCTTGGGTTTCTTTGAATTAATTGGGGAAGACCTGATTAGAGTTATTGAAGAAACTAAAGCTTTAGGGAAGATCCCATTGGATTTCAACTCAACCTTCATCGCTTTGATTCCAAAGAAGGACTCTCCAATTTCTTTCGATGACTTCAGACCTATTTCCTTGTACAACTGCCTCTATAAAATTATTGCCAAAATTATTGCCTTGAGGTTAAAAAGAGTTTTTTTGAATCCATCTCCAGCGAGCAATTTGGGTTTCTAAATGGGAGGCAAATCCACGATGCTGTAGGAGTGGCCCAAGAAGGGCTGCATTAAAAACAAAAAGACTTCCTGATATAGTAGTAAAACTGGATATTTCCAAAGCTTTTGACAGGGTTAATTGGTTGTATCTAAGGATCATGCTTCTTCACATTGGGTTCAACCTCCGAGTTGTTAATTGGATCATGGGATGTGTGACCTCTGTCTCCTTCACTGTTCTTATAAATGGTTCTGCTTCTAATTTCTTTTCCTCTAAGTGTGGCATCAGGCAAGGCTGTCCCTTATCTCCCTTTTTATTTCTTTTGGTGGCTGAAGGTTTGAGCAGGGCAATCAAAGAAGCTAAGAGAATAGGGCAGTTTAGAGGAATTCAAATGAGTACATATTTCTCTCTAACACATCTCTTATTTGTTGATGATATTATTTTGTTTAGTGTTGGTTATTTTAGGGACATACACAAGATTAATGATATTCTAAGGAGCTTTTGCCTTACCAATGGTATGGAAATCAATATGGGAAAGTCTACAATGTTGTGTTTTGGCCTGTAGGAAGAGGAGGAAATTTTTTTTTAGAGAATTCTTTCTTTTCCCAAGACTGATTTCCAATCAGGAATAAAATATATGGGTTTTTGTTTGAAGCCAAATAACTATGGCATAAGAGATTGGGATTGGCTAGTGGGAAATATAGACAAAAGGATTTCTATGTGGTGTAATAGATGGTTATCAATAGGAGGCTGATTAACTCTTGTAAAATCAGTCCTGGAGGTAATCCCTGTCTACTGGTATGGCATGACTTTCATTCCAGTAGGGGTTCTTGAAAAAATCAGAAAAAGGTGCTTCAAATTTCTGTGGAATGGAAAAAGGGACAAAGCAGCCATTGTTTTAGCCAAATGGAAATCAATAGCAAAGCCAAAGGATGAAGGAGGTTGGGGTATTAAAAATATCCATATTTTTGGTAAAGCACTGGTTGCAAAAAGCTTATGGAGGCTGCTTACTCAAGAAAACCTATGGAGCAAAGTCATTAATGCAAAATATATCGAACCTCTTTCTATGGAAGAGTGGATAAGGAAACCTGACAAGTCCATTAGAAAGGTGTCCAACTTTTGGAAAGATGTTATTCAGGCCTTTCCACTTCTGGGAAATTGGTTGGCTTGGAATATTGGAAATGGTGAAAAAGTGAGAATTGGGGAAGATCCTTGGGTTGGTTGTGGCAATGAGCATAGATTTCCTGAGGACCTCTTACTTTCTCTCCACAATGCAGGTTTTTATACTCTTTCTCAGGTGGCAGAACAAGACACTACTACCATTTGGTAGCAAGGTTGGAAGAGTGTGCAACATCTAGGTCTTGAAGGCAGGAAGGTTTTGTCATGGCAAGCTTATGTGAAAGAACTTCTCATCAGTCATACTAGGATCAGACTAACAGTGGATGATGAGCTAGTTTGTACAAAAAATACTAAGAGGGGTGTTTATACTGCTAGGATGGGATATAAGGACTTGTTTGCTCATGATAGGCAAGGGGACAATATTTGGTGGTGGAAAGCAATTTGGAAGGTTAAGATGCATTTAAAAACCAAAATTTTCTTATGGCTGGCCCTCAATAACAGACTTTTAACTTGGGATGTTTTAATGAAGAGGAGGTTTCAAGGTCCTGGAAGGTGTACACTCTGTCATAAGGAGCTTGAAACTATCAACCATTTATTGGTTGGCTGTGTTTTCATAAAGTATGTATGGAAGTATATTGAGGTGATTACTGGGAGCATAGGTACTTGGTAAGGAGACACATTGGAACTTTGTTTGCAACAGTGGTTTGATTCTAAAGATCTGAAGTCCTACAGGGCCCTCCCTTTCGCGGTGGCATGGGGAGTTTGGCTTGCAAGAAACTCAGATATTTTCTAAGCCTCCTCTCAACCTGCTTTTAAAATTGCTACTCAGATTTTTTCTTTCATTGCTGATATTGTGAAACCTACTATGCAAAAAGGCCCAAGAAAAACTAAAGCTGCCAATGTCAACAAATCATCTCCCTAGGGTTTTTTTGATGGTGCTTGTCAAGGCACCCCTCTTATGTGTGATGCAGGTGGAATCCTCTTTCTTAAGGATTCTCATTTCATTCAGTTTAAGGTTGGCCTAGGAGGGGGCACAAATAATTATGCCGAATTAATTGCTTTGAAGCTTCTCTTGAAAATTGCTCTAGACCACCATGTTCAACAACTCCAAGTTTTAGGAGACTCCTTGTTGGTCATCAATTGGATGAAGAAAATGTTTAGAATGGATAACTTAACTTTGCAGCCAATTTTTCAACAGGTAAACATTTTGGAAGATGTCGTAAACCCCATATCCTATACTCATATCTACAGAGAACTCAACTTTGGGGCGGATGCTTTGTCAAAGGAAGGTCTGCAGCTGGCGCAAGGAAGATGGGAGCTGGTGGAAATAAAGGATGGTGTGACTATCCAAGAGACAGTGATTTCTTTGCTCGATAATTAAAAAAAAAAAAAATCCGGGAGGTTGTTTCTCGATCGCTTTTCCTTTCCTTTCTGGTTATTCTCTTGTAGACAAAGTAGCTGAGCATTATAGACACCTTTGTGTAGAGGTTTTATGGGAAATTTTTAACTCTTAGCCCTTCCTTGATGGTACGAAGAAAATTTAGGTGGGGACAGCCTGTGTGTTCCTGCCTGGTTATTCCAGCCTGCCTTGGGCAACTTCACAATGTAATTTTCTTCTTCTGGTGAAATAGAAATTATGATTTTTTTTTTAGGAAAAAAAAAAGTTAACACAAGTGCGGTACAAAGTTTATTTTTCAATTTCTCAAAGGCAACATCTTGGTTTTTATCCCAATGAAAGGGGAATTTAGACTTAGTGATAAAATGTAATGGAGCTGCAAGGGTGGAATACTGAGGAATGAACTTGCAATAAAAATTCACAAGTCCTAGAAAACTCCTTAACTCGATGAGAGTAGAAGGAGGGGACCACTTAAGTAAAACATAAACTTTAGTGGGATCCACCTGAATTCCACTTAACCAAGGTAAGAAACTAAAGTATTTCCAAAAGAACACTTGGAAGGATTGGCATATAATTGATTCTTCGCAAGAAGATCAAGTGTATGATGGATATGCCCAAGGTGTTCCTCCCAAGTTTTTGAGAAGATCAATATATCATCAAGATATATTATTACAAATTTGTCAAGTACATCACGAAATACATCATTCATCAACCTCATGAAGGTTGCAGGAGCATTTGTAAGACCGAAAGGCATGACCAACCATTCAAAGAGGCCCATATTCATCTTAAAATCTATCTTCCATGTATCCTCAGATTGGATACGCACTTGATGATATCCACTTTTGAGATCTATTTTTGAAAATAACTTAGCTCCTTGGAGCTGATCTAATAAATCATCAATGCATGGTAGTGGATATCTATTATTTACAAAAAAATTGTTCAAAGCACGAAAATCAATGCATAATATCCAAGTGCCATCTTTTTTAAGAACCAACAAAATAGGTGATGCACAAGCAAAATTAATTTCCTTAATAAAACCCTTAGACAACAAATCTTCTATTTGTTTTTTAATTTCTTCATTTTGCAAAATAGATTGTCTATACATGGGTGAATTAGGTAGTGAAGAACCAGGAATGATTTCAATGTTGTGATTAATTATGTGATTTGGAGGAAGAGACTTTGGCTCCTGAAATATGTGTGAGTAATTTTGCAATATGTTATCCATTTAAGAGTGTTGCTTTGGAATGGATGTTGATGTAGGAGTTTTTTGAGAGTGAATGAAAATTAAAGCAATGTCACCACCTTTTTTAATTACCCTTTTTGTTTTCTTGGAATTTAGAATGATGTTAGGAGTGTTGGTGCTTTTAATGAGAAAGACCTTACCATATTTTTGAAGTGTGTAGGTTCTTTTGAAAGCATCATAAATAGCTCTTCAATCATACTAAAAATGTTGTCCAAGAAAAATCCCACAACAATCCATAGGAGTCACATCACAAGTGACTTGATCTATGAAATGTGGGCCAAGTGCAAATTTTAATGTGCAAGTGTGAGTGATTTTTGAGCCCCTTCCACTGTCCTTCCAACCCAAAGAATAAGGTTGAGGATGAGGCTCAATAGGTAACTTCAATCACTCTATAATGGACCTCGCAATTAGATTTTTATGCGAGCCATTATCCACTATACAATCTGTTGCAAAATTATGGAGCAAATGAGATCTAGTGATGAACAAAGCATCACAATCACCCCTTGATGAACTTTCATTTACTAAGGTAACCTCATTAAGCTTACCTCGTAATTTCGTGTATACTCTACTTTCTCCTACTGACTCAAGGGGACCTTTCAAAGCATCCTCCTCTTGAGTAGTGATGACTAAACTCTTCTTCTTAAGCTTAAAACAATCAACATTTTCATGACCATTTTTCTTACAATAGTTACAAAAATTTTTAGAAGAAGAAGGAGTAGAAGCGAAAGGAGAAGGAGAATAAGGATATGGAGAAGAAAAAGTCTTATTTTGGGCAAAGTTCTTCTTTTGTGAGAAAGAATTATTCCCTTTTTATGAGTTCACAACCACTTGAGTAGCAGGTGCATGGAATGCCTACGAATGCACCTTGAACTTGTCCTCTGTAAGTTGTGCCTGGTTGAAAATTGAATCCAATGTTTCCATAGAAACAAACATAATTTCCTTGTACAAATGCTCTAACAAGCCACTTTGAAATTTGAGAATCAAAGCTGGGATATCATCCTCCACATTCAGAAGTATCCTGTACCTATTGAATTGAAAGATATATTCCTGCACAGTCATATTAGTTCCTTGGAAAAATTGAAACCACTTAATAACCAATTCCTTAGAATAATTGGAAGGATAAAAATTGGTTTTAAGACAATCTATAAGCTCTTCCCAAGAGGTGAGTTCATCACGACCTTTTTTTCTTTCAACAAGAACTTTAGCTAAACCAAAAAAATTTAGCTTAGCATATGGAACTAAATCATCATCTGACAGCTGAGTGTAAGAAAACCAAGAACTCATGTCAAGAATCCAACTATTCAAGACTTCAGGATTCTGAGATCCATCATAAAGTGGCACTTCACATCAAACTCTCAGGCGAGAATCATGAGCATAAGTTGAAGCATTATGGACAGAAATGTCATTTACCTTCACTGCAAGGTTACAAAGAACTTCTACCATGGTAATATCATTAGCTTTATTAGCTAAAGCATTCACAATGTGTGCAAGTTTTTCCACTTGGGAAGCCAAGTCAGAAGCCATGTGAAACCGGGTATAAGCCATGAGTAACAAGGTAAAAACACTTAAAAATCAGGGTAAAAAAAATGTGGAAATACCCTGTTACAATGTAGTGCCTTGTAAAATACCCCTAAGGCTAAATATTATAAAAATTTAAACTTACCTAAGGTTTAAAATTTTTATAATTTATTAATTTAAAATAACTTAATTAAAAATTAAATTCTAATTAATCAAATATTAATTAAATTTAATTAAGTTATAAAAAAAAATTAATAAAGAATAAAATTACATGCAGGAAATTTTAAACCTTAGGAAAAGTAATAATTATAAAATATTTGATATTTACCCTTGTTCTTGTCGAAACTACACTCCACCTTGTTTTGCATGAAATTCTAAAATCTGTAGTTACACGTTTCTCGAGGTAGTGCTATTTCAATGCTAACAACTAGCAGTTGCAAATATCAAGGAACTGATGACAAAAAGGATGGAGACACTGCGTGCACAAAATTATTCAGGTGCAATCCTCTCCATGCAAAAATTGTTGGCAATTTTGGGTACCTTGAGTACATTGCATTTGCTCAAGTGAATAAGTTGTCATTGATGTCAAGAAGCTTTTGAAAGAATTTGATTTGATGTAAAAATAATGTGTTTTGTTGAAGGTTCGGCTTGATAGGTTTGAAAGAAAGTAAGTTGGAAAAGTGTCACGATATCGCGACATGTCGCATTTTCGTGACTTAGGTAGGAGAGAGAAAGATTTTTGAAAAAGTGTCGCGATATCGCGACATGTCGCATTTTCGCGACTTAGGCAGGAGAGAGAAAGCTTTTTGAAAAAGTGTCATGATTTTGCGACATGTTGGAAAAGAAAGAAGAAGCTGGAAAAACTATCACGATTTCATGACATGTTGGAAGACAGAGAAGAAGCTGGCAAAACTATCGTGATTTCGTGACATGTTGGCAGAGAAAGAGAGCAAGGTGAAAAGTGTTGCGATTTCGTGACATGTCGCATTTTCGCGACTCAAAAAGTGCAGGAAAGCAAAGAAGGAAAAGTGTCATGATTTTGTGACATAATGCAAGGAAGGTTGTACGGATGAAAAAGTGTCACGATTTTGTGACATGATGTAGAAGGGAGAGTCCACAGTGTGAACTATCATAATTTCATGACAAGTTTGAAGAGAGATAAAGTATCTCAAAAAAGTGTCATGATTTCGCGACATGCTGCAAAAGACTAAGTGAGGACTGTCACGATTTCACGACATGCTGAAAAGCTTGAAGTGAGAATTGTCGCGATTTCGTGACATGCAGCAAAAGGAAGAGTCTGAAATAAGAAGTGTCGCTATTTCACGATAGGCTACAAAGAAGTTGTACAGATGCAGAAAGTGTCATGATTTTGCGATAGGTTGAAGAGAAAGCTTGCGAATGCAAAAAGTGTCATGATTTCATGACAGGTTGAGATGGTAGCTTTCAGTTGGAGAAAGTGTCATGATTTCATGACAGAAATAGTTAGCAAGTCTTCAACAGAAGAAGCATCGTGATTTTGCAACGAATTGAAGAAGGAAGAGCTCGAAGGCGAAAGCATCACGATTTCACGACATGTTTCGTTTTTGCTAGTGCAAGCAGAGAAGAAGGCCATGAAGACAAAAGTGTCATGATTTCATGATAGGATTGAAGATGACGTCAGCAAAGATAGAAGTGTTGTGATATCATGACAAGAATGTAGTCAAGGTAGACAAAAGCAAAAGTGTCGCGATATCACAACAATAACCAAACGAAAGTGTAGGGCTAAAAAAATGTCACGATATCGTGACATGTTGTGGTTTTGCGAAAGAAGCTGCTGAACAACAGAGGTGATTGAAGTCAACAGAGTTAAAATTGGGCCAATGAAGATTAGGGCATGCAGTCGACGGAGTTAGGGTATGCATTTGCATAACAGTCGACTAAGACCAAGGTTTAGATCTTGATTGTTAGTATAAAAGGAGGGCTGTTTGAAGAGATTTGGTAATCAATCGAAGTGTGCGTTCAAAGTGTGACTTTCATAGATAGAGTGTGGGAAGAAGTTCGATCGTCGAGAAGAAGAGTGCAAATTCGATTGCAGTGTATAGAGTGCATTCCATCGAATCTTCTAAGTGAAAGAGATTACAAGGAAGTAGAGTGCGTGAAGATCATGCTGCTGTGATTACGCAGAGGTGCATAAGTTGATGTTTGATCGAGTGCTGCTATGATTGCACAGAGGTGCAATTTTGAGGACATTTGTGCTAGATCAAAGGACTGTGTTTGGTGCAGAATAGAGGAAGCAAATGAGGAAATTTGTGCTAAACCGAAGGACTATGTTTAGTGCAAATTTGAGGACCATATTTGGAGGTGAAAGAGTTGAGGATAGAGGTCTCTAGCCAGAGCAGGGAAGATAGGTGTCTTCTGTGGATAGAGTTCCACTTGCTAAGGGCATAGGAGGTAGAGGTCTTCTATAGGATCACCAGCTAGAGCAGAGCTATGGGATTGGTGTCTCCTTTGGGTTGGTGCCCATAAACTTTGTAATCGGGAAAGGTTTCCTAGAATTTGAGGTGATAAAATTTAGTGAAATATTTTATCCATGGAGTAGCCCGCATTGGGTGAACCACATAAATTATTGTGTCTCTATTGTGGATGGTATTTTGTGCATTGCTTTGATTACTATTTTTGATACTGCTATCTATTCATTGCATAATATTAATTTGAAAGTTGAAGGAAAAATTTTAAAGTGGTCTTATACTGTTCACCCCCCCTTTCAGTATAAGCTTGTGTTCTTCAGTTGGTATCAAAGCGGGTTCCTTTGGAAATTTTAAACAGCTTGAAGGAAAAGCTTGATAAGAACACAATGGATTATTCAAGTGGAAATGCAGCACCTATTCTTTATGGATCAGATTTTGGTCGTTGGAGTGCAAGGATGAAGGTTCATCTAATGGCACTTGGGAATGAGGTTTGGGAAGTGATTGAAGATGGGTACACTATTCCTGTAAATGGTCCATATACTAAAGAAGATAGGCTTCTACATCACAGTAATTCAAAAGCAATGAATGCAATCCTGAAAGGCTTACAGAAAGTAGATCTCACCAAAGTAATTCACTGCAAGACAACTAGTGAAATGTGGAAACAGTTGCAGGTGGTTCATACAGGTGATGCAAATGTTATAAAGGCCAAGTTGAGACATTTAAAAGGTATGTTTGAACAACTCAATATGAATGATGATGAAAATATTAGTGACTACATGCTTCGCATGGATGAGGTTGTTAACTCCATGAAAGACTTAGGTCTTGAACTTGCTGAAAATGATGTTTGTGATAAAATCTTAAGATCTCTTCCTAATAGATTCAGTGAAAATATTTTTGCTATTGAGGAAGCTAAATATTTGGATAAGCTGAAAAATGATGAGCTTCATAGCATTCTTGCAGCATTTGAGTTGAGAACTCAGGTGAAGGTTGACGTCAAGAAAGAGGCAGCTTTCAAGGCTACCAAGAAATCTAAGGGTAAATAGCTTCAAGAGAGTGATGAGTCTTCTAGTGATGAAGAGGCATATTACAACAAAAAAGGCAAGTTATATAGAAAGCACAAAAGCATGAAAAATATAAGATGCTTCAATTGTGGAAATTTTGGTCATTATGCTACTGACTGTACTATTTCTAAGAATGAAAGTGATGAAGAGAAACAGGATGTTAAGAGCAAGGATTCTGAAAAGCATAGGTATTACAAAAAGAACAAATATGAGCACAACAATCAAAGAAAGAGATATTCACACAAGAACAAGAAGAGTTTCTACCTAGACAAAGCAAGTAAGTGTTCTAGCAGTGATAGTGAAAGCTCTTCAAGTGATGAGGAAAATGAGATGTTGTTCATATCAGAAAAGAAGGAAGAACCGAAACATAGATTCATTATTATGAAATGTCTCAGATGTGTAAATTTTGGTCACCTTGAGGATGACTGTACAAATAATGATTTGGATTCCAGTATGTATAAGGATGCTTCAGAAAACTATCAAGAAGATGCTTGTATGGTTTTTGAAAAAGGTAGCACCTCTAGTGATAAGAAATCCGGAAAAGGCCTTGAGGATTCGGAAAGCAAACAAATAAAAGATCTTGAAAGTGAACTTAATAATGCTCTTAGTGTTTTGAAAAAGGAAAGAAAGAAGAATGATAGACTCAAGGATAAGTTAGATGAATGTTGTATGGAGAGAGATGATCTTATAGAAAGTCTTGACTTCTCTATAGCTAAAACATAGGAACTCAAGGATGAGTTAGAGTCTAAGATTCTTGAGTATAATGAGTTGGAATAGAAAATGGCTTCTCTGGAAGTGGAAACTAAAGAGTACAAGGATAAGCTGTATAGGTTTCAAGATAGCTCCAAAATGGTTAAGTCTCTCATCAAAGGTCAAAGAAATCTAACAGATAAAACAGGTCTTGGTTTTGTTAAGCCGCACAAAGAACAGATTGGAGAATCCAGCAAGAGATTCCAAAAGGAAGAGAGTTCTGATGAAGAAAGTACTTTAGAACATGAGTTCATGAGTGATTGATGCATAGAAATAGAAAATGAAATTCAAAATGCGAAGAAGAAGTTTTCAGGACCCAAGAGGTCGTATAAAGGAAAATTTCATGACAGATGTTTTGCGTGTTACGGTTTGGTCACATGGCTGCACATTGCATGGCTCAAGTAAGGAAGATAAATGATAGTTTCAAAGGTGGTAATTTCTTTCAAGGGTATTGCTACTCATGTAAACAGTTTGGGAATAAGGCAATTTTCTACAAGGCTAATAACTGGAACAGGGTTAGTCAAAATAGGAGGATTCAAAGAACAAGTATGCCTAAAAGAAATAACATTGTTACTTGTTATAAGTGCAACAATGAAGGCCACATAGCTAGACAGTGTAGAGCTGATCTTCCAAGGTACAGGAACAGGAACAGTGGCATGATCAGGTCCAAGGATCAAGGCATGAAAAAGGATAGGGATGAGAACAAAAACAAGAACAGTGACAAAAAAAGGAATGCAGGCAAAAAGTTCAAGAAAATGCCGGGCAAGGAAATTATAGACACTGATGATGATCAGTGCCTAATGGGAGTTTTACTCCCACCCTAGAATTAATCACCTCATCAGGAGGTGGGGGAGGGACTAAGCTAAGAAGCTCATTCTTAGTCCCAAGCCCCAAAGGTGACCCTTTGCCATTAATGACAAAGGGGGAGAAATTTGAGTAAGGGGGAGAGATATGAGTAAGGGGGAGAGCTTAAATGTGAAGAGAAAAGCTTCAAGTCAGGGGGAGAAAAAATTTAAAAGGAGATTCTCAACTGTTAGCACAGTTGGTTTCAGTTTTAGCTCTTGAGACGTGTTTTTAGTAAAGGGTTGCCATCAATGACAAAGGGGGAGATTGTTGGAAATTTTGGGTACCTTGAGTACATTGCATTTTCTCAAGTGAATAAGTTGTCATTGATGTCAAGAAGCTTTTGAAAGAATTTGATTTGATGTAAAAATAATGTGTTTTGTTGAAGGTTCGGCTTGACAGGTTCGAAAGAAAGTAAGTTGGAAAAGTGTCGTGATATTGCGACATGTCGCATTTTCATGACTTAGGCAGGAGAGAGAAAGCTTTTTGAAAAAGTGTCACGATATCATGACATGTCGCATTTTCGCGACTTAGGTAGGAGAGAGAAAGATTTTTGAAATAGCGTCACGATTTTGCGACATGTTGGAAGAGAAAGAAGAATCTGGCAAAACTGTCATGATTTCGTGACATGTTAGAAGAGAGAGAAGAAGCTGGCAAAACTATCATGATTTTGTGACATGTTGGAAAAGAAAGAGAGCAAGGTGGAAAGTGTCACGATTTTGCGACATGTCGCATTTTCACGACTTAGAAAGTGCAGGAAGGCAAAGAAGGAAAAGTGTTGCGATTTCGCGACATAATGCAAGGAAGGTTGTATGGACAAAAAAATTGCCACGATTTCGTGACATGATGCAGAAGGGATAGTCTGTAGTGTGAACTATCGTGATTTCACAACAAGTTTGAACAGAGATAAAGTATCTCAAAAAGTGTCATGATTTCGTGACATGCTGCAAAAGACTAAGTGAGGACTGTCGCAATTTTGCAACATGCTGAAAAGCTCAAAGTGAGAACTGTCACAATTTTGTGACATGTAGCAAAAGGAAGAGTCTAAAATAAGAAGCGTCATGATTTTGCGACAGGCTACAAAGAATTTTTACAGATGCATAAAGTGTTGCAATTTCACGACAGGTTGAAGAGAAAGCTTGCGAATGCAGAAAGTGTCATGATTTCATGATAGGTTGAGATGGCAGCTTTTAGTTGGAGAAAGTGTCATGATTTCATGACAAAAATAGTTAGCAAGTCTTCAAAAGAAGAAGCGTTGCAATTTCATGATGAATTGAAGAAGGAAGAGCTCAAAGGCGAAAGCGTCATGATTTCATGACATGTTCCATTTTCGTTAGTGCAAGCAGAGAAGAAGGCCATGAAGACAAAAGTGTCATGATTTTGGGACAGGAGTGAAGATGACGTCAGCAAAGACAGAAGTGTTGTGATATCACGACAAGAATGTAGTCAAGGCAGACAAAAGCAAAAGTGTTGCGATATCGCAACAATAGCCAAACGAAAGTGTACGAATGCAAAAATGTCATGATATTGTGACATGTTGTGGTTTCATGGCAGAAGCTACTGAACCACAAAGGCGGTTGAAGTCGACATAGTTAAAATTGGGCCAATGAAGATTAGGGCATGCAACCGACGGAGTTAGGGTTTGCATTTGCATAACAGCCAACTAAGACCAAGGTTTAAATCTTGATTGTTAGTATAAAAGGAGGGCTATTTGAAGAGATTTGGTAATCGATCAAAGTGTGCGTTTAAAGTGCGACTTTTGTAGATAGAGTGTGGGGAGAAGTTCAATTGTCGAGAAGCAGATTGCAAATTTTATTGCAGTGTACAGAGTGCATTCAATCTAATCTTCTAAGTGAAAGAGATTGCAAGGAAGTAGAGTGCATGAAGATCATGCTGCTGTGATTGCGTAGAGGTGCATAAGTTGATGTTTGATCGTGTGCTGCTGTGATTATGCAGAGGTGAAATTTTGAGGACATTTGTGCCAGACCGAAGGACTATGTTTGGTGCAGAACAGAGGAAGCAAACAAGGACATTTGTGCTGAACTGAAGGACTGTGTTTAGTGCAAATTCGAGGACCAGCTTTGGAGGTGAAAGAGTTGAAGACAGAGGTCTCCAGCCAGAGCAGGGAAGATAGGTGTCTTCTGTGGATAAAGTTCCACTTGCTAAGGGTAGAGGAGCTAGAGGTATTCTAGAGGATCACCAGCCATAGCAAAGCTAGGGGATTGGTGTCTCCTTTGGGTTGGTGCCCATAAACTTTGTAATCGGGAAAGGTTTCCCAAAATTTGAGGTGATAAAATTTAGTGAAATATTTTATCCATGGAGTAGCCCACATTGGGTGAATGACGTAAATTGTTGTGTCTCTATTGTGGATGGTATTTTGTGCATTTCTTTGATTACTGATTTTGATACTGCTATCTATTCACTACATAATATTAATTTGAAAGTTGAAGGAAAAAGTTTAAAGTGGTCTTATACTGTTCACCCCCTCATCTCAGTATAAGCTTATGTTCTTCAAAAATTTTTCAGGTGCCAAACCCTGTGGGTGACACCAATCTCCACCCACCGGCCAGAGGTCTGGCCTAATAGGTACCAAGGCCTATCAGCAGTAGCATGACACGGGTATGGGCACTGGCTCATGCATTGGCTGTCCGAATGTGGACAGTCACGACCATAGGCACTGTCATGCCTGACAGCATCTGTCGTAGGCACTGGCGTTCGGCCAGTAGTGTAGCAGAGCCGTGTGCGTCAGCCTGATGCGCATGAAAAGCCCCTACATGTTGTCGAACAAGCACCCCCAGTTGCTGGATCATAGTCGAAAAGGGCAAAACAGGCCCTTCGGCTTAATTTTTTTTTTTTACAATAATATTATAATTAATATATCAATATATATATATATATATATAAATTAAAATTAAAGTTTTTTAAATAAAAATTTTAAATTAACCAGAAGGGTTAATTTAACAACATTAAAAACTTAAATTTTTACAAAAATTAGCAATTTTTGAAGGTAAATTACCTTCAAATTTTCCTAACAAATTGTTAATTTTCTTTCATATCACCAAGACCCATTTAGTAGCTCTCCTTTCAATATCCAGTCGACACACGACCATCGTTCAAAAGGCAAACGGGACCAAGTCGACACATGACCTGGTTTAAGCGATGCTTGATCTTTAAGACTCTGAAATGGCAGGAAAAAATGGCTCCCTAATGCGTATTTCATTGTAGGAGTGGTCCAAACCTACCAAGGAATTTTTGTAAGACAGGAATCGGGGTAAAATTTTCCTATACCTCTTGAGCATAAACAAAAAGTTGGAACGAGGAGTTTGACGCCTAAGGAACTTCCTTTTGTGAATGGTTTTCAAGCTCCCCTTGATCTTGAACCGAGTCCTCAATGAGAAATAATTTCTCATAAGAAAACTATCTCCTTCCCTCTCACCTCACAAGCCCTAGTGCAAACATGAACTAGGCTTTGATACCAATGAAAAGGATTGAAAATCCAACTAAGTTCATATTATTTACAAGCTCAATATATAGGCTCTAAAGGCCCAAAATACATAACCAACCCATCAAATCATGGATTTGATCCCAAAATCCTTAACCATAAGCTACAAAAGTGCAAAGAAGAATGCACGTAACTTCTAAGCTAGGAAAGAAGGGAAAAATGCTAACTAGAAGATCCTTTAGCTAACTTGAAGTTCACTCTTCCTACTTTGAGTTCACACTTCCTAACTAACACTCCAAAGTGACAACTAGTGCACACAAGTGTATGTGAGAAGGATACTTACTTACAATATCAATTTGCAAGAAATAAACTATGCAAACCTAGCTAGGAACTACTAGAGGGGTCATATGAGTGATCAAACATCAATCCTCATCACTTCCTCTAAGGGTGTCCTATTAAATAGGGGATTTATGATGATTCGTTCTTCCCCACATTGATGGGATGAGGAGGCACTTTGCACAAAGTGTGGCTCCTCACTCCAATGGATTGTTGGTGGTGGGTTGAGTGATTCTAATTCAAATTTAGAATGTTTGACTGACTTAGGTTCTGGTGGATTGGTTTTTATAAACCGATCGTTAGGTCCTCTTCTTCTTGAATAACTCATACAAGGTCAGATGGAATATTTCTAGGTATTGTAAATAATCTAGTTGAGACGCTTCCCCGACAATGGTGCCAAAATGTTGCAGGCCAAACAAGGTTAACTTCTTTCCTACTTTTGTCACATGCCCGTGCATTTAATTTATCAACCCAGGGATCTTCGTAAACTTGTGAAGGGTCTTGAACAATATTTGCTTACAATACCACTTGAGATGAGTCCGCTAGTTCTACTATTGGGGGGTGTTTCAAACGATCGTCAATCATTCATACACTCCTCAATAATTTATGTAAAAATAATTAAATCTACAGAAAGGAAATATTCACACATTCTTGGAAATAAACCTAATGCAATACTAGAAATAACAATGTGATAAACAATTTTATAAAAGCGCTAAAATAATCTAGAAAACATAGGAAAAATAGGGGAAGAAATACTGGCTTGGAGTAGGCCCAGGCTCTAGCAGCTTCCTCCCAGCTGAACACGCATTAGAAACTCTTAGAATTGTATTATAATTATAAAATTATTACAATGCTTCTTTTGTATATCCTCAGAGAGGTCTGCGTGTGTTTATATAACACACCTATAGATCTTCTGTTACAAAGAAGTTATAATAGTCGATTCATTCCAGACTAAACTAAGACAGTATGGTAAATGTGATCGACGTCTGCTAAAACTGGCATTCATTTCTAATAGTGGCATGTTCACTGATTGTTTTGTAATTCACCTGGCATTGGTAGGACATTATCATATGTCAGTGCAATCCCCAATTTAACTCTACATGATGTAGAGTTGGAACTACACCAATCACTATTGTCCACATCGTGCTTGTCTAGTCAACGGGTGAAGAACATGGGTGCCTTCCCTATGAGGAAGGTGCCTAAGTATGTCGAGTGCCTTCTCTATGTGAAAGGTGCCTTATTGCCATTGGCACCTTCCTGGAAGAGGAAGGTGCTTATCTTCTATTGGTGCCTTCTTATGAGAGGAAGGTGCTTGCCTTCTAGTGGCACCTTCTTGTCGGTGCCTTCCTTATGAGAGGAAGGCGCTTGCCTTCTAGTGGTGCCTTCATGTCGGTGCCTTCCTGTGAGAGGAAGGTGCTTCTTTTCCTTTGGTGCCTTCCTAGAAGAGGAAGGCGCTAAACTTCTATTGGCACCTTCATGGGAGAGGAAGGCACTTGTCTTTCCTTGGCACCTTCTTGGAAGAGGAAGGCACCTACTTACGCTTGGAACCTTCCTGGAAGAGGAATGCGCCTACTTACACTTGGCGCCTTCCTAGAAGAGGAAGGAGCCTACCTTATCTACATTGATTTCAAAAGAAACAAAGTTCCAGGTCCATGAAAAGACCTCGACTGATCCAAATCTGAATAAATCAACTACAATTCCACAAAAGCACACTAAAAACACATGAATTAGATAACACACATAATTTCATCAAATAATTATATAATCATTCATAAACATATGCAATCCTTATTATACAGCCGCATAATAATCAATAAAATGTATACAAAATATGAGCATTTATGATGCTCATCATATATTAGGAAGGGAAGGCACAAACTATCTACATACCAGTCTCATTTCAAACCTATCACAACCATCAAATTTAGTAGCTTCACCTCTCGTCACTCTAACACTATCAATAAATTACTGCCTTATAATAACTTTTAAAACTTATGGAATAAACAACGTATAAATTATTGCCCCATGATACCTTCACTTCGCTACAAAAAATCGATAAAATAATAAATTTAAGACCTTATATTATAAGGTTATAAAATAAATTTAAAAAGTTTTTGGTGATTGGAAAATCGCTGGCACGATAAAAAGAGGACGTCAAAAAAAGAAAAAACTTTTCACACTAATAAGCTTCTTCTGTAGTCTCCATTCCAACTTCGAGAGTAACTAGGCATAAAAGAAATAATCAGTGGATCATAGGCACAAATAATATATATATCTTCACTTTTCCACAAGTGCATTATCTAGTAATATCATTTTGTCGAAATGTTTTTGCTTCCAACACCTTTCCAACCAGCAACATCGACAACATCAACATTTGTTATTATCATTTTTTGAATTTTTTTATTGCATTTGCATTCCAATTGGTTACCATCGATCCTCCACCAATAATAAATCAAAGCACTGTAATACCCAACAACAGAAAATATACACCAGAGCCAAATCGTGCTAATAAATAGGTCAATAAAAAAAACACCAAGATATCCTAGCAAAATCGGTGGAAAATAGTGTGTGAATTAACCAGTCAAAAAAACATATAGCACAATTATCACTACAACATTTTCTGATGAAGTCTAGAATTTCACGATGAAAAATTGATAAAAATTAATTTTAAACGTAAAGTTTTTAATTTTTCGACCATCGATGAAAGTTTACGATCATGGAAAAGTTTTAGTTTAAAAAGGTATAATTTTTTTTATCCCACATTGCTAAGTGTAGGTGTGGGCACAGTGTTTAAAGAGATGAAATCACAACTACGGGTTGTGACTACCTCTTGGTAGTCACACGTGCTCGAACCTCATCGTCCATTCTCCACTCGTATGCCCAATCTGTCTAACCACTCTCGTGCTACCACATAGTTTTTGATTCTAACCACTCACACACTTCCATGCTACTACATAGTTGTTGCTTCTACCCACTCACACACTTCCCCACCCACCTTGGTCACCATTTGCAATTTTAAAAAAATTTGCAACTTTTCAAAAAAAATTCAATTTTTAAAAGTTGCAATATTAAAATTTTGTAATTTTTCTTAAATTGTTGTTAGCAAATTTTTGACAAAAGGTTTAACAAAATTTTGAAGCCAATTTTTGTAAAAACACTCCAAGAAGTTATAAAATCGTGAAAAAATTGACCATGGCAGAAGGCAGAAGGTCGCAAGACGTTACTCTCAAGAAAATCTATCACGAAATTCACCAATTCAAAGAGGAGAATATAGCTACAAGACAAGAATTTGAGCAAAGGATATCATAAATTGACTTGAAAATGGACACCTTCAATTAGAATATGGCACTAGTTCAAACTAGCCAAACTATCAGAGGACAAACACACCAAACAACATTGGGGGGGCCACATACGTCCATCTTTCCCAGGACTAACCAGTTAGATTTTCCATAATTTGAAGGTGGTGATCCCAATAATTGGATTTATCAAGAAGAACAATATTTTTTCTTAAACCAAATTTTGGCAACATAAAAAGTGCATATTGCATCTTTTCATTTAGAAAATGAGGCTATCCAATAGTACCAGTGGTTCGAGAAGACCAACAGCATAACTACTTGGCTAAACTTTACCCAAAACCTATTAGTGTGATTTGGCCCTAGCAAGCTCAAAAATTTTGTAGGAGCTCTCACCAAAATATGTCAAACCACTTCGATACACGAATATCAAGAAAAATTTGAGAAGTTAGTAAACCGAACAATAGGACTAGACGTCTCATTTTTTTAGGATTGTTTCATTAGTGGACTAAAATAAGAGATCTGGTTAGAGGTACAAATTTTTAATCCCACGACCATGATACAGACTATTAGATTGGCCAAATTAGCAAAAATATAAATTCAACAACCAACATCGACTCGGAAACATATCTACAACAAACTCACAAAATACTTCCACAAATCAAAAACTAACTAAAGACATGTCAATTAAATGCATTAGCCCTGAAGAAATGAAGGAAAGAAGAGCAAAATACCTTTATTTTCATTGTGATGAGAAATTTATTTTGAATCACAAATGTAGTACACCCCAACTTTATATGTTAGATGTAGTTATTCCTTGTCAATCAACACTAGAGGAAGAGGAAATTGAGGTCAAACTAGTGGAAGATATACTTGAAGATAACCCTCGAGGTTTATTAGAAATTTCCTTCAATGCCCTCATCGAAAATTCATCCCCTCAAACTATGAAATTTTTTGATTTCTTTAAACAACAAAATCTTATTGTGCTTATTGACTCTAGAAGTACACATAATCTCATCGACCCACGTATGGCAAAACAAACTGACTACTTTATCCATCCTTGTAATAATTTTGAAATCATGATCGGTAATGGGGAAAGAATCACTTGTAATGGGAAATGTCATAATATTAAGCTCACCTTGGGAAATTACACCATCAAACATGACATGTATGCAATTCCATTAGGAGGTTGTGATATTGTTTTAGGTGTGCAATGGCTATGAATGCTCAGCATAATTCAATGGGATCTTGATGACTTATGGATGAAGTTCACACAAAAGGATCACACATATACACTTTAAGGGATAAAATCTGACCCTTATCTACTAGCAAGCTCTCATCACATGGAGAAAGTTATTCCTAGAGGAGGAAAGGCAAGGGTTACCCATTTATTTTCTCTCCAAGCCATGACAAAGCCACCAACACTTCCACCTTTCCAATATCCTTGCTTGAGGAACAATGATATTAAAATAGTGCAATAACATGAGCACATACTACTAGCAAAACAAAGGATTAAGCTTCTCATTGCAAGCTTTGAGGACAAATCTCCTTTTAATGAGGGTAGCATGTTAGGAAACCACTTCTAACATATCTTATTAATCACTAATTTACTTATATTATCATATTGGAAAGGCATGTCCTTTCCTCCTTGTCTTTTCATTTATATTTATTAAACTTGGGATGATGAGGAAAGACATCATCGAAGAATATATTGAATACATTATATTCCCTTGTTTGGTTTCCACCATACTTGAAACAACGATTCTTTGAAAAGGTGATTCGTAATTTATTTTACAGTATTCATTTAATATTTATCAAATTCTGAGTAGGAACTTCCATGTTCCTTACAGTAAGACAGTCTGTAGCAGATGTTGTCTAACACAAAATCAGTTAGAAACAGGAGCCTCTTGACCCAGTAGTGGCAAATAACAAAGGTCATTGGACCTAGGAGTGATCACAACCAGAATGCTTCAAACTTAAGAATTATTCTATATATTTTTATTAATACATGACATTCTAAATTTTTCTATGAAAAGCAAGAAAATTAAGTATAGAGAAATTCACATAGAAGCCCACATCTAATGAAGTTGTTGCTTCTCTATTTTTTTTATTCTACTCTGATGCCATCATGGGGTAGAGCAGTGGGGTCTACTAGCCATCATAGGGTAGGATAGCAGCTCCTACGATCCATTCCATTCCAAAGTGGTGGTACCTGTAATTCAAAAAAATTAATAAAATATGAAATTAGTGATAGATTTATGAAAATTTAGTTGAGGTTCGGTCATGATCACCAATATAGTATGCAAAAACCATACACCTAAATAATCATATGAAATCAAATTGAAAATATAATCATGTAACCATAAAATATCAAAAATAAGAAATATAGAAAATGGTGTCCTCATTAATATTGAAATATTCCTTCATAAGGTGGTTACAAAGATATCCCTCTTAGGGATTTATACCAATTTGATACAATTTACAATAAATAACCACAAGTAGGTGTATCCCATAGAGTCTTTGCACTCTGAAAACTAATTATGAGGAGGGTTTCATGTGGCCTCTGCACAATGAGATAAAGATTGATGAATATTTGTGTTGAATAGCTCCTATTAAAATCTAAAACATGCACACAAGAACACTTATAATATGTTAATAGAAAATGAGGAACCTCTCATGATGAGATCAATTTCCATGATAAAAAAACTAAAAAAAAGATGTTGAAAATGATAAAAAGATGCATGAAAAACTGAATAAAACTATGCTAGAAAAAAAATTAAATATTGCTAAAGCTACTATAACTAGAAAATACAAAAAAATTAGATGTCATCGAGAGTCCGTCATGGGGTAAAGAAGTCAAGCCTACTGACCATCATAGGGTATGACGATGGTGACTACGAGCTTCTTTGGGGTGAAGTGACCATTGAACAATAAACTATTTATTCATGACCTATGTAGGAAATGCCTGGGTTGGTCTAGTGAATTGATTGTTCAAGGTTCATGCACTTGAAGTATTATTGAATTGCAAAACATAGCACAAAATAAGGTCACTTTATGGTAAAATATTGTTGAAATTGATCTTCAAACTTCAATGGACTCCATTGTTCCATTTGATAGCTCCATAATGGAGTTTGAGCAACACTTCATTGGTTATGAGAGGATTTTCTCTCTAGTAAACAAACTAGCATCACTTTTTCATGGAGAATACAGGATATTTTTCATGAAGGCAAGGCATATTCTTATAGATTTTCAAAATGGTAATCTTGGCTTGCAAGAGAAGCCAAGAACCAAGAATCGATTAGGATTTAGGAAGACCAAATGTCACATCTAGAACCTTATCGTGCTTATCATTTAAAGCTTAGTTATCCTGTAACTAATTATGGCTTAGCTTGGAAGCCTAATTTTGTTACAAGTGAAAACATCCTAGGGTGGAGCAGCCATGACTATTGGTTTTTAGGGGGTACGATGACCTCTGGGGGCCACTCCTGGGTGTTACAGTCTAGGTTGCAAAAGGTAAGTTACCCCTATTTGAGTGGTAAAAACCATAGCTAAACCTTGAGGATACCCAAGGTGGGTCATATGGTCTAAAAAGGTGTCCATATAGGTAGCCTCCTCAAAATTATGTGTTTTAGATTTCTATAGATAAATTCTTCCTATTATCTAATTATTGAGAAGGACTACATTAAGAAAGTTGCAGTGATCATTAGTGTATTTGAAACTACTTTGAGAGCTTATTAATAGGAGCAATAAGGTAATATTATTAAAAGTGCATTAATTTGGAAATATTATTGGCTCATTGTACTATACTAGTTGTTCATTAAAATAGTTATTCTCAAAGAGTTATTTTGTGTATTGATTGTTAAGATCAAGGGCACAAAAATCTGCAAATAATCAAAGTGTCTAAAGATACTACTCAAAACTTAATACATGCAAAGTATTATGGCGTATAGAAGCCACCAAGTAGATACAAATTCCTCCAAGGAGTGGAGAAGAATAAGGTAAACATTAAATCAGTGGTAGAAGGTAAAATTTAAGATTTGGTGAGTCTCAGATTCAAGGTGCATTAAGAGCTCATTACAAGTAAAATATTAGTGCATAAATTACTCCTTCAAGGGTATATTATCTACATGATTATTATATTGGTTTCATTGGTAGATTAACCAAGTGAAGGAGAGAGTTTTCTAGAAGAGAAGACACCATCAATTAGCCCTTGCCTACCAGAAATAGTATAGAGAAGTTGTCATCTAAACAAAAAAGAAGCTTGCAAAAGAGAAGGTGCAAAATCAAGGTATGGTATTACAAATCTATTTACATTATTATGCACCATAACATCTTGTTCTACATAGGAAAGAGGACATAATTTAAGTGTCTTAAGGACACATCCTCCACAAGTGAGGAACATCATACAAGTAGTCATAGAGGAGAGCTATTCGAAGCAAGAGAGAAGAGCTAACAAAGTGTTGGACATTTTGAGTCCCTAAGATAAAATGTTGTCATTGATGTCAAAAGAGCATTTAATGTCAAAAGGATATATGAAGGGTTTTTGTGAAAACCAAGGCAGGAAAAATAAAATGTTTTATTTAAAACTATGGACAACCTATTTGATCTGGAGTTTTCTTAAAACCCAAGTTGGGATTTTGTTTCATCAAAAAAGGTGCCTCGGTGATGGAGTTATTTGAGTTTTAATATTTGGTTTAAATTTTAATTATTTAAAATTTAAATTCAAATTTAAATTTAAATGCAAATTTTCCCGTCGACGTCATCAAGCAAACATAAATTCATATTTCCGTCGATATCTTTGAAGTGTTTTAAACACTATATAAAGAGGTCATAAATAAATCAAAGTTTTTATCCTTGCTCTTGTGATAAATGTTTGGCATTCGAATAAGTCTATGAGCTCGTGCAAATTTTGAGAAGAGAAGCAGGAAATAAAATGATAGCACTTGGAAAATCAAATCGTGGTGGGAAGTGTGGTGCATTAGCAAATCATTTTGGTTTAAGGCACAAGGAAGCACAAACACTAGGGATCGAATCCCTTGGAGAGCATTTTGGAATGCATGTGGAAAGCAATTTGGTTCTTTGTCTTTTGTGGAAGGTGGAGGAAGGTTTAAGGCACTTTGGGCCTTTGAATTTGCAATGAGTGCTAGCTCATGTGGAATCTTAGCCACGGATAAGACGCTCATGGTGTGGCAAGTCAAGGGTTCGAATCCCCTTGAGGAGGTAATTACATTTTGTATTTAAATAATTTTTATTAGCCTTAAATTTTGGAGTTATAAGGTAGTTAATGGAAATTAAAGTTTGTTATTAGGGCTATGATTATTATTGCAAAGCATAACTGGTTTATGATTATTTTATGGTTGAGTATTCATTTTAGGAGAAATAAGGAGTTGTTTTTTAAAAGCAATTTTGAGAGGTTTCTTATTTTTGATAAGAATTTTAATAAAAGGTACTTTGGTGGATGTGTTTATTAACTTGGAGTAAAAAGGGTGTAATTTGAGTAATGCTTTATTTTGTGATTATTTGAATTCCATTAACCCTTGTTTAGATTGGAAAGGAAAGTTGTGTTTAAGTGTGGCAGATTTTATGGACAACTTATTGGCATCAAAAAGGTATGGGCACATTCTCATATTAATAGTTTATGGTGGTTGATTTCTAAAATATCATTGGATAGAAAAGGATTGATTGTGGTTTCCTTTGAGAAAATGATTGGTTGAATGCTTCAAGGTTTTTTGGTTTGTGAGTTGTATTTAAACCTTGTTTTATTAGAATTTTTGTTGAAGCCAATTGATGATGAAATTAACTTGATATTGACTTAGAAAAGAACATGAATATCATTTCTATGTGTGAATTATGCTTGAGCATTGTTGGAAACATTTTGAGTTGGTTAATACATTCTTAGACTAGGTTTTGTGAAAAAGGATTGTTCCTTGAGGTGATTGGTTGAGTTGAGTTGGTTAATACATGCTTGCACTAGGGTTTGTGAGAAAGGATTATTACTTGAGGTGATTGGTTGAGTTGAGTTGATTAAGCCTATTCAAGTGGATGCATGTGGTTGTTCAAGTTCCTAGAAATAAACTATTCAATATTATGATTTGAGTTGAGATTGATTTGAGTTTATATTGAGGTTGATTTGAGTTGAGATTAAGATCTGAGTATAGAACATATAGAATCTCTAACAATTATCTTAATTCTTCTATTGAGTTGAGATTGATATTTGAGTATAGAACATATAGTGTCTCTAACAATTCTCTTTATACTTCTATGAGATTGATTTGAGATATTGATTGTACATTGAGCTTAGAACATATTGAGTCTCTAACAATTCTTTTTATGATTCCATGTGATTGAGACAAGTATTTGAGAAGACTTGTGGACTATTTTGAGTTAAGCTTTTGTGAAATCTTGCTATGCATGTTTGAGCAAGTCCTAGAGAGGATTTGTTGAGTAGATTTGGACAAGCTTTGTGTGAACTTGTTGAGAATATTTGGACAAGTTTTGTGGGAACTTGTTGAGCATATTTGAATAGGTTTTATGTGAATCTGTTGAGAATATTTGGATAGGTTTTGTGTGAACCTACTGAGCATATTTGAGCAGGTTCTAAGTGAACCTATTGAGCAGAATTATACTAGATTGACTGTATTGTGTTTAGTACAAGATATTGAGCAGAACTGTGCTAGACTGACTGAACTGTGTTTGGTAAAATATTGAGATAGAGCTTTGGAGGTGATAGAGTTATAGGATAGAGTCTTAGTGGATAGATATCCAGTAGCCAGGAAAATTAAAGATAGATCTGAGTGAGGAGTTTTCAAGTGGAGAGAGATCCACAAGTCAGTGCAACAGAGAGACATAATATTATAGAAGATCACTAGCCAGAGTAGAAGGGAAAGCATTCTCCTATGGAAGAGATCCACAAACTTAATATTTAGGGGATAAACATCTCCTTTGGACCGAGGTCCATAAAAATTGTAATTTGGGAAATATTCCCAAGAGATTATTTGAGAAATATTTAGAAGAAATATTTTTTTTGTGGAGGTAGCCCACATTGGGTGAACCACATTAAAATCTGTGTCTCTATTATGTGTGATGATTTGTGCATTGCTTTGGTTATTTCTATTGATATTGCCATTGATTATATTGATTAATATTGTTTGTGAAAGAAAAGTAAAAAGTGGTAGTATATTATTCATCCCCCCTCAGTATAACCTTGTGTTCTTCACAAAGAGCTCTTAGTATGATGTCTAAAAACACCCTTATGTCTAGTCTCATAAATCAACATAAAGCACAATATATCACAAAAAGAGTTATTTTCCATCTACATTGGCCATCATCTATTGTACACTGCAAAGGGAGTATTAGAACTAGCATGTTTAAAGCAAAAGCATATAGCAAAAGAAGCAATAACCAAGATATTTCTTGGATAATATGTCCATCAATAAGTAGTGTTAAAAAAAACCCTTGGACCACCATAAAACCATCTCTAAGATCCTAATACCTCCATCGAATCAATATCAAACCTATGCTTGGTTGGAAGAAGTGTTGAAGAACAAGAAACAACTAGATTTATATTGGCAAGGGGAGTATATAGAAGAAGAGAAAGCATTGGAGGAAAAATACATGCAATCTGCCACTTGTCACCACTGAAAAGAAACACTCATCTCATAAGCAAACACCTGAATGTTAGAATATTACAAAGCATATTTGATAGGAAGGAGCATTACAGTAGTTTCACCTATAATTAGAGCTCATAAGCCACTTGGAGAAAGCATTAATTCCATCCATGAGAATTACTCAAGAAGGAATTGAAACCAACCTCAAGTATTATGTAAAGAAGTCCCTTGGATATATCTCAAAGAAGAATTAAAAATCACCTCAAACATTACTCAAGGTATACGTGCCAACTATATAAGAATTCAACTCTAGGGTAAAGAAATGAAGCAAAATTAGAGTGAAATTACAAGGTTTGATTGAGTAAGAGCATGTTGAAATTAGAGTCAAAGGAGGCAGTGAGGACTATCATAAACCAATATTAAATTATCATGGTGACAATCACCCATTAAGGAGGAGACCAAGCCAAAATAGTTATTGTGAAAGCACAGAGTTTGAAGAAAGATCGCGTAGGCCCTTCATTGGAAAACAAGGTCAAAGCAACATTATACAGTGTTGGAGATACATACCAACCAACCATCAAAACATTTAGAGCATCAATTCTTACTAAGGTAAATATTAAATTTTCTTGCATTAATTAAAATCTAAGTTATAAGGTGAAATAGACTATTGCATTGGAATAAACTTATCAAGCAAGCTTATTTCAAGGTATGGATTATTCACATTTGTAATTAACCAAGTAGTAGATATAAGGTTGTCAACTTTGATTAAGGTATACGACTTCAAACTATATACATATAATTGGAATTTAGAAAAATAATCCATTGGAAAGAGAATCAAATAAATTACCTACATATAGAGTTGGAATTAATTGGTAAAAATTGTCTCATACTCATTCTAAGGAGACAAAAATAAATCCAACCATTAAAGCATACTTCACTAGGAAATATAAGGTAAAATTAAAAGGTTGTTTATTCTCAAAATATTACAAAATAAAATTAGAAGGTGAAATCAGCATATTCTAATTATTAGGGAGATATAAGGAATCCTACAAAACCTAATTCCAAGAAAGGTTTTTTCAAATTAATTTATATACTCTTATCTAGGGATCCGTAAGGATGTCTACTAACATCTTGAATAATGCTATCATAAAAGGCTTAATAAAAGTACCAATCTAGATTAGAAGCATTATTGATGATTCAATGGATAATAATGAGAAAGATACAGACATAAGAAAATAATCAATAGATTTTAAAAGGATTTTTGATAATGGAAATATAGATCCATCAATTACATCTTCAAATGAGACAATAAAAGAAATTGGTGATATAGGAGAAGAAAATAATATTGAACAGAAAGATATCATACAAATGTATGAACAAAGTAAGAATGAAATTGCTTCAATTATCCACATATGGTTTAAGTATTTCATCAAGGAGAGATAAACATGATATTCCTAAAATAGATAACAAATTATTTGGAATATATTTACTATGCACTTACTGCAACCAATTTGGTCATGAAAAAGTGAACTATTGGAGCCTCCATCCTTGTAAATATTATGGAGGAAATAACCATTTATCTTTATTCTATTACTATGAATATAAGTACTATAGAATTCATGAAGAAATATTACTACACAAAATATATTGCTTCTTTCAAGATATCATTTTAGAAGCATCCACTAAAAATAAGTTCAAGCTTAACATTTGTGAAGATCAAAGAAGTAGGTTATACAAAGAATCAAAGGAGGAAATATGGAGCCATCCTGATCCACTTGCAATATGTAAAATTATGATATCTCTAGTTCATCAAAGATGCCTGACAACAAGGAACAATAGATATAACATGAAGACTACTACAAAAGAAGAAGAATTGGTTGAAACCAAAGATTGTTCAAGAGAAGAAGATCCATATTGAATACTAAAGTCTTTAATACCCTAATAATGTAATATAGGGGGGTGTTAGAGTATATTACAAAATTTGGGTCATGTAAATGTACCACCCATGGTACATAACTAGAGTAGTAGATTACTTTAGGGGGTAGTTAGCTAGTTACTTCAAGTAATATAATAAATGCACAAGTGTCCATGTGCAAGTTGTAAATGTGCAAGGTGACCCTTGTACAACCAGGTAGAGTTTTAGCCAAGAAATCCATATTTCTATATAAAGGGTCTCATAGTGAGTGATTATACATTGTGGTAGGTAGTAATAGGTATGCTGGTTAGATCACCATATAGATTGGTAATGAATATAATTTAGTTCTTTAGTATCAGTTCTACAATGTTCATTTCCTCCATTCCACATTGTATCATTTTCGTTACTTCTCATTAATAACATATTTTAGAATCTTACATTTTTGCATATTTTTTATCCTATGATTGTATTCTCCCTTGGAATACACCATAAAAATTTAATAAAACTTACCTTTACATTTGAAGCATCTCATTGCTCAATTTTCAAACCATCATTTGTATGTTATCTAAATTAGTATTTAGGTTGACTTGGTCTCAATTGAGCTATTACACTAGTTGTGGGTGTAGATGTGTTTAGAAATTTGGGTGAGTCTTGTTGATTATGTGTTGGAGGTGTATGATTGAGAATGTTTTTTGTGGTTACCTAATTATCCAAGTATGTTGGAATGGTTTGTTGATTGCTCACATTGGGTATCATTTGATTTAGGGGTGCTATATTTAAGGGTTTGTTATAGTTGGGATACATGAATCTTAGTAATGGATTCAACATAGGAAGGTGTTATGTGAGGACATAATTTATTAGCAGTACCTAATTATAAGCTCTCTATTGCCCAAGTGAAGGTAATTGACCTAAACCAAAGCCTTAAGGTATTTTTAGTTGTTCAACTATTAGAGCCTCACTTTATGCCAATGGCAAGGATGTAATTTGAGGGTCTCTCCTCATAAGCATATAAGTTAATGGTTCCAAATCTCAAATGTACATTTGGATGGTTGCTTCCTTTGTTAGGGTGTAAAGTTATGTCATCTGGTGTATAATTAATGGAACCTAGTTTTGAATAGTTCTTAAGGGTTCATTAGGTTCTCTACAAGTAGAGGCAAACTGATGATATACCATAGTTGGGTCAATGGGTAACCTAAAATGGTTGATAAATGTTGTATATAGCTAGGCCCAAGATGTAATAGATCCTGAAGGTAAGCTAATATGCCACTTAAATGCAAACTCATTCAAAGTGTAGGGAAGCATTCTATAGGCAACATCCTCAATTTCAATTTATAAATAGTTTAAGGTATCTTTGTATTCCTGAATATGTTCTTTAGATAACCTCATTCCATCATGCCTATAACTATGGAGATATATTTTAGAATTATTAGGCATATCATGTGTGGGCCTTAATATATTCAAAGGACTACTTCATACTAACCATGGAGTATGAGCTACCATTGCTAGACATCAGGGGATTGTGGAAGGATAAAAAAAAAGGATAATAGCTTTGGGAGAACTATTGGAAATATAAGAAGTATTAAGTCTTTATTTTTTAGATTTAGGTCTTCTATATGGAGAAAGGATGATAAATTCAATGCCACCTACAACTGAATTTGACCTAGTGATGATGATATTTAGTTAAACTTAACAATTAATAAGTGTAATATAAATGTTGTACCAAGGGAAATTTAGTTTTGAGTCTTAATGTCCTTCTTATAGTGAAAATTTTGTTGAGTTAAAGGGCCTAATATATTTAATGAATTAGAAATTTGGACCTCCCTATAGTGCCACTTTTGTTGTACATGCAAATAAAACACACTGGCTTCCCCCTTAGTGTTGGTTTTTATGTGCATGGGGATGCAAAAGTTAAGTTGTTGGTGTGTCAAGGGCAAGCCAAATTAGTTGGAATGAAGTATGTTCCATCTTCAAAGGAAATTTGTTTCCCCTAAGGTTTGGGTACACCAAATCTTGGCTAGTGTGGATAAACCTAGAATTCATTGATAGATGTTCCTTCAAGGGGCCTTTGCTAGTATGACTCAAAGAGATATGTTTCCTATGAATAATATCTGAAAATAAAATACTTAACTATTTAAAAACAATCCCATTGTATTAATATTATAACATATATGAGTTGATTAGAATTGAAACTAGGTATCAAAGAATAAATTTCAAACCATGCAAACTATAGTTGTCCTATCCATATCATTCGTTACACTTAACATTATTACAACTATGATTATTTTGCAACTATATGAGTTTTAAAATGTACAATAGAAAATCAACTTCAATGCTTTATATGAAAAATAATCTACTCCTAACCTAAGCATATCCCAAAGAAAAATCAAATTTTTAAGGGTAAGAGCAAACAAAAAACAATCCAATACTGCCCTAAAATTCAATTTCAATTTACTAAAGTGGCAATTCCAATTTAAAACCAAGCCTAACTAGTATTCACATAGCCTAAGGTATGAGATGATGCTATATTTAAAGGAAAAAAAAATATGAAATAGACTAAGTGCAACCACCATCATGTGTATATTGAACACATAAAATTCAAAAGCCTTGCATTATAAAGATAATCATGGAGTACATTTGATTCAAATTTGCCCACTTTGGTGGATTATAGGAACATAGTTCAGTGTAATATTATGTTTGGTTTAGAAAATCCATTCAAACTACAAACAAGAAAGAAACTCGAACTAAGGGAGTCACTAATGGAAATTTTCCTAACCTTTCTGACTAACTAGTGAGCCTTTATTTATATAATTTGTGGTTCTTCACATAGATTCATTTTACCATATTTTAATCATTGTTATATATTTTTCCACAAGATATATCAAATTTGAAATTTTATCCTCCCCCTTATGACATGAGATCTTTTGGATTTCTTTTAGCCATACTTTTGCCATGACTCATTATACCTTAATTTGCATGATGTTTGGGATCTCTTGAATTTGATTGGTTAAATGGTTCAATGTTTGATCTACCAATCATAGCAAGTGGGTTAGGCATTAATTTCATCAAATTTTACCACTTGTTGCATTTTAACACCATATAAGCAATGTTAATTTCATCATGATGCACACTCCTTGGAATTACCTCTCAATTGCACTTTAATCATGCCTCATTAAACTTGAATTATCTACAAACTCTAGAGGTTTATTTTTTCACCATGTTTGTCGCCCTGTATATTTGTACTTTCCTAGTCAACATTAAAATCATATGTCCACTACCTTTGAATTGTGAGAATATACATTAGATATCCTATAATAAAAATGTCAAAGGCATTAGAAATTTCTTGATGTTATAATTTAAAATATATATATATATATATATATATATATATATATTATTCTTTTATATATTTTTATTAATTTATTTCTCTTCCTCTATTCCTCTATATATTTCCACCTTTTCTTTCCTTTTTAACAATATCTATATTTTTTAATAATCTTTTTCCTTAGATTTCTACAGCTTTCGGTGATTTTGCTATTTTTTAACAAAATATGTATTTTTTAATGGTTGTAATTTTCTGGCAAATTATTTTTGTTTCTAGTAATTTTTACATTTTAGCAATATCTTCCTTTTTTCTTTATTTTTTTACCCTTTTTCAATAATTTCTACATCCTTTCTCCTATGCTTCCTCGCAAATGTTTGGACTTCCTTTCAAGGTTTTAATTTTATTTGCTTCTACATTTCTAGCATGGTTAGCTTTCGAGTTTTAATTACTTGTGCTTTAATATTTCTCTAGGATTTTGGTATTTCATATAAGTAATTATACCACCAAAACACATAATATAAGATTTTGGTATTCCAGCATGGCTACTTTCTAATTGTCGAGACTAATTTCCAATGGTCGAGGCTAATTTAATTTCTTGTGTTTTAATATTTCTCTAGGATTTTGGCATTTCAAATAAGCAATTATACCACCACAACACACAATATAAAATTTTGGGCTTCCATCATGGTTACTTTCTAATTTTCGAGACTAATTTCCAATGGTCGAGGCTAATTTCTAATTTTTGATGCCACAATGTCCACGCTTTCAAGCTTCCAACCTAGTTAGCTTTCTATTGACATCAATGTGAACTCAAGTTATGACTATCATCAATAATGGTTTTTTGGAAGGAAAAAACCTACTAATCATAGCCCTGACCTGACATTGGATAGATCAAAATTGCTTTTAATCCAACCTCTAGAGTAGGTTGGTATACCTTGTCAACTAATTGGATGTTGAGTCATTTAAGATCAGTTAAATGTATAATAATAGGGATAGAAAGGGAAAATGGTTTAGAAAGTAATGAATCAATAGTAAATGGATAAATCTAACAACATAGGCATCTACATAGAAACTTTTTATAAGTCAATTTCCAACAAATAACACTCATTTTGGTTCATCCAAACCCCATAGGGGGGCAGAGGTCCAAGGTTCAAATCTCGGGCCTCGTCGGACTGAATGCTTGTCCATTTATTGGTGTTTTCAATGATGTAAAAGGTTTAAAATGATTGTGGCATGGTGGTTATAGGGGTGGATTGCATGAAGATCTATGTGGCGGATTCTGAGGTGGACAACGTAGAATACTGTGGTGGCCATAAAAGTTGGACAACCTACCCAGATTCATGGCGGCTACCAATTCCACCATGTAAATTAAAAAAAACAAATAACACTCATGATTAATAGCATTCAAAACTTAGGGATATTCAACATTAAAGCACATATGCATACTTCAAAAATTATTTAAAATATATAGGGAATCAATAATCCAAATAGCATAATGAGATTGATACTATGAGTAATAGAAATAGAATTTTTTCCAAGTGTACATTTAGAGATGAAGTATTTCAATTTTCTCTAAGCTAGCAATCCAATATTAGCATAATAGACTAAACATAGTAGCAATAGAAAAAATGACTTCAGATTTTGATCATCCATGATGCGTTTTAATTATGCACATCATTAATTCTCAATGAATTTGTCAATCCAGGGCAGTGTACAAGGCTATTTGCGGAAGAAGGAGTGAACAGGGCTATAACTTAGGTCATTTGGGAGCAACAGGTCTTATTGGTGAAAATGATTATGTGGGGGATTTAGGACATTTTAATCTATAAATTGCATAAATTGAACTTTAATCTAATTGTAGGAATGGAAACTAATTACTAACTACAGAAATGAAATCCTAGTTACAATTACAGAATGAAATCTAATTATGTTGTAGAAATAACTCCTTAGTTATAGTTGCAAAATTAGAAATCTAATTATGATTGTAGAAAGGAAGTATATTTACTTTTGTAGTAATGGAAACCTAATTATAACATGGAAATTAAGTCCTGTCAATGCTCTGTAATAGAAGGTTGTCCATATTCTGTGCAGGGTTGACAACAAAACACAAAATATAGTAAATTACAAAAAAAGGTAAATTTTGGAAATGACAATCTGTAGTAATTTGAAAGCTTGCTGAAAATGGAGATTACAACAAAACCTATCATTAATCACAAGATCATCCTAATCATGAAATAAACTAATATTGCAAAGACTATTAGTTGTTTACAAGGAAATGAAATGACAAGTTTTACAACTTATTTTGATGTAGCAAAATCAGAATAAAAACCTGCTATTAGTCCTCCTCCTAGGTCTAGAAGTGGTTAGCCTACTTGTCCAAAAGAAGGTATGAGTATTTATCTCTCTCTATATCTTACTCACACTCATTCACAGAATAAAAATAGTGCACTTTATTGATTCAAGAACATAATTACAATATTGCTGCTAAAAACCCTATTACAGGACTGTAACAGTCACTTTTCTTATCATTATACTTCTTGCTTATTTTCCCCTACTCTTCTTAGCTCAACCTGGATGGGAGCTATCTATTTATAGGTATCCTAAAATCTAATTACAAACTGAGAATATCTCATTTCTATATTACAGATCTATTCCTATTATGATGTAACATTCCTAGGTTTACCTAAGAAGAGGATCAAAATTGATCTTTTCCATGAATGATGGCTTTGGACGGCAAGGACGACAAAGTCAGATGGGAGATATTTTCCTTTAACCTTTTCAACCTTCTTTCCCTTTTTCCATCATCAAAAATCAGTCAACTAGTCAAAAAGCACTTTTTGTTCTCATTTCGAAGATAAGTGGCTCATTTCGAAGAGACTGTATTTCTCATTTCGAAGGTGTCCGCTCATTCTGAAGAGACTGTATTTCTCATTCTGAAGATGTCTGCTCATTTCGAAGATCTTTAGAATGAACAACTATGTGTTCTTCAAGTGATTTCATCTGCATTTCTCAGGTGGGTTAGCTCTCAGGATCGGATTGCAATAGCCTTCATCTCTCTCCATGTGTGAATTCCATGCCTTGCCATTCATTAGTAGGCTGGCTGGAATTTACATTGGAAAACTAGTTTCTGTTGCACAGTAACAGTTTGCTTGCACTATTTGCCAGATTTAGATAAATAAATGCTTGAAACACATTAAAACAAAAATAGTGAAGTGCTGCTATCAACCTAAGCATACTTCTCATTTATAAAGTCATGACAAAGTAACATACAACTATGCAAAAACTATAAAAATAAGAATATAGTATTTTTAAAAAATTGATTATGCAAACAATTAATACACAGCCTATTAAATCAACTTAACTAGCATATCAGATTAAACACAAGATTTTTTAGGCAGTTTCAATGTTCAAAACATGCTATGATTGAGGTATTTCTAGGCCTCATCATTTCCCCCCAAATTATATTAATGCATGTCCTCATGCATTCTGTTGGGCTATAGAATCACATATATCCATATTCAAATTCCATGATTTGTAGAACAATTTGGTGCCTATATAATATCCCTTGTTCTCCTGAAGGTTTCTGAGCCATTCTTCAAACTAATCATCAGGTTGAGAATCTTCTTCAAAATAGAAGGGAACTGGAGAAATGATGGTTGGAGGCCTAAATATAAGACCTATCCAATGATGTTGCATGATTTCAATCAGTTGTATCACTCATTCTGCCCTTCTTATAGACCATTCTAGGTTAATGGGGGAGATAGGTTCCCTTTTCTGTAAAGAAATGGAAAGTTCTACCCATTTGTTTCTACAAAATGATAATCCTGGAACAAAACTGTTATTACAGAAATTCTGGAATTTGGTCACACATTCCCTCAAATTGCTCAAGTACATCCTTTTTACATCTTCCCTGTTCATCATGGTGAAATTTTGTCTAGTGATAAGTGGATGATTTGGTTGAACTGCTCTCACTAACAATTCAACTCTTAATTCAATTTCTTTATTTTATCTTTTCTCCTAGTCCCAGTAAAACTAATTTTGTAAAGTAGACATGAATGTTCTCAGTTGAACATCTCCTATGAAAAATTGAGGGTGAAACTCTACCTCTTCTGGAATAAAGAAGTTGTGTAAAAATAATTCACATAAGAGGTTTTTCTGTTCTATAGGGCTATCAAAATAGGCTTCTAAGAAATCTGTAGTTGTGTCCAATTTGTATGGGAGACCTGAGCTAATCCTCATGACCTGTCATTTGAGATATTTCTCCTTCAGAATGAGACTATAAAATCTAGTCAGTCGTCTGAATTGGACCAAAAACTCAGCAATCTGACATAAATCAGTCACTTTTCATTCAATGCCTTGATTTCTGTTTCTTTTGCTTCTAACTGTTTACATTCCAATTTAAAATTTTCAACTTTAGTGGCAATTTTTTCATATCTGATCATCCAAATAGCTATGTTTGTATTATATTTCTCTAGGGATATAGTATTGGGTGGTCTAACTATAGGTGGAAATCTAGGTAGCAGATCTACCTGAACCCCTTTTTTTGCTACTTCCACTGGTTGGTCATCTGATAATAATTCTACTTATATCTTTTTTCTGCTATTTCCGCTAGTTGGTCATTAGACAACAATTCTACTTGTACCCCCTTATCCTCTACTTGTATTGAAGGTATAATAGTTTTAAGTACAAAAATCTCATTTGAAGGAGTACTTACTTGAACAATTGCATGTTGCTATTTAAACTACTCTTGTGCTGGTGTTTCCTACTGTGACTCATCTCCAATATTCTTTTCTATGTTTTTAATCAATTCTGGAGCATCTTCGGAATGAGAATACAATGCTTCAGAATGGAAGGGCACTTCTTCAGAATGAAAGGGTGTTGCTTCAGAATGAGCACCTATGTCTTTAGTCATAGTTTTAGAAACCTTAATCAAAGTAAAAGAATCATCTGCCCTAGATAATCCCATAAGTAATTGAGCCAAATTATCCTCATAAATAGATACAGTTGACTATTCTTCAGACTATAACAGCCTCTTCCTCAATTCTGCCACTTCCTGTTGTAATTCTGCAATCTTATTTTCCTGTATTTCAATGATATTTTCTTTTTGTTCAATCAATTTATTTTGTGTTTTGATAACACTTTTTGCTTCTCTTAGCAGTTCTATGATGTCCACCTACTCTATTTATGATTCAGAATATGATGCAAATAAATCATCTGCAATTGGTTGCTCAATAGCTATATCATATTCTACTTCAGTTGTCTACTCTTGTTCATGAGGTTCCATGAAACTATCTATGATTGCATCCACATCTTTTGTGGCTTGTTGAACTATAGCAACTTCAAAATTGTCTTGCCCAGTCTCTTCCTCAATCATTTGTTCAGGGAATTCTAAAAAATATTCAAGGGTTGGTTGCACTTTTGTAACATCTGGACTACCTTGTCCACATTCTTCTTCTATCACATGTTCTTCTATTTCTCTCAAGTGGAGTCTTGTAGACCTAGTTCCTGATGCAAATTTTTTCTTCTTGCCCTATTTTTTGGTGACAGTAGGGGTTGTGGGGACAGTTTTAGATTTTGGTGGGAGTGCTTCTATTTCCCTTGTTGTCTCTTCCCCTATTTTTCTAGGAACTTCACTCCCCTATTCTGACAGATTAGCAACTTCTTCAGAAAACAAACTTTCTTCTATTTTTCTTTTTGACTACTGGTTCCAAGCCCTCTCTTATTTTGTTTCTTAGCTTGTGAGGTTGAAGGTTCTGGAGAAAGGTGCTTTGTTTCTTATGCTGGGTATGTTTCTTCATCTGCAATAGCATCTGTGATAGCATTTGTTTCTTCTTCCTCCCCATCCTCTCTTCCAAAAACTACATCATTTAGAGTAGAATAAAACCTATCAAAGCTTCTAGGGTTTCCTCTAAAATTATGTTGGTAGACTAATTTAATAAGACCATGGTGGCGAGGGATCCCTTTTCCTTCCTGATATTGTTTTGCCATATTTTTCAAATCTTGGTGTAGATACAGGGGAAGATTTACCCTAAATTCTGGTTGTTGCCTACCATGTCTTAGGTGGTTCAAAATTTTGAAATGATGCCCTGATAAAAGTACATACTGCCCTTCACAGGTTAAAATTTTTATCACCCATGTGGCCACTTCATTCCAGGGTTCTTGTAGGCTGGCCATTTTTACCCTCTTGCATGTGTTTTTGTGCATTAAGTATTCTGGATCCCTATCATTTTCTTCCAAAAATTGACTAACTACATTTGCCAGTGTATTTTTGCCAGTTCTAGAAATTTGAAGACCCTCTAATGGAAGCTCATTAATTTGACTTAAAAATTTAGGGGTTACCTTAATTGTTGTGTCATTAATGTATGTCTGGTTATTTCTGAATGTGTGACCGAACATGCCGGTCAAATCTTTAGAGGACCCATCAAATTTGTCCAAAAATGGCATAAGCCCTCCATATTCAAAAATTTACATCACTTCTGGATTTTATCGAAGGTGGGTGGTATTTTTTGGTTCCATATTTGTCTTTCATCTCATTTTTCTATTTTGGTATGTTAAAAATTGCTTGCCTCTGCTGCTACTATTCTGCTAGATTACTGGTTTCTGGTTCTTGTAGACTTGTAGGGTTTATTTTTAGGTTTTCAATTGCTTTGTTTTTCTTCTTCAAAATGAACTACAGTATCAAAACTATACCTCGTAATAATTTTGCATTAACAATTATTTCTTCAAAAGGAAGGGTGGCATGCATCTCTATTTCTACTCTGAACACCTATCCGTTAATGATTGCACAGATGTCCTTGTCGTCAGATCCACCTCACTTGTTTTTAGCTCTTTTTTTTTCCCACAGAATTCTCACGTGCATGGTTATCAGCATTGAACAATGGTGGCATGTTGTTGGTCAGTTCTCTATGATTTTGGTACTTCCTTAATGGGTGCAAAATAAGAAAAATCACATCTCAACTGACACGTGTCATTTATCATATGTAGTCAAAGAATTCTACTGATCGTATATTTTTCCCCTCCTTGGATGCCACATGGAAATATCATGTTGAATGCTCATTCCAAAGATTATGCTTCATTGCAAAAACAATTCCTCATTCCAAAGATAAAGTTTCATTTCGAATACAAGTCCTAATTCTGAAGATCATGCTTCATTGCAAAGATAATTCCTCATTCCGAAGATAAAGCTTCATTCTGAAGACAATTCCTCATTCTAAAGACAAAGCTTCATTCCGAAGATAAAGTGCAACATTCATTCTATTTTCATTCCAAAGACAATTTCATTCTGAAGACAAAGTGCAATAGTCATTCCGAAGACAATTTCATTCCGAAGACAATTTCATTTCGAAGACAAAGTGCAACAGTCATTCTAAAGACAATTTCATTTCGAAGACAAAGTGCAATAATCATTTTGAAGATAATTTCATTCCGAATACAAAGTGCAATAGTTATTCTAAAGACAATTTCATTTCTAAGACAAAACAATAGTAAATCTGAAGAAAACTTCAATCCGAAGATAATACAATAGTCATTCTGAAGAAGATAGCAAACACTATTTTTGGCATTCTCATTTCGAAGATTAGGCAGAAACCAATATTCTCCTTCTCAAAACATGTTTTAAGTATGCCAACTCTTATGGATACCTTTTATGCTAATGGTTAATTGTTATATACTACATACCAATCATTTACAATGAAGAAATGTAAGAAATATATACCTGATTAAAACAAGTTAATGCAATTTTTGAAGAATGACTGCTTTTGTTGATGTTCTGCTAAGATTTTTTGCAGTATTTCAAAACAAGTGCAGCTGGTGAATTTGTACAATGATGATTCAAAATTTTTCAAGGTTATGCATGTCAAAAAACTAGTTTTCATGCATACCAACTCAGTAGTGCCTTAGGAAAGGTTCTCACTACTGAGCTATTCATTTTTCTCCCTCTTTTTTTTTCTTGTTTTCTCTTTTTTTTTTTTACCTCTCCTTTTCTCTTTGTTTTTTTTTTATTCTGATTATGCCTATGAAGGAATTCATGATTTCCCTAAAATCATGCCCATGAAGGAATTCACAATTAGAATTTATTCATCTTTTTTTCTGCTTTTTCTAATTTTTTTTATTTTTTTGCTTTTCTTGAAATCCATGATCATGCTGATTTTATTGAAGTGGAAGAGGGAATCTCTTCCACCTGTTGTGCATCCAAATTTTCAAGCTACTACAAGAATTCCTCTTTAGTCAGAGGTGTATGGTACACCCTGAGGCGATGTCCATTCACTACCAACTTTCTCCATGACCCATCAATAGGAGATAAATGAGCTGCTCCATTGTCAAATACCTCTTCAATATGGTAAGGTCCAAGCCATATAGTTCTCAGCTTTCCAGGGAAGTCCTCATAGGGAGAATCAAACAGAAAAGCCCAATATCCTTACTAAAATTTCCTTTGTTGAATGTGACTGTCATGCCACAGCTTCCTTTGCTCCTGAATTACTTCAGTTAAGTGCAGAGCATCCAACCTAAGTTCATATAATGCATTCAGGTGTAGAATCATGTTCGTCTATGCCTGTGACAATTCAATCCTAATTTCCAATGCTATGCACAATGTTAGTAACTCAAATTCAATAGGTAGGAGGGGATTTTTACCAAAAACTAGTTCATAATGTGTGAATCCAGTAGTGGATTTCCAAGTAGTATTGTAAGCCCAAACTGCTTCATGTAATTTATCTAGTCAGTTTCTCCTATGAAAAGCTACTATTTTTGTCGAATTCATTCCAATTCATTGTTTGTTACCTCAACCTGGCCATTTGCTTTTGGGTGGTGAGGTGATGATTTCTTATGTTTGATTTCATATAATTCTGTAAAAGCCTCAATGAATTTAGATGCAAATTGGGGTCCTTGGTCTGTGGTGATAGACCGTGGAGCTCCAAATCTCTAAAAAAATTAAGTATACAAGAAATCGGCGACCTTCTCTTCATGAGCATGTTTGAAAGCATGCACCTCTACCCACTTTGTCAGGTAATCAGTGCATACTAGAATATGCACCTTTCCTTGAGAAGGTGGATCAATAGGTCCTACAAAATCAAGCCCCCACCTCTCAAATGGATCTAAAACCAATTGAGGCTATAGTGGCATTTCATTTGTATGAGTGGGTTTCCCCATTCTTTGGCATGCATCACAATGCCTGATGTACTTTTTCACATCCTTGTGAAGAGATGGCCAATAATATCCTGTCCCTAAAATTTTTCTAATTATGCTTTTTACAGAATAATGTCCACCTGAGGGTTCATAATGACAATCCCTAAGGATATCATATACCTCATCCTTTCGGATGCACCTGCGTAATGCATGGTCAGGACTACACTTAAAAATTATACCCTTAATCCACTCAAAGGAAGAACTTTGTTTGATCAATTATTTTTTTTGTTTTGAAGTGAAATGTGGAGGAACTTTCCCTGTGACCAAATAATTGGCTATATCTACAAACCAAGGTGATTGGACAGATATAGCAAATAATTTTTCATCAAGAAAAGTATCCTCAACTAATTCCCCTTCCTCTGTGTTCTGCAACCTGGACAAGAAATCTGCTACAACATTAGCTTTTCTTGGTTTTTTGATTATTGTGATATCAAATTCTTGCAACAACAGTAACCAATGAATAATTCTTGCACTTACCATAGGCTTATTCATCAAATACTTAATGGTTGTGTGATCTATGTGAATGAATATTTGATAACCTGTGATGTAATGCCTAAATTTATTGATGGCATAAATTACTGCCAAGAATTCCTCCTCAGTTGTGGTATAATTTTTCTCAGCTCCTGTAAAATTCTTGCTAATGTAGTGGATGGCATAGTGTTCACCATTTTCAATTTGTACTAATGCTGCTCCAATTGCAGTATTGGAAGCATCAGCCTGTATGTGAAATGGTAATGTCCAATTAGGTCCTCTTAACACAGGTGGAGTTACTAATTTCTCTTTGAGAGCTTCAAATGATTCTTGACACCTTGTAGTCTAGGAGAATTCAAAATATTTAGTCAATAGGGCAAACATGGGATTGGCTATTGTGCTAAAGCTGGGAATAAACCTACGGTAAAAACCAATGTGTCCTAGGAAGCTTCTTACATCAGTCTGAGTTTTAGGAGGAAGAAGATTCTTGATAATTTCCACCTTCTTTGGATCAACCTAGATCCATTTAAGAGATATGTGATGACCAAGAACTATTCCTTCCTCCATCATCATAAAACATTTGTTTGGATTCAAGGATAACTAGTATGTTTCATAGCGAGTTAAAACTCTGTCAAGGTTTTCTAATGTAAAGTCAAAAGTCTGTCCACATACTGTGAAATCATCCATGTATATCTCAACAGAGTTGGTAGTCAGATCAGAAAAAATTGCTAAGACCGCTTGCTGAAATGTTGTTGGGGCATTACACAAACCAAAAGGTAAAACCCTATAGGCAAATGTTCCCCATGGACAGGTAAAGGTTGTTTTCTCTTGATCTTCAGGTGCAATCTGAATTTGATTATACCCACTAAATCCATCAAGAAAACAAAAGTATTTCTTTCCAGCAAGGGTATCTAACACCTTATCTATGAAAGATAATGGAAAATGGTCTTTGTATGTCACTTTGTTCAGCTCTCTATAGTCTACACATACTCTCATTTTTCCATTTTTCTTAGGAAATATAACCAATGGAGAGACCCACTGGCTACCAGAAATTGGGTAAATGAATCCTACCTCCAGAAGTTTTTCAATTTCTTCCTTTACAATATCCCTCAAGGTAGGATTCAATCTTCTCTGGGGTTGTCTTACTGGCTTGATTTATTCAGTATAAATCTTGTGGGTGCATATATTAGGGTGAATTCCTGACATATCTTTGTATTCCCAAGCAAAAGCATGAACATGCTTCTACAAAACAATTATCAATTTTTCTTCCTCTTTCCTAGTAAGCCAACTGTTAATTTTCAGAAATTTGCTTGGTTGGACTTCTATTTGTTTTGTATTTGGAAGGACTGAATTCATTTCTTCATACTTTATGATTAGGGAGTTAAGATGGCAATGATGAGATGGGAGGAAATAAGAAGTTTTTATTTCATTGATTTCTAATGGAAGCATATCCTGTATGGAACAATGAGAAGGAAAAATCAGGTGATGGTGCCACCCATGTGGTAGTGAAACTAATGTTTCCTGTGATAGTATAGATGGCTCACCTTTATAATTTTGGTTCTCCTCATTCCCTAAAAACTGATGGATATTTACTACTTCCTCTTCTAATCCTTGTTCATGCAGAACATTCATTAGGATAGTTTCATTCTCTAAAGTTTCTATGTCATGGAGGTCTTTTGTGTGTTCCCTTAATACCAAGGTGGCTAGTATGGAAATAACCTCTTCTAGTTTTTCATCTAAGTTAGGAAACCATAACTAACCTAAAAAATTATTGGATGGTCTTACAGGAGGATACAGAGAGATCTGTTTTAGATCAATACCATTTGAAATGATCATTTTTCCAGATCTACAGTCTATGAAGGCTGCTACAGTTGCAAGCCAAGGTCTTCCCAGAATGATGGGATATCCATGTTCTAAATTTCTTGGCTATAAAACCAAAAAATCTATAGGGAATTCCCAAGAAGAGACTTCTATAGGGACATATTCAATGATACCTTCAGGTTTTGCAACTGACCTATCAGCCATTTCTAAAACTATAAATGTGGGACTGATATGTTTGAACTGTAATTGTTCCATTATATCCTTGGTCATGACATTTATTGCAGCTCCTAGATCTAATAAGACATTTAATATTGGTACTAAGCCTATGGTAACTATGATAACTGGACTCCCTGGGTCACTATACTTTGGAGGTACTAGTTTTTCGGACAAGAGATCAGCTATCTTTCCTTCAACCTGAATAGTCTTGGGAAATGCTTTCTTTTTTCTTCCTGCTCTTCTAATGCACAAATCTCAGAAAATACTTTTAATCACTGGTATATCCTTAATGGCTTGCAATAAGGGCAATGATATAGTTAACTTTCTAAGTTCCTTGACCAGGTCTAACTCAATTTTTTTTGCTATGGTATTGAATATTTCAAGATATGTAATTATCCTTGATGAAGGTAATTTTTCTATCTGTGGTTCTATTTTTTCTTCTTCTTTATCTGTTGTTGGTTTAAATCTAACTGGTTCTAAAGGTTCTTGCTTTTCATTTTCCTTTATTTTAGTTGAAACAGGTTTAGGTACAACTTTTCCTGAACGAAGTTGGATGTTACTACAATCAAGAACATTTATTTTAGCATTTTCTTTAGCTTTAGCCACATAGATAGGGGATGCATATCTCATGTTGTTTGGATTAGTGACTGGTTGAGCTAGAAGTTGAGGTTGTTTCACCTGTTGTGTTTTTTGTGGTTGGTTATGTTTTTCTTGAAAATTTTGATTAGGTGCAGGCAACAAATGCTGATTTTGACCTTGATTTCTTTGCTTCCTTGGATAGGACTGGTATTGCTAACTCCACTATGGTTGATTTTGCATCCAATGTGGATTAGTCTAATTCTGATTCCAGGGTGGGTTGTTTTGATTCCATGATGGGTTATTCTGATTCTAATTCTAGGCTAGATTACTCCAACTTGTTTGTGGCCATTCTTGGGAATTTTTCCATTAAGAATAATTCCAAGGACGTTGGGGTGGTTCTGATTGTCCCCAAGGCATAGTCCAAGGATTATGCCCCCAATTTTTAGGAAAACGAGGGGGATTTTGGTACTGAGAGAAATTTCACCCCTATTTTGGTCCAACATAGTTGAGTTCTTCAGTTTGACTCTCTAACACAATTTTGAGTTGTGGTAGCAGGTGGCATTTATCATTCAAATGCTTCTTCAAACAGATACTACAAATGGCTAAGATAGACGTTTTATTCAAAGGACACTCTTGCAAAGCATGTTTATTTCTACATCTTGGGAAATAAATTACCAAAGGTTCTATGGTTTTTGCTTTTGTAGACATTTCTCCCAAAGTTGTGTTCAATTGCACCAGAATATCAGTTTTAAAATTTGCAAGTTCCTCTATTAGGTCCTTCACATCAGTTCCATTTGTACTCTTTTTATTCTTCCCTACTTAGTGCGAGAGTAATTCCTACAGAGACCCATAATTTCCTCATTACTGAGAGTATTTACATCCCCTTTTCCCATAAAATCCAATACTTCTCTGGATTCATCTTGTAATCCTCTCAAAAGGATGGTTTTGCATAACTCAGGTTCTACAAGTCCACATCTCCTTTGAAAAAAGGAGAACGTATCAAAATAGTCTTCTAATGTTTCATCATCTTCCTGCTTAATCCTGAATAACTCATATTTCCTATTCCTTACATGGCAATACTCCTAATATTTGTCTAAAAACACAGTTTCCATTTGATCCCAAGTTCGGATGGAATTTGGCTCTAAGCTCATGAACCAACGTAATGATGAGTCCTTGAGTGTTGATGGAAAACCTTAAGTATTTTATTGTCATTTACATAGTCATAGGTTTGATACACTACTTTGAGTTCAAACAAAAATTGATCAGTATCTTCAGATACAACACCTTGGAAGGTTGGAAGTATTGAAGGTGAAATGGTTTTCATGGGGGATTTTTGTGTTGGATTCAAATGGATAGGATATTCAAATGTTCTGGAAGGTTGGGGCATATCCTGATCATTTCCTTCATTATGGACACAGCCATGTTGGTCATTCCCATCTAGATTTCCTCTCTCTGTCATAGTTTCTTGTTCCTTGGGAACAATTAAACCTATCCAAATTTCACTCTTAAGAGGTCCAGAATCCTCTGTTGATGATGAGTCTGATGATTTTTCTTTCTCGGGATGTTCTAATGATGATGAAGCTGGTGATTTTTGTTTCAATTTTTTTGGTAGTTCAAACACAGGTGATTCACCCCTTAGGCATGAATATCTTCTTAATGGAACAAGCCAGAGATCATTTTAAGTAATTCTACCTGTTTCATTCCTAGGCTTACTCATTCATGTTTACTCTTGAATGACATAAATAAAAGGTCAATAGTTGTTACTTTAACCAGCTGTTATAGTCAGATTTTATCTTGAATTTTTATAGCTCAGTATAATTAACAACTATTAGACTATTGTCACCTTATTGCAACACTATTCCCCAATAATAGCACCAAAATGATGTATTTTCGTTATGCAAATCATTAATTATCAATGAATTTGTCAATCCAGGGTAGTGTACAAGGCTATTTGTGGAAGGAGTGACCATGGCTATAACTTAGGTCATTTGGGAGCAATAGGTCTTATTCGTGAAACCGATTGTGTGGGGGATTTAGGATATTTTTATCTCTAAATTGCATAAATTGAACTTTAATCTAATCTCAGGAATGGAAACTAATTACTAACTGCATAAATGAAATCCTAGTTACAATTACAGAATGAAATATAATTATGTTGCAGAAATAACTCCCTAGCTATAGTTGTAGAATTAGAAATCTAATTATGATTGCAGAAAGGAAGTCTATTTACTTTTGTAGTAATGGAACCTAATTATAACATGGAAATTAAGTCCTATCAATGCTTTGTAATAGAAGGTTGTCAATATTCTATGCAGGGGTTGACAACAAAACACAAAATGTAGTAAATTGCAGAAAATAGTAAATTATGGAAATGACAATCTATAGTAATTTGAAAGCTTACTAAAAATGGATATTACAACCAAACCTATCATTAATAACAAGATCATCCTAATCATTAAATAAACTAATATTGCAAATACTGTTAGTTTTTTACAAGGAAATGAAATGACAAGTTTTACAACTTATTTTGTTGTAGCAAAATCAGAATAAAAACCTGTTGTTAGTCCTCCTCCTAGGTCTGGAAGTGGCCAGCCTCCTTGTACAGAATAGGGTATGAGTCTTTCTATCTCTCTATATCTTACTCACACTCATTCACAACAACATGAATAAAAATAGTGCACTTTATTGATTCAAGAACATAATTATAGTATTGCTGCTAAAAACCCTGTTACAGGACTATAACAGTCACTTTTCTTATTATTATACTTCTTGCTTATTTTCCCCTACTCTTCTTAGATCAACCTAGATGGCTGCTATATATTTATAGATATCCTAAAATATAATTAAAATTTGAGAATATCCCATTCCTATCTTATATATCTATTTCTATTATGCTGCAACATTCCTGGGTTTATCCTAGAAGAGGATCAAAATTGATCTTTTCCATGAATGATGGCTTTGGATGGCAAGTATGACAAAGTTAGATGGGAGATATTTTAATTTAACCTTTTCAACCTTCTTTCCATTTTTCCATCATCATAAATCAGTCAAAAAGTCAAAAAGCACTTTCTATTCTCATTCCGAAGATAAGTGGCTCATTCCGAAGAGACTGTATTTCTCATTCTGAAGATGTCTGCTCATTTTGAAGAGACTGTATTTCTCATTCTAAATATGTCTACTCATTCCAAATATCTTTGAAATGAACAACTGTGTGCTCTTCAAGTGATTTAATCTGCATTTCTCAGGTGGGTTAGCTCTCAGGATCTTATTGCAATAGCCTTCATCTCTCTCCATGTGTGAATTCCATGCCTTGCCATTCATTGGCAGCTGGATAGAATTTACATTGGAAAACCATTTTTTGCTGCACAGTAAAAGTTTGTTTGCACTATTTGCTAGATTTAGATAAATAAATGCTTGAAACACATTAAAACAAAACTAGTGAAGTGCTGCTATCAACCTAAGAATACTTCTCATTTAGCAAGTCATGACAAAGTAACATAAAACTATGTAAAAATTGTAAAAATCATAATATAGTATTTCTAACATATTGATCATGCAAACAGTTAATAAACAATATATTAAATCAACTTAACTAGCATATCAGATTAAACACAGGAGTTTTTAGGTAGTTTCAATGTTCAAAACATGCCATGATTGAGGCATTTCCAGGCCTCATCAATCCACAAAATAAATAAGATAAGTTTGAGGTAAACATTCAAGTAATACTCCTATTTATTTTAAAAAAGTGTATATAGTAGGGTAAACAAAAACTTTAGAGCCGATCCTTGAAAGTGAGGGTTCAACCTCTATTTATAGTTTTGCATTAATTTGAAATATTTGAAATAATAATGAACATTACAAAGAAGTTGGAGTTCCAGATCAGCAGGATGTTGAGATGACAATCTTCTGTTAGATATAAGAAAGAAGGAAACTATGATCCTTTGATATTCTACAACTTGGCTTCTGCAAGCTACTTAGCTCTCATGGCTCCCAACTATAAATATAGTTAATCTAAAATCAAGGCTATCTCTTGTTCTTGTTGTAGCTACCCCATCATCTGTAACTACATCAGCTCATGGATCTTGATTCTATACCACTTCATCTTCTCACTCTTCATATTTAACTTAGAAACTACATGAACAGAGGTCTGCTATCTTATGCCACATCAAATATTACCTTTATACCTGGTTGGAACCACTTTGATGTATATCGTTGATCCACTATTTAATGACTAATATCAACTCTTTTGAAATCTTGGCATGCTTATTATGATTCTCGATCTAAAACACCTCATGACCTAGATACTATCATAGCCTGAATCCTATATTACCTTTTAAACTTCATCTTCCATGATGTAGAACATGTTCTAATTTGATGCTTGAAACTCTCATTTGAGTTGTTTGATTGCTTTGACTGTGGCCTAGGACAAGGATGTTTTTATCCTTGGAGATGTGCTTTTGAAACTTTGCTTTAGACCACATGATGTGGAATGATGTTTGGATCCACTCGTTTGATCTTCTAAGTAGCAACATTGACCTTGTTGGCCGTGACATAGAACAAAAAGTTGAAGCACACAACATGGGACCATGCGCTGGAGCACATGGTAGAGAACCATGTTCAGGTTCACAATTCAAATTATCAAATTTAATAGTTTGACTATGTTGACCATGGTGTAGAACTATGCACTAAGGCACATGATATAGGTACATGGGTTGATACACATGGTATAGAACCATGTTCTGGGTCATGATTTGAAATGATGCCTTGTCATATTTGGCTACGCTAACCATGATATAGAACCATATTTTGGGTAATGCAATGTAAAATCTTTGTCATAAATCATTTTCTCTTTTTGTGCTCTGATCCACAATTTTAAATGCATGAAGGGCTTGATTGACTGATTTTACCATGGTATAGAACATATTGCACTAAGTTGCTACCACGGTTTAGAGAACTCTTTTAGACTTAGAAAATCAATTCTCTAATCGAGCATCAACCATGAGATGAATGAATAATGGGAGAATAAGGAAGCTTGAACGAAAATGGATGGAAGAAAATGAAAAATGAAATAGACTCCAACTAGATGCAAAGTTATGTCTCAAGGTATAACTTCCCTATGACCATCACTCTCTTGAATATTTATGAGGATGTTCAAAGAGTAACGGTTCACATAGAAGGAATGTAAGAGGTAAAAAATGTGTATGTGTCCCATAAATAGGGTTGCTCCTCCTTTAAAAGCTCAATAAGATGAATTTCACATGAAATTTTTCTACTCATACTTTCCTTGTTGTCTCTGACACTTGTCAAGATCAAAAAAATTCACAAAGTATGTTCCTAGGGCTTTTTTAATATTTTCAACACTAAAAAAATGTTTTAGAATTTTGGTAGGAGATCCTTATTCTTGTTGTGCTTATTCCTATTGGGTTTTTTCCTCTATTTTATTTTTTGGTACTTTAGTATCTTGCACATTATATTCTATGTTGGTCTTCTCCTTTTCACTCTCTTTCTCTTCTTCATCAACCTCTTGCTCTATTTCCACTCCAAATAACTGAGTCATCTTATTCAATGTTTTTAAAGCTTGATCCCAAGATGATTTAGTGGGATTAGCTATGTCTATTAGTTGTTGGTGAAAAAATTGTAGCTTGGTAGTTTCCTCATAGGATATGGAGTGTCCCTTGTCTACCAAATCTTTGCTAAAATATTTGAGCATGGTTAAATCTTTGATTAGTTGAGAGACTTGATCTTGATTAATCAAGTCCTCCTAGGCATCCATTTTAGACTCGTCCTACATAATTTATGTTAAGCTGGTTTGAAGGTCTTCTAATAAAAGGATGTTCTTTTCATTCTAGAATACTTCAAAATTATATTGTATCATTTCTTTATTGGCATCTACAATATCTTGGAGATTACCTTTGATTTTGTCTACTAGTAGCCACCTTTTTGTAGTAGCTTATTTTTCTTGAGGAAAAATTTGGCTACTAACCTTACAATATTCCAATATTCATTTGGGATGGGTTTAGTAGCAATATTGAATATATTCTTAGGCAAATTATACATTTTTTCTACTTGTAGCACCATTGGTTGTAGCTATTCATTAGCCTTCTCTAAATATTTCTTGGTTGTCTATAACAAATGTCTAGCCTCACCCATATAATCAGTCACAATTTGGATTTTTGAACATTTCTCTAAAATTTTAAACCATATTTGTTTTATGATATGCTTAAATTTATCTTTAGAAAAACCTATAGCTCTAACCTTCTCAAATTGAAGCTGTTATTTTAAGGCTTGTATCTATTTGACCTGGGCCTCATTCTTTTTATTCAACTCTACAGCTTGCTCCCTTTTGATATTTATTTTACCAGTTCTTGGCTTCACTTGTTACAACCTTCTCCATTTTTTTTATTACTAATTATTTTGTCCAACCTTTCAATATTTTTGTCTAATTTCTCATATTTCTCTTTGTAAATATCACTTTGCACATAGATGGTCTCAATATGAGCCTTAGCTATAACCAATTCATCCTCCATGGGCAATTGAGTAATATCTTTAGTATGCTCTTCTAGCTGATAATCTTCTACAATCATGTCTTCCTTTGGTTTTCTAATAAGAGGAGTGAAGAACATTGATGTTCTTTTCCTAGAAATAGGATTAACAATCATAGTTTTCCTTTGTCTAGTAGTTTTCTTTAAAGTTTGGGCCAATTTATTGCTTCAAAAATTCTAGACCTTCTACAAATAAATTGTTGTAGGGTGATTTGTAGGAGTAGAAGTAGTGATGAGTGAAAGGAAAAATAGGCCTAGCATAGATGGAAAGGGTGTGGTAGTAATAATGGTGGAATCTATGCTTATTGTAGGGGTTGTAATAGGTGTTGAAATGACAACAAATGTTACAATTATGAAATATGGTGGAGAATATGGGAGTATTTGTTCCCCTATTGATATCTATGGTGATGATTTTGGAGGTGAAGGGGTGTGAGTGGGAGATGATGATACTAGAATTTTTGATGAATTATGTGGATATGGAGTGGAGTAATATGATGGAACAACAAGTGAATATGGTGGGGAATTATGAGGTGGAGATGATATTTTTTATTCCTTTTGATATTGATAATGGGAGGGAGAATTATTTGGTGAAGTATAAGGATGAGGCGATAGAAATGATACCTTCATATACTAAAGTAGACTATTGAAATATGTCATCTACACTTTGTTATTGCACTTGTTGAACTAGTTTCTATATAGTTGTAACTTAATTTTGTTCAACTACTTGTGTTTGATCCACTTTCTTCTTTTTACTAACTTATTTCTTAGCCTCCCCTACTAAATCATTTTCCTTCCATTTGAATACAATAGGCTCTCCAAGCTTAAACTTCTGAGACTCATCCTATTGTTGCACAATTGGTCATGCAACCTTTGGAACTAAAGGACTTGAGGGATTTTCAAGGACTATAGTAGTAAATTTTACAAGAGAAAATACAAATTTGTCCTTTACTTCATATGTCATTGGATCCGATGAAGAAAATTATCCTCCCAAGGCAAGATATTTTGGCTTTTGTTCTGCTTGAATATTCTCTATATTTCCTATTTCATATTTACATAGACCACCACCAAAATATTGCATATTTTTCATCATTACAACACCCACAAAGTATTGTTGCAATTATTCCTATGAAGGTTCAAAAGAAAATTCAGCTTCTTTGGTCACTAGTGGTGAAGTTGAGAAATAATGGTGCAATTGTTCTATTGATCAACAATGCATTACATAGTTTTATAGTTATTGAAAAAACTATAAATAGACACAATGGTTGAGATAAATCCTCTCAAACTTATTACAACAAAATAACTTAAATATAAATCTTATCCTAACAACATTCTAATCTTTGACTATGGTCAAACATTGACCAACCAAGCCAAAACCTCAATGTATGCTAATCAAATTAACTAGAAATATGTAAATCAAAACATTAAACTAAAACTAAATACTAGGAATTAATACTTAGGACAAAGGAGGCAATGTTGAAAATATTCCAACATTCTCCCCCTTGATGCTAAAGACACTCATGCAAGAGTTATTTAAGCATCACAGAGTTGGAAGAAAATTTTTCTCTTACGTTTCCTCCAATATTGACTCAAGAAATCAGAATTTGTAAAATACTTATGGTGTCATTCCTTCCACTCTTCATGTGGAATTTTCTACAAATTCTTGAGTGCCTTCTTTTTTTGATTAGCTCCCCCTTCAACAAAATCATCTCCTCTTGTGGTTTTCATCTACCACTCTCTTACATATTTATCATTATGGTCTTTAAACCATGCTCTCACATTTTGATATTATTTTACATCTTCAACACTAAACAATACTCCACATGAGTATTTATAATTAATCATCTCACATAGATGATTATACCATACAACTCTTTCACATATTTTCACACAAAAAATCACAACAAATATGGCCATATAATGACAAACTACATATGCAACATAAGTTGCTCCTCACACAAATATTCTCTCAAAAAAATGACTTTACAAGAATCCTTCTCCCAAGGAATTTTTAACACATAATTTTTATCCATGTGATCCAAGTTCTCCATCACTGTATTCTCTCCAAGAATACTCTTCATAAAATTTTTCTCAATGAGACAATCATCTTTCTTTTCATTCCTGCTAACAAAAAATAAACCATTAATCATAAAAACATTACCTTTAGTATGAGTATATTTGGTGCTTCCCATAAAGCTATTTTGTAGTAGTTCTCCTTCATTGTATGGCGCTTCAAGATCAAACATCAACTCTTCACTAATAGTTATCCTTCTTTGTTCAATCCATGTTGGTGTGTTGAAACACCATTCATTCAAGCAATCATACATTGTTGCATTTTCAAGAAAACTCTCTTTCTACAATGTAATCACTCCAAGTGAGTGATAATCATCCATGAGTGATGTTTTCTTTGCCATTACAACAAGAAAATCAGTAATCTCATTTTCACTTTCTATTTCTATCCCATTTTCTTTCTCACTTTCCATCTCCCAAATGAGGGAGTCTTGTGGGGTCTTTTCTTCACCTAACACATCCTTCACCCTTGATGAGTGATCTTCTAACAAGAAGCTTATAGCTTCCATTTCATCTTCATCAAACTTTTCTTGTGGATCATAATCCCACATTACTTTATTTGCTCTTTCAATAGAGCACACATCCATTCCAAGTGAATGGTCTTCAAAAAAAATAAGCCAATAGTCTTCCATGAACATTGCTTTTCCATCATCATATTCTTTATTCTCCTCCATGAGAATTGTAGATGCATTATCCATGAAGTATTCTTCAAAAAATAACTGATTTTGCGTCTTCTCCATAAGACACTCTTCTTCATATGTCTCCTTCATGAGACATTATTCATCATACATCTCACCTTGGTGATCTTCAAGCAAGGAACACTACAATGTGAGTGTTTCTCTTCCTTTATATTCAAATTCTTCTTCCTATTTGCTATCAATGTGAATTCTTTCAAAGCATACCATTCCTGCAAAAAATTCTTTGGTACTATTTTTATTTTCAACTTTTTCTCCTCCTAAAATAAATAATTGTTTTTTACAATTTTCCATGCCTATACAAGACATGTCTTCAATGATATGTGTCTCACAATGACTCTCTCCACGGAAAGTTGTAGAAGTCTCTTCCTCTTTGTTATCCTCTTCTCCATTAAGGGATTATTTACTCTCTTTCACACAAGGCTCTTCTTCAAGTATATCTTCCTATTTAATAAATAATTCTCCATTATAATAATGTATGTATTCTACAAAATACATAACTTCATATGAGTCTTCACAAGACTCTTCAAAATCTCCTTTAAAAGGATCTAATTTAGAAACTTCTTCAAGGAAGCAAGGCTCCTCCTTGCTTAAACAATATTCATGATTGTCACACATGGCTTTATGGGTATCCTCATCAAACCCATAAGCATCCTTCAACACTTGCCATGCCATTGTAGCTGATCTAAAATTAGCTATGAGAGGAAAAACATTATTTTTCATTCCTCTCATCAAATCCATAAGAGCTAATAAATTTGCATATTGCTCCTCCTTCTTCTCTTTTATCTCCTCACCTTGTAGCTTGATCCAAGAGGTTTCCTCATATCCTTATTGAACTATATCCCATAAGTCTTGAGCCTTCAAGAAGGTCTTCATCATTATGCTCCAAATAGCATAATTATCTCCATTGAATTTGGGCACTTCCAATTATTTATACATGGTGGCCATTATGCAATCCACCACTCATCAATATTCCACCTATATCTCAGCCACTCCTTTCCTATAGACTTATGATATAATTATCTAAAAATCCACTAAATTTCAGAAGCAAATTCACACAAATGAGAAATATGTGATCAATTTACTTTTGCCCTTTCTAGATCTTAGAGTGTTTTTTAGACAACTTCAATGTTTTCACATAAATCAATCCATATAGCTCAAAAATTTCTGAAAATTAAACTTTGTATTCTTGAGACAATAATATGAAAACCCTCTAAATTTTGGAAGAAAATTCACAAATGTGAAAAATATGTGATCATTTACTTTTTCCCTTTTTTATCACAATTTCGGATCTAGGATTTTTGAAGGAAAAATACATATTCACATAAATAAATCAATACAGATCCAAATGACCTAAAACTTTTTCCGAATTATTATTTTATATAAATAATATTTCTCCAAAAATTTGAGATGCAAATACCCTATTTTCCACCTTATACAACCATTTTATTGAAAATATCAAAATGCTAATAAAATCAGCCAATTAGCTCCAAATCACCTAAAATTTTTACTACATCCTATTTATACAATTATATAACAACCCTAAAAATTTCATAATCAAATACCTTAGGATTTATGATATATTAATGATTTTCTTGAGCTCTTCCTTGCAAATCTCCTGAGTGCTGGCCACTTGAGTTTCTTTGACAAAGTGTGTGCTTCAGATCTCTTCACGCCACTCTCCATAGGTTTTGATCTGTCTGAGCAAACCTGATTTGATACCAAATGAGAAACAATGGTGAAATTTTTCTATTGATCAAAAATGCATTACATAGTTTTATAGTTCTTGAAAGAACTAAAAATAGACACGGTGGTTGAGAGAAATCCTCTCAAACTTATTACAACAAACTAACTTAAAGATAGCTCTTATCCTAACAACATTCTAATCTTGGACTATGGTAAAATTTGACCAACCAAGCCAAAAACTCAATGTATACTAATCAAATTAACTAGAAATATGTAAATCAAAACATTAAACTAAAACTAAATACTAGGACTTAATACTTAGGACAAAGGAGGCAAAGTTGAAAATATTCCAACATAAGTTGTTGTAGTATACTCAAAATCTTGTTGTGAAGCATAGGAGGGAGAAGCTGGAGGTTTTTGATCTTTATTTTATCCTTTTCCTCTTGAATTTTTTCCTTTGGCCTTACCGTTATCTATTTTCTCTATCTCTACCTTTTTGTAGCTCAATGCTAAGCTTCTACCATTCTTGGCCTTCCAAGTCTAAATATGTTTATCATATAACTAAGAGAAATCAGTATTTTCTTTGTGACCAAACCTAGCCGTTATAGTGTTTGTCTCTACTCTCATTTTCTACCATTCCAAAAATATTTCCCTCATCCCAAACATGCTTTTCCTCTATTTATTTGATTTTGGGTTTCTTAAATTAATGGGGCCTCTTATTTTTAGGTTCATAATCAATTAATTGTTCATAAAAGTGTCTCCAAGGGGAAATTTGTTTCATCTATTTGACATTCCAATATAATGGAGAAATATCTTTATCATTTCATTGCTTTTCAACTTGATGCTTCAAAGTCCTTTTAAACTTAGGGGTCCTCTCCCCGTTTAGGGTAGTTAGCTTCTCCAAAAAAATATTATCTAGGTCATATCTCTATATTTATAGAAGAAAAATAAGATCAAGTCTCTCTAGATACTAATTAATCTGCTCAAGTTGATATTTTCTCATTATTGTAATATCTTCCACATTATGAGGGTAAGCCATTGAACATTTTCTTCCTTTCCCAATGCCAAAGGTGACATTGATTTAGTTAGCTTATCTACAATATCCTAATTCTAGCATTCTATTAGTGATAAAGTGTGGGAGTAAGAAAGGTTTACCAGTGAAGCCATAAAGTATTATGATTGTACCCTTAGTCAAAATATACCAGTCTCCTTCTTCAACTTGCTTTATTCACAATAGTTCTTTAGTTAGGGGGAGTCTAGGATATTGGCCATACATAAATTTTAGGGTTGGCCTCAAATTCCAAATTAAAGCTATATTAGGTTTCAATATTTCTCAAGAGCTTAATCCATGTATATAATGGTATAGAATTCATGTTATCATCCTTGTTTGTTAATGGGATCCAAGGTATCTCTTGCCTTACAACACTGAGAAAAAATCAAATTATATTGGAGCAATGCCTGAAAGAGGGAGCCTCAGAATCTTTCTTCATTGATACTAGTTGCTCATGCATCCTATTAGAGAGAAAGGTAGTCCAATAAAAGTAAATTGATCTATTATTGTCATCTCGCATAGGCATTTTATGCATCTTTTCGTTAGAAATGTTGTAAATTCTAGCTATCTACCAATATATTATATATTGATCAGAATCTAAACTAGCCAGACATGCTAACATGGAGAAGAGTTCTAGGTAGGTAAAATGCTCGATGGCAATTGGGATATTGGGTAAAGTGTCCCTAAACCTTATAGTTTCGAACTGGCTATAAACCCATTTTCTAAAATATCTATCATTTTGCAGACACCCCTTCAACGAGTAATACATAGCTTGGTCTTATGGATAAAATGTATTGGGATTTACAGGTTGGTATCTACCCATGGTGAAAAGGTCATAGTAAGCTTGTATAGTTATATTTAAAAGGGTTCTATCTTTGGCTATTTTTACTGCTTTAGCCCTAGGGTCATAGAACTTTACTATAGTACAAATCAATTCTAGATAGGGATGGATATAATCACATATATAAAATGATAAAAGAGAGCATATGGCACAAGTATCTTGAACTGACATTAGTTCTCCTTCCATAAATTTGTTATTGATATCTTGCTTGAGTTTATTTCTCATAATACATGTCATTTTTATATCATCTATTGCTTGTGCTTCATCAACATAGCAAAAAAATTCATCGCCTTCCTGTTGAGTAGCTTGCTTTGAAACTTTTGGCACCATATCTAAAAAACTTATAAAATATCTCTTTTGGTGCTCTACAAATTTGTTTTAGATCATTTTTACCACTCTTGAGGACTTAGTATTATTTGAAAAATGAAAAATAGTTAAATTCTAGTTTTAAATATCTTACATGCATACCCCTTACCATTAATGTAGTAGATGAGCCATCACTTAGACACATGCTTCAAAATTTAAATTGGTGGAAAAATGACATGGCTTGTAAGTGATGCCTTATTTTTTGATTGGTCATGGCCTAGAACCTATCGTAAATCACAACCAAATTTTATTTATTCTTTTTGGGTGTGGCACAGAAAACATAGTGGAATAGTGCATAACCTTAGATTTGACCCTTTTGACTCTCGATTGGGAATATGTTATGATTCACTTCCCATATTTTTTATTTTTTCTCTATATTGAAAAGATAAAATAAAGACAATATAATACAAATATGTACATATATTACACAGAAAAGGATTCCTTACTCAAAGTACAACTTTAGATGATATCCATTAACCAGGATTGGCTATAAATTCCCCTCTTGATCTTGGAGTTGGAAAGCATTATTTTTCTTGACCTCAACTACCTTGAATGGACCATCCCAAAGAGAGTTAAAATTTTGGTGGTTGCATGGTTTGGATTTCTCTACATTCCATCTTAGGATTGAATCTTCCACCTTAAATTTTCTAAATCTGGCATTCTTATCAAACTATTCTTTAATGTCTATGGAGTGCTTCTAAAAAAATTTATATACTTTGGTCCTCTATTCCTCTAACTATAGTAGATGCATCAATCTAACCTCTACTAGATTTTGATCTAATTCAAAATCTTGGTTGGTAAATATTAGAGCTGGTATCTCAAGATGAGTGGGCAGAATAGCCTCATTTTCATACACTAATGCATAAGGGGATGTTTTTATTGACTTCTTAATAGTAATCCTATCTGCCCACTATAGACACCTAAAACATGCCATGGTTAGGAAGACTACTCACATGGGTACACCCATAGGTCATGTGACTAAACCTTGGGATCAAGTGTCAAAAGTGGTTTCTACCACTCATTTGGGGCATTTTCAGCCCATCCAAGCCTAGCCACTGTAGACCAAAGCGGCCATAATCTAGCTGCTATAGCTCAAAGTGGCCAAACCTTAGCTGCTGTAGACAACAATGACTAATATTTAAATACATTTTGTCACCCATATAGCCTAATATTGGGGGGAAGTGGCAATCTGCATGCAATAAGGATGAGTGAGGACAACTTTGCATCCCTACTCATAGCCAGTCTACATGGAAGACTCAAAGTCTAGATTTAGACTTTAGTTAAACATAGAAAAACAAAGAGCTTCTCATGCTAACACCTAGTACGCATGAGGGATTCAGTCCTAGGGTTGAACATTGACCTAGGGTTTACAAACACTTTATAAGGAATAAACCTAGAAGAACTAGGGGAATTTTATAGACCTTATTTTGATCAATTAGGATATATAGAGCATCATACAATCTAAAACTTTGAACAAGTCAGATCATTGAGGAGAGCTTCTAGAGAATTGGAGAGCTGCCCTTGGATATTGATTCTTGTAGCAGAGCCCTATCGGATTAGAGGGTAAATCTAAACACATAAGGTAATCATTTTTAACATTATAAGTGGACTTGAGCCCATAGCCTTTGGATTAAGAGAGAGAGATTTCACCTTAGCGGCCGCTGTCCTAGACAGTGGCCCACAACGTAACCTAGAGTTCAGTTTTTTTATTCTACTTTATCTCTCATTTTTAGTAGCATAAGCTTTATTTTAGTTATTTGCTTGCATAGTACTAGTTTCATTACATTTATTGAGATTATTCATTTCTAACAACCTCATTCAAGGAGGCAATATCAAACATCTAAGTGTGTGTTGTTGTTTCATTGACTTGAGGGCTACGAGTTCAATCAGGTGAATCCGCAACATACGAGTGCAAGAAGATCCCTCTAGCATTCAGACCTAAAGAAGGAGGCATCTGTAAGCCCTAATGCATTTTTGTGTGCATCATCGGGAAGCCTTATAAAGTGCACCCCCTGTGTGAGGGGATATTTTGTACACTTGCTGCCCTCTTTTGTGCATAAAATCATGTATCAAACGAAGGGTATCCCTCATAGGGATTCATTTGTAAGCTAATATGGAGAATATCAATAATAAAATCATTCATTCATTTACTTCTTCACATTCTGGTTATATCTGCTTTGTACCTTTCATTTATTACATATTTAGTATCAAAGGATTCAATCAAATCACAAGTAGAGTAGTCTAGTGGAAATGGTGCATCGCTTCCCCGAGGTCACAACAGATGGTGATCATGATGGAACCCCTACACATTTATTTATCTTCTTTACATTTTATACCCCTTTACTAACTTAGGTTTTGTATGTAGGTGTAGCTGCTCTGATATACAATGACCAACAGTCAGTCGCTCTGATCTACAATGGCTAGAAGTCAACCGCTCTGGTCTCCAGTGGCCAGAAGTTAGCTGCTTTGGTCAACAGTGGCCAGATATGGAGTGTAGTAGAGGTCAAAAAATTGACTCTCTGAGTTGTATTAAAGGTCGGTACAACTTCTCTAACACTTTATGGCTCTCTATCTATTTTTGTTCCATTCAAATTAGTATTATTAAGAAACATTTCAATTTGGAAAACTAAAAGAATTAAAGAGAAAGAGCTTATATCTTGCACATCCTAGGTTTCTTTTTATATTTTCCACTAGGTTTTGCTAGGAACATTGGCTTCTTTCTATAAATTTTTCCCTAGAATCCAACATGCTAGACACTGCATGTTTGGTTTGCTTGTTTTGGGGCCTTTCTAAAGACCATACTTACACCTGATAAAGTGCATTCATTAATCTCATAGTAGCTATGCACATTTCTAAAATTGAAATGCATTTTGTATTAGGCATATAGGGAAAGTTCATTGCTTCTATATGATGAATTTTTATTCATGCAAAATTTAAAATGAACCACACACACGCACGTTTCTTTTAAACATTAGAGAGTTGGATTTTATCACCAACCCTCAATTCAGTCCAGTGATGTTGGTATTCATCTCCTTCCACCAGTTTTACCCCTAGAGCTTCATAGAAATGGATTGAAGAACTTACTTATAGTAACTCTAAGGTATTTGTGTTCAAACTATCTCCCACTATTGGAACAATAAATTGGTTCATAGTGGAAGAGTTAGGCAAACCCCCCACTGGGATTTAAGTGGTGCACCCTAGCCCCTTTTGAGAAATCATTTTTGGCATGAGTGTCATTGATTATCACTATGGACGAGTCTCCTCATTCCAAATCCAAAGCTACAACAAGAAACAAGAAACAACCAAACATAAAAAATACATCAAATAGTTTAGGGCAAACTTAAATTTGTAATCAAAATAAACATTTGTGTGATATTTCTTGGTCATATTTAAGTGCAACACAAAAACTAAAGTCCTAAAAAAAAAATTCAGAACAAGAAGCAAACACCCTCAGTCTGATACCGAAGGGGAATCTAAAGCAACTCATACCCTTAATCGAAGTCATAATAACATTGAAAGACCCACTCAGAAGACCGTAAGATGTAGTTATGTGAGTCTAAGGGGTGATAACTCAACCCTTGGGGATCTCCTTGAGAAACCCCAAATAGGGCACCAAATCTGGGAACTACATCACATCAACACAAAGAGGCCTCATGGTCATCATCATCAAGGAGACATGAGGAAACCTCAAGGGATTCCTCTAAACACATGAAAACTTCTCAGAGACATGAGGAGGCTTTGAGGGTTTCACCCTCACATAGACATAAAGAGGGTTCCAGACCTCATTCTTCACACAGGGATGATGAGGTTTCCCTATATCCATCCTTATAAAGGGTAGAGAGGGCCACAAAACCCTCATCACTAAAAGGGCACACAAGAGTCCCAACATCCCAAAATTCACATGAGACACTTAGAACAGATCAGCCCACTGAGGGATAGGAAACTAGAAATACCTCCAGTCATAGACAACAAACAAAATATATCCTTCAAACAAGAGGGAGGATTCCATTAGACTATGACCTTATCAAAGTAAATGGCTCCCCATGGTATCAGCAATTGAAAACAAGATAGTTGGATGAGTTAGATCAGTTGCATCTAAGGCCATCTCCCAGAATGGTAGCCATAGAAAATTCTACATCTGGAAGTTCATGAACCGTGACTTCTAAGCCCACTTCTAAAACTAGGGGTGCCTTAAGGTTAGAAAAGCATGAGTCCTCTAGATTTTGGTCATAGAAACACTCAAAAATATACTGAAAAAGTCATATTAGATAGCGAGATCAAAGAAATAGCAAAAACCTCTTCGAGAAATTTGTGAATCAAAACCACTAGAATAGGGTTAGAAAAGCATGAGTCCTCTATGACTACACAAGTTAACCACGTATGACAATTAGAAAATGTCTTGTGCAAAGAGTGAGAGCTTGTAGATGCTCTTGAGCATGGCAAACATAGAGAATGGTTATTGCACCAACATGAGCAAAATTTAAGAGAGCAAGTTGAGCAGCTAGCTTGAAGTAATCAACAAACAAATGGAAATGATTGTCAAAGAGATCAACGTGCTAACTCACCAAGAGAGGAGCACACTAGATAAGAAGGAAATATAAAATAAAATCACCGTCTAAATCATGAGTATAATCCAACTATGGGGGAAATGGTAGACTTAATAAATAAAGATCAGGTGTATCTTGGATCCCCTCATAGGAGGGAATAAAATAGAGAAAATCAAAAGGATAGAGTGTTACCTCCATCGCCATCGTGGGGGGGTCTACAAGAGGAATAACTCCTCGCATAAAAGGCCTTCCAAGAACTCGTTAAAAATATGAAGTTCTTTTAAAAATAAGAGATGACTGGTATCCAACTGACATTGAGCAAGATACACAATCAACCTTTATGTCTATTTGTCCCTAGCCCCGCATACCCTAAGCATTTCGATATGCCTAGGTTGGAAAAGTTTAATGTGAAGAGGATGCATAAGAGCATGTTACAAATTTCATAAATGCATGTTTTCATATTGAATAAAATGATGCTCTCATGCTTAGGACATTCATTATGATATTTATGGGTGCCACCACCCAATTGTTCAACCAGCTACCCAAGCATAGCATAACCAATTTCAAACAACTAGTGAATGCTTTCCTAAAGCATTTCTATTTTGGTGCTAAAATAAAAGTGAATGTTTTAGACCTGGCCAATCTTAAACATTATTATGATAATCCAGTAATGGATTATATGAATAGATGAAGAAGAGTCATGGAAAAATTATCATTCTCTGTCCCCATAGAAGAGATCATCTGTATGTTCACCAAGAGCTATTCCAAACACATTTCCCTATTGCTACAACTCCAATAGTACCCCTCCTTTGAAGAAGCTTTGGCATAGGCCAAAATCATTGAGGATATAAAAGTGGACGATGGAACTATCAAACTCCGAACCAAGAAGGAGTGGAACAAAAATGACAAAAATGACAAATACAAACAGAAGTAGGTGAAACTTGCTCCAGTTAATCAAGTGATATTGGCTATGCCTAAGGACGGGGTTGTGCAATAGGAATGGTGGTTTCACTTGGAATCCCTCCCAACCAAAAAAATTTCATCTATGCTAGCTTGGATTGTGCCCATAAATCTACGAATGTAGAAGAAGACAATTATGAGCTATTCATAGTCAACGTTCATTACCTCTCTAATCCTGAGTTTGCTCTAACCTATTTTGATAATTGCCATTAGCATGGTTACGGTCTTGGTAGATATGAGCAGGGATGAAGGTGACCATTCGAGCCACAATACCAGCTCCCATTTGATAAATTTGGGTTAGGCTATCACATTAGAGGTCGAGATGACTCTCTAGTAGCAACCTTGGATAGATTAACCTTGGGGTTAGGAGAAGATATCAATTTTATTCCTTATCACCCACCAAGTGCAAGACATCCGAGCAATAGACAAGTGTCTATGGCAAGCATACCACCTCCCGAGATTTATCATCCATGCTCCACAATTGATGCCACCCCAATAGGCTACAACTCATGGGATGATGAGCAAAAAAAAATAGATATGTTGTGAGTGATTATCAAACACAAGAGGGCTTGGCCTATCATGGGCCTCTCTATTCACACAGTTTTACCTGGTCCATCCACAATGAGAGTGGATTCATATCGGACAAAAGTGGCTATGAGTCAGAGGAATCAATAGAGAGAGCCTACCTAGAAACAATGCAATGGCCCCATGACTTGGGGAAACATACTAATGCAAATGGCATCTTCATAAGTGACAAAGAATATGAGGATGAGATAGAGATGGCCTACTTAGGACCAAGAGATGTGCCCCTTACTTTGGATTCGCATACCAATGCCAATGGTTTTTGGATAAGTGATGATAATTTTGAGGATGAAACTGAGATGGCTTATCTCGGACCTCACCACTTGTGGCAAGTCGACATGTTGGTAGAAAGAGAAGTGGTACTTTGTGCCATAGACCCTGGCTTGCAATTTTTGGGGAGACCTATCGACTTGAATTTCATTCATCGCATGGTTAATCCCCCTCTGCCTACATTCAGGGAACTCTTAGAGCCCAATGATCCTGTTATCCAACCAACTCATGGGCCGGATCTAGAGATTCCTTTTCCTCCAGAGCCTCATCGTGAGTATAGGAAGGAAACCTTTGAGATAATATTTCAACCACGTGGTCCTGGAGATTTCATTCCATCCATCAACACGATCTCCATTGATTTGACCACTCCACTTCATAACCTAGTAGATCCCACTAAACCTTTGTGTCTCAATACGTAGGCCATTGATTGGGATCACGTTGATTCATCCATAGAGCCTGGAGATCTCTTCTCCAATGAATAGAGGTTACAACCATTCCATTTTTCATCAGGTTGTGCATATTATGTGTTCCATGCTGGTCTGGATCCTAAGTTAGTAGGACCTGTAAATCCCACTGATGACATTCACTTGATACCTACGCCTCACTAATTGGAGGATGGGTCGCATATGGCTATAGAAGCGACTTTCGAGGTGGACATCAATGATGATCCTACTCAACCAAATAAATTCAAGTTCATAGAAATTTTATCTCCAGAGGAACAAGCCATCATAATCCCTCTCCTTAAAGAGAGGCCAAATATATTTGCTTGGACTTACAAGGACATGCCAGGTATTGATCCAAAGTTAGTTGTTCACAACCTTTCATTGGATCCCCTAAAGAAGCCATTCAAGCAAAAATTGAGGAAGATGCATCCAACCATCACTTTGATGGTGAAGAATGAGTTACAAAAGCTATTGGAAGCAATCTTCATAGTTCCCATCGACTATCCTGAATGGGTCTCAAACATGGTACCCGTAGGAAAACCAGATGGAAGAGTCTAAATTTGCACAAATTTTAAGGACTTAAATAGGGCAACTCCGAAGGATTCATTCTCATTTCCAAACATAGATGCTCTTGTAGATGCCACTATAGGTCATGAGATGCTATCCCTAATGGATGGGTTTTCTAGATACAATCAAATCCAAATAAAACCCGAAGACCAGCATAAGACTACTTTCATTACTCCATGGAGAACTTTCTATTACAAAGTGATGCCATTCGGCCTAAAGAATTTTGGTGCCACATACCAACGGGCCATGACATACATATTTCATGACTACATGCACACAATCTTGGAAGACTACATGGATGACTTGCTAGCCAAATATTTGATACGACAAGAGCACGTTGAGATCCTTACAAAATTCTTTGATCGCCTCATAGAGCACAACATCAGATTGAATCCTAAGAAGTGTGTGTTTGGCATGAATTCTGGTAAGCTCTTAGGTTTCATTATTTCCATGAGAGGCATTGATGTCAATCCTACAAAAGTAGAAGCTATAAAAAAATGGCAACCCCTACCAACATTAGGGAATTAAGAAGCCTACAAGGCAAGGTAGAATCCATAAAACGGTTCATCATGTAGTTATCAGACAAGTGTCGACCCATGAACCGATTGCTATGCAAGGATGTCCCATTTCATTGGGATGAAGAGTGCCAACAAGCCTTTGCAGAAATTAAAACATACCTGGCGACGCTGCCAGTGTTGGCTCCACCAAGGCTAGATATACCATTTTTGCTATACATATTGGCTACTAATTTTGCTTTGGGCACCATGTTGGCCCAAAAGAATATGCAAGATAAAGAGCAAGTCGTATATTACATAAGTCACACCTTGGTAAGCTATGAGCTAGGATATGCGTATGTAGAAAAGTTATTCTTATAAGTGGTCTTTGCAACCAAAAAGTTGTGACACTGCATGTTGACCCATATGACTTATATCATATCAAAACAAAACCCTTTGTGGTATATGATGAACAAGACATCACAATACATATATTGCAAAGTGGATCATGCTATTGATAGAATTTGATCTAGAATTCATAAGCCAAAAGTCCATCAAGGGACAAGTCATAGCAGATCAATTAGCAGAGGCACCTCTTTAGGATAGCAAGCCTCTCACTATAGAATTTCTTGATGATGCAATATTCGCATTATCAGATCCACTAGAACTCAAAGAATCTGAGAATAAAAGAGACATGGTATTGTTCTTCGATGGTTCAAAGTGCGAGCAAGGGGGTGGAGCAGGGATAGTATTTATCACATCGTAGGGCACTCCATTGCCCTTATCATTCAAGCTAGACTTCCCATGCACAAACAATAACACAGAGTATGAAGCCTTGATCTTGGGACTCCAAACAATAGTTGCAATGGGTATTAAAATATTGAATATCTTTGGTGACTCCTTGCTCATAGGAAACCAAATCAAAGGATTGTTCCAATGTAGGTTCCCACTCCTAAAAGCTTACAAGGAGCTTGTTGACACTTACCTAACCTAGCTGGAATGGTATGACATCGAGGCAATCCCTTGTATGTCAAAAATATTTATAGACACCATGGCATCTTTGGGATCCTTAATCCCTCATAATTTGTTTGCTGATTTCACAACCATTCATGTGAAAGTTCTCACATTTTTTATGATACAATGCGAGGTTATTGACAACCTAGAGTTAGTCAACATGATCCAAACCAAGCCAAATCAATATTGGTCATTCAAATTTAGAGCCTTCTTGCAAAAATGACCCCTTGGGAATATTTGATCTCTCAAGGTCCCACGGAATGTGGAACAACCATTCATCACAGGGTTGTTTCCCAATCAATGTTCACAAATGCTGGATCACAAGAAGAGCATGTCATTTTATCCATAGAAGCAATGGCTTATCAGGATTGGATTTCCCAATTGCGGGACTTCTTGAAGCTTGGAATAGTACCGTAAGGCCTATCGCATGCTGAAAAGTGAACATTTAAACAAAAGGTGACTAGATACATTTTTCTAGGAGAGATCCTTTATAGAGAAGGTTATGATGGGATGCTCCTTCGTTGTCTTGAGCCCCAAGAAGCATCTTGGGAAATTTTTCAAGCTCATGATGGTACATGTAGTGGTCACTTCAATGGCATGGCCATCATTAAGCGTATTTTGAGGATGGGTTACTATTGGCCCACTATGGAAAAATAATTTTGTGAGTATGTCAAGAAGTGCATCAAGTGTCAGCATCATACAAACCTCACTCACTTGCCATCACAAGCCTTGCAACCCATCCAGGCAACATGGCCCTTTTTGCAATGGAGGTTACACTTGATTGGGAAGATATCTCCCCCATATTTGGGATGATACACATTTATCATAACGACCATTGAGTATTTCACCAAATGGGTCAAAGCGATCCCCTTGACATCGACAACTGGATCGAGGATTATGGAGTTTATACTCCACAATATCATAAGTCATTTTGGGGTCCCTTCAAATATTATATCGGATAATGGACCATCCTTCAAGAACAAAAATGTGTGTGCTTTAATGAAAAAATATCACATCCAACACAATTTTTCAACACCCTATTATCCACAAGCAAATGGGCAAGCAAAAGCCTCAAACAAAACAATTGTCTCCATCTTGAGGAAAATAGTGAGAGATAATCATAGGGACTGGCATTTGCAGTTACCTCTAGCATTATGGGCATATAGGACTAGTGTGTGGATGCCCACTGGGGCAACACCATTTTCACTTATATATGGCATTGAGGCCATCATGCCCCTAGAACTAGAAATCCCAACCTTACGCGTAGCATTAATGGACTTCATCAATGATGATGCCACATGACAAGGCCGCCTAGATCAGTTAATGCTTCTTGATGAATGATGGGTTAATACCTTGGAGCATCTCCATATTTATCAAAATCACCTTGCAAGAGCATATAATAGTAAAGTCCATTTGAGAGAATTCAAAGTTGGGGATCTTGTGCTCAAAGAAAATCAGCAGAACTCAAATTTGTCGTCGCATTTGTGAGACAAATTTATGGCAAATTGGATAGGACCCTACATAGTTTTAGATAAGGTTGGTCCTGGAGCATACCACCTCACATATTTGGATGGTGTTGAAGAGCCTGAACCTCTCAATATCATTCATTTGAAGGCATTTCATACATAAAAATAAAAAACATTCAAATATGTCATAAAAATCAAAAACATTCAAATATGTCATAAAAATAAAAAACATTCAAATATATCATAAAAATAAAAAACATTCAAATTTCTCCAAGGGTACCAAACATTCAAATATGTCATAAAAATAAAAAACATCCAAAAGGCACCTTAAAGCCCTTTAGTCATTGTCATAAGATCAAAATCATAAAATGCTCCAAGGGTACCCAAGCCACTTGGTCGAAATCAAATGAAAAAGCTCCAAAGGCACCTTAAATCCCTTTGGTCAAGTCAAGATAAAAATCATAAAATGCTCCAAGGGTACCCAAGCCGCTTGGTTAAAATCAATCAAAAAGCTCCAAAGGTACCTTAAAGCCCTTTGGTCAAGTCAAGATCAAAATCATAAAATGCTCCAAGGGTACCCAAACCGCTTGGTCAAAATCAAACAAAAAGCCCCAAAGGCAACTTAAAGCCCTTTGGTCAAATCAAAAGCACAAAAACAATACAAAAAGGGCAAAAATACAAAAACATTTGCATCTTGCATCCACATCCACATAATTGCATACCCATACATATCCATTGCATTCGCATGTCATGATCATATTTATTTACAAATGACATCACAATTTGTATCTCAATCACAATACACAAGGTCATCATCATCCATGCACCCATGTGTGTAATTGTGTTTCTCAACACAACAAAATAATGTTGTTATACGAAATAAACAAAGATTTTATATTATTTCAACTATGTCTAGTGGTCTTATCAACTTTTATAGAAAACCACCTTGATTAGTAGAGGGTAAGGTCTAGTTGTAATAATACCATGGATATTCAAGATCGCATCACTAATTGAAACACTAAAATCCTCGTTGGTACAAGGGAAAGATGAAAACAACAAAGTGGTCTAGGTTACCTTAAGCGAAAAGGATCTTCCTTGCTTATCCCCTTGTGCAACTGGTTTAAAGGTGCTGAGAATTGGCAAAAGGACAAGTTCCACCCTACCTAGAAATGAGTGATTATCATCACTGCATAAATCCCTTGCTTTAATCAAAATAAGCAAAAATCCCAAAACAAAATACAAATTTAAAATTACAGTCTCAAAAGTCATAAGTCAAAATCCCATATTTCGAAATCATAGTTCAAAGACAAAGAAAATAGTGATTATCATCACTACATATATCCCTTTCTCAAAAGAAAAATCAGTCAAAATAAACAGTGATTTTCGTCACTAAGTATGAGCAAGTATCCCAAAAGAAATGAAGAAAAAAAGGAATAAAACTTGAATCCCTGGAATTCTCAGCATTGCACAAAACTGGAAGGATAAATCCTTACGCATGATGATATGTCTACCACAAAATCTTCTAGCCTTTGTATAGACCAATGTTTGAATGTGGATGAGCTATCTTAGGTAACCCAATACTTCCTAGTGGTATAGTCCAACTAAGTCCAACATAAGGATGAGAGAAAACACTTGAGAATCCTTGATCTTAGCAATGGGATGAAAGAATCCCACCTGACATCGAAGGAAATACTTTTGTTTAAATCTCAAAATATATTCATTTGCACACACAGAGAGAATGAATATCCAGGTACAGAGTGAAAAAACTTACTTTTCAAAAGTCTTGTATGGCAAGTACATAGTTGTTGATAGGGTAACTAGAGTGTTTGAAGTCTCAGGAAAAACCCACAAATAAATTTCCAACATAGCAACAAATCATATCATCAATCACATCATCAACTTTCTCTATAAGATTCTATAAATTAGGGGGTATTAATAAAATAATATTAAAATAGATATCGGATATATGTCAAAAATGATATCTAGATGACCACTAACTATTTTACATCTCTTAAATTATAGAAGCTTATCCAAAAAATACATACATCCCACACCATTACATTGCACATATGGAATAATTAATTCTTATGAGTAGAATGATTATTAAATATTCATGATTGTTATACTTTATGTGGTATCACCCGTTAAATTGTCAAACTCATAGCATATGCATCCATTATGTTTTAAGTGATTAAAACATACAAGTTCATTTACATTAGATTACATATTGCATTCACCATAACATAGCATTAGTTAGATGCATACGATTAAATCAAAAATCAAACATGTATCTAACAAAAACACGTCATCCATAAACACATAGTTCATAAATCATTCACTTGCATCAAAGATCACATCATTGCATTCATCCATACAAAGAATCATAAATCCATCATCAAATCAAATCAAGATACACCACATCATGTCACAATAATCAAATCATGAAAGCATCTACATAAACACATACATAAGCATCCATCTCAAATTCATATCATCATAAATGTCATCTATCATCTAACATATATATCAACTCATCATAATTCCATCATAACATCGCATAAATAAAAAAAAAAACATAAGCAATAAATGGCACGTGTAATGAAGCATAAATGCAAAGTCTCATATAAATATGTTTGTCTCAAAATATGTCTCAGAATGTGTATCTCAAAGTGCATGGATATACAAAATCGCCCACAGGCTACAAAGTCATATAGGTCAAGCAGACCTCAAAATAATAGATTCTAAGTGCATCATCAATCAAACACAGGGCCTGCACACCCAACATCACCTCCCTCTGTGGCCGTGTCATGCATGGAGTGATGTGACCATGTTGGTCTCTCTGTGTGAGTCTGAGTCCTCTGGCTAGGACGGGTGGAGGACTGCCCAGAGGTGGATCGCCCACTGACCCGTGAACCACCTATACCTGCTACCTCTCGAGGGACAATCTTGTGCCTCCTAAGCTACATTTGGAGAGAGGCTATATGGGAGACATGCCCCTTGATCTGCTCCTCATACTCATCTAGCAAAACCTGTAAGCGTAGAACCTTTGCCTCTATGTCTACCTCAGGATCTGCTTTGGTATCATCCTGTGGTGTAGGAGGAGGAACCACAAACTGCATCCTAGCAACACCGTCCCCGACAGTAGCCTATAAAGCCTGGATCTATAGTGTGAGCTACTCTATGGTGGCATCCCACTGTACTATGGTAGCATCTCGCTGCTGCACCTGAATCTTGGTCAACTAGAGCTCAGCCTCTACCTCATGCAACTACATTCAGAGGAGAATCTCTCTCCTCGGGCTCCAACTCCTCCTCATCCTCCTTAGGAGCCTCCTACTCCTCTACTACCACCTGCTCTATCGGTTGGCCCCATACCTCAGTCCTAGCTCAGACTCTACGCCCTGCCATATCTGCACCATCACCTTTGCCATCATCCTCATGACCTAAGATACCATCACCATGCCACATCCGATCCCCCACCACTGAGAAAACGCCTCTATAACTCCCCCAACAACTCCTAGGGCAACTACTGGGGCATCCTCCTCATTTGAAAGCTCTATGATCCATGGCATGGGAAGATCTCTCTCTGCTGTGATGCGCATGTATACAAATGGAACAAGAGGCACATCTTTCTGTAGCCCATATCGACGAAGAACTCAAGAGTAGAAGAAATGCTCCTAGATGCCAACCTTACGGTCGATGAGCCACCGCTCACACCATGTCCTAGCCATGAAACTAGTAGGATCATCCCATATAGGGCACTCGTGATATGGCCACTAGATGACATCTCTGACCTGCAGTACAGTAAAAGTATCAGTGTAGTGGGAAAGCTCCCCTGTGTGAGGATGGCTCTTGCACCCCTCATGCCATCGAGCCAATCTAGAGGTATAGCATTGCATTCACTCCTCTCTAACTATAATCTCAGCAGGAATCCCTCTAGGGTGATCTACCTTGATGTGCTCCCATCCCCAAACCTGCAAGAGCAAGTTGCAAGCAATGCCAATGCGACCTCGTCGATAGATGTGGTACAACTCATCATAACACTAGGCCAATAGGGACCATCCCCATGCATAGATGATGGGTGCCTCACTTTCCATTAGGTCCTAAACCATCACAAGGAGGTTCCATGGGAACCTCAAACCTAAGTAGTCTAGGATCAAGATGTTGCTGATAACCATTAGCAACACTGCATGCCTCATCGTGAAGACCTCCACCTCATACCATTGTGAGATAGACACCCCTAAAGACTTGGTGTCCCTGAAGGCCTCCCTAGAGTGCCCTTAGAACACCCAAATAAATACATCATCATGATCCTTAGTGGTCAATGAGGTAATGGCCACTCCATCAAAAGGGAGCCAAAAAATCCTATACACATCCTCCGACGTAATAGTCATCTCACCGGTAGGAAGGTGGAAGGTATTGGTCTCAGGGTCTCACTGGTGGACTAGAGTTGTAAGGTAGGCATGATATGACATGATGTGAGGTATCCTAGTGACATACATAAGCCTACGGGCCTTGAGCCAGGCCTAGCCCATGTCATCCAACAAGGGTAGAAGTTCATTCATGAGCTTCAAGTCATGAGCCCGAGCATCGAGAATCTAAGAGCAAAAGAGAAAGCAAAACATAACCACAATGCATCTAAGGCATGGATCATAATAAAGCATGAAAATAGTACAAATAATGATGGGCTACTCTAAGTCCAAACAAAAGGGTAATAATGAACCTAATTATGCAGAAAATCTCAAAACAAGTCATAAAAAATCAAAAATTCAAAAAAAAAATCACTCATTCATGCAAGAAAATTCAAAAATTTTACAAATGTTCTTGGTCGTTGTCGCCTATAACAACCAGATATCGACCGCTAAAGCTGAGAGCGGCCATGTCCCAATGGTTAAAATTTTGACCATTGGGATTCAAACCTAGCTGCTTTGAGTGACAACGGCCAGGCTAGAGGCCGAGTTGGCCACTCTGAGCTGCAATGACCGACGGGTGACGCAGCAAAAAGCATCTACCCTGGGCCGAAAATAACAATAAAATTGAAAAAAGTTAAAAAGGTGTCTAACCCACCACATAAAATCTTAATCTAAGCCTAAGATATGGGTTTAATTCATATCCAATAGGTTTAATGAGGTTCATTTACCCGTTAATTAGTGAGGTTCATTTCACCCAAAAAAATGAGACTGATATGGTCAAGGTTTGAGAGAATACCCAAGAAGCTTCGGCTCCTCCACTTGTAGATGTCTCTCCCTATGCAGCCATGGTCTCCAATGCAATAGCACTCCAAGATGCAAAATTTGCTTTCACAAATAGAGCTCTGACGTAATTTAACAGCTGGTGAAAGTGAAAGGTCAAACCCTAGGGTTAAATTTTTTATTTTCCCAAATTTTGGCTCGGTCGCTATTGTCGTCAGTAGACCGAACTTCTTGGCCGTTCAAGGTGAGAGTAGCCATAATCAAGAAGTTGGAAGCCACTCAATATGACAACGACCAACATACTAAGCAAAAATGAAAGGATTTCCCTCCATGAGAAGCAGAAAAAACATCAAATAAGCACATTTTGGTGACCCATGGTCATCATAATGATCAAAATAACAAAAAAATTGCATAAAAACAAATCTCAAGTAAGCCTCCTATCAAGTTACTTATTCTATCAACTTGGCGATTGCAACGATTTGCACTCCATGCAACTCGACAAGATGAGTAAGTTACCATGAGGTTACTTGGGGATAAAACATTCATTTTGGGATTACGATGTGCCTCCTTCAATCCCAAAGAAGACCAAGATGGTTGGACTTCTCCATGGGTACGAAGGAATCATCCTAATTCTCCTATGACACCAAAAACACTGAGCCAAGTGATGTAGTACAAGCACAAATAGAATTGCTCATCCTAACTCCCTAAGAAGGTTGTTTATGGTTGGACCGCTCCCCGGGATAAGGATGAATGATTATCATAAACAATTGAAATCACACTTGGATTGGGGTTTGCCCATTAAAGATAACAAAATATTAGAAAGGAACCAAAACCAGTCATATTTGGTCAAGTGACTCATCGCTTCATTCATTGCCCTTCCCTCACCAATTCATTGTGTGAGGGGGTAGTTTGGAACTTCAAATCATCATAATCAAAATCAACAAAAGATCACTCAATCATGTCAAAATTGCATTCGTCCTACGAATCATTGCACTCAACTCTTACAAAAATTTTCCCATTTGCTAGGGTCATAAGCAAAAAGGACATCTTCAATTTGTGCTTCCTTAAAAAGGAAAAAGTGGACATGTGCAAGCCCTATGCTAGATTAAACCTTCAATCAGGTTGAATCAATGATTCAAGGATGAGTGCCATCTTGCATGATTGGGCCACCAAACGTTGATCAGATCAATGATCATCGTACACCCTGCTAACATAGCGGTCTACATTTTTGCCTCACGCTGTGTCTATTACTCAGCGCATCACAAAAATGGGCATATGTAGACACCTAAAACATGCCATGGTCAGGAAGACTACTTACATGGGTACACCCATAGGTCATGTGACTAAACCTTGGGACCTTCCAAGTGTCAAAAGTTGTTTCTACCACTCATTTGGGGTATTTTCAGACCATCCAAGCCCGGCCGCTGTAGACCAGAGCGGCCATAATCCAGATGTTGTAGCTCAAAGCGGCCAAATCTTAGCCGCTGCAATTTATAGCAGCTAAGCTTTAAATGCATTTTTTCGCCCATAAAACCTAATATTGGGTGGAAGTGGTAGTTTGCATGCAATAAGGGTGAGTGGGTACAACTTTGCATCCCTCCTCATAGCCAGTCTACATGGAAGACTCAAAGTCCATATTTAGACTTCAGTTAAACATAGAAAAACAAAGAGCTTCTCATGCTAACACCTAGTACGCATGAGGGATTTAGTCCTAGGGTTGAACATTGACCTAGGGTTTCAAAACACTTTATAAGGAATAAACCTAGAAGCACTAGGGGACTTTTCTAGACCTTATTTTGATCAATTAGGAGATATAGAGCATCATACAATTGAAACTTTGAACAAGTTAGATCATTTAGGAGAGCTTCTAGAGACTTGGAGGGCTTCTCTTGGAGATAAATTCTTGTAACGAAGCCCTATCAGATTAGAGGGAAAATCTGGACACATAAGGTAATCATTTTTAACATCATAAGTGTACTTGAGCCCATAGAATTTGTATCAAGAGAGAGAGATTTCACCTTAGTGGCCGTTGCCCTAGACAGTGGCCCGCAACCTAACCTAGGGTTTGGTTTTTTTTATTTTGCTTTATCTCTCATTTCAGTAGCATAAGCTTTATTTTAGTTATTTGCTTGCATAGTACTAGTTTCATTGAATTTATTGAGATTATTCATTGCTAACAGCCTCATCCAGGGAGGCAATCTCGAACATCTAAGTGTGTGTTGTTGTTTCATTGATTTCAGGGCTACAGGTTCAATCGGGTGAATCCGTAACATACGAGTGTAAGAAGATCCCTCTAGCATTCAGACCTATATAAGGAGGCATCTGTAAGCCCTCATACATTTTTGTGTGCATCATCGGGAAGCCTTATAAAGCATGCCCCTTGTGCAAGGGGAAATTTCATACACCTACTGCACTCTTTTGTGTGTAAAATCATGTATCAAATGAAGGGTATCCTTCAGAGGGATTCATTTGTAACCTAATATAGAGAATATCAATCATAAAAGCATTCGTTCATTTACTTATTTGCATTTTTGTTATATCTACTTTGTACCTTTTATTTGTTGCATATTTAGTATCAAAGGATTCAATCGAATCGTAAGTAGAGTAGTCTGGTGGAAATGGTGCACTGCTTCCCAGGGTTGCTACACCCATAAGGCTTGTTCTAGCAGAATTTTCTAGTTTCTTTTGTTATCTTTCAGTTCTCTTTTCAAAATTTTGAGTAGATTTATGTTGGAAGATTCTTCTAATCCATTCCCTTAAGGGTAATAGTTAGAAGAATTTTTTAAGCATGCGTAATATTGACTTATAAAATCAATGTATCTTTCACCTATGAAATATGGACCATTATCACTTACCAGGGCTTCATGGAGACCAAACCTTGTGATCAAGCTTTCAACAAATTTGATCACTATATCTCAATCCCATATTTGGGTTGGAATTACCTTGACCCATCTGGTAAAGTTGTATATAGTAGTTAGAATGTATTTATTACTTGCTAAAGAGTTTGTATTTATTAATCCAATGAAATATAGTCCCCACTACTATAAATACTCTTCTACTTGGATAATATTAATGGTGAATGAAGCATATCTATTTCTTCCTACATATCTTTGAAGAACATGTGCTTATATTGAGATGGGGGGTGAATAGTATAAGATAAAAGTTTTTGCTTTTTAATCCATATGATAACATTAGAAATATTAAAGTAGTGAACATTACACAAAGCATCACACACATGAGAGACATGATTTAACATGGTTCACCCAATGTGGGCTACTCCACAAAGAAAATGTTCATTATACATTTTTCTCAAATAAATTATCTTGGGAATCCTTTCCCTATTACAATGTTTATGGACCTCTTTCCAAAGGAGACACCAATTCCCTAATCAAGTTCATGGATCTCTATCCATAGTATAACTCCTTCTCCTCTACTATGGTTGGTGATCTTCTTGAAGAACTGCTACCTCCACTGCACTAGCTTATGGATATCTATCCACTAAAGACTCCTACCCTCACTCAGAAGACCTATCTTCACTACTCTATATAATGGACCTTTATCCACTAGATACTATTGTCCTCTATACTCTATCACCTCCAAAGTTTGCTCTTACTCTATTATATTCTCTATATCATATTTGTACTAAACACTATCCTTTGATCTAGCATAAATTTTCTCAATCTCAATCTCTAGTCTGGTACAAACCTGTCCTCAAATATGCACCAACCTCTATCCTCAAATATGTCCTTAAGCCTTAACACAAATCTTGAATCAATCACAAATCAACTCTAGTATATCTACCTCAAACCTTAACTCAAGGTTTGAAAAAATAAATCAATCAACTTTGCTCTCATGTCTTCGCCTAGACTTACCTCAAATCTTCTCAACAAGTCTTCACCAAGACTTGCCTCAATTCTACATTGCAAGCTTCCAAAAAAGATTACTCAACTCAAATCAAACACTCAGTGAATTTTTCATTCAACAATGCTTATCAAAAAATCTCACAAAACAATGATACTCATGATCTTTCACAAACCCTAATCATGCACATGAAGGCTTACTCAATACTTCCAACAATGCTTATCAAAAAAGGTTTCTATCATCAATATTTATTCCATAAAAACCTTCACCAATCAATATTGGATATCTCAATACCAAACTCAACAATGCTTATCAAACAATCCTTTTCACTCCAACTTAGCATTCACAACATCCAATTCAACAATAATTTGCTTACAAAAAAGATGCACCCATACCTTTTATTTTGATGGGGATATGTCTTCAAAACCTGTCTTAACCATAATCAAAGTTTTATTTACCAATACTAGGGTTAGGTTATCACAACCTCTCTCAAGATCCCCACAAAATAATTTTCTCAAATATTATTTTTCATACAAAATAATAAATCCTTTTGTACACCTTATAATCTCCAAACTCACAATATTCAATTCAATAATTTCACCATAACACTACACTTAACAACATGTATAGAAAAGTCCTTATACACCTTATAATCTCCAAAATGACAACTTTAATTCAACAATTTCATCATAACACAACACCTAACAATATGCATATCAAAGTCCTTATACACCTTATAATCTCCAAACACCCAAAAATAAAAATAAAAATATTTTAATTTTTCTTTACCTTATAACTCCCCTAAGCTCTTAACATCCACTATAATCTCAAAGCACTCAAATTTCAACACCAAAAATCAAAATAAAAATATTTTAATTTTTCTTTACCTTATAACTCCCCTAAGCTCTTAACATCCACTATAATCTCAAAGCACTCAAATTTCAACACCAAAAATTGAATGACATACCTTTTGTTTGTTTTACCCATAAAAAGAGCTTCGATGGATTCGACCACGTGACTTATGCTCTCCCAATGCCTTAGCTCCAATCTAGGCCACCAAGTGGGTTGTGTGCCCATGTCAAACTTAATGTGCACATTGGCCAACTTAACCTACCATCTCACGAAATGCCAAGAAAAACAAATGATGGCTCTTTATCCAAAACATTGATCATGTGGATCGAACCGCGATCTCCTCCATGCAAAAATTAATGCTTTCTCAACTGCCATCTGTGCTACCACCATCGATGGGAAGTCAAACCACCATGCGAGATTTTTTGTTTGGTTTTCCCTCCAAGCACTTTGAAATTTGAATTGTCCTCTTCTCAAACACAACACTCGATATTCGCATTCGAAGGTGTGATGGGGACTTAGGAAATAGAAAACATTTCCTATATAAATACTTAATCACCTTTTGATTTCTCATGTCAAACCCTTTTTTTGAATTTAAAAACTTGAATTTTAATTTTTAAATATTGAATTTAAAAAACTTTGCCTCCTTTACTAATTTAAATTAAATTTGAATCAAATATTAAAATATTTTAATTTAAATTTGACCTTTGAAAATTTTCTCATGGTTATTTTCAATTTGGACTTCATTCTTCTTCACCTTGTTATTTGGCTCGAAATATTATAATAATAAAACATTATTATTTAATTTAAGTTTGCTTCTTCTTTTTTGGGATTTCATCCTTTGGACATTTTTTAGGCATATAATATTAAAAATAAATATTATATCCTATCCCTATCCAATACCTTCTTGCTTTTAGAAAAACCACTTGATGTTCTTAATGATGACAACATTAAACCAATATTCCTTTGACATAAATGACAACAAAACTACTCAAAATTTCCAATAATCTCCCCCTTTGTCATTGATGGCAACCCATTTATTTTTACCATTACTTTTTATTTTTTCAAAAGCTGTTTTCCTTGAGAACTGCTCCCATAACTGAATTCTCTCCCCCTAACTCAAATATCTCCCCCTTTGTTATTAATCACAAAGGGTCACATTTGGGGCTTGGGGATAAGAATGATATTCTTAGCTTAGACCCTCCACCACCTCCTCTTGAGGTGGTTAATTCTAGGGTGGGAGTAGAACTACTCCAAAATTTTCTCGAAGGTACTCAAAGGTCTCTTTTGGAAGTGGCTTAGTGAAAATATCTGCAATATTCTCTTTTGTAGTAACATATTATAACCTGACCTACTTTTCCATCACATGTTCTCTAAAAAAATGATAATCAAAATTTGCTTTGTCCTGGAGTGCATCACTGGATTCTTTGAAATATTTATAGCACTTGTATTATCACACAATATAGAAATAGGATGATCATTTTTTATCTTTAAATCCTCTAGAGTTCGCTTCATCCATGATATCTGTGTACAACTAGCAACTACTGTAATATACTCTACCTCTACTATAGTGAAGAACACAAGATTATTCTAAGAGGGAGGGGAAATAGTATAAGACCACTTTTTACTTTTCTTTTTGAAATAGTATTAATCAATATAATCAATGGAAATATCAATAGCAATAACCAAAGCAATGCACAAATCATCACACAATAGAGACACCACAATTTATGTGGTTCACCCAATGTGGGCTACTCCACGAAGAAAATATTTTACTAATTTTTTCTCAATAAATATCTTGGGAATCCTTTTCCTCTTACAATGTTTATGGAACTCTGTCCAAAGGAGATGTTTATCCCCTAAATCTAGTTTGTGGATCTCTATCCACAGGAGAACTCCTTATCCTCTACTCTGGATGGTGATCTTCTAGAATACTACTACCTCCACTGCACTAATTGGTTTATCTCTCTCCACTTGAATACTCTTGTCCTCACTCAGTAGACCTATCCTCAATGTCCTGGCTGATGGATCTCTATCCACTAGAGAATCTATCCTATCTACTCTATCACATCCAAAGCTCTATCTTAATTTTGTACTAAACATAGTCCAATTGGTCTAGCACAAATTTACTTAATCTCTTCCACTAAAAACAATTTATTCAATCTAGCACAAGTCTGCTCAATAAGCTCACTCAAATCTACACTAAACACATTCCATTAGGTATATCATAAATATTCTCAACTCTTACACTAAACACAGTTCATTCGGTCTAGCACAAGTCCAATCAAATCTACACTAAACATAGTCCAGTCGGTCTAGCACAAATTTGCTCAATAGGTCTACTCAAATCTTCTTAACAAATCCATACAGAACCTGCACAACTCTGCTCAAAAAGTCCACTCAGAACCTGCTCAAATCTACTCAACAGGTCCAAAAAGAGCCTACTCAAATTTGCTCAACAGGTCCACATAGAATCTACACAACTCTACTCAATAGGACCACACAGAACCTATTTAAATATACTCAACATGTCCACACAAAACCTGTTCCACTCTGCTCAATAGTTTCACACAAAACCTATCCAAATTTTCTCAACAAGCTCACACAGAACTTGTCCAAATATGCTCAACAAGCTCACACAGAACTTGTCCAAATCTACTCAAAAAGCTCACACAAAACTTATCCAAATCTGCTCAATTACTTTCTCAACTCAAATCAATATCATAGAAGCATAAAGAGAATTTTTAGAGACTCAATATGTTCTATACTCAAAACTCAATCTCTTTCTCAAATCAATCTCATATAAGCATAAAGAGAATTGTTAGAGACTCAATATGTTCTATACTCAAAACTCAATCTCTTTCTCAACACAATATCATAGAAGAATAAAGAGAATTGTTAGAGACTCAATATGTTCTATTCTCACAACCTTAATCTCAACTTAAATAATAATATAGAATAGTTTGTTTTATAGAACTTGAAAAACCACTTCATATATCCACTTGACTAGGCCCAATCAACTCTACTCAACCAATCACTCAAGAAAAAACTCTTGCTCATAAACCCTAGTCCAAGCATGTATCATCCAACTCAAAATATTTCTAACAATGCTCAACAAAAAATCTCACATAACAATTATACTCATGATATTTTCAAACCCTAGTTCAAGTTCTTTGCATAAAAACTTCAACAACCATGCTCATCAAACAATATTTTAATCAAAACTCTCAATTTCAGAAAATATTGAAGCATAAACTCAAACACTTCACTCAACCAATGATCTCAACAACAATGCTAATAAAACAAGGTTTTAATCTCAACTCTCAAATCAGAAAACCTTGAAACATTAGCTCAACCACTTTAGAAAAGGAAACCCTAATTACGTCCTTTTCACTCCAAACTTAATTTTCAATAAAACCAATCAATCAACTCAATAAAATAATTTGCCCATACTTTTTTGATGCCAAGGAGTTGTTCTCACAAATATGGCACTCTCACAAATTTCTCTTTCCAATCACAAAAGGGTTAGTAGACTTGAGTAATATCACAATACAAAAATAATAACCCAATAACACCTTATTACTCCAACTCAATAATAACATCCACCAAAGTCCTTTTAGAAGAAACCCTTATAAAAAATAATAGCCAGAAAGTCTTAAAATAAATCTCAATTAAGCCTTTGTTATAACTTCTTATACCTCCTAAAACATAACTCTCAAAACAACAATTTCCAGATTATAAAACTCAAATAATCATCAATTATTCACCTTCAAAAATAAATCACCACAACCTTTATTTTATAAGATTTATTAAAAATTAATAAACTTTATAACAACCTTATCACTCCAACCTTAGGGCATAAATCATAAAATTTTAATTAAAATTTTGTATCTGCCTCAAGGGGTTTCGACCCCACAACTTGCCCTCATCATGAGCGCCTTAGCCACGACTAAGGTTGCCACATGAGATACATGCTCGTTCGTAAATAGGGAAGCATCACATGCTTCCTCTTTATGCTTCTTCTTGCCCACATTTAATAAAAACGTGTGCCTTGGGCGCTTCCATAACACTGCCACAAAAAACCACTTTGCAATAATCAAACACATGACCTCCATGCTCTCAATGCCTTCACGCTCTCCAAGTTGCCACTAGGCCACACTACCCAATGTGAATTGGGGGATGGTCTCTCTCCATGTTATCCTCTACTTCCTTTGCCAAATGTTTTAAACCACATTAGCTCATTTTCACATATGCCACACAAATTTCATTCGAGCAAGGATGATTAATGAATAACTTTGGGCATATATTTATATTGCCCTTCTCCTTTGTCTAGTACGTCGACGCTTTGATTTGAATGCATCATGTCGGTGTTCTAAGGCTTCAAAAGCCTTAGTAAAATCCAACCTTTGGGTTTTAAATCTCTAAAAAATTTATGCTCGAATATATTTTAATTTTCTAAAACTCAACCTTAGGGTTTTAATCAAATGAACTTTATCCTTTAAAATCTAATTATATTATAATTAAAAATTATAATATTTAATTAGATTTTTACCACTTTGGTAAATATTATAATAACAATTATAATATATCTAACCTTCCAATGCTTTGGATGAATTGCTTCCATGGAGAAATAAAAACCTCTTTCTAACCCAATCTTTTTGGGTGTAAAATAAAATATTTTAACCCATTATAAACTTCCATTAAACTTTGCACTCAAACTAAAGAAGAAATCGCATTGGCATCTTGACATCAATGAAAAATTTGCCTTAGGGACTCAAAATGTCCAACAATCTCCCCCTTTGTCATTTATGGAAATCCACATTCTTTTTACTTGAAATCTGACCTTTTTTTTTCCTTCTTCTTCCTTGGGACATTGCTCCCCTGGATCAATGCTCTCTCAGATATCAAATATCTCCCCAATACACAAATATCTCCCCCTTTGAAATAAATGGAAAAGGGTCACCTTTGGGGATCGGGGCTAAGAATGATCCTCTTAGCTTATCCCCTCCCCTACCTCCTCATGAGGTGGTTAATTTTTGGGTGGGAGTATTTCTACTCCCTGAAAGCACTGTTCTTTACCTTTATTCTTTTTCCTTCTTTTCTGAGTTTCCTGAATCCTTTGACTGTTTCTATCCAAGTCATCATCCCTATTCCTATCATAATTCCTATTCATGTTCCTATTCTTGTTCACATCTAGGTTCATGTTCCTATTCCTATTTTTGTTCTTGTTCTCATCCATGTTCCTATTCCTATTTTTATTCATGCATATTTTTGGAATGTTTAATCTACACCGCTTTGCTATGTGACCATCATTATTGCACTTATAACACTTAATGATATTATTCCTTGAAGGTGCAAATATCTTAGGATTTCTCCTAGTGAAGTCATATCCACTTCTTTCATGAACCCTGCAATTCATTGCCTTGTGACAAAACTGATTACATGAGTAGCAATACCCATGGAAAAACTATCCATTCCCATATTCTTGTCTTTCATGTGTCCTGTATTGTGAAGCCATGTGCCCAAACCTGTGACATGAAAAACATATTCCATTGAATCTTTATTTTTTTGACCTCATTGGTATCCTACTCTGATTGATGTTCCATATGTATCTTCTTTGTGCATTGTTCCTATATTTGTTGAACTCTTTGTTGTCCAACTCATCCTCTAATGTCTCACTCCCTTTTACACTATATTATTCTGATGTATCTTCATCTGAAGTTTATTCTTCTTCAAGACTTGAAGTAGACTCTTCTTACCTTTTATTTTGAACCTATTTATAACCAAGACCTATCTTTTTTGTTGCTCCTCTTTGTATCCCGACTATTTTATCCACACTCTTTGCACTGTTTATATACTTGTATAGCTTATTCTTGGAGTTTTCTACATATTACTTTAGTAGAGCCTCTTCTTGTGCTAACTTCTCACATTCCAAGATCTTTGCTTCTAACTTATCTTTGAACTTATTTGCCTTAGCCTTTGATTTTTCTAAATCCTCTATGAGCAATAATCTTTCTTCATCACATTCTTGAAACTAAATTTCAAGCTTAGAGTGTTGTTTTCTTACCTTATTTACCGTTTCAAGGGTATAGATGAGTTCTCCCTTGAGATTATAACAATTCTCTGTTGAATAATCCTCTATTTTTTTGCCTATGTCCACATCATTATTTTATTTTAGCTTATCTTTAGAACCTTTAACTTCCATCCTTAGTAAAACTATCTCATGCTCTAATATTTCACACTTTAGATATTTTGTCTTTAATTTTTTGGCCATACCTTATTCAATTTTTCTTGTCTCTTCAACTTTGATTTTGAAGTTGGTGAGTTCATGTAAAAGCCTTCCTTTTTCTTTTTCATCTTCTTGAGCTTGAACCCTTAATCCCGAGTTCTCCCTTTTTAATTTTTCAAGAGTAACCATAAGCCTTTCACATTCTATCTCGTTTACCTTTGACTGTTCAACCATACCTTTTTCAACTCTTCTTGCCTTTTCACCCTTATCTCTCAAGTCAAAGAGATCCTGTAGAAGATTTGTCTTATTTTTATCATATTCTTGTATTTGAGCCTTCAATTCTAAATTCTCTCTTTTCAATTCAACAAGTTCCTTAAGAGCGGCTTCCTCATTTTCTTTTTCTTATTCTTTCTCTTATTTCTTTCTTTGATCTTCTGTAGGAACTAATACTAAAAGTAGATTTTTTTCTTCATACCTATTTTGATTTTCCCTGTTATCCTTTCTTGAACCAACGTCTAGGATTTCATTTCTGAAAATATCATCTTCATCTTCACCACTACTAAACCCATTGTAATAAATTGCATCATGTCTGGGTTGACCAAAAATAAAATATTCTTATGGACAACAAGCTGCATGGTGACCTGTGTTCCCACATTTGGTACAAAACTTTATCAATTTGATTTTTTCTCCACTACTTGATTCATCTCTTGAATCTATTTCCATTCTTCCTCCCAAAACAACAATATCAAATTCATATTATTTTTCTTTCATGACCATGTGTGTTCTTTTCTTCTTGTGTCTCATGGTTTTGCATTTGTCTTTCTTTTTCATTTATGTTATTGTAAGATCTTCCTTCAAGCTGTTAAACCTTTTCCAAAGGAACCGACTCTGATACCAATTGAAGAACACAAGCTTATACTAAGAGGGGGGAATAGTATAAGACCACTTTTTACTTTTCTTTACCAAATAGTATTAATTAATATAATCAATGACAATATCAATAGCAATAACTAAAGCAATGCACAAATCATCACATAATAGAGACACCACAATTTATGTGGTTCAACCAATGTGGGATACTCCACAAAGAAAATATTTTACTAATATTTTCTCAATAAATCTCTTGGGAATCCTTTCCCTATTACAATGTTTATGGACCTCTGTCCAAAGGATATTCTGATCCCCTAAATCTGGTTTATGGATATCTATCCATAGGATAACTCCTCCTTTGCTCTGGATGGTGATCCTCTAGAAGACTACTACCTCCATTGCACTGACTGGTTTATCTCTCTCCACTTGAATACTCTTATCATCACTTAGAATACTTATCCTCAATATCCTAGATGATGAATATCTATCCACTAGAGACTCTTTTCTCTCTGCTCTGTCACCTCCAAAGCTTTGTCTCAATTCTATACTAAATATTGTCCAGTCGGTCTAGTATAGCTCTGCTCAATCTCTTGCACTAAACATATTTTATTCAGTCTAGCACAAGTCTGCTCAATAAGTTCACTTAAATATACACTAAACACATTCCATTCAGTCTAGCACAAATCTTCTCAACTATTGCACTAAACACAGTCCAATCGGTCTAGCACAAGTGCACTCAAATCTACACTAAATACAGTCTAGTCGGTCTAGCATAAATTTTCTCAATAGGTCCACTCAAAACCTACTCAAATCTACTCAATAGGTCCACACAAAACCTGCACAACTCTACTCAACAAGTCCACTCAGAACCTGCTCAAATATGCTCAAAATTTCTACATAGAACCTACTCAAATCTACTCAACAGGTCCACATAAAACCTACACAACTCTATTCAAAAATTCCACACAGAACCTACTCAAATCTTCTCAACAGGTCCACACAGCACCTGCTCAACTCTGCTCAACAGGTCCACACATAACCTGTCCAAATTTTCTCAACAAGCTCACACAAAACTTGTACAAATATGCTCAACAAGCTCACATAGAACTTGTCCAAATATGCTCAACAAGCTCACATAGAACTTGTCCAAATATGTTCAATTACTTTCTCAACTCAAATCAATATCATAGAAGAATAAAGAGAATTGTTAGAGACTCAATATATTTTATACTCAAAACTCAATCTCTTTCTCAACTCAATATCATAAAAGCATAAAGAGAATTGTTAGAGACTCAATATGTTCTATACTCAAAACTCAATCTCTTTCTCAACTCAATCTCATAGAAGCATAAAGAGAATTGTTAGAGATTCAATATGTTCTATTCTCACAACCTCAATCTCAACTCAAATTAGAATATAGAATAATTTGTTTTATAGAACTTGAACAACCACTTCATACATCCACTTGGCTAGGACCAATCAAATCTACTGAACCAATCACTCAATAAATAACTCTTGCTCATAAAACCTAGTCCAAGCATGTATCATCTAACTCAAAATGTTTCCAACAATGTTCAACAACAAATCTCACATAACAATGATACTCATGATATTTTTAAATCCTAGTTCAAGTTCTTTGTATAACAACTTACTTCAACAACCATGCTCATCAAACAATGTTTTAATCAAAACTCTAAATTTCAAAAAAACTTTAAGCATTAACTCAAACACTTCAATCAACCAATGATCTCAACAACAATGCTAATAAAACAAGGTTTTAATCTCAACTCTCAAATCAAAAAACCTTGAAATATTAACTCAACCACTTTCGAAAAGGAAACCCTGATAATTCCTCTTCACTCCAAACTTAATTTTCAATAAAACCAATAAATAAACTCAACCAAAGAAGAATTTTCCCATACCTTTTTGATGCCAAGGAGTTGTTCTCACAAATCTGCCACTCTCACAAATTTCTCTTTCCAATCACAAAAGGGTTAGTAGACTTGAGTAATATCACAATACAAAAATAATAATAAAATAACACCTTATTACTCCAAATCAATAATAACATCCACCAAAGTCCTTTTAGAAGAAACCCTTATAAAAAAGAATAGCCAACAAGTCTTAAAATAAATCTCAATTAAGCCTTTATTATAACTCCTTATACCTTATAAAACATAACTCTCAAAACAATAATTTCCATATTATAGAACTCAAATAATCATCAATACTTCACCTTCAAAAATCAATCACCACAACCTTTATTTTATAAGGTTTATTAAAAATTAATAAACTTTTTATAACAACCTTATCAATCCAACCTTAGGGCATAAATCATAAAATTTTAATTAAAAATTTGTACCTGCCTCAAGGGGTTTCAGCCCCATGACTTGCCCTCACCGTGAGCACCTTAGCCATGGGTAAGGTTGCCACACAAGATACACACTTTTTCAAAAAGGGGGAAGCACCACGTGCTTCATCTTTGCACTTCTCCTTGCCCATATTTAATAAAAATGTGTGCCTTGGGCTCTTCCACAACACTACCACAAAAAAAACCACTTTGCGAGAATCGAACGCACGACCTCTGTGCTCTCAATTCCTTTGTGCTCTCTAGGATACCACTAGGCCACACTGCCCAATGAAAATTGGGGGGTGGTATCTCTCTGTGTTATCATTTGCTTCCTTTGCCAAACATTTTAAACCACATGAACTTGTTTTCGCATATGCCACACAAAATTCATTCGAGCAAGGATGATTAATGAACTACTTTGGGCATATATTTACATTGTCCTCCTCCTTTGTCTAGGACATTGGCACTTTGATTTGAATTCACCACGTCGATGCTCTAAGGCTTAAAAAGCCTTAGTAAAACCCAACATTTGGGTTTTTAATCTCTAAAAACTTTGCACTCGAATATATTTTAATTTTATAAAACCCAATGTTAGGGTTTTAATCAAATGAACTTTATCCTTTAAAATATAATTATATTATAATTAAACATTATAATATTTAATTATATTTTTACTACTTTGGTAAATATTATAATAACAATTATAATATTTTTAACCTTCCAATTCTTCGGATGAATTGCTTCCATGGAGAAATAAAAACCTCTTTCTGACCCAATCTTTTTGGGTGTAAAATAAAATATTTTAACCCATTATAAACTTCCATTAAACTTTGCACTTGAATTGAAGAAGAACTCTCACTGGCACATTGACATTAGTGACAACTTTGGCTTAGGTACTCAAAATGTCCAACATATAGATAGAGATAATAATACCTATTTCTTACTTCGCCAAGAGACTAAACAGTCTCCAAGAAAGAATGCTCGACCACTTGGACTTTTCTTGTCATCAATACTGCCAACCCAATCTACATCTGTATAAGATGTGAGAGTGAAATTGTCACTTTTGGGATACTAGAGCCCAAAATCAATAGTCCCTTTTAAATATCTAAGAATCCTTTTTACTACTGCTACATGTGTCTCCTTGGGTGCTACCTAAAACCTTACCACTAATCCCACTGTCTGCATGATATCTAGTCTAGTAGCTATGATGTACAATAAGCTACCAATCATAGATCTGTATATTGTTTTATTTGCCTCTAGAGATGCATCATATTTACTTAGCTTACATCCTGTAACCATGGGAGTACTTACTAGCTTGCAATATTCTAACTTTAATTTCTTTAGCATCTCTTTTATATACTTGTTTTGTGAAAGAAACACCCCTTTATATGATTGTGAAATATGAAGTCCAAGAAATAAGGACAACTCACCAAGCATAGACATCTCAAATTCATTATGCATGCTCTTTGTAAATTTTTGACACATATTATCATTTTTTCCTCCAAAAATGATATCATCAACATAAACAACCACAATTAGTAAGTCATTCCCTTCATTTTTGATGTATAAGTTACTATCCACTATTCCTTTCCTAAAACCCTATTCCTATAGATACTTATCTAATATTGAATACCAAGATCTAGGAGCTTGCTTTAGTCCGTAAAGTGCTTTCTTCAATATGCATACATAGTCTAGTTTATCAGTCAAATTGAAACCTTATGGTTATTCAATGTAAACCTCTTCTTCTAGAACACCATTTAGAAAGGATGATTTAATATCCATCTGATATACTTTGAACTTTTTGAAGCTTGAAAAGACTAAGAACATTATGATAGGTTCAAGTAATGTCACTAGAGAAAATGTCTCATCAAAGTCAATTCCATCTACCTGTGCATAACCTTTGTATACTAGTATTTCTTTATTTATGACCACCTGACCATATTTGTTTAACTTATTTATGAATACCCATTTAGTGCCAATCATATTTTTATCTTTTTGTCATGGAACAAGTTCCCAAGTCTTGTTTTTCTCTATATAATCTAATTAATCATCCATTACCTTAATCCAAAACTTATCTTCACTTGTCTTATTGAAGTCTTTTGGCTCAATCTTAGATAACAAAGAAAAATTTGCTTGTTGAGATGGTGTTATTATCCTTCTCCTTATTTGTCTCTCATTTGGATTCCCAATGATTAGCTCTTTTGGATGATGTTTCTATACATACCTGGATGGATTTTTAGGAAGAATTATTTGTATTTCTTCCTCTTCTTCATCTGATTCCTCACAAAACTCTTCTTGACAACTTCCATCTTCTTGATACACAATTTGCTAAACTGGTTCTCTTGAATCTATCTTCTCATCAACTATTACATTTATACTTTCTACAATAGTGTGTCATTTTGTTGTATCATATATAAGCTTTACTCTTAGTATAATATCCAAGAAAATTTCCCTCATCACATCTTGGGTCAAACTTACCCAAGTTTTGCTCTTCTCTTATGTAACACTTACTTCCAAAAACCATGAAGTGCTTTACAGTGGTCGATCTTCCTTTCCAAAGCTTATATGGAGTCTTGTGATGGCTTACCCTCATTTGAAACCTAGTGATTATATATATTGTTGTGTTGACTACTTCCCTCCAAAATCCATATGAAAGCTTGGATTCATTTATCATATCTCTAGTCATATTCTCAATAGTCCTATTTTTTCGTTCAACTACTCAATTTTATTGAGGAGTTCTTGCAGTTGAGTATTCTCTCTTGATTCCATGTTGTTCACAGAAATATACAAATTCATTTAAGGTAAAATCTCCTCCTCTGTCAGATCTCAAACACTTAATCCTTTTGCTGGCTTTATTTTTGACCCGTTCTTTAAATACCTTGAATTTATCAAAAGCTTCTGACTTATCTTTTAGGAAAGCTACCCAAGTCATTCTGGAGTAATCAGCTATAAAAAATATGAAGTGAATTTCACCTTTAATACTCTATGTTCTGGTAGGACACATAGATAAGTATGTATTAGTTTTATTGGTTCTGATGACACATATCCCTTTGATTTGAAACTTGTTCTAGTTTGCTTTCCATGTTGACAAGGTGCACAGATTGTGCTTTGTGGCCTTTTTAGCTTGGGTAAATCTTCGACAACCTATTTATTGCTTATGTTGACTATGTTGTCAAAATTCAAATAACGCATTATTCTATACCACAACCAACTCTCATCTTCTTGTGATAGAAAACACTTTTTCCCCTTTAACCTCACTAATTATATAGAGGTTGTTTGGAGTTCTACTTGCACTTGCAATTACTTTTCTAGTTTCTGAATTTCTTATCTCACATCTATCTGGGTGAAATGTAACCATATGAACTTGATCACAAATTTATATTACACGTAGCAGATTGTGTCTTAACCCTTTGACATATAGTATATTTTCTATTCTTGTTTTCCCATTATCTAAACTTAGAGTTCCTCTTCCACCAATTTTTACTGATCCATTATCACCAAAACTTATTGATCCTCTATTAGTTTATTTGAGTACAATAAATTTGTCTTTGTATCTTGTAATGTGTCTAGATCAACCACTATAAAGAAACCATTTTTCTTATTTATACTAAGCATGAAGATTTGTTTGAACTAACATTGATATAGCCTTTTCATTTCTCTTTTTCTCTTTCCTAGTTGTTGAAGTTGTATTCTTTTTACTAGAATCAAGAAGTACCATTTTGCACCATCTAGCCTTGTGCCCAAAATTATTGCATTTGTAACATATGATATCATTATTAATAAGAGGTGCAAAGGAGTTTAAATTTCTATTGACATCATTTTTCACATAACTAGTGTAATGTACAACTCTATGACCATATTTGTTACAAGAAAAGCAATAGCCATGGAAGAAATTATGTAACCTATTTGGATTCCTTTGAGATGGTGGTTGAGAGCTTCTACTTTTGTGATTAAATATTTTCCATGGTTCTTCTTTTCTTTCTTCCTTCCTGATATATTTTCCTTCTGGAGTATACTTCACTTGCTTATCTTTGTTTGAAGTTTCTGCTTCTTGAAGACTTGACTCCTCTTTCTATTTCCCAAACTTTATATCTAGTAGTACCTTGGTATTTTCAACTTCATTACTTAGATAAACAATTTATGCTTCCAATATTTCACATTATTTTTCTCTTGCTCTTAATAGTTCTTTCATATCTTGTTCAATTTTCTTTCCCTATTCTACCTTTATCTTGAGTTCTATGAGACTCTATAGAAGTTCTATCCTTGCTTCTTCATCTTCTTGAATTTGATCCTTCAAACTTGAGTTTTTATTTCTAACATTTTCAAGGTTCCTAAGAGCAACAAATAATTCCTCTTTTATGTCAAACATGGTCTCTTCTTCACTCTCTAAATTAATGTGTGTTTCTGATGGATTTTCCTCCAAGCTATTAATGTTGTCACAAAGAAACCCAATCTGATACCAATTGAAGAACATGTGCTTATACTGAGAGGGGGGTGAACAGTATAAGATAAAACTTTCTACTTTTTAATCCATATTATAATATTAGCAATATTAAAGCAGTGAACATTACACAAAGCATCATACATATGAGAGACATGATTTAATGTGGTTCACCAAATGTGGGCTACTCAATGGAGAAAATATTCCTTATAAATTTTTCTCAAATAAATTCTCTTGGGAATCCTTTCCCTATTACAATGTTTATGGACCTATGTCCAAAGGAGACACCAATCCCCTAATAAAGTTTATGTATCTCTATCCATAGGATAACTCCTCCTCTACTCTAGTTGGTGATATTATTGAAGAACTGCTACCTCCACTGCACTGGATTATGGATCTCTATCCACTGAAGAATCCTGCCCTAACTCAAAATACTTGTCTTCACTACTTTGGCTAATGGACCTCTATCCACTGGATACTATTATCCTCTATACTCTATCACCTCCAAAGTCTAATATTACTCTATTCTGGTCTTTGTCTCAGATATGTACTGAACACTGTCATTCGATCTAGCACAAATTTGATCAATCTCTATCTCTGGTCTGGTACAAACCTATCCTTAAATTTGCACCAACCTCTATCCTCAAATTTATCCTCAAGCCTTAACACAAATCTTGACTTAATAAAAAATAAATTCTTCTAGATCTACCTCAAACCTTAAATCAAGGTTTGAACAAATCAATCAATAAACTCTACTCTCAAGTATTCACCTAGACTTACCTCAAATATGCTCAACAAGTCTTCACCTAGACTTACCTCAAATATGCTCAACAAGTCTTCACCAAGACTTGCCTCAATTATGCATTGTAAGCTTCCACAAAATCTTACTCAACTCAAATCAAACACTCAATGAAATTTTCATTCAAAAATGCTTATCAAACAATCTCACATAACAATGATACTCATGATATTTCACAAACCCTAATCATGCACATGAAGGCTTACTCAATATTTCCAACAATGTTTATCAAACAAGGTTTCTATCATCAACCTTTATTCCAAAAAAACCTTCACCAATCAAAATTGGATATCTCAATATTAAACTCAACAATGCTTATCAAACAATCCTTTTCACTCCAACTTAGAATTCACAACATCCAATTCAACAATATTTTTCTTACAAAGAATATGTACCCATACCTTTTATTTTTATGGAGATATGTCTTCAAAACCTATCTTAACCACAATAAATTTTTTTATTGGCAATTTTGGGTACCTTGAGGACATTGCCTTTGCCTAAGTTTAGTTGTTGTCATTGATGTCAAGGAGCTCTTGGTAGTTGTTGTTTTTGATGTCAAGGAGTTCTTGGAGCAATTTGTTTTTATGTCTAAGTATGTGTTTTGATGAAGGTTTCAGCTGGTCAGTAAGTCTCCAAGAAAATCAGAGTAGCCCGATTGCCAAAAATCCAGAAAAAGATAAGTTAGAAAAAGTTTGTAGGCTGCTGGAAAAACTGTCGCGATTTCGTGACATGTTTGAGGAGAGAGAAAGTTTTGGCAAAACTGTCACGATTTCGTGACATGCTGGAAGGCAGAGACGAAGCAGGCAAAACTGTCGCGATTTCGCGACATGTTTGAGGAGAGAGAAAGTTCAGGCAAAACTGTCACGATTTCGCGACAAGTTGAGTTGGCAGCGTTGAGTTGCAGAAAGTGTCACGATTTCGCGACAAGTTGAGTTGGCATTGAGTTGAGAAAGTGTCGCGATTTCACGACAAGTTGAGTTGGTAGCATTGAGTTGCGGGGAAGTGTCACGATTTCGTGACAAGTTGAGTTGGCAGTGTTGAGTTGCAGGAAGTGTCACGATTTCGTGACATGTTTCAAAGAAGTTGTACGGATGCAGAAAGTGTCACGATTTCATGACAGGTTGAGTTGGCAGCTTGCAGTTGGCAAAAGCGTCATGATTTCGTGACATGTTCTAGTTTTGCGAGCAGTTGGCAGAAAAGTGCTTAAGGCAGCGAAAGCGTCGCGATTTCGTGACATGTTCTAGTTTCACGAGCAGTTGGTAGAAAAGTGCTTAAGGCAGCGAAAGCGTCGCGATTTCGTGACATGTTCCAGTTTTATGAGCAGTTGATAGAAAAGAGCTTAAGGCAGCGAAAGCGTCACGATTTCGTGACATGTTCCATTTTTGCTAGTGCAAACCGAGAAAAGGTTGAAGAAGCAAGAAGTGTCACGATTTCGCGACAAAGTTGCAGATGACGTCAGCAAGAGGCAAAGGTGTCGCGATTTCGTGACAGAAGCTGAGAAGAAGGCTTTGGAGTCTAAAGCGTCGTGATTTCATGACAGAGTTGTTGATGACGTCAGCAAGAGGCAAAGGTGTCACGATTTCATGACAGAAGCGGAGAAGAAGGCTTTGAAGTCTAAAGCGTCACGATTTCATGACAAAAGTGAGATGACGTCAGCGAAAGGCAAAAGTGTCACGATTTCATGACAGAAGAGCGAAGGAAGCATACAAAAGCAAAAGCATCGCGATATCGCTACAGCAAGTTAAAGAGGGTGTACGACAGGTAAAGGTGTCATGATTTTGTGACATGTTGAAGTTTCGCGCCAGGAGCTTCAGGGAGGCAGTGAAGCCGACAGAGTTAAAACTGGGCCGACGCAGCGCAGGGTTTTACAGCCGACGTGATTGAAGGTTGAACAGCCGACTAAGAACAAGATTTCAACTTGAGATTGTGAGTATTTAAGGAGGGTTGTTTGAGCAGTCTTGGCATCGATCGAAGTGTGCGTTCGAAGAGTGGCATTCATAGATTTAGTGCGACAGTGAGGTTCGATCATCGAAAAAGCAGAGTGCAAAGTTCGACTGCAGTATAAGAGTGCATTCCGTCGAATCGTCTAAAGTGTGGAAGACTGTGCTGCTGTTCATGTGGAAGACTGTTGTTCATGTGAAGACTATGCTGTTGTTTATGCGAAGACTGTGTTGCCGTATGCACGAAGAATGTGTTGCTGAGTTTCTCATAGAAGAGTATAATTTGATCGAGTGCTGCTGTGTTTGCATAGACTGTGAAAAGTTGGTTTCGACCAAGTAGAATCTATAACAGAAAAGAAAAGAGGAAGAGGACAGATTTGTGCCAGACCGAAGGACTATGTTTTGGTGCAGAAAAGAGGACCAGCTTGCTGTGACAGAGTTGAGGACAGAGATCTCCAGCCAGAGCAGGGAAGACAGGTGTCTTCTATGGATAGAGTTCCACTTGCTAAGGGTAGAAGAGGTAGAGGTCTTCTAGAGGATCACCAACCAAAGCAGAATTAGGGGAAGGTGTCTCCTTTGAGCTGAGGCTCATAAACATTGTAATCGGGAAGTATTCCCAGAGGACTTTGATAAAATTTAGTAAGAAATTTTATCCGTGGAGTAGCCCGCATTGGGTGAACCACGTAAATTGTTGTGTCTCTTTGTTGTTGATGTGTTGTGCATTGTTTTAATTGCTGCTCTTGATACTGCTATCTGTTCTCTGCATAAAGCTGATTTGAAAGTTGATTTAAAGCAAAAGTAAAAAGTGGTCTTATACTGTTCACCCCCCCTCTCAGTATAAGCTTGTGTTCTTCAATTGGTATCAGAGCAGGTTCCTTCGAAAAGGTTTTACAGCCGGAAGGAAGAACTGATTTAGAACACAATGGATTTCTCAGGTGGCAATGCAGCACCTATTCTTGATGGATCAGATTTCGGTCTGTGGAGTGCAAGAATGAAAGTCTATCTAATGGCTCTTGGTAATGAGGTATGGGAAGTTATTGAAGATGGGTACACCATTCCTGCAAATGGTCCTTATACTAAAGAAGACAGGCTCCTACATCACAACAACTCAAAAGCCATGAATGCAATCCTGAAAGGTTTACAGAAGGCTGATCTTACCAAAGTTATTCACTGCAAGACAACTAGTGAAATGTGGAAACAATTGCAAGTTGTTCATACAGGTGATGCAAATGTCCGAAAGGCCAAATTGAGACATTTTAAAGGTATGTTTGAACAACTCAAGATGAATGATGATGAAAATATTAGTGACTACATGCTTCGGATGGATGAGATTGTGAACTCCATGAAAGACTTAGGTCTTGAACTTGCTGAAAATGATGTGTGTGATAAGATTTTAAGATCTCTTCCTAATAGATTTAGTGAAAAGATTTTTGCTATTGAGGAAGCCAAAGATTTAGATAAATTGAAAAAGGATGAGCTCCATAGTATTCTTGCAGCTTTTGAGCTGAGAACTCAAGTGAATGTTGATATAAAGAAAGAGGCGACTTTCAAAGCTACCAAGAAATCAAAAGGCAAACAGATTCAAGAGAGTGATGAGTCTTCTAGTGAGGAAGAAGCATATTACAGCAAGAAAGGCAAATTCTCTAGAAAGCACAAAAGCAAGAAAAATATAAGATGCTTCAACTGTGGAAAGTATGGTCATTATGCTACTGATTGTACTGTTTCTAAAGATGAAAGTGATGAAGATATACAGGATGTCAAGAGCAAGGATTCTGAAATTGCACAGGTATCACAGAAAGAACAAATATGAACACAACAATCAAGGAAAGAGGTATTCACACAAGAACAAGAAGAGCTTCTATTTGGACAAAGTAAGTAAGTGTTCTAGCAGTGATAGTGAAAGCTCTTCCAGTGATAATGAAAATGAGATGTTGTTCATTTCAAAAAAAGAAGAAGAACCGAAACATAAATTCACGGTCATGAAATGCTTTAGATGTGGAAATTTTGGGCACCTTGAGGATGATTGCACAAATATTGAATTGGTTGCTAGTATGTATGAGGATGCTTCAGAAAATGATAAGGAAGATGCATGTATGGTTTTTGAAAAGGGTAGCACATCTAGTAATAAGAAATCAGAAAAAGGTCTTGATAATTCAAAGTGTAATCAAATAGAGAATCTTGAATGTGAACTCAATAATGCTCTCAGTGTTTTGGAAAAGGAAAGGAAGAAGAATGATAGACTCAAGGTTAAGTTAGATGAATGTTGTATGGAGAGAGACGATCTTATAGAAAGTCTCGACTTCTCTATAGCCAAAACACAGGAACTCAAGGATGAGTTAGAGTCTAAGATTCTTGAGTATAATGAGTTAGAGCAGAAAATGGTTTCTTTGAAAGAAGAAAATAAAGATTACAAGGATAAACTCTACAGATTTCAGGATAGCTCCAAGAAGGTTAAGTCTCTCATCAAAAATCAAAGAAATCCAACAGATAAAACAGGTCTCGGTTTTGTTGAGCCGCACAAGAAACAGATTGGGGAATCTAGCAAGAGATTTCAAAAAGAAGAAAGTTCTGATGATGAAAGTACTTCAGATCATGAGTCTGTGAGTAATGAATGCACAGAAACAGAAAACAGATTTCTGAATGTGAAACAGAAGTTCTCGGGACCCAAGAGATCGATTAAAAGAATATTTTTCGGTAGATGTTTTGCGTGTTACAGGTTTGGACACATGGCTGCACATTGCATGTCTCAAATGAAGAAGGTTAACAATAATCTCAGAAGTCGCAATTTATTTCAAGGGTATTGCTACTCTTGTAATCAGTTCGGGCACAAGGCAATTTTTTGCAATTCAAATAACAGGCGGATTCAAAGAACAGCTATGCCTGAAAGAAATAATGTTGTCTGTTACAAATGCAACAATACAGGTCACTCAGCCAGAAAGTGCAGAGCTGATCTTCCAAGGTACAGGAACAAAAATAGTGGTATAAACAGGTCCAAGGATCAAGGTGTGGACAAGAAAAGAGATGAGAACAAGAACAAGAAAAGTGTCAAGAACAGAAACATTAACAAAGAGCTCAAGAAAAGGCCCGACAAAGAAATTGTAGACACTGATGATGATGAGTGTCTAATGGGAGTTTCACTCCCAACTCTATTTTAAAATCACCTCATTAGGAGGTGGGGGAGGGACTAAGCCTAGAGACTCATTCTTAGTCCCAAGCCCCAAAGGTGACCCTTTGCCATTGATGACAAAGGGGGAGAGATTTGAGTAAGGGGGAGAGATATGAGTAAGGGGGAGAGCTTCAAGTGAAGAGGAAAGCTTCAAGTCAGGGGGAGCAAAACTTCAAAGAGATTGATTTCAGTTTTGGCTCTTGAAGATGTGTTTTTAGTAAAGGGTTGCCATCAATGACAAAGGGGGAGATTGTTGGCAATTTTGGGTACCTTGAGGACATTGCCTTTGCCTAAGTTTAGTTGTTGTCATTGATGTCAAGGAGCTCTTGGTAGTTGTTGTTTTTGATGTCAAGGAGTTCTTGGAGCAATTTGTTTTTATGTCTAAGTATGTGTTTTGATGAAGGTTTCAGCTGGTCAGTAAGTCTCCAAGAAAATCAGAGTAGCCCAGTTGCCAAAAATCCAGAAAAAGATAAGTTAGAAAAAGTTTGCAGGCTGCTGGAAAAACTGTCGCGATTTCGCGACATGTTTGAGGAGAGAGAAAGTTCTGGCAAAACTGTCATGATTTCGTGACATGCTGGAAGGCAGAGACGAAGCAGGCAAAACTGTCGCGATTTCGTGACATGTTTGAGGAGAGAGAAAGTTCAGGCAAAACTGTCGCGATTTCGCGACAAGTTGAGTTGGCAGCGTTGAGTTGCAAAAAGTGTCACGATTTCGTGACAAGTTGAGTTGGCAGCGTTGAGTTGCAGGAAGTGTCACGATTTCATGACAAGTTGAGTTGGCAGCGTTGAGTTGCAGGAAGTGTCACGATTTCGTGACAAGTTGAGTTGGCAGTGTTGAGTTGCAGGAAGTGTCGCGATTTCGTGACATGTTTCAAAGAAGTTGTACGGATGCAGAAAGTGTCACGATTTCATGACAGGTTGAGTTGGCAGCTTGCAGTTGGCAAAAGCGTCACGATTTCGTGACATGTTCCAGTTTCACGAGCAGTTGGCAGAAAAGTGCTTAAGGCAGCGAAAGCGTCACGATTTCGTGACATGTTCCAGTTTTGCGAGTAGTTGGCAGAAAAGTGCTTAAGGCAGCGAAAGCGTCACGATTTCGTGACATGTTCCAGTTTCATGAGCAGTTGATAGAAAAGAGCTTAAGGCAGTGAAAGCATCGCGATTTCGTGACATGTTCCATTTTCGCTAGTGCAAACCGAGAAAAGGTTGAAGAAGCAAGAAGTGTCGCGATTTCACGACAAAGTTGCAGATGACGTCAGCAAGAGGCAAAGGTGTCGCGATTTCATGATAGAAGCTGAGAAGAAGGCTTTGGAGTCTAAAGCGTCATGATTTCATGACAGATTTGATGACGTCAGCAAGAGGCAAAGGTGTCACGATTTCACGATAGAAGCGGAGAAGAAGGCTTTGAAGTCTAAAGCGTCATGATTTCACGACAGAAGTGAGATGACGTCAATGAAAGGCAAAAGTGTCATGATTTCACGATAGAAGAGCGAAGGAAGCATACAAAAGCAAAAGCGTCGCGATATCGCTACAACAAGTTAAAGAGGGTGTACGACAGGTAAAGGTGTCACGATTTCGTGACATGTTGAAGTTTCGTGCCAGGAGCTTCAGGGAGGCAGTGAAGCCGACAGAGTTAAAACTGGGCCGACGTAGCATAGGGTTTTACAGCCGACGTGATTGAAGGTTGAACAGCCGACTAAGAACAAGATTTCAACTTGAGATTGTGAGTATTTAAGGAGGGTTGTTTGAGCAGTCTTTGGCATCGATCGGAGTGTGCGTTCGAAGAGTGGCGTTCGCAGATTTAGTGCGACAGTGAGGTTCGATCATCGAAAAAGCAGAGTGCAAAGTTTGACTGCAGTATAAGAGTGCATTTCATCGAATCGTCTAAAGTGTGGAAGACTACTATTGTTCATGTGGAAGACTGTGTTGCTGTTCATGTGAAGACTATGTTATTGTTTATGCGAAGACTGTGTTGCTGTATGCGCGAAGAATGTGTTGCTGAGTTTCTCACAGAAGAGTATAATTTGATCGAGTGCTGCTGTGTTTGCGTAGACTATGAAAAGTTGGTTTCGACCAAGTAGAATCTATAACAAAAAAGAAAAGAGGAAGAGGACAGATTTGTGCCAGACCGAAGGACTGTGTTTTGGTGCAAAAAAGAGGACCAGCTTGCTGTGACAGAGTTGAGGACAGAGATCTCCAGCCAGAGCAGGGAAGACAGGTGTCTTCTGTGGATAGAGTTCCACTTGCTAAGGGCAGAAGAGGTAGAGGTCTTCTAGAGGATCACCAGCCAAAGCAGAATTAGGGGAAGGTGTCTCCTTTGAGCTGAGGCTCATAAACATTGTAATCGGGAAGTATTCCCAGAGGACTTTGATAAAATTTAGTAAGAAATTTTATCCGTGGAGTAGCCCGCATTGGGTGAACCACGTAAATTGTTGTGTCTCTTTGTTGTTGATGTGTTGTGCATTGTTTTAATTGCTGCTCTTGATACTGCTATCTGTTCTCTGCATAAAGCTGATTTGAAAGTTGATTTAAAGCAAAAGTAAAAAGTGGTCTTATACTGTTCACCCCCCCATATCAGTAGAAGCTTGTGTTATTCATTTTTATTTACCAATACTAGGGTTAGGTTATCACAACCTCTCTCAAGATCTCCATAAAATAAAATTTTCAAAGATTATTTTTCATACAAAATAATAAATCCTTTTGTACACCTTATAATATCCAAACTCACAATATTCAATTCAATAATTTTACCATAACACTAACTTAAAAACATGTATAATAAAGTCCTTATACACCTTATAATCTCCAAACTCACAATTTAATTCAAAAATTGCATCTTAACACAATACCTAACAATATGCATAGCAAAGTCCTTATACACCTTATAATCTCCAGTCACCCAAAAATCAAAATAAAATATTTCTAATTTTTCTTTACCTTATAACTCCCCTAAGCTCTTAACATCCACCATAATCTTAAAGCACTCAAATTTCAACACCAAAAATCAAAATAAAAATATTTTAATTTTTCTTTACCTTATAACTCCCCTAAGCTCTTAACATCCACTATAATCTCAAAGTGCTCAAATTTCAACACCAAAAATTGAATGACATACCTTTTATTTGTTTTACCCACAAAAAGAGCTTCGACATATTTGACCACGTGACTTATGCTCTCCCAACACATTTTATTAAAGCTAGGCCACCAAGTGGGTTGTGCACCCACATGAAACTTAATGCGCACACTGTCCAACTTAACCTACCGCCTCATGAAATAATAAGAAAAATGAATGATGGCTCTTGCTCCAAAATTTCGATCGCATGGATTGAACCATGATATCCTCCACACAAACCTTAATGCTTTCCCAACTACCATCTGCACTACTGCCATCGGTGGGAAGTCAAACCACCATGCGAGCTTTGTTGTTTGGTTTTCCCTCCAAACACTTTGAAATTTGATTTGTCCTCTTCTCAAACATAGCTCTTGATATTCATATTCGAAGGTATGATGGGGATTAGAAAATGGAAAACATTTCCTATATAAATACATAATCACCTTTTTATTTCTCACGTTGGCCCCTTTTTTCAAATATAAAAATTCAAATTTTAATTTTTAATATTAAATTTAAAAACCTTTGTCTCCTTTACTAATTTAAATTAAATTTTAATCAAAGATTAAAATATTTTAATTTAAATTAAACCTTTGAAAATTTGCTTATGTTTCTTTTCAATTTGGACTTCATTCTTCTTCACCTTGTTATTTGGCCCAAAATATTATAATAATAAAATATTATTATTTAATTTAAGCTTGCTTATTATTTTTCAGGATTTCATCCTTTGGACCCTTTTTAGGCATATAATATTAAAAATAAATATTATACCTTATCCCTTTCCAAGACCTTATTGGTTTTGGAAAAACCACTTGATGTCCTTAATGACTACGACATTAAACCAATATTCCTTTGACATCATTGACAAAAAACCTACTCAAAATTTGCAATAATATTTGGCACTTATCACTTGCTCTTGTAACTTTGAAAGTGTTGGCAAAGATAGTAGGCTAGTAGTAAACTACCCTTATTATTTTCATTACAGTAATTCTTCCTAAAAAATGTCCCCCTAACAATCCTTCATGAAATTATTCAATAATATTTTATTTTTTATTATCTTTCAAACATCTCAGAAGAACTCCATCAAGGTTTTTTCTATATATTCCCTTAGGTAAAAGGACATATTTCAAAGCTTGAAGTCTATACCTCCTTCTTTGTGAAGCATTAAGATCTTGAGGGCATACTCCTATTTGAAAATAACTTATTAATTAATAAACCCAATCTGAACCTTCTAAAGAACTTCCCTTACCTTATCCAAATCTTGATGGCTGATAAGTTGATATCTTATATGAGACTACTTTTATTGTGATTCCCTAACATAATGCTCTACCTTTGACTAACTTTGTAGGATGTATTTCTACATCATATTCCTAGATTTTGGTGATCCAACTAGCTCTTTTATCTCCAAGCTATCCTTGTAAGATAAAACTCCTAATGTTTGGATATACTACATAAATTTTTTTTTTACTTTGATCCAAGTATTGTTTGAACTTATTCAATTATTTCATGACTATAAAAACTTGTCTCTCAATAGAATTATATTTAGTTTGGTACTCATGAAGAGTTTGACTCCAAAACATATAGGGTGTTGTTCTCTAGCATCACTCTTTTGTGATAGTATTGTTGCATAACTCTCCTTAGCTCCATAGGCATATAAGATGAAATCTTTAATAAAATAAAGCTTTATCAGTACTAGTGCAGTAGCAATGGCTTGCTTGATTACCCCAATATCTTACTTCCTTGCTTTAATCCATTTAAAATCTATATTATTTTTGAGCAGCTCTAAAATAGGTTTGGTAATTTGCATAAATTTTGAAATGAACTTCCTTATAAAATTAATTTATCCAAATAAGTATTGTAAGGCCTTCTTATTCATAGGGATGGGAAGAGCTAGTATTAATTTTACTCTATTAGGATCAATTGACATCCCCTCTTTAGAGACAACATGCCCTAATAATTTTCCCTCATGGACTGCAAAAAATGACTTCTTTGGATTTAGGGAGATGCCAAACTCTTTGCATTTTTGAAAAACTTGCTCCAAGTGTTCCAAGTGAGCTTGTTTTTTATGGGAAAATACAGTCATATCATCAAGGTAGATGAGAATGAATTTATTGATCAAATTCCCAAAATCATAGTCCATGGCTCTCTGAAACGTAGCCCCTGCATTAAAAAAACCAAAAGGTATTATTTGAAAGGTAAAGGTACCCCACTTAGTATTAAATGTTGTTTTGAATTGCTCTTCATATTTCACCGAAATCTAGTTGTATCCTAAGAAACCATATCACAAATAAAACCTCTCAATCCCTACAACAATCTACACAATTTGTTCAATCTGAGGAAGACGATAGTGGTATTTCAGTGATGCTTTGTTCAGGTTCCTGAAGTCAACATATAAGCAGATTTCTCCATTCTTCTTCCTAATAGATACCAAGGTAAAAACCCATGTCAAATGTTTGATAGGGTAGATAATATTTGCTTTCAATAGTTTGAGCAATTCCTATCTCATTAAAGATTCAATCTTGGGATTCGTAGGCCTCTGCTTCTTCCTAGAAGGTTTTGCATTATCTTCCAACTCAATATTGTGTTGTATAATCCTTTTATAATATATATTAAGATCTTCATATGACCAGACTATAATATCATGGTATTTAAGGCATACAACCTTGATTTCCTCCACTTATTTTGGAGAATAGCGGATGCCAATTTTGAGTTTTTTATCCTTTTCTACTTCAATATATTTATAGATCTCATCATTAATTTTCATGGCTCTTTATTTCTTCCCATATTCATTATAAAAAAGGCTTTCTAGTGTGATCAAACCCTTAGGGATATAATTATTCTTCAACTGTATGATATCTTGTTGATCCATTTCTTGAGGGATATCTTCTTGCAAATTATACAAGAAAGCTTCTCTCACTAGAAATTCAATGATCTGATCATCATTCTCAAAAACCTACCAAAAAATATGTTTGTTTGGTACTGCAGGCCTGAAGACTAATTTAATTTTTTTGATCTTTTGTTGATCTAAGATCTGAAGAAGGACTAAAATTAGAACCCTTAATGGCTAAAGCATCAGTCAACATATTTTTTTTTTGGGAATAGAGTGAATGTTTATAGAATCAAAGACTCTATCAAATACCATACTCTATTCCTATATGATTTTAAGTAATGGTGATTACTATTGCATTTCTCTGTGACTTGATTAACTACTAGCTCTGAGTCACCATATATATCTAATATTTTAATTCCCATACTCTCTGCTTGCATTAATCCTAAATATAGAGCCTCATATTCTATAGCATTATTAGTACAAGATCATGTCAATCTATAAGTAAAAAAATTTATACCTTTCGAAGGGAATTTCAAAATTATATTGACACCAGCCCCATTTTTGCATCTAGCCCCATCAAAGTGCATCATCCAAATTTTTGACTCCCTTAGTGACTAATTGGATATGGTTGGGGTATTTTTCTCAACCTCAAAATAGATGCTATAAGTGCCCATACCTATTACAAATAGGCTATAGTATTCTCTGAATGGTAACTCATATTCCACTTCTAACTTTTCAAAGCTCTCTACCAATTCAAATTCATCCAAAATTGAGAAGTTACACGTCTTCTATTTTTCAATATGATAAGACATAGTATTTATAGGGTTTATCCTAATTCTCTTGCCTTTGTATGGGATCATCATGCTAGAGTAATCCAAATACATGTAACCTCCTATCTTAGTAGTGAACTCTCTAGAAATACATAAACTAAAGTAAGGCTTTAGGTCTACCACTACATTTTATTGTACAATAGTAACATCTGGAGCTCTATGTAATCTCATAAGTACATCCTTTACAACTCCAATGGTCATAACTAATGTACCATCCAATTACAAAAATCTTGTACAAGAATGATTATATTCCATTTCCATTTCATTGTAGATTATTTTGGGCATGAATATAGTTTAAGACCCTAAATCTATCATATAGTTGTGGACTATCCAACCCTCCATTCTCAAAGAAATATAATAGGGAGTGGGTTTTTTTTTTAAGACTGTAGGAGTCATATTTTCTTGATCAAATGACATGCTAAAAAATGTAGTAGTCCCATTTTATTGATAATTCTTGCTTAAGGAAGTCTTGAGTTGATCAATCTGACTAGGGATGAAGAGTGTGTCCTAGAGACTTGCTCTAGAGGGGGTCCTCTTTAGTTCTTCCACAATGTTAAACTCTGAATTTTCCAAGGGATATTTGTCATACTTCCTCTCTGGTTCACCATACTTTCTTTTGTATTGCTATGTAGCTTCAATCCTTTGTATCTTAGTGATGGAAGGAAATATTAGCTTTTCTTGTACTTCATCCTTAGAACCTATTTGTTCTTTATTTTTTTCCTTCTCATACTACTTTGGAGTGCTCATCCCCTTTTCTTAGATTCTAGGAATTGTATCTCTTATAATTTTCCTATGGATATAAAAACTTATCATTTTTTTTAGATGTGATTCCTTATTCTAAGAGGGGAATTGAAATTGACCCATATTTTGTGGATCAACCTGCAATGTTTTATTTCCAGACCTATACATGATAGAAATAGATTATTCTTTACAAGGATCTTGCTTGACCATAATTTGTTATAGCTACCATAATATGTTGACTCTTCATTTTTTATTCCTCTCAGCTTTCTCCATGGCTTATTTCACATGGTGTTGGTACATGACATAGGTATCTAAATCATGAGTATCATTACAAACAAGATACTAAACATTTACCAGACTGGTCTCAGGAGAAAATTCTTGATCTTCTTGATTTGTATTAACCCTAGGCCCTACATTACTACTAGTACTAGGATTCTAATCCCTATTAATGTATGGGAATATTCTCTATTGAGATCTTTTCATATCTCTTTTCTATTGCATTCACCTTGTTATTGATTATCTTTAGGGTATTCTGAAAATCAAGCAATAGGGTATTAGGAAATTTTCTACCTGTACGACTAAATTATATATTTGAGGAAATGTAGTTACTCCTAACTATTGATTTTGTAACCCAAGGTCTAACCCAAGATTTTGGATGTAATAAATGAAATCAAGAGGATCAAAAAGTCTAGCTTTAGGAAGTATCCTTTTCCATGTTCTACTAAACCTCATATTAAGATAAAAAATCAACTTTTATTGATGCTTCCACATAGCTGTGAATTGGTTTAGGAGGGAGAAAGCATCAATAGATTCATTAAGATATTCCACAAAAGGGCTAACTAATTTGGCCCATGAATTGATGTTTTTGTATTTGAGAGTTCTAAACTAGTACAAAATTTTTCCTCTAAAGGATAGGGTTAGAATCTTGATGATGACATATTCATTCCTAATATTGTGGATAGTTTCTAGTTTTAGTATATCCTGATAGTTATCATAAGTAGTTTTGCCCAGACCATAATATGTTAATATAGCTTTGTATATAGCTTGGGGGATACCATGCATAAGGTTGAGTTCTAAAGGACCAATAGTATCCTAATTAGCGTATTTTTGTGGAGGTTGATTCTAGTTTATATTCTGAGTTATGTTTACTGGTGTTTTTAGTGAGGCTTCCTTAAGGAGAACCAGTTTCTTGATGGTATTCAAATTTCTTCAAATGGTGAATCTAGGTACAAGCTTCTTATATTCTTAGATCTTATAAATGTTATCTCAAAGAATGGCACAGGTTCTTGACTATTCCTAGCAGATGACCTAGTAAACATTTAAAAATAAGTTTCTGAAAGGGATTTATAGGTTCTTGATTTCAAGGAGTCGCTAAGTAAATTTTCTTCCACCACTTGGAGAGGTCAAGACATCTCACTAAATATTTATTCCTCTAGGAAAATAAAAAATTATATCTAGTGGGTAAATGAATATTTTGTAAATAGGATCCCACCAGACGTACTAAATATTGTTGGCATCTGAATTGATATCAATGTAAACTTAATTTATGATTATCACCTGCAATGGTTTTTTGGAAGGTGAACACCCGCTAATCATAGCTTTGATCCAACATTGTATGGATCAAAATTGTTTTTAATCCAACCTCTAGAGTATGTTGGTATACCTTGTCAACTAATTGGATGTTGACTCATTTAAGCTCAGTTAAATGTATAAGAATAGGGATAGAAAGGGAAAAGGGTTTAGAAAGTAATGAATCAATAGTGGAAAAATAAAGCTAACAACATAGGCATCTACAAAGAAACTTTTGACAAGTCAATTTCTAGTAAATAACACTCGTGATTAGCAATATTCAAAACTCAATGATCTTCAACATTAAAGAATATATGCATAATTCAAGAATTATTTCAAACATCTAAGGTATCAATAATCCAAATATAAAAATTGGATTGATACTCTAACTAATATAAATATAATTCTTTCCAAGCATACATTTAGAAATGAAGCATTTCAATTTTCTCTAAGCTAGCAATCCAATATTAGCATAATAGACTAACCATAGTAGTAGTAGTAGAAATGACTTCAAAAGTTGATCGTACAAAAAAGAAAAAAGACACAAGTCTAAGGCAAACATCCAAGTAATTCTCCTTCTATTGATTGGTAAAAAGTGTATACAACAGGGCAACCAAACACTTTAAAGTTGACCCTTGAAAGTGAGGGTTCAACATCTATTTATAGTTTTGCATTAATTTGAAAGATTTTAATTAATAAGGAACATTACAAAGAAGTTGGAGTGCCATATCAGCAAGATACTAAGGTGGTAGTCTTTTGTTAGATCCAAGAAAGAAGGAAATTGTGTGATCCTTTGATATTTTGCAACTTGGCTTATGTAACCTACTCAACTCTTATGGCTCCTAGTTGTAGATCTGGTTAATTTAAAATCAAGGCCATCTCTTGTTCTTATCATGGTTGCCTTATCATAGATCTACAATTACATCGACTCATGAATCTTGATTATTTACTACTTCATCTTCTCTCTCTTTAGCTTAAGCTTAGAAACTGCTCAAATAAAGATTTGCTATCTTATAGTACATTAAATCTTACCTTTATACATGATTGGAACTATTTTTGATGTAGATCATTAATCCACTATTGAACAGATAAGATTAAATATTTTGAAATCTTGGTGTGATTCTTATGATTCACAATCTAAAACACCTCAAAGCCTAGAGACTATCATGACCAAAATCCTATCTTACCTTTTCAAATTCATCTTCCACTATGTAGAACCATGTTCTAATTTGGTGCTTGAAACTCTCATTTGAGTCATTTTTACTTCGAACTTAGCCTAGTACAAGGGTGCTTTTATCCTTGAATATGTACTTTTGAAACTTTGCTTTGGATCGTGTGGCATGTAACGATGTTCTAAGCCACTCTTTTTATCTTCTAAGTAGTATATTTTACCTTATTGGCCATGGCATAGAACAACAAGTTGAAGCACGTGGTGTGGGACCATGCACTGGAGTGCATGGTAGAGAACCATGTTCTAGGCCATAATTCAAATTGTCAAATTTGGTATTTTGACTATGTTGACCATGGTGTAGAACCATGGGCTAAGGTGCACGGTATAGATACATGCACTGATCCACATGGTATAGAACCATGTTCTGGACCATGATTTTAAATTATGCCTTTCCATATTTGACTATGTTGACCATGGTTAGAACCATGTTGTGGGCCATACGATATAAAATATTTATCACAAGCCACTTTTTCCTTTTGTTCTCTTAGTTATGATTTGAAATACTTGAAGGGCTTGTTTTATTGAGTTGACCATAGCATAGAGCATGTTGCGTTGAGCCATTGCTACAATTTGGAACACCCTTTTAGACTTAGAAATTTTTTGGAAAGCTTTTTCTAAGTATGTGGCCTATTGGGCCTACACTTCCATAAGACTATCTAAATATTTTGAAACTCATTGTTGATGTTACTACCAAAAAACTTCAATTAACTAGCTTTCAAGATTTTGGCAATACTTTAAATTTTTTATTTCCTATGGGTCAATGATAGCGCTAACCATAATTTAATGGTTGGATTCATTGTTATTTTTATTTCCATTCTCTTATGTTTAATTTTTGGGTAGGTGATAAATTAATTTTCACATTGTTCATTATAAAACTCTACCAATTTATTATTTTCATGCTTTACCAAATTGGCTTTTAAATTCCACCTTGAGTGTCCAAAATTTTGGCTAGGGCTTTAAATTCACTTGTTTTTAAATTTCCTAGTGAGTGGTAAAACTTTTGGCCAGGTATTTATCTTCACTTAGTGTTTGTGCTTTCAACCACTTATGCTTACTTGAAAGTCTCTAGGCTTCTTGCTAGGTATTTATCCTCACTTAGGTTTTAAAATTCCTCATGAGTGGCTAAACATTTATCTAAGGCTTAATATTCACTTAGTGCCTAAACATTTAGCCAAGGCTTTATCTTCACTTATATTATAATTTCCCCATGAGTGCTTGGAATTTTTATTGGGCCTATAACTTCACTTTACTTTTAAATTTTACCTTTAATGTTAGACATTTGGCTAGGGTTTTATCTTCACTTAATGTCTAAACTTTTGTACACTTCAATTACCTTTAAATTTCCCATAAGTTCCCAAACTCTTAGCTAGGGTTTTATCTTCACTTAGTGTCCAAAATTTCAATCACTTTACTTACCTTTAAATTTCCCATAAGTTTCCAAACTCTCAGCTAGGGTTTTATCTTCACTTAGTGTCCAAACTTTCAACCATTTTACTTACCTTTAAATTTTTCCATGAGTGCCCAAACTTCTCACATTTCTAGTTGTTAGTGGTTTTAACTCTATTGGTTTTTTTTTCATAACTTAGATATCCTAAAAAAGCAACAAATTTTGGGCCTCAAAATGCCTCAAAACATAGGCAAATTTATATTTGTTGGAAAGATATTTTTGAGAGGCACATAGTAAAAGTTTTTTTTAACAATATTTTGATGAGATTGAAAGAGATATAGGGTCCAAAAGTGAGTGTTATTGTTAAGGATACTTAGGTTTATTTTAAGCCTAAGTTATTATTGTATATATGCAGAATAGTATGCCCACATTATTTATATTTGTATTTATTGTTTTGTATTGCGTGAGGCATAGTATACCCAAGTTGGAGTGGTAGTTTTAGTTGTTTGAATTGCATTTTTTTCTGGTAGTTCTTGCATTTGTTTGCATCCATTTTTTATTAGTGTGGTTATCCTTGCTTAGCATATTGTTGTAGGTTGTTATAACCCTCTAATTTTAGTTATATTGTATCCATTATATATTTTCATATCATGTAATAAAATTCAGCTTCACTATGGATAATTCCATATCAATGGTAATCAGATTTGAGGAAGGTTGCTGCAAAAACTAGTTTTAGCTAGGGCACCAGGTTCAAGGTAGGTGTTGTGAGAAATTGGCTCAATGCTAGTCATAACACCTCTATGAAGCTTTTGATGTGATAGTGGGTGGAAAATTACCTTGTATAAAATGCATGCATCCAAGGATAATATGATTGTATTCAGAAGGTAAGAAAAAATAGAGGAAATAAAATTTTGTTGTTTTTTGCAGTTGAACGATAGGACAATCCTGCACTTTGTTCCTCTTCACCCCTATTCTTTCTATGTAGTTAGGATTGCATAAGCCGTCCAATCCTTGGATGATCGATGGAGGCATGACTACTACCCACACCTCCCCATTATTTAACCTGGAATTACCTCACCTCCTTCTAGCCACCGCTATAGACAAGGTGGAAACTTTTCTTTCCCCACTATCACTGTGACTACCACTATAGACAAGGAGGTTAGTTGAAAATTGTAATAGCTGCGAAACATTTGTAGGTTAACGTAACACTCCGATGGGGTAGTTCACAATAATGAAAAAATTATTGTAGGATGCACACCAGAGTGATTGCAGTTCGATGAAAATCATAGAGGAGAAGAAATTATTTCTAGATGAAAAATAAAAAATGCAACCTAAGATTTTTATTAATAGAGTCATGCATAATCAGAAAACCATAAAATCCATGTTGGACATGTGATGAATTAGTTGTAACATGTGGCATGGAAATTTTTTAAACATTTGTTGTCAATATAATGTCTCTAGTCCATTCATGACAATTCTCGTCCATTTTCCACCAAATGCAACACGAAGATACATTCCAGTGATGAGTCGTTATTTTTCAACAGTTCTTTTCTTTTAGTGTCTACATTTTTTTGATGATAGGCTGAAATTTCCCAATAAATCACATGGATTTCTACAAAAATCTTGTCTATTTCCTTCATTTTCCAATTCCTACAGGCTTTTCTATTGTAGTGCATGATTCACACCAATTTTTTGATGAAATAATTTTACCTTTTATAAGGTTTCATTTTTGAAAACATTTATCGACATCTTCTCTCTAGTGCCACAAAAACTTTCCACCTTTTATTTCTCGGTGATGTGTTCCTTATCTAACCGTAGACAATGAAGCACACTTGAAATATTTGTACTTTATTTATCCCACATTTTATGTGTGAGATAATGAAGGCTAAGAACCTTGATTACCTTATGGTAATCATACGTGGGCACTCACATGCTTCGCCATGGTAGTTGGCCACCACTTGACACTTGGTATTGTGGCACTACATGTTGAATCCATCTACCTGGACTATACATTGTTGATACACCACCTACATAGTACCATTGACTTTGGACACTTTGACCCACCAAAATTTACTAGCAAAAGCAATTTTTAACAAACTTGACTTGGGAGATAAATTTTCTCAATTTTTGTATTTTTTGTACTCATTTTTGCAAAAATTGTAACTTTTTATCACCCCAATTATCAATTTTTTGCATTAAGGATAGAATTTGTGAGTTTTAAGTGTAATTTTTTAATTTCAAATTGAAGGTGAAATTGGTATTGTAAAGCACTAAAAATCAACCCTTTTTACAAATTTGTAAGGCAAATTGTTTTTGCAAAATCTAGAAAAAAAATTGACATTAGGAAATCCTCAATTTGTTCCTAATAGTGCCTAGATAATCTTGCAACCACATAGCTCTCCTAGACTGGCATACACAAGATTCCAAATGGCAAATGACCTTGCAACACAAGTGGAAAAAATCACCATCATAGTAGGTGACTTAATGGATAGAGTGAAAGACATTACTATCCAATTGCAGCCTAGTGATGTATAAATTTATAACAACAAATTTGCCAATAAAACAAAATGTGATGTTAAACCTTATTATGGATCAAGGAATATGGATGTATTGTCCACTTGGATCTTGGATATCGAGACTTGGTTCTCATATGCCGATGTTTCTGAAGATGAACGGCTACCTTTTGCGAAGGTCAAGCTCATAGGTCTAGCAAAGATGTTGATTTCAGATGCTCAAACCAAGATCAACTCTTGGGAAGAACTAGTAGAACTCTTGAAAGACACATTTTTCTACCTAACTATTAGGGTGATCTTAGGATCAAGTGGCATAGGTGGAAATAAGCCTTTAATATGTCAGTTTTTGACTATATTTTTCAATTCAATAGGCTTAGAGTTCTTGTTGTAGTTAAAAATTTAGAAGAGGAGCTTATTAAAAAAAAATTCAGTGGGTTGTAAGATCCTATAATGAGAGAAGTGAAATTCATTCCATTTGTCTCATTGTCATCAGCATTCAAGCATGCCATATTAGTGGAGGAGAAATTTGGTGGTTCTTATAGGTCACAACCTTCATAGGAAAGCTCTTCCAAAGGTTCGAATCAACACCAACAAAAGGTGAAGAACTCTTCTTCCCCTAATTCTTCTACTCCTCCCCATTCATATAAATCCCATTCTTCCTCTTCTAGCTCTAAAAAATCTTCTTATTCTACATTGCATTGTGCTTATTGTAAAAAGAATGGTCATACCAAAGCTAACTATTTTACAATTGGGAGAATGAATTGTTGGAATATGTAATTCAACATTATGTAAATTATTCTTAGACTAAAATATAAAGTCTAAAGAATAATATTTGAATTAGAAAATAATTATATTTTATGTAAAAATATTCCCACCCAATTAATAAATAAAATAAGGGTGCTAGGAATATTTAATTTGTGGGAAAAAGTTATTTCCCCTTTTCTAGAAAATATTAGAAAGTAACTAATCACTTTCTAATATTTGATAGATGCCACTTATCACATATCTCAAAGATTATATTGTGATAAAATTAGAAAGTAACTAAAGCACTTTCTAATATTTGATAGATTGTGATAAGATTTAGGGTTGTAGTAGAAAAGCTTCTCTTTAAATAGGGGTGTTTTCTACTACATATTATCATATCTTATCATATCTTGTCATATTGACTTGTGTTGTAGTTTATGTTGATGCATATTGTTGCATAAAATTGAAGCATTCTTGTACTATTGAATCATTGAGTAATATAGTGAGCTTCATAGTGGATGTTTCCCTTCTTCATTTGAAGTAGGGTTTTACCACTCAATATTCGTGTTGTCGGTTTACCTCTTTTATGTGTGATTGATCTTGTGGAGAATTCTTCGATCTTGGGGAGACTTTGCTTGTCTCACATTTGGTATCAGAGCGGTTGGAATATCCATCAAGTGTCTTCAATCATTTAAGGTGAAAAACCCATTAAGGTATATATATATATTTTTGCATGCATTTGATATTTGGGTATTTTATGTAAACTTATTTTGCAAATTTGCCATTAGGGTTTATAGATTTATTATGTTTTTAGATCTAGTTGTTAGATCTTTTGCAAACAATATTTTCATTTTAAATCTATAATTTTTTTTTTGGCATTAAGCTTTTGCTGGAAAGGTTTTTGGAGCCAAACGGACCCCATGGTTGCGTCCGGAAGACCCAAAAACCCCTATTTCCATATAGTAATTTTTTTTTTTATTTAAAAAAAATAGTCGACTATATATATATATATAACAGTTTTGCTTTATAAAAAAATAGTTTTGTTTTTTTGAAAAAGTTTTGCTTTATAAAAATATTTAGACCTTTTCATGTCATTTTTTTTTATTTTTTATTTTTTTAAATAAAGGGGTAAAAATTTATTGACAAAAAGTCTAGATTATAGAGTACAACTGAGCTTCCAACCAGGACTCAAATAAACAACCAAATGGGCTAAAACCAATAGACTAGAATGACACCTAGAAAAGACAAGAATAAACCACATTAAGTTTGTACATCCTTGTGGATCAACTACCATAGGCGTTGAGAGTCCCCAAACGGGAGACTCTCCCAATTATCGATACTCCAAGGATCCAAAAGCTCAGAAGCCCTTTTGGCTAGGTAATCAGCAACCATATTCCATTCCCTTGGAATGTGCACAAAGGATATAAATTTGAACTCTTCACTCATTATGAGAATCTAAACGGCTACAGAGGCCAACTACCAATTAACTTCCTCCACCCTTTTACTGTTTAAAATATTAACCACAATTTGAGAGTTAGACTCGTAGATAATCCTAATCCAACCAAGATAAAACCCCATCACAAGGCCTCAATAATTATAAGAGCTTCCATAAAATTGTTGGAGTGAACACCTTTATAAATGGAAAAGAAAAACTAACACCACCAGTAGAATCTCTCCCAACACCGCCAATGCCAACATGTCCAGGATTACCCCTAGACGATCCATCAGTATTAATTTTTAAAACTCCTCTAGGGGGTGGCCTCCACCTACCATCTCTCCTAACCTTCTTGTTGAGCTGAGGAACCCTACTAGGGCTAGAAGAGTTCACACCATACCCAAAGAGACTAAGGGCTTGTTGTACCTTCTCCTCCCTAGAATCCAAAAGAGGGTCCACATCACATTTTCTATGGATGGTTTCCTAAACCATATACAGGATCCTTTGCCAAATCTGTTGAACAACCAAATAACTACCCTAAAATATGCGTCGATTTTGTTCAAGCCAAATTTACCAAATGATGCAAGAAGGGCCCAAATTCCAAGCCACCTGAAGGAAGGGGGCCTTGGTCGGAGGTCTACCCAGACTACTCCAAAACTCCACCAGGGACAACACATGAAAACATGGATGGTTCCATGTGCTCCACCAATGGTGCCAAATGTCTTTGGCAAAGAAGCATTGGAAAAATAAATGAGAAGAGTAATCCTCATTCTTACTGCAAAGGACACAAAAAGAGGGACCCTAAAATCCCCTCTTCCTCACATTATACCAAGTAAGGAATTTATTACGGGCTACCTACTAGAGAAAGAAGTTACATTTTGGTCAAGAAAATTTGTTCCACACCTTTTTCCACCAAGTGACAAGAAGACTTCCATACTTTTGCTTATCAAAAACCTGATAACCATAGGCTATTGAGTAGGTTCCCTTAGGACCAGGGTTCCAAGCAAGAATATCTTTACCCCTCAATGAAGAACAAGGCCTCCCAATAAGAATAAGATCAAGCACCTCTCTGTCCTTGGATAGTCCCCCCTGGGACCATTCTTGCAGATCTTTCCACCTGTAAATCTTCATATTTCCAAAATACTATATTTTTTTTAAGTCCTCCACACGAGACCAACCTGCTTCCAAGAAAAAAATGCTTAGGGAATATAACCTAGGTATTGATTCAAGATAGGAGGGTGGCCATCCCAAGAATACTCCCAAAAAAGAGCATTTGATCCCCGATTGTAAATCCAAAACAAACCCTACTTGATTAAATTAGCTCCTCTTTTCAAAGTGTCCCAAATAACTAAACCTTTCCCAACCAAGCTAACTCTAGGGATTTTAGCCTTAGAAATACCTCTCAAGTATTTACAAGATAATATTTTAGTCCAAATATGATCTTGAGAGGTACACCATCTCCAATAAAGTTTTGCAGCCAAAGCTTGCCCAAAAAGAGTTGTCTGTCATAACCCAAGGCCTCCCTCTAGCACCAACCTACATATAGAATCCCACCTAACCAAACTCCATTTAGATTGATAAAGTTTTCTATACCATAAAAACTATCTTGACAAAGCATCCATGTCATTGATGAAGTGAGATAGAGCTATTTGTACAAAACATCTATAAATGGGTAAAGCTTGAACAACAGATTTTAAAAGCAACACTCTACCTGCAGTGGATAGCCATCTAAAATTCCAATGATTCACCTTCCTTCTAAACTTATCAAGCATAGACTGCTAAGAAGATCTAGGTAGAGGGTGAGATGAAATTAGAATACCAAGATAAATTAAGGGGGGAGTCCCAACCTGGAATATTAGAATGTGAGCAATCCTGGCTTGAATAAGAGGAGGGGTATTGAAGAAGAAAATAAAAGACTTTTCCTCATTAATCAACTATCCAGAAGCACCAAGATAAATGTCAAGAGACTGTCTAATATTGCCAGATTTCCTGATAGTGGCAACTCCCAACAAAGCAGTATCATCAACAAATTGAAGGTGGGAAAGAGGTGGCAAACTACTATCCCACTTCCACCCTTGAATGAGACCTTGCATGACTTGAGACTTGAGAAATCTTCCCAACCCTTCCACCATAATGATAAACAAATAATGAGATAAAGGATCTCCTTACCTCAATTCCCTTGAGGCCTTAAACAACTCTGATGGCTCATTATTAATAAGAACAAAGAATGAGGAAGAAGAAACATAGCTCATCACCCATATAATCCATTCCTCCTCAAATCCAAAAGTAGCAAGAACTTTCTAAAGAAAGGACCATCTGACTCAATCATAGGCTTTGGCCATGTCCAACTTAATGAACATATTTTTCTCCTTAGAATTTTCCATCGAGTGAATAGATTTTGTAGCAATAACAACCCCATCCAAGATTTTTCGGCTAGCAACAAACCCTCCTTGCTCCTCAGAGATGATTTTGCTCAACCATATCTTCAGCCTCTTAGCAATAATTTTTGTGATGATCTTATACACAACATTGCAGAGAGCAATAGGCCTGAACATATCCAAGGAATTTGCACCTTCTTTTTTGGGTATAATCACCACGAAGGTAGCATTTAGGGCCCTTAGCATCTATTTGTTCTTTTGGGACTCATGGACCACCTCCAAAAGATCAAATTTGATTAAATCCCAAAACTCCTAATAAAACTCAATCAAGAATCCATCTGGGCCTGGGGCTTTTCATTTTTTCATCTTGAATACAACATTTTCCAACTCCTCAAGGGAAATTGGACCCATCAAGTGCTCATTCATCTCTCTAGAAACAATCATTGGAATACAATTTAGAATAAGATTTTCATTATCATCATCTAATAGGGAGTCCTCTTTGAAGAGAGGAAAAATACCTCTTAGTATCTTTTGAAATATCCCTGAAAGAAGAGAGAAGAGCACCCTGAGAATTCACAAGAGAGGTAATTAGGTTACCATTACGGTGAGCCTTAACTAAGTTATAAAATAAGTTTGTGTTCCTATCCCCTTCTTGAAGCCAATCTACTCGAGCTTTTTGTTTCCAAAAAAATTCTTCCCTCAGTTCCCATTCAGCAAGGTCTTTCACAACCTCAAATTCCTCAACAAGAAGCTCCTTTGTGAATCCCTGATCTCTAATCTTCCTTGAAGCTTCTTACATCCTCCTAAGAGCTACCAACTAAGCCAAGGAAAGGTTCCCAAAATTTAGTCCATTCCATATCTTCAATTTATGTTTTACAAATTGTTAAATTTTATTAATTTAATTGCATTTTTTTAAGCAATTTTTTGTATTAAAAATTATTATTATTCTCCTTAAAATGCAATATTTTTTTATTTCACATTAAAAATGTTTTTTTGTGAGTTTGCTTGTTTTGCAAGGTTATCCAAGTATGTTTTGGAGTATACAAGGCAATTTTGGATCAATTTTTTCACTCTCTTCCTCTATTTTTATTAATTTCTTCTAATCTCTCTCCAGTATTTGCTTGAAGCATACTGTAAATTAATGTAACTTGTATATCTCATTATGAAAGTAAAATATATTGAAAAGAGAGTTTGAGAGAGAGAGAAAGAGAGAGAGAGTATTTGTGTTTTTTTTGTGTCTCCACTATCTCTTGTTCATCTTTCTTACATTTTGCATCTCAACTAATCTAACTACTAACTTGCTTCTAAACAATCTACTAACCAACTAACTTGCAATTTACTAATTTTCATATTAATCAAGAAGGTTAAAAATGAATAAACTTCCTAACCACAACTTTAGTATTTGATTAAAATTTACTTAATCTTGCAACACAGTTTATATTTGCTAAACACCTATTGAATCCAAAAGAATTTGCTCTATCGATAGAAACTCCTTTTCAGGTCATCGTACCCATACCCTTTTGGGTAGCTTGGTTGACCTTGGGTGAGATGAATTGACAATTCATTAGGTTATATAAAAACCTAAAATGAACACTAAATTACTAACTTATTGACTATCTAACATTTAAAAAATATTTTATGGTTCAATTCAAGTTAGTTTATTTTGTTGCAAGATGATTATTATGGTTAGTTACCTTATTATTGCAAGTTAATCTATTGCAAGTTGATCCGGTTTAATCAATTGCAATATGGTTATAGTTTTTTATTACAATATGGTTATAGTATTTCATGATTATCTTCATGATGATCAATCAACTATTACCTTGGATAAAAATCATGTAATGCATCAAAGGACAAAGCATGTTGAAATCCAAGCCCACTTTATCAAAGAGAAGGTATTGGATGGGACTATTCAGTTGGAGTATTGCCCATCATCTTCTAATTCTGTTGATTTGTTCACCAAACCTCTTTCCAAGGAGTAGTTTTGTAAGTTGAGGGACTCACTTGGTTTGGTGAAGTTGTCCTCAAGGGGGAATGAAGTGTAGTTACACTTGTGTGATGACAACTTCATCCTTATGAGTTGTTTTGTGCTATATATATGAGTTGATCTTTGGTGGTATAATTGCTTTTTGCATCTCTTTTGAACATGGTACTTTCTTTTTTGCCTTGTGCAACTTTTGTACATGTTACTTTGTATATGGCATTGTGCAATTATGGTATATGATGAAATTGCTTTATGCAACTCTTTTACATGGTACTTTCTTGTTGCCTTGTGCAAATTTGTACATGTTTTTTTATGTAGTTGGCATTATGCAATTGGTTTATCATGGTACTTTCTTGTTATCATTTATGATACTTTTGTACATGAAATTTTATGGTTGGATTTATGCAACCAGTGTGCACACTTCATTATTTTCATATACCTTATGCAACTCTTGTACATGGTACTTTTTTGTTAGCCTTGTGCTACTTTTATACATGATACTTTAGAGTTTGCATTATCATAGTACTCCTTGTTTGCTTTATGTAACTTTGTACATGATATTTTTTTATCAACTATATAGCACATGACTATAAGTATGGCTTGGCATATTTTTGTGATGACTTATAGTTCACTATTTGTTAGATCATTTTTGTTATCATCTTTGGATATTCATATATGTTGTGGTGAATATATTTATGATTTATCTAACTAATCTTATGTTGAGCTGCTTGTAGCTTGCAGGTACTTTCGTTTGGGATTTTGTAGGATTACTGAAGACACCCTTGTGATGTTTTCTTCTTGTCATTTGCAACCACTTGTGGTTGATGGATGGCTTTGTAAGCTGCTTGTATTTGAAGCTACTTCGTTGGGGGTTTGTAGTCTCATTTTGGCCCATTTTGTATTGGTGCATTATTGTAGATCATTCTTGGTCATAGAAGCTCATTGTAACTATATTACTTATTTGATTCTCATCCCCGTTTGTATCTTTAGGAGGATAATGTTTCTTTGTTTCATAATTCCTTTCCCAATATTGCATTAAGGGTGAGTGTTGGAATATGTAATGCAACATTGTGTAAATTATTATTAGACTAAAATATAAAGTCTAAAGAATAATATTTGAATTAGAAAATAATTCTATTTTATTTAAAAATACTCCCACCTAATTAATAAATAAAATAAGGGTGCTAGGAATATTTAATTTGTGGGAAAAAGTTATTTCTTCTTTTCTAGAAAATATTAGAAAGTAACTAATCACTTTCTAATATTTTATAGATGCCACTTATCACATATCTCAAAGATAAGATTGTGATAAAATTAGAAAGTAACTAAAGCACTTTCTAATATTTGATATATTGTGATAAGATTTAGGGTTGTAGTAGAAAAGCTTCTCTTTAAATAGGGGTGTTTTCTACTACATATTATCATATCTTATCATATCATGTCATATTGAATTGTGTTGTAGTTTATGTTGATGCATATTGTTACATAACATTGAATAATTCTTGTACTGTTGAATCATTGAGTAATATAGCGATATTCATAGTGGATGTTTCCCTTCTTCATTTGAAGTAGGGTTTTACCACTCAATATTTGTGTTGTGGATTTACCTCTTTTATGTGTGATTGATCTTGTGGAGCATTCTTCGATCTTGGGGAGACTTTGCTTGTCTCACATGAATAAGAATCCCTTTTTGTAAAGTCAAATGAGGACACAAAATATGGTCCCATTATGGATACAAGGAGGGAGGAAGAATATCCTGATTTGAAGGGTAAACTCAATAAGGTTACCCTTATGATAAATTTTTCTACTTATGGAGGTCTGATCATTTGTTTGTCACTAAGGCCCACCTTACACACAATGTTTTTGTTGATTGTATCATATATAATGGCTCACAAAAAAATTTGATTGCGAGGTTTATTTTCAAGAAGTTGAAGCTTCCCAAAAAGCCACATCCTCAACCCTATACACTTGGGTGGAAGGATGTTGACTCTATATTCGACATCACACACACTTGCACCATGTATTTTTGCCTTTGGTGATAAATTTATGGATAAGGTTAGGTGTGATTTCATAGAAATGGATTTTTGTGGAATGTTTCTTGGTAAACCCTATCAATATGATAGGAATATTGTGTATCATGCTAAAAATAACACCTACACATTGGAATTGAATAACAAACAATATCTAGTGGAATGCACTAAGGACACATCTAATCTAGTGCTAAGTTGTAGACAAGCTTGCAAGGCTGAAAATCAAGCACAAGAGTTAGCACTCATATTAATAAGACCTACACAAAAGAAAGTCCAAGCACAAACTTCTAAATTCCACACAAAGAATGGTTCACTTCAAAATATTTTTTAGTCACATCAAATTGTGTTTAATGAATCCACCACTCTATCATCAAAGAGAGATATTAATCATAGTATCGAAACCATTCTAGGTGTATCACTTCCAAATGCATCCATGTATAGAAAATCCATGCTACAAATGGATGAAATAAAATGACAAATTGAGGACATGTTAGAAAAAATATTCATTAAGCCTAGCACTTCTCCTTATGCTTCTCCCATTATTTTTGTTCTAAATAAGGATGGATCATGGAGTCTATGTATTGATTTTCGTGCATTGAACAAAATAAAAATAAAAAATAGATATCCTCTCTCTCGCATTGATGATTTGCTAGATCAACTTCAAGAGTTTTTTTTTTCTCTAAAATTGATCTTAAGAGTGGTTACCATCAAGTAAGGGTTCAAACATAAGACACTTGGAAAACAACATTCAAGACTAAATTTTGGCTTTTTGAGTGGTTGGTGATTCCATTTGGTCTTACGAATGCACCTACAACCTTCATGAGATTTATGAATGAAGTGTTTAGGGATAGCCTAGACAACTTTGTGATCATATACTTGGATGAAATCCTTGTATATTATGCTACTTGGAAGGCATATTTGTAGCATTTAGATCAGGTTCTCCATACCCTTGAGAAGAACTAAATTTTTTATAACCATCCTAAATGTTCATTTTCCCAAACTTCAATCTCCTATCTTGGCTTCATCATAAATCATCAAGGAATCCATGTAGATCCCGTAAAGGTAGAAGCACTCCAAAATTGGCCAACTCCCTCCTCTATCACTTATCTTAGGAGCTTTCTTGGACTTGCAAATTTCTATTGTAAGTTCATCCCTACCTACTCTACCATTTCTCATCCCTTCCACCATCTCATGAAGGCCAAATTTAGATTTCATTTGATCAAGGAACATGACCAAACCTTTAAGACTTTGAAACACAAACTATGCACTACACTGCTCCTCTTCTTGTCTTTCCCAACATTTCCCAACCATTTTATATAGATATATATGTCTCACAATTTACAATGGGAGCTATTTTGAAGAAAAATGTTCACCCCATGGCATACCATTCTGAGATCTTTTCAACTTCCAAAAGAAACTACTCCATATATGATAAAGAGTTGTATGCATTGGTTCAAGCCATCAAATATTGGAGAAATTATATTCTTATAAAAGAAATAATTGTACACACAGATCACATGCCTCTCAAGTTTCTTCAGTCACAAACCAATATTGAGGAAGCTAGACATATGAAGTGGGCCACCTATTTGCAGCAGTTCCACTTGGTCATCAAGTACAAGAAGGGAACAACTAATACAATGGCTAATTGTTTGAGTCGTCCACCCATGGCTCAAGCTTTGAAAATAATTGTGACTACCTCCCATATTGGATTTCAAAATTTTCCACCTCTTTATTCTCTAGATCAATATTTTAGCAAATTTCATCATCATCTTGTACACCCTTCATCTTCCAATATCACTCCTTTTCAATACTATCACATGAAGGATGGACTTTTGTAAAAGTTAGACAAAATTTGTGTACCATAAGAGCATAGGGTTTCTCTCCTCAAAGAAGCCCACTCAACTCTTTATGGAGATCACTTTGGAAAACAAAAAACACTCCACTACTTATAGCCTTTCTTCTGCTAGTCTCACATGTAGAAAGATGTCCTACGATTCTTGAGACAATGTGTCATATGTTGTCACTCCAAATCAGCAAATAGGAAGTTGGGCTTGAGTTTTCTTTTAACCATTCCTTCACATCCTTGGTAGAGCATATCCATGGACTTGGTGAGTGGATTTACCTTGATATTAAGGTAAAATGATAATATTTTTGTGGTTGTGAACGGATTCAGTAAGATGGCCAAGTTTATTCCATGTAGAAAGACTAGCACAACACATGATTTCACATAAAATTTCTTTGAGATAGTGTGGTGATACTTTGGTATCCCTACTAGAATTGTATCTGGTAGATATCCATGCTTTATGGGATATTTTTGGAGATCTTTGTGGAAAATTTTGGGAGTGTTCCTTAATTTTTCCATGGATTTCTACCCTCAGCCAAATGGATAGATTGAAGTTTTGAATCGTACAGTAGTACAAAGTTTGAGGATATACCACCACATCTCACTAACAAAGTGGGATTTGAGCCTCACTTAAATAGAGCATAGATATAATAGAGTGGTTCACAATTCTACAACATATTCACCATTTAAGATTTATCTCAGATTTTAGCCACTTGTAGCATATGTGTTACCTCTTGCCTTGCCCTCTCCCACCACTATACACATGGAGAAGGAGCAATACAAAGCAAAATATTTTATTTAGAATCTATAGAGCCTTTAGGATAAGGTAACATAGATCTTGTAGAAGACTTAGCAGCACCAAAAGAGAGCGATGGACAAACATCACATTCGTCATCCTTTTCAGGTTGGTGATAGAGTTTGGATTCACTTGGGAAAATGATACTTTTAAAATAAGGCATATAGCAAGCTCAAGCCTCTTTGCTATGGGTCCTACACCATCATTTAGTAGATCTCTAAGAATACCTTTCATTTGGACCTTCCATCACACCTTGGCATCCATGATGTTGTCAATGTGGATATTTTGAAGCCATATCAAGACTCTACATTGGAGACTACACCTGTCATCAACCATCTAGTAGATGTGGTACCTAGCATTCAAATTTTGCTTGATACAGATAGAGTTTTTAACACATAGACTCATAAGATTCGATAGGGTTCTTCTGATTATTACCTTGTCACCCACCACAGTCAGCTTCCACAATAGGCTCGTTGGATTCCTCACCATCATATGGCTCATGACCTTCCATATTTGTTGAGAGCATTTGGGTCCAATGCTTCTATGGTTGGGAGGAGTGTTGAGGATACTTACATTTATTTTAAGCCTAAGTTATTATTGTACATATGTGGTATAGTATACCCACATTGGAGTGGTAGTGGTTAATTGTTTGAACTGCATTTGTTTCTGGTAGTTCTTGCATTTGTTTGCATCATTTTTTTATTAGTGTGGTTATCCCTACTTAGAATATTATTGTAGATTGTTATAACCCTCTAGAATTAGTTTATTTTATATCCATTATATATTTGTGTATCATGTAATAAAATTTAGCTTCACTCTATATCATTCCATATCAACCATGTGATTAGGTATGCATCACGATTAATAGGGCAACCAGTTAGCATGTTGTAAATAGACCATCCAAGAGGTCAATTATTTTCAAAATATAAGCAAGTTTATATTGTACATACATATCTTTCTGATCCACATCTAATTTTGGTGATTTCATGAATTTTTACTAAGTAGTGAAATAGATATGGGGTTTATAAGTGATACCATATAGTTTTCCAAGGAATTTTTAAGTCTATAGTGCCTAAAATTAAGTAGGTTTAGGATGTTAAGGCTATGGGAACATAGGCATCTAGCTACTTGATAGAAATATTATTTTGGTATTGATCTAATGATAGATTTTTTTTTTCCATTTTAAAAATTTTACCATACACAATAATAGAAATAAGTATCATAACAAACTCAAGGCATGCAAAAATTTAGCATCTATGATTATAAGCTTTTAGCTGAGAACCTAAGTTTTTTGAATGGTTAACTATTATGCACAAGCCCAAACAAACAAGATAAAGTTCACCAATATTTCATAAAACGTGGGTCTCTAGTCCACATAGATTGGGGTGTATTGTGTAAGCCTAACAATAGTTATCTTTGATACTCTAGGGCCCATGACCCTCTTAGTCGGGTCTTTCATCAGCTCAAGAACCATGACTTGGAGGGTTTGGTATGGTGCTTCTTGATCCAAGGTGGAAGGAGAGGCTACAACTACCTTGGTAGGAGAGTAAATGGAAGGGCCTACTCTAAATGTTAATGGATGGGTGGTGGTCTTATTATTTTTTTCTACAAATTTTCTTTCTTTTGGATTTGTTTTTCATGTTCAAGGGGTTCTTGTGCACTTGAGTGCTCAAGAATAAAATGAGAAAAATTTGAAGGAAAACCACCCTTTTATGAATTTTCTTCTTGAGTTTTAGGGCACCCACCTATATTAAATTCACATTATGTGAATTCAGTATCCTACTCCATAAAGCTAGTGATAAGGGTCTACCATCTTCACCAGCATTTTGTTCATATTTATTAAATTTATTCCCCTTTTCTATTGAGCCAATGTAAACAGGTTGCCATATTTTCTAGGCATCAAGTTATATATTCAAAACTAATTTACCATATTTTAGTAATGAATTTGCATTGAACGCATTTACTTCCTCTTTTGGTAGAGTCAGCATAAAAAGATTGATATATTTTTCTATGCATTGGACTCATGCCATGTGAAGTTCTTCCTTTCCTATGCAAGGTTGGTAGAAGGATTTTTCCCTATTTTAACATTAAATCTATGTTATGTGAATTCACATTGCCATCCTTTTTTCTAATTGGTTGGTCTTAGGTATTCCTTATTTTCCAATCAAAAAAATGGCATGTCCCAAGGATTTGGTTGTTTTTCTACTTTCAGAACAAATGCTATCCATTTATGATTTGATCATAAGGTCCATGTTATTTTGACTTTGGAATTTCTTTATTACTCCTTGATCGATCATGAGCCTATGACATGTCATTATCAACAACATAATATCATGATCAAAAATCTCCTTACAAGATAGGGGTAAATTTTTTTAAAATGTAAACCACTCATGAAACAAGAATTTCTATAGATTACATGCTTTCTCTCCTTATGATTTAACAATTGTCAAAAATTGGGGAGCTTGTTTATATCAAGAAATATTTCCCATTTATGATCTTAATTGGATGGCTTACACTAATCTATACTTAAGATTTTCTTTTATGGATATTGATTGAGCATAAGTTTATCACATATTCTTCTAGTAGATCTAATTACTACGACTGCTAGGAAAGAAAATTTACATCTTAGCTTCCTTGAAGTTGTATTAGCCTTTGATTTTGTTCAACCCATGGATTTTGATGGTGCAGATTACTCTATAGCTTCTTGTGATCACCACAACCCTATGAACCTATAAAATATTATGGACCAAGGGATACTCTTGATTAATGATATGGTTCAAACACTTGAAGATGAAACCTATTGTAAAAATTAAAATATAATATTAAGGATAATATATATAAATATTCTTATTACAAGTAGCTCTTTAGATATATACCATTAATTTGTTAGCGTACTATTACAATAGGTGTTATATTAGTTAATTTGTTATTTAACTTTAGCACCTTGTTGCAGCGGCATCCTGTTGAGATGCGCCCAACCCGGGCTAATCCAGGAGTGTTGTTTCTACGTGTTGTATTATTTAAACTGCTCTTCAATAATACAATGAAGTTCACGTTTTCTACATGGCATCAGAGCTAGCTACGCAATGCGGTGATCCAGTGGCGTGAGAAGCCGAAGCTAGAGGAGGGCGAATTTTTTTTTTCTGCGGTGCAAATTTTTTTTATTTTTCATGCCGCGCACAAACGCGCCACGTTTCGTGCAGGTATTAAAAAAAAAAAAATTGGTGCATGATTCGCAGCGATTAAAGCCTACAGAAGTGAAAAAAAAAAAAAAGAGAAGGTGCCCGCAGGCCCAAATTTGGGAGGAGGAGCGTCCCAGCGCGCGAGAGACGTCCAACTCCCCGCGTGCGAGACGACGTCCGACTGGGACGTACGTGCGCAGTGCAGTCCCAGCACGCGAGGGACGTCCACGCCAGCGTGAGACGACGTCCGGCTGGGACATACGCGCGCAGCGCAGTCCCAGTAGGCGAGGGACGTCCACGTCCGCGCGAGCGCGGTGTCAGGGAGGAGTTTAAACCCCCCCCCCCCGTGTGACGTGGAAATTACGCGTCACGCTCCCCGAGATCCCACCCCTCCCCTCCCCGCACGATGCGCTATTAGCGTGTGCGCTCCCTCAGGGAGCCTGCAAATCGGGGGTTCAAATCCCGCCGACTCCCCCAAGGTATATTTTTTTCAAACGTTTTTTAATTATTATTATTTTTAGTTAAATTTTTTAATTTTAATTTATTTTTTAATAGTTTTTAAACTTTATAAATTAAAATTTATTTTTAATTTATTTTTTAAAGTTTTAAAAACTATATAAATTAAAATTATTTTTTAACTTTAAATAAATAATAATTATTAAAAATGTTTTGTTAAAGAATTTTTTTTAAGGGGGGATATTTTTTCAAAAAATCAAAGGGGGATTGAGAGTAATTTTATGAAAAATAGCAATTTGGCATTGTAAAAGGTGCATTTTCGGCTGTGACCGACACCTTGTGGGTTATTCTTGTGGGCAATTTTTTTTGTTGTATGTTGCATATTTAATTTTTGCACTATAACATTAAAAATTAAAATCAAACACTCCCTAAGTCCCCGAAATAATTAAAACCCATCCTTGCAATTTATTGCACTGTAGCATTCGGTATTTGTGATACCTCTGGCCAGCACTTATAGGTAAAGCTATCGTGATTTGGCTACTGTATTCACCGCCTAATATAGCTGCTACAACGACGTCTGATCTTGTTCTCTATAAATCATCGGGGAGGAATAAGTACGTCATTTTTGCATTTTTTACTCCATCCACTACCCTTTATCGCACTTGTGTTTAGGCGTAAATCCTGACGAAGTATTCTTCATAGTGTTTAGGGGAAGTTACGCCCCACGCATGAGAAGAATCTTCTATGGTAGGTGCCATCAACAAGGCGATTCCCTTTCAGTACCGCTTATGTTCCATGTATCGTATGATCTCTAAAACTCACCTATAGTCTCCCTCACATAAGGGCGGGTGATTTTTGTTGATATTTCTAAATACCTATAGTTTCCCTCACGTAAGGGCGGGTATTTTGTATGGTATATTGGCCTAGCAAAAGGTATATCGAAAGGGGGACCAATTGGTGATATAAGGAACCTTCACTATGGCCGTTGTTGCAAAGTTGATGACTGATCCGCATCAGTTATTGAAAGGTCCAAATTATACACCATGGAAACATAAGATGAAGGCTATTCTCCAAATGGAATATTTGTGGGATATTGTTATGGAATATTTGTGGGATATTGTTACTGGAGTAGCAACTAGGCCTTCACCAACAGTAGGATCCACAAGTCCTTCAACAGATCAGATAGCTTTTGACAAGAAAGACAGTCGAGCAAAGGTGCTCATTTTGTTTGCTATTTCAGATGAAGTGCAACCTCATATAGCTGACAAAGCAAGTGGTAAAGAGGCATGGGATGCCCTTCAAACCATCTATTATGGAAAGAATGATTCCACCATTCTTCATATTCAACAACAACTTCATAACCTGAGTTTGAGGCAGGGTGAAACAGTTGAACTCTTTCTGTGCAGAGTGTCTGAGTTGAAAGAGAAATTGAGTTCTCTGGGAGATACTGTGGACGAAAATCTTCTCATTTCACTTGTGATGAGAGCTTTACCTTCTTCATTTGATATGTTGATAACCTCCATCCAGGTGTCTCAACGACAAATTACCTACATCGAGTTGGTCAATCTGCTTCAACAACAGGAGGCACGCTAACTTCACAAGGATGATTCTTCCAATACAGCCCTATACATCAACAGGTAGGGTTCTAGGAATAAAGGTAATGGGAAAAAAGGAGGCAACTTTCAGAAATGAGGAAATTCTCAACAGGATACGAAAGGAAAAGGCAAACAACCTCAACAAAAGAAGAGGTGGTGCAAGATCTGTGAGAAAGACAACCATGATACCAACAGGTGTTGGCATAAGAACAAGCAGAAAGGCAAAAACAAACCACAAAATAAAAACAAGCAACCCCAGGTGAATGTTGTTGTTGAAGAATCCGACTCAGATTCTGAATGGGCACACAAGGTGCTCATGACTACCACAGATTCCACACAGAGGGATCCTATTTGGTATGTCGATTTTGGAGCTAGCAAACATATGACTGGCGATAGATCATGGTTTGAATCATTTGTGGCCAAAGAGGGCAAACCTGTCACCATTGCTGATGATAAAACCTACAGGGTTCAGGGAGAGGGTATAGTTTCAGTCACTCTTTCTGATGGCAAGTGTCAGATTGACAAATTCCTCTATGTTTCGGGATTGGCTAACAATTTGTTGTCAGTGACACAAATCCTGGATAGAAATATGGTTGTCAACTTTCATGTTGAGAATGGCAAGAAGTGTTGTACTATTACCAGGAAGGGTAAGCAGATTGCAATGACTTCTTATAAGCATGGCTTATTTGCACTAGATGCTATCTCTACTCCACATGTTGCCATGACTTTCTCTACCAAGGAGGCAACTTCCCTATGGCACAAGAGATAGGGGCATCTTAGTTCGGCTACTTACTTGAGCTCAGCAAGTATGAGATGGTAAAGGGTCTTCCTTCCCTTTCTGCCACATTGCCAGTGTGCTCTGATTGCTTGGTAGGAAAGCAACATAGAGTACCATTTGAGAAGAGCTCTACAAGAGCACGAAAACCTCTGGAGTTAATTCATACCGATCTGTGCGGTCATTTCACACCCAACAGTTGTGGAGGGAAGAGGTACTTTTAGTTATTCGTAGATGACTACTCATGAAAGATGTGGGTTTTCTTTCTCCAACTAAAATTTGAAGCTTTCGCATTCTTCCAACAGTTCAAGAAATCCGTTGAGAAGGAGTCAAGAGCTTCTATTAAAACCCTCCGCTCAGATCGAGGGGGAGAGTTTACCTCTAATGAATTTTTTGCATTCCTAGATAAGCATGGAATCAAGAGACAGTTAACAACTACCTATACTCCTTAGCAAAATGGAGTTGCTAAGAGAAGGAACCGTTCTATCATGGAAATGGTTCATTGTATGCTCATAGGAGCTACTCTTGGGCAACAATATTGGGCAGAAGCTGTCACCACTACAGTGTATCTGTTGAATAGGGCACCCACAAAGGCCCTAAAAGGAATGACTCCATAGGAATCATGGAGTGGTCGAAAACCCTCCATATCTCATCTGCGTATTTTCGGATGTCATGCTTTCATGCACATACCAAAAGAGAAAAGGAAGAAGCTAGATGAGAAAACACTGAAATGTATTTTTCTTGGTTATTCTGAGCACTCTAAAGGATATCGGTTGATAGATCCTTTGACCAAGAAAATTCATATCAGTAGAGATGTTGTCTTTGATGAAGCTTTCACATCACATAGCACATCTAAAGTACACCAAGATATTGTGGAAACTAAGGAAGAGAAGATTCCTTCGTCAACACAGATAGGAGGTCCTTCTACATATTCTTCAAATCCACAGAAGAAGAATCCTAAATTGTGTACAAATACAATCAGAGACGCAAATTTATCCACTCCTCCCAATTTGAATTTGGATAGACCTCGTACACGCAGTATGGCTCAAAAGTAAAGAGAAGCCAGAGAAACTGGTGAGGTTGATGATCTTTGTCAATATTTTGAGGAACTTTCTGTGACTCCAAGTACAAAAGTAGAGGATATGGATATTGATGATGACAGGGCGTTCATGTCTACCATAGATGGTCTTGAACTTGCATCAGTGCAAGATGCTCTCAGTGAGCCTCAGTGGAAGGCCGCTATGGATACAGAGTATGAGTCTTTGATGAAGAATAAAACTTGGAAGCTTGTTGATTTTCCGCATGGAAAGAAGCCCATTGGCTGCAAATGGGTATATAAAGTCAAGTACAAGGCAGATGGAACAATTGATAAGCATAAGGCCCATATTGTTGCAAAGGGCTATGCTAAAAAAGAAGGCATTGACTACGAGGAAACTTTTGCACCTACTGCTCGGATGACCACAATTCGAGTTATGTGTGCTATGGTAGCACAATATGGGTGGAAAGTTCACCAGATGGATGTCAAAAGTGCCTTTCTAAATGGTGATCTCCAAGAAGAAGTCTATATGACTCAGCTTGAAGGATTTGAAGTGGAAGGCTAAGAGTAGAAAGTTTGCAAGTTGGTCAAATCCTTATATGGTCTGAAACAAGCTCCTCGAGCTTGGTATATAAAAATGGACAATCACCTTATGCAAGCATGGATTTAAGAGATGTCCGTCAGATGCAAACCTCTATTTCAAGAAACAAGGTTCTGAGATAGTGTTGCTTGTACTCTATGTGGATGATCTGCTCATTACAGGGAGTTCAGAAACTATGATCTCTACTATCAAAAGAAACTTGTGCAAATCTTTTGAGATGATAGATCTCGGACTTCTCCATTACTGTCTTGGTCTGGAATTCAGCCAGAAGGAGCACTCCATCAAAGTGTCTCAGAAAAAATATGCCAAGACATTGCTGGATAAATATCGCATGACTGATTGCAAGCCAATGGCAACTCCGATGGAGAATGGACTTCAGTTATCGTGATATGATGACTCACCTCAGGTAGATGGTACTCTCTATCGACAGTTGATTGGGAGTCTCATATATCTGACCAATACTAGGCCAGATCTCGTATTTGTTGTCAACTATCTTTCGAGGTTCATGCAGGAGCCTAAGACCACTCATTGGAAAGCAACAAAACATGTTCTTCACTATGTCCGTGGTAATATGGAATATGGCCTAGAATACAAGAGGAACAAAAAAATCTTCTTGCAAGGATACACGGACTCCGACTATGCCAGATCATTTGATGATCGCAAGTCAACTTATGGATACATTTTTCATCTGGGATCCGGTCCTGTCTCTTGGCACAGCAAGAAGCAATAGGTGGTTGCTATTTCATCAAAAAAGGTAGAATATCGCGCCGCACGTGAAGCTGTGTGAGAAGTGATATGGTTACGTCACATTCTGACAAGTATGGGCCATCCATCAAAATCTCCAATACACTTGTTTTACGACAATCAGGGTGTTCTGAACCTCGTCAAGAATCCAGTCCATCATGAAAGAACAAAGCACATTGACACACAATGTCATTTCATTTGAGATGAAGTTCCAAAACACCAAATTCAGCTTCAGCACATTCCCACCGATGCTCAAGTTGCAGACATTTTCACTAAGGCACTTGGACGTGTCAAATTTGAATTGTTTCGCAGCTCACTTTGTATTGCAAAATAATGTAAGGGGATGTTAGTATAGCTATTAGTTATTACATTACCCAAATAATGTAATAAAGGGGGATGTTAGCATACTATTACAATAGGTGTTATATTAGTTAATTTTTTATTTAACTTTAGCACCTTTTTGCAGCGGCATCCTGTTGAGATGCGCCCAACCCGGGCTAATCCAGGAGTGCTGTTTCTGCATGTTGTATTATTTAAACTGCTCTTCAATAATACAATGAAGTTTGCATTTTCTACATAATTAGGATCAGTAAGGCATAGCCATCTAGTGTGGATAACTCAAATGAACACTCTTTCCTATGAGTGGTTATGATTTAGGGGCCACTCCATATTACATCAAATTTATTATGGTGCCCTAGTTTGCTTTGGTTTTCATCCTACTTGAGAACCTAGTTACTAACCTCAAATCCCTATTGAGGAATATTACATTATTTGGTACATGCTAATGCACCCCCATGGTACCTTCATGGTACAAATGAAAAGTTGTAATAGATTAGGTTTGAGTCTATATTTAGATCAGTGTTTTATATTTTGCCTTTTATGTAAGTGTCAATGTGCAGGAAATTCACGTGTCATGTAAGTTAGAGTGCAAGTATATATTAAGAGAATGTACACAAGTGTCTTGTATGTAAGTGTGCAAATATGTAAAGTGAGTATGTGTACAAGTTTATTATATTAGGAGTGCATGTAGAAGTGTGCAAGTATCATAGACTTAAGTGTGCTTGTAAGAAGAAAGTGAAGAGTCTGGTATGCAAGTGGCAAGATGATAAGCCAAAGATCATGAGAGTGGTCATATGGAGAGCAATAGTCAAGTGCATGAAGATTCATATTCTATGTACATAGTATGGAGATAAATATCCATACAAAAAATATGAAGAACATGAAAAAACATGAATATGAACACAAACATCATTGTGAACAACTCCATGGATACAACACAAGAAAAGTGAATAAAGCTTGTATATAGATTTTGAGCAATTCATTTTGTAATTTTTTCTTCATGTATAGTACATGAAAGATATTGGCCATTTTACATTCATATTTGATATTATAAGTGAATATTATTTCATTATTATATTGGCCTAGATATACATTTGATTTCTCAATTATATTATTTTACTCTTCATTATTAATATTTTGACCTTTAATATTGTGGCTTATTTATTAAGGGACTTATGATATTCTTTGGTAGTAAGGCTTAAAATCCAAAAATAGTATCAGAGCTACCTCTTAAATTTGTCTATTTTTATATATTATTTTATTAGTCGCCATCACCTAACTCTATCCATTCTTGATAGAGTTATAGAAGAGTATATCCACTTTAAAATTAGTGAAGACTTGGAATCTATTTCTAAAAGGTTTGATTGAGTAGATATTGAGGGGACAAGGATTATTCATATTTATTTGGATACTAAGGTCTTTCCACTTGGTTGAAGTAAAAACTAGTGAATATTAAGAATCAACTAAGATAGATTGATAGCCAACTCAGAAGAAAGTTGGACAGAGAGTAATAGCCAACTCAAGAGAAAATTGGACATTGAGACAGAGAACCAACTCATTAAAAATTTGTTCATTTAGGAACATTCAAAATCACATTAATAATATTTTGGATTCCCTATAAAAAAATATGAGAATTATATTTTTTTCTTAGGTGCAACATGTAGACACCTAAAACGTGTCATGTTTAGGAGGCTACTCATATGGACACCTTTTCAAGACATATGACTGATCTTGGACCTTTCCAAGACCCAACAATGGTTCTACCCACTAATTTAGAGTATTCTAGTCCTATGAAGCCATAGAAACTGATTTCATTAGTAGTGATGACCATTGCCACTGATTATCAGAGTAGATATAGTCTAGCCATGTCTATTGATAGTAGCTATGGGATACTTACCCATAGCCATGTCTGTCTATAGCAGTCGAGTTTGTAACAAACTTGGGCTACCTTAACTGAGTTAAATCCATTGAGTGTAATGATTTATTGAATGGTTAAGTATATTGAAGCTTCTAGAAGTCTTACCTCAACTACCCAAGCATAACTATTTCTTGTTCTTGGCTTCCTTGTGAAGCTAGGATGAGAAATTGGGTGTCTATTTAAGGCCCCAAATTTACATGCAAACCCTAGAGAAATTCATGTGCAAATTCCATAACAAATATCTACTAGATTAAGGAGAGAATCAACATCTCTCTAAGGTATATAAAAGCCCTACCAAAGTGCACAATGACACCTACCTTTCCACCAAATAATACTTCCATAGTTTGAAGATCAACCCCTACTGTTCAAGTGCCAAATTATTGCGAATTGAATCAAATACCACCACAAAATTGTATTCCAAGACACAAGAAACCCATGAACATAAATTTTACATCAAAATTGATTAGCATAAAACATAGAATTCAGAGGATAGATCCCATTTTCCATGGTCATTTTTTCAACAATGGCCAATAGGCTCTGTCATTGATGTCGATAGCAGCTAACAGAGCCAACTGCTCAGTGGCTACAAGATGATGAGTCTTTTATTTTATCTTCGACATTAGATTACATTTATAGCATTTCAATTTTATTTCTAACATAGACTAGTTGCTTTACTTTCAATATTTATGTATTATTTATATTTTATTTCCATTATTTTATGCATCTTGTCATTTATTTATGCATTTCCTTCATATTTTAAAAAATTCATGAAATGACCTCATCTTGAGAGGTTGCACCTTTGATATTGATTTCTTTGTATGTTTCCTTGTGTGCAAGTTCAGGCTTTATTAGGAGCATCTAATCTTCAATATCATCTTCAATAGCAACACAAATATGAAGTTATAGTAATAATATTGATGTGGAATCAGTTACAACAAACAAAAGAAGATGAGAAGATAATCCAAAAACTGGTTTTCTATTAACAATAGAAGCCTATAAATAGGCATTAAAAACACATGTAACATATAATATTACATTATATTATTATGATGAACCTTATCCCAACTAGCCACTAACATTTAAAAATAAATATTCATCAATGGTTAATGGGTTATTACATTTATTAAACCACACCTAATCCCTATCATTCCTCCCCACTATAGAAGCATTGGACTCCAATGCATTCAAAAGGGAATGAAGTTGGTGTGAATATTGAATGCTTTAGGTATGATCCATAATGAGGCTTCATATAGATGAAATGTGGACTACCAATATGAATAGGATGAATACGTATGAATGGCATTTTATGATATACCACCGAATACTAAAAGTCCTATAATGATAAGGAGGAAGGATGCAGAATGGTAGGAACCAAATGAAGAACTAGAGTAGGAACTACAACTGGGGTAGAATTAGGATCAAGAGATACAATAAGATATGGTGGTGCAATACGAGTAGGTGTATGTGCCATAGGAACAAATACTAGTACAACAAGAATAACTACTAGTGCAACAAGAACAACTGTTGGTGCAATGGGAACAATAGGAACAATTGTTGGAACCATAGGAATAATCAAAGGTACAATAGGAACAAGAACCCAATGAATGTGAGGTGAAGTGGAAAAAAGTGCTTGTGCCTAGACTTCCTACTATTGTGGTGTGATAAAAATCAAATCAATTGGTTGTCCCTGATGTAAATTAGTGCAAGCTCATTGTATAGTGGGTGGAACACTATAGACAAGAAAGGATTTTTTCTCATGCTACATCGTATATGTATTATGATAGGTATCATAAGTGGTATTCTTGTTATACTGATATGTATTACCCAATAATAACCTACAATAATCCATGGGTGTCACATCACAAGTGAACCTATATTTAAACTTAGGGCCAAACACAAATGCAAGTGTGCACGTGTGTGTGATCTTGGAAGTGTTTTTCCTATTCTTCCACCCAAGATAATATGGGTGAGGATGAGGTGTTGTGGAAAGTTTAAGCTTATCAAAAATGGACTATACAATAAAATTCTTCTATGAGCCATTGTTAATGATACAATCTATAGTAAAATTATGTAGCAAATGTGCATGCATGACGAACAAACTATCATGGTCACGTGCTATGGAACTGTGATGCATCAATGTTACATCATTCAATTGTCCCATTAATTCCTCATAAATATCTCCCTCACAAGTAGCCTTGATGGGTTCATCATAGGTTCCCTCATAAGTATTTACAAATATATTCTTCTTGTTAGAATTTTATAATTTGGGACATGCAAATTTGTCATGCCTTGTTTATTTACAATATCGACAGAATTGTTGAGAAGGAGAATAAGAATGAAATGTTTTATTAGAAGAAATGGAGTTATTAGAAGTGGTATTATAAGAAGGTGAGAAATAAGAAGAATGCCTTAGTCCTTTTTATTGTTGATGAGACTCATTTTTGGAACCACTAGATGAGTAGCGAGGTCCTCGGTGCTATGCAACAAATTTCTCCTCCATAAGCTAAGCATGGTTGAATACATCATCAAGTGTGGTGCATTGAGTATATTTCAACTCATGAAATAAGTATTCAATAACTCCACTTTTAAACTTTAGAATAAAGGAATTTTCAAGATAAACAACACATAGTAAAACACGTAACTGATTGAACTGATACACATTATCCTAAACTGACTGTTTTTATCCCTGGCAAAGGTGAAGCCAATGAATCTACAAATCAACATCATAATGGGATGGATAAAATTTGTCCTTCAAAACTTTGACCAAGTCATCCCAAGTGATAAATATTGATAGGGATTAGGTGTGGTTTAATAAATGTAATAAACCATTAACCATTGATGGCCATTTATTTTTAAATGTTAGTTGTTAGTTGGGATAAGGTGCACCGTAATCATTTAATGTAACCTTATCCATTACATGTGTTTGTAATGCCTATTTATAGGCTTCTATTGTTAATGGAAAATTAGTTTTTGGATTGTCTTCTCATTTTCTCGTGTCTATTGTAATTGATTCCACATCATTGGTATCAGAGCAGGTTACGGGTTACAAGCTAGTATCCTCTTCCTCTAGGTCAATATTGGTTCAAACAAGAAATGAGAATGCCTTTGTAGATCTATCTATGGAGTGATTAATTTTGTTACAAATATTTTATTTGTAGGATTTCCATATGCATTTTCATCCTGCTTTTACCTTGCAATATTGACAATCGTAAATACTCAGTTTGTTCCATATCATTTTTGTATGAGTTCATGAATAAGAGCTTCTTATTTATGATGTGCTTCATTGATATTGATCTATGATTGAAAAGTTTTGTACATCACACTGTTTGACCAGATCTACCATTCATGGTCATTTGTTGTTGTTATGGCTGTTTTAGTCTGTTGTTCAACCGTTAGCACCTTTTTGGCCCTTTTTTAGTGCTTCTACTCCTTTTGAGAACTTCCTAGCCATTTCAACTGCTCGCACCTCACTTGATTAGCAAAAAAATTTAACTTGAATTTATCGATGATTTACCATTTTTCTCATTGAGTCTACTTCTTTCAATCACATTTGACATCTTTTATGGCTTCCTTCTATCATTTATCGTATCGATATGGTATATTTGTTTGCATTTTCTTCCTTCGCATATCCTAATGCTTTTAGGCAGTTAGCATTCACACATATATAGTTTTAGTGATGGCCTCTATTATTTTGATGGATTACTATTGCATGCACCTCTCACGTGACAACCCATCATTCCTAGTGCATCATGCATTTATGGTTTTCGTGCATTCGATATGCTTTCTCAATATGTGCATTTATCGCATGATTTGGTTGTCACCTTCCAATTTGTGACTTCTAGTACATTTTTCTATTTTTCCTAGTGGATTTATTTTCTTGAGTGCTTCTTGACATCATCACACTCGATGATTTTTGTGCTCATGCACTTCTAATTCAATGAGTTCTCTTTCACATGACTACATTCACATATTTTTAGGTGGTGTTTTGTAGCATGCCATGGTGATCCTGTGCTCATGTACTCCTATGATTCTATGACCACTATTTTTCAGTGTGTATCTTGATGAACACCCATTTTGTGCACTAGCCTAAGATCTAACTTTTCTTGTAGTCCTTTCTGCTATGATTTCAATTTTCTAGCAACTAAATCCTCACCTCTGACAGTAGTTTGTTACTACTCTCACATTTATCGATGATTCTCAACCATTTTCTATGATTTCCAACTCGATTTTCATTATTTCTAGAGTGCTTCATTTATTTTTGGTTTTGTTTGCTTCCCTCTAGCCTTCTTTCATATTTTTCAGTGCAAGTACATATTTTTTTGGTGGCCCATAATTTTTCAACGACACATAAAATTCAACATTTTCTTATTTCATAAGGTTTATTTATATTCTGATATGTTATCTTAATTTTTTTGGCAATATGACAGTTTTATGACGGTCAAATTTTGTCCAAGGCTTCATTTTTGCCAAGTTGTCATGGGTTTATCCCACATTTACTATATGGTCATTGTCTTTTAATTTATATTTTCCTTTGCATCTATAATACAATAGCCAACACCTGAGTGCTGGCTATATGACCTTCACTCCTCTTATGATGTGTCCAATGCCACCCACCTCAAGGTCCTTCCCTAGTGCCAGTTTTTGAAATTTCCCTTCGCTAACGCCTTCCCTCCACCATGTTAGCTGCACATAAGCTCTGATACTAATGATGTGGAATAAATTACAACAGACATAAGAAAATAAGAAGACAATCCAAAAAATGTTTTTCCATTAACAATAGAAGCCTATAAATAGTCATTACAAACACATGTAATAGATAAGATTACATTAAATGATTACAGTGCACCTTACCCCAACTAACCACTAAAATTTAAAAATAAATGACCATTAATGGTTAATGACTTATTACATTTATTAAATCACACCTAATACCTATCAAAAACACACCTAATCCCTATCAAATCCCTCCTATAATCAAATTGTGGGGATTCTAAGGATCTATTGGAGACACCTATCACATGAGTGATTTTATTGTAATATGTATCAAATGGTTAATCCCTTAGAGGGATGTCTTTGTAACCTTCATGTAAAAGATAATTTATCAATATGAATAAAATGAGCACTGTTTCTTGCATTTCTTTCTCTTTGCATTGATTACATGATATATCTTATAAATTTAATCACATATTGCATTAGGTGTTAGATTTTTAACATCTTTCAATGGTGATCATGATGGGATGCCACTATCAAAGTGGATCATCAAGAACCATCCACATCATCTCAGATGAAGGATACTAGTGATTTTATTTTACCTACGGGTTTTTTGGCATCAACTCTTTCATCTCCTTCAATTGATGATAGTGATACAAACTCATAACTAGTGATACATATAAAAGCCTTATCAGTCTTGCAACACATGCAAGATCACATAGATAATATAGAGGCACATATGGAATAAAAAAATGATGCATTGCAATCAATAATGTACTATTTCATGAGCCTAGAGCTACAAAATTAACCTGCATCCAAGGTTGAATCACCTCCTATGCAACCATGATAAAATCCTTAGCAAGAGCAAGCACAATCAACTATACCAGCAACCTCGTAAGTATCCACTATTACCCAAACCTATGATATTGATTGAAAAGGATAGTCATCTCCTTCTTTTTAAGTTTAAAACAATCTTCTTCTCCAAACCTCGTAAGGATGGCTAAACTCTTATTTTTAAGTTTAAAACAATCTTCTTCTCCATATCCTTCTTCTCCTTCCCCTTCCGCTTCTACTCCTTCTTCTTCTTCCAAACCTTCTTCTTCTTATTCTAAATTTTTTTGTAACTATTGTAAGAAGAAAGGTCATAAAAAAGCTGATTATTTTAAACTTAAAAAGAAGATTTTAGTCATCACTACTCAAGAGGAGGATGCTTCCAAAGGTCCCCTTGAGTCAATAGGAGAAAAGGAATAATGCTAACTATAAGATCCATTTTAGCTATCTTGAAGTACACACTTCCTACTTTGAATTCACACTTACTAACTAACACTCTAAATGACAACTAGAAGATAACTAGTGCCCACAAGTGCATGTGAGAAGGAGACTCACTTACAATTATTAATTTGCAAGAAATAAACTATGCAAACCTAGCTAGGAACTACTAGAGGGGTCATATGAGTGATCAAACATCAATCCTCATCATTGATATTAAATTAATTATGTATCACAAACACCATGCCCTTGCCTGAGGTTCATCTTTTAGATCTGAAGAACACAAGCTTATACTAAGAGGGGAGGAGTGAACAGTATAAGATCAACTTTTACTTTTATTTCCCAAAACATATTATCCAATAATATCAATGGAAATATCAACAACAGTAATCAAAGCAATGCATAAATCATCACACACAAGAGAGACACAAATTTAACATGGTTCACCCAATGTGGGCTACTCCATGGAGAAAATATTTCCACTAAATTTTCTCAACAATGTTGGAAATATGAGCAATATTTGTTGAGAGTCAGTTTCAATGAGCAGGACAAAAGGAAGGATGTCAAGAATCAGTTTTCGCAAGCAGTGCAAGAGAAATATTTCTTCTAGGCCCAAGGAAAAATAATATTATAATATTCCTATTATAATATTCAAGGTGGTCATATGAGGTCTAAAGAGCAATAGGAAGACCAAAGAAAAAAAATATTTTAATTTTGTATTATAATATTAAAGGTCTAAGGTTAAGACCTAAAGATTTAAATTAATTATAATAATTTCATTATTAATTAATTTATAACTTAATTTAATTAACTTTAAAATTTATTAAATTAATTATAATAAATTATAAATTAGTTTATGATTTAATTTAATTAATTAACCCTAAAGGTTAGGGTTACAAGGGCAAGCAACTAAGTTAAATGGCGTCGACATCGACTAATGTTCTCATATGCCGATGTGCCAAGAAGGACAACACATTGGTATAAATACCATGTGCTTTGGAAAATCCAAAGTCACCTTCGATCGAATCTTTGTGTGTGCATGCAAAAAATTTGCAAACTACATGGAAAAAGAGGACAAGGTTTTTGCTTATGTGGTTGTCATCAAAGGCATAAGAGGAAGGAGGCTTGGAGTGTCATAGCCAACTATTGTGGTTGGGCTAGCGGTAAGCGACTGTGTGCTTAGGATGCTAAAAGGCAGGAGGTCCCATGATCAAACCCCAATGATAGTAGTTTTGGTGGAAGATTCACGTTTTGGTTTTGGCACCAAGGCAAGCAATAAAGTGTATGATGTATTTCTTGCTTCTAAGGTGAACACCTAGATCACGTGGTACATGGGACACAACTAGGGCACTATGGAGTAACAAGTAGGAGTTCGAATTCCACCGAGGACAAAGGTATTTATTTTTTGCAAATTAAATTGCTCTAAGGTTTAAGGTGGCACGATTAAGTTTTGCTAGGAGGGAGTTACAAGGTTTTTGAAAGGTTAATATTTTATTGTGATTTTTGATAAATTAAAATGATATAGGATTTATAAGGTTGAAATGAAAATTAAGTTTTAATTATTGGGATAAGCTATGATGTATTAAATATTTTGAGAAAATATATAGAGTGTTTTAAAGAAGATTATTGTGACTCTTTTCTTTAAACAAATTGTTGGCTTATATTTTGAAGTATGGAGATTATAAGGTGTGATTGAGATTTAATGCTATGTAATGGTGAAATATTTTTGAGGGAATAATTGAATGAAGTTTTGAGAAGGTTTTTGCTACCTAACCCTTGATATTGGCAAAGAGAGTAATAGTGATTGAGACAGGTTTTGAGGGCAAGACTTTAGAAAAAAAAAAGGTATGGGCATATCTTCCTTGTGAGTGAAATATTGTTGGATGTTGTGAATGCTAAGTTGGAGTGAAAAGTATTGTTTGATAAGCATTGTTGAGTTTGGTTTTGAGATATCAAATGTTGATTGATGTGGGTTTTTCTAGAATGAAAGTTGATACTAGAAACCTTGTTTGATAAGCATTGTTGGAAATATTGAGTAACCTTTCATATGTTTGATAAGGGTTTGTGAAAGATCATGAGTAGCATTGTTATTTGAAGTTGAGAACTATATTGAACTAGGGCTTGTGAAATATCATGAGTATCATTTTTATGTGAGGTTTGTTTGATAAGAATTGTTGACTAAGATTTCATTGAGTGATTGGTTGAGTGGAGTTGATTGATCTTAGTTGATTGGAAGTGTTGAAGTGATAGTTCAAGTTCTGTGAAATAAATTGTTCCTTAATAATTTGATAAAGAGATTGAAAGTGATTGAGTGTGAAACATATTGAGTCTCTAACCATTCTCCATATGTTTTTATGGTTGAACAAGAGAGTTTGAAAGTGATTGAGCATTGTTATGAGTGAGAAGCATATTGAGTCTCTAACCATTCTCTATATATTTTTGTGATATTAAAACAAGATTTGGTGTGAAACTTGTTTGTGTGATTGAAGAGGTTTTCTATGATAGATTGAGTTGAGTTGAGAAAGCTTTTGTGAAAGCTTAAGGATAGATTTGTGTGAGATTTTGTGGAAGCTTACAAAGTAGATTTGAGGTAAGTATTGGTGAAGACTTGTTGAGCAGATTGGGCAAGTTATAGTGAGGAATTGTTGAGCATATTGGACAAGTTCTAGTGAGGACTTGTTGAGCAGATTTGAGATAAGTATTGGAGAAGAATTGTTGAGAATATTGGATAAGTTCTAGTGAGGACTTGTTGAGAAAATTTGAGGTAAGTCTTGGTGAAGACTTGTTGAGCAGATTGAGCAAGTTCTAGAGAGGACTTGTGGATATATTTGAGGTAAGTCTTTGAGAAGACTTATGAGCAGAGTTGATTGATTTATTTTTTCAAACCTTGAGTTAAGGTTTGAGGTAGATCCAGTAGAGTTGATTTGTGATTGTATAAAGCTTTGTGTTAAGGCTTGAGGATAGATTTTGGTAAATATTTAAGGATATTTTTGTGCCAGACTAGAGACAGATATTGAGTATATTTGTTCTAGACCAAAGGATTGAGTTTATTATAGATCAGAGATAGATATTGAGAAAATTTATGCTATACTTAAGGATTGTGTTTAGTGTAGATCAGAGATAGATATTGAGTAGATTTATGCTATATTGAAGGACTATGTTTAGTGCAAATTTGAGATAGAGCTAAGAGTAAGCTTTGGAGGTGATAAAGCATAGGATAGTAGTCTCCAGTGGATAGAGATCCATTAGCTAGGGAAATGAGGATAGAGGTCTTTTGAGTGAGGATAGGAGTCTTTAGTGGAGAGAGATCCATAAGCCAGTGCAGTGGAGGTAGTAGTCTTTTAAAGGATCACCATAAAAATTATAGGAGAAGTTTTCTTGTGGATAGAGATCCAAAAACCAGTTGAGGGGATTGGTGTCTCTTGTGGATAGATATCAATGAACTTGATTAGGGTATTGGTGTCTCCTTTGGATAGAGGTCCATAAACATTGTAATATGGAAAGGATTCCCAAGAGATTTATTAAGAAAAAATTAGTGATAGATTTTATCCATGGTGTATCGCTCCAAATTTTTCACACCCTTACCTTCAGGCTATAGGATCCGTGCCCAGAAGGGGGATGTGAAAAGGATGGCGTGGTACCTCAGACTGAGAGGCCTTGCAAAGGTCCCGCCTCTCAAATGAGGTGTATATTGGTGATTTTTCGACGGATGGTGGGTTCACCAGGAAACATTCAATGGTAGTTTCCATGTCTAGGTTTGGAATGTGTTTTATGTGTTCGTTTTAGCCTTAAGCATTCATGTCCTAGGTTTGGCCAAAATGCGTCTAAGCTATTCTATATGAAGATGCAGATTAAATGAATACAAAAAATAGAATTAAGATAGAAAACAAAGAAATTAAAGAATGTTAAAGGAAAATACCTGATTTGGATGTCTAATGAAGATTCTAATTTCTTGAAGCAGTCAGGATCATCTGGAATTCGACAGAATCATTTGAGATCTGACAAGATTGTCTGAGATCTGACGAATTCGTCAGACAAATTCGTCAGAGACCTACAAACAGAGAAATAGGTGCAAAACATAGAAAGTGCAGCAATGCTAACATAGGGAAACAATGTAAAATGATAGTAGCACTATCAAACTGAAACTTATAAGCAGAAACATGCATGCATTATACTGATTTCATAATAATTATGACTTAATTATGCATTTAAAGCTATATGGGTGAACTCCAAAATGCAGAATAGCATAAAATACTGAATAAACTAGCTAATTACAACATAAAACAACAGATTGAAAGATGGAGAAATGCAAACTTTAGGCACTGATTGCCTCAATGTTGACTGTAGTCGAAATCGTCTCGCATTGCTATGAAATCGTCTCTGATTCGACAGGATCGCCTTCGATCTGAACAGGATCATCCACGACGATGTAAGCTTGCTTCGGCTGAAAAAAACTAAGGTACCTACAACAAAATTGGTATAGAACTAATGCAAATAGAAATTTGGGGTGTTTTAACGTGTGTGAAGTTGAGTTACAAAGAATTTCAGCCAAGGGGGTGCTAAGGGGAGGGCTTAGGATTAAATAGGCTTAGGAGGGAGGTTAGGAGGTTGGATATCATCCCTATTTGGGAGATCTCCAATGGGGGAGGGTCTCTAACGGTGCAGACATGCTTCTTCTCAGATTAGAGACCCGTTGGAATAGAAGCTAATTGTGAAAAATTAGTTTAGGGACAAGATCGTCTGGACGTCCTAGTCCAGACAAAATCGTCAGATCTGGGGCGATATCATCTGATCGACGACGATATCATCAAACGGTCAAAACAAACTCTAAAAAAGGCGTGGGAAAGGGGGAAACGGATTACACGGTAGTTAACGGGCGGTTTGGGAGGTTAAAATTTGAATTTGAATTATTTACTAGAGTAAATGTAATTGTTAAGATTTCACTACGCCAATTTTAGGGTGCTACATTTTGCCCCCTCTTTAGCGAATTTTTTGAAGAAAATGCATTAAATATGAGTTCTTCTCGATCTACGAGAAAGCAAAAATTATTCCCATTTTTATGCGACGATTCTTGGTCGAATCGTACAACAGCTTACTATGGTGCCCCCTCCGTGTTTTTACCCAAATCGAACGTTTGAGGTAAAAACGCGAAAAAGCAAAATTTGAAAAAAAATGTTTTTAATTGTGTTTTGAATAAAATTAAGAAAAATAGGGTAAAAACCCTAATTCATTTTTTACTGTTCATTTTTTTGGATTTTAGAGCTCTGCAAGCAAAAATGGTGGAGACGGCACACAGATCGACAGAGGTCCGACGCGGGCTATGGGTAAGAGTCTAGACTTAACTTAGAATGTTTTAAGTTGAATTTACATGCTTTTTAGATGAATTTTAAATGAATTTTTGAGCATCATGACCGTTTTTGGGCCATTGACGTCGTCGGGACAAAATCGTCTCAAGTTCGTCGATTTCATCTAAGGGCCGACAAAAGGGGGATGATTTCATCAAATTAGGAATGATTTTGGTTTGCAAAATCAGAGATGATTATTCTCAAATGTGGGATGATATCGTCCAATATTGGACAATATCATCAGTTGTAAATTGGAATTTATTTTAACTTGCATTATTAATCAATGATTGATTAATGATTGTTATTGTTTGTTGTTTATGTTGCAGAGAGGATTGCTAAAGAGCAAGGAATGGAAGTACGGGGGGTTGAGAGATGACTTGGTCACTCTAACACAGGTAGAGTGAGATCAGATGGCACAGGCTGACTTATAGCATGTGGTAGAAATGCCACAAGTGTCTACAGACATGGGGCTACTGACAGCCCTGGCATAGAGGTGGTATCTGAGTTCTTCCTATTTTTGGCTACCTACAGGGGATATGACTCCCACATTAGAGGATGTATGGAGGATTCTAAGAATCCCCATACAAGGACGGTTGATCACTCCTACGGCCAATCAGGGCCATGCTATGGGGCGGTTGTGTGGTGACCCAAGCTTCACCCTGGAGAAGGGCAGAGTAAACATTGAGGCACTACATTAGATGCCTGGGGCATTGAGACTCACACAGGTTTTGGTCGAAGTGGTTGGTGGACTTCTGTTGTGCCACCAGAGCGGGTGTAGGGTACCATGGATGCTAGCAGATGTGATCTACGACATGCGGGATCATGGTTACAAATTTTCTTGGGGCAGTTTTGTGCTATGTCAGCTATACAAGATCTTGCATGGGGTCGTGTACAAGGGCGGCCGATGTCTAGTTATGACATCACTCCTACAGGTTTGGTGCTGGGAGCACATTGTAGTGCGGAGGCCGATAGGGCTTCCTTTGATAGGGATTGATGGGGAGAGGCCCCGAGTTTTCTACTGGTGGCTCTAGAGAGGGTCACAGCGGCGGATTGACCTATCGATGTCCCAGAGACTACTGGATGACCTTGTATCGGATCAGATAACTTGGAGGCCATGGCGAGAGCACCCAGGGTGGGCCGAGGACAGACAGGAGTTGGCTCACATCAGGCGAGTTTGCTGGTTGAGGATTGATAGGGGAGAGGTGGAGCTCCATCGCTATGACCAAGTTTTGTGATAGTTCGGTCTACAGTAAGGGATCCCATATCTCAGGGATTACGAGTTTTCCTAGACTGTCTGGGATAACACCATAGTGAGTGGGGCACTAGACATGTAGCGCTTCTAGAGTCAGGACTCAGACGATGCCCCCATTCAGCCAGTGGATGGGGATGATGCAGGGGTAGCCGATGGCTATTATGCCTAGTACGTAGGCATCCACCCTCCTCAGATGATGAGGGATCAGGGTTCGATACACGTAGTTGTGCATCGAATAGGGAGGCGATGCCAGGTGGCTATTGAGGTGGCCCAAGGTCACAACAAGAGAGAGCAGAGGAGGCCACAGGCACAGGAGAGGCTACGGTAGTGAGAGAGGAAGGAGGAGAGACCCCCTTCTCCACAGAGAGAGAGTCCACCATTTCTCGATAAGGGCAAGGGTGTCGACACTGGGGAGAGTAGCGAGACAGCGACTCTCCGAGCAAAGATGATCTGTCTCCAATCATAGGTGCAAACCTTACAGGAGGAGGCTGCACGACATCGAGCTGAGGTGACACAGCTCAGAGATGAGATTGCACACCTCAAAGCATGGGATAGAGGGGCGAGCACTCAGGACTGTCACAGTTGATTGCTCAAACCGCATTTTACTAGGGTATCTACTTCTAAATGGTGCAAAAGGGTTAGAGGGTACAGCTACCAGTCGACATTGCTGACCCGATCAGGATTGGGTCATCGAGGACTTCATCCTGATCAAGGACTAGGACTCATAGTACTAAACATACTGTGATGGGGGCACCTCGTCCACCTCAGGGCAGGGGAGGAGATGAGGCTGAGAGCTCGAGGGGTTCTCGAGACACTGCATAGAGGACATTTGATTGAGAGGATTGAGTATGCCAAGATGTAGATTGTGGCATACCAATCCAGGTTTTTGATATGATGTACATATATTGTTGATATATATAGATGAGATATTTTTGATCATATGACTTGTCTTATGTGATTGTATGATGCGTTAATGTTTGATTAATTGATTTGATGATTCATGTAATTACGTCATTGGAAATATTATGGGTTGAACGTCATGCTTGTAAAATTTAAATGAAATAATCTGATGTAACAAATTGGTTGTTTGTGATGTAATGTGATAAAATAAATAAATAAAAAGAGACTTCTAACAATAATTTCAAAGGACATTGTCGCTATTATAGACCATTTCATGGAGTCATCGCTCACTCGGTCGTCAAGCTAATCCCAGTATAGAAATATTGTTAAAAGGTAAAAGAGTACTTAAGAGACTGTCTTAAGACTTTGGTGCAATGGTGCAAATGATGATGATGATGGTTTGTTTTCAGATTTTCATAAAAATAGTATGCATAAAATAATGTTAAAATGATTTTTGCTAGGCATAAATTCCTAAGTGTGATAAAAATTTTGGATAATTCCCTAGGAATTATACCATCATTGCAAAGTTGAAGGTTGACATAATGACATGAAATAATGATAATGTGCATGCTTTTTGTTCAAAAACATAATTGTATAATATAATGATTTAAGTCATATGTTTTTCGTGATTTTTAAATAAATGGGGGATAAAAATTGTTACAATGGTTTGCGCTAGGCATAGAATACATAAGTATAGACTTATACCATCATCGTGAAATCCAAAAAGAGATAGTTTTATTGCATGATTGATTTTTTTGATAAACAAAAAATATGAAGATGAGGACTTACGCTAGGCATAAAATTCCAATTTTGGTTTTGGAACTATACCATCGTCGCGAAAGTCAATAATATATATATATGTGTGTGTGTGTGTGTGTGTGTGTGTGTGTGTGTGTGTGTGTTTTTGATTGTATGGTTTTGAAAGAAATTTTGAGTTTTCTAGTATGCATGTAGTTGTCTTTATACTAAACAACTGTTCTTTAAAGAAGAAAATGAATTATCCCAAACAATTTTTGCAAAAAATATTTCAAAGTATTTTTAAGACAAAAGTTAGATTTATAAGGAATCCCATGTGCAATTGCATTGTTCATTTACCGGTTTTGAGCAAGGTACTATGATACAAGTGATTTGAATGAACCAAAGAAGTGTTCATTAACCATGATGTAGATGCATATAACCATACTAGACTACTATGTAGGTCGGATTATCAAGAGCTAGCTAATCCATAAGAAGACATAGGTCTATAGAAAAGAAGGTCGCTAATGTGATAGAAATATCGCCATGCTAGGAGTTAGCCAAGGCCAAGCAGGTTGGGCACAAACCACCTGTTATGGGGCTTACCTCATAGTTTTTGAATAATTGAGAATTTCAGGGATTCAAGATCATCAACCCTTCTTTTCTTTTCAAAGGGTAGGGAAAGGGATTTTATTGCTTTTGCTTTTTGTTTTTGTTTTTGTTTTTTTTTTTGTAATTTTGCTTGATAATTCTTGGAACATTGCGGTAATGATATAAAATAACTTTTTCCTCTTTTTTTCTCTTTTTTTTAAACTTTGCTTTTTGTTCTCTACTAGGGATACTTGCTCGGATTAGTTGTAGAGCAAGGGATTTTTATTCTGGGTAGGGGTGAGCTTGTCCTTTTGCCAATTCTCAAAAATTCTAGACCATGTGCATGATAGGATAGCAGGGGAAACTTTTTGCTCAAGAAACCACTTCTACTATGTAGCAAAGCATGGAAATTATAAATATAATCATTTTATTATGAAAATATGTGCTTGGTTTAAGTAAATAACAAGATCAATTATCTATGCTCAAACTTTATTTAATTGAATTTTGTGGACTTCGATATAAGAAAGATTAGTAATCATGCCAGATAAAATCAAGATATTTGTTTTGTGAGTGTGAAAGTGAGGGATTCCAAATAAATGCTAATTTATCCAAAATAATTTGAAACATATAACTGCAACATTTGTAAGTGTTGTAATCACAGTGACACTGATGGGGGGGGTGAATCAGTGTGATCTTTAAAAATTCTAAAACATATAGTTTTAAATCCAGCAGCAGTTTAAACTGATAAAAGAAATATCAAAAATGCAGTAAGAAAGCATGACACACAACACAGTAATTTAACGAGGTTCACCAATGTGGCTACTCCTCAAAATGACTACTTGGACTACCATCCAAATCCAACCAATGCAAAGCTACAACTTTACAATATCTTTTACCAGCACCAACTGGAAGGAGCACCAACCCCTTTGCTTTATCTGTTTTAGGCAGAATGGAGCACCGACTCCTAATTTACCAGCACCTACTGGAAAGAGGCACCAACCCCTTGTGCCAAGCTACAACTTGGAAGACAATAATAAATATTACAGAATAAAACTTTCACCTCATTTCTCACAGTCTGCTATTTTTCTACATTCTGCTGCTTCTACGCAACACGATTCGCACTATTCGACCGCTTCTATGTACTTCTTCGCACTCTCTACTGTAATCAGAAGATCGATCACTTCTGTAGTCTACGCATTATTACTTCGGACTTGAAACACACCCTCTGCACATCGTGCTCTTAATTCTCGAAGATTCGATATGCACTCTTCACTTCGTCACTAAAGATATATCGCTTCAGCCTTAGCTCAAATCGAAACTACTCACTCTCTGCACACTGCAAATCTCGCATACACACCTTATCTTCGCACACCTCACACTCCATCTTGAATTAGTCCCTCCTTTTATAGAAGAAATCTTCAAAAACAATATTGAGACTGTAGTCGGCTTAAACCCTAAGGAGCATCGACTGTCAAACCCTTATGAATATTGGCTTCAAACCCTAAAGAGTGTCGGCTTAAAACCCTAATGATTTTCGGCTTCAAACCCTTATGAATATCGACTTCAAACCCTAATGAATGTCGGCTTAAAACCCTAAATATTGTCGACTTCAAACCCTAGAATTTTTTGGCTGCTAAAACTTGGTGATTGTCGGCTGCAAACCCTAAAGACGTCCGCTGAAAAACCCTAGAAAATGTCAGCTTCAAAACCCTAAAAATCATCGGCCTCGATTCAACTTTGTCGGCCTCAACCGCTACTGCCACCTCTGTTACCTTTTTGTAACTATTGCTACGAAACACAAACATGTCACGATATCGTGACGTATTTGTAGCCGTACGCCTTCATATCCTTGCTGTCATGAAATCGTGACCATTTTGGCCTTTGGTAGCTTTGCCATCGTTCTTGTCATGAAATCGTGACACTTCGAACTCTTGCTTACGTCATCCTCATTCTTGTCATGAAATCACGACGCTTTCTGCTTCCAATGGCTTTTCTTTCACCCTGTCGCGAAATCATGACACTTTTAGTTTTGCTGATGTCATCCTCGATTTTGTCGCGAAATCATGACGCTTTCGGCTTCCAGCGGCTTTTCTTTCACCCTGTCGTGAAATCATGACACTTTCAATTTTGCTGACGTCATCCTCATCTTTGTCGTGAAATCGCGACGCTTTTGGCATCCGTACAATTCTTGCTTCATGCGGTAGCGAAATTGCTACACCTTCGTGTTGTGCTTTTTCAACTTGTAGCGAAATCGCTACACCTTCTTGTTGTGCTTTTTCAACTCGTAGCGAAATCGCTACACCTTTGTTTTGTGCAATTTTGACCCGTAGCAAAATCGCTACACCTTTGCTTTGTGCACTTTTGACTTGTAGCGAAATCGCTACAGCTTTTCAACTCAACGTTTTCTCCTTGCTTCGACCAGCAAAATTTTGACATGTAGCGAAATCGCTACAACTTTTCACTTAACGCTTTTTCCTTGCTTCGGCCAGTGAAACAACAACATGTAGCGAAATCGCTACAGTTTCTTGACTTAGCTTCTTGGCCTCCAACATGTCATGAAATTGCGACAGTTTGCCTTGCGCCTTCTCTTTCCTCCGACTTGTCACGAAATCGTGACATTTTGCCTTGCGCCTTCTCTTTCCTCCGACTTGTCATGAAATCATGACATTTTTGACTGTGCCTTCTCTCTCCTCCGACTTGTCGCGACATCGCGACATTTTTGGCTATGCCTTCTCTCTCCTCCAACTTGTCGCGACATCGTGACATTTTTGGCTGCGCCTTCTCTCTCCTCCGACTTGTCGCGAAATCGTGACATTTTTGACTGCGCCTTCTCTCTCCTCCGACTTGTCGTGACATCGCAACATTTTTTGCTGTGCCTTCTCTCTCCTCCGACTTGTCGCGAAATCGCAACAGAAAACATGTCGCGATATCGCGACAATTTTCTAACTTGTCTTTTTCTTCAAATTTTTTCTATCTTCTGCATCTGAATGACTCATGAACTATCTGGCCACTGCATCATTAGATCTAGTTGCCTGTGTTGACAACAATGACAAACTTCTTGCACCTCCTTGCTCAACAATCTCCCCCTTTGGAATTGTTGGCAACACTGTGTACATTCCTCGTAACTCTTCTACCCCTTTGTCAATAATACCAAAGGGCTACTGCAGACTCTCCCCGAGTCCATCCTCACACTTCTCGGGCACAATTTGTTGCATCGGCAAAATTATGATCATGAGCAAAAGAATAGTCAAATACTCAAATGCTCCCCCTGAGAAAGTGATCCCTGTAGCTAGTCACTTCTTAGGAAGTGTGACTACTCCTAATTTGCTTCGAAGGTACTCAAATACTTCCTTGGGCAAAGGTTTTGTAAAAATATCTGCTACTTGTTTTGTAGTTGGGACATAGTCCAATTTAACTTCTCCTTCTGCAACTTTCTCTTTCAAGAAATGATACCTTATAGCAATGTGCTTTGTCCATGAGTGCATTACTGGATTCTTAGAGATGTTAATTGCATTGGTGTTATCACACTTTACTGATATTGGTTCACTAAAATTAATACCTAGATCTTTCAAGGTTTGTTTCATCCACAAGACTTGTGTGCAACATGTTGCTGCTGCAATATATTCTGCCTCAGCTATAGATAAAGAAACTGACTCTTGCTTCTTACTGTGCCATGCAACCAATCTATCCCCCAAATAGAATGCTCCTCCACTGGTACTCTTTCTGTCATCAACACTATTTGCCTTTTGGATACCACAACCCATACTCCATGGTGCCTTTGAGATACCAAAAAATCCTTTTAACTGCTGTTACATGAGTCTCTTTGGGATCGGCCTAAAATCGGCTACCATGCAAACTGCTGCAGAATATCGAGTCCAGTTCTTTGTTAAATATAGTAAGCTTCCTATCATTGATCTATACATGGTTTGATCTATAGGTGGAGATTTGTCTTCTTTACTCAACTTGCGACCTGTTGTCATGGGAGTGCTTACTTGGATTACGAGTCCTCCATAGTGAACCTTTTTAGCATTTCTTTCACATATTTGATTTGGGAAATGAATATGCCTTTCTCATTTTGATTAACTTGTAGCCCAAGAAAGTAAGACAGTTCACCAATCATAGACATTTCAAATTCATTCCGCATCTTATTTGCTAGGTCTTTACAAGATTCATCTTTGTTGTTGCCAAATATGATATCATCTACATAGACAACTAAAACAATGAGATGCCCACCTTCTATTTTTACATACGATTCTTGTCCACTAAACCTTTCTTGAATCCCTATTGAGAGAGATAGTTATCTAGCCTAGCATACCAAGCCCGTGGTGCTTGCTTTAATCCATACAGTGCTTTCTTTAATTTGTAGACAAGGTTAGGATCCTCACTAATTTGAAATCCATCCGGTTGTTCAATATAGACCTCTTCTTCGAGTTTCCCATTTAAAAAGGCAGATTTTACATCCATCTGATACACCCTAAAGTTTTTGTGAACTGCTAAGGCCAAAAACATTCTAATTGCTTCTAATCTAGCCACTGGAGCAAAAGTCTCTTCAAAATCAATGCCTTCGACCTGTGCATATCCTTTACAAACCAGTCTTGCTTTGTTCCTAATGACTCGTCCGTCTTCATTTAATTTGTTTCGAAATATCCATTTTGTGCCGATTACATTCTTGTTTGCAGGTCTAGGAACTAATTCCCAAGCTTTGTTCTTTTCAATATGATCTAACTCTTCATTTATTGCCTTCATCCAGCTGTCATCTTTGCTTGCTTCATCTATGTTTTTGGGCTCAATCTTTGGATAAGAGAGAGTAATTACTTATTACTTTCTTTCTTGTCTGAATGCCAGCTGTGGGATCTCCAATTATTTGGTCTCTAGGATGATTTTTCTGCCAGCTGCCCATTTTGAATTTTCTATTTTCTTGCATCTCTGAGTCATCTGATGAGTTATCTGCATCAACCGTAGACGTATTTTCTGTTCCCTGCACTTCATCTCCTTCAATGACTTCTTCGTAGATTGGGTAGTTTTCTTCAAAGTTAACTGTTTGTTTTCTCCCTTCATCGAATTTAACATCTGCACTTGTCCACAATTTTCTTGAGTCTCTTGTTGTAGCATTTGTAAGCTTTGCTATTTGGAGAATAGCCAACAAAAACACCTTCATCTGCTCTATCTTCAAACTTCCCAAGGTTGTCATCGTTTTTTTGATGTAGCACTTACGACCAAATACTTTGAGATGTTTTGCTGTTGCTTTTCTACCAAACCACAACTCATAAGGTGTTTTGCATTCATGAGTTCTTAACATGTATCTGTTTTGAATGTATACTGCTGTGTGAACTGCTTCTTTCCAGAATCTATCTGCTATTTTGTTTTCTGCCAGCATGGTGCGTGCCATTTCTTGTATAGTTCTGTTCTTTCTCTCTACTACACCATTCTGCTGAGGAGTTCTGGCTGCTGAATATTGTCTCCTGATACCATATTTTTCATAGTATTCTATAAATTCATTCGAAATGAATTCTCCTCCTCTGTCTGATCGCAAGCATTTAATCCTTTTTCCTGTTTCATTCTCAACTAGCTGTTTGAAGGTTCTAAACATTTCAAAAGCTTCTATTTTATATTTTAGGAAGAATATCCATGTCATTCTGGAATAATCATCGATACACGACATAAAGTATTTGTCGCCGTTTATGCTTTGAGTTCTCATGGGTCCACATAGGTCGGTATGAATAAGTTCTAAAGGCCTGCTAGTGTGGTACTCTTTTGTTTTGAATGACACTCTGGTTTGCTTTCCCTTCGACATGAAGCACAAACACTTTTTGAAGGTTTCTTAATGGTTGGAATATCTCTCACTGCTTGTTTAGAGCTAATTTTCACCAAATTATCAAAACTTATATGTCCAAGCCTCTTATGCCACAACCAGTTCTCTTCTTCTTGTCCAATAAAACACGTACCTTCTGAAGTTTCTGAGAGTGTGTATAGATTACCAGACGTCCTTGAACCGATTGCTATCAATTTCCCATTGTTTATTTTTCGACTTCACAACCACTGCTTCTTGAAGACTACTTCATGACCTTTATCACAGATTTGACTAACACTTAACAAGTTATGTTTCAAACCATCCACAAATAAAACTTCTTCTGACTTGATTTTCCCTTCACTAATTTTGATAGACCCTTTTCCTATAATTTTGGCTCCATCATTATTTCCAAACTTCACAGAGCCACCCTCATATTTTTGTAGTTTTTCAAATTTCTTTTTATCACCTGTCATATGACTTGAGCACCCACTATCAAGGATCCACGGTACACATTTATTCTGAGCTCTAAAAGCTGTCTGCACTATTAAAGATTCCTGTTCTTTCCTGAGCTATTCTTTTTGTTTCCATTCTATTTTAACTGTGGTGTTGGGTTCTAGCTTGGATTTCCCCTTTTCAAAATCTTGCACATATCCTTCAGAAGAAATTCTATTTTGTTTTGCCCTATATGGTTGAATTCTTCTTTTCTGAGATTGATTTGAAATAGAAATACTACGACAGTTTCTAGCAATATGCCCAAAGTTGTGACAATTAAAGCATTCTACTGCATAACTCATTAGAGGAGCAAAAGCATTTCTACTAGTGAAACTTCTAGGACCTATATTGTACTTACAGTCCACAATTTTATGCCCATAACCATTACATTTAAAATAGAAACCATAGAAATAATGATTGAACCTGAAAGATGGTTTTTTCCAAGTTGTTGCAGGAGCCTTGGATCTTCTTTTCTTTTGATGTGTGACCTTGGTAAAACCGTCATTGTCAGTTCCTATTTCGGACTGGCATTACTTGTTTTCTTTTGCCTGATTTGTTTTTCTTTCAACAACTTGTTTCTTGTCTTTACTCTTTTCACGTTCAATATTGCTTGCCTTTGGTCCATTTGATGATTCTCCTTCAGTAAAGCCCAGAATGAATTTGATACCTGTGGGTATTTGATCGCTTAGGATTTTTTCCAGCTTCATCGAACTTTCATCACGTTTTAAATGACAGCTAATTTTTTGATCCAGCTCTTGTATCTGTATTCGAAGACTAACATTTTCTTCTTCCAATTTGCAACAGTAATCTATCTTCATGGTTACCTGTTCTTCAATATCCTCGGACATTTTCTTGTACTCTTATGCCTATGTTTTTAGACTGGCTATAATGTCATTTGCATCCTCAAGCTTCCTTAACAATTTTTTATTCTTTCTTTTCTCAGATTTCCATTCCATAAGAGCAGAAACTAGCTCACCTTCTAAATCAACTTCAGCCTCACCTATTTCAATAGATACTTCAGAGTTCATTCCTTCTCTCTTTTGTGTGTTTTTTGCCTCTTCTGATTCTTCTACTTCAAATGCCATAAAGAGAGCCTCACCTATTCCTTCTTTAGAGTCTTCACTAGAACTATCCTCTGAAGATTTTGCATTTCGGGAGATAAAGCTTTTCTTTTTGAAATTGCCTTTTTTGAAGTTTGTTTTCTTCCTCCATTCACTTCTTTCTTGATGTTGAGTTTCTTCACCTTTGTTCTTGTCATGGAGAGGACATTTGATAGCAAAGTGTCCAATGCCTCCACAATTGAAACATTTAAAAGGTAGCTTTCCTTTGTATTTTCCTTTTCCTTTTCTCAGCTTTTTGACAAAATTTGCTTCCATTTCATCTGAAGCATCCTCTTCTTGGGACTCTTGTTTTGTGCTTTTGCCTTTTAGGGCTTTGAAAGCTACTTCTCTGTCTGTGGGATTAGACCTTCCTATTCTCATTTCAAAAGCAGTCAAAGAACCATGCATCTCATCCATACTAAAACTATTTAGATCTTTGGCTTCTTCTATGGCAGAGACTTTAGAATCAAATCTAGGAGGGAGCGATCTTAATACCTTTTTCACGATAGCAGACATCGGTTAATTCTTCGTCGAGACCTCCGATTGAATTGGTGATCCCATTGACTCTTTGCATGAAGGTCTCTATGTTCTCATCATTGTCCATCTTTAAAGATTCGTATTGAGCTCGATGTGCTTGAAGCTTGGCCTCCTTGATCCTATCATCTCCTTCATGGATGTTCTCTAGTTTATCCCATATATCTTTTGTTGATTCACAATTTATGACCTTGACTAGCTCACTGTCCACTAGTCCACACATGATGGCATTTTTTGCTTTTGAATCATATTCAAATGCCTTTTTACCAGACGATGTCTGTTGGAGCGGTGGCAAGAGCTTTGTAACCATTAACTACTGCACCCTGGATGTCAAAACCCAAAGCACTGAGATATGTCTGCATTCTAATTTTCCAGAACGCATAGTTAGTCCCATCAAACAATGGTGCTTTGTTCGAGGAGAAACCTTCACCACTTGCCATTGCGTAACTTCCAAGATCACCTTAGATGTTTAAGCCTATTTAGGTACTTGGCTCTGATACCAATTGTTGTAATCACAGTGACACTGAGGGGGGGGTGAATCAGTGTGATCTTTAAAAATTCTAAAACATATAGTTTTAAATCCAGCAGCAGTTTAAACTGATAAAAGAAATATCAAAAATGTAGTAAGAAAGCATGACACACAACACAGTATTTTAACGAGGTTCACCAATGTGGCTACTCCTCAAAATGATTGCTTGGACTACCATCCAAATCCAGCCAATGCAAAGCTACAACTTTACAATATCTTTTACCAGCACCAACTGGAAGGAGCACCAACCCCTTTGCTTTATCTATTTCAGGTAGAATGGAGCACCGACTCCTAATTTACCAGCACCTACTGGAAAGAGGCACCAACCCCTTGTGCCAAGCTACAACTTGGAAGACAATAATAAAGATTACAGAATAAAACTTTCACCTCATTTCTCATAGTCTGCTATTTTTCTGCATTCTGCTGCTTCTACGCAACACGATTCGCACTATTCGATCACTTCTCTGTACTTCTTCGCACTCTCTACTGCAATCAGAAGATCGATCACTTCTGTAGTCTGTGCATTATTACTTCAAACTTGAAACACACCCTCTGCACATCGCACTCTTAATTCTCGAAGATTCGATATGCACTCTTCACTTCGTCACTAAAGATATATCACTTTAGCCTTAGCTCAAATCGAAACTACTCACTCTCTATGCACTGCAAATCTCGCATACACACCTTATCTTCGCACACCTCACACTCCATCTTGAATTAGTCCCTCCTTTTATAGAAGAAATCTTCAAAAACAATATTGAGACTGTAGTCGGCTTAAACCCTAAGGAGCATCGGCTGTCAAACCCTTATGAATATTGGCTTCAAACCCTAGAGAGTGTCGGCTTAAAACCCTAATGATTGTCGGCTTCAAACCCTTATGAATATCGGCTTCAAACCCTAATGAATGTCGGCTTAAAACCCTAAATATTGTCGGCTTCAAACCCTAGAATTTTTTGGCTGCTAAAACCTGGTGATTGTCGGCTGCAAACCCTAAAGACGTCCGTTGAAAAACCCTAGAAAATGTCAGCTTCAAAACCCTAAAAATCATCGGCCTCGATTCAACTTTGTCGGCCTCAACCGCTACTGCCACCTCTGTTACCTTTTTGTAACTGTTGCCGTGAAACACAAACATGTCATGATATCGTGATGTATTTGTAGTCGTACGCCTTCATATCCTTGCTGTCATGAAATCGTGACCATTTTGGCCTTTGGTAGCTTTGCCATCGTTCTTGTCATGAAATCGTGACACTTTGAACTCTTGCTTACGTCATCCTCATTCTTGTCACGAAATCGTGACGCTTCCGACTTCCAGCGGCTTTTCTTTCACCCTGTCGTGAAATCGTGACACTTTCAGTTTTGCTGACGTCATCCTCGATTTTGTCGTGAAATTGCGACGCTTTCAGCTTCCAGCGGCTTTTCTTTCACCCTGTCACGAAATCGTGACACTTTCAATTTTGCTGACGTCATCCTCATCTTTGTCACGAAATCGCGATGCTTTCGACATCCGTACAATTCTTGCTTCATGCGGTAGCGAAATCGCTACACCTTCGTGTTGTGCTTTTTCAACTTGTAGCGAAATCGCTACACCTTCTTGTTGTGCTTTTTCAACTCGTAGAAAAATCACTACACCTTTGTTTTGTGCAATTTTGACCCGTAGCAAAATCGCTACACCTTTGCTTTGTGCACTTTTGACTTGTAGCGAAATCGCTACAGCTTTTCAACTCAACGTTTTCTCCTTGCTTCGACCAGTGAAATTTTGACATGTAGCGAAATCGCTACAACTTTTCACTTAACGCTTTTTCCTTGCTTTGGCCAGCGAAACAACAACATGTAGCAAAATCGCTACAGTTTCTTGACTTAGCTTCTTGGCCTCCAACATGTCGTGAAATCATGACAGTTTGCCTTGCGCCTTCTCTTTCCTCCGACTTGTCATGAAATCGTGACATTTTGCCTTGCGCCTTCTCTTTCCTCTGACTTGTCACGAAATCGTGACATTTTTGACTATGCCTTCTCTCTCCTCCGACTTGTCACGACATCATGACATTTTTGGCTACGCCTTCTCTCTCCTTCGACTTGTCACGACATCGTGACATTTTTGATTGTGCCTTCTCTCTCCTCCGACTTGTCGTGAAATCATGACATTTTCGATTGTGCCTTCTCTCTCCTCCGACTTGTCCCGACATCGCAAAATTTTTGGCTACGCCTTCTCTCTCCTCTGACTTGTCGTGAAATCGTGACAGTTTTCTAACTTGTCTTTTTCTTTGAATTTTTTCTGTCTTCTGCATCTGAATGACTCCTGAACTGTCTGGCCACTGCATCATTAGATCTAGCTGCCTGTGTTGACAACAATGACAAACTTCTTGCACCTCCTTGCTCAACAGTAAGAAGATATCTATAAATACTTTTTTGAGAAGTTTTGAGAATTTTGACTCTCTCTTTCTTCTTTATGTTGTTTTGGTTTCGAAAGAGTCAAGAATATTGTTGTTTTTATTTTTATCATTTTTTGAAAGAATTAACAAGTGCCATAAATAAATATAACAAATAGTTTTGAATATTTTGATGATTATGAATGTTTTTGGTGTTTTATAAATTGAAACAAATACAAAATAGTGATTTTGAAATATTTTAAACAAATATATACAAGGATGAAATGACCAAATTTATACATAGTAACATTTAAGATGCAAAATATTCATGGGTTCTTTAAGTTCTTTACCATCTAAGGTAGATAATTTGTATGCTCCTGATTCAAATTTAGTAGTGATAATGTATGGTCCAAGCCAGTTGGGCTCAAATTTACTTTTAAGGTCCTTAGTTGCATTAGTATTTTTTTTATTTTCTTTTAAAACAAGGTCGCCGATCTCAAAGGATCGATGACAAACTTTTTTAGCATATGATCTTTTAAGCTTGTTTTGGTAGGCACAGAGATGCTTCAAATCATTGATGCATTTTTCATCTAGGAGTTCCAGCTAACTAAGTCTGCCAGCTCGATATTCATATCTTGCTTCGGTATCTTGAAGTAGCAGAGCCAAAGAAGGAACTTCTAATTCAAATGGAAAAACGACTTCAGCACCATAGACCAAAATAAATGGTGAGGTTCCCATGGGGGTTCGAACACTAGTTCGGTAAGCCCACAAGGCTGGATATAACTGAATGTGCCGATCCACGGCGGTTTATTGACCAATATTTTGAGAATTTTGATTAAGGTTTTGTTAGATGCTTCGCTTGACCATTACCCTGATGATAATAGGGAGTGGACCAGCGATGTTGAATCTTATATTTTTGGCATAATTTTTTAACATCTTTATTTTTTAAACAAGTTCCATTGTCAGAGATGAGATTTGTAGGAATTCCGAACCTACAAATGATTTGATTGAAAATAAATTTAGAGACTTGTGTGCCAGTGCAGGAAGCTAAAGGCATAGCTTCAACCCACTTCGTGAAATACTCAGTGGCGACTATGATGAATTTGTGTCCATCAGATGACACAGGATTGATTTTGCCAATAATGTCTAAGCCCCATTTTGAAAAGGGCCAAGGAGATGAAATAGCCTATAGTTCTTGTGCAGGCACATGGACAAGGTCAGCATGTTTTTGGCACTTGTCGCAATGGCGCACATAATCATGTGCATCATTCTCCATGGTAGGCCAAAAGTATCCTATCCTAAGGAGATTTTTAGCAATGACATTACCACTGAAGTGTCCTCCACAAGATCCATCATGGGCTTCACTCAAGGCTGATTTGGATTCTTATAAATTCAAACATCTTAATAGGATACATTCAAAAGATTTCCTATATAAAGTATTGCTAATTATTACAAATCGACTTGCTTGTCTTTGTAATAACCGATGCTAGTTTTTATTAGAATTGGCAGGGAAAGTCCCATTTTGGAGAAAATCAAATATATCTTTATACCAAGGTTAAGGAGTAGTTTCATTGATTAGAAACACATCTAAAGGTTCTAAGCATGTCTTATTTGAAGCGGGTTCCTAGAGTCGACGAATAATTATAGTGGCATATTCGTCATCTAACTCCAAGGGTAGGAGAGATGCAGCTACGACCATAGCATCAGCTGCACGGTTGCAAGTTCGAGGAATAGCTTCCAAGGTAACTTGATCAAATAGAGACATTAATTGTAAAACATAGGCCTTATATGGGCACATTTTATCATCTCTGGTCTGATAAACTTCATTAATTTGGTTTATAACCAGTTGAGAATCACCAAAAACTAATAGATGTTTAATTTTTAGCACCAAGGCAGCTCGTAATCCAAGGATTAGAGCTTCATAGTCAGCAGTATTGTTGGTGCAAGCAAATGTTAATTTGAAGGATAGAGGAATAAGATGTTTTTGTGGGGATATTAAAATAATACCCGCATGAGCCTCACTCATGCATCGAGCTCCATCAAAGTATAAGGACCATTGTTCAATATGGTCTGCCTCTAATTGAAGGCATTCATCAAGAAACTCAATGATGAGGGGATGGGTAGACTCTAAGGGTGCAACAGCTAATTGATCTGCTATGATTTGACCCTTAATAGACTTTTTTCCTATGAATGTGAAATCAAACTCACTTAGAGCAAGAATCCACTTGGCTGTGCGACCCGATAAATAAGGTCGACTCATGAGATACCTCAAGGGATCATATTTAGCAATGACATAAGTTTTTTGACTAAGCATATAATGGCATAATTTTCATGTAGCAAACACGACTTCTAGACATAGTTTCTCTAATGCTATGTAGCGGGTTTCATAACTGATGAAGTTTCGGCTAATATAATAATTAGCACGTTCTCTCTTTTCATCATCAAGCTGAGCTAACATAGCTCCTAAGGCAGAATCTGAAGCTGAAATATATAGGAGAAATGGGCGATCAGGTTTAGGCGGTGAAAGCACCAGTGGATTAAGGAGGTATTGTTTGAGAAGTCCAAAAGATTCTCTACATTCGACGTCCCAATTAAAAGGGACATCCTTCTTAAGGAGTTTAATAAAGGGGCCAGTTTTGTTTTCCAGCTTATCGATGAAGCGACGGATGGCTTGAAGCTTACCTTGTAAACTTTGTAACTCAGATATATTAGTAGGTGCAGGCATATCGATGATAGCCGCAATATTGAGGGGGTGGATTTTGATACCACGTAAAGAAACTAAAACCCCTAATAGTTTACCGGACTTAACTTTGAATATGCATTTTGCTAGATTTAATCGAATAAGATATTCTTGTAATTGATTAAAAACTTTTCTCAAATCATCTAAATGATTGTCTTCATTAATAGAGCGAGCTATAATATCATCTACATAATAATGTAGGATATCATGCATCATATCATGAAAAATATAAGTCATAGCTCGTTGATAGGTTGCACCTGCGTTCTTTAAGCCAAATGGCCTCACTTTCCAACAAAAAGTACCCCAAGGGGTAATAAAGGTTGTTTTAGCCTGATCTGATTATAACCGAAGAATCCATTCATTAAGGACATCATCCCACTCCCAAAAGTAAAGTCAATGATTTGATCCATGTTTGGAAGAGAAAAATCATCTTTAGGGCATGCAACGTTAATATCTCTAAAATCTATGCAAACCCTAACTTTGGTAGCTTCTTTCTTGGTGACTGGAACTACATTTGAGATCCATTCAGCATAATCAATAGCTTGTATAAAAACAACATTTAGGAGTTTTTGTAACTCCCCTTTGACTAGCAGAGCCACTTTGGGATGCATTTTTCTAAGTTTTTTTTTAACAGTTTTAGAATCCAGATGGACCACTAGATGATGCATGACTATAGAAGGGTCGAGACCTGGCATATCTTCATATGTCCAAGCAAAGACGTCTTCATACTCTTTAAGGAATGCAATGTATTGTTCTTGTTTTTCTTGAGTTAATTTTGATCCAATATTGATTATGTGAGGATTATACTCAGTTCCAATATTAATTTTAATGATGTTTTCTACCTCCATGTGTAGATCTCTTTCAAAATTATGTGGGGCGGGTGAAACACCCAATTCTTGTAATTCTTGTAATTTTAATTTAGATAATTCATCTTGAGGATTAGCGGTCTCAAGCTGGGCTATAGTTGTTATAGAACCATCAAAATAAAATCCATTGTGTAACATCTCTTCAATAGAGATGTCGTGGAAGATATCTCCTTCCAACTCTTCATCGGGGTCAGCAATCATTTCAGGATAAGCTATGGATAGCATGTTACATGTAAACAAGTTTTTTAGAGGCAAATAAACATGCCTATCCAAATAATCTCGATAACATATGAGGTGATTGTCGTATTCAAAAGGAAAGGGTTGAACCTTACTAGGAAATAGGCCCACACCACAATGGGCAGGCCACGGTTCTACCTCGAAAGGTTCTTTCATGCCATTTTGGAAAGGTCCCAAGCCTTTCCCTTTATATCCCATTTTAAGCATCATGGGTTTAGCTTTAATATATTCATTGGTAAAATAACACCGAGCATATCCCTCGTGATGAGTTTTAATGTTCCAAGGGATTCTTCCCCAGTCATATCCTTTATAAATTAAGGCACAACTCTCGACTTGGTAAGTACTTCCCATAGGTTGTGGGAGGCCCAAAGTACGAGGAGATGGTGGTAAGTTATTTAAAAGAATTGAATCTTACATGAAAACATTTATTTTTTTTGATATTAAGATTGTGGATAAATCTGGTAAAAGTTCATCAGAAAGAGCATAAGATGTAGAAGGATCATTCCCTATATCTTGAGATGTGGAAGGTATGATAGATGTGTCTATAGGTTTTGAAATTATAGGGGTAGAACATGAAGGATTGGTTGTAGATTTAAGATATTTTTGAGGTTCTAGAGTGATTTGTTTAGAAGATTGTTGATCTATATAGGAGGTTGAAATTAATGGAGGGGAAATAGATGAAGTTATGGGTGTGTGTTTCATAGTTTTAGATGAAAAATAAGAACTAGGATGTGTGGATGACAGAGCAGGGAAAAATTGCACTCCAACAGGTTCTGCCAAAGCACACATATCAAAGGGTCTAGGGTCACCATGGATAGTGACCAACTGATTTTTAAATTCGAATTTAACACATTGGTGTAAAGTTTATGGGACAGCCCGCATTGCATTGATCCAAGGATGACCCAAGAGTATATTGTACGATGCGGGGCAATGTACAATAAACACGGTGGTATCTAGAGTTCTAGGACCAACTTGTAATGGGATGGTAATAACTCCACACGTTTCTTGTGTTTCGTCATTGAAATATTTGATAATCATGTCAATTTTCTTCATTTCATCACTTCTAAAGCCAAATATTTGGTAGAAGTTAAAAGTGCAAATGTTTAGAGATGAGCCATTATCAATCAGGACTCGTTTGACAGCTACATCTCCAATTAGAGTAGTAATATATAAGGGATTATCCTTATGTAAAATGTGTTGTGGGATATCTTTATCCCGAAAGTCAATACAATCAACCTCTCGAGTAATGATAGTATTGGCCATAGCTTCAGGTTGAATGTTTTGAGGTACCATCATTTGGCTTAATGTAAGCATCAACTCATCCCTATGGGTGGGAGAAGATCTTAACAAATCCAAAAGGGAAATTCTGGCTGTATTATTGGATAATTGTTCATTAATATTGTAAGGGGGTTTAGGTTGAACATGGGAAGCATGATTCCCTTTATTGGGATTTTTCAAAACAAATGGAACTGATTCATCATTCTGATTTGGTTCTTGTTGAGAATTTTGAGCCTGTTGTCGGGTAACGACTCCAATGGTACCTACAATGTTATATTGAGGACGCTGAACTGGTATCGGTCAAGTGTTTATGGCTTGTTAATTTGGAAGTAATTGATTAGAAGAAGGTTGAGTAGTAACTCTTATAGGAAATGGTTCTTCTAGAACCATAGCATCTATGATGGGTTGAATAGGATCTGATTCATTTTCAGAACTATTCAATTGGTTTGAAGTGATGTCTAGTTCACTTTTAGTATCTGATTCTATATCACTAGAATTAGGAGTTTGAATATTATGTAGGGGACTAGTCATAACCAGGGATAAGGTTGTGTCAAATATTTGAGGATCCTAAATAGGTAATTGTCCACTAATGGTTCCTACATATCGAGTAGGAGGAGGAACATTATGATGTTTGATTTGATTGGCCACCTCTTTACCATGTCTTGGTAAAGGGTGTTGAAATATGTCTAATGTTTGATTAGCATTTTGATTTTGATTTTTGGGAATGGTCTTTTGAGTATTATTAGGAGCATTTTGTTTAGGTTGGAAGGCTTGCACCTCCATTTCATTATTATCAATCAAATCCTGTATTTTATTTTTCAACATTTTACAAGCGTTGGTAGAGTGTCCAGGTCCTCTATGGAAATCACAGTGTAAGTTTGCTTTGTATCCGTGTATATTTGGATCAGGTTCCTGGATAGCGGGTAATTGGATCAAACCTCTTTCGAGTAATTGAGGTAAAATAGTTGATAATGGTTAATTCAATCTAGTAAATTCTCGAGGAGGTTTATCAGGAGGTTTCAATATAAATTTTTTGGTTGTCTTCATTGCATTGATATTAGCAACATTTCTACTGTCTTCATTGCATTGATATTAGCAACATTTCTACTGTCTTCATTGCATTGATATTAGCAAAATTTCAACTTGTTTGTTTTTATATTGATTTTTGGATGTTTTCTCATCATCCTTCTTCCTAAGTTGGCCTCTCCTGATGAGGGCATCTTCTAATCTTCGAGATAAATCTATAGCCTGATCGAAGGTAGTTAAAGTAGCGGTTGATAGCTCATAAGATATTTTTTCTTGTAAATTATTGATAAAAATGTCCAACATTTCCCTATAAGGTAGCACAAAGTGAAGTTTTCCTATCAACTACCTCCATATAGCTAAGAAATCGACAAAACATTCATCCTTGTCTTGTTTTAAGTTGTATAAATCTTTAATGGTTACATGCCTCTCGATGTAGGAACTAAATTGATGGACAAAAGATTCAGCTGTTTCTTCAAAATTTCTCAAAGAATGAGTGGGCAATTGATAGTACCACTCTAATGCCATTCCACCTAAACTTTTCAGGAACATTTTTAGTAATAGCAAGTCATCATGTGATATATCATGACATGCTATCCTAAACATGCGAAGATGCTCTATGGGATCTTCGGTTCCTTTATATATAGGCAAGATGGGCATAGGAAAATGCTTAGGGTAAGGTTGATCTACAACTATGGGATCCAAAGGTTGACTACAGATCTCTCAATAATTGTACGAGGGACGATAAGGATCTATCTGGTCCATACGCAAAGATAACTATTTCACCATGGCTTCCAGATTACTAGTTTGCCCACCATATTGGTTCGGTAGGGCATTGATATGGGTTTTGTGAGCATATGATGGAGGGACATGAAGATTAGATGCTATGTTACTATTGTGTAAATTGTTGGTAGGAAAGGTGTTATGAAGGAATTTTGAAGTTGTATTATGATGTATTCCAGATTGTTGAAAATTGGTGTTTGGCTTCGTTTTAGGTTTTTGTTTACTTGAAGCATATTGATCAATAGTCTGGCGAAATAAAGTAGTGAAGGAAGTTTTATTTTGTGTGGGAATGATTTTAGGTTGAATAACAGGTTCCTTATGAGGTTGGGTAACCTGTTGTTTTGACATGTTTTGACTCATAGTGACAATATCTGTATTGGATGGCCCGACCTTATCACTTTCTTGATCAATGAAAGACAAGGGATTAGTGCGCACATCAAACGCATGTTCCATGGCTGCTTGAGTGTCACTAATTTTCCCTTTATCAATACGAATTGCCACATTAAGGGCGTCAATGTTATCATTGAGAAATTTCCAGAAATGATCTACATTGTCAAAAGCAATAGTTCCATCTGGAGCTACTCTAGGGGATGAGGGTCCATCCTCTTTAACACTTTCTTCTTGTTCATTATCTTCACCTAGGTCATCTACTGGTTGATCTAGAGTTTCTCCTTCCGGAATTGGATCTTCAAGAAGTACATTTGTGTCTCTAGTTTTATCTCTTAACCAATATTCTTCTTCTCCTTCAGTTTGTTTACCATTCCTAAGTTTAGGCATTGTGCCTTAATTTTAGATTTCAGAAAATATATATATATATATATATATGCAACAAGCTTAAGAGGTATATATTAATTATATACCTACTACAATATTTAAAATGAAATGTTTTTTTGGTTTTTGCTATGTTTTTAATTTTTCTTTGTTTTTGAAATAATATTGTAAACACAATAAATGCAAGAAATAATACTGAAAGTAATGATCTAGTTTTCTATAAACAATTTATAAATGTCATTAATGGGCTCGAGTTCTTCAGGAGTCATGAAGTGTTCTTCAAATTGAAAGTTTTCCTTCAAAAATTTAATGAAAAGAGCTATAGTGATATTATTTGTCTTAGATGCTGGTTGATAGAAGTAAAGCTCGTGGCAATACTCTCGATATAACACAGCTCGAGGAACCCTATTCCATATTTCCCTATCCATAAGAACAACCTCTTGGTCTTCTACACGACCTAGGAACTAGTGTACAATGGCTTGCGTTCTCGAGGTATTCCTCGAAGGTGAACAATTCTGAAGATACAAGAGCTCTCCTATAAGCTAACCATCTATGGTAGGCTCTCTGAAGTTCATGATAAAATACAAGTTGATGAGGATCCAAGATTCTATCTAAGACTAGCCTCTTGATTTGTTTAAGTTTTGTTGACCTAGATGAAATGACACTAAGTCTTCTATCAAGTTCGTCCCACAAAAGTTGATTTCTATCTGTTTCAGGCACACTAAGCATAGAATTGATTTCTATGGCTGTCAATTGGTTTTCAAAATTTATAGTAACTGCTAATATTTTCTTAGGAGCTACCATCTAATATGCAACTTATTAATTTGAAATGCATCTATGTTTTAGTTGTTTTATTTTTATTTTGTTTTTGTTTTCAAAAGATTTACAATGCATTCACGTCAGGTTCACCAAAATGTATCGCTCCAAATTTTTCACACCCTTACCTTCAGGCTATAGGATTCGTGCCCGGAAGGGGGATGTGAAAAGGATGGCATGGTACCTCGGACTGAGAGGCCTTGCGAAAGTCCCGCCTCTCAAGGGAGGTGTATATTGGTGATTTTTTGATGGATGGTGGGTTCACCAGGAAACATTCAATGGCAGTTTCCATGCCTAGGTTGGGAATGTGTTTTATGTGTTCATTTTAGCCTTAAGCATTCATGTCCTAGGTTTGGCCAAAATGCATCTAAGCTATTCTATATGAAGATGCAGATTAAATGAATACAAAAAATAGAATTAAGATAGAAAACAGAGAAATTAAATAATGTTAAAGGAAAATACCTGATCCGAATGTCTGATGAAGATTCTAATTTCTTGAAGCAGTCAGGATCGTCTAGAATTCAATAGAATCATCTGAGATCTGACAGGATCATTTGAGATCTGACGATTCATTAGACGAATTCATTAGAGACCTACAAATAGAGAAATAGGTGCAAAACACAAAAAGTGCAGCAATGCTAACATAGGGAAACAATGTAAAATGACAGTAGCACTATCAAACTGAAACTTATAAGCAAAAACATGCATGCATTATACTGATTTCATAATAATTATGACTTAATTATGCATTTAAAGCTATATGGGTGAACTCCAAAATGCAGAATAGCATAAAATACTGAATAAACTAGCTAATTACAACATAAAACAACATATTGAAAGATGGAGAAATGCAAACTTTAGGCACTGATTGCCTCAATGTTGACTGCAGTCAAAATCATCTTGCATTGGTATGAAATCATCTCTGATTCGATAGGATCACCTCCGATCTGAATAGGATCATCCACGATGATGTAAGCTTGCTCCGACTGAAAAACACTAAGGTACCTGCAACAAAATTGGTATAGAACTAATGCAAATAGAAATTTGGGGTGTTTTAACGTGTGTGAAGTTGAGTTACAGAGAATTTCAGCTAGGGGGGTGCTAAGGGGAGGGCTTTGGATTAAATAGGCTTAGGAGGGAGGTTAGGAGGTTGGAGATCATCCTTATTTTGGAGATCTCCAATGGGAGAGGGTCTCTAATAGTGCAGACACGCTTTTGCCCAGATTAGAGACTCATTGGAATAGAAGCTAATTATGAAAAATCATTTTAGGGACAAGATCATCTAGACGTCCTAGTCTAGACGAAATCGTCAGATCTGGGGTGATATCGTCTGATCGGTGACGATATCATCAAACGGTAAAAAAAAACTCTAAAAATGGCACGAGAAAGGGGGAAACGGATTACATAGCGGTTAACGGGCGGTTTGGGAGGTTAAAATTTGAATTTGAATTATTTACTAGACTAAATGTAATTGTTAAGATTTCACTATGCCAATTTTAGGGTGCTACACATGGAGTAGCCCACATTGGATGAATCATGCTAAATTGGTGTCTCTATTGTGTGTGGTGATTTATGCATTACTTTGATTACTATTTTTGATATTTCCATTGATATATTGCATAATATTGTTTGAGAAAGAAAATTTAAAAGTGATATTATATTGTTCACCCCCCTCTCAGTATAAGCTTGTGTTCTTCAAAAAATATCTTAGGAATCAATTTCCTATTACAATATTTATGAACCTCTGTCCAAAGGAGACATCAATACCCTATGCTCTAATTTGTGGATCTCTCTCCATAGGAGAAATATTTCCCATTTTCTTTGGTTCGTGGAACTTGATCCAAGAGAAATCTATATCCTCAATTGGTTCATGGATCTCTCTCCATAGAAGAACTCTATCTTCCCAACTAGTTCATGAATCACACTCCAATGGAGAACTCTTTCCCCTAGCTATGGTTCATGGATCTCTCTCAACAGGAGAACACTTTCCCCTTGCTCTAGTTCATGGATCTCTCTCCATAGGAGAACTCTTTCCCCTTGTCCTGGATGGTAATCTTCTAGAATAATTCTACCCCCACTACTCTAGCTTATGGAATTCTCTCCACAGGATACCTCTATCCCCACTACACTAGTTGATGTATATCTATCCACTTTAGACTACTATCCTCTTTACTCTATCACCTCCAAAGCCTTCTCTCAACCTTGTCTCAAATAGCAACCAAAATATGTCCCAAGTCTAGCACAAATCTGCTTCAACTCTGCTTATAAATCTACACCAAAATCTATCCCAAGTCTAGCACAAATCTGCTCCAACTTTGCTTACAAATTTGCACCAAAATTTATCTAAAATCTATCCCAAGGCCTTAACACAAAGCTTGAAAAACTCTACTCTCAAGTCTTAAAAAACTTTCTCAAATTTGGTTCACCAAAACCTGCTCTTAATTCTGCTCAATTCTGCTTCAATCCTACACACAAATCTTGAACAAACATCAATCAAACTTGTTATTAAATCTGCTCACAAATCTGTTCTCAAGCCTTCACAAAGAATTGCTCAATTCTATTCTCAATCCTTCACAAATACTTTCTCAAATATTTCCTCAAGCCTTCACAAAGACTTACTCAAATCTATCCTCAAGCCTTCTCAAAGACTTAATCAAACCTGTCCTCAAAATACTCACAAAACCTCCTCAAATATTTCCAGAAGTTGCATACAAACACAACTTAAATCCTTTTCAAAAATATTTCTTCACAAAAAAAAATCTACTTAGAATGCATTTAACCTCTATAACATATAGAGAATAATATGCTCTATCAAAACCTTAATATGTTTTACACACACAAATTTTGTACTCAACCAATCAATCTCTATCACTTGCAAAAACTCTTTTCACACATACAAATTTTACTTGCCAATTTTCTCTCAAAGATCAATCACACCCATGCTCAATTTCCATTATTAAAATTGATCTAGAATGCCTTCTCAAATGCTATCAATATATCTCAAATCAATGTTCAAATATTTCACAAATAAGCACTAGCTTGTCTTCAACCCTAGCACAAGTAGTTCATACTCTCTATCTCAAAATGTCTCAAACCCTTTTAGCAATAGAAGCATATATTGTTCTCAACATCTATCCCAAATGATTCCGAAATGCTCAACAATGAAGCACACAAAACTCACTCATATTTCCAAAAATGCTTATCAAAAAATCCTTTTCTCTCTACCTTATGTTCCAAAATATTTTCTTCATCAAAAACACTTTTTAACAAGGAATAATGTGCCCATACCTCTTTATTTGCTTTGATGGAGATATGTCTTTAAAACTTGTCTTACAAATAGCTAATTTCTCTAATGCCACTCCAATGGTTAGATTGTAAGATATATTCTCAACACATCCACATAAATTTTCACTTCAAAATATATTTCACCATACATAGATTACAATAAAATATCAACCACTAAAACACCTTATTACTCCTATTATCTCATGTAAAATAATGCTTCAACAAAAACAAGAAATTACATACATGAATTCAACACATACACCTTATACCTCCTTCTTATGAAAACACAATAATGCACTTCTAATTTCAATAATATAAAAAAATACTATTGCATCTTATGCATCCACCAAGCACTTAGCAATCTGAACCTTTATCTTTTTAATATTTTTCAAAAACAAAATATAAATCACTTTACTATCTTTATGGCTCCCTAACCATTTCACATCAACATAAAAAATTAACTAACCCTTATAACTCCCTAACCAAACTTAAAGTGCATACCTTTTAACAAAATTTAATTTTACCCTCAAGCGTTGCCATTGTAGTTCAAAACCACAATCTCGTTGGCCCCCGCACCCTAGCACAAGGGCAAACACCACATGGGCTAGCCACACACACACACCAAAAGTGTCACACACTCATTTTATCCTTTACCATCAATGCAAAGACTTCAATATGCAAAAAACCTTTTGTGTGAATTGAATGTCGAACCTACTTCCAACTATGCACTATGCAAGCCAAGCTTGCCAGCTTGGCTACCATCCACCATTGGATGGAGTTTGGACACCCTCCACCTTTATCTCCGTGCTACCTCAAATTTCATGGAATCTTCTATGTCTACCTTCACACCTTTGTCGAATGAATATTACAAGTAATTATTCGAGATTCAATTAATTCGAACACCTTGTCTTTGCAATAACTTAGCCCTTTTTATACACATTACCTTCGTCCTTGGACGTTGACACATTTGAAACCATACAATTTCAATTTTTTATTTTTGGTGGCATTAAACCTTTTCAAAAATATTATAATAAATTAAATATAAGGTATATTTAATTATTATAATTTTATTTTAACCGTTGGGCTTTTTAATCTTTAATTACTATAGTTATTTAAATCTTCATAGATTTAAATATTAAAATTTTTCTTCTTCTTGGACCTTGTATTCAGAAAACCTCTTCCTTTTTCTTTTGAAAATGCCACCATGGTAAAATATTAAACCTTTATTTTTTTAGGTCATAAATGATAATAAATGACCTATGCCATTAATTATTTGACATCAATGACAAAAAAATTCTCAATATTTCCAACAATCTCCCTATTTTTTATTGATGGCAACCCTTATCTAAAAAATTCCTTTTTCCTTTCTCCATACCATTTAATTCCAAAACTGCTTCCCTTGAGAATCTGCTCCCCCTGACTGAATGCTCTCTCCCTTACTCAAATATCTACCCCTTTGTCATCAATGGCAAAGGGACTCCTTTGGGGCTAAATATAATACTCTTAGCTCAGCCCCCTTCCCACATACTCTCCTTGAGGTGATTAATTTTGGGGTGGGAGTCTCTCTACTCCCAACATACAATGCTCTTTTCCTTTTTCTACCTTCCTTTTCAACATACCTTTTTGATCCTTTTGAGTGTCCCTATTTTTTATTATCTCTAGAAGCTCTAGAAACTTTGTTCTACACCACCTGGACTTATGCCCAACATTATTGCACTTGTAAAACTTAATTTTGTAGTTCATATAAGGTATAAATATCTTGAAGTTCCTCCTGGTGAAGCCATACTCATTTCTATGATTAACCCTACAGTGGATTGCTTTGTGATAAAATCGATTACAAAAGTAGCAATACCCTTGAAAAATATATTCATATTTGAAGTTCCTCTTGGTAAAACCATATTCCTTCTTTCCATGAGTCCTACAATGTATAGATTTGTGACCAAAATTATTACATGAAAAACAACATCCTTTGAGTAAATCTTGCCTTGGACCCACTGGTCTCTTAGTCCTTTCCTCTTTTTGATGATCATTGTTGCTTGTTTGTGCATTGTTTCCTTTCTGAGTGGAGATTATATTCTCAAATTATCCTCATAAGTCTCAATTTCTCCTTCACTCTCTTCCTTTAAAACTTATTCCTTTGAGATTGAGCCTGAACCTTCTTCTTGTTTCCCTTGTCCTTCTTCAAAACCAAATCTTATTTTTATAGATGAAGATCTTTATGCATTGATAATCTTGTACAAAGTCTTTGAAATTTTTCCAAACCTCTGTAGCTTGTCCTTAGAAGCTTTCACTTCCATCCTTAGTGAAACTACCTCATGTTCTAATCTTTCACATTCTAAGACTTTTGCCTCTAAATATCCTTGTCTTAGCTATTGAGTTTGTCATGTCTTGTATAATATTTTCTTTTTCTTCATCACATTCTTGAATTTGAGCCTTGAATTTTGAATTATACTTTCTAACCTTTTTCAATTCTTTAAGAGAAGCAATAATTTTTGCTTCTAGATCGACTATGCCTTCCTCTTCATTTTCTGAATATTTTTTCTACTTCTTGGCCTTCAAGTGCATCTTCATACTTTTCAACTTTACCTTCAACGGGAACATTTTATTCCTCTCCTATTACCAAAATTAGAATTTCTTCTTATTCACTCTCTGAGGGTATTCCATCACTGTCACTTAAAGCCTTTCTTCCCTTATAAACATAGAAACTCTTCTTGTGCCTTTGAAATAACTTCTTTTCATGCCTGTTTTGACCATACTTGTTTTGCTTTTCATACCTATATTTTCCTCCTTCCTTTTTCTTATGATCCCATTTCTCTTCACTGCTATTGCTTCTAGATTTTGGATAGTTAGATGCATAGTGACCAAAATTTCCATAATTGAAACATTTCAGTATTTTCATAGCTTTGTGTTTTCTTTAGTCTTCTACCATAGTTAGCTTCTTCATCACTGCTTGATCACCACTTAATTATGGTTTCTTATCCTTTGTCTTCTTTGATGCTTTGAAGGTTGCTTCTTTCTTGGAGTTGCACTCCTTTACCATTATCATATCATAAGCTATGAGAATTCCATGTAACCCATCCATAGTCAATTGATCAATATCTTTCATCTCTTCTATAGCTAAAACTTTTCCATCATACCTTGTAGGAAGTAACTTTAAAACTTTTTGAGAAAAATTTAATTCTTCAACTTCAATTCCAAGTCCACACATGGTATTAACAATCTCATCCACTTGAAGTAAGTATGTAGAAATATCTTCCTCATATTCCACATTCAAATATTCAAACCTTTTCTTGTGGTTTTGTAGTTCTGCCATCTTGACCTTTTTATTTCCCTCATTGGTTTGCTTTAACTTTTTCCAAATATCTTTTGTTGATTTGCAATGCATAACTATCACAAATTTTGCTTCATGTAATCCACTTAAGATTGTATTCATAGACTTGGAATTATTAACATGTAAGAGCTTACCATATTTATCTATGGGAGGATTAGTTGTAGGTGTAAACCCATCCCCAACTGCTTGCCATATCTCATATCCTTGTGCCATCAAGTAAGTCCTCATTCTTATGCTCTAGAAATTATAATTGTTCCCATAGAAAAATGGTGCCTTATTTTTTGAAGGTCCACTCTGATATGCAATCTGTGTTCATGGACACTCTTCCTTCAAGTTGTTAGACTCTTTTGAAGAAACCTGCTCGGATACCAATTGAAGAACACAAGCTTATACTGATAGGGGGGTGAACAATATAAGATCAAATTTTACTTTTCTTTCTCAAATAATATTATCCAATATTATCAATGGCAATATCAATAGCAGTAATCAAAGTAATGCACAAATAATCACACACAAGAGAGACACAAATTTAATGTGGTTCACCCAATGTGGGCTACTCCATGGAGAAAATATTTCCACTAAAATTTATCAACAAATATCTTGGGAATCAATTCCCTATTACAATATTTATGAACCTCTATCCAAAGGAGACACCAATCCCCTAATGCTCTAATTTGTGGATCTCTCTCCACAGGATAACTCTTTCTCCTTTTATTTGCTTCGTGGAACTTGATCCAAGAAAAATCCATCTCCTCAACTGGTTTTTAGATCTCTCTCCATAAAATAACTCTATCTTCCCAACTGATTCATCGATCACACTCCACATGAGAACTCTTTCCCCTATATTTGGTTCATGGATATATCTCCATAGGATAACTCTTTCCCCTTGATCTGATTCATGGATATATCTCCATAGGAGAACTCTTTTCTCTTACTCTAGATGGTAATATTCTAAAAGACTTCGGTCCCCATTTTTTTGGCTTATGGATCTCTCTCCACATTGGTTGATGGATATCTATCCACTGGAGACTATTGTACTCTTTTCTCTACCACCTCCAAAGCCTACTATCAACTTTATCTTAAATATGCACCAAAATATATCCTAATTCTAGCACAAATATGCTCCAAATTTGCTTACAAATATTCACCAAACTCTATCCCAAGTCTAGCACAAATCTACTCCAAATTTTCTTACAAATTTGCACCAAAATCTATCTCAAATATGTCCCCAATCCTTAACACAAAGCTTGAATAAATATGTTGTCAAGTCTTCACAAGACTTTCTCAAATTTGGTTCACCAAAACCTGCTCTTAATTCTTCTCAATTTTACTTCATGCCTACACACAAAACTTGAACAAATCATCAATCAAACTTACTATTAACTCTGCTCACAAATCTATTCTCAAGCCTTCATAAATACTTACTCAATTCTATTCACAAGCCTTCACAAATACTTGCTCAATTCTACCCTCAAGCCTTCACAAATACTTTATCAAATCTATCCTCAAACTTTCTCAAAGACTTGCTCAAATATTTCCTCAAAACACTCACAAAACCTACTCAAATATTTCCATAACTTGCATATAAACACAACTTAAATCATTTTCAAAAATATTTCTTCACACAAACAAATTCTAATTAGAATTCATTTATCCTATGGAACATATAGAGAATAATATGCTCTATCAAAAACTCAATATGTTTTACACTCATAAATTTTGTACTCAATCAATCAATCTCTATCACTTGCAAAAACTCTTTTCACACATACAAATTTAACTTGCCAATTTTCTCTCAAATATAAATCACACACCTGCTCAATTTCCCTTATTAAATTTATCTAGAACACCTCCTCAAATGCTATCAATATCTCTCAAATAAATATTCAAAATATTTCACAAATATGTAGTAACTTGTCTTCAACCCTAGCACAAGTAGTTCATACTCTCTATCTCAAAATGTCTCAAACCCTTTCAACAATAGAAGCGTACATTGTTCTCAACATCTATTCCAAATTATTCCAAAACACTCAAAAATGAAGCACACAAAACTCACTCAAATATTTCCAACAATGCTTATCAAACAATCATTTTCTCTTCACCTTATGTTCCAAAGCATTCACTTCATCAAAAATACTTTAAACAAGGAATAATGTGCCCATACCTCTTTATTTGCTTTGATGGAGATATGTCTTCAAAAACTATATCACAAATAGCTAATTTCTCTAATGCCACTCCAATGGTTAGATTGAAAGATATCTTCTCAACACATCCACATGGATTTTTACTTCAAAAGATATTTCACCATACACAGATTACAATAAAATATCAACCACTAAAAAACCTTATTACTCCTATTCTCTCATGTAAAATAATGCTTCAAAAAAACAAGAAATTACATACATGAATTCCACACATACACCTTATACCTCCTTATGAAAACACAATAATGCACTTCTAATTTCAATAACATCAAAAAAATTATTATTTCATCTCATGCATCCACCAAGCACTTAGCAATCTAAACCTTTATATTTTTAATATGTTTCAAAAATAAAATATAAATCACTTTACAATCCTTATGGCTTCCTAACCATTTCACATCAACATAAAAAATTAACTAGCCCTTATAACTCCCTAACCAAACTTAAAATGCATACCTTTTAACAAAATTTAATTCTACCCTCAAGCATTGCCACCACAGTTTGAAATCATGATCTCGCTGGCCCCTGTGCCTTAGCACAAGGGCAAAAACCATGTGGGCTAGCCGCCACACACACCAAAAGTATCATGTGCTCATTTTATGCTTTACCACCAGTGCCAAGACTTCAACATGCAAAAATGCCTTCATGAAAATCGAATGCCAAAACTACTACCAACTATGCGCTACGCAAGCCGAGATTGCCAGCTTGGCTACCATCCACCGTTGGATGGAGTTTAGACAACCTCTGCCTTTATCTCCACACTACGTCAAATTTTATTGAATATTCTATATCTACCTTCACACCTTTTTTGAACGAATATTGAAAGTAATCATTCAAGAGTCAATTAATTCAAACACCTTAGCTTTGCAATACCTTAGCCCTTTTATACACCTTGCCTTTGACCTTAGACATTGGCGTATTTGAAACCATAAAATTTTGATTTTTGATTTTTGGTGCCGTTAAACCTTTTCAAAAATATTATAATAAATTAAATCTAAGGTAGATTTAATTACTATAATATTATTTTAACCTTTGGGATTTTTAATCTTTAATTAATATAATTATTTAAATCTTCATAGATTTAAATATTATAAATTTTCTTCTTCTTGGACCTTGTCTTCGGAAAACCTCTTCCTTTTTCTTTTACAAATTCCACCATGGTAAAATATTAAACCTTTATTTTTTTGGTCATAAATGACAATCAATGTCATTAACCTATGCCATTAATTATTTGACATTAATGACAACAATATACTCAATATTTCCAACAAGCTATGAATCATCTGAAATCCCATGGATATGAGGAGGAGAAATACTGTTTATATCATAGATAAAATGGCCATGACATTCAGTCATGTTGCAATTTTAGAACCATGATACAAAACATGATTGAAAATAATCAGCTTCAGATTTTTAACTAACAAATAATCATAGTCAATAATCCATCTCTTGCACCAAAAAATCAAGAAGAGCCCCCTAGGAAAACAATCAAAATACCTATGTCTCAACAATTTCATCAAACTTAGCCAGTGTGTGTTGCGTGCTCAAAACAATAACAGTGTATTTGGACTCCATTGTTTGAGCCCATGTTAACCATCTTCCAAAAGCTACAAGAATATAAGCCTATCACTTTACCTAACATAAACCCTTTGGACCCAAAAAGAGCTAAACCTAAGGGTTATAGAGAGGATCACTTCTACCTTTATCATCGAATAGAGGTCCATGACATTCACAATTGTTATGGGTCTAAAAATGTGGTTCAAGACCTTATTGACAAGGATACTTCACTCATAAATGATTCATCTACCTTAGCTAAGCCTACCTCAAGTCAGGCCACATCATCCTATTTATGACCCCAAGGTTAATTTCATCCTCATAAGCCTAGCAAGCCACATTTCCAAGTAGTCACATTTTTCATGACTACTACAACCCTATTTCAAAAATTATAGAAGGAAAAGGAACTCACATTACCATAAGTTAAACCTAGAACATATAAACCTGGTTTACACAATGAAATCATCTTTTGTATCTATCATCGTATACATGGGTATGACATCCATGACTACTATTCATTCAATAATGTTGTCAAATAAATGGTAGAACAGAATGAGCTCCGCACAAACAGTTCACTTGTTTTACCCTATCAAAACATTGGCACCTCACAAAGGTTCGTGCCCTAATAGGGTGAGTTTATTTCCATCACTCTTTCTAAGTAGGATGATTACATTACGATGAATGATGTGCACAATGGGTTCCTCAAGGTAGCACATCTTCCCCACCATCCACATCATGGTTAATGAAGAAAAATGATACATCTAAAGGTATCACACCTTCCTCACTTTCATTGAGTAGAACACACACTAGGGGTACCTAAGGTAGCATAACTCCCCCTAAAAGTATAAAATCCAAAAACATCAAAATTCAAAAAATCCAAAAAAAACAATTCAAAACAAGAAAATCTAAAAAAAACAATTAAAAACATCAAAATCACAAAAACATTTACATTTTGTATTACATCATATGCATTTAGTTAATTGCACTGCATTAGGTATTTTTATTTATTGCACTTGCATTAGAATAGGTTGTGTTTACAATATTACAAATGACACCACATTTGTATGCTAATCATGCATCCTTAAATCATCATCATTCATCATTCCTTGTGAGTAATTGTATTTTTCAACACAACCTTATGAGTTGCTATTAGGTGTATACTAGGGTTTTTTGGTCATTCAGCCATACCTAGTGATATTTTCATATTTTGTAGAAATCTATCTTGACTTTTGAACATGAGGTCTAGTTTTTATAGTACCTTGCAGAATTCAAAATCCCATCATAATTTTAAACATTAACAATCCTAGTTTGAACAAGGAAGGATGACACTAAAAAGTGGTCATGGTCACCTTAAGTGAAAGGTTTCCCCTACTCATCCTATCATGTGTATGGTATAGAATTATTATTATGGGAAAAAGGACAAGCTCCCTCCTACCCAAGAAATCCCTTACTTTCATACAAAATATGCAAATTTTCAAAATAAAGCAAAGCAAAATAAACAGTGATTTTCATCACTAAACAAATCCCTTCCTTAAAAAAAAAATCAAAATGCAAAATAAATAGTGATTTTCATCACTAAGCATGAGAAAGTATCCCAAGAAATGAAATAAAAGAAGGGTGTGAAGAGCCTAAATCCCTAGAATATTCAGTATTCAACCACCATGGTATGATCCTCATTACAACAATGGGTTGAATAAAATTTGCTTGGCAATGGGGTATCCTTACGCATGGTGATATGTATATCACATTAGCGACCTTATTTTATACATACCAATGTTATTTTATGGATTAGGTAGGTTTAGGTGGCTTGTATTACCTAGTAGTCTAATCCAATTACATCCAAACCTAGGATCATGATGAACATATGGCGATCCTCATTACAACAATGGGTTGAATGAAATCCACCTGGCAATGAGGTAGTCTTATGCCTCATCTAATATATTCATTTGCACACACAAGGATAATGAATATCTCTATCTTATTAACAAAACTTTTATATTTCAAGAGTCTTGTGTAGTCATTATACATCTTTTGGTTAATCAACTAGGGTGTTTGAGTCTCATGGAAACCTCAAAAATCCCCTAAGAGCAACAAATCATATCATCAAATCATGCACAGTTTTTCTTATGAACTTTTATTTACTAAGGGGTGTTTATAAAATAGGATAGATATCGAATGAGTATTAGAAATGATATTTAGATGGCCACTAACTATTTTGTGCATGTCTTTTAATTTTAAAAATCTTATAGGAAAATCCCATACATTTCACATCATCTCATCTCACATATGTATGCTTAATTGATTAATTCTTATGATAAGGATTAACATTTTTATTCATGATTTGCATACATTCTGTGGTGTTTACCATTATTTTGTTAAACATACATTAGATTCATTCTTTATGTTTTAAGTGCTTAAATCATACAAGTTCATCTGCATTAGATCATCTTCGTGTAATTAATGCATTACATACACATCATATATCATATAATATCACATAGATTAAATGCATAAACAATTGAAGAAAATTTAAACATGCATTTAACATTCACTATTGCATCCATATAAGCATATAGAATAGTGCATCTACACATCTAGATAACATCATCTAATCATACATCTATCATCTAGCTAGTGCATTCATAAATACATCGCATACATATTGCAAGGAACCAATAGGAGGAATATGGATTTATAATGCATAAATAAAGAAGAATTGTTGTTATATCAGGAATCACAGTTATTGTAAGGTAGAATACCCACAGATATAAATAATTTATACTTCCATGATCATTTGGAACATCCCTATTGTACTAATATATCTAACTAAGAGGTATGAAAAGTGAAGGGATGTGTCCCTTTATAACATAATATATAATATAATATGATTAAAGGTCATGTTAGGAGGGTCCTAACATGCCACCCTCCTTAAAAGGAGCTTTATCCTCAAAGCTCATAGTGAGAAGCTTCATCCTTTGTTTCACTAATAGTATGTGCTCATGTTCTTGTACTATTTTAATATCATTGTTCCTCAAGCAAGGATATTGGGAAGGTGGAAGTGTTGGTGGCTTTGTCATAGCCTGGAGAGAAAATAAATGAGTAACCCTTGCCTTTCCTCCTCTAGGAACCACTTTCTCCATATGATGAGAGCTTGCTAGTAGATAAGGGCCAGATTTTATCCCTTTAAGCGTATATGTGTGATCCTTTTGTGTTAAATTCATCCATAAATCATCAAGGTGCCATTGAATAATTCCAAGCATTCAAATCCATTGCACACCTAAAACAATATCACAACCGCCTAATGGAATTGCATACATGTCAAGTTTGATGGTGTAATTGCCTAATGTGAGCTTAATATTATGACATTTCCCATTATAAGTTATTCTTTCCCCATTACCGATCATTATTTCAAAGGTATTACAAGGATGGATAAAGTAGATGGTTTGTTTTGCCATACGTGGGTCGATGAGATTGTGTACTTCTAGATTCAATAAGCACAATAAGATTTTGTTGTTTAAAGAAACTGGAAACTTTCATTGTTTGGAGGGATGAATTTTTGATGAGGGTGTTGAAGAAAATTCTAATAGACCTTGAGGGTTATCATCAGGCATGTCTTTAGTTAGTTTTTTATTGGTGGAAGTAGTTTGTGAATCTGTTGTAGATATATTTTAGAGTCGACATTGGTTATTGAATTTATCTTTGGCTAATTTGGCCAATACAATAGTCTAAATCATGGTCGTGGGGTTAAAAATTTGTACCTCTAGCCAGATTTCATCCTTTAATCTGTTGATGAAATAATCCTGAGAAAATGAGGCATCTATCCATGTTGTGTGGTTTGCCAATATCTCAAATTCTGCTTGATATTCACATACCAATGTGGTTTGACATAATTTGGTGAGGGATCCTGTGAAATTTTTGATCTTGCTAGGGCCAAATAGTACTAATAGATTTTGTGTAAATTTTTTCCAAGTAGGGGTGTCGTTGGTATTCTCAAACCACTGGTACCATTGGATAGCCTCATTTTCTAAGTGAAAAGATGCAATATGAACTTTTTGTGCTTCAGGGATTTGGTTTAAAGAAAAATATTGCTCTGCCCGATAAATCCAGTTCGCCACCTTCAAATTTTGGAAAGTCCAACTTAGTAGTCCTGGGAAGGATGGATGTTTGTGGCCCTCCTAATGTTGTTTGGTGTGTTGGTCCTCCCGTAGTTTGGCTAGTTTGAACTAGTGCCATATTCTGGTTGAATGTATCCATTTTTAAGTTGATTTTTGATATCCTTTGCAATTCTTGTCTTGTAGCGATATTCTTCTCTTTGAATTGGTGAAGTTCATGATAAAAATTTTCAAGGGTAATATCTTGCAATCTTTTGCCTTCTACCATCATAGGATTTTGTAAGATTTTGGGGTTTCCAAGTTGTCAAAATTTGCAAAAAATATTTGTAACTTTTTGTCAAGAGTTGTCAACTTGATTCTAACCAAATTTGTTTTCAACTTTTTTGTCAACGTTTTTGTCAACTGTTTTCAACTTGATCCCAAAAAATTGTTTTCAACCTTTTAGGTAGAGATTAGGTGGCAAGGTATGGTGGGATGGAGCTAAGGGGAGGACATAGAGGGCTAGGTAGTGGATGCAAAGCAAAGCTCAGAGTGTAGATCAAGGTGGAGCGAGGCTCAGGTAGCAGAGAGGAGCTTGGGTGGAATAGGCTCGAGTGGCTGGAGTGGCAGATCTCGGGTCAAATGTCAAGTTAATGTCAATGGCTAGGTAAGCTTCGTGGTGCATGACTACTAGTGGTAGTCAAAAGTAGCTACTTGTGCCTGCCTATACTTATACCTCGAAGTCGCTTGTGTAGTGAATATGGGATTTTAATCCCAAGGAATTTAAAAAACCTTCTTTGTTTTTTCTCTAGCATGATCTAACAACGGAATTTGACCCAGATAACTTTGTCGATGCTAGAAATGAGTTTATAACTTTATCTTAGGCTTTAATTTTTTTAATTAATTTCATCGGATTCCTATAAGTCTCACTGGAAAAATGATTTTGCACTGGTAATTCAATTTTTTTGTGCTCGTTTGAAATTTTTTCTTCAATATGATGATGGATTTTGACGTCAACATGTCGATATTTACTTTTTCCCTATCATGAAATTTGGTCACCGAAAAATGCTACAAATGGTCTTCAACTACGATTTAATGCCTGATTTTGCTGTGAATCGAAATATTTAGCTAGTGGGTGTCCCTTAAATTTCTATTTGTAGAATCTTTGGGGTTTTGATCATCCGATTACAACTATTTTTGCCAATGAGCAGAAGTTTCTAATAGGGTTGGGTCTGATGTTTTCTATATTTGTTTAATGCTGATAAGTCCTCATCGATGAAACTGAATGTATACAAAGACTAAGGATCATAGCCTTTAAGGACCAAATCATCCCCATAGATGTTGTGTAGTAATGCTATGTGTTTGATCATAGGCATAAAACTTAGTATCTCAATGATTTATTCATTTAGTTGCATTGGCGGTGAATCCCCACAAATACTTTAGAGGATGTTAGAATGTGGATACAAGGTTTTCTTGTAGATTTTACTGATTTTGGTTTTAAAATTTCATGTTTTTGCTTCTACAAGTCATCACCCATTCCCTATTCCTTCTGATATGGATTAGAGTCTGAGCTTGCTTGCTTTGTGTTGAGATTGCTCTTCAATCATTTTTTTATACTGATTATGTGATGGTAGATGGAAATTAATGATGAATTGATGAGACAGTGAGTGAGTTTACAGAGAGGACGAAGAAAATTTTGAATGGATCTGGTTATGAACTCCTTTCTGGGATCTTTTCTTTGATACCAGATGTGAGGAGATAATAGGAGGAATATATATTTATAATGCAAAAATAAAGAAGAATCATTGTTAGGAATCACAGTTATTGTAAGGTATAATACCCACAAATATAAATAATTTATACTTCCATGCTCATTTGGAACATCCCTATTGTACTAATATATCTAACTAAGAGGTATGAAAAGTGAAGGGATGTGTCCCTTTATAACATAATATATAATATAATATGATTAAAGGTCATGTTAGGAGGGTCCTAATACATATAGTAGGGTTATGCATAAGGGGTCAGCCCCAAAATGTATTTATGAAAATTTGGTGAATCATTTTCAAAATCTAGGCGAATAGTGTCCAAACACATGTAGAAGGCTCACTATTATTAGGGGCAGTGTTGGAAATTTATACGTAAAATTATCAAATTATTATAAAATTGGGGCAAATTGACCCAAAAAAAATTTGCACCCAAACATTTTTGGCTAATGGGCCTTGGTCAAGGGTCCCAAATATTAGCCAATTCTAAATTTTGAAAATCTTAATTCTAGCCATATTGGCGATAAATAGCTACTATGCATAACCCTGACATATAGCATAATTACATCAACATCTAAGAATTGCATCCATAATTGCATCTCATAAACATAAAATAAATAACATAAGACACATAACAAGCCATAACTATAGAGTATTATATAAAAATGTGTGTGTCAAAGTACATAGAGATACAAAAATACCCTTAGGCTACAACTGTGTAGGTCCTCAGACCTTACACTAAAATAATGATATAGACATCATGTCATATCAAATAGGGCATACAACCCCTAAGATGCCTCCACCCTCAGCTCCATACCTATACATGTTGATTTCTTATATTGCACACCTGATCTATGATTGGGTCGCACTGATGACTGCCTAGACTCACTCCATCTGTTCCATTGAGAACCCCCTATTATGGACCTAGTTGGCATAATACCACCATGTATCCTAACCTTAATATCTAGAAGAGAAATGTATGATGCATCTATTGCATTTTGCCTCCCCTCCTCTACTAGGAGACCCTACAAATTCCTAATATGCACATCCCCATATAATCCTATCGACCCCTAAGCAGCTAGAGTAGATGGTGAAACCTGAGCCATAGGAGTCATCCCTAGTTATGCCCTGAGAGCATCTCTCTCAGTGATCCGAGCATCTACCTTAGTGGTATTAGCCATCATATACATCTGTAGTGTGGCTATAGTGGTACATGCAGAGTCTACCTTAGTCTATAGAGTGGTCCTCTCCTTTTCATACCCCCACCACTACTACTACCCTGCAAGCAACTAACTCTACACAATAGCAAGAGATGTATCTCACTCCATAACCTGCCATTGAGTTGTTTGTAGTTTCACTATAATCTCTACAGTTGAGCTCATAGCTATGAGACCTCATCATATGTGGCATCCTCATCACCATCCTCATCCTAAGGGTCATCCACCTACCCTGTAGCCTATTCCCATTCATCCATACTATGATGCACTCGTCAACCATCATCATTGTCTCCCTCCACAACTCCCTTATCTCTAGCCCTACCTAAGCTACCACCACCTTTCCATAGTTGAGAGACCCACCAATTTTTGTACTCCATAGTGGTCTTGGGATCATCTGCACCTATGTAATCAATAGGAGGGTCCACCTCCTATGTAATCCTTGTCACCTATGGCATTAGAAGTTGTATATCTACCTTTCAATGGTGATAGAGGACTGGATTATTTGGTATATCCTATGTTATCCTAAACTACCTAGTAACTCAAGCATAGTGTAAGGACTTCCTAATTATCCTATGGTGTTGCATGAGCCATCTATTATGCCTAACTCAAGCCAAGTATTTTTCAGCCTCATACCATGCAGGATAACCTAGGTAAGGTCTCCAAATAATCTAATTAGCCTACAATCTCGTCAGAGACCCAATGTAGTGATCTAGATTCCCAGCATGCAGATGAATTTGGATGGTCTCTACCCCCTATGGCCACCTCACAACATAGCACTAATCATCCCCTACTATGATAGCTATACCCAATGGCAATATATGAGGTCTATCTATGTATATGTGCTCCCACCCCTATATCTGAAGTAGTAGGTTGCATCCTACTCCTGCTCACCCCTATCACGTAATGTGGTATATATCATCATAGATATATGCTAGAAGTGTGCTCCCCCATGCCATAATTATCAGATGCTCCAGGTCACACTCTAGTAGATATTGAACCATACCTAGGAGGTTCCAAGGGAACCTCACTCTTGATGTATTAGGTAGTAGCACATTATAGATAATGTGCATGAGAATCACCTAGTTCTAAGAGAAGACATCATGTCTATACCAATATTCCACTAGCGCCATACCATGCTCAATATCCCCTAATGCCATAGCAGCTCTTTCTTAGAAGACTCACTCAAAAATTGTATCCCTAGCTGTAGTGGGAGAGGACACAATAACCTATCCATTGATGGGAATTCTAAAGATATGGTAGACATCCTTCAATGAAACTGTTATCTCCTATGGAAATATGGAAATGGGCCAGGGCTATAAGGAAGGACTGATCTAACATCACTATCGACAATATAATAATATAGTTGAGGTCAATCACCCCAAACCACTCCTAGTCATCATCATACAATAGGAGATGCAACTCAAGCAGTAAATTAGGCTTTCACCCTCGAGCAATTAGATCCTAACTCACACCAAAAGCCAAAGTAAGGCACAAAATCAACAAACATAAAAAAATCAAAAAATTGAACCAAAAATAAAAAATCCTAAGGTTCTTAGCTGCTAACATCATCAACAACTACCATGGCCACACCAACATCATCAACGACCACTGCCAATGGTCAAATTTTTTATTTTTGGGTTTTGAACCCAATCGCTCATAATTATGGTGGCCCCCAATTGCCAAATTGGGCATCACCATCAATTATAGTTGCCATGGGATTGATCTCATTCAAGGTCATTTCCTACATAAAAATGCCATAAAAAAAATTAAAATTTAACCCCCCCTTAAGCTAACCTAGGCTAAATTCTAAACTAAGGGGTAAGGTTCGTTACCAAAAATATAATGAGGTTCCTTAACCCTTTAATTGGTGAGGTTTATTTTTAATGCTCAAATAATGAGAATATGAGATGGAGAATCTACCTTATGAGCTCTGACTTTGCCACTAGTAGATGCCTCAATATGGTCTACCATTATGGTGTACTTAAAATTTGGTAGCATTCCATGTTAGTTTTTCTCTCCTCCCCCTCAAAGATCACTATTCTACCAGGCCAAGTCAAAATAATGAATTTGCAAAAACCCTAATTTTCTTTTTAAATTTTGCAAATTCTCACCACTGCTCACTTTAAAAGCAACTATAGACCAGCCCAACCTTGCCTACTGATGTCGATAGTGGCTATGAGATTAGTGGTTGATAAATAGACATTAATTCACTTAATTACTCACCATAAGGAGTTTCAGAATGAACATTAAAACATATCTACTGGTCCATAATCATAAAAAATTACAAAATTAACAAAAATATCAAACAAACCAAAAATTTCAAGTGCACCTCGTACATAGTTATTTACCCTATACACTTGGTGATTGCAATGACTTGTGCTCCATGCAATCTGATAAGATGAGTAAATTACCATAAGGCCATTTGAACAAAATTATTCATTGATGATATGAAATTTCTTCACTTAAATCCCCAATAAGGCCATTGTGGCTAGACTACTCCATGGGAGCGAGGTATTCATTTCCTCTCTTCTACGAAATCTCATCAAAAATCACAAAATTAACAAAAAAATCAAATAAAAAAAAATCTTTAGTGTCTCATATCCAATTATTTATCCTATACATGGTGGTTGTAGCAACTTGTGCTCCATGCAATTTTACAATATGAGTAAATTACCATAATGCCATTTGACCCAAATTATTCATCGTCAACTTGAAATGTCTTCACTTCAATCCCTAATATGGCCATTGTGGCCAAAATGCTCCATGGAAATGAGGAATTCATTTCATTTCTTCTATGAAATTTTATCAAATCATTGAACATATTGATTCATCACATGCTGAAATTGAATTGCTATCATATTAATTCCCTAAGAATGCCATTTTGGTTGCACTGCTCCATGGGATAGAGATGTACAATTACTGTTAATGGTTGAAATCCCAGCTGTAATAAGACCTCCCCTACAACAAATTTAATCATATTGCATTGTAAAAATCATACATCTTGGTCAAGCAACTCATTTCTTTCATCACTTGCCATTTTACTCATCAACTCGTTGCTTGAGGGGGTAGTCATAATCAAATAATTCATAATCAAAATCAGCAATTAAACACTTAATCATGTGAATTGTGTTCATCTTAAAAATCATTTCTAACAGCTATCATGAGCTTACCCTTTTGCTGGGGAAAAATAAAAAATTATGAGCTAAATATTTGGAAATATGATACAACGGTCATTGGTGTTCGAACAATCCAAACTGATCAATTTTATATCATCTCCAAACCTTTAGTAAATTTAAGCCACCATTCTATTGGAGGTAATTGTTTCGAGATGTGTTATTTTTTTATGATTGGGGCATCTAATGTTGACCAGATCAATGAACATCAACAAACCTACAATATAGCATTAGCTTGTTTATTTTTCTCAATGTTGTATTTTCCCATAATGCATCTAAAAAAAGGGCATTTGTAGAGACCTCAAACACGTCATGTTTAGGAGGCTACTCATATGGACACCTCTTCAGGCCATATGACTGATCTTGGACCTTTCCAATATCCAATAGTGGTTCTACCCACTCATTTAGGGTAGCCTAATCCTATGCAGTCATAACCATTGACATCATCAGTGATAGTGACTACCACCATCAATGATTAAAGCAACTATGAGCTAGCCGCACCTATCAATAGCAGCTATGGGCTACTTGCCCATAGTTGCAGCTGTTGATAGTGATTGAGTTTGTAATAAAATAGGGCTACCCGAGCATAGTAAAATCCATTGAGCATAATTATTTCTTAATCGTTTAAGAAAATTGAAGCTTCTATAAGTCTTATCTCAACTTTCCAAGCATAACTATTTCTTGTTCTTGGTTTCCTTGTGAAGCTAAGATGAGAAATTGGGTGCCTATTTAAGGCCCCAAATTTACATACAAACCTTGGTAAAATTCATGTGCAAATGCCATAGTGAAGCTCTTTCATATTAAGGAGATAATAAAATTCTATTTGAGGTATAGCAAAGCCATACCAAATTGCACAATGACACCTACCTTTCCACCAAATGAGATTGCCATAGTTTGAAGATCAACCCCTACTATTCAAGTGCCAAATTGCTATAGATTGAAGAAAATTCCACCATAAAATTGTGTTCCAAGACACAAGCAACTCATGATCATAAATTCTACATCAGAATTGATTAGCATCAAACCTAATATTCAAAGGATAGAGCCCCTTTCCCATGGTCATTGTTTTCAATAGTGGCCGACAGGCTTCGCAACTAAAATTCATAGCATCTAATAGATCTGATTTCTCTAAGCATAAATGGCTATGGAATAATGAGTCTTTTATTTTATCTTAGCCATTATATTATATTTACAGTGTTTCAATTTGATTTCTAATGTAGACTAGTTGCTTTACTTTCAGTATTTACATATTCTTTATGCTTTCTTTCCATTATTTCATGCATCTTGTCATTTCTTTATGCATTTCCTTCATATTTTACAATAATCATGAAATGGCCTCATCTTGAGAGGTTGCACCTTTGCTATTGACTACTTTGTATGTTTCCTTGTGTGCAGGTTTAGGCTTTATCAAGAGCATCTCACCTTCAAGATCATCTTCAATAGCATCACAAAGAGGAGGTTCCAGGAATAATCCCTCCTATAATCAAATTATGGGGATTCTAAGGATCTGTTGGAGACACCTATCACATGAGTGATTTTATTGTAATATGTATCAAATGGTTAATCCCTTAGAGGGATGTCTTTGTAACCTTCATGTAAAAGAGAATTTATCAATATGAATAAAATGGGCACTATTTCTTGCATTTCTTTCTCTTTGCATTGATTACATGATATATCTTGTTAATTTGATCACATATTGCATTAGGTGTTATATTTTTAGCATCTTTCATAACCTAATATATTGAAGAAATATTTTAGAGTTTCAGCTTAGAAGATTGAGAAGCATCAAAGCTTCTAGGATATAGAGGAGAATTTAAATTTTATAGATATTAAAGGAACATTTAAGCTTCCAAGAGATAGGACTCAACTTATAGAGAAGGAGAAGCAATACAAAGCTTCTACAAAATAGAGAAAAAGTAAGCATAGAGAATAAGGAAGCATTATAAGCTTCCCGAGATAAGGAAACATTAGAGAACCAGACTGACTAAAAATACCTATATTTTAGTCTTGGTTGTGGATAATATTTTTGGTGTAGTATTTAGTAGAGAATCCATATTATCCATTGAAGCTATTATTGCAAAATTATACTTACATATAGCTATCAAGAGATTAATGTGGAAAAGAGTACTAAGATGACACTTAAAGAGCATAGTCATGAACAACAAGAGCATTGTTAAGATAGAGTGGACTCTAGCATTAGGAAGGCACTATATTTTAGGTCATATAGAGAATTCAACATGTCTACTAAGGATATTAGTGCTAACTAGAACACTATCTTCAAGAAAAAAGATATCATAACCAGAACACTATCTTCAAGGTAGAAGACATGACTAGAGCTAAGAGATAAATGTACTAACAAGAATGCATCATTCACCAACTTACTATGACAAAGCACATATAGTGATTCATTCACCAAGTTATCAGGTGAAGAACACATACAATGATCCATTCAACAAGCTACCAAGTGAAAGAACATACAACTAGTTATCAATGAGCTAGCAAGTGAGAGCATATACAACGAGCTACCAAAGGAGACTCATAATATCACCTAAGGACAATGATGAGAAATAGAGTGAATAACCAATAGGTAGCACTTGAGACTCAAAATATCATGTGAGGAAATTTAAGAAGATGTAGAGTGACCAACCAAATTTTAGCTTTTGAAGACTTAAACTTGGAGGAAATGCAACCATAAGTGATGAAATAAGCAATCTATGTTATATCTATGATAATGAATATCTAATAAGCAAGTAAATAGCATGAGAAACTTATGAAATAACTCATGCAACAACCATTAATGTAAACTCATGAAAATAGAAACTTGATACAATATCTCTCTACTACTCTACTAGTGCATGCTATGAATCACACATGCTTCATTACCAATTACAATACTAAGTCACAAATATATACTAGTATATGACTCTTAAATTTCCTACCCTAAGGACACGTGCATTATGCATGATAGACACTTGTGCACATGCATAACTAACTAAGGACACTTGTCCTTTTACATTATTGCACATTCTAACACTTGTGCATTTATTACTTCTTCCTCAAGTAACTACTTAACCTAAGATAAAATCCTAGTCTAATAATGTACCCAAGGTGGTACATTGATATGTACTAAATAATATATTATATTCTATAAAACCCCCTATATTACATTATTTGGTTATTGAAAACTTTAGTCTTCAATATGGATCTTTGTATTTGTCTTCATTCTTCAAGTGGCCTTGGATTTGATCTTCTGCTTGAGCTTCATATTTTTTCTTGACTTTGTATTCTGACTTTGGCACTATTACTAATTATTTTCTAATTCTATTATTGAAGAAATTCATACCTTTCCTGTGCCCATCTCTTTACCTTGAGAAATATACTTGATAAAATCCATTGATGAAATTTCTTATCATTGTATATATCCAATCAAAGAAATGATTTTCTTTGTACCAACAACGTCTTTGAGAATGATTGGTTCCTCCATAAATTTTACAACTATTGAGATTCCAGTATCTCTCTATCTTATTCGCATATCTACTAAAATTATTGTGCCTATTTTCTATTACCAAATCCCTGTTGGGCACTGAATTGCATCAAGTTTTACTCAATATTGCGGTTGTCTATCTTCCTACTTTATATCTAGGCTTGCACACGATAGCTACAACTCAACACTCAACATTGGATGGACCAAAACAGAGTTTTTGATCAAACCTTTGAAGTAGGCTAGTTTCTTATCAGCTTAAACAGGATGTTGACACAGTTATGCTCACTTAGTGTTTAGATATTAGGGTAATAAAAGGTTAGGGTTAGAGAGACATGAATAATAGTGTACGTATAGGCTAAAAACATTGCACTATAGTAGAAAGCTCCAAAAAATAGACTTAAAGATACATTACTCAAATCAAAATTATCTCAAGTTAAATTTATTTCCATTCATTAACGAATAGTAGATAAATATTGCAGACAACAATTTCAATATCCAAATAATGATAATCCAAATAACAAAATTCACCACTATCTAGATTTTATATAAATGTACTCCTTAACAATAAATATCAAATCCAAAAGTAGATTTCAATTACCCTAAAAGCTAGTAATCCATTAATTTGGCACAAACTAACCATTTAAGTATTCACAGAAATGCAACTAAAGAATTTGAACCTTTATTATCAAACATGAAAACACAATATTTGAAGTGAAGATCAATGTAATGCTCCTTTCATTAGTCCTTGGGAAAATTTATAGTAGCACATGCAAACACAATAGAGATGACTCTTCAAAAATGAGGGTTCGACCTCTATTCATAGTTTTGCAAAATAAAAAAAACAAGGAACATTACAAAGATTAAATTTTGATAGCACAACAAATAGTTCTTGTTGGCATTCTCTTATTGGTACATCCTTTTTGAAACCCATTGCAAGTGGACCGCCATGGTAGCTCGAAGCCTCTACAACTTGGTAGTCGTTTGATGCTAACTGGAGTTCTGGCCATTGGAGATTGTGTATACATCACTGATCCTTCTTGGAAGTCTTTTTTTGCCATAGATCTATAACCATATTTTGGTTATATCTTCTTGAAACCCTTGACACTTTAGCTTCCTCATCCAACTGACTGTTACAACTCTAGTGAAGAAATGCTTTAATATATTTCAGATTTCTTTAGCACAACATCCATCGTCGATCCTCCCCATAATATGGCTATGATCTAATCTGATATAAGCTTGGTGTGACGGTAGGGGAGAACTCAATGCCATTCCACTCTTAAAAATTGATGACATCATATTTCCTACCTTAGAAACTATAGAACACCAATCTAGCCTTAAGTGCTTTGGAAGTTAAACAAGATCGAATACGCTCCTCGTCATTTCGTTTTCTTTATTGGCCATGAAACATTCACCAATCTACACAAAAAAATTTATGATGTCCTCTCTTCTTCAAAACTTTTGCAAATTCCATTCTAGACCAAAGTAAGTATCTTGGTTTGTGAACACCATTCCAGAATTATTGCAATGCAAAGTGACTCTTCCTCCAATCCGCATTGACCTCAGAGTACATCATTGCTTTTTGTCATTTTGGAAATGAGTTAGTCAAAATATCCTTCTTCATGTATCTACATCTACTATGTTCATAGCATTCCACCGTGTCATCATTCTGAACAAAAAATTTCTATGTATTCTTTGAAATCAGGCCCTCCAATACTTAGCTGCTTGTAAGGTATTCAAAACATCAAACGATCACCAATCTGTACTTATTTTCTATTGACGTCATCCTTCTCCAAAATTTTTTGCGAATTCAGGATGCATCACCAGTTCAGAGCCAAGAACAAAGGAAATCTTGTGGAATCACTCTAAGTGCAAAAATTTACCAAGTGTTGAGATGACTCATGGCTTTTGTTGTAGATCCACTCCAAAATACACAACAAAGTGTGCGGAATGATAACTTCATGACTTAGACAAAATTTTCAAAATTTTCTCAAGTATGTGGCCATTTTGGGTATAAATTTGGATGCCTTTCGGGTGGATTTTCTTGCAAATCCATTGAACTCAGAGTCTTATCCATTGGGTCTTGGGAGTCAAAAAATACTCATCTTCAAAAATATGCTTTAAATAATAACTTCCATATAAACACTATGCTCTAAAAATCCAACAATATGCTTAGAGGGTAAAGGTTCATATATAAATCATAACAAAAACACCATGGTTCATCCACTTATAATGAGACTATACCAAAAATACAGGCTTGTTGCCATTATCTTTAAAAATTAGGTATAACTCTACTCCTATTATAAGGCCTTATTGCAAAATGTCTTCACAGAAAATCTGATGCTCTCTATACCTCTATAGGCTTCATGCCTTTATTGTTTATTTATTACAATTGTCAGAGCAAAAAACAAAAATGTAAAACTCATGCATATGTACAAAAACAAAAATAAACTAGGTGTAAGCCCCTTCTGTGATGCTTCATATTGCTCTTCTTCTTCATGCTCTTCTTATTCTTCTTATTCTTCTTCTGGAGAAGGTGGTTTCTGATTCCTTCCTCCATAAGAATCACCAAACAACTGGATCATCAATTTTAGAGATTGTAAAGCCTGTTTCTAGGCTGCTTCAAAAGGGTTTGATGTCTCTTTGAGCTGCTTATAAATATATTGTAATTCTCCAATGTTCTCATAACTAGAAATATTTCCTCTATTAACTATATCTTCCATGAGATCTCTTAATATAGTAAAATTAACAAATAAATTGGACAAATTTCTCTTGGGCTAGTGGCTCTTCAAGAGAACCAATTCTAGATTCATACTTCAAATCTTCATCAATGCTTTTCTGGATATCTTCCATGAATAGCAATTTGTGATTCTCCATCCATAGGAATTTGAAGCCAACTTGAATCATTTATTTATTTACATCGACAACATCCCTAATAACACCTCCAATCTTATCAAAAAATAGCCAGGCTCTTTGAAGTTCCCTGTGCTTCTTAACCATGATTTTGGCAGTAACTTTGGCGAGATTCCATTATTTATTAGGAATTGGTTTAGTAGAATCACTGAGTCTACTATCAACCAACCTGTATATTTGTTCTACCAGAATCACCATAGGCTACAACTCTTCGGTGATATGATCTAGGTATCTTTGAACATTGGGAAGTAGTCGACTGACCTCATCAAGAAAATCAATAATAAATTGAAACCTTGAACATTTCTCTTGTATTTGGCAGAGCATCTCTTCTCTAATCCTTTTTAGTTTAATTTTAGAAAAGCTAGAGGCCTTAACCTTATCTATTTAAGCTACTACTTTAAACTTTGAATCTCCTTCACTTGTTCTTCATTCATCTTATTTTGTTGTCCTAGTTGATCCTTGAGTTTATTGGCCTCTTGAAATTTTTCTCTCTAGCCCTTGACCTCTTTTTTCAGAGCCTTTTCAAATTCTTCTTGATTGTTCAGAGTATTCTAAATATTTTCAATTCATTTTTCATTTTTTCTCACCTTCTCTTTGAATATATCATTCTTCACATAGAAGGTACCTAAATGGGATCTAGCCATAATCATATCATCCTCTTCAAGGAGCTTATCAATATATTTTGTGACCTCCTCCACTCAATAATCTTGAAAAATCATTTCATTTTCAAGATTATTTACAAGTGGAGTCAAATATCTAGATACTCTTTGCCTAGCCACTGGATCAACATATATACTTCTTCGTGTGACAATCATCCTATTGGAAGGCTTAGAAAGTTTCTCTACCCAAAAATAATTTGCTCTTTGTGTGGTTGCCTGCTCTTTTGGCAAAGTGACAGGACTTGAAAAACTAGTAGCCAAGGGAGATGAAGAAACTAGAAATGACAAGGTAGACTAAACTTTTGATAATGGGGGTGTGGGAATACTCATATCAGTCTCTATAATGATAGTGGAATCTATAACTACTGCTATCGTTGCTACTGGTAAACTCATAGAAACTGACACAACACTAAAAATTGGATGAATGGTGGTACTTGGAAAATTGTGTCCCATTGATGGTGGTGGTGGTAATAATGAAGATAAAATTATGGGAGATTATGAAGTGGGAACATCAAATTCTAGAAGTGGGATTTGAGGTGAATTTTGGGGAATAAAAGTGATTTGTTCTTTAGTGACAACCAATGAAACGTGGGGTGGACTGTGAGAGAAAGAAGGTGCCTTTGTTACATTTTTTTGAATGGAAAGGGAGGGAGAATTCTTTGGGGATTTAGGATGATGTAGAGCAGAAGAGGTATTAGAAATAATACCTTCATCTATAGATATAGGGTGCTCTTGATCTACTTCTATTTCTTGTTGCTGCTCCTAGTGAGTCAATTTTTTTATAGCAGAAATAGCTACCTCTTTTGCAATCTCCTACATATCCAATCTTTGTTTCTTTGAAACTTCCTTTTCCATTCTCTATAGGGATTTTTTAGTTCTTATATGGATTAATTTAAAGGAAGCTATCTCACTCTTAGAATATTCATCTGATATATCTCCTTGTACTTCTCCAAAAAGCAAGACTTGCTCTAAAATAGGACATATTTTTTATTGATGGTATAGGGGTAAAAGAAAGGGGGTGAACCTGAAACTCTCATCCTTCTTCTTCTAGTCAAATTTTGTATCTGGAGGTTGACCCCCCAGAGCTAAGAATTTAGGCCTAGATATTGCTTCAATAACTGGAGTATTGATAGCTTTTTCATTGGAATATTGTATTTTTCTCAGAAGTTGAGCTCCCTTAGGAAACTTCTCCACTTGTTCAGTGATAGGATGATTTTTTTTTTAAACTTTAGCTTCTATAAAAGGAGTTTCCTACTCTTCTAATAGATCCCCTTGATTTTTGGGTGGAAAGAGATATTTAGAATTACTTTGGGACTTTTTAACTATCAACATTATGTCCCTAATGTCCTTTTACCTCCAAGTTTTGATATTTTCTTTATATCTCTTTGAAAATTCCTTATCAATCTTCATTCCAAACCTGGACTTAGTTTTTCCAATCTCAATCCTCATTCTCCACCAATATGATATTTTCACTACATTCCATTATTCTTCTTCCTTAACTTATTCAAAAGCATCCTCCTCAGGTTGACGGTCCTTTTTATTTGAGGTTTTTCCTTCAATTTCACTAATGGTGGCTTATGTAAGCCGGTGACTCTTCTTCTTATAAGGGTCATAATCAATAATCTACTCATATAAATCCAACCATGGAGACATTTGACCCATATTCAACATATTCCACTCTAAAATAGTGGTCTCATAATTATTTCTTCCTTGCTCGAAATAAGCCCTAGGCCTCTTTTCAAACTTATAAGCCTTTTCTCCATTTAGGGTTACATTTGTTGCAGTGAAGATACCATCAGGGTCCTAACTCCATATTTGGAGGATATATAATAGACCTAACCTATCAAGGTATTGGTCGATTTACGGAATCTACCCCTTCTTAGTGATGGTAATGTACTCTATAGTGCGATGTGTAAACAAATATTTTCTTTTCCTCCCAGAACCATAATTCAAATCAATATATTCTGCCTGCCTCAAATATTCTAAGGGAAAAAGCCTTTTTGTAACAAAATGGGGTAGGAGAAAATGTTTTCCCATGAAACCATACAATCTAATAACTATACCCTCAGTCAAAAAATACCAATATCCTTCCTTAGCACCCCCTACTCTCATAATTTGCTTAGCCATGGGTGGAAATATAGGGCATGCTCCATACATTATTTTTAAGGTAGGCCCAAGAAATTCTAAGTTGAATATATAATAAGACTCACTACTTCTCAAGTGTGTCCAGTAATAAATCAGCAAAGGTTCCCCATAATTGGTTTTATCCTTGATCATAATCCAAGACATTCTATTCTTAATGGTGGCATAAAACATCAATACCAGACTTGAGCAATACCTAAAACTAGGAGTTGTAACGATCTTGGGGAAGCGGTGCACCATCCACTTACTCTATTTGTGATTATTATTGAATATTTTAATGTTTAACATGCATTAAATGAAAAAGCATAAAAGAGAGGTGTAGCCGAAGTACAAAGAAATAAATGAATGAATGCTTTGTATTGATATTTCCAAGATCCGGTTACATATAAATCCCTCTACGGGATACCCTTCATTTGATACATGATTTTATACAAATAGGGTATCAGATGTATAAAATATCCCCTTGCAAGGGGCGATGCGCTTTTTGAGGCTTCTCGATGACACACACAAAACTGTATGAGGGCTTATATGCCTCCTTATCCAGGTCTTATTCCTATAGGGATCCTCTTGCTTGCATATGTTGTGGATTTATTAGATGAACCTGTAGCCCTATAAGAAATGAAACAATAACACACACTTAGATGTCCGAGATTGCCTCCCTGGATGATACTGTTAGCAATGAATGTGCTTAATGAAAACAAATGCAATGAAACTAGTGATATGAATGCAAATAAATGAAGTAGATCTTATGCTAATGATATGAAAACATGAAGAAAGTAGAATAAAAGAAACTAACACCTAAACCCTAGACTAGGTTTGTGGGCCACTGTCTAGGATAGTGGTCGCTAAGATGAAATATGTCTCTATTGATCCAAAGGCTATGGGCTTGAGTTTTCTACTAATGTTAAATGATTATTGTATGTGCACGGATGATCACCTCTTAATTGGCTAGCACTTCATTGCTCCTTAAGGTGGCTCATATTTGCTCTCCAATTCGACATGGCTTCACTATAAAATGATCTCCAAGGGAAGCTCTCCACAATGATCCAACTTGTCTAGAATTTTGATATATGATATGTGCTCCCTTGGTGCTCTTAGGTTTGCACCTTATAAATTTTTTGAAGCCCTAGGTCAACGTTCAAACCCTAGGACTGAATCCCTCATGCACACTAGATGTTAGCATGAGAAATTGAGTCTTTGTCTACCCTTGAGGGGTAGTTAACTGATGTCTAAATATAGACTTGAGTCTTTCATGTAGACTGGTTGTGAGGAGGAATGAAAAGTTGTCCCCGCTCGGTCTTATTGCATGCAAACTACCACTTTTTCCCGATATTAGGCTATATTGGTGGCAAAATGCATTTTAAAGTTTAGCCATTGTCATCTATAGTGGTTAAGATTTGGCCACTCTGAGTTGTAGTGGCCAGGATCTAGCCGCTCTGGTCCATAGCGATCAGGCTTGGATGGGCTAAGAATACCTTAAATGAGTGGTGAAAACTATTTTTGATACATGGAAGGTCCCAAGGTTTAGTCACATGGTCTATAAATGTGCCCATGTGAGTAGTCTCCTTAAACATGACATGTTTTAGGTTTCTACAGATGCCCCTTTTTGTGATGCGCTAAGTGGAAAAAACAACGTGAAGCAAAAACATAGACTGCTATGTTTGTAGGGTGTATGATGATAATTGATCTGATCAACGCTGGATGGCCCAATCATGCAAGATGGCATGCATCCTTGAATCATTTCTTAAATCTAATTGAATGCGTAATTTAGCATAGGGCTTGCACATGTTCATTTACACTCATTCCCCAAATGCAATCAGGTAGCTTATGTTGCTACAACAGAACCAATCAGAGGAGATCTACAAACTGAAGATGTCATATTTGCTTATGAACCCAAAAAACATGGAAAGTTTTGTAAGATTTGTATGCAATGATTCGTAGGATGAGCGCAATTTTGATATGATCAAGTAATATTTGGTTGAATTTGATTATGATTATTTTAAGATTTGAACTACCCCCCTCACACAATGAATTGGTGAGGGAAGAGCTATGAGTGAAGCGATAAGTCACTTGACCACTTTGACTAGTTTGGTTCCTTTCTAGTGTTTTTTCTTTCTTGATGGGCAAACCCCCATCCAAGTATGGTTCCAATTATTTATGATGATCATTCATCCCTATCCCAGTGAGTGATCAAGACATAAATAGCCTTCTTATAGAATTGGGATGAGCGATTCTATTTAGGCATGCATTGCATCACTTAGCTTGATGTTTTTATGTCATAAGGAAATCAGAATGATTCCATCATACCCATGGAGCAGTTCGACCATCTTGGTCTTCTTCGGGATTGAGGTGATACATCATAATTCAAAAATGAATAATTTACCCCAAGTAGCTCTATGGTAACTTACTCATCTTACCAAATTGCATGGAGTGCAAATCGCAGCAACCACTGAGTTGATAGGGTAAGTAACTAAATACGAAGCTTACTTGAGATTTTTTTTATGTGATTTTTTGTTATTTTGATTATTATGATGATCAGGGACCATAAAAATGTGTTTATTTGAGTTTTTGTTATTCCTTTTGGAAGGAATATTTCTGATTTTGCCTATATAGCTAGTTTTCATATCTAGTGGTTGCTGAGCCGCTCTCACCCTAAGCGGCCAAGAAGTTTAAGCCACTGATGTTAATAGCATTTGAGGCATAACTTGAGGAGTATAAAAAGCGATCTAGTTTTTTAACTTTTCATTCTTATAGTTGGCGATTTACTTTGTAGAGTTGTGATGAGAAAGTAATAGTTGCAACTTCGAGTGCATTTGTGTCGAGGATTATGGTTGTGTAGGGTGAGAAATTGGCGAGCGAAGGAGCTGGAGCTTCTTGGGTATTCTCTCAAACCTTAACCTTGCTTTCATTTTTGGTAAAATTGAACCTCACTAAGTAATCAATAAATAAATCTCATTAAACTCTCCGATAATGAACCGAACATGTAGATAGGTTTAGTTTAGGTTTTATTTTGGTGGGCTTACCCCCATTTTGCATTTTTTCAAATTTTTTGGTATTTTTGGCCTAGGGTGTACGCATTTGTTATGTCACCTGTTAGCTGTTGCCGCTCAGAGCATCCATTTTGACCCGTGGCTTGGCTGTTGTCGACGGTAGTGGTCGGTTCAAATCCTAACAGTCAAAAATATGATTGTTGGGGCTTGGTCGCTGTCAGCCTCAGCATCCAATTTATGGTCGCTGTAGGTGAAAGCGGCCAGGAACCTTTAGCAATTTATGATTTTTTTTGCATTTTTGTGATATTTAATTGATTTTTTTGGATTTTTGAGTTGTTTAATTGAAATTTGTTGCATTATTAGGTGTATTTACTGCTGTTTCACTTAGACTTAGGATACTATGTCATTATTTGCACAATTTTTCATGTTTTATTATGATTTATGCCTTAGATGCATTGTAGTTATGTCTTTGATTTTTACCCTTAAATTCTCACTGCTCAAGCTCGGGATCCGAAGCTCCTAAATGACCTCCTTCCACTCATGGATGATATAGATTGGGCCTGGTTTAAGGCCCGTGGACTATAGTATGTGACCAGGATACCACAGATCATGTCATATCAGACCTACCCTAGGGCCCTGGATCACCGATGGGATTCTCAGACTAACACTTTCCACCTTCCTACCAGTGAGATGACTATCACACTAGAGGATATATACAGGATTTTCCAGATCCCCTTTGATAGAGTGGCCATTGTTTATTCAGCCACTAATGACCATAATGCAGTCTTTGTTTAGGTGTTCGGAGGCATGTTGTAGATGACTTCAAGGACACCAAATCTGGATGTGTATATATTCTATGCTGGTATAGGTAGCATGTATTCTTCGAGAGGCATGTAGTGTTGCTGATAGTTATTAGTACCATCCTGATCCTAGATTGCTTAGGCTTGAGGTTCCCATGGAACCTCCTTGCGATGGTTCAAGACTTTATGGATAGCATGGAGCCTATCATTTATGCATGGGGAAGGTCATTGCTAGCATAGTGCTATGATAAGTTGTACCACATCCACCGATGGGGTCACATCAGCATTGCTTGTAGCTTTCTCCTTCAGGTATGGGGATGAGAGAATATCAGTGTGGATCATCCCAGAGGGCTCCCTATCAATATTACAACTATTGATGGTTGGATGCAGTGCTATGCTACCAGATGGGCTCGAGAGTGCGAGGAGCATAAGAGCTATCCTTCTAAGAGGGATCTTCCCCATTATATTGCTACTTTCACTGGGCTACAATTTAGAGATATCATGTGGCACCCATATCACGAGTGCCCAGATTGGGATGATCTACCCAATTTTATAGCTAGGACACAGCGTGATCGATGGCTCATTGGATGTAAGATCGATATCAGGGAGTATTTCCTCTACTCCTGAGTTCTTCATCAATACAGATTACAGAAGGATGTACCACTTATCCCATTCTTTTATAGGCGTATTGGAGTAGAGAGATACCTCCATCCCCCACATATCACAGAGTTGGTTTATGAGGAGGATGCCCCAGAAGTTGACCAAGGAGTCACTAGGGAGTCATAGATGCATTTGCACAGTGGTGGGGTGATCTGATGTGGCATGGTGATGGTAGTATGGGCTATGAGAATGATGATGGAGATGGAGGTGCAAACCTAGGAGGGCACAGAATCTGAGCTAGGACTGAGGGATGGGGCCAACCTATAGAGCAGGTGGCAACAGAGGACCAAGAGGTTCCTAAGGAGGAGGATGAGTAGTTGGATACCAAGGAGAGATATTCTCCTCTTAGGGTGCAGATGCATGATGTAGAGTCTGAGCTCTAGTTGGCCAAGATCTAGGTACATCAACATGATGCTATTATAGTCCAATGGGATGCTACTATAGTACAAAAAGATGCTACTATAGAGCATATCATAGCTCAGATACAGGCATTATAGGCTACTATCAAGTGCGGTGCTACCAGGATGTAGGTTTTTGTTGATCCTCCAACACCTCAGGGTCCTATAGGGGCAGACCCGAGGTTAGAGATCAGGCATATGCAGACTTTGCTAGATGAGTATGAGGTAGAGATTGTTGATCATGTAGACCACATTGCTTCTCTCTAGATGCAAATTAGGAGGCTAGGAGCCACTCCTAGGGATAGGATAGGTGCAAGTGGATCACAAGCTAGTGGGTGCTCCACATCAGGGTATTCTTCCATCTGACCTAGTCAGAGGACCTGAACTCTCACAAAGAGGCTAGCAGGTTCACATCACTCCACCTGAGATCCAGACATAGGGGGTGACACTACAGGGGATATAGGCCCAATGTTTGATTGATGATGCATTAGGCTTTTATTTTTGAGGTCAACTGACCTATATGACTGTAGCCTTCGGGTATTTTTGTACATCTCGGTACTTGGTACACACATTTTGAGACACTTTTTGAGACATACATTTATATGATATCTTTGCATTATGCTTTATTATGTATGTCATTTATTTCTTATGTTTTTATTTTACTTATGTGATGTGATGATGGCATTATGATGAGTTGATATATGTGTTATATGATAGGTGATATTTATGATGATATGGATATTGAGATGGATGCTTATGTAGATGTTTATGTAGATGCTTATATGATTTTATTATTGTGACATAATGTGATGTATCATGAGTTGATTTGATGATGGATTTATTATTCTATGCATGTGTGGATGCAATGATGTGATCTTAGATGTGGATGGATGATTTATTAAATTATGTGTTTATGGATGAAATTTTTTTGTTAGATGCATGTTTAATTTTTATTTAATTGTATGCATCTAACTTATGTTATGATATGGTAAATACCATATGTCATGCATTTTCTATATGATGTTTAATCTAATTCAAATGAATATGTATGCTTTAATAAATTAAAACATAAGGAATGCATATGATATGACCTCAACAATCTAAATGGGTGATACCATAGAAAGTATAACAATCATGAATATAAATAATCATTCTTATCATAAGAATTAATTATCTAGGCATTTATGTGTGAAGTGTAATGGCATGGAATGTATGTACTTTTCTTAATAAAGCTCATGTAATTTAAAATATTCAAAATAGTCAATGACCATGTAAATATCATTTGGTATCTAGCCTACTTTGCTAATACCCCTTAATTTATAAAAATTCATAAAAAAAACTGATGATGTGATTGATGATATGATTTTTTGCTATGTAGGAATTTTTGAGGCTCTTCCTGAGACTCAAACACTCTGGTTACCCAATCAACAACTACATACTGATCATACATGACTTTTGAAAAGCAAATATTTCATCATGGACCTAGGTATTCATTATCCCTATGTGTGTAAATGGATACATTTAGATAGAACGCAAGTATTTCCTCTGATGTTAGGTGGGATTCTTTTAGCCATTACTAAGATCGTGGATCCTCAATTGTTCATCTTATCTTGTGTTGGACTTAGTTGGACTATACCACTAGGTAGCGTTGGGTTACCTAAAGCTAGCTCATCCACATGCAAACATTGGTCTATAAAAATGCAAGATGTTATTATGATAGACATATCATCATGCGTAAGGGTATCACCATTGCCAGGCATGGTTGTACACCAACCCGTAATGGGGATCATCTTCTAGTTTTGTGCAATGCTGAGAATTCTAGGGATTCAAGTTCCATTCCCTTATTTTCTTCATTTTATTTAGGATACTTGCTCATGCTTAGTGATAAAAATCACTATTTATTTTTGATTGATTTTTTTGTTTTTCTCTTGAGCAAGGAATTTATGTAAGGATGAAAATCACTTGTTTGTTTTGACTTTGGCTGTTGCTTGATTTTACGACTTTGAATTATGAATTTGGGAATTGGGATTTTGAATTTGTGCTTTGTTTCAGGATTTTTTGATTGTTTTAATGAAAGCAATGGATTTATGTAGTGATGATGATCACTTATTTCTAGATAGGGTGGAACTTTTCCTTTTGCCAATTCTCAGCACCTTTGAACCGGTTGCACAGGGGGATAAACAAGGAAGACCCTTTTTTCTTAAGGCAACCTAGACCACTTTTGTAGTTTTTATATTTCCCTTGTACCAACAAGGATTTTAGTGTTTTTAATTAGTGATAGGATCCTAAATATCTAAGGCATTATCACGACTAGACCTTACCCTCTACTGATCAAAATGGCTTCCCACAAAAACTGATAAGACAACTAGATATGGTTGAATGATCAAAAAATCTTAGCCTATTCCTTATAGCAACATGATATGGTTGTGTTGAAAAATACATTTACACACATGGATGAATGGATGAAGGTGGACTTGTGTATTTGTGATTGTGATACAAATTGTGGCATTGTTTGTAAGAGTGTGATCATAAAATATGCAAATGCAATGGACATACATGTTTGATGTAATGTGACTATATGGATGCAGATGTAATATGCAATTGTTTTTGTATTTTTGATTATATTTTGACCAAAGGGATTATTATGCCTTTGGGTATTTTAGAGTTTGACCAAGCAGTGTGAAGCTACCCTTGGAGCATTTTTTGATTGAATTTGACCAAGCGGCTTGGATACCCTTGGAGTATTTTGGTTAAGGTGACCAAGTGACATGAAGATACCCTTGGAGAATTTTTTACTGAATTTGACCAAGCAGCTTGGATACCCTTGGAAAATTTTGGTTAAGGTGACCAAGCGGCATGAAGATACCCTTAGAGGATTTTTGATTGAATTTTACCAAGCGGCTTGGATACCCTTGGAGCATTTTTGTTAAGGTGACCAAGTGGCATGAAGATACCCTTGGGGCATTTTTGATTGAATTTGATCAAGCAGCTTGGATACCCTTGGAGCATTTTGTTTAAGGTGACAAAGCGACATGAAGATGCCCTTGGAGCATTTTTGATTGAATTTGACCAAGCAATTTGGATACCCTTGGAGCAATTTTAATTGAATTTTACCAAGCAGTTTGGATACCCTTGAAGCATGTTGGTTAAGGTGACCAAGCGACATGAAGATACCCTTGGAGCATTTTTGATTGAATTTGACCAAGTGCCTTGGATACCCTTGAAGCATTTTGGTTAAGGTGACCAAGCGGCAAGAAGATACCCTTAGAGCATTTTTTATTGAATTTGACCAAGCGGTTTGGATACCCTTGCAGCTTTTTGGTTAAGGTGACCAAGCGGCATGAAGATACCCTTGGAGCATTTTGATTGAATTTTGAATTTTTATGTTTTTTGAATTTGTTTGTATTTTTGATGCTTTATATTTGGATGTTTTTGTATTTTATGTATATTTGAATGTTTTTGTATTTTATGTATAAAATATCTTCAAATGAATGATATTGAGAGGCTTAGGCTCTTCAACACCATCCAATGATGTGAGGTGATATGCTCCAGGCCCAACCCTTTTTGAAATCATGTAGGGGCCTATCCAATTTGCCATAAATTTGTCTCGCAAGTGCGGCGACAAATTTGAGTTCTACTAGTTTTCTTTGAGCGTAAGATCTCCAACCTTGAATTCTCTTAAGTGGACTTTACTATTGTAGGCTCATGCAAGGTGATCCTGATAAACACAGAGATGTTTTAAGGCATTAACTCAGCATTAATCAAGAAAAATTAACTAATCAAGGTGACCTTACCATGTAGTGTCATCATCTATGAAGTCCTTCAATGCTATGCGTAGGGTTGGAATCTCAAACTCTAGGGGAATGATAGCTTCAATGCCATATACAAGTGAAAATAGTGTTGCCCCAGTGGGCGTACACACACTAGTCCTGTATACCCATAATGCCAAAGGCAATTGCAAATGCCAATCCTTATTATTATCTTTCACTATATTTCTCAAGATGGATACTATTATTTTTTTTTAGGCCTCTACTTGCCCATTTGCTTGTGGATAATAGGGTGTTGAAAAACTATGTTGAATGTGGTATTTTTTCATAAAAGCATGGACATTTTTGTTCTTGAAATATGGCCCATTATCCAATATTATCTTTGAAGGAACCCCAAAATGACATGATATTATGGAGTATAAACTCCGCAATCCTTGGTCCAATTATCGATGTCAAGGGGATCACTTCGACCCATTTGGTGAAATACTTAGTGGTTGTTATGATGAACACATGTTGGTTTGAGGATGTGGGTGAGATCTTCCCCACTAAGTCTAGTCCCCATTGTGAGAAGGGCCATGCTTCCTGGATGGATTGCAAGGCTTGTGATGGCAAGTGAGTGAGGTTTGCATGATGTTGGAACTTAATGCATTTTTTGACATACTCACAAAAATATTTTTCCATAGTGGTCCAATAGTAACCCATTCTCAAGATGCGCTTAACCTTATATATGCCATTGAAGTGACCACCACACATACCATCATGTGCTTACAAGATTGCCTAGGATGCTTCTTGGGGCTCAAGACAATGAAGGAGCATTCCATCATAGCCTCGTCTATAAAGGATCTCTCCTAGCAAGATATACCTTGTTGTTTTTTATTTAAGTTCTCATATTTTTGTATGCGATAGGCCTTGCAGTCCCATCCCAAGTTTTAGGAAATCTCGCAATTGGGAAATCCAATCTTGATAAGCCACAACTTCTATGGATAAAATGGTATGCTCCTCCTGTGATCCAAAATTTGTGAACACAAATTGAGAAATAACCCTATGGTGTATGGTTGTACCACACTCCATAGGACCTTGAGAGATCAAATATTCCCAAGGTGTTGTTTGCAAGAAAGCTCTAGCTCTAAAGGACCAATCCTGATTTGGTTTGGTCTGGATCATGTTGACTGACTCTTGATTGTCAATAGCCTCACATTGTATTGCTGAGTGTGTGAGCACTTTAACGTGAATGGTTGTGAAATCAGTAGATGAATTCTAAGGGATTAAGGATCCCAAATATGACATGGTGTCTACAAATATGTTTTATGTGCGAGTGATTTCCTCGATGTCATACCATTCCAGTTGGGCTAGGTAAGTGTCAAAAAGCTCCTTGTAAGCTTTTAGGAGCAGACACCTACATTGGAACAATCCTTTGACATGATTAAATATGATCAAGGAGTCACCAAAAATATTCAATATTTTAATGCCCATTGCAATGACTGTTTGGAGTCCCAAGATTAGAATGATAAGTCTAGCTTGAATGATAACGGAAATGGAGCACCATGTGGTGTGATAAATACTATCCCTGCTTTGTCCCCTTGTTTGCACTTTGAACCATCGAAGAATAATGCCATGTCTCTTTATTTTTCAGGTTCTTTAGGTTTGGGATGATCTGATAATACGAAGACTACATCATCAAACAATTCTATTGTGAGAGGTTTGCTATCTTGAAGAGGTGCCTCTACTAATTAATTTGCTATGACTTATACCTGGATGGAATTTTGGCTTATGAACTCTAGATCAAATTCTATAAATAGCATGATCCACTTTGTAGTACATGTATTTTCATAGGTCTTGTTCATCATATAATGCAAGGGATTTTTTTTTGATATAACGTAGGTCGTATGGCTCAACATGTAATGTCACAACTTTCTAGTTGCAAATACCACTGTTAAACACAAATTTTCTACATATACATATCCTAGCTCATAACTTACCAAGGTATGACTGATGTAATATATGGCTTGCTCTTTGTCTTGTGCATTCTTTTGGGCCAACATGATGCTCAATGTGAAATTAGTAGCCAATATGTATAGTAAAAATGGTACGTCTGATCTTGGTGGAGCCAATATCAACAGTTTTTCTAGGTAATTTTTGATCTCTACAAAGGCTTGTTGGGATCCTTCATCCCAATAAAATGGAATATCCTTACGTAGAAATTGGTTCATGGTCTAAAAATTATCTGATGATTGAGCAATGAACCATTTTATGTGTGCTACCTTGCCTTGTAGGCTTCTTAACTCCCTAATATTGGTAGGGGTGGTCATTTCCATTATAGCTTTTACCTTTGTAGGATCAACTTCAATGCCTCTCTTAGAAATGATGAAACCTAAGAGCTTACCAGAATTCACGCCAAACATGCACTTATTAGGGTTCAATCTGACATTGTGTTCAATGAGGTGATTGAAGACTTTTGTATGGATTTCACTATGTGCTTGCCATGCTAAATACTTGGCCAACAAGTCATCCATGCAGTCTTCTAAGATTGTGTGCATGTAGTCATGAAATATGTATGTCATGACCCACTGATACATGGCACCAGCATTCTTCAGACCAAACAACATTACTTTGTAATAGAATTTCCCCCATGGAGTAATGAAAGTAGTCTTATGTTGGTCTTTATATTTGATTCAGATTTTATTATATCTAGAAAACCCATCCATTAGAGAGAGCATCTCATGACCTGTAGTGGCATGAATAAAAGCGTCTATGTTTGGAAATGGGAATGAATCTTTTGGAGTTGCCCTATTCAAGTCTCTAAAATCTATGTAAATGTGGACTCTTCCATCTGGTTTTCCCATGGGTACAATGTTCGAAACCCATTCGGGATAGTCAATTGGGACTATGAAAATCGCATCCAAAAAATTTTGAAACTCATTTTTCACCATCAAAGTGATGGTTGGATGCATTTTCCTCAACTTTTTCTTGATTAGCTTCTTCATGGGATCCAATGAAAGGTTATGAACAACTAACTTTGGATCAATCCCTGGCATGTCTTTGTAAGTCCAAGAAAAAATATTTGGCCTCTCTTTAAGGAGAGGAATTATTATGGCTTGTTCCTATGGAGATAGACTTTCTCTGAACTTGACTTTCTTTGGTTGAGTAGGATTATCACTGATGTCCACCTCAAAATTTTCTTCTATAGCCATATGCAACCCCTCCTCCAACTGGTGAGGCGTGGTTATCAAATGAATGTCATCGATAGGATTTACAGGTCCTACTGACTCAAGATCCAAATTGGCATGGAATACATCATATGCATTGCCTGATGCAAAATGAAATAGTTGTAACATATCTTTGCTAGGGAAAAGGTCTTCAGGCTCTATGGGTGAATCAACATGATCTCAATAAATAGCCTTTGTATCAAGACATAATGGTTTAGTAGGATCTACTAGGTTATGAAGTGGAGTGGTCAAACCAATGGAGATCATATTGATGAATGGAATGAAATATCTAAGACAACATGGGTGAAATCTTGTCCTAGAGGTTTTCCTTCCATACTCGCAATGAGGCTCTGGAGGAAAATGAATATCTAGATTTTGCCCATGAGCAGTTTAGATAATAGGATCATTGGGTTCTAAGATCACCCTAAACGTAGGTGGAGGGGGATTAACCACACGATGAATGGCAACTAAGTTGACAATTCTTCCCAAAAATTGCAAGCAAGGGTCTATGGCATGAAGTGTCGCTTCTCTTCCTACCAATACATTAACTTGCCACAAATGGTGAGGTCCAAGATAAGCCATTTTAGTCTCATCATCACTTATCCAAAAACTATTAGCATTGGTATGTAGTCCCATAACAAGGTGCGTGTATCTTTGCCTTAAGTAGGCCATATCTATTTCATCCTCATGTTATTTATCACTTATGAAGAGGCCATTTGCATTAGTGTCTTACCCCAAGTTTTGGGTCCACTGCCTTAGCCCTAGGTAGGCTCTTTATGTTGAGTCTTCTAACTCATAGCCATTTTCATCTGATATGTACCCACTCTTTTTATGGCTGGACCAGGCAAGGCTTTGTAAATAGTGAGGCCCATGATAGGGTAAGCTTACCTATGCTTCATCATCACTTGCCTTGTATCCATTTTCTTCTCACTATTCATCCCACAAGTTGCAACCTATTGGTATAGCATCAATTATGAAGCTTGTATGATAAGTCTCAGGTGGTGGTATGTTTACCACGACCACTTATCTATTGATTAGATGTCTTGTACTTGGTGGGTGATAAGGAATAAAATCAATGTCTTCTCCTAACCCCAAGATTAATATATCCAAGGCTACTACTATAGAGTCATATTGACCTCTGATGTGATAGCCTAACCCAAACATGTTAGAGGAAAGATGGTATTGTGGATCGAATGGCCGCCTATGCCCTTGCTCATATATACCAAGATCATAGCCATGTTAATGGTAACATTCAAAGTAACTTAGAGCAAACTGGGGATTAGAGAGATAACAAACATTAGCAGTGAATAGTTCATCATTGTCTTCTTCTATATCTATAGACTTATGGGTGCAGTCTAGGCCAACATAGATAAAGTTGGTTTGGTTGGGAGGGATTCTGAGCGGAACCACTATTCCTACCGGTGGTCTTAGGTATTTTGGCCATCTCATGTCTTGTGCAAACTCTATGATGGGCATAAATTTTATATTTTGCACAATATACTCTCCTATTCTTGTACTTTCCAAGTGTATTTTCGCATGTGATGTGGATGATCCTACAAACAACACTGGCGAAGGGGGTTCTAGTATCTCCTTAGATTTATTTTGGAGATCTTCTTCTTCCATGGGACTTGGAATTTTCTCAATGGCTATTGTTAGTGCTTCCTTGGGATTTATTTCCTCAAATAAGAGCACCTTTAGCTTTTTATTGTCTTTTGACTTAGACATTGATGGTCTCTTAGAAGCATTAGTCATTTTGGGTGCAAGATGAGGTGCTAATGTGGATGGGTCTTTTCGTACCCCTTTGTCTTTGTCATCTAGTTGTGTAGTTGGAGATGAAGGTCCTACATATAGGTGGGTAGAAGGAATCACAAATTATCTTAGAAAATCCACTTTATGGACATACTTGAATGGCTCTTCATCAACCAACACCACATAGACTTTGTCATCATGCACATACTTGACACATTGGTGTAAAATCTAAGGAACATACTTCATATATCTTAACAAAGGGTGCACTAGGAGGATGTTGTATTGCACGGCCCCTTATAATACATGACACATCACATGGATGGTCTTATGCCCCACCTTGATAGGTAGGACTATCGTTCCCACAGTATTGCATAAAGCATCATTGAAAGCTCTTAATGTGTAGGCTCTCGAAATGATATTTGACTTGGGGATCTTAAGGTGTTCTATTGTTGTTGTGATGATGTTGATTGATGAACCTATATTGATCAAAAACTTCTTAAAAGGTAAATAATTTACCAACACCACAATGTGCAGCATAGGGTCTGGTAAGGTAATAGGCATTGTCTTAATCTCATGATCATAGAATCGAATTATAGGTTCATAGAATTCTTGTACTTGTCCCACAAAACAAGTGAATGCATTTGGATCTTGTGGTTGGAGCTCAATAAATATCAAAATCTCCATAAAAGTCTCCCTATGTTTTAGGGATTGTTTTATGAGCTCATAGATAGATAGCTTGGTCAGAGTCATTTGTAATATTTTCTCTAATCTACTCCTAATAGTTTCCACAGGTCGGGTTGGTGGCCTTGGAAGGTTGTTCTACCCCTGCATCTATATAGGTGTATTTGAGACATTAATGGGATATGCAAGAGGTTGTGGTCAACCATATCTTCTAGTCCTAGTAGCTATATTGACAATTTCAACCATCCCAATGCACCTATAGGTAGGCATATCAATTTGGACCTGATTGAATTGGGTTCCTTGCCCTTTAGGGATCTCATGGTTGGGTAGTGGGTTTTTTATATGCCCATATCTCTATTATCAAGAGCTAATGGGTTGTCAATTTTAAGTTATCTTGCCTCAATCATGTTTTGCACCTGGTGTTTGAAACCAACGTAAACTTCAATTTTATGCCCTGGTATCCTATGATAAGGATAAAATTGATCTTCCATATATCCTTTTGGCTTAGGATGGTTAGGATATACAAGAGGTACATCATGAAATCTGATCTTTCTAGCCTAGCTCAATTGGTTGAAAATTGATTGCATTGACTCTGATAGAGGTGTAAAATAGTGGGGTGGCTTGTATTTTCTGTTTCGCTCCTGATTGTTCTTTTGATTGTAATTGGCTGGTGGAGGCTGTGCTTGATAATTCTAGGGTTGCTACATAGCCCCATATTTAGGTGCATCCAATACTACTTTATTAATGGGAGCAAGGTTTGCCTGCTTCTGCTTGTATTTATCATTCTTGCCATTTTTTCCACTCCTTGTTTCAGAGCTTGATGGTTTCCTCATCTAATTTTATGTCCTCAATAAGTTTGGACTATGCCAAGGATTCCTTAAATTATGGATATTTTTGAAGTTTTAGCAAGAGGGAGATGTGTTTATAACAACTCTTGGTGAAAATGCAGATAATTTCTTCTGTGGGGATATAGAATGATAGCTTTGACATGGCCTTTCTCCATCTATCCCCATATTTCATTACTAGATCATCGTCATAATGTTTTAAGTTGGCCAAGAGGTTCACCTTTATTTTAGCACCAAAGGAGAAACACTTCAGGAATGCATTTACTAGTTATTCAAAATTGGATATGTTGTGCTTGGGTAGTTGGTTGAACCATTGAGTGGCAATGCCCAAAAATGTCATAATGAAAGTTCTTAGCATAAGAGCATCATTGTCTTGAAGATGAAAACATGCATTGATGAAATTGGTAACATGCTCTTGTGCATCCTCTTCAACCTTGAAATTTTCTAACCTAGGCATCTCAAAATTCTTAGGATATGTAGGACTAGGGACTGAGGAGCATAATGGCTGGTTGTGTATTTTACTCAATGTTGGTTGGTTTCCCGTTGTCTCTTGTTTCTCAAATAACTTCATCTTTTCAAAAAGTTCCTAGAATACATTTGAGGTGAGGATTTCCTCTTCTTTCAGGACCCCTCGTGGTGGTAATGGAGGTAAGCCTATGTGCACTTGACTTGTTCTATTCTCTTCCCTCCTACGAGGGGATTCAGGATACGTTTGATCCTGATTTATCATGTTTACCCTTTCTCCACAATTTTGACATTGCTCATGATTTGAGTGGTGGTTTCATTGTGGGATTTCTTCTTGCCTAGGGTGCCCTCCTCTTGGTAAGGTAGTGCATTTATCTCTTTGGTGGTCATCACCATTTTCTTGTAAATTGATTCAAGCTAGCTTATCAGCTTGCTCTCTTAAATGTTGCTCATGTTGGTGCAAAAGCATTTTTCTTTGTTTGTCATGCTCGAGAGCTTCCACTATCTCTCGCTCTTTGTGTAACATATTTTCTAACCATCGCATGTGGTTAGATTATGCTTTTAAATAAGACTCATGTTTGTCTAATTTTGTTCTTATAGTTTTTATTTGCAGATTCCTCAAAGATGTTTCTACTATTTCTTTGCTCTTGCTAGCTATTGTAATTTTTTCTATGTGTTGATAAGTGTCTCTATGGTCAGACTCTACATGAGACTTGTAGATTTGCTCTAAAGAATCCCTAGGCTGAGAGGTGAATTTAGAAGTAACAGTTCATGAACTTCTAGATGAAGAATTTTTTGTGGCTACGATTCTAGAAGGTGGCCTCGGATGAAACTGATCCAACTCATATAACTATATTTTTTTCCATGGTTTATCCCTTGAGGTGCCATTTACTCCAACGAGTTCATAATATATTGTAACCCTCCCTCTTGCATGAAGGGTATCTTCTGTTTTATGTCTATGACTGGATGTAGCTCTAGTTTCTTTCCCTTCAGTGGGCAGACATGTTCTCAATGTCTCAAGTGAAGTTTAGGATTTTGTGACTCTTACGTATCTTTTTGGTGATGAGGACTTTTTGGATCTATATACCCTCCATGAGGATGGAGATGGGGAAACTTCATCACCCCAATGTGAAGAATGGGGTCTAGAACCCTCCTTATGTCCATGTGGAGAGGAAGCTCTTGAAGTCTCCTCATGTCTTTGAGATGTTTTGTGTGTTTAAAGGAAGGCCTTGAGGCTTCCTCATGTCTCCTTGATGATGATGGCCATGAAGCCTCTTTGTGTTTTTGTGATTTAGTTCCATGATTTTACTCTCTATTTGGGGTTTCTCGAGGAGAACCCCTAGGGGTTGAATTATCACCCCTTAGACTTGCAGAACTATGTCTCATGATCTTATGAGTATGTGGTTCAATGTTACTATGACTTTGCCTATGGGTATGTGTTGCTTTAGATTATCCCTCGGTTTTGGATTGAGGATGTTTACTTATGGTTTTGATCATTGTTCTTTTGAATTAGTCTTTTGGATTACAACTTAGAGATAACAAAACAATATCAATCAAGTGTTTATCTTGATTACCAATTTATGTGTACCCTAAACTATTTTTTGTGTTTTTGATGCATTGTTTGTTCTTGTTTCTTGCTCTTGTTTTAGATTTAGAATAATTAGACTCATCCATAGTGGGAATCAAGAACACCCATGACAAACATAATTTTCTCGAAAAGAGACTAGGGTACACCACAAATGTCCTAGTGGGGGGTTTGTCTAGCTCTTCCACTCTGAACCAATTATTCTAATAGTGGGATACAATTTGAACACGAGTAACTTGGTACCATTATAAAGAAGTTCCCAATTACATTCTAAGAAGATCTAGGGGGTAAGTTGGTGGAAGGAGATGAATGCCAACGTCACAAGATTGAATTGAAGGTTGGTGATGAAATCCAACTCCCCAATGTTTAAAACATGTGTGTGTGTGTGGGGTTCATTTTAAGCTTACATAAAGTAAAATCCATCATACATCAACAATGACTCTTTCCTATATGTCTGATATGAATGATGTTTTACTTTTCAAAAATATGCATAACTAGTATGAGATTCATGGATGCACTCTACTTTGTGCAAATATATCCTCTAGCAGGGCCTCAAAGCAAGAAAACCAACACATGATTTCTAGCATTCTAGATTCTAAGGGGGACTTTACAGGCTTAAGTTGTTCCTAGCAACGCCTAGTGGAAATATTAAAAAAACTCTAATATGCACAAGATGCAAGTTCTTTCCTTTCCATTCCTTAGTTTCCAAATAAAAATGTGTCTTAATGTTCATTGTTTTAGGAAAAAAAATCAGACAAAGAACCATAAATCATCATAAAAGTTGTACCAACCTTAAATCCAGCTCAAAGAACCAAGATTTTTTCCTTTGTTGTACTCTAGTTCCAGCTGCTGTCGACCAGAGTGGTTGGTTTTTGGCCACTGTAGACTAGAGTAGCTGATTTCTAGCCACTGTAGACAAGAGTGGCTAAACCTGCATACCAAAACATGAATCATTAAAGTGATAGAAAATAAAAATTTTGTGGGAGTCCCACTGTGATCACCATTTGTAGCGACCCTGAGGAAGCGGTGCACCGTTCACTTACTCTATTTGTGATTATTATTGAATCTTTTAACATTTAACATGCATTAAATGAAAAAGCATAAAAGAGAGGCATAGCCAAAGTATGAAGAAATAAATGAATGAATGCTTTGTATTGATATTTCCAAGATCCGGTTACATATAAATCCCTCTACGGGATACCCTTCATTTGATACATGATTTTACACAAAGAGGGTAGTAGATGTACAAAATATTCCCTTCTAAGGGGTGATGCACTTTTCAAGGCTTCCTGGTGACTCACATAGAACTTTATGAGGGCTTATAGATACCTCCTTCTCCAAGTCTGATTCCTAGAGGGATCCTCTTGCTTGCATATGTTATGGATTTTTCTGATGAACCTGTAGACTTGTAAGCAATGAAACAACAACACATGCTTATATGTTCAAGATTGCCTCCCTGGATGAGGCTATTAGTAATGAATGTGCTTAATTAAAACAAATGCAATGAAACTAGTGCTATGAATACAAATAAATGAAGTAGATATTATGCTAATGATATGAAAACATGAAGAAAGTAGAATAAAAGAAACTAACACCTAAACCCTAGACTAGGTTTATGGGCCACTATCCAAGACAATGACTTCTAAGATGAAATTTGTCTCTATTGATCCAGAGGCTATGGGCTTAAGTTTGCTACTAATGTTAAATGATTATCGTATGTGCATGGATGATCACCTCTTAGTTGGCTAGCACTTCATTACTCCTCAAGGGTGCTCAGATATTCTCTCCAATCTGATAGGGCTTCGCTATAAAATGATCTCCAAGGGAAGCTCTCCAAGTCTCCAAAATCTCTCCTAAATAATCTAACCTATCCAAAATTATGATATATGATATGTGCTCCCTTGGTGCTCTTAGGTTTACACCTTATGAAGTGTTTTAAGCCCTAGGTCAATGTTCAAACCCTAATATTGAATCCCTCATGAAAACTAGATGTTAGCATGAGAAATAAAGTCTTTGTATACCCTTGAGGGGCAATTAACTAATGTCTAAATCTAGACTTGAGTCTTTCATGTAGACTAGTTGTGAGGAGGAATGAAAAGTTATTCTTGCTTGGTATTATTGCATGCAGACTACCATTTCCACCCAATATTAGGCTAGATTGGTGGTAAAATATATTTTAAATTTTAGCCGCTATCATCTGTAGTGGCTAAGGTTTGATTGCTTTGAGCTACAACGGACAGGATCCGGATGCTCTGGTCCATAACAGTTAGGCTTGAATGGGCTAAGAATACCCCAAATGAGTGGTGAAAACCACTTTTGATACTTGGAAGGTCCCAAGGTTTAGTCACATGATCTATGAATATGCACATGTGAGTAGTCTCCCTAAACATGACATGTTTTAGGTGTCTATAGGAGCATCATAACCCCTTTTCATACTTACCAATTTTTCATGTATCCTCTATACAAGAAAGGCTGGCCAGTTAAAATAAATCACCCTAGTTCCTCTTTCCTTTGTGCCTTTCTCATACATTCTTTTGTTAGAAATACAACAGTCTGCAACAATTTTCTAGTTGTATACCATTTTATCAGATTCTAAACCTCCATACAGGCCAACCTAGAAAATAGCACAGGGTTTGCAAATTCATCAATGTGGATAGGAACTTCAAGAATTTCATCTTCTTCCCTTATCCTTCTGAAGTTAAGACGAAGCCATATTTCTATAGCTCTTTTCTTTTTTGATGTTACTAATTTAGTATAAGCCCTTGCTAGCTCTACTATGTTAAATGGTCTAGGTTTTGAAGGAGGACCTACTCCTACGACAAATAGTTCATGGCAAAATTCTTTGGTAATTGAGAATAGGGGAGTGCCTTCAGAGGTTTTTATTACTCTATTTTCAGAATCATAGAATTGGATCATAGTAGAAACTAATTTAGGACTATGATGTGCAGAATCACAAATATAGGAGAACAAGAAATATTTTATAGCTATGGTACCTTGTCGATGCATTGGATTTCCTATGAAATATGGGAATTTGAAACTCATCCTTAGTAGGGTCCTCCTTACTCTCATCATCACCATATATGCAACTCATCTGTTTTGACGCACATGATCCTGCAATTATACTCCCATCTTCTATGCCTTCATGAGTACTTTCTTAGGAGACATCTTGATAGCAGTAGAAATTCCTTCTTTCTTTAATTCACAGCAGAAAACTTTAGAGTATCATTTCACCCTTTACTAGTTCATGGATGCGATTAACTAGCAAATGAACTTCGTGTGTGTCTTTTTGGTTATTTTATTTCTTGGAGTGTGTGTATCTTCTGCCATTAATGTAGCTACTATGTGATCTACCTTCTAGCACACTTTCCAACTTCCACTTATTCCTTTTGGTATCTCAACAATGACATTCTAAATTTTCATTGGCCAAAAATTCAAACTGTGCTGCCACCTCACTGCGCCTCTTCGACTACTATTTGGTTCGAGTGCAAGTTCGTTAGCATTGATTTTGGGGTCTTTCTTGTATATCCATGTGGTAAAGTCATGAAAATTCTGCTCAACTTCCTATTAGATTTTTGAAACCTGGCGGGTCGAAGACAATTTTTTTATTCCGCTGACACTTAGAAAATTTCACGTGTGAATTATCATCTTGGTTTCACTCTATCATATTTTTAGCTTTGAAAGGTCCCAAGATTGGAGACGTATTTTATTATTTTGATATTTGGATCTCTTCATCATGTGGGATAAGAAAATTTGCACCAATCTACGGGGATATTAGTGTATTTTTATGTGGATTCAAAAATGCTAATCGTTTTGGAAGAATTTACATACATTCGAGTACGGAATGGAACATTGTTGAATACTTTGCCAACACTTAGTCATTTTTGCCAATTTTTTCTTTTTCCAAGATTTTTCCAAGAATACTAATTACAAACTGTAGAAAATAAACTAAAATACAAAGTGCAAAAAGAAGGGGAAATAATAATACAATGTATATACATATGTTATAGTGGGCTCATATTTTACACATAGTAGAGCTTGAGATGAAAACCATTCACTAGAATTGGTTGTATGTTTCCTTCTGGATATTCTAGCTGAAACACATTGGACTCCTTGGCTTCTACTATTTTAAAAGGATCATCCCAAAAGGAATTAAACTTTTCATGTTTGCCTGGATTTGCTCTATCAACATTCCACCTAAGAGCTGAGTCTGCAACTCAAAATTTTTTGAATCTAGCTTTCTTATCAAACCATACCTTGATATCTGAGGAATGTTTTTGAAAATTTCCATATGCCTAAGCTCTATTCTCTTCTAATTGTAGTAAGTGAATCAGCCTGGTTTTTACCAGATATTTTTATTCCTCCTTTGTATTGACAAGATTAAGTTCCAGAATCTCCAAATGGATGGGTAACACTACCTCCTTGTCATATACTAGTGCATAAGGGGAAGTATTAATGGAATTTTTTATAGTAATCCTGTATACCCACAGAGCTTGGTCAAGAAACAAATGCCAACTTCTTTTATTTCCTTCAAGTGATTTCTTCAAAATTCTTAACAGGTTTTTGTTGGTGGATTCAGCAAGTCCATTACCATGTGGATAATAATTTGAAGTATTCTTAAGAGTGATGCCATACTTGCTAGAAAACTCAATATACTTGGCTCCTATGAAAGTTGGGCCATTATCACTTACCAAGGCTTTTGGAACCCCAAACCTTGAAATCAAATTTTCCATAAAATTGATCACAACATCTTGATTTGATTTCTTGGTAGGAATAGCCTCTACCCATTTGGTGAGATAATCTATGGTAGTTAGGATAAACTTATGTTCTACTAAGGAATTGGGGTTGATGACCCCTATGAATTCCATCCCCCACTATTGAAAAGGTTCTTCAACTTGTATGGGCTTGAGGGGGAATGAAGCATTCCTTGTCCTTCCAACATATCTCTAACATTTGGCATAGGCCCTGGTGACCCTAAAAATATCAATAAATATAGTTGGCCAATAATATCCTAATCTTATGATTTTCAAAGTTGTAATTCTACCTGAGCTATGTCCACCAACTGGTCCTCAGTGGAATCCTTCAATGACCTTCTTTTGCTGATCATATTTTAAGCACTTTAGAAGAAATTCATCCAAATTTCTTTTGTACAAGCCTTCTGATAGTAATACATATTTTAAAGAATGAATCTTGTATCTCCTCCTTTCGGATGCATTTATATTGAGAGAGCATACTTCAATTTGGAAATCCCTGATCATTTGGTCAACCCAATCAGAGCCTACTATTTGTGCTTCTTCCACCTGATTTTCATCTTTTGTTTGGTAAGTTGTCATTTTTACTAATGTTGCATCCTCTGTTAGACCTTGGCATAGGGATATAACTCTTAACAACTTGGTGGGATGTATCTCCACATCATACTCTTGGATTTTAGTAATCCAACTAGCCCTTTTATATCCTAGTTCACCCTAAAGGATAAAACTTCTTACATCTGGAAGAACAACATATACCAGGGTCTTACTCTATACCAAGTACTACCTGAAATTCTTCAATTATTTCATCACAACAAACACTTGTATTTTAATGAAGTTATATTTGACCTGGTAATCAAGGAGTGTTTGGTTCCAAAATAATATAGGATGCTCTTCACTTTGATTATCCTTTTGAGTAAGAACTAAGACATAACTTTCTTTAGCTCCGTACACAAAGGATAATATATTTACTAAAATTTGGATTTATTAGCACTGGGGTGGTTGCAATGGACTTCTTGATAATTTTAAAATCCTATTTTCTAACTTTAGTCCACTTGAACTCAACATTCTTCTTGAGTAGCTCAGATATAGGCCTTACTTTCTATGCAAAATCAGAAATAAATTTCTTGATAAAATTGATTTGGCCTAGAAACTATTGTAAGGTTTTCTTGTTTGTAGGCAAAGGAAGAGCAAGAATAGATCTGATTCTATCTAGATCTATGACCATAACTTATTTTTATACCACATGATCTAGCAACTTTCCTTCATTAATTGTAAAGAATGACTTCTTAGGATTGAGTGAAATAACAAATTCTTTGCACTTCTGAAAAATTGCTCCAAGTGTGATAGATGATATTTATTATCATGGGAAAACACAGTCATATCATCTAAATAAATAAGAATGACTTTATTGATTAGTGCACCAAATTAAAATTCCTTGGCTCTATGAAATGTGGCTCCCACATTGGATAGCCCAAAAGGCATTCTCTGGTAGGCAAATGTGCCCCATTTTGTGGTGAATGTTGTCTTATACTAATCTTCATATTTCATCCAAATATTATTGTATCTAGAGTAACCATCCAATAATGAGAACCTCTCTACAATTTCCACTATCTGTAAGATCTGATCAATATGTGGGAGGGGATAGTGATCTTTGAGGGATTCTTGGTTAAGATTTTTGAAATCTACACACAAGCATATATCACCATTCTTTTTTCTTACAGGTACCAATTTAGCTACCCATGTAGAATGTTTTATTGGATATATGATCTTAGTATTTAATAACTTTAAGAGCTCCTCTCTCATGATGGCCCCAATCCTTGGATTCATGGGTCTTTTCTTCTACCTAAAAGGCTTTGCATCAGGTTCTAGCTCAATAGTATGTTGGATAACCTTTTTGTCATACACCTTGAGGTATTCATATGACCAAGCCATAATATATTTGTATTTTAAGCATAAGGCTTTGATGTCTTCAGCTTCCTCTGGTGAATATTTAATCCCAACATTGAGCTTCTTTTCAATATTGACTTCAACTTATTTATATATTTTTCACTGATTTTCATTGCTTTGGTCTTTTTACTGTCCTCATCATCAAATAATATTTCTAGGGTGACCAATCCTTTAGGTATATGGTTGTTCCTTAGTTGAATAACATCTTGTTGATCAATTTCTTCTAGATTTTCTTCTTGGATAGTAGAGAGGCATGCTTCTCTTACCAGAAAGACAATTATCTATTCATAACTTTCAAAAACCTACCAAAACATCTATTGCTCTAGTACTGTAGGTCTAAAAATAATTTTGATTCCCTTGGCCTTCTTGATCCTATAGTCTACATAAGGGTTGAAGTTATCTCCATTTGTTTCTAAGGAATCAACCATAGTGTTATTTTATCTGGGAATAAAATTTAAATTTAGGGTATCAAAGGATTCCATCAGATCCCATACCCTATTTCTATAAGCTTTTAGGTAATTATGCTTACTACTGCACCTTTCTCTTACCTGATGGATGATTAACTCAGAGTCACCATATATATTTAGGACTTTAATGCCTATGTTTTCTACTTGCATTAGTCTAAGGTACATAGCCTCATATTCTACAACATTATTGGTACATGACCATGCTAATATGTAGGTAAAAGTATTTATCCCTTCTGATTGGGACTATAGCACCTGTTTCTTATCTGATGGACTATTAACTCAGAATCACCATATATGTTCAAACTTAATGCCCATGCTTTCTGCTTGAATCAATCCAAGACACAAGGTCTCATATTCTACAGTATCATTATTACATGACCATGTTAGTATGTAGGCAAAATTATTTATCCCTTCTGATTGGCACTATAGAACTATACCAGCTTCTGCACCATTTTTTTATTTAGCACCATCAAAGTGCATGATCCATGTGTCTTTCTCTCTTAGAGACTGATTGGATATAGTAGATTTTTTTTTTCTAATTCAGTTGAAATACTATATGTTCCCATATTAGTTCCAAACTGACTGTAATCCTCTTTGAAAGTTAATTCATCCTCAATATCCAACTCCTCAATATTTTCCACCAGATCAAATTATTCCAAGGAACTAATTTTGCACATATCTTCCTCAATATTTTCAATGTGATAAGCTACTGGTTTTTCAGGTGTTATTCTTATTCTCTTTCCTTTGAAAGGAATTACAATACTAGAATAATCCATGTACATGCATCCACCTAATTTTGCAGTAAAATCCCTTGAAAAAAATAATTTAAAGTAAGGTTCTAGGTCAACCACAACTATTTCTTGTATTATTGTCACCACAGGGGCTCTGTGCAGCCTCATTAAAACATTCTTAATGACTCCAACTATATTTATAGGTGTCCCATCCAATTGTAATACTCCAGGACAAGATCAGGTATACTTTATACCAATTTCTTCATAGACTTCTTTAGGCATAATTGTAGTTAATGCTCCTGAATCTATCATACAATTTTAGACCACCCAACCTTCCATCCTCAGGGATATATATAAAGGAGTGGACTTATTCTTTAAAATAGTAGGAGACATTTATTTTTTCTAATGACATACTAAGGATTGTAGTAGACTTGCTTATCTTGTGGGTACTTGTTGAGGGAAGCTTTAAGTAGATCAATCTAACCAGGAATGAATAGAGTGTCATAAAGGTTGGCTTTTGATGGGATATTTTTCATCTTGTTAACGATGTTATACTCAGGCTTAGTCAAGGTAGGTATTTCAAACCTTCTTTATGGCTCACCATATTTCCTTTTATAATACTGAGTGGCTTCATTTCTATATATTTTGGTAATAGATGGGAATCTAAACCTTTCTTGAGCCTCATCCTTAGATTTTATTTGGTCTCTTTTAGTTTTCTTATCCAGTCTCTTAGGAAGACCGTCGGTCTTTTCTTTACCCTTGGCTTGGAGGATGGGGAAAGTATCACTGCTTTGAGGAAGGAGATCAGTTATTTTTTAGAAGGGACTTGGAATTGACCCATTTTTTGGGATCTACTTGTAAAGTTTTCTTCCCAAACCTTGTCATAACAACAATTGGGCTTTCTTCATATAGTTATTTTCCAACCATAATTTGGTCAAACTGCCATAACATGTTTACTATCCCCTTATGATTACTTTCAGCTTGATCCATAGCTTTTTGAACATGGTGTTGGTACATCACACAAGACTGTGAGTCATGGGGATCATTACATACTAAACACCAAATATTTGCAAGATTAGTATCTGAAGAACATTTTGGTTCCTCATAAGCTGTATTCAATCTGACCCTAGTACTGTTACTAGGACCAAGTCTCTGATCTTTGTTCACATATGGAAACCTCCTCTGTTGTGATATTTTTTGGTCTCTCTTTTCCATTGAATTAATTCCATTACTTAGAGTTTTTAGAGTATTTTGTATATCAAGAATAGCAAAAAACTCCTTATATGGCTGATAATGGAGGGGAGGGAAAGGAGTCACAAAGGATAATGGCTTTGGTTGAGGGATTGCATTTATTTGTGGAGATGGAGATGATAAAGAAAGAGGATAAATGTAAGTAGAGTTTGTGGATTGGCTTTGGCTATTGGTGGTTTCTAAGTTGTAAGGTAGCACAGTTTTGAGGAGTAGTCTTCCCATATTAATTAGGATATTTTTAGCATGAACTGCTATATTATAAACTTGGGGGAAGGTTTATACTCTATATTTTTGTGTCTATAGATCTAGCTCTAATCCAAGGGATCTAATATAATACATATAGGGCAAACATATAGCTGGTCTAGCTGTGGGAGGTATTCTCTTCTATGTTTTTCTAAATCTCAAATTAAAATATGAGACAGTTTCCTGCTGAGACTTTTACATGGATGTAAAATGGTTAAGCAGGGAGAAAGGATCAGGAAATTCATTAAATTCTTCTATAAATGGTTCAACTAATTGTTACCATGAACATATAGTGTTATCTTCTAGAGTTCTAAACCAATGTAATATTTTTCCTCAAAAGGACATGGCTAGAATTCTTACAATAATATCCTCCTCTTTTATGTTTTGAATAGCTGTCAAATTTAAAATATCCTGATAATGCTCATAAGCTATCTTACTAGATCCATCATAAGTGGGGATAGCTTTGGATACAGCTTGGGGGATGGAATTTATTTGGGCTAATCTCATGGGACCGACTGTGTTCCAACTGGGGTACTTCTGTAATGGCTAATTAAGAGCTACATTTTGTGTCATACTTCCAAGCATAGGTCCTATTGAAGGGCCTATTTGATTAACTATAGGATTTTTCTTAGGAAGCTCTTCTAAGAGGAAATATTGGTTTAAACATTGGGCAATAACAGACCCTCTATAAGGTAATTTACAATAGAAATAGAAGTTAGGATTATTCCTTTTGAAATAAATGGTATACATGAAAGGGCACTAGTCTATAGGGATAATTATTTTTTTGGGTTTAAGGACCAAGGAGTTGTTAGGTGAACTTTCTCTTCTCTGCTTACAAGGTCAAGATAGTTCACCAAATATTTATTCCTTATAAATAATAACTCATATGATGGGTTTTTATGTTACTTGTGAACTGGTCCCATTGGGCATGCCAAAAAATATTGGGAACTGAATTGCATAAAGTTTTACTCAATACTATGGTTGTCTATCTTCCTACTTTCTGTCCAGGCTTACACCTGATAGCTACAACTCAGCACTCAACATTGTATGGACCAAAACAAATTTTTTGATCCAAACTCTAGAGTAGGTTGGTTCCTTGTCAACTTAAACATGATGTTGACACAATTATGCTCACTTAGTGTTTAGATATTAGGATAAGAAAAGGTTAGGGTTAGAAAGACATGAATAATAGTGGATGGATAGGCTAACAACATTGCACTACAGTAGAAAGATCCAAAAAATAGACTTAAAGACATATTACTCAGATCAACATTATCTTAAATTAAATGTATTTCCATTCATTAATGAACAATAGAGAAATATTGCAAACAGTAATTTCAATATACAAACAATGATAATCCAAATAACAAAATTCACCACTATCTAGATATTATAGAAATGTACTCCTTAACAATAAAGATCAAATCCAAAAGCATATTCCAATTACCCTAACAACTAGTAATCCATTAATCTGGCACAAACTAACCATTTAAGTATTCATAGAAATACAACTAAAGAATTCGAACCTTTGTTATCAAATGTGAAAACACAAGCTTTGAGGTGAATATCAATGTAATGCTCCTTTATTTAGTCCTTGGGAAAATTTATAGTAGCATAGGAAAACACACTAGAGCCAATCCTTTAAAAATGAGGGTTCGACCTCTATTTATAGTTTTTCAAAATTAAAAAAACAAGGAACATTACAAATATTAAAATTTTATAGCACAACAGAGAGTTCTTGATGGTATTATCTTACTTGTACATCCTCCAAGAAACCTGCTGCAAGTGGAACACCATGGTAGCTCGAAGCCTCTACAACTTGTTGGTCATTTGACACTAACTGGAGATCTAGCCATTGGATATTGCGTATACATAACTGATCCTTCTTGGAAGCTTTTTACCATTGTAGATTTGTAACCATATTTTGGTTCTGTCTTCTTGAAACCCTCGATGCTTTAACTTCCTCCTCCAACTGACTATTACAACTCTGGTGAAGAAATGCTTTAATATATTTCATATTCCTTTAGCAAAATATCCATCATTGATCCTTCCCATTGTATGGCTATGATTTAATCTGATATAAGTTTGGTGTAATGGTGGGGGAGAACTCAGTGTCATTCTACTCTTAAAAACTGATGGCATCATCTTTCCTACCTTATAAACTATGGAACATCAATATGGCCTTAAGTGCTTTGGAAGTTAAGTAGGATCAAATCCGCTCCTTGTCCTTTCATTTTATTTATTGGTCATGAAACATTCAATAATCTACACAAAAAATTTGATGATGTCATCTCTTCTTCAAAAATTTTACGAAATCCATTCTAGACCAAAGCAAGTATCTTGGCCTGTGAACACCATTATGGACTTATTGCAATGCAAAGTGACTCTTCCTCCAATTTATACTGAACTTAGAGTACATCATTGTTTTTTGTCAATCCAAAAAAGAGTTTGTCAAAATATCCTTCGTAATGGATCCACATCTACTACGTTCATAGCATTCCACCTTATCATCATTTCGGGAAAAAATATTTTGTGCATTCTCAAGAATCAGGCCCTCCAAAACTTAGCCACTTGTAAGGTATTCAAAACATCAAGCGGTCGTCAATCTACACTTATTTTCTATTGATGTCATCCTTCTCCAAATAATTTTTATGGATTTGGGATGCATCACCAATTTATAGCCAAGAGCAAAGTAAATCTTATGGAATCACTCTGAGTGAGAAAATTTAACAAGTGTTTAGTGGACTCATGGATTTTGTTGTGGATTCACTTCAAAATACACTACAAAGTGTGCGGAATGAGAACTTCATGACTTAGAAAAAAATTTCTCAAGTATGCGGCTATTTTGGGCATACAATCCCTTTGACCATTATATCCTTCATAGTAACTATTCCTATCAATATTTGATACTAATTTGATGTCACTATGTTTGATGCAAGAGCATCCGAGGGCAGCAAAGCAATCGAGCATCAACCAAACTTTTTGTTGTTATTTTTTTCTAAGTGTTGCAATGTTATTTTTTTCTAAGTGTTGCAAGAAAAATATGTGTCGCGATATCGCGACACAAAAAGTGTCGCGATATCGCGACCAAAACGGAAGATAGGGGAGCAGCGGACACAAGGTCATGAAATCGTGACATGTCATGATTTCGTGACATGTCACGAAATCGCGACCACCGCAGGGAAAACAAAGGCGTGGAGACCAAAGGTCATGAAATCGTGACCACCGTAGGGGAAACAAAGGCGCGGAGACCAAAGGTCACGAAATCGTGACCATCGTAGGGGAAACAAAGGCGCGGAGACCAAAGGTCACGAAATCGTGACCAAAGCCGGAGAACAAAGGCGCGGAGGAACAAAGGTCACGATTTCGTGACACGTCGTGAAATCGTGACCAAAGCAGGGAAGGCAAGGCGTGGAAGACAAATGGTCACGAAATCGTGACATGTCACGATTTCGTGACCAGAGCAGGAGAACGGAGGCCGACAGACAAAAATGGCACGATATCGCGACAGGTCGCGATATCGCGGCCAAAACGGAGAGAGAAGGCTTGACGGAGGAAATGTCGCGATATCGTGACATGTCGCGATATCGCGACGGGAGCAGGAGAGAGAAAGCATAGGAAGGAAATGGTCGCGATATCGCGACATGTCGCGATATCGCGACCAAACAAGAAAACACGCACTCCCAACTTTCTTAAAGGCGGCCCTTCGTGCGCGGCAAGTTAGCGGCAGTGAAGCAGCAGTTCCAAAGAAGGATTTCAACGGGCATGTTGGCCACTCACGCAGGATATCTGGAAGACGCGTTTAAAGCAACTAACAACAAGCAGCAGATCGAGAAGAAGATTCCGTTGGATATGGCAGCCAGTCGCGCACCTCACCTAGAGTCTCATCAATGCAACTTTCCAAAATTGTCCCAGGTGGCAATTGTAGATCGTGGGAAGTTTGAAAGCACAGAGGATCGGGACCTCGATAAAAACCCATGGATTGTAATGAGAGGGGGTTGGCAAATGGTAGTTTGGCTGTATATTCTTGTAAAATTCTTCCGAAGTATTGAATACAAATTTTGGGCTCTTGTTTCTCTGGTTTTTTGTATTATGCAAGATCTGTTCTCCACCAAGTGGTATCAGAGCCAGTAGTTCCTGAGTGTGTAACAGATCATCGGAGGAGAGGCAGTTACACCAGGATCTATGGAAGGGCTTGGAATTGGGTGAGCAGAATGCCTCCAAGGAGAAACCCGATTGGTGGGAGAGGCATGGCAGCAGCGGAAGATGTTCGAGCTTTGCAGCGGCAAATGCAAGCCCTGCAAGAAGAAATGCATAGAATATTGGAGCCAAGAAGAGACGAAGGTAGTGAAGAGGAAGATGATGAAGAAGAAGACCAACCTGAGGAAGAAGAAGAAGCAAGTAGATCCCGCTCGAAGCCAGACTATACAAAGCCATATCCCAGATTGGGAAGAGGCCGAAGATGGAGGTTTCCACATATTTCGGGAACCTTGATCCAGAGGAATTGATCGACCGGATCAACGACCTGGAAGAGTACTTTGAGTACGAAGAGGTTGAGGACCCTGATAGGGTCAGATTCGCAAAGACCAAACTGAAAGGTCATGCTAGCATTTGGTGGAAGGGAGTGCAGCTGGAGCGAAATAAAAGAGGGAAAGAGAGAATAACTAAGTGGGAACGGATGGCAGAAAAGCTAAAGAGGCAGTTCATCCCTGGTGATTATGAGTTAGACCTGCTAAAGAAAATGCAAGGATTGAGGCAATCAAGCAAGTCTGTGAAAGAATACACAGAAGAATTTCATAAAATAATGATTAGAACAGGCCACTCAGAGGCCAACAAGGAGAAGGTAGCCCGTTACATTAATGGGTTACGAGCAAGTATTCAGGAAGAACTAAGTCTAGTCCGGATGACCACCATAGAGGACGCTTACCAATTTGCTTTAAAGGTTGAAGAGAAGCTCAATAGGAGGTTTGAAAACAAGCAAAGAGGAAGAGGTCATGGCGGAAGAACCGACGGAAGGAACAGTGGAAGAAGAAATGAAGATTCTCAAAAAAATGGAGAAGGTAGCAGCAATCAAGAACAAAGGAGAGAAAATATAGACCGCCCTCGTAATCAGAATAATGGTTACCGAGGGGGAAGAGGCAGAGCTGGACGTGGCCAAGGAAGAGGAAGATTTCGAGGGACTTGCTTCCAGTGTGGGGAAGAGGGACATCACCAATATGAGTGCCCACAACAACGAGAAAGAAATAATCGGAGGCCGAAAGGAAATGCCAGAGTAGCAGTCGCTGATGAAGATGTTGGATCTGAGCATTCTGAAGAAGCTAAGAGAGGAGAAGTAATGATTGCAAGGAGAGTCCTACTGAATGAAGAGGGAGCTGTAGATCAGAGGAAAAGCTTATTCCACACAAGGTGTAAATGCGCGGGTAAGATTTGCAACATTATCATTGACAACGGTAGCACAGATAACCTAGTTTCAGAGGGAATGGTTACAAAGCTACAACTGGAGAGAAAGAAACACCCGCATCCATATCGGATCACGTGGTTGCAGAAAGACCATAAGGTTTTGGTCAATGAATAGTGCCTGGTAAAATTTAGTATTGGAAATTACCGTGATGAGGTTCTGTGTGACATTCTGCCCATGGATGCGTGCCATTTGCTGCTGGGAAGGCCATGGCAGTTTGACAGGTGTGCGGTTCATGATGGCCGAGCCAACACCTATTCCGTGACCAAGAATGGAATGCGTCATAAGTTGAAACCCCTGAAGGAGGTGGAAGAAAAGGTATGTGGTAGTGCAAGAATTTGCTTGGTTGACGAAAGAAAATTTTTAGATGATTTAAAGCATGAACATATGTGTTATGCATTAATTCCTAGAGTCAGGGATACAGAATGCAAAGATGCCCCAATAGAAGTCCAAGATCTATTGAAGGAATTTCTAGATATCATATCTGATAATGTGCCTGAGGGTTTACCCCCAGTAAGAAAAATCAGTCACCATATTGATTTGGTGCCAGGGTCAAGCTTGCCCAATAAAGCTGCACATAGAATGACACCTGTAGAAACTGAAGAACTAAACAAGCAGGTCCAGGAGTTGCTTGGAGAAGGGATTGATTAGGGAGAGTCTTAGCCCATGTGCAGTACCTATAGTACTAGCACCCAAGAAGGATGGAGAGTGGAGAATGTGCACAGACTCTCGAGCCATCAACAAGATCACAATAAAATATAGATTTCCACTGCCAAGGATGGATGACATAATGGACTGTTTGAGTGGAGCCAAGTACTTCACCAAAATTGACCTCAAGAGTGGTTACCACCAGATCCGTGTCAGGGAAGGAGATGAGTGGAAGACAGCCTTCAAGACAAGAGAGGGCTTGTATGAGTGGTTGGTCATGCCATTTGGGCTGTCCAATGCACCAAGTACCTTCATGTGGCTGATGAATGAGGTACTGAAAGAGTTTTTAGGAAAATTTGTCATTTTTTATTTAGATGATATATTAATATTCAGCAGAACCCTGGAGGAACACCTGATGCACATCAAGAGGGTTTTTGAAAAGCTGCGGGAGGAGCAGTTATTAATAAATCTGAAAAAGTGTAATTTTGTCAAGAAAGAGTTAGTATACCTGGGATTTGTAATCTCAGTAGAAGGTCTAAAAATGGACCCAGAGAAGGTGAGAGCTATCATCGAATGGCCTACCCCAAGAAGCACAACAGAGGTAAGATCATTTCATGGTCTAGCCAGCTTTTACAGAAAGTTCATAAGAAACTTCAAGCATTTGTGCACCCCTCACAGAAACAATGAGAGGGGATAAGAAAGAATTCAAGTGGACCTTAGGGGCTGAAAGGAGCTTTGATGCATTAAAGAAAAGGGTCACAGAACAGCCTGTTTTGGCACTCCCAGACTTTAACAAAGTATTTTAGGTAGACTGTGATGCCAGTGGCAGTGCAATAGGGGCTGTACTGAGTCAAGAAGGCAGACCTGTTGCTTATTTTAGTGAAAAGCTCAATGATGCTCGAAAAAAGTATTCAGTTTATGACCAAGAATTTTATGCTATAGTTCAGGCTCTGAAGAAGTGGAGGCATTATTTGTTGCCAAAAGAGTTTGTTCTATTTACGGATCATCAGGCATTGCAGTACATCAACAGCCAAACAAAACTGAATCAGAGGCACATGAAGTGGGTTGAGTTTCTCCAAAGCTATACCTTTGTGTTGAAGCACAGAAGCGGGAAATCAAACAGAGTTGCAGATGCCTTAAGTAGAAGGCAGAATCTGCTGATTGAAATGACAGTGGAAGTGGTAGGATTCGAAGAACTGAAGGGTCTTTATCCTGAAGATCCTAATTTTGCAGAAGCCTGGACGGCTTGCTTGGCACTTGTTATTGTGGACAGGACAAAATGGTTAGATTTCCTAATCCAAGACGGAATGCTGTTCAAGGGAAGTAAATTATGCATTCCAAGGAGTTCCATGCGGGAGAACTTAATCAAGGAAAAGCACAGTGGAGGACTGGCTGGGCATTTTGGTCGGGATAAGACCATTGCCCTGGTGAATGAAAATTACTACTGGCCGCAACTTCAGCAAGATGTGAAAAAGTTTGTGCAAAGTTGCAGAATATGCCAGATGGCAAAAGGCGTAAGGCAAAACATAGGATTATACCAGCCGTTACACTCGTACTCGAGAGGCCATGGGAGGACATAAGCATGGATTTTATTCTTGGATTGCCCAGAACACGAGAGGGAAATGACTCTGTATTTGTGGTGGTTGACAGATTCTCCAAGATGGCACATTTTATTCCCTGCCGGAAGACAAGTGATGCAGTTCACATTGCAGGGTTATTTTTCAAGGAAGTGGTACGACTTCATGGTCTACCAAGAAGCATAGTTTCGAACAGAGATACAAAGTTTGTTGGGTATTTCTGGAGAACATTGTGTAAGAAGTTGAAGACAGATCTGAAGTTCAGTTCTGCATACCACCCACAAACTGATGGACAGAAAGAGGTGGTAAATAGAAGTCCGGGTAATTTATTAAGATGCTTGATAGCAGATAAACCCAAGGGATGGGATTTAGTTTTGCCGCAGGTGGAATTTGCATACAACAATTCTGTCAATAAGAGTACAAACAAATCTCCATTCCAAATCATATATGGAAACAGTTCGAGAAACATTTTTGAGCTGAGAAAATTAGATAAAGGAGAAAAGTGCAGTGCAGAGGCTGAGGAATTCATGAAACAGATGAAAAGCCTGCATGAAGAAGTGAAGAAACAAATTACAAAAATGAATACTCAATATAAAGCAAGAGCAGACCAAAAGCGGTGGTTCAAAGAGTTCGAAGTGGGGGATGAAGTCATGGTCCATCTCAGAAAAGAAATATTTCCAGCCAAAACTTATAACAAGTTGAAGATGAAGAAGTTTGGGCCATGCAGAATACTAGAAAAACGGGATTCAGGCAATGCATATGAAGTGGAATTGCCAAGTGGGCTTGACATTTCACCTATTTTTAACATATCAGATTTAGTGGAATACCATGAAGGAGATAGTACAGAGGCACCAAGCACAGAATTGTGGAGCATTCCAGTGTCTAACCCAACCAAAGACGAGATCGAGAAAATATTAGATACTCGTGAAGGCAGAAGCACAAGGAACAAACAATATTCTGAGTATTTGATCAAGTGGAAGGGCAGACCTATAGAAGATGCAACTTGGTTATCGAAAATAGAGGTTGACCGCCTGGGTCTTCCTCCCAAAGATCAGAAGTGAGGATCACTTCTCAATCCACCCCGGGTGTCTGATGCAGGAGCATCCGAGGGCAGCAAAGCAATCGAGCATCAACCAAACTTTTTGTTGTTATTTTTTTCTAAGTGTTGCAATGTTATTTTTTTCTAAGTGTTGCAAGAAAAATATGTGTCACGATATCGCGACACAAAAAGTGTCACGATATCATGACCAAAATGGAAGATAGGGGAGCAACGGACACAAGGTCACGAAATCGTGACCACCGTAGGGAAAACAAAGGCACGGAGACCAAAGGTCACGAAATCGCGACCACCGCAGGGGAAACAAAGGCGCGGAGACCAAAGGTCATGAAATCATGACCACCGTAGGGGAAACAAAGGCGCGGAGACCAAAGGTCACGAAATCGCGACCAAAGCCAGAGAACAAAGGCGCGGAGGAACAAAGGTCACGATTTCGCGACACGTCACGAAATCGCGACCAAAGTAGGGAAGGCAAGGCGCGAAAGACAAATGGTCGCGAAATCGTGACATGTCACGATTTCGTGACCAAAGCAGGAGAACGGAGGCCGACAGACAAAAATGGCACGATATCACGACAGGTCGCGATATCGCGGCCAAAACGGAGAGAGAAGGCTTGACGGAGGAAATGTCGCGATATCGCGACAGGAGTAGGAGAGAGAAAGCATAGGAAGGAAATGGTCGCGATATCATGACATGTCGCGATATCGTGACCAAACAAGAAAACACGCACTCCCAGCTTTCTTAAAGGCGGCCCTTCGTGCGCGGCAAGTTAGCGATAGTGAAGCAGTAGTTCCAAAGAAGGATTTCAACGGGCATGTTGGCCACTCGCGCAGGATATCTGGAAGACGCGTTTAAAGCAACTAACAACAAGCAACAGATCGAGAAGAAGATTTCGTTGGATATGGCAGCCAATCGCGCACCTCACCTAGAGTCTCATCAATGCAACTTTCCAGAATTGTCCCAGGTGGCAATTGTAGATCGTGGGAAGTTTGAAAGCACAGAGGATCGGGACCTCGATAAAAACCCATGGATTGTAATGAGAGGGGGTTGGCAAATGGCAGTTTGGCTGTATATTCTTGTAAAATTCTTCCGAAGTATTGAATACAAATTTTGGGCTCTTGTTTCTCTGGTTTTCTGTATTATGCAAGATCTGTTCTCCACCAATGTTCTTCTATAAACTCAGTTCCTTGCTTGTTGTTGCTAGTTTGACCCGTATACTCATCTCTTATAAAATTTGAATAAAAACCATTAGTATGATCAACATAATCATTAGAATTATCTTTATCAGTATCAATATAATCTTAAGCATCATCATTTGTATCCATACCTTCATCAATTCTAGTAGCATGAACTTTTCCTGAGTAATCATGAACTATATCTAAATCACTTGTATCACATATAGCATCAATATTTGTAATAGGTTCTTCTATCTTAGTCATGAATTCTAAATCACTAGTGTCAATGCTTGCATTGCAATATTTCCTTTCATTTTGACAAGCATCATACTTTGCATATTTTTTCTTTTGAAGTAAATCACTAGTGTCATTACATGCATCAATCATCATTGGTTTTGATTCTATAGTATTGCAACATGAATCTACCATCATGGGCCTTAAATCATTTGTATCACTAGAAGCATATTTCATCTCTATTTTTTTCTTTACCTCTTCAACCTTTTCATGTTCTCTCATATTGGAAATATTAAGAGTGATAATTCCTTTGTAGATTATTCTCCATAGATTGATAGGTATAGTAACAAAGTCTTCATAGCAATCATTAGCATTGTTAAGAATACTTTGCATGTATTTTTGAAGTATAGAATAATTCTCTTTTTCTGCTTCACTAGTAATATTAGCAAGCATATTGTTCAAAGTATTTGCTTCATCAATATACTTGTTCTTCAAATTTTCTATCATGTCCTCTTGTATTCAATTCTTGTCTTTGAGAACATCATTAGAAAGTAATTCCAGATACATCACGTTTTCTATAGTATTAGTTAATGTGAAAACATATTTTGAGTTTGTTTGTGCTTCACCAATTTTTTAATTTAAATAATCTACTAGTGTTGAAATTTTTTCATTTTTGGCCTCTCTCATGATTGATTGCAAAACCTTCTTTTTATTTATAGATTTATTCTCTTGTTTTTTTATCATCTTTTGTGTGCACATTTCTAGTAATTGTAATTATTTCTTAGTCTCTTCTAGTGAGTCATCTTGAATATAAATTTCTTCTTCTTGAAAACCTAAGTCTTATCCAATGTAAATTAGTTCTTCTTGTAGACATAGATTTTCTTCTTCAACTAATTTTGACAACTCATGAAGTTCTAGTTTTTGAGTTTCTATTTTTGGATTACTTGTTTTCTTTTGCTTTTTCTTTACCATGTTCCTTTGATGTAGGCTACCTTATGGCTCCCTAGATAAGATATTTAGAGTTTTGTAAACTATATTTGCAAAAATTAATATCCTAATTTGATGTAGTAGATCTTATCTCTCCAACATTATCAATTTGTAAATATTAAATCTGATTTACAAAACTTAATTGATTGATTACAAAACTTGTAATTAATTTTCCAATACTCTAGGTAGAATACCTTTTAACTCCCAAGTAATTTTAGTAAAATATCAAGTTTTCTAAGATCTTTTTAATTCTTCAAGTTTTGTAAAGAACTTGGATCTACCAAATTATTTTGAGTGCAATATGTTTTGATAGTATGTTTAGCTTTCTTAGTTTCCTTGAGTTGAATCCCTTTTATCTCCCTAATGTTCAACTTTAATTTTCACCTTATTTCTCCTTATGAATTAGTAAATAGAAATCTAAAACTAATTTGATAATGCACCTTCATATTTTGATAAGGTTCTTTTTTTTGTAGATATTTTAGTTGGATTTCTAATATCTCAAAAATTAGAGCAAGAGATAAATGTAAAATATAATTTTCCAACTTTATGTTATGAACCTCTTCAATGCTTAATAGAATAGATTCTATGTTTTCTTCCTTCAACTCTCAAAAATATACTTTTCTAAATTTTAATGATTTAATATTTGATGTAGAACTCCTTATATCTCCCAAATGTATAAAAATAGAAAATAATAAGATTTGAAAACTAATGTTTCAATTTTTCCTTATATCTCTTGGTTTAATTTCTTTTTATTCTTCTATGATTTTAAGGTTAAATATTTATTTTATTACCTTCCATATGCAGTGCTTGATGATGTATTATTGTATTATTCATCAAAATTAGACCTTGTTGGCTCTAATACTTTAGTCTAAAAATGTGTGTCTTTTGAATCAGCTCATTTTCTCCTACTATGCTACTTGGACTCGTTGAGTACCTAACCAATTTCTACCTCCAACGGTGCTCCTCCTAAACTATATGGACCCAAAAAATATTTGTTTACAATGGTTAATAGGATTTTGAGACTATATATTATGCCTATTGGTTGCTCTAATGTCCTGCATGTAATAACCCTAGCTCAGCAAACTAGGGTTTAAACAAATAAAAAATAGATTTTTGCAAAGTAGATCAAATATGCAATTACTACTCAGAAATTACTCCATAAACCCTAAAAAATGGACGTTCCATCCATACAATTTTTTTATTAATTTTCTAAAAGTGCAAATAGACCAAAAAACTATCCAAAAACATAAATCAACCCTCATAATTGACTAGAAATTTTTCCAAAGCTATATGATCCTCCTATGAGGGAAAAACATGTCACAAAACATGCACCAATGGCCTCCCAAAGTTGGACGACCCACTCTTAGATACCAACACACCAAAATCTACAACATAATTATGAATCCTAAGATAGATCCACCCAATCTCCAATCACAAATAAGGGCACATCACCTTATCTACAATATTAGCTATTTCTGAAGACTTAGGGCACACTACCTAAGTAGTAGAAGGTGTGGAAGGGTTCAACCCTTTCTCTTACAATTCATAAGTTGACATGACATAATGAAACCCTAAAAGTGACTTTCCAAGCTTATATACCTATTCACCCCACTAGAAGCTTCTAATTATTTATTAAGTGAGGGTTACATTAACATTAATCCCCAAAACTTATTTTTTATTATATAAAACACCTATTAGCCTAACAAAAAATGGGATGTCCCACTTCCTTGTACACAAATAATAAAAATAAAATATTACAATGCATGGGGTCCACATAGTCTTCAAAATAATACATTACAAGTCCTATCTTCCCAAATTGCTTATCCTCAAGAAATTCAGGGCTAGATGTGCAAGAATCTCTTTTCCCTCCCAAGTAGCATCTTCAATGGCCAAGCTCCTCCATTTCACCAAGTATTTTTTGATGACCCTATTTCTCAACTTCCTCTCTCTAGTATCCATGATAATTTTAGGTTCCAAAATTAGCTTTCCATCATCATCAAATGGGGGTAACTCAATGGAAGGAACAATGTGCTGTCCAAGTGCATTTTTTAGGCATGAAACATGGAATACATTGTGTATTTTACTTCTATTTGATAGCTCAAGCTCATATGCAACCTCCCTAATCCTATGTATGACCTTGTAAGGGCCATAAAAACGTGTCTTGAGCTTATTTTCTCCACTTATCCTAATTTTGGATTGTCTATAGGGCTGCAACCTCAAATAAAACATGTCTCCAAACTCAAAATAATGCTAAATACACTGTTGATAAGTAATTTTTTTTGCTGATTTTGTGCAAGCTAAATATTTTCCTTCAATGTCTTCATAATATCATGATTTTCCTGCATATAAACCTTGGATTTTTGCACCCTACTATCACTCAACAAAAAATTAGTGAATTTAGGAGCATCATATCCATATAAAGCCATAATTAGAATCATTTTAATAAACTTATGATAGGAAGAATTATAACAGAATTCTCCCAAGTGCATCCATTTAATCCATGCATTCTACTGCCTTGAAACATAGTTTCTCAAGTAGCCTTCAACCCATTTATTCACAATCTCTATTTTTCAATATTTTTGGGGGTTATAGCTTGTAATTGGAGTCAAAAATATGCCACAAATCTTGAACAACTCTTGCCAAAACATACTCATGAATCTGTTCTTCCTGTCACTCACAATATTCTTTAGAATGCCATGCAATTTAAACACTTCTCTAAAGAACAAATCAACAACTTGTACTACTGTATATGAAGCTAAAATAGCATAAAAGTGTGCAAATTTAGCTAACCTATCCACCACAACATATATACAATACTTAGCAGTCCCATGATAAAGTCCATTGATATACTTTCCCATTTTTGATTGGGAATGGGTAACGATTGAAGAATACCAGCAAGCAATGTGTTTCCAATTTTATTTTCCTAACAAGTGGTGGACTCCCTCACATGCTTAAATACATCATATTTTAGCCCCTTCCATGAAAAAATTTCACATAGCCATATATAGGTCTTAAAAAACCTCGGATGACCATCCATGGGTGTGTCATGCATAGTGGTAATAAATTTCTCTTTAAGCTTAGAATCTGGCACAATAAAATTTATTTTTTGTAAAAAATAAGAATTTCCTTCACATTGTACCTATCATATTTCAAGTTTTCATAAATAATATTAGATGAAAAAGTATTCTTCACATACTCAACCATAATTTTAGCCTTCCAATTAGCTATTATAATGGAAATAGAGTGAAATGTGGGCATTCTAGATAGTGCATCAACAACTGAATTAATTTTCCCTTTTATAAACTTAATATCAAAATTATATACCTACACTTTAGTGACCCATTTCTTCTGCCTATCATTTAAATCTTGTTATCCAAGGAAATATTTAAGGTTATTATGAGTAATCCTTACCACAAACTTACCACAAACAAGGTATTGCTTGAACTTGGTCAAAGCGTACATAATGGTAAGCATCTCCTTGTCATATATGATAAAATTTCTATCCATTGGACTAAGTTCCCTACTCTCAAATGTAATTGGCTTCCCATTTTAAATTTGTAAATCCCCTACTCCAACACTTGAAGCATCACAATCAATGGTAAATGGCAAAGAAAAATCAGGAATTGCAAGTAGAGGGTAAGAAGACATCACTTCCTTCAATTTATCATAAGCATTTTGGGGTTCATCACTCCACATAAACACTCCCTTATTTGTTAATTTATTCAAAGGTTCTACCAAGGCTAAAAACCCTCTAATGAATCTCCTGTAATAGTTGCAAAGTCCCAAAAACCCTCTCAATTGAGTTAAGGTAGTGGGAATAGGCCAATTTTAAATTACCTCTATCTTGTGTTGGACTACATGCACTCCCTTATTGCTTATTATGTGACCCAAATATAAAATTTTAGACATAACAAATTCACACTTAGACTTATTTGCATAAAATTGTTGCTATTCCAAAATAATCAAAATAGAATCCAAATGCTTCAAGTGATTTTCCTATGAGTTGCTATAAACAAGAATATCATCAAATAAAACTAACACAAAATCCCTCAAATACTCCCTAAAAATTTGATTCATGGCTAATTGGAAAGTGGCAGGGACATTTTTCAATCCAAAGGGCATCACCAAAAAACTCAAAATGGCCAAAATGACATCTAAAGGTTGTTTTATGCACATCCTCGTCTCTCACCTTGATTTGATGATATCCTGATCTCAAATAAATCTTAGAAAAATACATAGCCCCATGCAATTCATCTATGAACTCATCTAATATAGGAATAGGGTATCTATTTTTTATTATCTTTTTGTTCAATATCCTATAATCAATACACATCCGCATACTCCCATATTTCTTTTTCATTAACACTATAGGTGATGCAAATAGGCTAGAGCTAGGGTGAATGTGCCCCATGGAAAGTAGCTATTTTATGTCCTTCTCTATCTCATCCTTATACATTCTAGGATGCCTATAATGGGTTATCATGACAAGTTTTATTATTGGTTCCAACTCAATCACATACTGAAATCCCCTATTGGATGGTAATCCCTTAGCTATATCCCAAAAAATAGCACTATGTTTTTCCAACAAAATATAAATTTTAGGATGATAAGAGATATGATTATCAGATGAATAAGGTATATATTTTATCATAAATATACCATCAACCCAAAATGTAACCACCAAAAAGGCTCACATCCGAAGTATCCTATTGCAATAATTGATAAAATCATAACATGGGTACAAGAACAAGAAATTGACAACAAATGAATCAAGAAATAAAGAAAGCATGTAAAACTATCAATCTATGCAAGAAATGAGGAAATTGTAATATAGCATGTAAAGAAGCATGAATATAGCTAAGAAACATCCTAGTTAACCATTAGAAAACTTGAATTGCATGAAACTAATCTAGATTAATAAATGCAAGGAGAGGTAAAGCAAATATACCTCTAATTCCTAAATTAACAGGTCAAATGTCTGCTAAAATGTAGATCTATGCTATATTAAGCTAATTGCATGATTGAAAATGGAAAAATACTGCTAAAATGGAGGAAGGAGAGCATCAAACCCTAGCCACAGGTCTGAGGTGTGGTTGGAACTGTTAACCATGGCTCATAGTTGTGGTTAAAATGAAAGTGTCCTTTATCTTTCAACCAAGTCCAAAAACTCTCAAATCCTCCAAGGAATTGATGGTCAAGGGTCACCTATGTTTTTTGGAATAGATTGGCGGTTGAATTCAATGGAATTAGCAATGGAGGTGTGTCAATTGTCAACATTTCTCCTCAATATCTTGAGATATCCATTGTTGCATGCACATTTTTCATTGATCAATTGGATAGCACTTCATTACTCCTCAAGGGGATATGAAATTTCTCTCCAATCCAACAGGGCTCCGCTATGTGCAATTGAGCTATTCTTCAGGATATTTGTTCTCTAAAATTGGGGTCTTAAGTAGACTCCAAAAATCCTTGCTCTAGCTTCATGGAGAAGCCAATAACAATATTTGGTAGATGAGAGGAATCTTTTGGATGCTTCCCAATCCAAACCACTTTGAAAACCATTGCAATTCGGTTGTTGCAACGGATTTGACTTAGCTCTGGTCACCTGAGTTTGTTACAGTGCTAACCTCAGGTGTCAAATACGATTAGCATGCAATATTTTTCTAACTAAAATTTTTAGCCATGATTAGCATGCAATATTTTGCTAACCGTAGGTGTCAGTCACAGTCAGCACTTCTAACCACGGGTGTCATCTACGACTAGCACTGACTAGGCAAAGATGCCCAATTGAGTGGTAAAACCACTGATATACCTTGGATTTGTCCAAATGTCTTCCATATGGTATTCTAGCATGTCCCATATGATTAGTAACCATCAAAATGATGTGTTTTAGGTGTCTACACAAACTATCTCCTATTTCTTGAGAATCCTCTTCATCCTCTTGTACATCACCTCTTGGACCACATTTTCCTTGATCCCTTGCAAAACTACCTCACACCCTTTAGCTTTAAATTTTAGTTGCAATGTTTGGTGATTTGTGGTGTAGTCTCCCAATGAATACAACCATTGAACTCCTAGTATAAAATTAGGAATTCCTCCCAATGGAAACACATAGAAGTCATCTACTATGGAATTATTCTTAAAATTTACCTTCATTTGCCTCATAAATGCATTTCTAGGCATAATGCTCCCATTTCCAGTAGCAACATTAAACCCAACAAATGTTTTTGGTTTTAGCTCTTTCTTGGCTACAAAACCCTCATCCACAAAATTTTGGGTTGTCCCACCATCTATCAATACTATCACCTTATTCCCCAATACCTCTCATGGCACCTTGATTGTGAGATACCTATTCACACTACTCAATATGGTCAACATGCCAAAGTTTGAGCTCTAATGAGACTCAAGGGATAGCTCCTCAATTTAACACTCCTCTAAAGACTCATATTCACTTTTTTATGCCTCCTCATCTGAAATGACCTCAATGTAGTGAATTTTCACCTTCCCTTGGTAGCGATGGCTCGGTACCCAAGGACTTTTGCATGTGAAGCACAATTTTTCCTCCTAAGCTCATCATACTCCTTATTTACCCTCCTTCCTAGTGGCATAGGTGCTAAATCCCTCTATGGAGGGGGCGTTGGCTTTCCAAAGGCTTGATTCTTACCTAGAGGGAGTGTCTCTCTCTTTTGGAAGAAATTCCCTCTCTAGAATGATCCTGATAGTCCTACCTAGCTAAACCTAGGTAGTGGTGGTGTTGAAACCCTAGGTTTCGATGATGCTATAGACTCAAGGTTCAAATCCCTTCTCATTTTAATTTACAATGAAGTAGGCTCAAAGGATTTTACCAAGCCTCTCAAGAAATCCACCAAACCCTCAATGAAAAGAAAGGTAACTCTCTTCTCTAAAATGTTAGGCACCATGACTAAAATATTCTGAAACTACTCAATGTATACCTCCATTATAGTTTTCTATTAAGGGTGACTAGCTCCTTAAAATATTCCTCCTCATCCCTCATCTCAAAATGATCCAAGACCCTCTGACTAAACTCATCAAATGAGGTGATCTCTCCATGGCCTTATGTGTTGAGACCATGATACCACCAGTCGTATGCAACCCTCTCAAGATGTAGGGTAGTAAATTGTACTGCATCCTCTCCATACATAGGCTTGAGAGTAAAATAAGTCTATAATTTCTATAGCCATGCCCTAGCAAACATGCTATCATCTCCATTGAACACTAGTACTTGCATTTTTTGCTACAATTTCTTTCTTTCTCCATACTTGCTACCTCTCCCAGCCTTCTTCCCCATGATCTCTAGGTAACTTTAGAAAGTGATTGCATTTCTAAATTATTCAGCCCTACACTAATATTTTACAAATAGGGCATCTAGTTCATCAATATCATGGTGTACATAAGATTCTTGCTTGGGCAAAAACATGGATTTTGCTAGCCTAGGAAAAGAAGAATGAGTATATCTCACAGGTCTCTCACTCCCTTGGTCCTGAATGGCTACCCTATTGATGGATCTCCCTGATCTAGTTACGGTTAAGGGTTAGGGTTTACTCCTTGGTTTGGTGGTGATTGAACTCTACCGTGATCTATCTTGGTCACAAAATGAGTTAGTAACTCAAGCATGATGTCAAATTTATTCTTAGTAAGATTCCTTTTCTCATATGCCATTTCCACCAGCTCTCTTTGTTCAACTTCCAATTCTAGAATTTATTTTCCTTGGTTGAGGTTAGGGTTTGAATTATTTCTCCTTAGATATCTATTTGGATGCATAAATATCTCTCACAGGCTGGTAGAAAACTAGCCTTGATACCACTATAATAACCCTAACTCAACAATCTAGGGTTTGAACAAATAAAAATCATATTTCTGCAAAGTAGATCAGATTTGCAATTACTACTCAGAAATTACTCCAAAAACCCTAAAAAATGGATGTTCCAACCATACATATTTTTTATTAATTTTATGAAAGTGCAAATAGGATAAACAACTATCCAAAAACATAAATCAACCCTCAAAACTAGCTATAAAAATCCCCAAAGATGGGTGATCCTCCTATGAGGACAAAAAAAGTCACAAAACATGCACAAATGGCCTCCCAAAGCTGGATGACCCACTCCCAAACTCCAAAACACCAAAATCTACAACACAATTTTGAATCTTGAGATAGATCCATCCAATCTCCAATCAAGAAAAAGGGCACATCACCTTGTCTAAAATGTTGGCTATTTCTGAAGACTTAGGGAACACTACCTAAGCAACAAAATATGAGGAAGGGTTCATCCCTCTATCTTACAATTCACAAGATGAACATGACATAACAAAACTCTAAAAGTGACTTTGCAATCCTATATGCCTAGTCGTACCACTAGAGGCTTCTAATTATTCATTAAGTGAAGGTTACATCAACATTAATCCTGAACACTTAATTTTTATTACATAAAACACCTATTAGCCTAACAAAAAAGGGGACGCCCCACTTCCTTGTCCACAAATGATAAAAATAAAATATTAAAATGTGTGGGGCCCACATAGTATTCAAAATGGGATATTACACTGTAGCTCCTTGTGCCACTTGCCACTTAAAATATTTCTAAAACTTTCTTTCTTGTGTGTCTATTATTGTAATGGTTATGCTTTATCCTTTCAAAATTATTTTTTTCTTTTCCTTGGTGCTGCAAATATTAAAATAGGTTCCAATGATGAAAATCCCAACAAGTATTCTCCAATGAATGTTGAGTGTACTCTAAAAATGATTGGAATTTGACTATATTTGAATATTTTATGTGTAATATTGTCTGATCATTATCTGCATTCCTTTTGAGAATTATAAAATATTTTTTCTTAGCTTGATGGTTGGTTGCTAGTGTAAAAAGATAATGATGTGTCTCCTATAATGAATGCCCTACGGTGAAATCGAAATGGTCCTCTTATTATAATATAATGCATTCATAGCTAAGATTTTCTCTTGATCTGGACATGTTATTTTGAGGTGGATAAGTGATTGGGAATGCAACTATTTTTTACCTCCTCCAATTCAATGGCTATCCACGTTGCTTGATATCTACATATGTAGGTTCTACTGACCATTGGATTTTTGGTAATGACTCTCTTGATGCAGTGTGTTGTTTGCATTGTATAGTCCTCCACATGATAGCTCCTCAATAAATCATGGTAATTTTATCTTCATTCACATGAATATAATGCTTAATTATCAATGTCCCTTCTACCAAATGATACATCACATGAATATTTTGATTTCAATCATTCAAAATTTTCAATGCTTGTCATTGCTATTCATTGTAATTTTTCTAGGCATGCATCAGGTTTCACTAGCATTAGGTTATGGTGATTCCTTTGTTTTACTATTATATGGATCCTTGGCTATGATAAGTGGTGACAAACTGGCACATTTAGATTAATATTACCTCTGACACTCAAGAACCTATAAATCCTTCTTTGAAGTTTCTCAATAATATATTTTATCTAGTAATTTCAATGTAATGCATTATTTGTAACCCTAATTATTGTTCTTTGGAAATGAAGGCAACTCTTACCCTATTTATCTTTGTTGTGTTCACTCTTCTTTGCTTGCTTATGGTTTGTACATAGACAATGCAATGATGTTTTTCCCCCTATGCTTAAACTTCACCTCGCCTTTACTAGATGGTGGAATATCCTTTTTGGATGCCTTCTCCTTCTATCTCCTTCCAAGTAGATTGAGGCCTTCTACTTGGGCCTTCAATCTTGCAACTTCTCTTTTTCTCAAAACTTCAATGAGAACTTAGGTGATCTCTTCAATCTCCAACTATGAAATTTTTATGATGGGATATCCTTCTTGGATTTTCTAAATCCACTGCTACTAAAATCTACAATAGTACCTATGCTAGTCCTTTTCTATCTTTAATATTATGGTTCTCTCAATTTCTAATTGATCTACCATGGCTTGAATACTATTTTTAGCTTTTGAAGACTTAAACTTGAATGAAATGCAACCACAAGTGATGAAATAAGTAGGATATGTTATATCTATGATATTGACTAACTAATAAGCAAGTAAACAACATGAGAAACTTCTAAAATAACTCATGCATCAACTATTAATGTAAACTCATGAAAATATAAATCTCTCTACTACTCTACTAGTGCATGTTATGGATCATGCATGCTTCATTATCAATTACAATGCTAAGTCATAAATATATACTAGTATGTGACTCTTCACTTTCCTACCCTAAGGAAACTTGTGTATTTTGCATTATAGACACTTGTACACATGAAAAACTAACTAATGACACCTTTCCTTTTACATCATTGCACATTCTAACACTTGTGCATTTATTACCTCTTCCTCAAGTAACTACTTAACCTAAGATAAACTCCTAGTATAATAATGTACCCAAGGTGGTACATTGACATGTACTAAATAATGTAATATATTATCTAACACCAATAGGTGGCACTTGAGACTCAAAATGTCACCTAAGGACAATAAGGAGACAGAAAATAGCCAATAGGAAACACTTAAAAAATAAGGATGAGGCAAAGAGAAAAAAATCCAATAGAAAATACTTGATAAAGAACAATGAGGCAAAGATAAAAAGAGTCATTAGACGATACTTGAGAAAGGAAGTGATAGTTTTTCTTCATAGGAATGAAAATTCAAGTGTTAGAAGACCAGTGAAAGGATAGACACATTGAGCAAAGTTAAATACAAATGAGCAACATTGAATAGAATTAAGAAAAGTTAAGTAGCATTGAGGAGAACTGAGTAGAGTTGATGAGCATTGAGTAGCATTAAGAAACATTGATGAAAGTTGAGCAATTTTAAGAAGCATTGATGATCATGAGGAATTTTTAGGAATATTATATCCTTCGACACCATATTAGGTAATGTTCATATGTTATACTCATAATTTTTTGGTGCATATTTAATACTTTGGAGAGAAAGATCGAATTTGAATTAAATTAAATGGAATGCACATTTATTAATTCTTATAAGGTTAATTTTTTTATTAGATATGAATTAATAAGGGTTACTACAAGGTTTATTGATGTTAGTTGAAGAATTAGTAAATTTGAGGTTTATTAAAGTTTTTTAAGGATTTGAGTTTTTTGAAGAATTAGATAATTAAGGAGTGAAGTCTTTGAGTTTAGATTTTGAAAAGAGTTTTTAAATTTGAAGGTTTAAATCTATTTGAAAGTTTTTAAAGTATTTTACAAAAACTTTGAATTTGAAATTCGAAATTTTGCAAATTTATTTTATTAGGGAGTTAAAAGGATTTCTACATCAAAAGGATTAGAAATTTTTTTAAAATTTGCAAATTTCATATTTGACTGATATTATTTGACTTGGGAGATATAAGGTTTACTACTTCAAAGAATTTCAAAAACTTAATGAGTTCCATTATGCTAAATAATAAAATTTTCCTTTTTGAATCTCAACTTTTGAAAGGACCAAATTTTGCATCATGGAAGAACCAAATGAAATCAATTCTTTTTGTAGAAAAAATATGTAATATAGTAAATGAAACAAATAAAAAAACCTAGTAAGGATGAAAGAGAAATACAAAAATTTGAAGAAGGTGATGCAAAGGCTCTCATGTTAATAACATTTGGAATAATTGATGAAATACAACCATACTTAAGTGGAGAAGAAACTTCTACAGATGCATGGAATACATTATGCAAAATATTTTAAGGAAAAAACAAAGTGATAATACTAAATTTACAATCTCAATTATACTCCTTAAATTTTAATAGTGGATAAAGTATATAACTCTTTATTTGAAAAGTAGTAGATATAAAAGAAAAATATTAACTCTAGGGGAAAAGGTAGAAGATAAATTTCTTTTTTAAGTTACACTAAGGGAACTTCCAAAAAGTTATAAATATTTAGTTACTTATTTACAAGTCCTAATAAAAGAGACTACATTTGATGACTTAGTAAATATTATTTAGGAATATGAAGTAGAGAACTTAGTCAAGGATGAAATGACTAATAATGCTTTGTATCTAAAGAAAATATACCAAGTAATATAGCTACAAATTCCAAATATATATCTAAATGGAATTCAATATATTGTCATATATGTAAGAGAAAGGGTCATAGTACAAATTTTTATAGATATAATCAAATAAATCAGATGAATATGAATCAAGAAATTCAAATGAATAAACCAATTCAACAAAGACAATATCAATCTCAATATTGATATAATCCTCAATGACAACAACAATTTTAATCTCAATATCAACAATATCAATATCATCCTTAGTACCAATATGGTCATTAGTAACAACATCAGCTACAATTTAAAGAAGAAGATAAAAAAAGTAAACTTAATTCAAAAAAATTATAAAATTCAAGAATTAGAAGAAAAGCCTAAAGGAAATGAATTCAAAGCTTTTATAGTAAAACTCTTTGTAAATAGGATGTTCATTTTTCAAAGAATTCTAAAGATACTAATATTTTAAATACTATATAACTTTAGAATATAGGAGGAGGGACTTCATAGAAATGATATAGCAAGATCAAGACCAAGACTGAAAAGAACATACTAAAAAAAATAGAAGAAGAATATCAGGAAAGTAAAGAAGAAGAAAACTAAAAGAGATATAATTCAAAAACAAGTACTAGAACAAGAACCTGAAGCTGAAGATAAATCTCAACCAAATATTCAAGGTCACATGAATATTGAAGATAAATATGAAGACCAAGAATGAAGACTAAATTATTCAATAACCAAATAATATAATATAGGGGTGTAGGCAGCAAATCCACCTCCCAGAAGGAGAAATAACATGGATTTGCACAATTTTGTCAAATGTTCAATTTTGCTAAAACATAGTGTAGGGTTTGTATAACCATACAATTGGGTGTAATTGTACAACTTGGTAATAAATGTACAATTAGAAATTAAATGAAATAAAGTGAAATGCACATGAAATATAATTTGGTAAAAATTAAATCAAGACTTAGTAAAACATTAATGCATTAAATATTTTAATAAATTGCAGGAAGGCAGTTGTAAATGATGTGTTATTTTAGGAACAACTTTGGAATAGCTTGGGCAAGCATTATAAGCCCCCCATTTAGGTTTTCTAGGGGTTCATGTTTATTCATACAGAGGGAATGTTGTTCATCATTGTTGATAGTTGTGGGTTGTAATTCATGTTATGGAAGACTATCCATTGATGGTTTAGTGTTGTTTCTAATTAATGGTTGTACACAATTGATATGAATTATGCATAGTTGTTGTATCATTTGTACACAATGCTAGTAGAAGTGAGATATACATTTCTATGCAAATATTACAGAGACAACCTTGTAATTGATTTATTGTCCAATAAAAATGGAATACAGATTGATGCCCAATTGTGTGTGAGATTATGGATGTACCAAGTTCATCACTTGTCTCTTTGTGAATGGTAATTGATATGTTTGCATATAATTATATGGTTTTTGGAAATGAACAAAAGGTAATATGGATCATTTTAGACTAAGGGTTGTGATTCTAGATTTGCATGTGGAAATACTAAGTTGGTAATTCCACCATTAGGGTTAGTTGATTTCCATTGTGTTGAATTCTTGATTATAACTTTATATATATGAGACTAAGTGATTATAGCAAGGGTTTTCTATAATATTATAATTATCCTTTGTAACCATACAATTGAAAAATTACCTTATCTTTTGGTTGCAATTGCATAGTTTGTACTTTTCAAATTGATAAATGAACATTTCCAAGTGAAAAATTGCAAAACTACCAAGTTATTATTGGTAAGTTGAAATTTGGGCATTTTGTATGATTGAAAATCATATAGTTCAATATGTTTCATGATTACAACTATACAAATAAACATTTTGGAACCGTATAGTCATTTTTTGTACGTTTTGGAAATCATATAGTTGTCAATTGTACAACTGTATCGAATTAGACCAAATCAAGTGCAAATGATTAGAATTTGTCCTAAAACCTTAAATTTCACCCCCTCATTAGGAATACTACCATTTGTGCTACAAGGAGGGTGTTGAGGAATATTACATTATTTAATACATGCTAATGTACCCCCATGGTACCTTCATGTTACAAAAGTAAATATGTAATAGATTAGGTCAATTCTATTGTTTAGATGGGTGATTTATAATTTCCCTTTTATGTAAGTGTCGATGTGTAGGAAATGCACAAGTATCATGTATATTAGATTGAAAGTGTGTATTGATAGAATGTGCACAAGTATCTTGTATATAAGTGTGAAAATATGTAAAGTAAGGATGTGCAAAAGTGTCTTATATTAGGAGTGCATGTAGAAGTGTGCAAGTTTCATAGAGTCAAGTATGCATGTAAGAATAAAGTGAATATTATAGTATGCAAGTGACAATATGATAAGCCAAATATCATGAGAGTTGTAATATGGAGAGCAATAGTAAAGTACATAAAAATTCATATTCTATATCTATATTATGGAGATAAAGCTCCATACAAAAAACATGAAGAACAAGATGAATATGAACAATAACGGGATCATGAACAACTCCATGTATACAATAGAAGAAAAGTAAATGAAGCTTGTGTACATATTTTGAGGAATTCATTTTGTTATTTTTTCTTCATGCATAGTACATGAATGATATTGGCCATTTTACATTCATATTTGATATTATAATTGAATGTCATTTCATTATTATATTGGCCTAGATATACATTTGATTGCTCAATTATATTATTATACTCTTCATTATTAATATTTGACCTTTAATATTATGGCTTATATATCAAGGGACTTGTGATATTCTATGGTAATAAGGATTAAAATCCAACAAGACCTAAGGAGTTTCTTTTTTATCAAACCATCTCTTAACCACTCCCTATTGCTTTAGAAGTTATTTAGTTTATTCGGTTTAATCTTTGAGCTTAAATAGATCACCCATTCTTATAGTAATGGAATAATTTTCTTGAAGTTACAAATGATGTAGTAGTTTTAGTGTTGATAGTTCTACAAATATATCCAATCTCACCTCTTTGCCATAGTCTAGGGTGTAAGGTGAAAAAACTATAGCCTTCTTTAGAGTAATCCTATCTGCCCATAAAGCTCTTCTAAGATGAAGGTGTAACTACCTTTTATTTTCTAAGCCTATCATATTCAAAATGCTAATTAGGTTCTTATTGGTGTAACTTACTAAACCATTCCCATAAGGCTAATAGTTTGAGGAAGCCTTCAGATATATGTTGTGCTAAAGGGTGAACTGAGTGATTTTGGGTCCAATAAATACCTTAGCATTACCTATGATAATAGTATTAGAGATATAAAATCTTGTTATGATTTCATCTAGGAAATTTATTATCACATCTAAGTGGATTCCTTTAATGGGACTAATTCTACCTATTAGTGAAATAATCTATGGTAGTAAGAATCCATTTGTAGCCTTCACTTGATGGTGGATTTATCATGATAATGAAATTCAATCCCCACTAGAAAAATGTCTCATCTATTATTATAGGGTTCAAGGGTATGGAGGCATTCCTATTCATTCTAATAAATAATTTGCACCTATCACATGTTCTTACCCTTTGGTGATCATATGAAAACCTAACAATTTAGCTAAGTTTTGAATAGGTATATCCATGTCATAGTTAGCCCAGTGTCACTAGACTACATTTGACTCTAGAGAATAGTCAACACATTCAAAAATTCATAATGCACAATCAAAAATATGACCTAGCATATAACGTCTCTAGGTTGCACTTATATGCACATGTTTTTAGGCCATAGTCAGCTCAGTTTAACTTGACAAAACTTTAAAAAAGAAATGTGATCCAATGCTTTATCCATAGTACATGCAAAATTTATCTCTAAATGATATAAGATATTAAAGATGCAACCTAGCTCTAAGAATTCTCTAGGTCATATTTAGCAAATTAAAACTTCTCATTTGTGAAATCCAAAGTGTGGCACAACTATAGGTCTATCCAAGATATATTTATCAGGCTACAAGATTGTAACTAGGTAGCAGCCAACATAGTCAAATTGGCCAACATTACAATAAAAAATGTGGTCCAAAGTATTATTTTATTGCCAAAGCCAATATTCAATTTGGAACCATAAAGAAGAATAAAATTGTGGCCACATGCCATACATCGTAGTCCACATGGTCAATGATTAAGTATTTATGATTTGAAATGTGGTCTAGTGAAGAGTCTCTACGTAGCACATTGGTTTCACTTTAGAACCATAAATAAGAAGAAAATTATGATCGAGAGTGACGTAAGATGCTCTAAGACAATCAAAATAGTTAAAAATATCTAAAATAGTGAAATATATGTGGTCATATGGCTCTAAAGTAGAGGAAGGGTAGAACCTAGGCTACAAACATAGGAAACATTCAAGCTTCTTTTGAAGACTAGATCTCAGCCATCTAAAGATAGATCGATGCTTAACGTTGAATTCATAGGTTGATGTGTATATAATAAATATCTAAGTATGGTGCAAATATGGAAAGACTAAATAGGCATTGCTAAGTTGAGAATCCAAAGCATATAAATGTTTTGGTGATATCTAGTTGTAAATCAACCACTAAGGAGTGACTACAAGAATAGGGGATGGCTCAGATGTGTTATTTGCAATGTTACATATCAAGAACCCATGAAGGCCAATAAATTTTTAGAGGAAGCTATAGAGGATCAATGGACCAAGCTCATTTCTCTCTCCTTGAATTGAATATGAGACCACCACATCAACATCCCACTGGTTAAACATTCATTTCTCCTCGTAATGCTCTATTTTCTAGAAAATCATTACAAAACTATAAATAGAGGTTATGATCTCCTTTCAAAATATCAGCTCTAAAGTGTTTACTTGCACTATTATTGTATATTTTTTGCAAATTAATGAAAGGAGCATTAATTGGAATGTTTACCTCAAACTTGCATATTTTATAATATTATTACAAGTTTTGTGAAGTCATCTCTACTATTGCTACTACTACTATGGTTAGTGTATTTTTCTAAATTGGATTGCTAACTTAGAGCAAATTGGAATGATTCATGTTTAAATGTATGCTTGGATAGGATTCTATTTTTGTTAGTCAGAGTGTCAATCTTATTATACTATTTGGATTATTGATACCCTTGATGTTTGGAATAATTCTTGAAGTATGCAATTGATTTTAATGTTGAAGATGGCAATGTTTTGAATGTTGTTAGTTCCAAGTATTTCTCTAGAAGTTGAGTTATCAAGATGTTCTCTATAGATGCCTATGTTATTAGCTTTATTCATCCACTATTAATTATTTCTTTCTTAACCCTTCCATTTCTATCCCTACCCTTTATTCATTTTACTGAGCTTAAAAGAGTCAACATTGAGTAAGTTTAAAATGTATACTAACCCACTCTAGAGGTTGAATTGAAGCGATTCAGTTCATCTAATGTATGTTTTAGACTGTGATTAGTGGGCACTTGCCTATAAATCCTTATAGATGATATTAATATTTCAAGTTGCTATATATAATGAACTAAACCATAATAGTTTTTGGCATGCTCAATGGGACATCTATGTGCAAAATATTCATTTTTGCTCACTAGAAATTATCCTTGATTTTCCCCAAAGGAATCAAGATTTAGTGAATTTTTTTGACCTCATTGAGAGGTGAAACAAAATTCACTTGGTGAATTTATAATCAAATGAACTTGGATTTTTTTCTTAGAAATTAATTTTACCAGTGACTAGTGTCCAATTTATATTCTTATGACAACTCTACTGGTCTTGTTGCATGACTCTAGAATTGTAAAAGGTCACACACCCAAGGTCTTTCATGACCACATAAGTTAGGTTGGATGGCTCATAAAAATTATCCCTCATGGTATGACTTTGGCCCCCTCAATATTCCAATTATTCATGAAATTCCTATAATTACTTTGAAAAACTTGCCTAGTTATCAAGGGAAAGAAAAAACTATGACTGAGCATTGCCAAGATATTGTTTCCTTATTGTCAGTTTACAATATTATATGTGAAGAGACATGGTTAGATTTTTGGTTCTATATTTCAAAGGTAAGGTATTGATGTAGTATAAATCCTTAGAAGATAGGAGTATTACAACTTGGGTAGATCTATCCAAATATCTCATTGATAAATTTTATGATCTAAGAGATCCTTTTTTATTGCTCACTCAATTTTCATTTGTAATTTTTTTTTCTCATGAGAGTATTTCCAAGTTCAAAGTCTACTTTAATAGTATGTGGAGAATAATTCCCCAAGAATACCAAATCTCCTAACCCCAAGCATACCTTTACTACATCCATGCACTCCATCCTAATTTAAGTCTCCTTATTTAGTAGTATAAAAAAGAGAGGTTCCCCCATATCTTTCAGGAAGCTATCCAAGCTGAAAATATGTTGATCATAGTAAGTAAACTTCCCCTAGAGAAATTAATCCTTAATTTTATCCTCCTCTTATACCACCTTATAGCCAACCCCTAGGGAGGTGAAATCGTGGTCGTGGTAAAGAACCAAAAACAATGTTTTCTCTGATTATCAAACTAGTCAATCTCATAGAAATCCAGAACCAAGAATGATGATGCAATATATTAATTTGAATGATGAAATAGGAGAACCACATTTTCTAAATACCAAAATAGAAATATTTAGTAGCATGGAGTTTCAGTATCGATAGCCCCATCAAAGTTATGGTTCATATCTTGTATAAAGTAGTTTTGGCAAAGAAGAAGAGGAGCAAGATCTAGAATATGGAAAAAGGAACGGTGATGAAAATTTCAATAATACCCCTAGTATTATTGCTTAGTTTTTTTTTTTAAATAGAATATTAAATTCAAATTGATTTAGATGATATAAGAGTATGTGGTCCAACGGTAAGTTACCTGACAAGCAACTCGGGTGATTACTCTCCAACTCTTCAAGTTCAAGAAGAAGATAAAGAAAATAAAAAATGGACACAAGAATAGATTCCACCAGTGGAGCCTCTAAATCAAAGAATATTTGAAGCTTTTAGAAGCCTATATTTCCCAGTTGCAACTCTAGAAGAGAGAAATAAGAGGGTAGTCCAATATAAGTCTTGTTCAATTTTTTTTTTCCAACTTAATTTAGGCTTAAGGGAAGATTTATTGGTACTTTCAAAATTTTATTTGGTCAATACCTCTTTGGGAAACTTTACTGGTGAGGTGACTCAATTTTGAGAAGAAAATATTTAAGTTTTAGAAAAAAATAGTTTGGTCCATGTTATTTACCAATATTCGTAGAAAAGGGTATAGTGCACAATTGTGTAGTAGATCCAAGAGCTAAAATGTTGATCATACCTCTGAAGATCTAAAAATGTCTAAATTTCACTATAAATCAAATAGAACCTGAATGGTTATAGTTAGAAGGGAAAATTATAAAAGTTGTGGGTATATTGAATCACTTCATGATGATGTTGTATGGGCATCATGATTTAGTAGTGATTCAGGATATAATGATGGCTAATATTTGTCCATTATTTTTCATATGTATTTTTGAGGCTTCCCTCAGTCTCTCAAGAATATATCTTGAACAAGAAGCAAATCAGATGAAAATATTTTGACAAAAGAATATGATTAAAATTTATGGCCAAATCCTTCATCCTTTCATTATCAAAAGATACAAACAACATCAAGTCAGCTTATAGTAGGGTATTGATAGTAGTATTGAGGTAGAGGATGATATTGCTCCACAAAAGGATTCCTTAGAAAACTATTATTTCAATGAGAAGTCATAAGAAAGGACTATGGTTAGTTTTTCTCTTGCTTATTGGCATGGGAGTCTCTTTTTTTAAATTCCTATGTAAGCTAGTTAGAAGAAGTAGAATCTAAAATATTGCACCTGTACATATACGAATACCTTTAGATGAATTCAATGTTACATACCAAACATAATATAGTCATTGGCTATATTATGAGAGATTTCATTTGATTATTATTTATATAATTCCAATTGTTTTTTTTTTAAATCATCTATCATATTTTTTCAAACTTCATTTGCGAATTTGCATTCTACCTATACGATGGGGGTGTGCCCGCCTAAAGTGGTGATCCATTTATAATTAAATTATTCTTCTTAAATTCTAATTTGTTCATTTGAGATTCAAGTACGATTTTATGTTTAATCGAGTAGTAAATTGTGTTAATTAAGAAGCAAGGAGTTGCTTCCAAGTGGTATCAATGGTCACGACCTAGCATAGTGGGGGAGCTATTATTAGAAACCATAGGAGGCCTTACACACTTTACTAATAGCCACATTCATTTATAGCCTTAATTAAGTAGCAGTGTTCATTTAGGTACAAAATACTCCAATCATGTTCACAGAGATGACAGAAGTGGGGGATGAGCGAAAGCATCGTTGTGGCACAGTACGAATAAACCAAAACAATAACTAATTTAATAAGCCAACCATGGTCTTGTCGTACATGTGCTTGTTGATCAAAGTGTAGCAAACAGTATTGTCATTGTTGTCAACACAGTCAGACTGATTTATTGATGCAATGGACAAGAGTTTATTGAACAGCAAGGTGCAGCCAAAGTACAATGGATAGGAGTTCAGTGTTGAGCAAGGTGTTGCAGGAGGATTGTCATTGTTGTCAATACAGTCAGTTAGATCTAATGATGCAATGGATAGGCAGTTCAGAAGTCACTCAGATGCAGAGGATAAAGTTTAGAAGTTAGTCAGATCATGAGTCCTTAAATGATAGATGCACAGAAATAGAAAACATAATTCAGAATGAGAAGAAGTCTTCAGAACCTGAGATGTCAAGAAGCGAAAAGGTTTTTTTGTGAAAACCAAGGTAGTCAGAATAAAAAGTTTTATTTAAAACCATGGATAACAGATTTGAAATGGGTTTTTCTTAAAACCCAAGTTGGCTCTTCGTTTCGTTGAAAAAGATGCCCCGGTGATAAAGATATTTAATTTTAAATATTTAGTTTAAATTTTAAAGGTTTTTTGTGAAAACCAAGGCATTTAAAATAAAAAGTTTTATTTAAAACCATGGATAACAGATTTGAAATGGGTTTTTCTTAAAACCCAAGTTGGCTCTTCGTTTCGTTGAAAAAGATGCCCAGGTGATGAAGATATTTAATTTTAAATATTTAGTTTAAATTTTATTTTATTTAAAATTTAAATTAAAATATTAAATTAAATTAAAAGGGCCGACATGTTACTATTTCGCGGCAATAAGCTACGGGAAAGTGACGAAGGTGGAAGAAGTGTTTGAGGCCGACAAAGTTAAATGCGGGCCGACGGATTTTAGGGTTTGGCAGCTGACAAATTCTAGGGCTTCTCAACCGACGTTCTTTTAGGGTTTGTTCCTAAAACTTCTTCTATAAAAGCAAGGGTACTTCGAGTTTGAAAAGTGGGGTGTAAAGATAAAGTGCGAATGCGAGCATAGTGTTTGTGAAAGTGAAGTTCATGTTGAGAAGAGAGTAGAATGTGAAACGACACAGAGTGTGCAAAGCATGTGCGTGAGAAAGCGAGTGTGCGAGAGAAGCACGAAGGGCAAAGTTGATTGCAAAGTACTGGTTGTAGCAGTGCAGACAAAGCGTGTGAAGTGATTGTGCAAGAGAGAGCAGAGTGCACGAGAGATTGCAAAGGTGATGTAGACCGGTTAGAGTCTTGCAATAACAAAGGTATATGTCAAACATTTTTTTATTCAATATTGAAGTCCAATTGGTGCTGGAAAATTAAGGGGTTGGTGCCTCTTTCCAGTTGGTGCTGGTAAACAATTTGTCCAGTTGGTGCTAGAAAATTAAGGGGTTGGTGCCTCTTTCCAGTAGGTGTTGGTAAAATAGGAGTTGGTGCTCCATTCTGTTGAAGCAGATAAATTTAAGGGGTTGGTGCTCCTTCCAGTTGGTGCTGGTAAAGGATTATGTAAAGTTGTAGCTTTGCATTGATTGGATTTGGATGGTAGTCCAAGTAGTCTTTTTGAGGAGTAGCCACATTGGTGAACCTCGTTAAAATGCTATGTTATGTGTGATGCTTTCTTGATGCATTTAGTATCTCTTTTATCTGCTTTAAACTGCTGCTGGTTTTATAATATAATTGTTTTAGAAGTTTTTAAAGAACACACTGATTCACCCCCCTCTCGGTGTCATTGTGATTACAACAATTGGTATCAGAGCCAGGTTCCCAATTTTGGCTAAATCAGTCAGGGTTGATCTTGGATTAGTACACAATGGCTAAGAAGAATAGATCCTCATCCAAAAAGGCATCCCAGTCAGTTTTGGTTCCTGTAGAAGAGAAATTTGAACCGAAAAAGGTAGAAGAAGTGAATCCTGAAGTTTGTGATGAAAATCTTGAGGCTGAAGTAGATTTTGAAGGAGAGTTGATATCTGCTCTTGAAGAGTGGAGAATAGAAAAGAAAAAGAACAAAATATTGTCCAAGAAATTAGAAGAATATGAGGATGAGATTGAAGATCTCTTCCTACAAGTTCAAAAGGCCAAGAAATCAGAAGAAGCCTTGAAGACACGGTTGGATAATAAGAATGATGTATACAGCACAATTGAAGAGGAATATAAACAGGTTATTGTTGATCTAAAGCTACAAGTAGAACAGAACAAAAGGATTGAAGATATTCTTAGGTCTCGAGATCAATGAGAAAGAGAGCGTATGCTACCAACAAGAAGAAGAGATTGTTTCATTGAAGAAACAACTAAAAGAGGCCAATATAAATCTCAAATTTGAGAAGAGCACGAGTTGCTAGATACAATGATAAATCAACAAAGAAGCTCCACGACTAAGTTTGGTCTTGGATATGAAGGTGAACAACCTTCATCCTCCAAATATGCGGAGAAGAAGAAGTCCTCGGTTGAAGGATTGAAACAAGAAAATTCTGAAGTTGAATCCTCAAAAGGAAGAAAATATCAAAGAAGATCTACGACAAAGCAACCACAGCAAAAGAGGTTCTCTCACTCTCACTCTTTTAATAATAATGCTTTTTATGGCTATTGTTCTAAATGCAACCACTTTGGTCACAAGGCAATTTATTGTGCAGTGAACAATAGATCAAAGAGTTATGTTGATAAAAATACTTCTATTTTTTTGAGTGAACACCATGTGCAATGTTTTAAATGTAATGGCCATGGGCACATAGCAAGGTTTTGTTCAAGCACTTATGTATCCAATCTAAGGCAATACCATAGATTTCATCATACACATAGAATGCAATACGAGACGAGGGAATAAAACATGTGCAATGTTTTAAATGCAACGGTCAAGGGCACATAGCAAGGTTCTGTCCAAGCACTTCTATATCTAATCTAAGGAAAAACCCTAGATTTCATCAGACACAAAGAGGACAAAACTGACAAGGAACATATCATGTGCATAAAAGAAAATAAAATAATCATCCATCAAGAATGCACAAGAGACAACCCCACAAGAGAAATGTTCAAGTTCACAAACAGGGAGCAAAATAGGGATGTTGTTGAAAAATCCAAGCCCAAGTTCGGGAAAGTTTGGAGAAAGACGAGGAAGAAAGGAAATTGTGTCTCCTTGGACTGAAGGAAGCTACTCTGCCATTGCTCTAAGCAAATCTAGGTGGCACATCCTCAGGAGGAGCAATGTATTTGTCTAGGTATCTGAGGATGAAATATGTTGGTTGTGCTATGGTACAGTGTTTGGTACTTGCATAGAGTTGAAAGTGGATTGAGGTAGCCTTTTGGATTCTCACTACAGAGAGAGACAAACAGCTGTCATTGGGTTCAAGCTTGTTGAGAATATATCCAAGATGCATGGTGAAGTTGTATGCAGATGTTGCTGGCATTGCAGAACAAAAAGTTGGCTATATAAGATTATTGTATGCCTTCACTAACAGTGGACAAGTTTGAGTTTGCAAGGTAACAGAGGGTAGTTGCACAGAAGACAGTGGTTCAGTCATGTTCTTACACATGTTATATTGGTGAAGTTGACGGTGATGGTGTCATTCACTGGTTATTCCTGCTATTCACATTGTTGATTTTATTGATGCCTATTATGCTTATCATGATGTTGTCAATAAGTGAAATGAAGTGGTCTTGGACTCAGGGGGAGCATTTGTGTATTTATTTTTCTTCTTGTTCATGCTTGGAATATTTGCTAATTGTAATAATTTGTGTCTAAGAATGTTGTGCATAGACTCAGGGGGAGTCTGCAGCAGCCCTTTGGTATTATTGTCAAAGGGGAGAAGATTTACAGGAAAATTGCACATGTGTTGCCAACAATTCCAAAGGGGGAGATTGTTGAGCAAAGTGCAGCAAATAGTATTGTCATTGTTGTCAGTCAGACTAATTTATTGATGCAATGGACAAGATTTTATTGAACAACAAGGTGCAGCCAAAGTACAATGGATAGGAGTTCAGTGTTGAGCAAGGTGTTGCAGGAGGATTGTCATTGTTGTCAATACGATCGGTTAGATCTAATGATGCAATGGACGGGCGGTTCAGAAGTCACTCGGATGCGAGAGGATAAAGTTCAGAAGTTAGTCGAGATCATGAGTCCTTAAATGATAGATGCACATAAACAAAAAACATAATTCAGAATGAGAAGAAGAAGTCTTCAGAACCTGAGATGTCAAGAAGCGAAAAGGTTTTTTGTGAAAACCAAGGCAATCAGAATAAAAAGTTTTATTTAAAACCATGGATAACAGATTTGAAATGGGTTTTTCTTAAAACCCAAGTTGGCTCTTCGTTTCGTTGAAAAAGATGCCTCGGTGATAAAGATATTTAATTTTAAATATTTAGTTTAAATTTTAAAGGTTTTTTGTGAGAACCATGGCAGTCAAAATAAAAAGTTTTATTTAAAACCATGGATAACAGATTTGAAATGGGTTTTTCTTAAAACCCAAGTTGGCTCTTCGTTTCATTGAAAAATATGCCCCGATGATGAAGATATTTAATTTTAAATATTTAGTTTAAATTTTATTTTATTTAAAATTTAAATTAAAATATTAAATTAAATTAAAAGGGCCGACATGTTACTATTTCGCGACAATAAGCTACAGGAAAGTGACGAAGGTGGAAGAAGTGTTTGAGGCCGACAAAGTTAAATGCGGGCCGACGGATTTTAGGGTTTGGCAGCTGACAAATTCTAGGGTTTCTCAATCGACGTTCTTTTAGGGTTTGTTCCTAAAACTTCTTCTATAAAAGCAAGGGTACTTCGAGTTTGAATAATGGGGTGAAAAGATAAAGTGCAAATGCAAGCATAGTGTTTGTGAAAGTGAAGTTCGTGTTGAGCAGAGAGCAAAATGTGAAACGACACAGAGTGTGCGAAGCGTGTGCGTAGAAAGCGAGTGTGCGAGAGAAGCGCGAAGGGCAAAGTTGATTGCAAAGTTTGGCTGTATGCGGTGTAGCAAAGCGTGTGAAGTGATTGTGCAAGAGAGAGCAGAGTGCACGAGATATTGCAAAGGTGATGTAGACCGGTTAGAGTCTTGCAATAACAAAGGTATATGTCAAACATTTTTTTATTCAATATTGAAGTCCAATTGGTGCTTGCAAATTAAGGGGTTGGTGCCTCTTTCCGGTTGGTCTTTGGTAAACAATTTGTCCGAGTTGGTGCTTGGAAAATTAAGGGGTTGGTGCCTCTTTCCGGTAGGTGCTTTGGTAAAATTGGAGTTGGTGCTCCATTCCGTTGAAGTAGATAAAGTTAAGGGGTTGGTGCTCCTTCCAGTTGGTGCTGGTAAAGGATTATGTAAAGTTGTAGCTTTGCATTGAATGGATTTGGATGGTAGTCCAAGCAGTATTTTTGAGGAGTAGCCACATTGGTGAACCTCGTTAAAATTTTGTGTTATGTGTGATGCTTTCTTGATGCATTTAGTATCTCTTTTATCTGCTTTAAACTGCTGCTAGTTTTAAAATCATATGTTTTAGAAATTTTAAAGAACACACTGATTCACCCCCCCTCTCAGTGTCATTGTGATTACAACAGTGCTTTCCTTTAGATGGTCCAAACCATGCACAATATACCTCAGAGAGAACGAATCATGTTCCAAACCAAACAACTTTCGTGTTTCAAACCACCCTAAACAAATCACGTTTCAAATTCATAAATCACTAGCATTTTGGAACCAGAGGTGTCGTACAATAAAAACAAAGAAATAATCAAATTATTTGCATTAACATAAGGTACAAAGAATCATATTAAATTTTTATTATTTTCTCATGGGCAATTATCCCACATTGTTAGTGTTGTGGGCGTAAAAGTTTTTATAAGGAAGAACACACAATTAGTGAGTTGTAACTTCAGTCACACACACTCCCACTTGTTTCTTGTGCATAACTCCTTTCTCATCTTCATGTCCTGTCATACTTTTGTACATGTGTCATCTGAGTTGTCCATTACCATGTCCTATCTATTGTCTGAGTTGTCTACTCATGCATCATTGGTTTTTTAGTCTTGTCGTGGTTGTGTTGTCTTCGGTCTAGGTGTCACATGTTTGTTGTTGGTTGTGTCCTTTGTATCTGTGTTGGTTGGGTCTTTCGTGTCTCATGTCCTTTCACTACTAGGTTAGTGTTAGGTTGGTCGAGTTGGGTCCTGTGTTCCATTGGGTCTATGTCATATCCTCTTGTGTCGTCATCATGTCTTGTTTCCTATCATGTGTCATGTCGATTCTATGTCGTGTCTGCTTCTGTCATTGTTGTTTCGTATTCCTTGTTGCATGTTATTATGATTCCATGTCGTGTCTACTTTTGACATCATCATGTCCTGTTCCTTATCGTGTGTCACATTTTGGCCAGTTATCTTCCGTCAGGTCGAGTCCATGTGGTTAGTTAGTGTTGAAAAATTGCTAACCAAAAGTCATCAAAAAGTTGTTAAAAGTCATTCAAAAATTGTTAAAATTCATTCACAAGTCTTCAAAAAGGAGACCCAATAAATCCACGTCGTAGTTGAAGTGACATTACCAAGCAGAAATTAAATCAATTTTTTGTAACAATACATTCACATTTTGCAGAATAAAAGATGATTATTGTATTAGTGCATGAAAAAATAGTGGACCAAAGGACCTGAAAATCACCTATCAAGATCAGAGACTCCCAAAAACAACACAAGAAGATCTTGTCGAAGCCAAGGTACAAAAAAATCTCCTTCTCCAATCGGAATTGGTAGTTTTAATCCGATTCATCCAGTGGTCAGCCCAATGGCATCCAATACCTCTCTAGACTCCTCACAAGAAAATATTACCCAAATAAAAAATAATCATCCAATGGTCAGTGATGAGGTATTAAAATAATTGATAAACAATCTTCAGTTTATGACTGCAAGCTTCAACGCATCTAGGAAATAGTCCCAACCAAATCCTCCTAGTCCTAATCACTGTAGTACTGACATCCACTATGATGACTATACACACTATAGATGTCAAAATAGTCAGTACCTAAATCATAATGGTCACCAAAGTAATGAGTATGGGGGTAACGAAGAAAATTTGGAGCAACAAAGAGGTTCTAATAGACCTTATCATAATAAACCAGCGATAGAGGAGTAATGAGGAACATGATAGAAATAATGCTCACTCCCAACCAAGAGGTCCTATTGGATTCAATTATTCACACATTGACATGCCTACCTTTGAAGGCCATGATCCACGTGGGTGGATTTCTAAAATGGAAGGCATCCTAGAATTCTACAAATTCTAGGAATGGGAAAAAGTCCCTTTTGTAGCAACCAAATTTGGCACTGAAGCTTATCAGTGGTTTACATGGTATAAAAGTGAGGATACCCATTATGCCTTCTTTTGGGATAATTTCATAAAAGCCTTTATTCATAGATTTGACAAAGGTTCCACAGTTTCATACATAGTATGATTGTTGTCACTTAAGCAAACAGGATCAGTAGGGGACTATATCTCATAATTCATCAGTATTCTTCACTATGCACAAGACCTACAATAGGACGTGGTAGTCGCAACTTTTAGAAATGGATTAAAATTACATATTAAAGTTGAATTGGATCTAAAAAATCCATCCAAGTTGTCTGAATGTATAAATATTTTTGATTTGACAGAGACATAGACACACTTAGTCCCACCCACTCGACGTGATTCATATGTGTGACCTCAATTCTGCAAAAACTCTTTTTGCAGAAATGATCCACAATCATGGTACTTATACTACAAATATCACAATCATCATCTAAAATATCAAGCATGTACACCATGACAAAAATTTCATATTGAATATGTAGACAAGGAAGAAGAAGAAATAGAGGAGTACGGTGCACCTGAGGATCTCCCATTTGAGGACCAAAATTAACACAATAAAGTTATCATTGAGGAGGATACCATGACTATTTTAGTACATGCTCTTATGGGGTTATCCTCTCACCATACCATCAAGGTAGCAGGTTTCATTCAAAAACAAAGGGTGATAGTATTAATTGATTCAATAAGTACTCATAACTTCATTTATGTAAAACTTGCAAGGACATTGGGTTTACATGTTTTCTCTTCTATTCAAGATCGATTTCAAGTTAGAACTGCAAGTAGGGATATTTATCAATGTTTAGGTAAGACATGTTCCATTTCCTTACAAATGGGTACTATACTTGTCAAGGTCCTCTTTTTGTTATGGAATTAGGAAATTCATAAGTTATTTTAGGCATTGCATGGATGGAACAATTGGAAACCACCATGGATTTTAATCACAAACATCACTTTGTGGAATGGCAAGCTAATGGAAGGACCATTCATCTTCAAGGATTACCCACACCTCCATCAAAATTTGTAAGTTCACATAGCATAGAAAAGATGTTAAGAAAATATGGTAGAGGATTCTTAGCCCGAATCAATTGCATAGAGAAATTAGAACTAGATATGTCAGAAATAAAAGAGGAAGATCTTCAAAAAATTGTGGCTAATTATGAGGAAGTTTTTCAAGAACCAAAAGGACTACCACCCAAAATATCTCATGACCATGCCATACATATAGTTCTTGGAAATCTTCCACCCAATGGTCATTTGTATCAATATCCCCAACCACAGAAAACAAAAATTAAGAATATTTTCCAAGAGCTATTAGACCATGGTGTCATCCATCATAGTACTAGCCCTTACCCCTCTCCAGTAGTCTTGGCTCATCGAAAAGACAATTCTTGGCATATGTGTCCTGATTTTTGTCCTCTCAACAAAATCATGATCAAAGATAAATTTCCTATCACTGTCATTGATGATTTATTAGGTGAACTACATGGTGCCAAATTCTTTACCAAATTAGACTTATGTTCAGGTTTTCACCAAATCTAAGTTAGGGAATATATCCCCAAAACAACTTTTCAAACTCATGAAGATCATTATGAATTCTTGGTCATACCCTTTGGTATCACTAATGCACCATCTACATTCCAAAGTCTCATGAACCAGGTGTTTCATCCATTCCTATGAAAATTTGTTCTAGTCTTCTTTTATGACATACTCATCTATAGTAAATCATGGAAAGATCACTTAGCACATGTGGACAGAGTTCTCCATATCCTACACAAGGAAAAGTTGTTTGTCAAACAATCTAAATGCTCATTTTGTGTTCAATAAGTTGAGTACCTCGGTCATATAGTATCTAAAGAAGGTTTTAATTTGGATTTGACTAAGATTAAGGTAATACAAGATTGGCATTTGCCTAAAACCATCAAGAAAATTCATAATTTTTTAGGTCTCACTGGCTATTATCGCAAATTTATTCATAACTATGGTAAAATTGTGGGTCCCTTCATGACTCTCACCAAGAAGGATGCTTTTCAATGATCAGAAGTAGCTACCAAAGCCTTCGAGGCTCTCAAAGAGGCAATGTGTACGACTCCAGTTTTGGCCACTCCAGATTTTCAAAAACCATTTTTCATTGAATGTGATGCCTCAGGAACAGGTATTGGTGTAGTACTAATGTATAAGGGTCATCCCTTGGCATTTAAAAGTAAATAAATTTTAGGGAAGAATTTAGGTAGATCTACTTATAAAAAGAAATGTTGGATATTCTACACGTAGTGGAAAATGGAGGCATTACTTACTCAATAGCCATTTTATAATTAAAACTGATCACAACAGTCTCAAGCATTTTTTAGAAAAAGGTTTTTCTTATCCCGAAAAAAATAAGTGGTTGACTAAATTGTTGGGATATTATTTTGTGATTGAATATAATAAAGGTAAATAATATGTGGTAGGTGATGCATTATCTAGAAAATATGAAGATGAAGTAGTCATTAATGCCATTTCAGGACCATGTTCGCAATGGGTGTCTCAGTTGTAGGAAGAATGGTTGTCCAATAGTGAAACAACTCAAATAATTTAGGAATTGTTTAGGGGTTCCTCTAAATTCCCTCTTTTCACGTATGATGACCAAATATTATGTAATAAGAGTCGCATTTACATCCCTCACAACTCAGCACTTAGATCACATATTCTAGAGGAGTCACATGCTTCTACATTAGTAGGACATTCAGGGTTTATGAAAACCTACATGCAAGTTAAACAATCCTTTTGTTGGAAAGGGTTAAAAGTAGAGGTCAAGCAGTGGGTAGCTGAGTTTGAAGTATGCCAATGCAATAAGGGTGAAACAATCAAGTCATTGGGTTTGCTTCAACCATTACCTATTCTAGATTGTCAATGGGAACATATATCCATGGATTTTATTGAAGGACTTCCTAAGTCACAAGGTAAAACAATAATTTTTGTGGTAGTTGATCACCTTTCCAAATATGCTCATTTCCAGGCCTTGCAACACCCATTTTCAGCAAGCAAAGTGGCCAAGGTATTTATGGATTCAATTTTTAAATTGCATGGGATGCCCAAAAATATTGTAAGTGATAGAGATCCTATTTTTACTAGTAATTTTTGGAAAGAATTTTTTCAACTTAGTGGTACCAAATTAAACATATCTTTAGCATACCATCCATAAACATATGGTCAAACAGAGGTGGTTAACAAATGTTTGGGTACTTACCTGAGATGTTTTGTACAAGATAAACAATATCAATGGATTCAATGGTTGTCATTGGTAGAGTGGTGGTACAATACTTCTTACCATTCTTCCACTAAGATGTCTCATTTTGAAGCATTATATGGAAAGAAGCCACCAACAATAGCATATTATGTACCAGGATCTTCCAAAGTTGCCCAATTCGACGATTGGTTCCAAAAGTGACAAGAAATTCTCACTATCTTGAAAGATAATTTGATCCAAGCATAAAATAATATGAAGCAGTAATAGGACAAGCAAGATTCAAAAAGAGCATTCAATATTGGTGATATGGTATTCTTACATATTTAGCCCTACAAGAAGCTATCATTAAAGCTCAAATCCAGTCAAAATTTGTCACCACGATTCTATTGTCCTTATAGAATTATGCATCACATTGGGGAGGTAGCATATCAACTGGAGTTACCCCAATCTTCTCACATACGCCCAGTGTTTCATATCTCTTGTCTCAAAAATGTGATTATCTAGAAAGTAAAATCTCAGTTAGAATTACCAATGCTAGATGAAGAAGGGTGTATCTATCTACAACTAGAAGTAGTGCTACAAACTAGAACAAGAAAACTAAGATTTTGTCATATCCAGGAATTTCTCATCAAGTGGTAGGATTTACCTGAAGAAGATGCAACCTAGGAATCTGAAAGTATCTTCCAGTCATTTCCAACTTTGAGGACAAATCTTTATGAGGAGGGAAGCCATGTTACATACCAAAAATAATATAGCCTTCGGCTATATTATGAGAGATTTCATTTGATTATTATTTATATAAGTCCAATTGTTTTGTTTTAAAATCATCTATCATATTTTATCAAAATTCATTTGCGACATTCGCATTTGGCCTATACAGTGGGGGTGTCCCACATAAAATGGTGATCCATTTATCACTAAATTATTCTTCTTAAATTTTGATTTTTTCATTTGAGATTCAAGTGTGATTTTATGTTTAATCAAGTAGTGGACTGTGTTAATTAAGAATCAAGGATTTGCTTCCATTCAATAACTTTGATGATATACTCATAAGATCTTATCAAGACTACATATATTGCAAAATTATCATTTGAAATGCACACTAAGTATCTAAGGAAGAGTGAAGAATCAGAGTATTTTTATAGAAGGGCTAAAAATTTATGAACTGTCAGACTAGGGATATGAGAAGAAGTACAAGTTTGGTACTATTTGGTTTGGTCATTGCAGATTTCATGGGATATCTCACAAAGGACCTTAAAGCTAGGTGTGGGCCTACACACCATATTTTTGTATACATAGTTGGCAAGTAAATAAAATAGTTGACTATAGTCATAATGAATAATAAGGGTAGTCTCATATAAAAATGTGTGACTTGCATCATCTTGTATATACATTTCATATGAGTAAAAGGAAATGTGAGGAGTAGATTGAGAAAATCATAATAAGATAGGTTATCAATCATAGCCGCTAAAATATTTGAAGTACAACACTACCTTATAGTATTTTCTCTTTCATATTTTCCTTCATGATAATGCTTTTTGACTTTGTTACTCAATGGATAAAACCAAATTTTCCTAGAGGCAATAGAAGAAATGCTCTAAAAATTGAGAGTCACATGGGAAAAATTACTAAATGAGCTGAGAACATCATACCTCGTACAAAGTGAGGTTAGCAAAAAATAGAGCAACATGAGTAAAAGACTTGGTTTATGCATGAATTTCAGTTTAAGCAAGCCAAATATTTTCAAATATAAGGGGTGTGAGTTTATAGTCATCAGCTGCTAAAAGGCTCACCTTCAGCTCGGTCCTATATAAGGAAGGGTATCAATTGGAAATTAAAAGACTAAATTTTTTTAACATGAGAGATATTCTAGATGGTGCAAGAAATGAGCTATAGAGAGGAGTATGAGTGGCTAAAGAAAATGTTATTCATCTGTATTAGAAAGAGAAGAAAATGCAAGAGAGACAAATAATTTCCCCTAAAAGGTTTTACCTTATGGCAATCTATCTGCTCTTGAAGCAACTTTGCACCCTGATGGAATATTTATATATGAAGGTATGTTTTTGCTGGAGGTTTCCTTAATTTGTGTTACTCCAATTACCTTTTTTGTTCTCCTATTTTCCCTATCTCCAAAACTCTACTGCTCCTTCATCATCCCCATCTTTAAAATACTCCACAAGCTCCATTATTCATCAACACATCCATCTCCTATCACCACCATTTCTTATGTAGTATGAGGTTTATTTTTTTCCCATCCTTTGTACTTCCCTATAATCATCTATTTGCTTATATTTTGTTTCACCTAAAGTTTTCTCCCATTCTATACCAATTAGTGTTTTCATTCTCTTTTGTTTAGTCTCCTCTTCCTCTCCCAATGAGTCTCCTTGACCTCTTTTATGTTTTAGAAAGTGTTGGCTCAAGGATAAGGCTATATAAATTCTATAAATATACAAGAAAATTTCCTCGAGAGGTGCCATAGTGTAGGTCCAAAAGGATACATAATATGTTTTTGCAAAAAACTTAAATTTTGGTTAAGTGTTGAATAAGTGTATCCAAGCCATAGTTAGCCTAGTGTCTCTATGCTGAATTTGGATCTAGAGCATAGTAACTGTTAGAGTAATATTCCATTACTTGGGATACTTACCATTTACTCCACAAGGTAAAAGAATATTTACATTCATCTTTTACCATTTACCATGAAGATATTTCACTGTTGGAAATATCTTATGGTAAACTAGGTTAGCAGGTTATCTATCCTACCTAGGTTGTTGGTTAGCTACACGTCTCTCCTACCATGTTGGTTAGCGAGATAGACGATGTTAGTTGATTAGAATGTTATATATATTCATTTAATCAAATACAATACCTAATGTTCATTTTCTAATTAATCTGGACTTACCTCGGACCTACATTGGTATCATTCACTGGGTTCTACCTGGTACATCCCACAGGAGCTGGTCTAGGCATGGTTCTCAAAGTGCTATCCGATATGGCACACTTCTCGATGCACTAGCTTTCACCTGGCTAGCATAAGAGTTTGAGGGCCCACAAAGGCTCAAATATCGAGGAGCAAGATCTACTGATGTCATGGTCCGTAGCTCGAGATTCGAGCTCAAGTAGCCCATAAGCGCATAAATCCTAAGGAGTAGGATCTACTGATGTAGTTGCAGTCGACTCATAGGCTAGCCAACACGGCCACAGGGCATGCAAACGTGCCAACCGACCTATGCCCCACATAGGCTGAGCACAGTGCCCATGAACTCCTAGACCAGTTGTGATCAATGAGCCGAGGCTTTTTGCATTGACCCCTAGGGCCCACAGCGCCATGTAGGCATCGCAGGCCATGTGGCACACTCCTGGGAGAGCCGAGAGGGTAGGAGTTCCCTCCCTCTTTCTACGAATTGACAAACATCAAGATATGAGAGGGCAGGTGGCCCTCCAATCCCTGACCAACACCTAGATGTGGACTGATGTCGATAGGCCCAGGCATGCATCCCAAGGGACACATGGACTGACATCGATTGGCCTTGGCACGCATCTCGAGGGACACATGGACAGATGTTGACTAGACCTAGGCACGCACCTCAAGGTTTTGACTCAACCGAACATGTGGTAGACAACCATTGATAGACACGTGGCAAAAAACCACTATACAGGGACCATACAAGTGGTGGACAGCCACTGGACGCGACTCGACACATGGCAGACAACCACAAGACATACTCGACACTGACTAGACGACTTAGCCTACCCCTGGTGCCATGTGGCAACGACCAAAAGGGCAGGTGACAGTCGATTTCCCTCAGGAAATCTATCGATAAGGGGGGAATTTCCCCTTATCAATCCCACAGCATCCCACTACAGGATGCATGTGGGATAAAAGTCCTCGAAAATATATTTTTTAAAATTTTTCGCAGTCATAGTCTTCAACAGGCACCGCCCGATGCCTTCGTTCCATCGGGTGTCGTATCCTGACCGGTTGATCAGGTCGAGCTAAGGCGCATGGTAGGGAGTCCAAGGTTCGACTCCTGCTGGGAAAAAAAGGCCATTCTTTTGGCCTTCGGCACTCAGCCCAGGTATTTTTTTATTTTTTTTCCTATGCAATTTTTTTTTAATTAAAGTTTTTTATTATTAAATTATTTTTTTTAATATTTTAAAAACTTCAAACTATTTTTTTAAATAATCAATTTTTGTTTAAGTATTTAAATTGATTTATTTAAGAGATATATTTTTAGTTTTTTCATTATTAATTAAAATGATTTATTAAAAACTTTTCTTAAACTATTGCATTTAAAAAAAAAAATAATTAAAGAAATATTTTTTTTGCAACTTTAATATTTAAAAGTTCTAATGTTTTCTCACAAAATGGAGATATAAGACAAAGTGAAAGCACATTTTTTTTGTTGCAAATTAGACAAACTCTTCTCAACCCTTGTTCATTTAGCATACAAAGAAAGGATCACACTGATTTTTCTTTTGCAAATTTAGAAAACAAGGAACCTTTTTTTTGTAAAAATCAAAAGTACTAAGAGTGCATTTGTTTTCTCCAAGGAGACATAATACATAAAGTTGCACATCTATTTTTTTTCTACAAAATTGAGAAGAATTTGTAACCTTGGGTTCATCAAAACTAAGTCGCATGTCGACTAGTTCTGGAAGCCTTTCAAAAGCGGGTCGTGTGTCGACTTGTCTTGAAAGGAGTGCTCTAAATTCTACATTTTGTAAGAATTAAGGGGGGATAGAATTCATTTTTTTTTATTCTATAATTTGCAAAATTGTAAATAAAACGGCGGGATATTTTAGTATAAGAAAGGTGCATTTTCAATTTTACTCGACACCTTCTCTTCAAAATTGCTTGTACTAGGTGCATTTTTGGTTGCATCCGACACCTAGAGTGATACAAATTTGGGTTGCTCTTATGTTTTGATTATTGCACTAAACACTCATGTTTTTTGTGTGCAATTAAAAAGTCAAATATAAACATTAAAAGAAGCATTTCACAAAACCCAAACTTCACTCAAAAACCATGCTAAAACTTTGCATAGGTTCAAACAAGTAATTACTCCCCAATCAAAAGGTCAAAACTTCAAATCACCTTGATACCCTCTCTTTGTTTGGCTTAATTACCTCAAATTTTTCATCCTTATTTCAAGGGTGTTAAAGTAGGTGCCATTAAATATCCTAGAGGGCAAAATCAAAAGTTTTACAAACCTACCCCTATTTCATTTGCTCTATTTTGTTTGGCTTAAAATTCCTCAAACTTTTCATCCCTTGGTAAGGGTGTTAAGGCAGGTGCCATTAAATATCTTCTAGAAGCAAATTGAAATAACTTCCATATACTCTTTTAAGGGTATAGTGCAAGATATCAACATCTTAGTCATATCAAATTTGAAACCTAAACCATGGCCATGATACACAAGTATCTCACTGAGAGCCAACTATTCAAAGGTTCAAATTATTCAGCTTGGAATACTAATATGAAAGCTATCTTAACTATAGAGTAATTGTGGTCCATAGTGGATGGAAGTGTCACTAGACCTCAATCACCTGGACAAGATCAAAGAGACTTTGATAAAAAGGATAAGAAACTTTCCTTAATGATATTTCTTGCTATTACTGATGATATCCAACCTCATATCAGTGACACTACCACTGGTAAGGCAGTGTGGGATGCCTTAAGTACCATCTTTGAGGGAAAGAATAAATCAATGATTCTTAACCTTCAAACATAGCTTCATACTCTACATATGAAATCAGGAGAAACAGTAGAGCTATTCCTCTGCAAAGTCACAGAATTAAAAACAAAACTGTAATCCTTAGGAGAGAAACTGGAAGACCAAGTCTTGAACTCAATCATTTTGAGAGCTCTTCCAGACTCCTATAGAATGTTGATTACATCCCTTCAAGTCTTTGGTAGGACAATGAATTATGTAGAGTTGGTGAACATGCTTCAAACCAAAGAAGCTAATAAATTCCAAAGAGATGATGCATCCAACAATGCACTTTTCTCACATAAACAACAAGGAAAGAAAAAGTGGAATCAACAACAAGGCTCTTCTTCTAACAAAAACAAAGGTCAAGGCCAATACACTAAGAAGAAGAAGAAGTATTGTAAAATCTGTGACAAAGACACTCATCAAAACAAGAGATGTTGGTTTAAGAACAAGCCTCCCAAAGATAAATGTCAAAAGAAAAACCAAGGCAATGTTGCAAATGATATGTCTAATATAGATTCTGATTTTGGTTCAGAGAAAGCACACAGAGTGCTAATTGCTAGAAAAGTTTTGTAGAAGGAAAACACATGTGTCCTTTGGGAAAAAGCACCATTTTCTCTCTCTCCTCTTTTTGGCTTCATAAATAGCATAAGTATTTTTTTTGAAGACCTTACAAATAAGGGGTGCTTGTACCTCTTTTAGGCTTCATAAATAGAAAATTCTAGGTGTTTGAAGTACTTGTAACAAGAGGAGTGACTTTTTGTGATGTAAAATTGTCTAGGAGGCAATATTTGTAAAATCCTTTACAACACTCTTTAGTTGCACACTTTTTGCAATTGAGGGGGGACATAAATTTCTTTTCTTCACAATTTTTTTGTAAAAAGGGAAGCAGGCTTATAAGGGTGCATTTTCAGCAATGACCGACACCTTAGTCACAATAAAAAATACATAATGTTTAACACAAAATGTGACCCAATGCATAACGTCTCCAGGCCACAGTTAGCTCAGTTTAACTTGACAAAAACTTAGAAAAGGAATGTGAACTAACACTTTGTCCACATCACATGCAAAATTTATCCCTAAATGATGTAAGAGATTAAATATGTGGCCCAAATTTGAGCATGCTCCAGGATACAATCAATAAATTCAAACTGCTCATTTGTAAAATTTGAAGTGCGACACAACAAGTGTATCCAAGCCATACTTATCAAGCTGCAAGATCGTATCTAGGCCATAGTCAACATAGTCAAATTAGTCAACATTGCAATTAGAAATATGGTCCAAAGTATTATTTTACTGCCAAATCTAAAATTCACTTTGGAACCATACAAAAAAAGAAAATTTTAGCCACGTGCCATGCAACCAAGCTTCATGCTATAGTTAACATGGTCAGTGATTATGAAGTTATGAATCAAAATGTGGTCTAGTGAAGGGCCTCTATGCCACACACTAATTTTGTTTTGGAAAAATTGGTGTGAAATAGGCATCAGATAAGTGGGTGGCATGCCCAATGGTCTTTGGCCAACATTGAATGACCACCTATCCTAGGAGAGATAGGGTGGTTGATCTTTGGAGGAGACTATCTCCTTAAGTCCCAACTACCTATACCACAAAGGATAAATGAGAAAAGGGAAATGGGAGAGAAAGAAAAGGGAGGTTTTAGACAAAACTCACAAGTATAGTTTTTTGGCCACATAAAGACACATGTTCTCAACATCATCAGTACAAACATGAGCATACCACCTAATAGATCAACTCATCTCACCCTCACTTATCATTTGATGCAGTGGGATTGAGCAAATTCTATAAATGGTAGAAGGGTGCATGAAATCTAGAGTGTAGAATTAGAGCACTCCTATATGATTGGCCTTAGTAGAAATAAACCATGAAATCCAAAGGTAGATGTGAATTCTATCACCATCAATCAAGATCTATGAAATCCATATTGTAGAATTAAATGAGCAAACTTAGATGGCCATCACATAAATAAGCACTCATATTTAATCATAAGGAAGTGAAGATAAAATGAGAGATCAAATAGTGATATACTTATATTTACAAGGCAAGAATAATTACATATGAAATTTAATGGCCACATATCTACCCTTTGTAATGATGATAATTCACTATTTATAGATAATTTTATAGTGGACTCAAATTATAGCATTAATGGCATTCGATCGGAAAATTATGCTAAAACAGATGTATGATCTATTGATATTTTTCTCCATGGAAGAATAGCGATTGTTTAGAATAATTTAGGTACTTCTACATAAATATAGGCCTCCAATCACTCTGACATTCTTTTTGGGACATAAATTTTGATCTACTTTACCCCTTCATGGTATAGGAAGGCCCAGAATTGATTACCTTTTAAGTCATGCATTTTAAATTACCTTCTTTATGCCTAATAACAATTTAAACAAAAGTACCTGAGTTCATTAATGTCCTTTCTTGGGAATGACAAATTCAACCTCATATGGGCATTTGGGCATACTTCTCTATCCACCAACCTCCCAATTTTCCACCCTATAAATAGGTGATCGGGCTTGGATATTTTCTTTTTTTCTAAATTTCTACCCATTTTTAGGGATGGAAACTCAATATTAATAACCACTATGCTCTTGGTCTGATTATTCTGATCTTCTATTGGATGGGGATTTGGGACCCCATTTTTCTACCCAAGGTCAAGGTAGGGATTTGGGATCCACCTTAAACATTCATTCACCTACTTCTCTACCTGTAGACACCTAAAAGTTACACATAATCATCCATAGTCACCTATAGGCATGCATAGTCACATGTATGTATGCGTAGTCACCTCTAGGTATGCATGGTCACTTGTAGGCATGCATAGTCACCTATAGGTATGCATAGTCACTTGTAGGCATGTGTAGTCACCTGTAGGCATGCATAGTTTCTTGTAGGTATTTATAGTCACATGTAGTCATGTGTAGTCACCTATAGGTATGCGTAGTCACTCATAGTCATCTATAGTCATGTGTAGTTGCTTGTAGTCATAAAAGCTACAAAACTACACTAATCATGCCTAAAACACCTCCTATTCATGAAAAGGGTATCTATAACCCCCTTTAGGCCATATAAGACCTTTCCTACACCTAATTAGGGTCCTCATGTGACCATATCCTCCAAAAACCCTAATCATGGTAATTCTAATTCTATTTTGAAAGTCACTTTACCACTAAAGTGTACTTTATGGCCTAAACATGTTTAATTAGGGTTAAATCAATATTAGCCTTAATTCTATCCTCACACATGTGTGCACCCACTATTTAGTTAGGATATTTCCAAAATATGCCTAACCTAACCTCAAACTAACCTAGGATTTGTCTAATTAGGGTTAACCTTAATCCTTGCTCACACATGTGTGCACCTAGGATATAGGGCACATGAATAAATGACTCACACTCCACCTCATAATCTTAACTTCACCATGGTATAACCTATCCTAGGGTTTATGCCACATCGAAAAGGACACCTTACCCCCTAGCCTTGGACAACTCTATAAATAGATGGACATTTTTACCATGAAAATCTCTCTCACCCTTTTGGCTTACCAAAAATCTATAAAAATTACTTTAGAATCTCTTTCATCACTTCATCATCCATAATACATCAAGTTATAGTGCTAGAAGACCATCCAAACATAAATCAATATAAATATTCAACCACAATAAGGTTCACACACCATCATGCAAACCCGAGTAGAGGCTCACACACTGCCATGTGGACCTCATAGACAACAACCCTACATCTACATATCAGGTAAGTATCTCTTGTTTACAATTTTTACAATATTTTCTCCACTTTTCAACATGTTTTATTTCATTTCAAGGTTACTTTTATCTGTATAAATATAGGGTCTAATATATATAGGTACCAAAATATACTAATCCATTTTTGTATACCCTAATAGGAATAAAATACATTTCCAAGCATCCAAACAATGGCACACATGCAAAGAATCCCACCTACATTGAGGGCATCAAAAAGCATCAACAAATGCACCATATTCATATTGAAAAGAGAGGGAAATATTTCTTGAGAGAAATCCTATTTTGTAACCCCCTTTTTAAAATCAATAAAAATATCATTTAGCATATATTTCATTAGTTTTGAAATTGGTGTTCACTTTTCATGTGTTACGTTCTAGCACGCCCGATGGGATCCCCACAAAACTATTTTTAGACTAGCCTTATTGCTATCTAATTCATTATATGGATTTATTTTTTGGTGTTATAGGTATTATAAACCTAGAACAAAGCCTATAAGAGCCCTGAAAACACACCTCATGCTTTCTATTGAGAATTTATAGACTTCTACACCCGATTTGCACAACATTGTGTGAACCCCCAGATAGGTTCACACACTGCCATGCGAACCCTGCCAAAAAGCTTTAGAACAGTCCAAAATTATAGGCCTCTACAACATGGACTAAAGAAGGATCATCCAATACCCTAGGAGTCAAGTATTATTCTTAGAATACCTATTTTTCATTGTTCCTTTGCAAATAATGTTCTCTTTCAAAATTATCAACTCACTTTTCAATCTCTTTCAAGATTAGATTTTTCAAATTTTCTTTTCAAATCACTAGGTTAAAATTTCAATCTCTTTTCAAATCATTAGAGTAAATTTTAATTTCTTTCAAAATCACAAATCACTTTCAAATTTATTTTAAAGCACTAGATTAGGCTTTTAATCTCTTTCAAAATCATATTTAGATCTGTAGCACCCTAAAATTGGCGCAGTAAAACTTAGCAATAATCAAAATTACATTAGTAATAATTCAAATTCAAATTCAACCCTCAAAACCGCTCCCAAACCGCTCTGTTTGCCCGTTTCCTCATTTTTCGTGCCATTTTTAGAGTTTGTTGTGACCGTTGGATGATATCGTCGCCGATCAGACGATATCGCCTCAGATCGGACGATTTCGTCTGGAGAAGAACGTCCAGACGATCTCGTCCCAAACTGATTTGTGCATAGTTAGCTTCTGTTTCAACGGCGTCTCTAATCCGGGCAGAAGCGTGTCTACGTCGTTAGAGACCTCCCCCATTGGAGATCTTCCAAATTAGGATGATCTCCAACCTCCTAACCTCCCTCCTAAGCCTATTTAACCTTAGGACCCCCTCTTGGCATTCCCCCTGGCTGAAATTCCCTGTAACATGAATTCTACATGCATTAGACTATCTTAAACCACCATTTTGCATTTGTATTTTTCCAAGTTTTTTTGTAGGAACTTCATTATTTTTCAGCCAGAGCAAGCTCAGATCGTCGCAGACGATCCTGTTCAATTCGAGATGATTTCATACCAATCAGAGACGATTTCGACTACAGTCAACATTGGGGGCAATCAGTGCCCAAGGTTTGCATTTTCTCACTTTGTTTGTTGATTTATCCTACATTTAGTTAAATTTGTTATTATTCCTTATTATTCTACATCTTGGAGTTCACCCATATAGCTTAAGTGCACAATGAAGTCATAATTTGTCATTAGAATGTCATAATCTACTTAAATTTTTATTTGTGATTATCACCTTAGCATCTATGTTGCCATTTTACACCATTTTTCTCTGTTAGAATAGTTGCATTTCTGGTATTTTGTATCTATCTCTCTATTTGCAGGTCTTTGACGAATTCGTCTGACGAATTCATCAGATCTCAGATGATCCCGTCAGATCTCAGATGATCCTATCAAATTCTAGATGATCTGGACTGCTACAAAAATTAGAACCTTCATCAGACATCCGGATCAGGTATGGTTCTTTAATCTAGCTTATTCTTTCTATTTTTTGTCCAAATCTATTTTTTGTATTTATTTAATTTGCATTTTCATAATAGAACACTTAGATTCATCTGGCCAAACCTAGGACTTGGATGTTTAAAGATAAAATTGAACACATTAAACACATTCCCAACCTAGGCGTGGAAACTGCCACTAAACGTTTCCTGGTGAACCCCACCATCCATCAAAAAATCACCTTAATACCCCTCCCCGAGAGGCGGGACCTTCAAAGGGCCTCTCAGTCCGAGGTATTGTCCCATCCTTTTCACATCCCCCTTCGGGCATGGATCCTATAGCCTGAAGGTAAGGGTGTGAAAAATTTGGAGCGATACATTTTGGTGAACCCGACGTGAAACTAAAACCTTTTGAAAACAAAAACAAAAAAACAAAAACATAGATGCATTTAAAATCATTAGAAAATACTAAGTTGCATATCATGTCTAGATGGTAGCTCCTAAGAAAATATTAGCAGTTACTATAAATGTTGAAAACCAATTAGTAGCCATAGAAGTTAATTCTGTGCTTAGTGTGCCTGAAACAGATAGAAACCAACTTTTGTGGAAAGAACTTGATAGGAGGCTAGGTGTCATTTCATCTAGATCAACCGAACTTAGACAAATCAAGAGGTTTGCCCTAGATAGGATCCTGGATCCTCATCAACTCATTTTTTATCATGAACTTCAGAGAGCCTGCCATAGGTGGTTAGCTTATAGGAGAGCTCTTGTGTCTTCAGAATTGTTCACCTTCGAGGAATACCTCGAGAACGCAGCTGTTATACACCAATTCCTAGGTCATGTAGAAGATCAAGAGGTCGTTCTTACGGATAGGGAAATATGGAGGAGAGTTCCTCGAGCTATGTTATATCGAGAGTATTGCCATGAACTCTATTTCTACCAACCAGAGTCTGAGACAGATAATATCACTATAGCACTTTTTGTTAAATTCTTGAAAGAAAATTTCCAATTTGAAGAAGAACACTTCATGACTCCTGAAGAACTTGAGCCCATTAATGACATTTATAAATTATTTATAGAAAACTAGATCATTGCTTTCATTATTATTTCTTGCATTTATTGTGTTGTTTGTTATCTTTATAATATTGTTACAAAAACAAAAAATAGAAAAAAACAAGAAAAATAGAAAACATAACAAAAACCCAAAACATTTTATTTTAAATACTATAGTAGGTATATAATTAAAATATATACCTTGTTGCATATATATATATATATACAAGTATATATATATTTTCTGAAATTTAAATTTAAGCACAATGCCTAAACTTAGAAATGGTAAACAAACTGAACAAGAAGAAGAAGATTGGTTGGGAGGCAAAACTACAAACCCAAATGTCCTTCCTGAGGATCCAATTTCGGAAGGAGAAACTCTAGAACAGTCGAAAGATGACCTGGGTGAAGACAATGAACAAGAAGACAATCTTAAAGAGGAAGGATCCTCGTCCCCTAGAATAGCTCCAGATGGAACTATTGCTTTTGATAACTTAGATCATTTCTGGAAATTTTTCAATAATAACATTGGTGCTCTTAATATGGCAGTTCGTATTGATAAAGGACAAATTAGTGACACTCAAGCAGCCATGGAAGATATGTTTGATATACACACTAATCCCTTGTCCTTTGTTGATCAAGAAAGTGATAAAGTTGGACCATCCAATAGAGATATGGTCACTATGATTCAGAACATGCCAAAACAACAGGTTACCCAACCCCCTAAGGAACCTGTTATTGAGCCTAAAATCATTCCCACACAAAAGAAAACTTCCTTCACTGCTTTACTTCGCCAAACTATTGATCAATATGCTTCAAATCAACAAAAACCTAAAATGAAGCCAAACACCAATTTTCAACAATCTGGGATACAACATAATACAACTTCAAAATTTCTTCATAACACCTTTCCTACCAACAATTTACACAATAGCAACATAGCATCTAATCTTCATGTCCCTCCATCATATGTTCACAAATCTCATATTAATGCCCTACCGAACCAATATGGTGGGCAAACTAGTAATCTGGAAGCCATGGTGAAACAGTTAGCTTCGCGTATGGACCGAGATAGATCCCTACCGTCCCTCGTATAATTATCGAGAGATATGTAGTCAACCTTTGGATCCCATAGTTGTAGCACAACCATACCCTAAACACTTTCCCATGCCCGTCCTGCCTATATATAAAGGAACTGAAGATCCCATAGAGCATCTTCGCATGTTTAGGATAGCATGTCATGATATATCACATGATGACTTGCTATTACTAAAAATGTTCCCAAAAAGTTTAGGAGGAATGGCATTAGAGTGGTACTATCAATTGCCCACTCATTCTTTGAGAAATTTTGAAGAAACAACTGAATCGTTTGTCCATCAATTTAGTGCCTACATCGAGAGGCATGTCACCATTAAAGATTTGTACAACTTAAAACAAGACAAAGATGAATGTTTTGCTGATTTCTTAGCTAGATGGAGGCAGTTGATAGGAAAACTGCACTTTGTGTTACCTTATAGGGAAATGTTGGACATTTTTATCAATAATTTGCAAGAACAAATCTCTTATGAGTTATCAACTGCTACCTTAACCACCTTCGATCAAGCTATAGACTTAGCTCGAAGGGTAGAAGATGCTCTCATTAGAAGAGGTCAGCTCAAAAAGAAAGATGATGAGAAAACATCCAGAAATCAGTATAAAAACAAACAAGTTGTAGGTGACGGAGTCACTGATAGTAGAAACGTTGCTAATATCAATACAACGAAGACAACAAAAAAATTTATATTAAAACCCCCTGATAAACCTCCTCGAGAATTTACTAGATTGAATCAACCTTTATCAACCATTCTACCTCAATTATTAGCACGAGGCTTGATTCAATTACCAGCTATCCGGGAACCTGATCCAACTATACCCGGATACAGAGCCGATCTACACTGTGACTTTCATAGAGGACCTGGACATGCTACAAATTCTTGCAAAATATTGAAACATAAAATACAAGACTTGATTGATAATAATGAAATGGAGGTGCAAGCTTTCCAACCTAAACAAAATGCTCCTAATAACGCTCAAAAGACCATTCCCCAAAATCAAAATCAAAATGCTAATCAATCATTGGATATATTTCAACATCCTTTACCAAACCATGGTAAAGAAGTGGCCAATCAAATCGAACATCATAATGTTCCCCCTCCTACCCGATATGTAGGGACTATTAGCGGACAATTACCTATTCAGGATCCTCAAATATTTGACACAACTTTATCCCTGGTCACGACCAGGCCCCTACATAATTTTCAAACTCCCGATCCTAGTGATGTAGAATCAGATACTGAAAGTGAAGTAGACATCACCTCAAACCAATCGAATAGTTCTGAAAATGAATCAGATCCTATTCAACCTATCACAGATGCTATGGTTCCAGAAGAACCATTTCCTAGAAGAGTTACTACTCGACCCTCTTCTAATCAATTCCTTCCTAATGAACAAGCCATAAACGCTCAACCGAGACCAGTTCAGCGTCTTCAATATAACATTGTAGGTACCATCGGAGCCGTTACCAGACAACAAGCTCAAAACTCTCAACAAGATCAAACTCAGAATGATGGATCAGCTCCATTTATTTTGAAAAATCCCAATAAAGGGAATCATATGTCTAATGTTCAACTTAAGCCTCCTTACAATATTAATGAACAATTATCCAACACTACGGCCAGAATTTCCCTGTTGGATTTGTTAAGATCTTCTCCCACCCATAGGGATGAGTTAATGCTTACATTAAGCCAAATGATGGTACCTCAAAATATTCAACCTGAAGCCATGTCCAATACTATCATCACTCGAGAAGTCGATTGTATTGACTTTCGGGATAAAGATATCCCACAACACAGCTTACATAAGGATAATCCCTTATATATTACTGCTCTAATTGGAGATGTAGTTGTTAAAAGAGTCCTGATTGATAATGGTTCATCTCTAAACATTTGTACTTTTGACTTCTACCAACGTTTTGGCTTTAGAAGTGATGAAATGAAGAAAACTGACATGATTATCAAAGCTTTCAATGACGAGACACAAGAAACGTGTGGAGTCATTACTATACCCTTGCAAGTTGGTCCTAGAACCCTAGATACAACCGTGTTTATTGTACATTGCCCTGCATCATACAATATACTTTTGGGTCACCCTTGGATCAATGCGATGCGAGCGGTTCCCTCCACTTTACACCAATGTGTTAAATTTGAATTTAAAAATCAGTTGGTCACTATCCATGGTGACCCTAGACCCTTTGATATGTGTGCTTTGGCAGAACCTTGTTGGAGTGCAATTTTGCCCCGCTCTGTCATCCACACATCCTAATTCTTATTTTTCATCTAAACGTGTGAAAAACACACACATAACATCATCTACTCCATCAACTACACCTATACATTTAACTCAACCATCTTCTGAACAAACCACACTAGAACCTCAAAAGGATCTTCAATCCACAACCAATCCTTCATGTTCTATCCCTATAATTTCAAAACCTATAGACCCATTTATTGACACTTCCACATTATCAACATCTATCATACCTTCCACATCTAAAGATATAGGGAATGATCCTTCTACATCTTATGCTCTTTCTGATGAACTTTTACCGGATTTATCCACAATCTTAATATCAAAAAAAACAAATGCTTTTATGCAAGATTCAATTCTTTTAAATAACTTGCCACCATCTCCTCGTACTTTGGGCCTCCCACAACCTATGGGAAGTACTTACCAAGTCGGGAGTTGTGCTTTTATTTATAAAGGATATGATTGGGGAAGAATACCTCGAAATATCAAAACTCATCATGAGGGATATGCACGATGTTATTTTACTAATGAATATATTAAAGCTAAACCCATAATGCTTAAAATGGGATATAAAGGGAAAGGCTTGGGACCTTTCCAAAATGGTATGAAAGAACCTATTGAGGTAGAGCCATGGCCCGCCCGATGTGGTGTGGGCCTATTTCCTAGTAAGGGTCAACCCTTCCCTTTTGAAGATGATGACCAACTCATATGTTATCAAGATTATCTAGATAAACAAGATTCTTTGTGTTCAAAGAATAAGCCATTTACATGTAATATGCTATCCATAGCTTACCCTGAATTGATTGCTGAATCCGATGAGGAGTTGGAAGGAGATATTTTCCATGATGTCTCCGTTGAAGAGTTGTTACACAATGGTTTTTATTTTGATGGTTCTATACCAACTATAGCCCAACTTGAGGCCACCACTCATCAAGACAAATTATCCAACTTAACCTTAAAAGAATTACAAGAATTGGGCGTTTCACCCGCCCCACCTAATTTTGAAAGAGATCTACACATGGAAGTAGAAAACGTCATTAAAGTTAACATTGGAACTGAGGATAATCCTCACATAATCAATATTGGATCAGCATTAAGTCAAGAAAAACAAGATGAATACATTGCATTCCTTAAAGAATATGAAGATGTCTTCGCTTGGACATATGAAGATATGCCAGGTCTGGACCCTTACGTAGTCATGCATCATCTAGTAGTCCATCCGGATGCTAAACCTGTTAAACAAAAACTTAGAAAAATGCATCCCAAAGTGGCCCTGCTAGTCAAAGGGGAGTTAGAAAAACTCCTGAATGTTATTTTCATACAAGCTATTGATTATGCTTGAATGGATCTCGAATGTAGTTCCAGTCACCAAGAAAGAAGCTACCAAAGTTAGGGTTTGCACGGACTTTAGAGATATTAACGTTGCATGCCCTAAAGATGATTTTCCTCTTCCAAACATGGATCAAATCATTGACTTTACTGCCGGGAGTGGAATGATGTCCCTAATGGACGGATTCTCCGGCTACAATCAGATCAGGATAGCTCCTGAAGATCAGGCTAAAACAACCTTTATTACCCCTTGGGGTACCTTTTGTTGGAAAGTGATGCCATTTGGTTTAAAGAATGCCGGCGCAACATATCAACGAGCTATGACTTATATCTTTCATGATATGATGCATGATATCCTACATGATTATGTAGATGATATTATAGCTCGCTCTATTAAAGAAGATGATCATTTAGCTGATTTGAGAAAAGTGTTTAATCGGTTAAGAGAATACCTTATTCGATTAAATCCAGCCAAATGCATATTCGGAGTTAAGTCCGGTAAGCTATTAGGGGTTTTAGTTTCTTTACGTGGTATCGAAATCGACCCTCTCAAGATTGCGGCTATCACTGATATGCCCGCACCTACCAATATATCTGAGTTACGAAGTTTACAAGGTAAGCTTCAAGCCATCCGTCGCTTCATCGATAAGTTGGCGGACAAAACCACTCCCTTTCTTAAGCTCCTTAAGAAGGATGTTCCTTTTAACTGGGACGACGAATGTAAAGAAGCTTTTGAACTTCTCAAACAATACCTCCTTAACCCACCTGTGCTTTCACCGCCTAGACCTAATCGCCCATTTCTCCTGTATATTTCAGCTTCAGATTTTGCTTTAGGAGCTATGTTAGCTCAGCTTGATGATGAGAAGAAAGAACGTGCTAATTATTACATTAGCCGAACCCTCATCAGTTATGAAACCCGTTATACAACATTAGAAAAATTATGTCTAGCAGTCATATTTTCTACGCAAAAATTACGTCATTATATGCTCAGTCAAAAAACTTATGTCATTGCTAAATATGATCCCTTGCGGTATCTCATGAGTCGACCTTATTTATCGGGTCACATAGCCAAGTGGGTTCTTGCTCTAAGCGAGTTTGAACTCATGTTCATAGGACAGAAGTCTGTTAAGGGTCAAATCATAGCAGATCAATTAGCTGTTGCACCCTTAGAATCTACCCATCCCCTCATCATTGAGTTTCCTGATGAATGCCTTCAATTAGAGGCAGACCATATTGAACAATGGTCCTTATACTTTGATGGAGCCCGATGCATGAGTGGGGCTGGTGCGGGTATTATTTTAATATCCCCGCAAAAACATCTTATACCTTTGTCCTTTAAATTAACATTTGCTTGCACTAATAATACTGTCGAATATGAGGCTCTAATCCTTGGATTACGAGCTGCCTTGGCATTAAAAATCAAACATCTGCTAGTTTTTGGTGATTCTCAACTTGTCATAAATCAAATTAATGAAGTTTATCAGACCAGAGATGATAAATTGCGCCCATATAAAGCATATGTTTTGCAATTGTTATCCTTGTTTGATAAAGTTACTTTGGAAGCTATTCCATGAACTAGCAATCGTGCAGCTGATGCTATGGCCGCAGCTGCATCTCTTCTGCCCTTGGAGTTAGATGACGAATATGCCACCATCATTATTCGTCGACTCCAGGAACCCGCTTCAAATAAGTCATGTTTAGAACCTTTGGATGTGTTTCTAATCAATGAAACTACTCCTGAACCTTGGTATACGGATATAATTGATTTTCTCCAAAATGGGACTTTCCCTGCCAATTCTAATAGAAACCAGCATCGGTTATTACGTCGACGAGCAAGTCGATTTGTAATAATTGGCAATACTTTATATAGGAGATCTTTTGAAGGTATCCTATTGAGATGTTTGAATCTAGAAGAATCCAAATCAGCTTTAAGTGAAGCCCACGATGGATCTTGTGGAGGACACTTCAGTGGTAGTGTCATTGCTAAAAAGCTCCTTAGGATAGGCTACTTTTGGCCTACCATGGAAAAGGATGCACATGATTATGTGCGCCATTGCGACAAGTGCCAGAAACATGCTGACCTTGTCCATGCGCCTGCACAAGAGCTATAGGCTATTTCATCTCCTTGGCCCTTTTCAAAATGGGGCTTAGACATTATTGGCAAAATTAATCCTGTGTCATCTGATGGACACAAATTCATCATAACCGCCACTGAGTATTTCACGAAGTGGGTTGAAGCTATGCCTTTAGCTTCCCTGCACTGGAACTCAAGTCTCTAAATTTATTTTTAATCAAATCATTTGTAGGTTCGGAATTCCTGCAAATCTCATCTCAGACAATGGAACTTGTTTCAAAAATAAAGATGTTAAAAAATTATGCCAAAAATATAAGATTCAACATCGTTGGTCCACTCCCTATTATCCTCAGGGTAATGGTCAAGCAGAAGCATCTAACAAAACCTTAATCAAAATTCTCAAAAGAATGGTCAATAAAACTGGTCGTGACTGGCATATTCAATTATATCCAGCTTTGTGGGCCTATCGAACTAGTGTTCGAACTCCCACTGGAACTTCACCTTTTGTCTTGGTTTATGGCATTGAAGCCATTTTTCCCTTTGAATTAGAAGTTCCTTCTTTGGCTCTACTACTTCAAGATACCGAAGTAGGAGATGAATATCGAGCTGGCAGACTCAGTCAGCTGGAACTTCTAGATGAAAAGCGCATCAATGCTTTAGAGCACCTTCGTGCCTACCAAAACAAGCTTAAAAGATCATATGCCAAGAAAGTTCGTCATCGATCCTTTGAGGTCGGCGACCTTGTTTTAAAAGAAAATAAAAAAATACTAATGCAACTAAAGACCTTAAAGGTAAATTTGAGCCCAACTGGCTTGGACCATATATTATCACTGCTAAATTTGAATCGAGGGCATACAAATTAGCTACCTTAGATGGTAAAGATTTAAAAGAACCTATGAATATTATGCATCTTAAGCGATATTACGCATAAAATTTGGTCATTTCATCATTTGTACATATTTTGCATGTTGTCTCATTTCAAAATATATATATATATATATCAAAACTGTTTACACAAAAACAAATAAAAAATAAAAAAAGTCAAAACAACAATATTATTGACTCTTTTGAAACCCAAAAAAAAAAATAATAAAGAAGAAAGAGAGAGTCAAAATTATCAAACTCTTCAAAAATATTTGTTGTATATATTTCTTCTTCAAGCATTGCCATTATATTTTCAAGTTATTTTGGATAAATTAGCATTTATTTGGAATCCCCCACTATCACAAACACAAAAAATAAATATCTTGATTTTATCTGGCATGATTACTAATCTCTCTTATATCAAAGTACACAAAATTTAATTAAATAAAGTTTGAGCATAGAGAATTGATCTTGTTATTTACTTAAACCAAGCATATCTTTTCACAATAAAATGATTACATTTGTAATTTCCATGCTATGTTACATAGTAGAAGTGGTTCTTGAGCGAAAAGTTTCCCCTGCTATCCTATCATGCACATGGTCTAGAATCTTTGAGAATTGGCAAAAGGACAAGCTCACCCCTACCCGGAATAAAAATCCCTTGCTCTACAGCTAATCCGAGCAAGTATCCCTAGCATAGGAAGAAAAGAAAAGTTCAAAGAAAAAGAGAAAAAGAAACAAGTTATTTCAGCATTATCTCAAATATCAAGTCAAAATACAAAAATACAAAAAAAAAAAAAAAAAGAAAAAGCAAAAGCAAAAGCAATAAAATCCCTTTCCCTACCCCTTGAAAAGAAAAGAAGGGTTGATGAGCTTGAATCCCTGGAATTCTCAATTATTCGAAAACCGTGAGGTAAGCCCCATAACAGGTGGTTTGTGCCCAACCCGCTTGGCCTTGGGTAACTCCTAGCGTGGTGATATGTCCGTCACATTAGCGACCTTCTTTTGTACGAACCTATGTCTGCTTATGGATTAGCTAGCTCTTGATAACCCGACCTACATAGTAGTCCGGTATGGTTATATGCATCTAAATCATGGTTAATGAACACTTATTTGGTTCATTCAAATCACTTGTATCAAATTATCTTGCTCAAAACTTGGTAAATGAACAATGCAATTGCACACACATTTGTATTTGAGAGATTTTGTGTATCATTATGATAAATCAAGATTGGTAATGAACTCACATACGCACATGGGATTCCTTATAAATCTAACTTTTGTCTTTAAGATACTTTGAAATATTTTTGCAAATTGTTTGGAATAAATTCATTTTCTTCTTTGAAAGAACAGTTGTTTAGTATAAAGACAACTACATGCATTCTCAAAAAAATCAAAATCATTTTCCAAAACATGCAATAAAGTTACATTTATATATATTATCGACTTTCGCAACGATGGTATAGTTCCAAAAACCAAAATTGGAATTTTATGCCTAGTGCAAGTCCTCATCTTCATATTTTCTGACTATTTCAAAAATTAAAAATCAACCATGCAATAAAACTATTATTTTCTTCTTTGGATTTCGCGATGATGGTATAAGTCTATACCTAAATATTCTATGCCTAGCGCAAACCATTGTACCAATTTTATTTCCCCATTTATTTAAAATCATAAAAACATATGACTTAAATCATTATGTTACACAATTATGCTTTAAAACAAACAAACACCTATTCTATTTCATGTCATTATGTCAAACTTCAATTTTGCAATGATGGTATAATTCCTAGGGAATTATCCAAAAATTTTATCACACTTAGGAATTTATGCCTAGCAAAAGTCATTTTAAAATATTTCATGCATAATATTTTCATGGAAATCTGAAAAACAAATCATCATCATCATCATCATTTGCATCATCACAACAAAGTCTTAAGACAGTCTCTTAAGCACTCTTTTACTTTTAGCAATATTTCTATACTAGGATTAGCTTGACGACCGAGTGAGCGGCGACTCCATGAAATGGTCTATAATAGCGACAATGTCCTTTGAAATTATTGTTAAAAGTCCCTTTTATTTTTATCAAATTATCACATCACAAACAACCAACTTGTTTACATCAGATTATTTCATTTAAAATCTTACAGCATGACATTCAAACCATCATATTTCCAAATGGCATAATTACATGAATCATCGAATCAATCAATCAAAACATTAAAGCATCATACAAATACATAAGACAAGTCATATGATCAAAAATATCTCATCTATATATATCTCAACAATATATGTACATCATCTCAAAACTAGATTGGTATGCCACAATCTGTACCTAGGCATACTCAATCCCCTATCAAAAATAATAATAAGCACTATAATCAATCTGTGCAGTGCAATCTATAGCAGCTAGCCTCGAGAACCCCTCGAGCTCTCAGCCTCATCTCCTCCCTCGCCCTGAGGTGGACGAGGTGGCCCCATCATAGTCCGTGTGGTGCTATGAGTCCTGGACTCTGATCGTGATGATGTCCTCGATGACCTCATCCCGATAGGCTCCACAATATGGGCCGACAGCGGTAACCTCTGCCCCTCTGGCACCATATGGTGGTATAGTGTCTGATAGAATGTGACCTGGGCAATAGCCCATGCTAGATCCTGAGTGCTCGCCCCTCCGCTCCATGCTCTGAGGCATGCTACCTCATCTCTGAGCTGTGTGGCCTCCTCTCGATGTCGTGCAGCCTCATCCTATAGAGTCTGCACCTCTGCCTGGAGACGGATAGTCTCTGCCCGGAGAGTAGCCATCTCACTACTCTCTCCTGTGTCCACACCCTTGCCCTTATCGGGCGATGGTGGTCTCTCTCTCCATGGAGAAGGGGGTCTCTCCTCCCTCCTCTCCCACTATCATGGCCTCTGCTGAGCCTGTGGTCTCCTCTGCTCTCTCCTGTCATGACCCTGTGCCACCTCAATGGCCGCCTGGCACCGCCTCCCCATCCGATGCACAACTATGTGAATCGGACCCTGAGCCCTCGTCATCCGAGGAGGGTGGATGCTTGTGTACCAGGCATCATAGCCGTCAGCTACCCCAGCATCGTCCCCATCCATCGGCTGAATGGGGGCATCATCTATGTCTGGACCCCAGAAGCGCTGCATATCTGGAGCCCCGCTAACTATAGTGTTATCCCGGATAGTCCAGGAAAACTCGTAGTCTCTGAGGGATGGGATCCCCTGCTATAGACCGAACTGCCTCAAAACTCGGTCATAGCGATGGAGCTCCACCTCTCCCCTCTCCATCCTCAGCCAGCAGACTCGCCTGACGTGAGCCAGCTCCTGTCCATCCTCGGCCCACCCTGGATGATCTCTCCAAGGCCTCCAGGTGATCTGGTCGGAGACAAGGTCGTCAAGTAGTCTCCGGGACATTGGCAGATCTATCCGCCATTGTGACCCTCTTCGGAGCCACCAGTAGAAAGCTCGAGGCCTCTCCCCATCAATCCCTATCAGTGGGAGCCCTACCGGCCTCTCGCACCATGATGTGCTCCCAGCACCAAACCTGTAGTAGAGATGTCATAACCAGACATCGGTCGCCCTTGTATACGACCCCATGCAGGATCCTATACAAATGGCATAGTACAAAGCTCCCCCAAGCAAACCTGTATCCATGGTCTCTCATGTCATAGACCACATCTGTCAGTAGCCATGGTACTCTGCATCCACTCTGATGGCATAGCAGTAGACCACCTACAACCCCAGCCAAAACCTGTGTCAGTCTAGATGCCCCAGGCATCTACCGTAGAGATTCGATGTTCACTCCGCCCTTCTCCAGGGTGAAGCTCGGATCTCCGCATAGTCGCATCATCGCGTGGCCCTGATTGGCCATGGGAGTGATTAGCCATCCTTGTATGGGGATCCTCAAAATCCTCCATACATCCTCTAGTGTGGGAGTCATCTCCCCTATCGATAACCAAAAATAGGAAGAACCCGGATACCACCTCTCTGCTAGGGCTGTCAATAGCCCCATATCTATAGAAACCTGTGGCATCTCTGCCACATGCTGCAAGCCAACTTGTGCCAACTGATCTCGCTCTGCCTGAGATAGAGCGGCCAAGTCATCCCTCAACCCACCGTATTTCCATTCTCTGCTCTTTAGTAATCCTCTCTGCAACATAAACAACAAAACAATAAAAATCATTAATAAAACAATCATTAATAATGCAAGTAAAACAAGTTCAATTTAATAAATGATGATATTGTCCACTATTGGATGATATCGTCCCAAATTTGAGCAAATTCGTCTCCGATTTTGCCAGCCGAAATCGTCCCCTTTTTGATGAAATCGTCCCCATTTCGTCGATTTCGCCCCTGGACGAAATCGGCGATATCGAGACGATTTTGATGAAATCGAGACGATTTCGTCTCGATGACGTCGATGGCCCAAAAATGGCCGTGATGCTCAAAAATTATCAAAATTTAATCTAAAAAGCATGAAATTCAAAATTCAAGCCTTCTAAACTAAGTTTAGACCCTTACCCGTAGCCCGCATCGGACCTCTGTCGATCTATGCGCTGTCTCGACCATCTTGTCTGTAGAGCTCCAGAAACCAGAAAATAAAAATGAACAGTAAAAATGAATTAGGGTTTTTCCCTATTTTTCTTAATTTTATTCAAAAACAATTAACAACAAATTTAATTTTGGCTTTTCTGCATTTTTACCTCAAACGTTCGATTTGGGTAAAAACACGGAGGGGGCATCATAGTAAGTTGTCGTACGATTCGACCAAGAATCGTCGCCTAAAAATGGGAATAAATTTTTGCTTTCTCGTAGATCGAGAAGAACTCATCTTTAACGCATTTTCCTCGAAAAATTTGCTAAAGAGGGGGCAAAATGTAGCACCCTAAAATTGGCGCAGTAAAACTTAGCAATAATCAAAATTACATTAGTAATAATTCAAATTCAAATTTTAACCCCAAAACCGCTCCCAAACCACCTGCTGCCCGTTTCCTCATTTTCCATGCCATTTTTAGAGTTTGTTTTGTCCGTTTGATGATATCGTCGCCGATCAGACGATATCGCCTCAGATCGGACGATTTCGTCTGGAGAAGAACGTCCAGACGATCTCGTCCCAAACTGATTTGTGCATAGTTAGCTTCTATTTCAACGGCGTCTCTAATCCGGGCAGAAGCGTGTCTGTGCCGTTAGAGACCTCCCCCATTGGAGATCTTCCAAATTAGGATGATCTCCAACCTCCTAACCTCCCTCCTAAGCCTATTTAACCTTAGGACCCCCTCTTGGCATTCCCCCTGGCTGAAATTCCCTGTAACATGAATTCTACATGCATTAGACTATCTTAAACCACCATTTGCATTTGTATTTTTCCAAGTTTGTTTGCAGGAACTTCATTGTTTTTCAGCCGGAGCAAGCTCAGATCGTCGCAGACGATCCTGTTCAATTCGAGACGATTTCGTACCAATCAGAGATGATTTCGATTGCAGTCAACATTGGGGGCAATCAGTGCCCAAGGTTTGCGTTTTCTCACTTTGTTTGTTGATTTATCCTGCATTTAGTTAAATTTGTTATTATTCCTTATTATTCTGCATCTTGGAGTTCACCCATATAGCTTAAGTGCACAATGAAGTCATAATTTGTCATTAGAATATCATAATCTACTTGAATTTTTATTTGTGATTATCACCTTAGCATCTATGTTGCCATTTTACACCATTTTTCTCTGTTAGAATAGTTGCATTTCTAGTATTTTGTATCTATCTCTCTATTTGCAGGTCTCTGACGAATTCGTCTGATGAATTCGTCAGATCTCAGATGATCCCGTCAGATCTCAGACGATCCTATCAAATTCCAGATGATCTGGACTGCTACAAAAATCAGAACCTTCATCAGACATCCGGATCAGGTATGGTTCTTTAATCTAGCTTATTCTTTCTATTTTCTATCCAAATCTATTTTTTGTATTTATTTAATTTGCATTTTCATAATAGAACACTTAGATTCATCTGGCCAAACCTAGGACTTGGATGTTTAAAGATAAAACTGAACACATTAAACACATTCCCAACCTAGGCGTGGAAAGCGCCACTAAACGTTTCCTGGTGAACCCCACCATCCGTCGAAAAATCACCTTAATACCCCTCCCCCGAGAGGCGGGACCTTCAAAGGGCCTCTCAGTCCGAGGTATTGTCCCATCCTTTTCACATCCCCCTTTCGGGCACGGATCCTATAGCCTGAAGGTAAGGGTGTGAAAAATTTGGAGCGATACAAGATCATATTTTTCAAAATTTCTTTTCAAATCACTAGGTTAAAATTTCAATCTCTTTTCAAATCATTAGAGTAAATTTTAATTTCTTTCAAAATCACAAATCACTTTCAAATTTCTTTTAAAGCACTATATTAGGCTTTTAATATCTTTCAAAATCACATTTAGATCAGAATTTTCAAATTTTCTTTTCAAATCACTAGGTTAAAATTTCAATCTCTTTTCAAATCATTAGAGTAAATTTCAATTTATTTTTCAAATCACTAGAGTAGATTTCATATCTTTTTTTTAGCATCTAGATTAAATCATTTTCAAATCTCTTTCACAAATCCTCTAGGTAAATTTCAATTTATTTTTCAAATCACTAGAGTAGATTTCATATCTTTTTTTTAGCATCTAGATTAAATCATTTTCAAATCTCTTTCACAAATCCTATGGGTAAAATTCAAATTTTTATTTCAAAGAATCTAGATTAGAAATTTCCTTTCTCTTTCACAAATCCTCTAGGTAAATTTAAAATTTCCATTCAAATCACTAGATTAGACTTCAAATTTCTTTCAAATCACATCTAGATTAATTTTTCCCATCTCTTTCACAAATCCTCTAGGTAAATTTCAGATTTATTTTCAAGTCATTAGATCATACTTCACATTTATTTCCAATGCACATATATATATATTTCAAATTACTTTTTCCAAGCACCTCATCCTTGATTGCTTTCAAGCTTTCTATAGTAAATTTATTTTTTGAAAAGCATCTAGGTTTAGTTTCTTTTTTAAAAAGGAATTTAGCTAGCTTTTGCTTTCATATCATTGATAGTCAACTCACCACCACACACTCATATTTCATACATAGTGGTAATATTTGACTTCATCACCAATACCCACTTGATACTAGTGACGATGGAATTCATCTCCTTCCACCAACTCACCCCTTAAACACCATAGTAGCCCCCAAGAGTGGTTTTTTGAACTTCATCACTAGAAGATCCCCTACTCTTGAGACTGGTTTTCCATAATTCATCATCAGAAGGGACCTTCAGAGTGGAATAGGTTTAGACACATTTGTTCACAAGGCTTACATAATTTATGAATAGGTAACTGCATTTCTTGACTAAGCCTATCCAAGGGTGAAACAACTGCCTGGCTAGGTTAGTAGCAAGTCTTAGATAGTACCACCTCTTCTCATGAGAGGATTTGGAATCATTAGCGCATTTTGAGTTCCTTCCCTTTGGATATATTTTTATAATACCTTCTATTTAGTCACCACTCACCTTTTGAGAGATTATTCTATTCTATGCATCCTTGAGTATTGCAAGAGGTTTTGTGCCAATGAAATTCCTTTTTAGAGTCTCACTTCACTTCTAGTGTCATGTCCTAGAGTAGGTACTATCATTAAAACACATAATTTTTTTAGCATTGATTCCAGTTGCACTCTTGTACTACACTCACAAAAATTGGTTTTAGCATATTCACTTGCTAGAATCCCACTTGTTGGCTATTCAAAGTCTATCACTATCATTTTTCTATCAAAATTACTTTCTAGAGCAAGTTCATGTAACACTGTGTGAACCAGTTCTATATAGTATAGGTTTGCACAATAGTGTGCAAAATTTGTTTTAGTGCACAAAAACACACCAAAACACACATATTTGCATAGAATCTTGCATAAAACACACTCATAGGTTTAGATTTACATTTTTGAATAGTTTTGAGCACCTAATCATAGTACACATCACCATGCCTATTTTTACTCATTCTTTGTTGAGTGGTATTTTCACCCAATTGTGAAAGTACACTCTCCCTTAGGATTTGGATTCCAAATCCCCTCTTGCAAAGAAGTTAAACAAACAACTTCTCCAAGGTTCTTGTTATATTAGCATTTGCATATGTGTATTAGTAAAGATATTCAATTTAAATGCTTGGAACACCTTAGTGATTGCAAGTAACTGTAAACAAGGGGCAATGTTGGTTTATTTTACCATGAAACTTTAGTGATTGTTCATTGAACCAAAATAAATCAAATGTGAGTTGGCCTTCATATGACCACGATGTAATGCTTTAATTCCTTTTATCTTGATGGTTTTAAGATAGATTTTATCTTGCATTAAATCCTCAATGATGAATAGGGTCTTCAAATATAGCTTCAAAATGTCACTTTAACTTATCCCTCTTGAATGAAATCAAATTTTCATCAAGATGAACAATTAAGTGCTTTAAGGAAAAGACCTTCAATGTAGTACTCAAATTATCCCTCTTTCGTAAAATTGGAATTTTTATGAAGAAAGGGTAATTTTAGGCCCGAAATGGAAATTTGTGAAAAGGCCATAAAACATAACTCCTTCAATGAAATTGGAATTTCCATGAAGGGAATGTCATCATAGGCTCATGAATGCAAAACAAAACTGGAAAAATGAAATTTGACCTTAAAATGGAAATTTTCTATTTTCGGATTTTTAAAATCTGTGACAAAACAGCAACTTCGGTGAATTTTAAAAAATACTAAAAAACTCTGAAAATGAAATTTCAAAGTGCGTATTGGAAGTCTGAATTATAATCTACGCAATGGTGAAATCATTTTTAGATTTTGAAATTTTTTTAATGTTTATTTTAATGCCTGAAAATAGGAAAAAATTCTGAAATTAAATTTTTTGGAAACAGAAAATTAAAAGTTTGTATCAAAATAATTGTTGAAAATGCAGCAATGCAAAAGCTCCTTCAGTTTGATAGCACCCCGTCCTGCAAAACCGAATACGTGAGAGTTTCATACATGCAACCTAGCCTATTTGACCTGTACTACACACAATCAAAGTAAACTAGGTGCTGGCTCCTAGGGTTTTAAATAATTTCCAGATTGCAGACATTCACATGAAATAACCCAAAAACAATGGCGTAAATTTCACATACAAATCTGAAATTTGGAAGGAGAAAGATAAAACAATTAAAATAGAGCATGCAGAAAATTTCTCATTCTTTCTTGCTAACAAGGCCTGAAATTTCTGAAAAGAAGCTTTCCCATTCAAATTATATTCCTGGTTTTACACATCAAATTTTGCCGCATTTGGCCATGCCAAAAATTCTGTCCTTCTTTTTGTGTTTGTATGGCCTATTTAAAAAAAATATTCAATATGCCCTTTCATTGGTTTTCCAACTCTTCATTTCATTTCCCATGCTATTCGTAGCTCTCCGTTTCGTTTAAATTTCCATTCGCTTGGCGTTCTCCATGTCGTGCGTTTCTTTTCTCATGGCCCTTTCGTTTCCTACGCAATACCCTGCAAAAAGAAAAAGAACACGTTAAACAAAACAAAAACTAAACTTCACTTAACTAACATGAAAAAAATTAAAAATTAAAACTTAAACAAAAAAAAAAACAAAAAGCTAAAAAAACAAACCTACCACTACATACTACTTAAAGCTAATAAAAGGTGCTTTAAAAGCTTTAAGAGCTATACGTGGCCACCATGAAAAATATAGGATATTATATATATATATATATATAATATCTTATCCCTTTTTATTTTTATTATTATATTTTGTTTTTGTTTTTATTTTATGTTCATTTGTTTATATATATATATATATATATATATATATATATATATATATATTTATTTATCCTTTCTTTTTTCTTTTTTTTTGTTTTATTTATTTATTTTTTTAATTCCTCTTTTTTTAGTTTATTTATTTTTTTAAACATGAATTAACCCAAAAGTTAATGTTTGAATTATAAACACTTTAATAAACCTATAAAAAAGAAAAAGACAAAAACCACACCAAAATTTATCAAAAAAAGTGGGTCCCCAAGCTTTGGGGCTAGTTGTGAAACAGTCACAACAATTACTAGGTGCGTGAGCAAGCACATATTGAGGAGGAGGCCTCTTGTGCCACCTCTATCCAGTCTAGTACTCCCTCTCTATTCACAATGGAAACATCCACTCTGACACCTGATCTCCTAATTGGTTTCACGTTGTCTTGCATGCACACCATGAAATAGGGTGAGATATCCATTTCTAATAATATGCTTACCACATCTTCTAGAAAGGATCATCCTCTAATTCCTCTTTCACCCCCATATAATACTCCATCCATATTTTGTGATCATGTTATCTATACTACTCCAAAATACCCATCTTCATTCTTCACTATTGATGAGGAGAATCCACCTACCTCACCTACTTCTACTCATCCTTTTATCTAGTTGTAGACACCTAAATGCATTATTTTGAGGCGACTACTCATATGGAACATGCTAGTAGACCATATGGAAGACCTTGGAAAAATACCAAGGTATAGCAATGGTTTTAACCACTCAATTAGGTAGTTTGGTCTAATCAATATTAACCATGGTTGACACCCATGTTTAGCAGTGCTGACCACACCTCAGAACTGTGGCTAGCATCAAAAATATATTGGCCTTTAACCAAGTCAAAGTTGGTTCCAAATGGCCAATTGGTTGCAGATCTGAGTAGTTTAGGGGTAGAATGATCGAGAATCTTCCTTCCAACTACTCTAACTGCCCATTATTGATCTTGGCTTCCTCATGAAGCTAGGACATAGCCCTCTGATGTGTTATAAGACCCCCTTCCAAATTGAGGAGAAGTCCAGATAAGATTTCATTTGAATGTAGCGAAGCCCTATTGAATTTGAGAGAAAATGGAGATATGCATAGGTGAATTTGAGTGGCGAAGCCCTATCGAATTCAATACTCACCTAATTTTATTGTGATGTTACTTTCTTACCCTTAATTGAGAGATTGAAATGGTAATTCAAGCCATGGAGGTCCTAGGAGGTTAGGAGATCCAAGAAATGTAATTACACCAATTCCACATATAATGAGAACAATTCAACTGCTAAATCTGTCAGAGGATATAGAGGTGATCCTTGACCATAAATTTAGCAATATGATTCAAGGATTTAGCCCTTGAATTAGTAGACAAGCACACTTCAAGATCTATCATGGTTGTTAGCCATGGCTAACAGTGCTCACCCTACCATAGAGCCGTGGTTAGGGTATCATCCCTTATTTCCTTGGTTTTTCACCATAGGATTTGTTAATGGCATTAGATTAAACATAATTTAGGTTTAATTGCATTATTAGTGATTTTTGACCAGTACAATTAACTTGTTTAGTTTTTTTGCTTTCAATATTGTAACTAAGATACTAATGAATATTTTTCATGCTTCCATGCTTTCAAATTCATAATTAGACCATTATATGGATATATATGCTTTTCCTTTACATGTTTCATAGAATATTTTCATGTTTTGCATAGGTTTACTAGATTTCTTGCATTTTCTTGATTATATGCTAGTAGTATCATCTTTTCATACAATTTCCTCAAAAAGCCTCATCAAGAGAGGCATCCTTTATTACTAATGCTTCTTGTTGTTTATTGCACGTAGGACTAACAGGGTTTTGACATGCAAGGCAAAAAATACCTCTAATCATGGAGAAGAAGGTCATCGACACCTTAGAGCAATTCGTGTCATTTTGAAAGGCATTTGGAATGCACCTACCTTTGAGGGGGATTTAAAACTATTGTAATTATTGTATAAAATGGGTATCCCTAAGAGGGATGGATTTGTAACTTGAATCGATTGGAAATTAATAAAAGATCTTTGTATTTTATTTCTTTTCATTCTTGTCAATTTGTGTATGCCTATTTGCATCATTTTTAGAAATTTCAATATTAGGTGTAAGTCTTTTTGGATGCTACACTAGGATCCATATCATTCCCTTCTTGAGGATGATCCCTCTTTTCTTAACCATCCTCACCCTAAGGCTATGTCATTTACCCCCACCATAGGGATTATTTCGAATCCCCAGTTATCCCCTCCTAGAACTTAGGTGCATATATCATAATCAATCTTACAACAGTCATCATTGCAACAATAGTACACTCCACTCACATAATCCCACCAATATACCGCAAAGAAATATTCCTAGTAATCATATTTTTTATTTTCTACTTCAACAGCACAACCACCATCCCAATAACAACAATTCATTCCCCAAAAACATCAAAAAGTATCATCTTCACAAATATTTGTGGACATATTCACCACTCCTTCTCATGCTTCCATCTTCGATGCCTATACTCCATCACTTCCTCCACCTACGTTCCCCTCATTTAGGATGTACTGTATACCATATTCCACTCCACTTCCATCTTCATCTACTTCCACATTTTTTCTTTCTCCACCTCATCCATTTTAGGCTCCCCTTTCATTCCTCTCTCTACCTAATAATCCACTCTATCCATCTTATCTCACTAATCCCCCATCTTATTCTACCCAACCTGAGTTCTCTATTCATATATCATCCGGTCCAACGTAGTTACCATCTTTTGGCATGTCATATTGCCACCCACCTTCATCCTCTATCCAAACACCACATTCTCCATTACATTCTATTACACCTACATTCTTCATGACACCCCATTCTTTATCATCTTCTCTAATCGTGCAACCATTATAGCAGATTTTGATTCAACAGGCACAAGATTCTCAGTCATAATTTTCCATCCACGGTAGATGTCTTCTCCATAATAAATTCTCCCATCAACCTTCATATTTCACACTATTCAACAACTTCATCCATAGGACTAGTTTTAGTATATTACCCTTTCATAATGGGAGGAAAAATAGCTCCAATACCTCCCTCATTCTCAGTCCTCCATCATTTCATCACAGTTCATTGCACCCCCATCACCTAAACTCCAACTCTTACAATAACAAATTAAGATGTTGGACCTCTGTACAACTAGTTATGGACCATAGAAACCCACATATAATGAGTTGTGCAATAAATTTTTTCATCCTTTAGTTCCCATTCCTCCTTACCCATATCATTTTGAGATTCTCAAATTTGAGAAATACAAAGGTAAAGAGGATCCTCGAGAATATATTAGTAAGTATCACTTTGAATGCTACCATCTCCATGATAACAATCCCCTCATATTTCATACCTTTGATATTTCACTTGGGGAACAAGCCGTCAATTGGTAAAACATTATCCCATGCCATAGCCTGTTCACATTTGAATAGTTTGCTAACTCATTTCTTGAATATTTCTCCATCAACATTAAGAAGAATACAAACTCTTCTGATGTCTACACCTTACGATAGGCTAATTATGAACCTATCATGATTTTTATTTCTTTATGGAGATCAATCATCCATGACCTAGCTCATAGCCTCTCATTTGCCAATATCATCATACTATTTACAAAAAGCTATCACAAACACATTTCTACACCTTTGCAACTTCATCAAAGTTGCACATTTAATTAATCCATTACTCAATCAAGGGTCATTGAGGACATCAAGGTCTAATATGGTATAATTAAACTATGATAGAATCCATCTTACACTTCAAAATTTTGCTTCAATTGCAATACTCCAAATCAACCCTTCTCCACACTACCACAAACCAATTAGGTGGTAGCGGCATATTTGACCTCTTCATTAATTTCATGATACCCTCATCCACAATAATTTATTTTTAAGACTAATGCACCTCCTCCATCTAATCCACAACAAGCTCATATTCTTTGTCCTAAACCCTCATGGTGCAATTGGAATTCACTATCCAAGCCTCTACCAACTTTATTGTAGACATTTATTGATGTTAGCCATATCACATTACCCAATTTTAGACTCATGGATACAAATCAACCCAAACCTCATGGGTTCAATGAATAGGCCTTCTATGCTTACCATCAACAACATGGCCATGATGTAGGTAGTTGTCATTCTTTTCATGGCTTGGTACATGATCTTATTGATTGAAGTACTATCCAATTTTTGAATCCAATTGCACCACAAAATCAAAATCTAGGTATTTATCAAAACCTATTACCCGAACATGGGGGGACCAATCCTCATGGGGCTCAAGCCACACAATAATCCCAACCTAGGCAAGTTAATAATATCCATCATGATCCTCCCTCACATGGATTGGTTGTCATGATTAACCTTATCACTCATACCCAGCACTATCCACCATGCTAGGATGTGCCTATTGCATCACCTCTACCACCATTCAATTATCCTCACTCACTTTTAGCATCAAATATTTCACCACATCTACCATATAATATCATCACTATTCATAGTAGTCTCAACCATAATTTGAAAACACTCCAACTAGATTGTCCATTTTTGACCTTTTACAACAATCCCATCGTCATTGTGAGGCATTAAAAGATATTATTTGCTCAATATAATTCAAAATCCATGATACAAATGCATTTGTAAATTTTTTTGTAAACATCCATCTCTGCATGAAACCTTCTATCAGCTTCCATGACCATGATATTTTCAAGCTTATCGATGAGGAAGCTAATCCTCTACTGCATATTCATGAAACCATCAATGACATCACCTACAAGTGTATCCTTATTGATACCAGTTCTTCCATAAACATCATCTCTACTACTACTCTTCATCACCTCCACATTCCACCTACTCATTTTTCTATGCCATCACTTGACCTTCATGCTTTTAATGGTTCTATGCATACCATAGTAGGTTCCATCATACTTTCCATATGGATAGGTGTAAGGACCATGTCTACCTTATTTCATGTTATTCAAGGAAAAATGTAATAGAAAAACTTGCTTGAACATCCATGGATTTGTGACATGTAATGCATTCCATATATCTTGTATTATTACCTCAAATATATGCATGATGGACTAGTCCATTGCATTCCCACCAACGATGACCTATTCAAATTTTACAACATCGTAGACCTCCCACCAAGACCTTCATCATCTTCTACCTAGATCTTTCCTATTCCTTCACATCATCAAACATAGACATCTACTTCCTCTCCAACATCTACCTCATCCTCACATTGCTCACCTAGAACACAACACATTCCTCTATGTTACAACCCATCATCACTTGTATATATATGTATATAATTTAAAAAATAACAAAACAAAACAAAAAAATAAAACACACAAAAAAATAAAACACAAAAACAATATCACCATTTTTGATGTTCTATGGCACTACATTTACTTGTATTTACCTTTAAATTTGCTTGCTCCATTTCTCTCCTCCCTTATCTACTTATTCTATAAGTAAATGTTTTATGGTCACGCTCCGAGCGACTACATATCTTTAATTTTCCCATTATCTCTCTTCATTTTTATTTTCTTTTTTATCTTCTTTTCTTTTGGTTATTCATTAATGTTGTATGGTCATGCTTTGAGTGGCTACATACCTTTAATGGGTTTATTTTATTATCTTTTCTTTCTTATCTAATTTTCTTCTGGTTACTTGTCAATGTTGTATGGTCATTTTTCGAGTAGCTACATACATTTGATAAGTTTCAGTTCTTCTCATCTCCTCCTTCTTTCTCCTCTTTTTATTTATTATATTCTCTATTTTCATACTACTCCACCTCATGCCCCATTCCATTGTCCATAAAACTAGGGTAACCTTCTACAAAAGTTCATGCTATTTGCATCCATGTAGGCATTTGCATATATTCATTGTAAAAACCATGTGAAGGGAATTAAAAATGCACATACTAGCATACACAGTGTGATGCCCAAACCCCTTTTTAGGAAACTGGATAAGAGCGATGTTTTGATTGCTTTGCACACAAACAGTTACATAATCAACCACCATCCGAAGTTGGCATATTTCAAAAATACTTCTAGGCTTCCCTTGGTCACCTTGATCTCTTTCCTAGACTTACCTACACATACTACACACTATTAATATTCTATAAAATGGGCTGACTACGTTGCATTCTAGTTGATGTTTAGCAAAAATCACCCTACTCATTAAATCCTTCACATGATTTCTCTAGAATTGGAGCAATGAAAAAAGGACAAGCGCCCCCTATCCAAATAAAATCCCTTGCTCTACATTTAATCTAAGAAAGTATCTCGTAAAAGCAAAAGAAGAAAAATCCCTTGCTATACATCTAATATGCGCAAGTATCTCCAAAAAAAAAAAAACAAAAAAAAAAAACAAAAAAAATAAATAAAAGAAAAGAGTACTACCCACAAAGAGATAATCATATCATAGAAGGCAGAAAACAAAAGCAAAAGCCTCAAGAATATTACCCACTTGAATCCCTATAGTCCTTAGGTCTTTACGAATGAGCTAGCATACAGGCTAAGTTGGCATGCAGTTATAACCCACCCTATTCCAGAATGGTTAAATGAACATCACTTTCAACACATAAGTCCAAGATAGAGGTCTTGTTTACCAAGATAGCCTCCAAGTGAGTCAAGAAGTTTCACTCAGTTAGTCAATGGGATTGATTTTAAAAACTATAATGTTCGAATCTCCTCATGACATTCCTCATATCCAACTTCCTTGGAATAATGGAATGGATCACATCATTTGAGTAATGTAATGATGCAAATGCTATCCCTAAGAAAAGTGTTTATATCATGTAATATTACGCGTGTCATTTTATTTTTCATCTCACAACCCATTTTAAGTTCATATTTATTTAAGCATATAATTATTCCATTTCCATCCAACTATCTATTATCACATCTATGCTAATCATATATTACCATAAGCAGAAAGAAACAAACACAATAATGCAAATCAACACAAGTGCCATCGAATATCATATGTATATATATCTCAAAATTTGGCACCATAAGGCTACAATAACATGTGTGGGCCCTTACGATCGTACCATCACATATCCATGTACATACATCACCATAAAAAATGCCATACGACTACAATAAGGAATGTACCTGTAGGCCCAAAATGGCCACATAGTAAAATTTTATATAATTTTGACTAAGTGATAAAATCATCATTTCACAAACCTTGGAGTACACTTTGAAGCAGAACTAGGTCAGAAGATATGAATCCGCTCAATAGTTAGTGAAGTTTTCATGTTTGGAGTGATTTCGGGTGATTTCACTTTGGCTCCGGAATGATGGCATATCTCAAATCCATAAAAGTTCCTAAGAGACGATGACATCAGTGGTGGAAAAGTGTGAAATGGCATATTTGTATATTGAATATCTGATTCTAGAAAGATCCTTTTATTTTTGGCTTTGGATTAATGCTACCTTCAAATCCATAAAATTTTCAAGGAGATGATGAAATCACTAGAAGAAAAGTGCAGATTGGTGATTTGGGGAATGAACAAGTATTTCCTTTCCAAAATGAAGATAAGATGGGTCAACGGAATAATAAAAGTGTGGATTCATGATGGAAGAAGTATGTGACTAGCTTCAGACCTAGATTGGTGATTAGGGTTTTCTCTATCCAAAATGAAATATTCAAAGGCTATAAGAAAGAGGTGACATAATTAATATTCTAATGCAGATTGAAGAATATAATGCTAAATATGATAGATCCTAGAGTGGGTTTGATGTTCAAATATTAGAGATCTGGATTAGATATTTTGTTGCTTCTAATTAAAAGATGACATCATTAATTTTAAAGTGGAATGGCATTTAGCTTGTGTCAGATTGAATCTGAATCATGTGATGAAGAGAATCAATGGTGGAGGTTAAGCTACCAAATATTGGTGGTTTAAAAGATATTACTACATCAAAATTTGTAACAGTTGGCTGGAAGATGAAGTATCAAAGGATTTTCAAGAAGATTGAACTAGAAGCAGTTACAGATTAGCAATGGTAATTCACTCCCGAGAAGGATCGATGGAGATGCATGATATTTAATGGTATGAACTTCAGTTCCATTGAGCGATTAGCAAGTTTTAGAGACCCCGAGCTTCCATGGCAGACTTTCCTTCAGTAGAATTCCTGGAGGATGTACCAATGAGCTAATGCTAGCTAAATATCTTTGTTGTGCTATTGTAACAAGATATTTGGTATTGTTTCTTTTTTATTGTAATGAGAAAACTATAAGTAGAGGTCAAACCCTCATTTTTAAGGGTCGGCTCTAGCATTTTTGCTTGTACCATTGTAAATATTCCTAAAGAGCTAAATGAAAGGAGTAATGCATTGATCTTTGCATCAAGTTCACATTCTCATGCTTGATGTCAGAGGTTTAGATTTCTTAGTTGCATTTTTGTAAATACTTTGATGGTTAGTTTGTGCTGAATTTTGGATTACTAGATGTTATAAGTAATTGAAATCTACTTTTGAATTCATTCTATGTGGTTAGGAAGTACATTTCTATGAAATCTAGGTATTTGGTGAATTCTGTTATTTGGATTATCATTCCCTGGATATTGAAATTGCTTGCTACAACATTTCTCTATTGTGCTTTAATATATGAAACAATCTATTTTGGGATAAATGTTGATCTGAGTATATGTCCTTAGCATGGTTTTTTGGGAGCTTTTTATGGTAGTGCAATGTTGTTAACCTATCTATCCACTATTATCCACATCTCTCTAGCCCTAACCTTCTCTTACCCTAAACTCCAAACCCTAAGTGAGCATAATTGTGTCAACAACTTGCTAAGTTGACAAGGAACCAACCTACTTTGGAGGTTGGATCAGAAACCCCTATTTTGGTCCATCCAATGTTGAGTGTTGAGCTGTAGCTATCGGGTGCAAGCCTGGACAGAAATTAGGAAGATAGAAAGCCACAGTATCGAGTGAAAAATTGGTGTAATTCAATGCCCAATAGTTTTTGGCATGCCCAGTGGGACCGTTCACAAGGAACATGAAACCCATATAAAGAGTTATTGTTATCTCAACCCGAAGGAATCAATATTTGGTGAATTATCTTGACCTTATTAGCAGAGAAAATAAAGTTCACCTAGAGACTCCTTGGTCAGAAGACCCCAAAAAAGTATTGTAGACCAGTACCATTTCATGTATACCAGGTATTTCAAGAGGAACAACCCTGATTCTTTCTTTCATTGTGAGTTACCTCAAAGAGGGGCTACTATTATCAAAAGTTTAGATCAATATTTTATTGAAGAATAAGATATTCTAGAATAAAACCCAATAGTTTCCCCAAGAAGACCTACAACCAGAAATATGGCACAAAATGTGGTTCCTAATCAACCACTACAAAAGTACCCTAACTAGGATTCAACTGGGCCCCTTAGATTAGCCCAAATGGATGCCATCCACCACACTATATCTAAGGCAACCCCCATGTATGATGGATTTGGGAAAATAACTTATGAGCACTGCCAAGACATCTTGAATATGGCAACAATCCACAACATAAAAGAGGAAAATATTATTGTCATAATTCTAGCCCTATCCTTTCATGGAAAGATATTGCATTGGTTTAGAACTCTGGAAGATAATTCTATCACTTCATGGAAATCATTGGTTGAGCCATTCATAGAATAATTTAATGAATCTACTGATCCCTTTTCTCTATTGAATCAGTTTACAACCATGCAAAAAACCCAGCAAGAAACTGTCTCAGATTTTAATTTGAGATTTAGCAGAACATGGAAGAGAATTCCCCCACTACTATACCAGTTGCATGTTTGGCTTACATGTATTATATTCGAGCCCTAGGATTAGAGCTAGGTTTTCAAACACAACAATCTAGAGTAGAAACCTTCCCCTAATTTTATAATGCATCCATCCATGCTGAAAATATCCTGATCAATGTGGGAAGAATTCCCCCCAAAATCATGTTGCCCTATAACTCAGAAACCAATAGTAGCCATGAGCAATCCACAAAGCCCTCCTACATGGACCCCCTTTCTTTACCATATCCATATCCACAAATGAATCTGATTCCTTGGTCTAAACATGTATCCTCCACACCTCCTTTTCCTCCCCTTCCTTCTCAACCTTCTCAATAATTGTCTGCTATTATGGATATACAAAATACCATGAAAACTTTGAGTAAAAAAATGAATTCAATGGAAAAGAGAGATCAAGAAAGGTCACAATAGAGGATATTCCCATATGTAAACAAAGATCAAAGACCTAGTCCTAGTAATAGTATTGGGGTTAGGGTGAATGTAGCATATGAGGAGTCGAAGTGTTCTACAGATACCACTCTTGCAAATGTTTGGTGTTTGGTATGCAATGACCCCCATGACTCACAATCTTGTGTGATGTATCAACACCATGTTCAAAAATCTATGGATCAAGCTAAAAGGAATCAAAAGGGGAGGGTTAATATGTTATGGCACCCTGATCAGATCATGGTCAAAAAAGAGTTAGAGGAAGAAAGTCTAATTGTTATTATGACAAGGTCTGGAAAGAAAGCTTTACAAGTAGACCCCCAGAAGATGGGACAATTCTAAGTTCCCTTCTCAAAAGAAAGTTGACTTCCCCCCTCAAAGCAGTGACACTTTTCCTATTCCTTGAGCTAGAGGGAAGGAGAAGACATATAGTCTCCCTAAAAATCCCGAAAGAGAAACAGAAGGAGATAGAATGATATCCAAGGGTAAGTATCAAGAAAGGCTCAGGTTCCCCTCTATTACCAAAAGATAAATATTAGAGGCAACCCAACAATAAAAAAGGAAATATGGTGAGCCAGACAGAGGACTAGAAAGACTATCCCTGACCAAGTCTGAGTACAACATTGTTGAGGAGATGAAAAGGATTCCATAAAAAGCTAGCCTATATGACACTCTTTTCATTCTAGGCCAGATTGACCTACTTAAAGCTTCCCTCAACAAAAATCCCCAGAACAGACCAACCACCACCATCCTCAGTATACCACCATAAAAGAAATAAATGACACCTATTGTTCTAAAAAATAAACCTCTCCCTTTCTACATATCCTTAATAATGGAAGGATGGGTAGTCCAAAATTGTATGATTGATTCAGGAGCATCAACCACAATTATGCCTAAGGCGGTCTATGAATAAATGGGTATGGAATATACCCGGTCTTGTCTTGGAGTTTTGCAACTAGATGGGACACCTATCAAGATAGTTGGGGTTATTAAAGATGTACTGATGAGGTTGCACAGAGCTCCCGAGGTAACGGTGGTGTAGGAAATAGTGGTGGTGGACTTAGAACCCTATTTCGGGTTATGCCTCTCAAGATAATTTACTGCAAAGCTAGGGGGATGTATGTACATGGATTATTCTAGCATGGTAATCCCTTTCAAAGGAAAAAGGATAAGGATAACACCTGAGAAACCAGTTTCTTATCATATTGAAAATATTGAAGAAGATATGTGCAATCTTAATCCTTTGGAGGAATTTGAGCTAGTGGAAAACATTGAGGAGCTAGACATTGAAGATGAGTTGCCTTTTAGAGAAGACTATAGTCAATTTGGAACTGGTATGGGTACATACAACATCACAACTGAATTGGAAAAGAAACTCCCTGCTATTTCTAATCAATCCCTAAGAAACAAGGAAACATGGGTTATGCATTTTGATGGTGCTAAATGTAGAAATGGTGCAGGGGCTGGTGTGGTTCTACAATCACAGTTAGAAGGGATAAATAATTTTGCTTACAGACTGACATGGTCATGTACTAACAATGCTATAGAGTACAAGGTTTTGTGCCTCGGATTGATGCAAGAAGAAAGCATGGGCATCAATATTTTGAACATATATGGTGATTCTGAGTTGATAGTCCATTAGGTAAGGAATAAGTGCAATAGTAAGCACCATTACTTAAAATATTACAAGAATAGGGTATGGGACCTAATGGATTCATTTGATGCCCTGAATCTAAGTTTTGTGCCTAGAGAAGAGAATCACCTGGCAGATTCATTGGAAACGAAGGGAGCTAATTTCAATCCTCCTATAGATTTTGGAACTAAGAAGACCAAGGGAATTAAAATGGTTTTTAGACCTGAAGTGCCTGGAAAGCAGATATTCTGGCAGGTTTTTGAAAGTGATGAACAAATTCTAGATTTTATGATAAGAGAAGCATGCCTCTCAACTATCCAAGAGGAAGACTTGGAGGAAATAGATCAACAAGACTTTATCCAACTAAGAAACAATCATATTCCAAGGGGATTGGTCACCCTTGAAATTCTATTTGATAATGAATATAGAAAGAAGGTTGGAGCCATGAAGGTCGGTGAAAATATCTATAAAGAAGTGGAGGTCGAAATAGGAAAGAAGCTCAATATTGGGATCCAGTGTTCACCTGAGGAAGTAGAAGAGATTAAAACTTTATGATTAAAATACCAAGACACTATGGCTTGGTCATATGAAGACCTTAAGGTGTATGACAAAAGGATTATCAAACATACTATTGAGTTAGAACCCGATGCTAAACCATTACGACAAAAATAGAGGCCTATCAATCCGAGGATAGAAGCCATTATGATAGAGGAACTCTTAAAGCTACTAAAGGCTAGGATAATATATCCAATAAAAAATTCCACTTGGGTAGCCAATTTGGTACCCATAAGAAAGAAGAATGGGGATATACACCTATGCATAGATTTTAGAAATCTAAATCAAGCATCCCTCAAGGATCACTACCCCCTCCCTCATATTGACCAGATCTTACAAGTGGTAGCTAGAGCAGAAATATTCTCACTATTGGATGGTTACTCTGGATATAACCAAATTTGGGTAAAATATGAAGACCAATACAAAACAACATTCACCACAAAATGGGGTACATTTTCCTATCAGAGAATACCCTTTGGGTTGTCTAATGTTGGAGCTACATTTCAAAGGGCCATGGACTATGCCTTTGGTACACTTATAAACAAAGTTATTCTGATTTACCTAGATGACATGGTGGTGTTTTCTCATGATAAAAATGATCATCTATCTCATTTGGAACATGTTTTTCAAAAATGCAAAGAATTTGGTATCTCACTGAATCCTAAGAAGTCATTTTTTGCAGTACATGAGGGAAAACTATTAGGCCATGTGGTCTCAAAGGAAGGTATGGCCATATATCCAAAAATAATTAGAGCAATTCTAGCTATTCCTTTGCCTACTAATCAGAATACCTTGCAGTCCTTCCTAGGTCAAATCAATTTCATCAAGAAATTCATTTCTAATTTTGCATAGAAAGTGAGGCCTATATCTGAACTACTCAATAAAAAGGTAGAGTTCAAGTGGATTGAGGTTAGGAAGTAAGCTTTTGAGGTCATCAAGCAATCCATTACAACATCCCTAGTCTTGATAAATCTTGATTTCACTAAATATTTTATTCTCTATGCTTATGGAGTTGAAGAGAGTTATGCCTCAGTACTCACCCAAAGAGATAATCAAGGGGATGAACACCCTGTGTTCTTTTGGAGTCAGAATTTACATGATTATCAGGTAAAATATAACTTTATTGAAATACAAGTGTTCTTTGTGATGAAGTCGCTAAAGAAGTTTAGACAATATCTGGTACAGAGCAAAACCCTGGTATATGTGGTTCATCTAGATGTAAGAAGTTTTATTTTACAAGGTGACCTAGGTGATAAAAGGGCTGGTTGGATTACTAAGATCCAGGAATATGATGTAGAAATACATCCCACCAAGCTGGTAAGAGGTAGAGCCTTGTGCCAAGGATTGACAGATGCTTCAGCATTGGCAAAAATGATAGCTTGTCAGATAATAGAAGAGGATCAAATAGAGATTGTACACACTCCAGATTCTGATTGGATCGAGCAAATGACCAGGTATTTCCAAACTGGGATCTTCCCACCGATTTGAATCCTTCTCAAAGAAGGAGGTATAGACTTCATGCTCTAAAATATGTATTACTACTTGAAGGGTTGTTCAAAAGAAACTTGGATGGTATTCTCCTAAAATGTTTGAAGGAGGACCAACAAAAAAGAGTCATAGAAGAATTTCATGGAGGGTCAGCAGGTGGTCATAGCTTGGGCAGAGTTATAGCTTTGAAGATAATAAGAGTAGGCTATTATTGGCCTTATGTGTTCAATGATGCTTTTAAAGTTACCCAAGCTTGTGATAAATATCAGAGGTACGTTGGAAGAACCATAAATGCTTCATCTCCTCTAAAACCTATTCAAGTTGAGGAGCCTTTTCAACAATGGGGATTAGATTTCATAGGAGTTATAAATCCTAATTCTTCAACAAGCATAAGTTTATCTTGATAGCTATATACTATCTTACTAGATGGGTGGAGGCCATTCCTACAAAGAGGGTGGACCAGGAAGTTGTGATCAACTTTATGGAGAATTTGATTTCCAGATTTGGAGTCCCAAAAGATTTGGTGAGTGATAATGGCCCTACTTTCATAGGAGCCAAGTACATTGAGTTTGCTAGCAAGTATGGCATCACTCTTAAAAATACTTCAAATTATTACCCACAAGGTAATGGACTTGTAGAATCTACCAACAAAAACCTATTAAGGATTTTGAGAAAATCTTTGGAAGGTAACAAAAGGAGTTGGCACCTATTGCTCAACCATGCTCTATGGGCAGACATGATTACTATTAAAAATTCCATCAAAACTTCTCCTTATGCACTGGTATATGGAAAAGAGGTGGTATTGTCAATTCACTTAGAGATCCCAGTGCTTAAGCTTGTCAGTATAGAAGAAGAATTAGAGGATGATCTAGTAAAAACCAGGTTGACACACTTGTTGTGATTGGAAGAGAGAAGAACTCAAGCATATGATCATTTTCAAAAGCATTCATTAGACATTAAAGCATGGTTTGATAAAAAGTCCAAGTTTAAAAAAATCCAAGTTGGAGACTCAGTTCTCATATGGAATGTTGATAGGGCAAAACCAGGCAAGCATGAAAAGTTTGATTCCTTTTTGGGATGGTCCTTTCAAAATAGTGGAAGCTAAAGAGTCTAATGTATTTTAGTTGAAGGATCCAGAGGGAAACATACAACCAATTTCGGTGAATGGTTTCCACCTCAAGATCTACTATATGTAAGAAGTGAGCTCATTGTAACATATGTATATACATTGTACAAATATTTCCCCTTCCTTTCTACACTTTGTATTTGATTTCTTTTTTGCACTTTGTAATTAGTTATTTTCAAATAAATTATAAGAAAAAAAAAAGAGAAGAAAGTTTGCAAGAAATGACTAAGTGTTGGCCAAATGCATGGTGATGTTCCATTCTGCACACGGTGCTATGTAAAACTCTCCGGAATGGCATTTTGCCCTCAAGTCCGCATGGTTAATTCTGGATTTCCATGGAGTGGTCTATCAGTTTCTATCCCACATAGAGAAGGATAAAGAATGATGCTAATCTGGGAACCTCTCAAAGCTGGAGATAGCCGAAGTGGAATCGAGGTAGAGTGTCGTGTGTGCAAGCTTCAAGTACCAAAGTGGACTCAAAAGGTTCTTAAGACACTAGAGCATAATCAAGCCAAATCCAAACAACAAGTTCCAATCTAACACGTGGAGGCTAAAGAGTGCTCCCGCATTCAATTCTAATGAACTCGTGCATGGACCAAAGAGTAGCCAAAGGGATATGATGAGCTGGTAGTGCAATTTCAAAATTCAACCAATAAGAAGATAGGACGCCACCTTTGAGCCACCAAAGAAATAATGAAAAGGATTGGAAAGTGTGCCAACAAAGATATCACACAACAGCTACATTAATGGTGAAATACATGCAGGCTCCAGAGGAGAGAAGTAATGAAAAGCATACACAAAATCCATTTGGAAACCCCTTGCATCTACAGGAAGGTAGAAAAGTACAGCGATACCTTGGAGAATTTACTGTAAATCGAGAGGAAAAAGTTTGCTACTGTCAGGATGGCGCCAAAAAAGTCATCCATCGAATCATCGAAGATAGTGATAAGATTGCAGTTTGGTGGCGTATGAGGATCTAAATTGGAAAACCCAAATCAAAGTTTGGAATGAAAATTGATAAGGAATTTTCAAGGATTTATAATAAGAACGTTGAATCCTGGAGACCAAAGGATGTCAGAAATATAGTATTGATAAGTGAAAAACCCCAGAATGATTTTGAGTCCCTCCTTCCTCTTACAATTCAAAATATTCAGATAGATATGCAAAAAGTTCCTTTGACCACAACTGAAGTACTCAAAATCTCCAATCCTACTTCTAAGCAGGTAGAGAAGTTTCCTGAGAAGGCTAAATTGGTGAATGAAATGCAATTCTCCAAAGAAAGAGCTATCAATATTCCACTAATTGAAATAATATCCCCACATTTTTCCATCGTCCCCACAACATCAGTTGAATTACGACCCGTATCTGAGCAGTCTCTACTTTCAAGAGTAGTACAAGAAGATGAAGAGGGGGAAAATTCTAAAGGAGATATGGCTACTTTTCAATTAGTTTATAGGAGGACTAAGAGGGCCCCAAAAATAAAGGAGAGAGAGGTTTCCAAGAAGCAAAAAATGAGTATGGAAGAAATTGTTGAAGAGGTGGTTTTTTTTAATACAAAAGGGTTAGTTGAACAAGAACAACAAGATGGAGACAAAATCTATAGGTGAAGGTATGGTTTCTAATCCCTCTTCTCCTTTTCATCTCCATGAATCCCCAAAAGGATTTCCCTCCCTTTCTAGTCAAGAAAATGTGGTAAATTTACCTCCTCCACCTCACAGTTCTTCCCTCGTCTCATCAGTAGCTATGGAGGTACCAGTCAGTTCTGTTGTGTCACAACCTCCTCAAGACCCACCTTCCACTTTGGAGATGTCCACTTCAATGTCCACCATTATTGCACCCTCATCTATTTCATTACCACCATCCATGGGACACTACGTTCCGACTTCATCCACCCCTTCTACTATTAGTTATGTTCCTGTTTCTCTAAATTTACCTGTATCCACAACAATGGTAATCATAGAGTCTACCATTGTAATAGAGGTTGTTGTCAATATATCTTCACCCCCACCAACAACAAGTCAGTCCACCCTCATGTTTTTGATGCCATTATCTCCTTTGGCTATTGATTTTTCAAAGTCTATTATTGTATCAAAATAACAGGCAACTACTCAGAGCATAAATGACTATTGGGTAGATAAGCTTACCCAACCTTCCAACAAGATGGCCATGACAAGAAAAAATATGTATGTTAACCCTGTCACTAGGCAAAGGGTTTCAAGGTCTATGATTTCGCAAGTGAGCAAACCTAAAAATGAAATGACTGCTCAGGATTATAGAGCAGAGAAAATCATAGAAGATATTGACAAGCTTCCTATTGAGGATGAGTTAGGGATTGCCAAGGCTCACTTAGATACCTTTTATGTGAAAATTGATATAGCTAAAGAGAAGGTAGATAAGCTAAAACAACAAGTTGAAAAGCTTAAGAGGAGCCTCAATGATAAAAAATAAATAGAGAAAGCTCTGAGAAAAGAGGCTAAGAGTTGGCAGGAAAGGTTTCAAAATGCTAATGAGTGGAAAGACCAGTTAGAAGAACAAAAGAAGTTGAATGAGGATCAGGCAAAATAAATTCAAAATTTAAAGCATCAGCTTCATATTGAGAAAGCCAAGTCCTCAGGTTTTTCCAAAGATAATTTGAAAAGGATAAAGTAGGAGTTGCTTTCTAAAGTTCAAGAAAAATTTTCAGGTCTTCAACTCATAATCGACTACCTGAAATATGCCATCCAGTTGCTCTCTACTATTCAGAAGGATTTAGATCAAATCACTAGAGAGTTACAACCTATGGTGATTCTGGTAGAAACAATGTACAGGCTGGTTGGAAGTAGGCTCAATGATACTGCTAAACCAATTTCCAATAGGGAATGGAATATGGCTAGGGTAGCTACCAAAATAGTGGTGAAGAAGCACAGGGTAGTTTAGAGAGCCTGGTTGTTGTTTGATAGAATGAAAAGAGGAATTAAAGACATCATTGAAATAAATAAGGAAATGACTCATGTTGGTTTCAAAGGACTCTAGAAGGAGGATCATAGCTTGTTATCTATGGAAGAAGCCTAGAAAAGCATCAAGGATAACTTACAAGATGAGGTTGGAATTGATTCACTGGAAGAGCCACTATCCCAAGAATAAGCTGCTAAACTGATTATGGATTACACCCGATTAAGAGATCTCATGGAGGATCTGGTGACTAGAGGGAATACTTCTAATTATGAGGATGTTGGGGAACTACAATATGTTTATAAGTAGCTTAAAGAAACATCAAATCCCTCTAAGGAAGCATGGAAACAGACTCTTCAATCTTTGGAATCAATGGTCCAGTTGTTTGGAGACACCTCCGGTGAGGATAACTAGAGAGTACATGCTCCAGAAGAATAGGGAGAAGAGGAAAGAGAATATGAGGATGAAGAGGCTATAGAAGAATGAGGATAATATTGAGAAGCTATAGGCCCAAGAGGGGCTCACGCTTAAATCATTTCATTTATATTTGTACATATACATAAGTTTTGTGTTTCTATACATCAGTTTTGTATTTCTATTTTTACTCTGACAATTGTCAAAAATAAGCAATAAAGGCATGAAGCCTACAACATAGAATTTTTGTGTGAAGGCATTTTTTGAAATGAATCCTTATAAAGGAGGTAGATTTGTGTATAGTTTTAGAAGGCAGTAGTAATACTTATAGATACAATCTCTAATTGAACAAGTGAGTTTTATGATGTTTTTGGCATGGTTTTTATATGAACCTTTACCCTCTAGGAGCTTTGAGAGGGTAGTGTTTGTATGGAAATTATTCCTTAAAACATATCTTCAAAGATAAGTATTGTTTTGACTCCTAAGGCCCAATGGATAAGACTCTGGATTCGATTGGCTTTGCAAGCAAATCCACTCGGGAGGCGCTAGAATGTAGGCCCAAAATGGCCACATACTTAGTAAAATTTTGTATAATTTTGAATAAGTGATAAAATCATCATTTCGTAAACCTTGTAGTACAATTTGAAGTGGAACCAGGTCAGAATATATGAATCCGCTCAACAGTTAGTGAAGTTTTCATGTTTGGAGTGATTTCGAGTGATTTCACTCTAGCTTCGAAATGATGGCAGATCTCAAATCTACAAAATTTCCTAAGAGACGATGACGTCAATGATGAAAAAGTGTGGAATGACATATTTTTATATTGAATATTCAATTCTGATAAGGTCCTTATGTTTTTGGCTTTGGATTAATGCTACCTTCAAATCCTTAAAAGTTTCAAGGAGTTGATGATGTCACTAGCAAAAAAATACGGATTGGTGATTTGGGGAATGAACGTCTTTCCTTTCTAGAATGAAGATAATATGGGGTGGTGGAATAACAAAAGTGTAGATTCATGATGGAAGAAGTATGTGACTAGCTCTAAACCTAGATTGGTGATTAGCATTTTCTCTATCTGGAATGAAATCTGTAAAAGCTATAAGAAATAGGTGATGTCATAAATATTCTAATGTGTATTGAAGAATATAATACTGAATATGATAGATCAAACTAGAGGTGGTTATAGACCGATGGTGGTAATTCACTCCCAAGAAGGATCAATGGAGACGTATGATATTTAACGGTCTAAAATTTAGTTCCACTAAGAGATCAACAAGTTGTAGAGACCCCGAGCTTCTAAGGTGTACTTTCCTTTAGAAAAATTCTTGGAGGACAAACAAATGACCTAATGCCATCTAAATATATTTTTTGTGCTGTTGTAACAAGATCTTTGGTATTGTTTATTTTTTATTGTAATGAGAAAACTATAAGTAGAGGTTGAACCCTCATTTTTAAGGGTTGGCTCTAGCATGTTTTCCTGTACCATTGTAAATATTCCTGAAGAGCTAAATGAAAGGAGCAATACATTGATCTTCACCTCAAGTTTGCATTCTCATGCTTGATGTCAGAGGTTCAAATTTCTTAGTTGCATTTCAATAAATACTTTGATGATTATTTTGTGCCAAATTTTGGATTAATAGATGTTATAAGTAATTGAAATCTACTTTTGAATTCATTCTATGTGGTTAGGAAGTACATTTCTATGAAATCTAGGTGTTTGGTGAATTATGTTATTTGTATTATCATTCCCTGGATATTGAAATTTCTTGCTACAACATTTCTTATTGTGCTTTAATATATGAAACAATTTGTTTTTGGATACATATTGATTTGAGTATATGTCCTTAGCATGGTTTTTAGGAGCTTTTTATGGTAGTGCAATGATGTTAACCTATTCTTACACTATTATCCACATATCTCTAGCCCTAACCCTCTCTTACCCTAAAATCGAAACCCTAAGTGAGCATAATTGTGTCAAAAACTCACTAAGTTGACAAGGAACCAACCTACTCTGGAGGTTGGATAAAAAATCCTTGTTTTGGTCCATCCAATTTTGAGTGTTGAGTTGTAGCTATTGGGTGTAGGCCTAGATAGAAAGTAGGAAGATAGACAACCATAGTATCAAGTGAAAACTTGGTGCAATTCAATACCCAATGATACCCTCTGAGGAAAATCTCCCCAAAAATAATCCACTCATCATGAGCATCTAAAAAAATACAAAAATATCACATATCAGTCACTCTGCCCCCACAACCCCATCATCATGATTGTCCTTCAAGAGTTTCACCCTCCCCCTCATCCACTGGAAATCATCCTACCACTGCTTGTGATGACTCAACCTCTCCAGACTACATCCTCTGTGCTACCCCCACCGGTGTTGGTGATGTCATCCTCACTGGCACATATGACATCATAGGTGCTGGCACCTATTGGTCCATCCCATCAACCAAGGGAGTACTCTACTCTACCTATGGTTGTGATAAGGAAAGAGACCCAGAGTATGTAGGAACTTGAATTCCCTTCACCATTAGCTCATTTTCTACTCTCATACTCATGGAAACCTCCATATTGGTCACCATCAACTTCTCCTGCCCCACCCGTATCTCTGCTACCTCCCTCTCTACTTTATCTAGACATGGCACTACATACCTTAGCTTAAAAATCTTCTGCTCCACCCTCTCTTTTACCTATTGTACCTCTTATATAGTTTGCTTCAGCTCTACCACTAGTAATAAATAATAGGACTTCATGACCTTTGTCTCCCCATGTGCCTCCTCCAAAAACCTTTAAAACTACTCTACAATCTTAATCATCTCATCCCACTCTACTTGAATGGTATCACACTCACACCTAAACTCATCCTACTCAATATTGAGTGCCTCCATCTCCTCCACAATCTGATCTATATGAACTATGGTCTCATCTCACTCCTCCAAGGTGGCCCTCAGGTCTACCTCTAACTCTTGCCTCTCCTTCTCCAAGGCTAAGAAATAAATTGCCCAATATATCTCCCTATCAAATAACATATCCCTTAGCCTCTTCACCTCCCTCATAAAATCCATAACCTCACCCTCAACCTCTACCACCACTGTCAAATCCCCACCAAATTCATCCTCCCCCATATCTACCATGGGCACCTCTGACCTCACAAACCAATCATCTACATACACATCCATCAAGGGAATGTCTTCCCTCTCCACACCAACCCCCACCTCCTCACCACCCTCAACTAATGGCATTGTGCCACTATCACTCACCAACCCATCCTGGTCAGCACATCATGGCCTCACCACCTTAACCAACCTATCTAACTCCTTCTCCTCCTCATCTAGATCTGGTGATCACACCTCCTCCTACTCCTCCACACCTCACATTGGTGACCCTACTCTCACCCCTCCAGGTAGACATACATAGGGTAGAGCTCTTGCTACCTCCACACACTCATCCACCACACCTTGCCCTGGATGCCAACTCTATCTAGACCACCACACATCATACTTTGGTGTGTTTCCTACATTGTCCACATCCAAGATAACAATAGACTCATTGGGAATCATGTCTAGAGGTGGCACTATGGGTTGTGGCCCTGTGTCACCCTCTACCCTATAAATCTCTATAGGTGGGTATGGCTGCTCCTGCACCAACCCAAACTACCACTATACTCTAGAAAATGGAAAGTACTCAACCTACGATGTGTAATTCCCCACCAACCACTGACTATGTTGAATGCATTCCAAGTGCACTACATCGTCACCCCAATCAGGCCCTCCATGCCATGGCCTCCATCTGACATGCTCCATAGTCACTCATCCCAACTCCTCTTAATGATACATTAGCTAACCTATGTGGGTCCTCTTTTTCTTCTCCTTATCTGCCCTCCACATCATCGTATAAGGTACCTCATCCCCCTAATGTACATGTGTCTCATAAGGTAACGACACTGGCCTCAATATGGTCAAGTGCTCCCAAGTCCATATATGTAATAAAGGACTAACATTGATTCATGTCCTCTCCATCATCACCACCCCATGCAGCTCCTGATATATCTATGATAGTAATATAGATGCCCATGGATACCATCGTTGCCACTCCACCATATCATAGACCACTCCCATCATATTCTAGAGGAACTTAACCCCTGAAGCATCTAGTAATGCATGGCTCGCTACCAACAACATCGTCATCGTATGGTGTAGGGAGATCCACCCCTTCCTCCAATATGCCATGTAGTCCAAACCCTTCCTCGCATTCACTTGTCACCATCGTTGCCCAAATTCCCACTCCAAGATACCCTTCTTCGCCTCCTTTTCCACCATCATCATTGTCACCCCATCTATTGGCAATTGGTAGATGTGGTAGATATCATCCAATGTTATGGTCATCTCCCATGTCGATAAGTGAAAGGTATTCATATATGGATCCCACCTCTCACATAATACCGCTATGTACATATGGTTCACATGAACCTCGTGCATCACCCACACTCCATAGAATCCCACCACCTTCAACCAAGCCACATCATCAGCTGATCACTCATCCTCCAAGGACACCCTATATTTTTCAAGTCAATGGTGTGTAAATATCTTCTTCACCTGCCATCACAAACACATCACATATCATAAATCCATCATGATATTATACATAATAATGTAAAATAAATGCATGCATTTTAATTATTTTTTGCCATCACTCACAAAATATGTATTTTTTGTATATACATGCTTAATAATTCATTATATCTATTCCACATGCACACACACATACAAAAAAAAACAAAAAAAAACCACATCGGTTCACACTGCATATGTGTGAACCACTAGTCCGTACCCTAGCTAGGTGAACCACTTGAACTGACCAAATTTTTACATGACCCAGTTCACGATAATCAAATCGTCACAACCATGCATTCCATGCAATCAAAAACATGCCAAGACATGTTAAAAAAGTGTGAAAACCAAGGTAAAACCCTCTCGAGGCATGTAGCACAAAGCACTCAAAATAAAGTCAAAACATGCATGCAAACACAAATCTCGATACCCATTTGGCCAATTCAAATATTCCATGTGTCAATTTTCACATGCATTCAGGTTTCACATCATATTTCACATCATGTCATGTACATGCATTCCTACATGCCAAGGAGTCACATGCCAAAATAAATAGTATATTAGGATACCCATTTGGCCCATTTTACACAAAGTGCATGGATAACTACCAATTCCTACCCTGCCCTCATTTCACGATGTTTAAAGCAAAAATCTCATTTTAAAAAACCCTCTTTAAAACACACAGTTACAGACAGAGAAAAATCCACCTACCTTGGGCATTCCCACCACCGAACTCATGCTCACTGATGTGCCCACCATTATGTACCGTCTGTTTTGCCCTCTAGAAACACTCTATTTTGTTTCCTTTCTCTCCTTCACCTCTTCACCACTATCATCGCACGAAAAAAATAATGTCAAAATTTGAATTTTCCACTTAAAAACCCCCATTCATGCCGGTTCGCATGCCAGTTGTACGAACTGACCGGTTTGCCTGCCAACCATGTGAACCTCTCGCACAACCTTAAAAATCTACCATTCAACCCAATTTGCATCTAAAATACTACCCAATCATCATTTTCACTCATTTCATGCCCCATTTTACACATTTTTCCATTCTCTTCATCAACCGTCTCATCGTTGATCATCATTTCCTTCATCATCAATTTGTCGCTTGAGGGGGTAATCCTCCAAATCATCCACATATACCTTGCATATGGTTAAATAACCAAACATCCAATCATGGATATAAGAAAATGCCCAAGAAATTTTTTGCTAAAGATTATCTCAAGTCCTTATGCTAGGATAGATACAAAACATGAAAATTTCTCTTCTCGATCAAAATCCAATCCAAAAAAAAATCAATGTTTGATAGGCTCCAAAATGCCTCTGACTGTAGATACCTCATGGATTCCACTCTTCATTTTGGTAGTCATAAGACCACTTGTGAATGAAGCTCCTGAAAGCTCTACCCCATAGCTCCAATAATCTATCAAATGTTGTCAAAAGAGCTCATCAATCAATCAAATGCAAACATTAGCAAAGGCAATTGTTTGTTCAAAATTGAAGCATTTATAATTAATCGTAATGCAAGGTAATAATACACTTTGCTCCAAAATCAATCAGTCACAAACCATTTTTATCAATGCGTCTCTCTCGCAATCATTCACTATTCATCAATCGCAAATTCTTTGCCTTCCAAATCACCTCATCAATCCACTTTATCAATTTTTGTACTAAACTGTGTTTCCACACAATCCAATAAAAAAAGGGGTAAAATGTAGACACCTAAAAGTCACACATTGTTCCTCTCCCCATTTCCACGATCAATAAATTTGCAAAGCCTCCACAAATTGCATAAATTGGCTAAAATCACTATTCATCACCATGAGCCCCTTTGGGCTATCCAAGCCCCTTTCTATGCTTAATCATAGGTTCTCATGTGACCTCATGCCAACTCAACTAAGATTGGGACCTTTACCATGGTCAAAAAGCACTTTATGGTCCAAAATTCAAAATTTTGGTCTAATTATGCTTTATGGCTAATTACATACTTAATTATATCTAATCTTGATTTAATTAATAGCCTCCACATCACCTAGTCTACTTTAACTAGCCTAGCCTTCCTCCTCACCTAGCCTAACCTAACCTAGCCCTACCACCTTTCCACCCAGATATTTCTCCACCTCACATCCCCTTGGGTCATTAATGCAAGATGGAGACTTTTGCACACAAAAATCATTATTTAATCCTAAGATATTTTAATAAAGTTGAGTATTAATGACAAGTTGATATTTATGGTAAATCATCATTAATTTTGGATGGGTGATGGATTCTCTCACCCAAACTTAATTATGACCTCAGAGGACACCTCTTTGGTGGACACCTCACCACTGCCACCTAATAGGGGAAACCTCATCCCCTTTCTCTCACATTGGCCCACTCTATAAATAGAAGGCCATTTTCACCTTTTAGAATAACACACTTTTGCATATATAAACTCTGTCGAAATCACTACTACCATTACATGCATCACATAGTCATCATAAGAGCATCACAATCAATTTTTTGCCTTCACAGTATTATTCGATGAATGAGATAGGTTGAGAATATTGCCAAGATTGCACTTTCAGAAGGTAAATCAGACAAATCACAATCAATAACCAATCCTAAGCATCCAAAGAAGCCACCTAAACAATATGGTCAAAAAAGGGCCGGTTCGCACCTCACACATACAAACCACCCGATTCGCGCCCTAGGAGTGCAAACCTCTACAACAGGCACAAGAATCACCCAGATAGGTAAGAATATATTAGTTTGTTATTTTATGTGGTTTTTAGTAGTTTGTATTATGTTTTGAATACTTTTTATGAGTGTTTTGTCTTCATAACTATGGGGTTTGACTGAGGCAGACCCCCAACACACTAATAGGATTTTGCAGGTTTACAGGTCCAGCAAGGCATAAAGAAACATCTCCAACAAGTAGTGGCTCACGAGCAAGAAGCCCACCTACATCGAGGAACCCAAAAAGATGAATCTTGATGTCTTTATATCACATATGAGAGGGCTTCCTAAGGGAAGACCCCATTGTAGCCTTCAGGGCAAGATTGTAAAAGGATAACAATTCTTGTAACCCCTTTTGTGATTATAAATACAAATATAGTAGATTCTTTGATATTGAATGAATGTATTAGAGTCTTTTTTGTAGTTTCAAAGTGTTCAAACTCTTTGCCTTTGAAAATTTTTGGCTTGACAAGATGCATTTGGACTCCGACCAATCATATACAAGAGATATCAAACCTGACAAGATTTTATTGAATTTTAGCCACAAAATATTCATAAAATTGATAGTTTAATACAATTTATTAGGACTTATCTATGTGGACAATTATATTAAAACATATTATTGGTGCCTCCTAGGGATTTTTTTCTTGCAAAATAGATAACCTAGATAAATTTATCCATTGGGTAATGGAGTTATGGGATTAGGGGTGAGAAATACAAGATAAAATATTGAGATGCAAGGGAGTAGATGCTTGGGAATTGAAAAAAAATGAGATTCTTTGTGACAAAAAGAGGAGGAAAATAACAAGAGGTGGAAAATAAAAACAAGAAACTACTTTGGGATTAGAATAATAAATTTTTATGATAGGAAGAAATAGATAAACACACCTAGCATGATAAAGTTCCCAAAGTTCTAGCAGTTTTGCTTTGCACTTCCTTCCTTTGTTCTTCCACCATTTGGTCCTTTCCTTGATCATCATTATTTACCCCTTGGTCGGTTGTTGTTCCTTTCCTAAGTTATAATATTTGGAAAACCACTTTCCAATACTTCTTTAATGGGACCTTACATCTTCTAGCATTATTGTGGATAACTATTAGATTTTTTTATAGGAGGGGTCCAAATATCTCCTTGCTAGTTCCTATACTTTGGCATGTATTTTGGATATCATACTAAAAAAATTCAAAAACCATAACTTCCTTAATAAGTTTCAACCACTTATAAAATTCATCCATACTACTACCCATGAGTTCAAAATTTATCTAGAGCTAATATTTAGTATAAAAATTTCCATATTCATCCCAAAGACAGAGAACCCTGAGGCCAATGATCTCCTACAATGGAGCAATTTTTCTATCTCCTTTGGCATTTAATGATATTTCTAGGTCCCATCCTTGCTACACCAATTGATGCAACTCTATGAAATCATTAGCCAAATACATTATATTACCTATTTATTGGCTCATAAATGCTACAAGCTATGGCTTAGGTCTTTTCTTCAAAAATAATAAAATACTTTTTGCATCTTATACCCTTTTGGATATTGAATTCTAAATAGCCTAGAAATCATTTTGGGATTCTTTGATAGCTTGTAGGGCTAAAAATTGGTGAAAAGAGAAAGGGATCCTTCAATATATTGTCCCATTCCATGTAGTCTATAGAGAAATGCCATTTCTAAGTTCCTCATATTATTTACAAAAAGAGAGGAGCGGTCTCCATTAATATTAAAACGACTTGATGATGTTTCAAGAAAATAACAACATTTTATTCTTTAGTCGTTTTATCTCCACTTTTAAGAGCCTTTTAAATGGTGGGGTGGGTGTTTGGGAGAGGAGTAGAATACTATTTATCTATTAGAATAATTCCACAACTAGTTGCATAAGCGTTGTTGCTTCAAAAGTGTGACTCTAACTATTTTTATTTATTCGCACTATTGTGTCCCTAGTGAAATGAGGAGCTTGTGTTTTTTGCCTCTATTTAGCAATCTCCAATTGTAGCTTCTCTATATTTTCTTCTATGACCTAAATTTTAGCATCCCTTTCCTACAATTATGATTGAGTTGAAGCTTTATCAAGGGTTTGTTGCAGTTCCCCAACTTGTATGTGTTCTACCTAGGTTTTAGCCTTTTATTCATATAGAGCATTGGATAGGCATTTTGCCTTCTCACTTTATTTGTGGTACTTTGTTGTTATTTGGACTCCCTTCATATGCATCATATCAATTGATGAGTGATCTATCTAGGCATTATCACCTAGTAGAACCCTAGCAACATACATCTCTTACACCATCCTTTTATAGTTTGTTTTTGTCAACTCAAAGGTTGGCTTGTCTAAGCAGGGGTGAAGGTTGTTATTATGTATTTCTCTTTGACTGGGCCCACAAAACCCATCATACTTACTAGATATTTCTCTAACTCAATAATAGGAATCTTCTTATCCATCCATGCGTATGAATTGGCTTGATCCTATTGAAACTAGCTCAAAACATTTAGGTATGGGTAGCTTTCTAGGGTAACAATAGCAAAGTAATATTGTACAAGGAGAAATGGAGAAATGGAGGATTTCTAGTTTATAGTATCATCCTCAAATGATAGAGGTAATGAATTTATAGAGACCCACACATTTTCTAGGAGTGTATTAGATATAATTCTTTTGGTGGGTGATTGGGTATGGGTTACCCCTTGTGGAAGTTTCTTGGGAGGGAAGGAGACACATTAGATGAAGTGAGAGTAGGTTGAAGAGAAGACATACCTGCTCCTTGCACTCAAAATTACTCTTGGGTTATTAGAACAATGTCATGGGTCTTACCCTTCTTTACTCCTTCATCCCACTAATGCAATGGGAAGCCTTTCCTTTTTTCTTTCTCTCCAACCTTCAACTATGTTAAGAGTTAATTGGGATTAGAGATCTTAGACACAAACACTCATTTTGTATGGGATTGAGAACTGCTAGCTCAAACTCTTATTAGGCATCTTCGTAGTTTTGGCTAGAGAGGTTCAATAATACTCAATGAAGTCTTACCAAGGCCTCCTCTAGTATAACCCATCTTGTGCATAAGTTCTACGCCTACTGAATACTTTTGCCAAAGATCATGTAGTGAGGAAAATTGACCTTCTTGTTGCTAAGCTAGGACTTCTTGCAATTACTAATGTTTACCTAGACCTATTTATTTTGGATTCTCAAGCTACTAACTATCAACTTGCAATTTTTTCGTAACTTGGTCTTCTTATTAATCATATTGTTTTGAATCCTACTTGTCTTTATCTTGGGAGTGAACCTCATCCTCTAGATAGTACTCTTCATAGCTTCATTCTTGGGAGTCATCCTCCTCATCATCATCATATCTACCGCTTTGGTAATTTTCATCAAACTTCTTTGAGAATTCATTTTCTAGCTTAAGACTGACATATTTTTCTACATGTCATATTCACACCTAAACATGCACCATTCTTAGAATTTTTTATCTAATCATACCTTGTTTTTCATCATATATTTTATTTTATTACTCAATACATGGGTTTTTTATGTGGGTCACATGGCTCCATTACTTCGTAAAATTACCTTGAAGGAGGCTTCTTTTCTTATCACTTATATCTATATCATCTTCTTCTAGATTATTTTTTGCACCTCTATCTCAAGAATTTGTACATGCTATAAAGTAAGGGCATTTTTATTTACCTCTTTCAAATTAGCCTTCATAACACCATCTAGGTTATATCTCCATTTGTCTAAGCCCACCCTCAACATAAGGCTCTAGAGTTTAGCTAAGTGCTTCACTTTACTTCTAGGACCTTAAGGAAATTGACCCATAATTAAAATTAAAGTCATAAGTGTAGGCTTCATTTGCTTTTGACCCAAAAATTATGTCTATGAAGTTTATTTGATTGTAGAACTCCATCCCAAATACCAAATTAGTCACATAGTAGGGTCACAAAAATGATTCCTCGATAAAGTCATATACTCTTATCATTGTACCCTTTTTAAAAAAATACTAGTCTCTATTTTCTTGACTAGGGGTTTAGATATGAGATCTTGCTTGTTTGGTTAGCCGAGGATTTTATCCATAAATACAAGCTAGATTAGGACCTAGAAAAAACTTGTTGAAATTTATATAAGGGTTTAATATTTTCAATTTTGGTGTTCAATCCACTACTGAAAATAGTTTCCCATTTGGGGTTCACTTCCTTATTTCTAAATCTAGAAAACTATTTGATCTAAAATAAAAGAATAGCCATGCCAAGTAGGAAGGATATCTAAACACCCCATATTCGTTTTATTTAAACTCTACCAGCTAGGAATGCTTTACTAAGCTAAGGTATTGGACCTAGTTAAAATAGATAGGGTTTAAGGGGGTGGTCATGGCATATGCCATGGCTACTTGGTATTCAAACACATGCTTATAACTGTCTAAACAAAAAATAATGGCTAACATGGGAAAAAATCTTGCAAGTACTAAAATTCATCAAGCAAGACAAGACCTTCAAGAAGTTGAAAGATGTGTTGATATAGTTATTTTTTGAGCCAATTTGCCACCTTATCATTATAGTATGCCACTTGTCCTTCCTTATAAAAAGGTTTCGGGGTTTGGTTAGGGTGAGAACCAACTACAAATGTTGCTATAAAACTTTCTAGTCTAACATAGGAAAGTACCTAATATTTTCAATCCCATACCATCCTAGTTTTTGCATCATAGTTATCTGCAATTGCTTTGACTAGATCTAGGTAAGAGTGCATATGTGTGGGAATATACTACACCAAGAAGGAATTCCATGTAGTTGTAGTTGTATGGTCTTGTGAGAACCTAATAGCCTTATAATTCACTGTATCTCTCAATATTTTTGTTTTAATGGTGAGCTCTAGGTCATAGATTTTTACCATATGGTCCTAGAGTTCAGGATTTTTTACCATGGCTACCAAGATTGCTTTTAGGAAAAAAATTACAGTGATACTTACAAAATTACTCATCACTCTATCTCCTAGGTACTCTAGTTCTTGAGTACTCAACTACTTGGTGTGAGTATGAAGTTGTGAAAGCTTAATTTTATAGACTTTTATTAGTATTTTCAATCATTAATATCTAAAAGTGTGCATGCTCTATTGTATTTCCAAAAAAATTTATTAAATTTGTGGCACATATGAGTGCCTTGATCCATTTTAAAAATTTAAATGTCATTTATTTTTAATCCAATAGTATTTTTCACTTTTTAAATTATTCATGTGCCACCTATTATCTTCCCTATGCTTACCTACTCATACTTATCTATGTATATTTATTACAAATTGACATACTTTTTTATACGAAGTGTTTCAAATATTGGTTGTTTATTGGTATTGTAAAAATTTGGCCATTAGTTGTAGCCAATTCAAATTCATTACATTCACATTTTTCCAACAAGTTTATAGGTTCCAAACCATAGGGAATCAAAATTTTGATGTTTTTCTTGAAGAACACAAGATTATACTAAGAGGGGGGTGAACAGTATAAGAGCACTTTTTACTTTTCTTTCCAAATTAATATTATGCAATGTATAGATAGTAGTACCAATAGAAATAATCAAAGCAATGCATAAAACACCATACACAATAGAGACACCAATTTAACGTGGTTCACCTAAATATGGCTACGTCCATGAAGAAAATATTTCACTAAAATTTTCTCAATCAATCTCTTGGGAATCCTTACCAATTACAATATTTAGAGACCTCTGTCCAAAGGAGATGCTGATACCCTAAATCTAGTTTGTGGATCTCCATCCACAGGATAACTCCTTATCCTCTTCTTGGTGATCCTCTAGAAGAATACTACCTCCACTACACTGGCTTGTGGATCTCTCTCCACTGAAGACTCTTGTCCCCACTTAGAAGATCTATCCTCACTGCCCTGGCTAATAGATATCTATCCACTAGAGACTACTATCCTCTCTGCTCTATCACCTCCAAATCTCTATCTCAATTTTGTAGTAAACATAGTCCAATCAGTCTAGCATAGTTCTTCTCAACTCTCGTACTAAACACAGTCCAATCGGTCTAGCACAAGTCTACTCAACAAGCCCACTTAAATTTGCACTAAACACAGTCCATTTGGTCTAGCACAAATATACTCAATCTCTATTTTTGGTCTAGCACAAACCTATCCTCAAATCTATACCAAAATCTGCTCTCAAATCTGCACTAAACACAATCCAATCAATCTAGCACAAATTTGTCCTCAAGCCTTAACTCAAGACTTGACTCAAATTTGTTGGATCTGCCCCAATCCTTAACTCAAGGTTTGAACAAATCACTCAACTCTACTCTCAAGTCTTCTCAAATACTTGTCTCAAATTTTCCTTGTAAGCTTCCACAAAAGCTCACACTAATCTATCCAAAAGTCCTCTCTAGAACTTGCTCAAATTTTGTCTACAAGTCCTTTATAGAACTTGATCTAATATGCTCAAAAAGTCCTCTCTAGAACTTGCTCAAATATGCTCAATAGGTCCACTAATATTTTGCTCAAATATGCTCAACATATCCACTCATGTTAAAATCTGCTCAATAAGTCCTTTCTAGTACTTAACCAAAAAATGTATTGTAAGCTTCCACAAAAGCTCACACAAAATCAGTCCACAAGTGTTCTCAAATACTTGCCTCAAATATGTTTAACAAGTCCACACAGAACTTGTCCAATCTCATAGAAACATAAAGATAATTGTTAGAGACTCAATATGTTCTATACTCAATCACTCTCTCAACTCAAATCAATATCATAGAAGCATAAAGAGAATTGTTAAGGACTCAATATATTCTATACTCAAATATCAATCACATTCTTAACTCAAATCAATATCATAGAATCATACAGATAATTGTTAGAGACTCAATATGTTCTATACTGAAAGCTCAATCTCTTTCATAATTAAAATAATAATATAGGATAGTTTATTTTATAAAACTTGAACAATCACTTCATACATACACTTGACTAAGATTAAATAAACTCTACTCAACCAATCACTCAAGAAACAACCCTTGCTCACAAATGTATGTAACCATCAACTCAAAATGTTTCCAACAATGCTCAATAACAAATCTCACATAACAATGATACTCATGATCTTTCCAAACCCTAGTTCAAGTTCTTTGCATAACAAATCACTTCAACAACCATGCCTATAAAAAAAGGTTTTAACCACAACTCTTAATTTTAAAAAACCTTCAAGCATTAACTCAAACACTTCACTCAACTAATGATATCAACAACAATGCTTATCAAACAAGGTTTTAACCACAACTCTTAATTTTAGAAAACCTTGAAGCATTGACTCAAAAACTTTTGAAAAGGAAACCCTAATCAAATAATTTTCACTCCAAAATTTATTTTTAAACAATCAACTCAACCAAAGAAGAATTTGCCCATACCTTTTTTCTTCACAAGGAGTTGATCTCACAAATCTACCACACTCACATTTACTTCTTTACCAATCTCAATAAGGGTTAGAAGTTAATTTTCTCAATAAAACATAACACAAAATATTATCAAAATTACACCTTATCACTCCAACTTAATTAATAATCAACACCCTCACAATAATCATAAAAACCCTTTATTAAAATTGATACAATACCCAGAAAGTCTTAATCCTCAAAAATACCAATATAGCAATTTAAGAATTTATTAAAAAACTAAAACCAGAAATATTTTTATAACTCTAAGTAATAATTCTCAACTACCACCACTTATTTACTAAGCAAATCCTTCTAAACAATTTCCACAAAATAATCCTTATACTGCCCAACTTAGCAAATAACAAACTTTAATGCAAAAATATTTACCTCATCTTCGGAGGGAGTCAAACCTTCAACCTTGCCCACAAAGTGCGCCTTAGTCATGGCCTCAACCATTGCATGAGCTATGCGCTAGTTTGAAATGAATTAAGCACCACATGCTTCAAGACTTGCTCCACTTTGAGCTTTGCCAAAAAACAATGTGCACCTTGGGCACCTTAACCAACATGACTTCCAATGCAGCCACCACATTTGGAACACATGCCCTCACACTTGCAAATGTCTTTGCACTTTCCAACTCACCACTATGCCACATTGTCCGATGTCCCTTTGGATTTCAATGCTTCTTGTCTTAAATTTTGCGTTGTCCACAAATTTCGTAAATCTCACGAGCTCTTAATATATTTCACATTCCAATTAATTATTCGAGCAAGGATAATGTTTTTTGTCTTTGGGCAATGTATTTATATTGCCTCCTTTGTACCTTGGGAGACGTCGGTGCTTCTATGAATTCCTTCCATGACATTGACAAAGATTCTAAAGGTGCTTCGAATGCCTTTTCCTCCAAACCCAACCTTAGGGTTTATAAAATATATTTAAACTTTATAAATCCCACTTTGCTTTATAAAATATTATAATGAGAATTATAAATATTTTATTTGGGTTTTCACCATATCACTTTAATATTATAATAACCATTATTATAATATTATATCTTTTTATGCCTTGGATAAATTGCTTCCTTCTCACTGCATTCCATGTTGGAAATAATATTTATTTATAAAATAAATATTATATCTCCTTTTTAACTTCTATTTTTTGCACTGATTCTCTTGATATTTTGGCCTTAACCATTTTTGACTCCTTTGTTTCCTGCTGAATTCCTTGATATTAATGATGACTTCATCTGGTGACATCAATGAAAACTTTGACTTAGGGACTCAAAATGTGCAACAATATCTCCCTTTGTCATTGATGGCAATCCATACTCTTCTTACCAAAACCTGACCTTTATTTTTATTATGCTCCCCCTGGTACATTGCTCCCCTTGGCTCAATGCTCTCTCAAATATCAAATCTCTCCCCATTACACAAATCTCTCCCCCTTTGACATCAATGGCAAAGGGTCACCTTTGGTGCTCAAGGCTAATAATGAGCCTCTGAGCTTAACCCCTCCCCCACCTCCTTTTGAGGTGGTTAATTCTAGGTTGGGAGTATTTATACTCCCAAAAGGCATTGTTCTTTGTCTTTATCCTCTTTTCTTCTTTTATAAATTTTCTAATTCTTCTGAATCTGTCTATCTGTGTCACCATTCCTGTTATTGTCATTATTCTTGTTCCTATTCCTATTCTTGTTCACATCCAAGTTCCTATTTTTTTCCCTTCCAATTTCTTGTTCTTATTCCTTTTTTTTGGTAATTAAGGTACATATTCATTACAACCGGGTTTTACAGGTTGACCCAAAACCTATTACAAAAATAGCACAACACTGAAACAGGACAAGATCTCAATAGGGACAGTCTGTCCTTAGCCCCCTACTGAGGTCACACAACCAACAAAGAGCAACACCCTTACAAAATATTACACACACCTTAGAACACATGCAGTCGACACTATTGCCTCCTAACACTTAAGATTACACACACCTTAGAACATAGGTAGTCGACATGGAATTGTGACATGAAGTATGAAAGAGTCACGATTTCATGACATGTTGAGAAATAAGGAAGAAGAGTCGCTTTTTGGCAATAAGTTAAGCTTGAAGGAAGAAGGGTCACTTTTTGGCAATAAGTTAAGCTTGAAGGACAGAGTGTAGCGATATTGCGACATGTCATATTATAACTACCAAAAAATAAGAGAAAGAGCAAGTGGGAAAAAGTGTCGTGATATCGTGGCATGTTTTTTTGTGACTATAAGAGAAGAGAAAGATCAAGAAAGAAAAAGTCTCACGATTTCGTGACAAGTCATCCTTTCATGGCCAGAAGAGAAGACCAAGAGCAAGAAGGAAAATTGGCACAATTTCATGACACGTCGCATTATCGCAACCAAAAAAGAAGTGAAAGAGGAGGAAGGAAAAAGTGTCGCAATATCACGACATGTTGAGCATGAAAGAAAAAGTGTCGCGATATTGCGACATGTTGAGCATGAAAGAAAAAGTGTCACGATATCGCGACATGGAAAAAGTGTCACGATATCGTGACATGGAAAAAGTGTCGCGATATCACGACATGTCGCATTTTCGTGACCAAATGAAAAGAGAAAGAGCAAGAAAGAAAAAGTGTCACGATATCGCGACATGCAAGAAAGAGTGTCACGATATCGCGACATGGTGAGCAAGAAGGAAATAGTGTCGCTTTTTGGTGATGTGTTGAACATGAATGAAAAAGTGTCACGATTTCGTGACATGTCAAATTTTTGCATCCAAAAGAGAAGAGATAGATCAATAAGGAAGAAGTGTCGTGATTGCATGACATGTCAATTTATCACGACAAAAAGAGAAGAGCATCATCCATATTTACGTTCCTATTCATGTTCCTGTTTATGTTCCTGTTTATGTTCCTATTCCTGTTCATGTTCATATTCATGTTCATGTTTCTATTCCTATTCCTATTCATATCTATTTCTGGAATGTCTTCTCTACACCATTTTGCTATGTGACCATCATTATTGCACTTATAACACTTAATGTTATTATTCCTTGGAGGTGCAAATGTCAGGATTTCTCTTGGTGAAGCCATATCTTCTTCTGTCATGAACCTTGCAATTCATTGCCTTGTGACCAAACTGATTGTATGAGTAGCAATACCCATGGAAAAGTTGTATATTCCCATATTCCTATATTTCATGTGACCTGCACTACGAAGCCATGTGCCCAAACCTATGACATGAAAAACATCTTCCACTAAAGCTTCCTTGTCTTGATCTCATTGGTCTCCTATTCTGATTACTATTCCATATGTATCTTCCTTGTGCATTGTTCTTGTCTTTTTTGAACCCTTTATTGTCTAACCCATCCTATGGTGTATCACTTCCTTTTAAACTATATTATTTTGAATTATCTTCATCTGAAGTTTCTTCTTCTTCAAAATTTGAAGTTGACTCCTCTTCCCATTTATTTTGAACTTATTTAGAACCAAGACCTGTTTTGATTATTACTCTTCTTTGTACCTTGATTATTTTATCCACACTCTTTTCACTATTTACATACTTGTATAGCTTATTCTTGGAGTCCTATAAATATTATTTTAGAGTTGGCACTTCTTGTGCCAACTTCTCACTTTCCAATATCTTTGCTTCTAACTTATCTTTGAACTTCTTTGCCTTAGCCTTTGATTTTTCTAAATCCTCTAAGCAATTTTATTTCTTCATCACATTATTGAAACTGAATTTCAAGTTTAGAGTGTTGCTTACTTACCTTATTTACTGTGTCAAGGGCATAGATAAGTTCTCCCTTGATATCATAACCATTCTATACTGAATAATCCTCTATTTTTTTACCTTTGTCCACATCATTACTTTTTTTGGCTTATCTTCTATAGAATCACTAACTTCTTCTTATAATATCATTAGAATATTTTCATCTAGTCCTTCAAGTGTATATTCATATTCATCGTCACTTAAACTATAACCATCCCTTGTGCAATCATCTTCAAGATGTCCAAAGTTACCACATCTAAAACACTTGAGAATAACTAGAGTCGTTTTCTTAACTGGTTCTTTTTCTTCAATCATAAATAGGATTTCATCTCTATCATTGTCTGAAAAGATAACATCACTATAATTTGAGTACTTACTTGCATTATCCACATAGTAGATCCTCTTTTATATTTGGAAGAACTTATTTCCTTGTCTGCTTTGTCCATCCTTTATTTTATTTTGATGTCTATATCTTTTTGATTCCTTGTACCTGTGATCCTATTTTTCTTCACCATTGTTGTTCTTGGGTTATTTACAATTTTTTGCAATATATCTAAACTTTCCACAATTGAAACACTTAAAATATCTTAGATCTATCGGTATTATGGAACCTTTATCTCTTCTACCATAATTAGCTTCTTCATCACTAGATGACTCATTGCTTAATTCTGACTTCTTACCCTTTGTTTCCTTGATTGCTTTGAATGCTAATTCCTTCTGGGAAATAGGATCTTTTGTTCTTATCTCAAAAAAATTTAGCATACCAAGCAAATTATCTCTTGTCAAAGTATCACCATCCAATAATATTTCTATAGTAGATTCTTGTTCACTGAATCTATTTGGAAGAGATCTTAAGACTTTATCACAAACATTTGATTCATCAATATAAATTCCAAGACCTTGCATATCATTAACAACCTCATCAATTTGAGTTAGATAAGCACTGATATTTTCATCATCATTCATTCTCAGTGCTTCAAATTATCCCTTGATATTTTGTATATTTTCTTTCTTGACACTTTTATCTCCCTCATATATACCTTGTAATTTATCCCACATTTCTTTTGCAGTTTTACAATGCATAACTTTCATAGATTCTATTCTACACAAGCCTCTCACAAGTACATTCATTTATTTTGAATTATAGTGTTTTAGAAGCTTACCTTTCTTATATTTAGGAGGATTTATTGCTAGATCATATTCAAATTCCACTACATCCCAAAATTCATTGCCAAGTGCCATCAAGTAGAACCTCATCATCATACTCTAATACATGTAGTCACTCCCATCAAATACTGGTGCTGAATTATTTGAGGACACATCCTTAGGATCCATTGTGTTCTTGTTAGCTTTTCCTTCAAGATTTTAAACTCTTCTAAAGGCACCGATTCTGATACCAATTGAATAACACAAGCTTATACTGAGAGGGGGGTGAATAGTATAAGAGCACTTTTACTTTTATTTCCAAATAAATATTATGCAATGTATAGATAGCAGTATCAATAGCAGTAATAAAATCAATGCAAAAAAAACCATACACAATAGAGACATCAATTTAATGTGGTTCACCCAAATATGGCTACCTCCATAGAGAAAATATTTCACTAAATTTTTCTCAATCAATATCTTGGGAATCCTTACCAATTACAATGTTTATGGACCTCTATCCAAAGGAGATGTTGATCCCCTAAATATGGTTTGTGGATCTCTATCCACAAGATAACTCCTTCTACTTTGCTTGGTGATCCTCTAGAAGACTACTGCCTCCACTACACTAGCTTGTGGATATCTCTCCACTAAATACTCTTATCCCCACTCAGAATACCTATCCTCATTGCCCTAGATAATGGATCTATATCCACTAGAGACTACTATCCTCTCTACTTTGTCACCTCCAATGCTCTATCTCAATTATGTACTAAACACAATCTAGTCAATATAGCATATTTATGCTCAACTCTTGTACTAAACACAGTCCAGTAGGTCTAGCACAAATTTGCTCAACAAGTCCACTCAAATCTACACTAAAAATAGTCCATTTGGTCTAGCACAAATATAATAAATCTCTATCTTTGGTCTGGCACAAACCTATCCTCAAATCTACACCAAAATATACTCTCAAATTTGCACTAAACACAATCCAGTCGGTCTAGCACAAATCTATCCTCGATCTCTGTCCTCAAGCCTTAACTCAAGACTTGACTTAAATCTGCTGGATCTACCCTAAACCTTAACTCAAGGTTTGAAAAAATCACTCAAATATCCTCTCAAGTCTTCTCAAATACTTGTCTCAAATATACCTTATAATATTCCACAAAATATCACACTAATATATCCATAAGTCCTCTCTATAAATTGCTCAAATATGCTCCACAAGTCCTTTCTAGAACTTTCTCAAATATGCTCTACAAGTCCTATCTAGAACTTGCTCAAATATTCTCAACAGGTCCGCTCAGAACCTACTCAAATATTCTCAATAGGTCCACTCAGAACTTGTTCAAATCTGCTCAATAAGTCCTCTCTAGGACTTAACCAAATTTGTATTGTAAGCTTCCACAAAATCTCACACAAAATTAGTCCACAAGTCTTCTCAAAGACTTACCTCAAATATTCTTAACAAGTCCACATAGAACTTATCCAATATCATAGAAACATAAAGAGAATTGTTAGAGACTCAATATGTTCTATACTCAATCACTCTCTCAACTCAAATCAATCTCATAGAAGCATAAAAAAAATTGTTAGAGACTCAATATATTCTATACTCAAAGCTCAATCAAATTCTCAACTAAAATCAATCTCATAGAATCATAAAGATAATTGTTAGAGACTCAATATGTTCTATACTGAAAGCTCAATCTCTTTCACAATTCAAATCAGAATATAGGATATTTTTTTTTATGGAACTTGAACAATAACTTCATACATCCACTTGAATAGGCTTCAATAAACTCTAATCAACCAATCACTCAAGAAAAATCCCTTGCTCACAAACCCTAGTCCAAGTATGTAACCATCAACTCAAGATGTTTTCAACAATGCTCAACAATAAATCTCACATAAAAATGATATTCATGATCTTTCCAAAAACTAGTTCAAGTTATTTGCATAACAACTCACTTAAACAACCATTCTTATCAAACAAGGTTTTAACTACAACTCTTAATTTTAGAAAACCTTCAAGCATTAACTCAAACACTTCACTCAACCAATAATCTCAACAACAATGCTTATCAAACAAGGTTTTAACCACAACTCTTAATTTAAGAAAACCTTGAAGCATTGACTCAAAAACTTTCAAAAAGGAAACCCTGATCAAATCCTTTTCACTCCAAACTTTATTTTCAAACAACCAACTCAACCAAAGAAGAATTTTCCCATACCTTTTTGCTTGACAAGGAGTTGATCTCACAAATCTACCACACTCACAATTACTTATTTGCCAATATCAATAAGGGTTAGAAGATAATTTTCTCAACAAAACATAACACAAAATAATATCAAAATTACACCTTATCACTCCAAATTAATTAATAATCAACACCCTCACAATAATCATAAAAACCCTTTATTCAAATTGAAACAATACCCACAAAGTCTTAATCCTCAAAAATACCAATATGGCAATTTAAGACTTTATTAAAAAACTAAAACCAGAAATCTTCTTATAACTCCAAGTAATAATTCTCAACTACCACCACTTATTTACTAAGCAAATCCTTCTAAACAATTCCACAAAATAATCCTTATACTACCCAACTTAGAAAATAACAAACTTTAATGCAAAAATATTTACCTCATCTTCGGAGGGAGTCAAACCCTCAACCTTGCCCACAACGTGCGCCTTAGTCATGGCCTCAACCACCGCATGAGCTATGCGCTAGTTTGAAATGAATTAAGCACCACATGCTTCAATACTTGCTCCACTTTTAGCTTTGCCAAAAAACAATGTGCACCTTGGGCACCTTAACCAACATGACTTCCAATGCAGCCACCACATTTGGAAAACATTCCCTCACAATTGCAAACGTCTTTGCACTTTCCAACTCACCACTAGGCCACACTATCCTATGTCCCTTTGGATTTCAATGCTTCTTGTCTTAAATTCTGCATTGTCCACAAATTTCGTAAATCTCACGAGCTCTTAATCTCTTTCGCATTCCAATTAATTATTCGAGCAAGGATAATGTTTTTTGTCTTTGGGCAATGTATTTATATTGCCTCCTTTGTACCTTGGGATATGTCGGCATTTCTATGAATTCCTTCCATGATGTTGACAAATATTCTAAAGGTGCTTCAAATGTGTTTTCCTACAAACCCAACCTTAGGGTTTATAAAATATATTTAAACTTTATAAGGACCACTTTGCTTTATAAAATATTATAATGAGAATTATAAATAATTTATTTGGGTTTTCACCATATCACTTTAATATTATAATAACCATTATTATAATATTATATATTTTTTATGCCTTGGATAAATTGCTTCCTTATCACTACATTCCATGTTGTAAATAATATTTATTTATAAAATAAATATTATATCTCATTTTTAACTTCTATTTTTTGCACTGATTCTCTTGATATTTTGGCCTGCTTCCTGGATATCAAATAACCATTTTTTTACTCCTTTTTTTCCTGCTGAATTCCTTGATATTAATGATGACTTCATCTGGTGACATCAATGACAACTTTGACTTAGGGACTCAAAATGTCCAACAATATCTCCCTTTGTCATTGATGGCAACCCATACTCTTCTTACAAAAACTTGACCTTTATTTTTGTTATGCTCCCCCTGGCTCAACGCTCTCTCAAATATCAAATATCTCCCCATTACACAAATCTCTCCACCTTTGACATCAATGGCAAAGGGTCACCTTTGGGGCTCAAGGCTAAGAATGAGACTCTTAGCTTAGCCCCTCCACCACCTCCTTTTGAGGTGGTTAATTCTAGGGTGGGAATATTTCTACTCCCAAAAGACATTGTTCTTTGCCTTTATCCTATTAGCTTATTTTATAAATTTTCTAATTCTTTTGACTGTGTCTATCTATGTCACCATTCCTATTATTGTCATTATTCTTGTTCCTATTCCTGTTCTTGTTCACATCCAAGTTCTTGTTTTTGTTCCCTTCCAAGTTCTTGTTCCTATTCCTATTCTTTTTCTCATCCATATTTATGTTCCTATTCATGTTCCTGTTTATGTTCTTGTTCCAATAATCAACACCCTCACAATAATCATAAAAACCCTTTATTAAAATTGATACAATACCCACAAAGTCTTAATCCTCCAAAATACCAATATAGCAATTTAAGACTTTATTAAAAAACTAAAACTATAAATCTTATTATAACTCCAAGCAATAATTCTCAATTACCACCACTTATTTACTAAGCAAATCCTTCTAAACAATTTCCACAAAATAATCCTTATACCTCCCAACTTAGCAAATAACAAACTTTAATGCAAAAAAATTTACCTCATCTTCGGAGGGATTCAAACCCTCAACCTTACCCACAATGTGTGCCTTAGCTATGGCCTCAACCACCACATGAGCTACATGCTTATTTGAAATGAATTAAGCACCATGTGCTTTAATACTTGCTCCCCTTTACGTTTTACCAAAAAACATGTGCCTTGGGCGCCTTAACCAACATGACTTCCAATGAAGCTGCCACATTTTGAACATAGGCCCTCACACTTGCAAACGTCTTTGTGCTTCCCAACTTACCACTAGGCCACAATGTCCTATGTGCCTTTAGATTTAAATGCTTCCTATCTTAAACTCTGTGTTGTCCACGAATTTCGTAAATCTCATGAGCTCTTAATCTCTTTTGCATTCCAATTAATTATTCAAGCAAGGATAATGTTTTTTGTCTTTGGGTAATGTATTTATATTGCCTCCTTTTTACCTTGGGATATGTCGGTGCTTCTATGAATTCCTTCCATGACATCAACAAATATTCTAAAGGCGCTTCGAATGCCTTTTCCTCCAAACCCAACCTTAGGGTTTATAAAATATATTTAAACTTTATAAAACCCACTTTGCTTTATAAAATATTATAATGATAATTATAAATATTTTATTTGGGTTTTCACCATATCACTTTATTATTATAATAATCATTATTATAATATTATATATTTTTGATGCCTTGGATAAATTGCTTCCTTCTCACTGCATCCCATGTTGTAAATAATATTTATTTATAAAATAAATATTATATCTCCTTTTTAACTTCCATTTTCTGCATTGATTCTCTTGATATTTTGGCATGCTTCCTGCATATCAAATAACCATTTTTTACTCCTTTGTTTCCTGCTGAATTCCTTGATATTAATGATGACTTCATCTGGTGACATCAATGATAAATTTGACTTAGGGACTCAAAATGTCCAACATTCCTAGCTTGGCCCTTTCTTGATCCCATTTTAGCACCAATTTACCAATCCTAAATTCTTGTAGATGATTTTATATCAAACCAATGCTTTACCATGTCTTGATGTCATGAAAAGTTGTTATATGTTTTCTTCCTCTATTGTTACAAAAATAATAGCTCAACCATCCTTGTTTCTATTGAACCCATGTTTGGGAGGTCCCATTTGCTCAAAAACTTTATTGTAAGCAATTCCAAATGAAGTTTTAGTACTTCCTTACCATTTACCAATGAGTATGGAGATGTATTTAAGGCATTTTTATTGTGATTTGGTCATCCTACAAATCTTGATCTAGCATTTAGTGCCAATTTCTTTGGTTTTATCCTACTATCCTCTTGATAACTTTTAGCAATTTATTATTTGTATATTATTCCATACCATTACCTTGTGGATAGTAATTAGATGATATAGTAGTTGGAAAAATATATGGAGTACACATATACTCATAAGAGGTTAATATATATGTATGGAACAAAGGTCAACATAGTTAGAGCAATCAAAGACTTGGTAATGATTGTCCACAAGCATCCTAAGCTTGTTGTGGTGAAGGAAGTTATGGTAGTTGAACTTCTACCATACATTGGCATGTAAATATTAAGAGAAGGCATGACCACAATTACCAATATATATATATATATATATATATTCTAAGGATTAGTTACAGATGAAAATATCTTATAAAGATAGAGTAACGTATATAGAGTCCAAAAAAATAATCTTGTATCATATAAGATCTTCTGAAGAAATAGTTTTTGGGCATGTTATTGTGCACTTAATTGAAGAGAAATTACCTAAGCTAATTCTAAAACTATAGATAAAGGAAATCTAAATGAGTTTATTTATATTTTTTGAAGATATTATAGATGACTATGATTAGTTGTGAAAATTATATGAGTGAACACAAGTCATATATATGGTCATTGATGATATTGATGAAATGCTAGTTCTAAATATGTTAAAATCTAAAATCCTTGACTAGATATGGACCTTGTATTTTTATGGTTCCCAATTCTAAAATGATATAGGTACTATATTGATTCTAGTCAATCCTTACAATGAGTCAAAGGGAGTATTCTTTGAATTTGAATTTTAGCTACACTTGCAATGTAGAATAATATGAGGCTTTATACCTTGGATTAAAAAAATAGAGAAAATGATAATTAAGAGCATAATAATATGTGGTGATTCTAAATTATTTGTAAAGCATGTTATATCGCTATGTTTGAAAAATCAAAATTGTTTAAAAACCTACAAATATATAGTTTGGAATGTGATGAAGTATTTAACACTATCAATATTTAGGCAATGTAAGGAGATCAAAATTAGTTGGCTAATTTTTTAGCTCATAAATATGGTCATTATAACCATACCAAGGATATATTGATAATAGAAGAAATATAGGTTGAAGTATATTTAGGCCCTCAATGCCAAACAATGTGGATAGCTAGTAGGGTTTTGCAAGTAATTAGTTTGTTTTTAATTTTTTAATTAATGAAGCATATACTGATCTTAGAAAAAGATATATTTTACAAGAGAAAGTGATCAACCTTATCATATTTGTAAAGGGTTGATAACCTTAAATATTGTATTCTACCTATGAAACCAAACAAAAAATATATAAATATGTAAATCAAGTCTTTAGATTATATGTCAATAAAGGTAATTAAGGATAAATATCTTAATCTTGGAAAAGATCTTAGATATTTAGAAGTACAATATTTCAAGGAACTCTACTTCTAGATACAACTAGATAACATGGAACCATGAAGATATGAAGATCTTCAATCCAAGGATTGATACTATTATGTGAGAGGAGATGATAAAGTTATAAGAGGTAAATGTTATATTCCCTATCAAGCATTCCACCTAGGTGTAAAATATAGTACCATTCAAAAATAAAAATGGTAAGGCTCACTTGTTAATGAAATTCAAAATATAAACAAATCCTTCTTGAAGGATCACTATCTTCTATCATTAATTGATCATTTTTTTGAACATTAGTTTATTCAAAGATGTCCTTATTAGATGTATTTTATGGTTTTAATTAGATTTGGATCAAGGATGAGATAAACATAAGATAGTTTTTAAACCCATATGGGGTACTTTAATTTACGAAAGGATTCCATTTTGGCTATAAAATGTATATGTTGTATTTAAAAAATCTATAGTTATTTTTTTTTGGTAAATTAGATAGATTTCATCAGCGTCTGGGTTTTAAGGATCCCAAAAACTATATACAGAAAACAATAGGATCTATTGAAGGATAACAAAAACACCAACATGGGATGTAGCCACAAGCCCAACATTTGCAAAAACTAAAAGGGGATGCAACCCTGCACAATAAGCAATATGTAAAGACAAACATAAGGGTCACAACCCTAGAAAAACCAGACCACTTCAAGGACTATCAGGCTCCACGCAAGGTAGCCTAAAAAACAAGACAATTCCTGACAAGGAAGTTAATCCTCAGTAACTTCCTCATCACCATCCTTGTCCTTAATATTCAGTTGATCCTTGGGCTCCTCCTTGACCTTGATATTGTCCTCATCCACTGAGTAGAACTCGGTCTTCTTAGACTCATCCTATCATAGTTGCACACCAAAGAAAAACATGTGGAGGGCTTCCCTAAGATCGATGATGGAATTCACCATTGTGTTCATCATGTTTGTGGTTGTGGAGATGATGAATTCCTTTAGGATGTTGACATCAGTATCAACATCCTCATCATCAACCTTGATTTCAATCACTTTCTACTTACCCTTCATGATCTACTCCTAGAGGTAGGGCAAATTTTTGATAGGTCCTTCAGCTTTTCCAAATTTGATGCACTTCCTCGCCCTTAAGTCTCGAACAACTTCAATTGACTTCCTCTTTCTTTCCATATTGCCTTTGAAGGTGTAATTAATAAAATAATCTTGGTTTACCTATATTATATATTTGTATTATTAAATAATATATATCATCATGTTTACCATCTAGAGGTAATATTTGAGAGATGTAAGGAGTTTAAGATATCCTTAAATTCTAATAAATATATCTTCTATGTTATATGAGGTAAGATTATGGTGCTTCTTGTCTAAAAATAATGAATAATAATTAATCCTAAAAGTGTCAAGGAAATCATGGATTTTTCCTAGTGACAAGCCAGACAACAATGAAGAACACAAGCTTATACTAAGAGGGGGGGAGAACAGTATAAGACCACTTTTTACTTTTCTTTCCAAAACAATATTATGCAATATATCAATGACAATATCAATAGCAGTAATAAAATAAATGCACAAACCACCACACACAATAGAGACACCAATTTAACGTGGTTCATCCAATGTGGGCTACTCCATGGAGAAAATATTTCACTAATTTTTTCTAAATAAAGCTCTTGGAAATCCTTTCTCTGTTACAATGTTTATGGACCTCTATCCAAAGGAGACAATAATACCCTAATCAAGTTCATGGATATCTATCCATAGGAGAACTCCTTCTCATTTAATATGGCTAGTGATCCTCTAGAATACTACTACCTCCACTACATTGGCATGTGGATATATCTCCACTGAAGACTCTATCCTCACTCAGAAGATCTTTGTCCTCACTACCCTGGCTAATGGATCTCTATCCATCAGAGACTACTGTCCTCTGCTCTATCACCTCCAAATATTTCTCTAATATTTATCTAAAATATGTACTAATGAAGTATGGAAAAATGGTGCACCAAATAATGTAAAAAAATATGTGTATCTACCACATCTTGCTCATGAACGTCAAAAAGGAAGCATGCATGTGAAAATGAAAGAATACCAAACAAAAGGAAATGAAGTAAAGCAAGTTTCTTCTCATTAATTTATTGGATCAGATATAAGGTTACAAAAAATTTCCCTTGAGGTCTGAAATTGTGATACAATTGTTACAATTTTAGGTGCCCAAAGAACAAGTCTTTTATAGAATCAAGGTGCACATCCAATGTTTCTCCGCATACCCACAATCGAGGTGAGCGGGCCAGTGTTGCCACTACTTGTATATTAAATTTCTTATGTTTTATATTCCTTCCCAATGCTTCTCAAGAACCTTCACTTGTATGCAAGGAAGCAAAAGGGGTCAAATAGCAAGGGTGTATGGTGAAAACATGTAATCCCCACAGGGGTAAAATAGCACATATATTAAAAATATATCAAAACATGTCCAAATGACTTGAAAATTTTTAGAGATATTAAATCGTATTTTTTTATAGGATATCACCAAAAATAGATCATAAATTGCATCTGTATACTCCTTGATTTTGCATCGCTCGCCTGTAACCTATGAAGAAGAAGACAAGCAATTCTCGAATCTAAACATATCCAAAACTCATGAAATTTATAAATAATGTTTAAATTTACATTTCAAGACAACCCATATGATTATATTTTCAAATTGGGTCCCATATCCACCTGCATCAAACTGGGGTGCCCGAATGGACCCTACAAGCCTGGAAAAACTTAAAAATGATATAACTTTGTCAATTTAACTCCAAATAACCTGAAATTTGAACTGTAGCATCATGGGATAATATAGAAAATAAAAATTAAAAACAATAGTGAAATTGTGTAATAATTTACCCTCGTCCCTGGGGGGACGGTGATGACTTCAACTATTTGGGGGGCACCCTGGGAAGGGATACCCACCAATTTCGACCACTTTTTGCTACAAAAATCACTATTATATGTTATTAAACAATATAAGGTGTGTTTTTGTTGAATTTTGTGAAGAAATTCACCCGGATGGAAAATTTATGCTCGGATTACCTTCTTGAAGTCACTCGATAACCTCCTTGGAAAAAGAGAGATTCTGAGGGCAAAAAGGTGCAATAAGGTGGGGAGAAATCTTGGCAAAACTTTGTTGTAGATACTAGAACTTCTCTCTATATATGTGTGTGTTTTTTGTGGAAATTGTATCCATTTTATAGCCCAAAGGGGCTCATGTGCAAAAAGGCATGCAAGGGCATGCATGGCAGGAGGTGCCATTTGTCAATCGGGAGGCATGCAATGGGTGTGGAAGAGAATATCCAATTTGGGCCTCCATTAAGAAGTGTGTCATAAGGATTCAGTGCCATCTAACCCGCATGCTCCAAATAGCATGCTAAATGGCAATTTTTGGGTGCCATTTGGCCCAGATTTGACTTTTTTTGGGTCAAACTTGCTCATTGTCCCACCCTAGGATGATGGCTCACCACCATCCCAGGGTGGGATGATGGGAATCTGCCACTGTCCCACGATGGTAAGGTGGTGAATTTTGGGCCAAAAACTCCCAAAATTGGTCCAATAGCCTCCAAAAACTCTTTCAGAGTGGCTAGAACCACTCTGAGCCTCCTAAGGGCTGCCCAAGGGGCCATATGATGTCAATTTAGTCACTGTTTGTGGATTCTTAATCGGTTTAACAAAATTTTAGTGTCTATATATGCCCCGTTTTGATATGCATTGTGTGCAACACAATGTTAGATGCCTCAATCATGGAAAGGGTATGTGTTCTTGAATCCTTACTTCTGACTTATTAAATGAGCGTGCCTATGCTTGAACATTGTCTATCATGAAGGTATAGGGTCTATGAATTCATGATGCTAGTAATTTCAAGTGTTATGATGTGATTTTGTATGCTTATTTGCTTCCCCAAGTAGGAGGATTATTATCTTCATCGAAGATTCATTGAACAAATGCAATTTGCATAATTGAGTGCGTGCTTGCTAATTTGGACTGATTATGATTACCCCCTCAAGAAATGAGTCGATGAGATAATGATCAGTGATAAAAGTGACGAGTCACTTGACCCAATTGGATTTTGTTAAGGTTACCTTCAGTTGTCCTCACTAAAAAAAATGGCACAAATTTGAAAGGATTTGGATGATGCTATGGAGATTTCATAGAAGAAAAGAGTTGAAAACCTCCTTCCCATGGGGCGGTCCAGCCATAATGGCCTTCTTGGGGAGTGAAGTAGTAACTTGTACCTGCATCCATGAGAATTTTTTATTCCATCTTGACCCTAAATGAATTCCATCATATTTGACTTGTTTTGGTGGGTGTTGAACCCTTTTCTTTGGCTTTTGTGTTGTTTTTGTTGTTTTTGATTAATATATATGTATATGCATTTGACCCATGGACTTATTGGATACCATTGGGGCATTTTGAGTAACCAAAGGATTTATGGATACCTTTGGGGCTTTTTTTAATTGACCAAAGGTTTTAGGGATACCTTTGGGGCTTTTTGGGTTGACCAAAGGGTTTATGGATACCTTTGGATATTTTTGGGGATGACCAAAGGGTTTATGGATACCTTTGGGGCTTTTTGGGATGACCAAAGGGTTTATGGATACCTTTGGGGATTTTTGGGTTGACAAAAGATTTTATGGATACATTTGGGGATTTTTGGGGTGACCAAAAGGTTTATGGATACCTTTGGGGATTTTTGGGGTGACCAGAGGGTTGATGGATACCTTTGGGACTTTTTGGGGGTGACCAAAGGGTTTATGGATACCTTTGGGGATTTTTGGGATTTACCAAAGGGTTTATGGATACCTTTGGGGATTTTTGGGTTGACCAAAGAGTTTATGGATACCTTTGGGGATTTTTGGGGGTTACCAAAGGGTTTATGGATACCCTTGGGGCTTTTTGGGATTGACAAAAGGGTTTAGGGATACCTTTGGGGATTTTTGGGTTGACCAAAGGGTTTATGCATATCTTTGGGACTTTTTGAGGTGACCAAAGGGTTTATGGATAACTTTGAATTGATTACTTAACTATTTGATCGATGATTAGGGGAGGTATGGTACCAATAATGCCCTAGTTGATGCTTAAAAACATTTATGTGATGTGCAATTGTGCGATTGTGGACCATTAGGTGCATCAGGTGTTATGATGCATTAATGGATGCATATGTTGTGCTATGATATCATTTGATGATATTCAATATTTTTATTTTATCTATGATATGACTATGGATGTCTATCATATATGCATATGTTGTAATGTGAATTTATTTTATTGTGTACATGTATGGATGTATGATGATATGGATGACTATATGTCGTATTATGCTAGCACCCTAGATGATGTATATTGCACCAAATCATATGTAATGTTTTCATGAGACTTATATAATGGATTTGTGAATAATGTAATTGAAATGAATGTGGTGAAGTGATATGATATTTATAAGATGTTCATGAGGTTTTCACGAGGCTCAAACACTCTAGTAAATGAATCAAAAGTTGTATACTAACCATGCAAGAATTTTTGACAAGGTATGAATCTGCTAGGATGACCAAGGTATTGCATATCCCTGTGTGTGCAAGTGAGTTCATTCATGTGAGATGCATAAGCATACCATCAGTGCCAAGTAGGCTCTCAACCAAACTTGTACTGAGGATCACCCAATGAATGCCACCATCCTAGATTTTGTACTAAGTATGACTAGACTACTAGGCAATCTAGGTTACCAAAGCTAGCTCATCCACATGCAAACATTTTTCTACACATGTGCCCAAAAGCTAATATGGTAGACATATTGTCATGTGGGAGGCTACCGCCATTGACGTATAGGCTATTGACCAAACCCATAATGAGGATCACCTAAATGGTTTTTCAATTGTTAAGAATTCTAGGGATTCAAGCTTAGGCATCTTTCTATAGACACAAAAATTAGGTGAATTGGATATGACTACCAGTGCACCAAATGCATCATCCTATCGACATAATATGACCTCACTAGGGGTAGTTTCCAGGGTCAGAAGGCATCCTAGGACAGTTTTGGGAAGGTCTCCACCAATTTTGGGAGCCTTAGCAGCCTTGGTTTTTGACCATCCCTACCAGGGATGGTCATGATTAGGATTAGGATTTATGGCTGCTCCTACCTGGGACGATCACATATGACCATCTCAGGTAGGGATGACCCCCAAACCCACCTGCAAAAAAGTAGGTGGGATCAATATTGGCAATAAAATCTTGCCAATATCGACCCTAATTAGTGCCCATGCTAATTGGGAATGGCCTGGCATAGTTTGGGCTGCCTAATGGGTTTCCCAAATGGGGCAAACTTCCCAAAACCATCCAAGGCAACCTTGGACAAGTATAAAGGGTTGCCCTGGATGGGCAACATGCCATTTTGGGCATTAGGGCTCTAATTGCCTATAAATTGGAGCCTTACCTCAACCAAAAAGGATGAGAATGGAACACAAGTTTGGAGCAATGAAGTTTTGCTAGAATTGGGAGAGAACCAATGTTACTTACCTCGCCCCTTTTTGCAAACTTTGTGCCCATTTTCCTTTGAATCCCTCTTCCCTCGTGAAGGTGATTTGAAGGATTACAAAACCTACTGACCCGATTATAAAACTGGTCTACTCTAGCATAGATACAGACCCCATTTTACTAAAAACCTAATTAGTTAGCTCTAGAACCAATCCAATAGGTATTGGTGGCCATTTTTGAAGCAGACCTGCTGACCATCCTGGGCAGGAGCGATCAACAGTCATGAGCGTCCCTAACTATGATGGCCATAAAATATATAGGGATTTTGCCCTATATTCCACCATAGGAGTTTTCAATAGGTCCTCCCCTAACCCCTTTCCAAACTTGAGCTTATTTGGAGTTGATTTGGTAGGGTAACCGTTCGTTTGAACATTGCAGGGTGAGGTGGACCAGCATTAAGGCCTCCACCATCTTTCGCCTGGTTTGGTGCCTAAACAACCTAAAAATGATCTGAAACTTGGCTAGAGTAATTTTATAACATAGATATATCTATTGTATGCATTTTTGTATGTTTTTATAGCTTATATTATTTTCATTTTATTTGATTTCAATGGATGTATGTTGTTTTCCATTATAATATCTATGCTATTAACCCCCTTTCAAGCTCCCATGTGTGTAGATTGTAGGATTGAACAAATCAACCTCAACACAGCTTCTTCATGGGAAGATGAGTCAACCATTGGATGCGCCAACATCAATTTACCATCGAGGGATAGGATCCCTTAGTTACATCATTTTCATTGTTTGTATGGTTGATGTATCGCCAGTTTTAAGCCTCCATTAATGGAGTGCATCTTGTAATCGAAGTTCTGAAAAGAAAATTAATAAAAGGCATCTTATTGCATTTCATTTGGTTATCAGATTCATCTTTTGTTTCTTTCTAGCTTAGTTTCATTGTATGCACTCTTTTGGCCTATAAGGCCCTTAGCTTAAATCTACCTATTTGAAGGCCATACAAACATAAGTAGAGGCGTATCCATTGATTTTCTGCTTCTACACTTTCGATTGTTCAATTTTTTGGGATACTTGCTATCATATATAGTGATAAAGATCACTTTTTATTTTTATTTTTTTATTTTTTGTTTTCTTAAGCAAGGGGTTTGAGTAGTGGTGATAACCACTGCTATTTTTTATTATTCCTTTTTGAGGATTTTGATTTTGAATTTTAATTTCAAAGTTGAGGTTGTGGTATTTTTGGCTTATGGGTGGCATTGATCCTTTATGCCTTGGGGATGACTACCCATCCTTCTTAGGGGCATATAGTACAAATCCTTATGACTTTAGGGATCAAGGGTGTTTGGGAATTTTTTATGGTAAACTTTTGGAATTTTTCTTTTGAATGGTATTGATATTTTAGGCCTTGGGGATGACTACCCATCCTTTCTAGGGATATGTAGTACGAATCCTTATGGCTTCAGGGATCAAGGTTTTTTTAGATCTAGATAGTGGTGAAAACCATTGTTTATGTGGAGGAATTGGATAGGGAAGCTTGTCCTTTTGCCAATTCTTAGCATTTTTGAACCATTTGCACAGGGGGATGAGTAGGATAAAATTTTTTCTCAAGGTACCCTAGACCACTTTGTGGGTTTCATATTTCCTTCACAAAACTTGGATTTATTAATGTGAAAATGTGTTGGGATTTGATGTATACGAGGCATAATCAAAGAAAGACTCTACCTCCTAAAAATCATGCTAGCCATCTAAAAAATCTGAGTAGAGACTAGATATGGTTGAGTGATCGGAAACCCTACTTATATTATTTTAAAACAAATGGCTAAGTGAAGAGAATAGACACGACTATGGAAATGTGAAAAATGTGGGTGAAGATGATAATTGCGGCATTGAACTATTAGTACTTTCACAACATTAATTTTGAGCAGTAATTAGTGTACCATCATGGTGCTATACATGTATGAGCAACTCTAAAATGTAAATCACTAATGATGAATATGCAAGTGATGATAAAATGCAATGGGATGAAATGTGATGTGATGCAATATTTTTGAATTTTTAAAATTTTGATATTGTTTTTGAATTTTTGATTGATATATATATATATACCTATGACCAACGAGCTTATTTGGGGGTCATTGGGGCATTTGGAGGGTGACCTAGATGATCGTAGATAGTCTAGGAGCATTTTTACTTGACCTATGCGGTGAAAACCCGCTAGGAGGATTTTGGGTGACCTAGATGGTTAGTTGCACTTAGAAAGTGTCTATGACTGCCTAGGGGCATTTGGTTGTGACCAAAGGGCTTATGGATGCCTTTGGGGCTTTTAGGGTTGACCTAGATGATCATAGATAGTCTAGTAGCATTTTTATTTGACCTAGATGGTGAGAACCTTCTAGGAGACTTTTGGGTGACCTAGATGGTCAACAAAACTTAGAAAATTTCTACAACTACCTAGGGATATTTGGTTGTGACCAAAGGTCTTATGGATGCCTTTAGGGATTTTTGGGTTGACCTAGATGATCATAGATAGTCTAGGAGCATATTTACTTGACCTAGACGGTGAAACCCGCTAGGAGCCTTTTGGGTGACCTAGATGGTCAGCGGTACTTAGAAAGTGTCTACGACTGCCTATGGGCATTTGATTGTGACCAAAGGGCTTATGGATGCCTTTGGGGATTTTTGGGTTGACCTAGATGATCATAGATATTCTAGGAGCATTTTTACTTGACCTAGATGGTGAAAACCCGCTAGGAGCCTTTTGGGTGACCTAGACATTCAGTGACACTTAAAAAGTGTCTATGACTACCTAGGCATGTTATGGGTTGACCAAGTGGTATGTAGATACCCTTGGAGCCTTTTTGGTCCCCTATATAGTTATAGACCACCTAGGGGTGTTATGAGTTGACCAAGAAGTATGTAGATACCCTTGGAGCCTTTTGTAACTTTTCTTACTTTGTGTTCTTAGGAGTGATGTGTAGTCATTATAGCATCATTAATTCTCAATGAATTTGTCAATCCAGGGCTGTGTACAAGGCTATCTGAGGAAGAACAAGTGAAACGACTATAACTTAGGTCAATCTTAGAGCAACAAGTCTTATTTGTGAAACTGGTTGTGTGGGGGGTTTTAGGACATTCCTATCTCTAATTACATAAATTAAACCTTAATCTAATTGCATAAATGGAAACTAATCATTAACTACAGAAATGAAATCTTGATTTACAATTGCAGAATGAGACCTAATTATGTTGCAGAAATAACAGTTGCAGAATTGAAAGTCTGATTCTAATTGTAGAAAGGAAATCTATTTACTTTTGCAGCAATGGAAATCTAATTATAGCATTGAAAATAAAACCTTGTCAAGACTCTGTAATAGAAGGTTGTCAATCTTCTGTGCAGGGGTTGACAGCAAAACACAAAATGCAAGAAATTATAGAAAACAACAAATTCTAGAAATAATAGTCTGAAATAAAATGGAAGCTTTGCTGAAAGTAAAGATTATAGCTAAAACATTAAGCACAAGATTAATCTAAGCATAAATAAACTAAGACTACAGATATTGTCAACTGTTTACAAGCAATTGAAATAACAAGTTCTACAACTCATTCTACTGTAGCAAAATTAGAATAAAAACCTGTTGTTAGTCCTCCTCCTAGGTCTAGAAGTGGCTAGCCTCCTTGTCCAGAAGAAGGTATGAGTCTCTCTCTCTCTAGATCTTAATCACACTCATTTACAAGAAATATGAAATAGAACTGGTGCACTTTATTGATTAAAGAACATGATTACAATAATTCTGCTCAAAACTCACATTACGGATCTGTAATGATACAAATTCTACTTATTTTCTTTACTGTATGCTTTTTCCTAGCTTCCTTACTCTTTTCTCACTACTTACTACCTACTAGGCTCAACCTGAATGGAAGCAATATTTATAGATGTCCTATGATCTAATTACAAATTGTGGATATTTCAAAAGATCTAATCCTACTATGCTGCAGCAAATCCTAGATTTATTCTTTGATCTTTCCATTAATGATGGATTTGGTCAGAAATGACGAAAAAGATAGATGGAAGATCTTTTCCTTTACCTTTTCCAACCTTTATTTTCTTTTTTCCAGCTTTAGAAATCGGTCAACAAGTCAAAAAAACAAATTCTATTTTCATTTTGAAGATATAGCAATTCTCATTCTAAAGATACTGCAATTCTCATTCCGAAGATCGCTCATTCCAAAGATACTACATTCTTCATTTCGAAGATCCACTCATTCTGAAGACGCTATTTTCTCTCATTTCGAAGATATTTGTTCATTCTGAAGATACTTCAAAATGAAAAAATGTGTGCTTTTTCAGTGATTTCTTCAGCATCTCTTAGGTGGGTTATCTCCTAAGATCAAATTCCAATGGTCTTCATCTCTTTCCACATGTGAATTCCATGCCTTGCTATTTATGGACAGTTGGCTGGAATTTACATGGGAAAGACCAGCTTTACTTGCATAGCAATAGTTTGCTTGCATCATGTTGAGATTTAGATGAAATAAATGCTTGAGACAAATCAAAACATGATTAGTGAAATGCTGCTATTATTCTAAGCATATCCCATTTTAGCAAGTCATAGCAAAAAGAACACAAAACTATGCAAAAAGCTGTAAAAATCAGCATATAATATTCCAAATATATTGATCATGCAAAATGGTTAATATACAACATATTGAATCAACTTAACTAACATATCAGATAAAACATAAGAGTTTATAGGCAATTTTAGTGTTCAAAACATGTTATGATTGAGGCATTTCCAGGCCTCATCATTTTCCCCCCAACTTATATTAATGCATGCCCTCATGCATTATGTTGGGCTATGGAATCACATATGTCCATGTTTAGATTCCATGACCTATAGAATAATTTCTTGCCTATATAATACCCCCTATTTTTTTGAATGTTTTTGAGCCAGTCTTCAAACTGTTCATCAAATTGGGCATCTTCCTCAAAGTAGAATGGGTTCTATGAAACTTCTTATAATTGTATCCACCATATCTGTAGCCTCCTCCAAATTATCCTGCCCAATTTCTACCTCAGCTATCTGTTCAGGGAATTCTGGAAAATTTCAGAGGCTGGTTGTATTTCTGTGACATTTGGGCTGCTTTTTCCTTATTCTTCCTCCATAACCTATTCTATTGTTTCTTTCAAATGGATTCTGGTGGACCTCCTAGTTCTAGATGCAAACTTCTTCTTTTTGCTCTATTTTCTGGTGACAGCAGGGGTTATGGGGTCAGTTTTAGATGCCTCTATTTTCCTTGTTGTTTCTTCCCCTATTGGGCTAGGTGCTTCATTTCTCTATTCTGACAAATTAGTTGTAACGTCAGAAAAATGAACCTTTTTTTGTCTTTCTATTCTACTTCTAGTTCCAGATCCTCTTCTCTTTTGTCTTTTTGCTTGTGAAGTTGAAGGTTCTAGAGCAAGGTGTTCTGCTGCTGCTATTGGGTGTGTTTCTGTTTTTGCAATAGCTTCTATAGCACCTTCTACAGTTTCCTCTGTAGCATCTTTTGCAACATTTTTTACAATGGCTATTTCTTCTTCTACAGCAACATCAGCAATATCTGTTTCTTCCTCTTCACCCTCAATCCTACTTCATTCCGAAGACAAAGCTTCATTTTGAAGACAAAGCTTCATTCCGAAGACAAATATTCATTCCAAATACAAAGCTTCATTCCAAAGACAAATTGTCATTTCGAAGATGAAGTGTGACAATCTGTTGTCATTTCGAAGACAATTTCAATCCGAAGACAGCACAACAATTAGTCTGAAGAAGATATCAGGTATTGTTTTTGGCATTCTTGTTTCGAAGATTAGGCAGAAATCAATATTTTCATTTTCAAAACATGTTTTAAGTATGCCAACTCTTATGAAAACATTTTATGCTAATGGTTAATTGTCATATACTATACACCAATCGTTTTACAATGAATAAATGTAAGAAATATATACCTGATAAAAACAGTTAATGCCAGTTTTGAAGAATGACTGCCTTTGTTGATGTTCTGCTGAGATTTTCTACAACATTTCAAAACAAGTGCACTTGGTGAATTTGTACAATGATGGTTCAGAAATTTCTCAAGGTTATGCATGCCAGAAAACTAGTTTTCATGCATACCAACCTAGTAGTGCCTTAAAAAGGTTTTCACTGCTGAGTTATTCATTTTTCTCTTTTTTTTTTTTTTTTTTGATTTTCCCTTTTTTTTTTTACCTCTCCTTTTCTCTTTTTTTTTTCTTGATCCTGACTATGCCCATGAAGGAATTTCATGATTTCCCCTGAAACCATGCCCATGAAGGAATTCATACTCAAAATTTATTCATCTTTTTGTTTTCTATTTTTTTTAATTTTTTTTCGTATTTTTTGCTTTTTCTTGAAATCCATGATCATGCTAATTGTTTTGAAGTGGAAGAGGGAATCTCTTCCACCTGTTGTGTATCCAAACTATCAAGTTGCTGCAAGAATTCCTCTTTAGTCAGAGGTGTATGGTACACCCTCAGGTGATGTCCATTTACTACCAACTTTCTTTGTGATCCATAAATAGGAGATAGACGAGTTGTTCCATTGTCAAATGCCTCTTCAAGCTGGTAAGGTCCAAGCCATCTAGTTATTATCTTTCTAGGGAAGTCTTCATAGTGAGAATCAAACAATAAAGCCCAATCTCCTTGTTGAAGTTTCCTCTGCTGAATGTGACTGTCATGCCATAGCTTCCTCTACTCTTGAATTACCTCAGTTTGGTGTAGAGCATCCAATCTAAGTTCATCCAATGCATTCAGCTATAGAATCTTATCTTTCTGTGCCTGCAACAATTCAATTCCAATTTCTAGTGTTGTGCGTAATGTTAGTAGCTCAAATTCAATAGGTAAGAGAGGATTTTTACCAAAGACTAGTTCATAAGGTGTGAATCCAGTAGTGGACTTCCAAGTAGTATTGTAGGCCCAAACTGCTTTAGGTAATTTATCTAGCCAATTTCTCCTATGAAAAGCTATTGTTTTTGTCAAGATGCATTCTAGTTCCCTGTTTGTTACCTCAACCTGGCCATTTGCTTATGGGTGGTAAGGTGATGATTTCCTATGTTTGATTTCATACAATTCTGTAAATGCCTTTATGACTTTGGATGCAAATTGGGGTCCTTGGTCTATGGTGATAGACCGTGGAGCTCCAAATCTCTAAAAATTTTGAGTATACAAGAAATCAGTGACCTCTTCATGAGCATGTTTGAAAGCACGCACCTCTACCCACTTTGTCAGGTAATCAGTGCATACTGAAATATGCACCTTTCCTTGAGAAGGTGGATCAATAGGTCCTACAAAATCAAACCCCCACCTCTCAAATGGTTCTAAAACCATTTGAGTCTGTAGTGGCATCTCATTTGTATGAGTGGGTTTCCCCATTCTTTGGCATGCATCACAATGCCTGATGTACTTTTTCACATCCTTGTGAAGAGATGGCCAATAATATCTTGTTCCTAAGATTTTCCTAACTGTGATTTTTACATAATAGTTTCCACCTGAGGGTTCATCATGACAAGCTCTAAGGATATCATACACTTCATCCTTTCGGATGCACCTACATAACACATGGTCAAGACTGCACTTAAAAAGCATACCCTTAATCCATTCAAAAGAAGAACTCTGTTTGATCAATTGTTTTTTTCTGTTTTGAAGTGAAATGTGGAGGAACTTTCCCTGTGACCAAATAATTGGCTATATCTGCAAACCAAGGTGATTGGACTGATATAGCAAATAGTTTTTCATTAGGAAAAGTGTCATCAACTAATTTCCCTCCATCTGTGTTCTGCAACCTGGACAAGAAATCTACCACAACATTAGCTTTCCCTGGTTTGTTGATTATAGTGATATCAAATTCTTGTAGAAACAACAACCAATGAATAATTCTTGCACTTACCATAGGTTTATTCATCAAATACTTAATGGTTGTATGATCTGTGTGAATAAATATTTGATAACTTGTGATATAATGCCTAAATTTGTTGATGGCATAAACTACTGCTAGGAATTCCTTCTTAGTTGTATATTTTTTCTTGGCTCCTGTCAATTTCTTGCTAATGTTGTAGATGGTATAGTGTTCACCATTGTCAATTTGTCCTAATGTTGCTCCAATTGTTGTATTGGAGGCATCAGTATGTATGTGAAATGGTAATGTCCAATTAGGTCCTCTGAGCACAGGTGGAGTTACTAATTTCTCTTTCAGAGCTTCAAATGCTTCCTGACACTTTGCAGTCCAAGAGAATTCATAATCTTTAGTCAATAGGGCAAACATAGGACTGGCTATTGTACTAAATTTGGGAATAAACCTGCGATAAAAACCAATGTTTCCTAGGAAGCTTCTGACATTAGTCTGAGTTTTAGGAGGAAGGAGATTCTTGATAATTTCCACCTTCTTTGGATCAACTTGGATCCCTTCAGGAGAGATATGATGACCAAGAACTATCTCTTCCTTCATCATCATGAAACATTTTTCTGGATTCAAGGATAACTGATATGTTTCACGAGTTAAGACTTTGTCAAGATTTTTCAATGTAAAATCAAAAGTCTGTCCACATACAGTGAAATCATCCATGTATATTTCAACACTTTTAGTGGTCAAATCAACAAAAATTGCTAGGACTGCTCGCTGAAAAGTTGTTGGGGCATTACACAAACCAAGAGGTAAAACCCTATAGGCAAATTTTCCCCATGGACATGTAAAATTTGTTTTCTCTTGATCTTCAGGTGCAATCTGAATTTGATTATATCCACTAAATCCATCAAGAAAACAAAAGTATCTTTTTCCAACAAGGGTATCTAACACCTGATCTATGAAAGGTAATGGAAAATGATCTTTGTATGTTACCTTATTCATCTCTCTATAGTCTACACATATTCTCATTTTTCCATTTTTCTTAGGAACTATTACCAATGGAGAAACCCATTGGCTATCAGAAATTGGGTAAATGAATCCTACTTCCAGAAGTTTTTCAATTTCTTCTTTCACAATATCTCTTAAGGTAGGATTCAATCTTCTCTGGGGTTGTCTAACTAGCTTGACTTCTTTAGTATAGATTATGTGGGTACATATATAAGGATGAACTCCTGACATATCTTTGTAGTTCCAAGCAAAAGCATGAACATGCTTCTGCAAGACAACTATCAATTTTTCTTCCTCTTCCCTAGTAAGCTGGCTATAAATGTTCAAAAATTTGCCTGGCTGGACTTCTATTTGTTTTGTATTTAGAAGGACTGAATTCACTCCTTCATACCTAGTGATTAGGGGATTAAGAGGACATTGTTGAGATGGGAGAAGAGAAGCAGTTTCTATTTTATTGCTACTTGAGGGAAGCATATCTTGTATGGAACAGTGAGAAGGAAAAATCAAATGATGGTGCCATCCATGTGGTAGTGAAACAGAGTTTCCCTATGATAGTACAGATGGTTCATCTTCAGATTTTTTATTCTCCTCATTACTTAACAACTATTGGATATTTGTTGCTTCCCCTTCTAAACCTTGTTCATGCAAAACATTCATCAGGATTGTTTCATTTTCTAAATTTTTTGTGTCACTGAGGTCTTTTGTGTGTTCTCTTACTACTAAGGTAGCTAGTGTAGAAATGACCTCTTCTAGTTCTTTATCTGAGTCAGAAAACCATAACTGACCTAAAAATTTGCTAGATGGTTTTGCAGGAGGATATAAAGAAATATTTTTCAGATCAATACCATTTGAAATAGTCATATTTCCAGATCTGCAGTCTATGAAGGTTGCTACAGTTGCAAGCCAAGGTCTTCCCAAAATAATGGGATATCCATGTGCTGAATTTCTTGGCTGTAAAACCAAAAAATCTATAGGGAATTACCAAGAAGAAACTTCTATAGGGACATCTTCAATGATACCTTCAGGTTTTGCAACTGACCTATCAACCATTTCTAAAACTGTAAATGTGGGGCTGAGATGTTTGAGCTGTAATTGTTTCATTGTATCCTTGGTCATGACGTTTATTGCAGCTCCTAGATCTACTAAAACATTTGATATTGGTACTGAACCTATGGTAACTATGATAACTGGACTTCCTGGGTCACTATACTTTGGAGGTACTAGTTTTCTAGATAAGAGATCAGCTATCTTTCCTTCAACCTACATAGTCTTGGGAAATGCTTTCTTTTTTCTTTCTATTTTTTTAATGCACAAATTTTGGACAGTACTATTAATCTCTGGTATTTTCTTAATGTCTTGCAATAAGGGCAATGATATAGTTAACTTTTTGAGTTCTTTGACCAGTTTTGACTCAGAATTTTTTGGCATTGCATTGAATCTTTCAGGATATGGAATTATCCTTGGTAATTGTTCTGCCTGTGGTTCTGTTTTTGTTTCTTTCTCTATTGTTGGTTGGATTTTCTCTGGTTCCAATTTTTCTTCTGTCTCTATTGTTGGTTGGAATTTCTCTGGTTCCAATGATTCTTGCTCTTTATTTTCTTTGATTTCATTTGAAACTAGTTCAGGTACAACTTTTCTTGAACGAAGTTGGATGTTACAACAATCAAGAACATTAATTTCAACATTTTCTTCAGCTTCAGCCACATAGACAGGAGGTGTCTATCTCATGTTGTTTGGATTAGTGACTGGTTGAGCTGGTAGTTGAGGTTGTTTCACTTGCTATGTTTGCTGCTATTTTTTTTGAAAATTTTGATTAGGTGCAGGCAACAAATGCTGAGTTTGACCTTGATTCCTTTGCTGCCTTGGATAGGACTGGTATTTTTGACTCCACTATGGTTGGTTTTGCATCCAATGTGGGTTAGTATGATTTTGATTCTAGGCTGGATTTTTTTGATTCCAAGATGGGTTGTTTTGATTCCATGAGGTGTTGTTTTGATTCTGATTTTAGGCTGGGTTACTCCAATTTGCTTGTGGCCATTCTTGGGAATTTGTCCATTGAGGATTATTCCAAGGACGTTGGGGTGGTTCTGGTTGTCCCCAAGGAATAGTACCAGGATTATGCCCCCAATTTGTAGGAAAATGAGGGGGATTTTGGTATTGAGAGAAATTTCCCCCTTGTTTTGGTCTAATATAGTTGAGTTCCTCAGTCTGATTTTCTAACATAGTTTTGAGTTGTGGTAGCAGGTGGCATTGATCAGTTGAATGCCTTTTTGAATAGATACTACAAATGGCTTAGATAGATGTTTTATTCAAAGGACATTTCTACAAAGCATGTTTATTTCTACATATTGGGCAATAAATTGCCAAAGGTTCTATGTTTTTTGTTTTTGCAGACATTTCCCCCAAAGTAGTGTTTAGGTGCACTAGAATATCAGTTTTGAAATTTGCAAGTTCCTCTATTAGGTCCTTCACATCAGTGCCATTTGTGTGGATTTTTCTTCTTCTCTACTTAGTGCGAGAGTAATTCCTACAGAGATCCACAATTTCATCATTATTGAGAGTGGTTACATCCCATTTTCCCATCAAATCCAAAAATTCTCTGGATTCATCTTGCAATCCTCTCAAAAATATGGTTTTACATAATTATGGTTCTACAAGTCCACATCTCCTTTGAACAAAGGAGAACCTATCAATATAATATTCCAATGTTTCATCATCTTCTTGCTTAATTCTGAATAACTCATCTTTTCTATTCCTTACACGACAATACTCCTGATATTTATCTAAAAACATTATTTCCATTTGATCCTAGGTTCTTATGGAATTTGGCTCTAAGCTCATGAACCAGTGTAATGTTGAATCCTTGAGTGTTGAGGGAAAAACCTTAAGTTTCTGATTGTCATTTATATAATCATAGGTCTAACACACTACCTTGAATTCAAACAAAAACTGATCAAGATCTTCAGATACAACACCTCGAAAGGTTGGAAGTACTGAAGGTGAAATGGTTTTCATGGGAGAGTTTTGTGTTGGATTCAGACGGATAGGATATTTAAATATTCTGGAAGGTTGGGGCATATCCTGATCATCTCCTTCATTATGGACATAGCCATGTTGGCCATCTATATTGCCTCCTTCTACCATAGTTTCCTATTTCCTAGGAGAAGTTAAAGCTTTCCAAATTGTTCTCTCAAGAGGTCCAAGCCTCTCTGTTGATGATGAGTCTGATGAATTTTCTTCCTTAGGATATTTTGATGATGATAAAATTGGTGATTTTCCTTTCTCAAAATGTTCTAATGATGGTGAGACTCGGTGATTTTTCTATCAATCTTTTTGGTAGTTCAAACACAAGTGATTCACCCCTTAGGCGTGAAGATCTCCTTAATGGAACAAGCCAGGGATCCTTTGGGGTAGTTCTACCTTTTTCATCCCTAGACTTACTCATTCTTGTTTACTCTTAAATGACATAAATCAAGTTAATAGTTGTTACCTTACTCAGCTGTTGTATTCAGATTTTAACCTAAATTTTCATAGCTTAGTTTGATTATGACTATTGACTATTTGTTTTCTTCTAGCAACATTATTCCTCAACAACGGCACCAAAATGATCCGTAGTCATTATACCATCATTAATTCTCAATGATTTTGTCAATCCAGGGCTGTGTACAAGGCTATCTATGAAAGAAGAAGTGAAATAGCTATAACTTAGGTCAATCTTAGAGAAATAGGTCTTATTGGTGGAACCGGTTGTGTGGGGGGTTTTAGGACATTCCTATATCTAATTGCATAAATTAAACCTTAATATAATTGCAGAAATAGAAACTAATCATTAACTACATAAATGAAATCCTGATTTACAATTGCAGAATAAGACCTAATTATGTTGCAAAAATAACAGTTGTAGAATTGAAAGTCTGATTCTAATTGCAGAAAGGAAATCTATTTACTTTTGTAGCAATGGAAATCTAATTATAGCATTGAAAATAAAACCCTGTCAAGACTCTGTAATAGAAGGTTGTCAATCTTCTGTGCAGGGGTTGACAACAAAACACAAAATGCAAGAAATTATAGAAAACAACAAATTCTAGAAATAACAGTTTGAAATAAAATGGAAGCTTTGTTGAAAGTAAATATTACAGCTAAAAAATTAAGCACAAGATTAATCTAAGCATAAATAAACTAAGACTGTAAATATTGTCAACTGTTTACAAGAAATTGAAATAACAAGTTCTACAACTCATTCTACTGTAGCAAAATCAGAATAAAAATCTATTGTTAGTCCTCCTCCTAGGTCTGGAAGTGGCCAACCTCCTTGTATAGAAGAAGGTATGAGTCTCTCTCTCTCTAGATCTTAATCACACTCATTTATAAGCAATATGAAATAGAACTGGTGCACTTTATTTATTAAAGAACATGATTACAACAATTCTGCTAAAAACCTTTTACAGGACTGTAACAATCAAATTCTACTTATTTTCTCTACTTTCTACTTTCTCCTAGCTTCCTTACTCTTTTCTCACTACTTACTACCTACTAGGCTCAACTTGAATGGGAGCAATATTTATAGTTGTCCTATGATCTAATTACAAACTGTGGATATTTCAAAAGATCTAATCCTACTATGTTGCAACAAATCCTGGGTTTATTCTTTGATATTTCCATTAATGATGGCTTTGGTCGGCAATGACGACAAAGACAGATGGAAGATATTTTCCTTTACCTTTTCCAACCTTTATTTCCCTTTTTCCAGCTTTAGAAATTGGTCAACAAGTCAAAAAGCACATTATGTTTTCATTTCGGAGATAAGTGGCTTCATTCCGAAGACAATGCAATTCTCATTTCAAAGATCGCTCATTCCAAAGATACTGCAATTCTCATTTCGAAGATCCGCTCATTCCAAAGATAATGCATTCTTCATTCTGAAGATCCACTCATTTCGAAGACATTGTGTTCTCTCATTTCGAAGATATATGTTCATTCCAAAGATACTTTGGAATGAACAAATGTGTGCTTTTCTAGTGATTTATTCTGCATCTCTTAGGTGGGTTATCTCCTAAGATCAAATTCCAATGGTCTTCATCTCTTTCCACATGTGAATTCCATGCCTTGCTATTTATGGACAGCTGGCTGGAATTTACATGGGAAAGACTAGTTTTTGCTGCACAACAACAATTTGCTTGCATTGTTGCCAGATTTAGGTGAAATAAATTCTTGAGACAAATCAAAACATGATTAGTGAAATATTTCTATTATTCTAAGCATATCCCATTTTAGCAAGTCATAGCAAAAAGAACACAAAACTATGCAAAAAGCTGTAAAAATCAGCATATAATATTCCAAATACATTGATCATGCAAAATGGTTAATATACAACATATTGAATCAACTTAACTAACATATCAGATAAAACATAAGAGTTTATAGGCAATTTTAGTGTTCAAAACATGTTATGATTGAGGCATTTCCAGGCCTCATCAAGGAGTAAGGTGTAGTACCTTGTATACCCCCAGCATTTATGGTGATCAAAGGAAGTGAGGAAGGTGTGATACCTTTAGAATCCCCAATTTGCTTTATTGCTTGTGATGTAAATTGTGGGGAAGGTGTTACACCTTGGATACCCCCAGTATGTACTATGATTGGTGTAATGTTATTGTCTTGGCTAGAAGGAGTAATAGATATTGACCCCCCTGATTGTGTTAGGGGATTTTGTGTAATGCCCATGTTTTGATGGGGTGAAATGAGTTCTCCACTCATGGATAAATATCCCTCATCAATGACGTCTTGGACCTGAGGATCATTCCTATCGATTATATATTATACTAGGTGTTTGAATATGAAGCACCTATGGATGTCATTCCCATTTTTCCTATGGTACTTGCAATATAGGTCTTTACGATATGATTTGGGCTTTGGTGTGTTTGGATTGATAGGTTGACACTCCGGTAGGTTGATCGCATGAGCTAATAAGAGGCACTCAAACAAAGATTCCATGGACTTGAAATGGGCGTAAATTGTCACTTAGGGTGATGCTATCAGTGGCATTGCTAGTTTAGCCCTTGATTTGTTTGATACTTAATATTGGATTGCATAGGAGTGGGTTGGTCCAGATACTCAGGGGGTTGAGATCTAAGATTACTCAACTGTACCTCAATGCTTGTGAGTTGACTCAAGATCTATTGTAAATCATTGTGTTGTTGATTCATGTGTAACTCCACATTGGCTAGCCTATCCAAGATATGTTGTAGAACTGGAGGAGGTGATGACTGAATGACTATTGAAGAACCTGGATGGCAACTGATAATTGGTGGAGGTGAACTAGGTGTGGGAGCATGGAGATAGTTGATCGAGGATGGGTCAAAAGTCCCTAATGTCTGAGTAGATGTGGATACTTCACGATGATTGAGGCTAGCGATTATATCCACATGTTCTTGTTCTTGATTTAGCTCATGCTCATGTTCCAAATCAAATTTTTCAATTGTGGTAGTTGGGTTACCCCCACTTTGGTCTAGGGGGTACACCTACTCTTGATCTTATGGATATGTTGAGTGAGATGGAGTAGGTGTGACCAAATCCATCAATGGTATCTCCTATGGTGTGGATGGGATGTTTTATGGAGTCGCAAGTTGCATAAATGGATTTAGAGGACTTTGGTTCTCTGTCATCACATTTATCATTCCCACAAACTCATAAGAAGATGCATTTGCATTTGAACAAGTTATGGCTACCTCATCAACTTGTCCAAGGTGATATGCTTGGTCCCCCTACTCGAGGGGTTCATCAAAAATGTTATCAATGGGTGGCAACTTGGTAGGGGGACTACCTAGATCCTTTATCGACTCAATGATAGGTGTGAATGAAAAATTGGGTACTATGCACTCATCGAGTTCTAGGTAGGTGAATTGAATTGTGTCCTCAAATATGGTGGATGAAGATGGTATGATAGGATTTAATTAATCCATATCAACAGTGGGCTCTTCCTCATTTTTGCTAGGAGTGAAAAGATCTTCTTTAGGTGTATTGATGATAGCTATGGGAGCTTCTATAGTTGGCTCTTCTGATCTTTCCTTGCTTGAAAATATAGAATATGGTACTAGCGGTGGGGAAGGTAGCTTCACGACTAACCACGGGGTTGCATCTAGACTATGGATAAGGTTATTGGGTTTAGTATCCAAATGCTTGGGTGACACTGTAGGCCCTTTTGGATGATCCACCTACTTATAATACTTGAAAGGGTCTGAGTCGGCATGAACCACATGGACCCTACCTTCTTCAATGTATTTAATGAATTGATGCACTATAGATGGAACACATTCCATATCTCTTATCTATGGTCTTCCAAGCAGTATGTTGTATTGCCTTGCACCCTCCAAGATGTAGAACAATGTAGGCATAGTATTTTGTCCAACTTCAACAAGTAGGATTATTGTACCCATAGTGGAGGATAAAGCATCGTTGAATGCTTGTAATGTGAACTTGGAAGGTGCAATGCACGAGGATGGAAGGTTGAGATGCTTTAGTGAAGCTATGGTAATAATGTTTATCGAGGAACCTGTGTCAACCAATACTTGCTTATATGAGACCCTATTGATACTCGCGATGATATGCAAATCAAGATTTGGTGAATTGGTAGGTATGGGTTTGACCTCATGATTTTTAAAGGATATAGCAGGATTCTTGTACATTTGTATGTATTCCATAAAGTTGGTGAAAGCATCAGAGTCATGATGTTGTACCTTCATGGAATCCAAGACCCTCATGAAAGGTTCCCAATATTTGGATGACTGTAGTAGAAGATATCTCATGGTCACTTTTGCTTATGGCACATGCAAACTTAGGACAGGCCTACTCTAGGTTGCTAACACTTGTTGTATGGGAGTTTTAGGTGGTGAAGACCACGATGTAGAGGGAGTGTAGACCTCCTTGCTAGGCCCTTTGGAAGGTTGATTATATCTGGTTTGTGATTGGAATCGATGTTGGCTAACCAAATAATCCACTTGATCATGTGGATAACCCATTGATGTTCTCTTGGTAGAGGTACTTTGGTGATCGGGCCCTCTGAATGAGGAGTGGACCTCACGATGACTTTTAGGGTGTCGTGCAGGTATGATGAGATCCTCAGGAGAATAGTGAAGGTGACTACTATCAGGGCTCCATGTAGGAGTGAGGAAATCCTCATACCTATAATGATGGTGCTCAGGGCCTCTCCTAAAGTTTTCTACTTCACTAGCTTGTGATCGAGCTCGGCCATGCATAGTTGTCATAATGTGTTAACTAGGCAAACCTTGAAGGAAACCCACACTAAAGAAAATTTTGACTTTTGAAAAAGGCTATAAGTGTTATATATCAAAATGATCAGTGTGACGATTTGATCATAATGGGCTAGGTCTCCAAAATTTGATTTTTGGATAAAAAAATTGTATTTTTGGAACATTTGGCCAACCAGGGCCTGTGGGAAATGCCCACTTTTAGAATTTTTTGGGAAATTTTGAACCGTGAATATTTAGGACTCAAAATTTCTAGGAGAGGTGCCCTAGGGGCTAACTAAGACAACAAAACAAATTTAGCACTTTTCAGATTTGTCTAGCCCGCTCTATGACTATTTTAGTGCAATTTTTTGCTATTTTTAGGGTCAAAAATAGAGTAATCATAAAAGCAAAATAACTTTTTTTTAACCCTATTTTTTTAAAAATTAGGGTTAGGGTTTTGTCCCAAATAACAAAGAAACACACAAAGCAGACAATATGATTATCTATTTTAAGGATTGGATGTATATGATTATCTCTTTTGCATCTTAAGAACACACAATCAAATGATCAAAGAATCACACAAGCAAACAATGTGATTATCTCCTTTAAGTTTTAGATGTGAATCCCTAAGTTGTTTCATGTGTTTCAGATGTGTTGTTTGTAAATAATGACCTTGTGTCACATATTTGAAATATTTTTGGATGATGTACTCAAATTTTTAAAGGATTTCACCTATATACTCGCACAAGCTGAATATGGTGATGAAATCCATATCCAACGAGGTAGCATAGGTACTACCAACCCTCACCTAGCACCCCGTGCACAATGATACACCTCTCCAAAGAGAAGTGTGTGCTATTTTGCACGATTAGGATAGATATTGGGTTGGCCTTGGCCATGTATGGGTCTCGATGATACTATTTCACACAAGCCAATCAAGTGGTAATGACATCCACTATTGGTCTCGATAGACAGGTTGGATGTGAGAGCCCAACACCGTTGATGTTAAGATAAAGCATGGTGTGTGGGGGTTCCTTTTAATCCCAAGAAAGTAAGAAAAGAAGCATTTGATGATCATTCACTAAATGCATGCAAATAAGTGTGTTTTAATTTCAGAAAGTTAGGATAAAGAACCTACAAATGCAACTTATGAACGCAAGTCCTAAATACTAACTTACCCAATGGGTAAGCCACAAGAAATCAAACAAAACAGATGCATTGCTAATACAATTTATTTTGAATTTTCTTCTTCCTTTTGCTATGTGATGTTATAAGAAAATTAATAATATTAATTTTAACCTTTATATGCAAGCAAATGAAGCAAGAAAAACTAATTTTAACATTCTCTGAAAATGCAGCAAAAAAATAGAGGGTTTAGGCACTCACCTTATCAGTTTTGAAGCCTCCAAATTCTGAATTTTTGAGCAAAAAATTCATTGTTTCACCACCACTCCAGGGTGGGATTATTAGAAGCCCCACCAACATCCTAGGGTGGGATTGTGAAGACACCATCGCAGTGTGAGCCAGATAAAGCCTCTGCCACCATTCCAGGGTGGGGAGGGGAGCACCTGCAACATAAAAAGGGCAAAAAATGCAAGAAAGAGGTCAAATTTTCATCCAAAACAAAAGGGAAAATGGTCCCACCATGATTGCCAACGAATTAGGGAAAAAAGGTGCACCAAATTATGTAAAAAATTATGTGTATCTACTCCATATCGCTCATGAGGATCAAAAAGGAAGCATGCATGTGAAAATGAAAGAATACCAAACAAAAGGAAATGAAGTAAAGCAAGTTTATTCTCATTAATTTGTTGGATAAGATCCAAGGTTACATAGAAGTTCCCTTAAGGGCTCAAAATGTGATACAATTGTTACAATTTTGGGTGCCCAAAGAACAAGTCTTTCATAGAATCAAGGTGCACATCCAATGTTTCTCCGCGTACCCACAATCGAGGTGAGTGAGCCAATGCTACCACTGATTTTATCTTTAATATATGATGTCTGATATTCCTTCCCAATGCTTCTCAAGAACCTGCACCTACACATAAGGAATCAAAAGGGGTCAAATAGCAAGGGTGTATGGTGAAAACATGCAATCGCCATAGGGGCAAAATAGCGCATATATTAAAAATATATCAAAACATGTCCAAATGACTTGAAAATTTGTAGAGATATTAAATCATATGTTTTGAGAGGATATAACAAAAAAAAATCATAAATTGCATCTTTAGACCCCTCGAGTTTGTGTTGCCCGCCTGCAACCTATGAATAAGAAGACAAGCAAATCCCAAACCTAAACATATCAAAAACTCATTAAATTTGGAATTAATCCATAAATTAACATTTAAAAACATCCCATATGATTATATTTTCAATTTGGGGCCCATATCCACCTACATCAAACCGGGGTGCCCGAATGGGCCCTATGATCCTGTAAAAACTTAAAAATGCTATAACTTTGTAAATTTAACTCCAAATAACCTGAAATTTGAATTGTAGCATCATGGGATAATATAGAAAAATAAAAATTAAAAAAAGTAGTGAAATTGTGTAATAATTTACCCTCGTCCTAGGGGGGATGATGATGACTACAACTATTTGGGGGGCACCCTAGGAAGGGATACCCACCAATTTCGACCACTTTTTACTACTAAAATCACTAGAATATGTTATTAAACAATCTAAGGTGTGTTTTCATCAAATTTGGTGAAGACATTCACCTAGATAGAAAAGTTATGCTCGGATTACCTTCTTGAAGTCACCCGGTAACCTCCTTGGAAAAAGAGAGATTTCGAGGGCAAAAAGGTGTAATAAGGTGGAGAGAAATATTGGAAGCACTTATTTGTAGATACTAGAACTCCTATTTATATATGTGTGTGTTTTTTTGTGGAAATTATATCCATTTTATATCCCAAAGGGGCTCATGTGCAAAAAGGCATACAAGGGCATGCATGGAAGGAGGCGCTATTTGTCAATCGGGAGGCATGCAATGGGTTTGGAAGAGAATCTCCAATTTGGGCCTCCATTAAGAAGTGTGTCATAAGTATTTAGTGCCCTCTGACCCGCATGCTCCAAATGGCATACTAAATGGCAGTTTCTCGGTGCCATTTGGCCTAGATTTGACTTTTTATGGGTCAAACTTGCTCATTGTTCCCGTTATATGTGCTTGTGTGCTTCTTCATTTTCATTTGATATAATAACATTGCAAGTAGGGTAAGTGTGGTGTGCACTTCTTTAGGTTGCACACTTACTTGAAATATCTTCTAAGGCATTCAGTAATTCATCTAAGGTTATAATTTATCACCTTATTTCTCCTATTATTCAAATAGCCTTAAGTATAAAATATTAATTAATTTTATCCTCAAAGATATGCCTTATACCTCCTTTAATATTTGCAAATATTTATATTAGATTAAATATTTCATACCTCCTTGGATATGGTGTACTAATATTCAACTTTCTTCAACTCTAAAACTTACACTTTACAAGAGTCTTCACTCTCTGCATTTAATGCTCCTCCTTGTTCATTAAATTTGGTCTTGTGGAGTTTGACTATCCTCTATGTTCTTCTAATCTTCTCCAAGGTTCTCAATTTAGAATCCAATGCGCTTGCTCTATTGTATTCAAACTATTCATGGACCATGCATTAATAGGTGCTCTCTAGATGTTGCATCTTGCTCCAATCATGACTGGTGTTCTAATTTTCAAGTGCCAAGTGGCACAAAATATCTCTTTCACTCCTTTGACCATTTCTTGTGGCATTCTACCCAAATATACCTTGCTTAACTCTTGAAAAAAACATTATATTTTGTGGTCCTGAATATATTATTACTACCTGAATTTTGTAAATAGAACATTCCTCTCCTCCAATAAAAATATGATGTCCTCCACATGGTGGATGACTTCTTCAATTCTTGATGCTCATAATTCACCCTAATTTGATTCTCTTGTTTCTTGGATTTCATATATTCAAAACTCCTCTATGTTGTTTAGCTTTCCAACATTTGTACAAGTTCTTCTTCTACTTCAATGCTCTCCTCCTATGGTGGTTATATCTTGGTGATTCTTCCCACATATTTGGCTACAATTTCAATGCCCTTTGTAATAGTGCTTGCTATCATATTTGGTGGCTCTTCAACTTATAATGCTCAAGATTTTCAATGTCTCAACTTCCCTTCATAACGCAACCTTCTATAACACTTCCTTCAACTTTTTACGTTACTTTATTTTTCTAATTTTGTGGCTTTTCTTTACTATGATGTCTCTTCCTTTCTAATGTGGCTTAGCTTTACTATGGTGGTTCCTCCTTCTATATGGTGGCACTTCTTTACTATGGTGGTTCTCTATGCCTTTTATGACTTATCTTCACCTAATTTTTGCATTTTTTGGTCCACATTTTTGGTGTCTTTAGACACCTCAAATCTGCCTTGCCTTTGTTCTCTATTGAATCTCTTATTTTTACTCAATAGGATTTTAAAAAAATCTGCATTTCAAATGTAAAAAACAACATATACTATTTCTACTTTTCTCTCCCTTTCAATCAAGGTATTAACTTAAATCTTTGTTGTTATGTTTTTGCATATTTGAAGATAATAATGTCTCATTCCTTGGCTTAGAGATACTCAATTTAAACTAGATTTTGCTCCTTAAAAAATTCTAATATGGTGCTTTCAAAAACCTTAAAATGAACTAGTTTTAATACTTAAAGAATGAACTTTCATAGCACCACTTTTACACACCTTTTGACCTTCTTTTGTAGTCTTCTTGGTAATTTGGTTCACCTATTTTCTGCCCCAAATTTATGAAATTTGCAGCTCTCCTTTATACTCAATTTCTATCTTAAAATTATCAATCTTGTAGCTTCAATTCCTTGTGCTTTGCTACCCTTAATTTGTTGTCCATAAATTATTCCAAATCAGCTCCAAACCTCCTCTACTTTGCTATCCAAAGCTCTCTCAAATATACCTTGAAATTCTCCAAATTACAACTATATTTTCTCCTTATAATACCACCCAATATTGCAAATCAAGTCTCTTGATTTACTACTTTCAAAACTCTTATTTATCCTTCTTTATCTTGATATCCAAAAATAACATTCAATTTATATAAATTATTGTCTTCTTTTGCTATCAAGCCTTCCTTCAATAAACTATTCAAGGGCACTTCAAAAACTACCCAAATATTCTATTTGTAGCTATATGTCACCTTCACTTTCTGCTATACAACCATTGATCTTCTTCTCTGTAAATCAATCTTCAATTACTTTATGGTTGTCTTCAAAAAATCTCAAATATGGTGGCCTCTTCTAGCTTATTTCTCCTACAATATTCTTGTTAATCCCAACTTCAAATATGACCTATTTTTTGGCCTCTTCCTCAAGAATCTGAATTTCATGAGATCTCCAAAAATCCTTTCCAAAGTTTGACAAACTTCTTGCCAAAACCTTCTTCCTTTTGGTCTTGTTGTCGAATGGTGATAATTATCCCAAATTCTTCTTTTCAAGCACTACTCCTTCTTACAATCTTCTTGCTTTATCTTCAAATATTCTCCAATGGCCACTTATTCAATAGGTATTTTCTACCCTTCTCATTCTTTCTCCAAAATTTACTTGAGATCTCTTTTCTTGGGTCTTCAAATTCTATAGCTTCTCAAATATTCAATAGGACTTTTCCTAGTCCTCTTATATATTCAATATTCTATCTTCTAAATTTGGAAGTTCTTTAATGGGACCTCTTTATTGGGTCTCCTCCTTCTATAGCTACTTTCTTCAATCTACAATATACATTATTCAATATTTTATGAGAACCTCCTTCTTGAGTCTCCTTAATCTCCAATCCCTAATCTTCTATAGGGATCTCTTTTTTGAGTCTCCTCTTTCTTCAATATTCAATAGTTCTCCTTTGGCCTCTTTCTATCTTATCAATCTCCAGTCTTCAAGCTTCTATGGAGAATTTCTTCTTGGTTCTCCTCAATATTCAATGTCTATTTTTTTATACAACAAAGAATTAATCCCTACATGAGGAAAGCACATATAATTTTAGGCAATCAAAGATGAAATAATTTTCTATCCATTGTAGGAAACTTCTCAACTTATGAGAACTAATTTTATACAACAAGAACTTAGACAACAACAAGTAAATACATGCCAATATCTAGATCTCTTAAAATCAATAAACTTCACTAGTTATGCTTCAATCTAGTGTAATGAGACCTATGTTGAGTCCTAGTCTTCATGAGTTTTCCTACAACCATGTGGAAATACTCTAGCCAAAAAATAACTTTAAAATTTAAAAAAAATGAAATATCCCTATTTTCTCTCAATCTCCCTTGTGACTCTCCCAATCTCCTATCAATATACCTTGTGCAATGATATCATTATTAGATTTTGATGCTAGATACTTCCACCTTAACTACCATATGTCACATAAAGATTCATGCATTGCTTGCCAAGTCACCTATATGGATTATCACATATCACCTTGGGATACATATACATAGTACCACCTTAGTTGTATGGTTGACCACATGTCACCTCATGATGCATGCACTTGAAAGCAACTTAGTTGTATAAACCACCACATGTCACATTGGAATGCATGTTTCTAGTACCAGTTCAACTAAATAAACTACCACATTGTATTTGTATGGCCTTATCACATCATCACTTTGGATAAAAAATAGTGCCACATCATTGGACATATCATCCAAGGTTATCATATGGTGACCAAGGGATGAGTGTAGAAAAGGTCTTGAGTGGCCAAGGGGGTTGCAAAGGGAAATATCCCTATTTAGTGGTGAAAACCACTATTTTAACCTTGAGGTTACCGAAGGTGGATCATATGGTCTAGAAGGAGTCCATTTAGGTAGTCTTCTCAATATGACATGTTTTAGGTATCTACAGGACATATCATTCAAGGTTGTCACACCATCATACATGGTTACATCATAATGAGCAAAGCCATACTCTTTTCTAACATCAATATCAATAATTAAGGGGGAGGTTCAAAATCAAGATATTATTTAGACAATGCTCTAATACATAATGTGTTAGAAACCCTCTAAAGTGCATGGATTGGAAGGAAAAGGTAAATAAATATATTTAAACTAAAATAATGCTTGACCGATCCCTTCCCATGTGAATGATGTAGTCACATTTCAACATGTTATAGGCATGTCCACTCATGTTTTTCCTAGTCATAGTAGGGAATATTCTATGAAATATTCTTTGTCTAAAATAAAAATTTCAAAATTTATAAGGAAATAAGCAGATTTTTCAAATGTAATTTGGGATTACTTGAAGGTAATATGGTAAAATGTGCTAAACTATGACCCTATTAACATTATATAATATCTAAACACATTGATATTTTATCCATATCATCTACATTTTTCTACCCAACAATTTTTTTGAATATAACCAATTAGGCACTCCTCTCATGCCTATGTAGAAAAAACATTGCTAGATCAATTTTGAAACTTTTCATGTGGCTTGGAGTTCTTTGCTAATCATGGAAGCCTATCTATAATTTCTTTTAGTCAAGAAAATATGCCATTTAATTAATCATAAATTGGTATTACAATAAATTTTACAAATGCCCCTTGGGCTACAATGAGGGTCTTCCAATGAGAAATCCCTTGGCAATATAAATTTTTGGCACTCCTTTGTATTGTTTGACCACTTCAAGAGGGGTAATTTTATGCTTGTGTATCGCCACTAGTTGAGCAAGTCCTACAAACATACACAACCAAAGCAAATAGTTAGTAGCACATGTTGGGTCTACCTTAGATAGACCTAGATTTATAAAAGAATGCAAACAATAAAAATTGAACTACTATATAAAACAAAAATTAAAATAAGTTAAAAATACATTAAACTAACTTTACTCACCTATGTGGCTAATTTTTTATTTTTTTGATGTCTAAAATTGGTTCCTGATAGGAACCATCTCGATTGGAATGATGGTTGACCATCCTAAATGATCACAAATTGTACTCAACAATATTTTTTGGGTTGACCTGGATGAAAATTTCTTTGATGAAATCTTCTTTTGATGCCCAAGTAGCTCTACCTTGATTCTAGTGGTTATCTAAATTAGGATATATAACTTATTTACAAAAGGAATACATACAAAGAGAGGCATAAAGTGTCATCCATGGGGTTATTATAAGAGAGATGTTGCATACAAATGGTATATGGGATGATTTTGGTAGAGTTTATCTAAGGTATTATCTCATTCATACAAATGAAAAAAAGACGGGGCTATTTATAGAATTTTGCAAGGGTTGGGGGGTGACATGCCCTATGAGGTGGCATGGGTGCACCATTCCTCATCAATGAGTTTGGGTGGATAAATTCCTCATACCACCCATATACATTAAATGAGCATGGGTGCACCCTACTTCATCTATGCATAGGGGTGGATAAAGTCTTCATCTCACTTATGGCATGTGGATGAAAGTTTTCATGCCATTAATGCACATGGGTGGAGAAATTCCTTATCTCATTTAAGGCATTGAAATAACATGTGGATGTGGAGAGTAGGGGGTAAGGTAGGCTAGGATCAAAGGTAGAATAAGATGAGGTGGACCTAGTATAGGTTAGTGGGATGGTCACATGGTGATCAAGGGCTAGGTGTAGGATGGATCTTAGTAGAGAGAAGGGGTTAAGATGGCTAATTAGTGTTTTAATGCAAAATAATTGGATTTTTGGGGATTTTTGCAAAACAAATAAGCATGCACAATGGATAATGTGACATTTTTAGGTGTCTACATTTACCTCTTTTTGTTCTATGGTGTGTGTAGACACAATACAATGCAAAAATATATGACACTAGGTGGGTGGTTGACTATGACAAGAATGAGTTGATAATAGATGATCATGGTTGATCATAGTTATTGGCTCCCTATAAAAATAGTTGAGGGAGGAGACATAAGATTATCTCAAATCATGAACAATGTAATATTTCCCAATTGTGGAAGGGATGAATATCCTTGAATATTTGCCTTTAATAGATTTTTTAGTTCACTTGATTGAGTAAGTTGACCAGTCATAGGTAGGTATCCTCATGATGCTCTGATTAATTATAAGTGGGATTAGGTTGCTATCTTGATGAAGTAAGTGTGTGAGTAGCCATACATACATTGGCATGGAGCATGTCAAATTTTATTGGATTATATTTTTAGTTGAGAGAAGAGAAGAAGAAAATAAATTTTGTTTTTGCCCCAGTAGAGGAGGGCTAGTGATAGTCTGGGGTAAATTTCTTGGACAAACATGATACTAGATTGAGTGTTTAGATATTGAAAATTCTCAAGATAAAATTGATGGGTAATATATTACCCCTCAGAAAATGAGTTTATGAGTAAATAAATGGAACACAACAACGAAGCGCTTAATCTAATATCGATGCATAACAAAGAAGTGGAATGATGGGAGAAACTAGTAAAATAAATAATTGGGGCTAAAATTGTATGATCAATTGGAGGCCATACAACCGTTGAATTTGACTATACAAGTTGATCATAGAATGTACAATATGGTCATAAACTGTATTGTATAGTTAGATGTCATGCTATAATAAAAGGACATACAATTTTAGAGAAGAGAGAGATGAATAATTTGTAATGAAGTACTGCTAGATTAGACACATGGAGGTACAAGATGGTGGATAGTGGGGTGGGACCTAACAATGGAGGGAGTGCAATATAGGTTAATGGGGTTTTACCCCTTTTTTTGGATTTTGTGTTTTTTCAAAAAAAAACTCTAGGGCCAATTTTTAGGGAAATGAAATCGTAGAAGCTTAGGCTAGTATAGGAATGGTAAAAAAAATGCAATGCTTAGTTGTGTTGGTCTAGGGGTTGTTTTTATTTTTTCTTGCAAAGGTTTGTTGTTTTTTATTTTATATGTATTTATAGATTTCTATGTTTTTGTTTTGTTTTATTTTTTTGTGTTTTTGAGTTACTAGGTGTTCATAATAGCTCTCAGACACAAACTATTCTGATTGGGACAAATTTTATGTTCGTACATTGTACAAATGATCATGGGAATCGTACACTTTTTTAAAAAAGTATGGAGATGATAGGAAAAGGGATTTTATGGGTGGAACAATGGAAGGTGAAGATGTTGTGGCCATGACATGGAGTTAGACCACTCTTCTTTAGGTTGAGAAGGAATTTGAATGACGATGACTAGGATTGGTTGGCTAGGATAGGATTTTTGGGAGTAGCACAAATGGAGACCATGCATGTCATGACCAAGCATTTTTATCAATCTTATGTGAGTGTTGGGACCCAAATAAGGGTACCTTGCATTTCCCTATAAGGGAAATTACTTTGACCTTGGAGATCATGTACCAAATATCTTGGTTACCCATGGAGGGATATACTATCATAGAAATGGGTTCAATGTAGCAAGTGACAATGATGGGAGGTTTTTTAGAGTTGAGTGAGACCAGGTGGACATGAGCAGTGACAAGATATTATACAAGCATTATTATAAGGATGGGATATTGTTATAGAGGTAGATATTGTTTGTGGTGCTTATATCTAGTTTGTGCTTCTTGACTCATTAGGTTCATGGTTTTCATGGAATATACTAGTGATTGTTATGATTTGGCGGTGGTCATAATTATGTATGCATGGGTATTGACCTTACTGGTGTAAACCTACAAGGAGTTTTATGGAGTGAGGAGAAATTATAGTGTAGGATTGAGTTACAGTTTTCTTGTGCAACTATGGGTATGGAAGCATGCGGCGATTGATAGGCCATGGGATTTTCCATATTATGCTCATATATTGATGGGGTAGGATGTGTCATATGCCTTGAGGTGGAAGAAAAACATGGAGGTATAAGGTAGTAGGGTGCATGAGGTAGATGGGGAGCATTATTATAAAATATGGATAAACATATGGTGAAAGAATATTATTTGGCATCTATGGAGGGGTGGGCTAGTATGGTATGAGGAGGCTCACCATTTATGTTGGATGCAATGGGATAGATGGTTTATTGGTCGTAAGGGCAATCAGGTTGAGTATTTTTAATTTACCTAAGTGTTTCAATAGTTTGGGCTCACACATGAAGTGTTAGATCTATATGTTATATACCAAAGGACTAGGGATGAGGATGGGCTAGCACTGTAGGTAGGGTTTATGGAGATGTATGAGGATGAGGTGTGGTAGTTCTAGATACATATAATGTTGGTACAATACCAGAATATGATATATGGTGGGCCATACAATGGTACTGTGTAGGGAGGGTCATGGAGAAGGAGGGGTGATGGATAGGGAGGAGGGTGGTTATGATGACGTAGGTGGAGAGATAGAGGAGGAGGAGCCATGTAAGTGGTGAGTATATTGTTGAGTAGGTGATGGAGTAGACCCATAAAGGGTAACGGGTGAGGATATGCTAGAAAAAAATGTTGGGGGTGGAGAGACACCTAATTTTGATGACACCATGGACTTCAATGGGGTGCAAGAAATAACTAAGGAGGCCAAGATTTTGAGAGATAAATTTCAATAGGTGGAGGCTCAAATAGTAGATCAGGAGGTAGTGGGGGTGCAAGAGTGTATAGGGCTACAAGGGCAACTTGATACAGTGACTATCAAGTGAGATAGTCTTTAGATAGAGAGGGAAGGACTATAAATAAAGAGGGATGGAATTCAGATGGAAAGGGATGTACTATAGATATAGAGGAATGCTATGATAGTAGATCAAGAATATTTTTTATAGGATTTTGAGTAGTTGAGGGAACAACCATTAGTGGAAATGGGTGGAGAAGACATGGCAACACTACAATCTAAGATTGTGCAACTACAATGGAGTAGAGAGGATTTTATGGCTAGCTAGACAAGGGAGAAGAGCAACGTTCTATTTGATGAGGAGATATTAATGAGGGTAAGCATACCTCTTCCATCACTAACAGTAGCCTGATCCTGATAGATCTATCAAAGTATACCATCAGTACCTTACATTATATATTTGGTAGTATCACGGGCAACACAACCAACCACCTCTCAAGTTAGTAGGAGGTATGAGAGTAGTAGGAAGGAGAGGTAGGATGGATAGTGTAGCGACTCCAAGAAAGTGGTGCACCGTCCACTACTCTATTTGTGAATATTATTTGATTCATTTATACTTAATAATGCATTAAATAAAAGATGCAAAAATAGATGCAACCGAAATACAAAGAAATGAATGAATGATTATCTTTATTGGTTTTTCTCAAGTTTGGTTACATATAGATCCCTCTAAGGGATTCCCTTCATTTGATATATATTTTATAAATTAGGGCTACAGATGTATACTATCCCCTCACAAGGGGTGATGCACTCTCGCAAGCTTCCCAATGATGCACATGGAACTATATGAGGGCTTACAAATGCCTCCTTCTCTAGGTCTAGCTCCTAGAGGAATCCTTTTGCTTTTGTATGTTGATAACCTGTCTAGTGAACCTGTAGTCCTGCAAGCATGAAATCAACAACAAATGCTTAGCTGTCTGAGATTGCCTCCCTGGATGAGGTTGTTAGCAATAACCGTAATGATAAATGGAAATATGCTCAATAACAATAAAAACTAATTATATGAATGCAAGGAAATGTAATAAAACAAATCTATGCTAATGGTGTGAAAAAATATAATAAGATAAAGAAAATAATGCTAAGAACCCTAAACTAGGCCTATGGGCCACTGTCTATGACAATGGCTGCTAAGATGAAAACCTACATTTATTGCTCCAAGACTATGGATCTAGGATTTTTTTTGAAGTTGAAATAGTTGTCATTTATGCCCGATGTGTTGAATATCCTACAGATGATGAACTCTTAATCATCCATCACTTCGTTGCTCATAAAAGGTGCTCCAATTTGCTCTTTGATCTGATAGGGCTTCACCACAAGAAAAGCTCTCCAAGTCTTGAAAAGCTCACCTCGATTTTATCTCTATAAAAATTCTCTCTAAATCTCCTTTGTGCTGTTAGGTTTGCACCTTATATTGTTTTGAGGGCTTAGGTTTAGGTCTAAAATCCTAGGACTAAATCCTACATAAGAACTATTTGTTAGCATGATAATTTAAGTCTTTGTCTACCATTGAGAGCCAATAAATTGATGTCTAAATCCAAACTTGAGTCTCTCATGTAGACTAGCTATGAGAAGGAATTCAAAGTTATCCCCGATCGGTCTTATTGCATGCAAATTGCCACTTTCACCCAAGATTAGGCTATTTTTATGGCAAGTTGCATTTTAAATATTAGTAATTGTTGTTTGTAGCGGCTAGTGATTGGCCGCTTTGAGCTTTAGCAGCCAGGATCCAGCCGCTCTGATTCATAGCGACCAGGCTTGGATGGGCTAAAACTGCCCCAAAATGAGTGGTGAAAACCACTTTTGGCACTTGGAAGGTTCCAAGGTTTAGTCACATGGTCTGTGAATTCCCATATGAGTAGTTCTCTTAAACATGACATGTTTTAGGTGTCTATAGATGCCCATTTTTGGGATGCCCTATGTGGAAAACATGGTGCTGAGTAAAAACATAGATTGTCTATGTTTGTAGGGTGTATGATGATCATTGATCTGATCAATGCTAGATGGCCCAATCACGCAAGATGGTGCACACCATTGAATCATTGCTTCAACATGCTAGAAGTATTAACTTAGCACAGGTCTTGCACATATTCATATGCACTCATTCCTCAAACATAATCGGGTAGCTTATGTCACTATAATGAAATCCAACTGGAGGAGAGCTACAAACTAAAAATGTCATATTTTTGCTTATGAACCCAACAAATAGGGAAAATTTTGCAATAGTTGTCTGCAATGATTCATAGGACAAACATAATTTTGATATGATCAAGTGATATTTGGTTGACTTTGATTATGATTATTTGAAGATATGAATTACCCCATCACGAAACAAATTGATTAGGAAAGGGTAATGAACTAAGTTACAAGTTGCTTGACCAATGTTCCTGGTTTGCCTCCTTTCTAGTATTTGTCTTTTTTAATGGGAAATCCCCCATCCAAATGTGACTTCACTATTTTTGATGATCATACATCCTTATCCCGTGGAGTGGTCTATCCATAAATAGCCTTCTTAGGGAGTTAGGATGAGTGATTCTATTTAGGCTTGTGATGAATCACTTGGCTCAGTATTGTAATGCCATAAAGGAATTAAGGTGATCCTATCGCACCCGTAGAGTAGTCTGACCATCTTGGTCTTCTTCGGGATTGAGGGGGCACATCACAATTCCAAAATGATTAATTTTCCCCAAGTAGCCCTATGGTAACTCACTCATCTCACCAAATTACATGGAGTGCAAATCACTGCAACCGTCGAGTTGATAGAGTAAGTAACTGGATATGAGGCTTACTTGAGATTTTGTTTTTATGTAATTTTTTTGTTATTTGGATCATTATGATGATTATGCATCATCAAATTGTGATTATTTGATTTTTTTTCTATTCCTATTGGAAGGAATTTTCCTGTATGTGCCTGTGTTGTTGGCTATTGTTAGCTCTAGCGACCCCCAAATGCATGTTCATGGCTACTCTCGACCTAAGTAGCCAAGAATTTTGATCTGCTGATGACAGTAGCAACCAAGGTCTAATTTGGAAAATATAAAAGCAGCCTAGGGTTTTGACTTTTCACTTTCTCTATCTATCAATTTGCTTTTCAGAGCTCTAAGGTGGAAGCAACTTCTTGCAACTTGGAGGGCTCATCGATCAGGACCATGGCTGCATGAGGTGAGGTGTCTATGAGTGGAGGATTTGGAGCTTCTCGGGTACTCTATGAAACCCTAACCCTGCTCATTTTTCAATAAAAATGAACCACACTAAGTAATCAGTGAATGAACCTCACTAAACTTACTAGCAATGAACCAAACCCATAGATAGGCTTAGTTTAGGATTTGTTTTGGTGGCCTTGCCCCCATTTTTTTGTTATTTGCAATTTTTTTTGTTGTTTCTTGCCTAGGGCATACACGTCTGTCGCATCACCCATTGACTATTGCCATATAGAGCAGCCATTTTTGCCCATGTCTTGGCCGCTATCAATAGCAGCAGTTGGTTCAAAACTCAACGATTAAAATTTTGACCTTTGGGATTTGGCCGCTGCCAGCCCTAGTGGCTGATTTTTGGTCGCTATAGACGACAGCGACCAGGAAACCTTAGACAATTTTTTGATTTTTTTTTTGTATTTTGAGATGTTTAATTGATTGTTTTGAATTTTTGAGTTGCTTTTCTAAAATTTGCTGCATGATTAGGTGCTTTTATTCTTGTTTTACTTAGACTTAGGACCGTCTATCATTATTTGCACATTTTTACATGTTCTATTGCATTTTATGCTTTATATGCACTATAGTTATACCTTGATTTTTGTCCTTAGATTTTTTTTTCTCAGGATCGAGACCCAAAACTCTTGCTTGGACTCCTACTGCATATGGTTGATACATAATGGGCATAGTTTAAGGCCCACATATTATAGTATGTGACTAGGCTACCCTAGATTATGTACGATTAGGCCTACCTCATGATCTTGGCTCACCGATGGGATCCTAGGACTAATACCTTTCACCTTCCTACCGATGAGATGACTATCACACCGGAGGATGTATACAAGATTTTCTGGATTCCTTTTGATGGAGTGGCCATTTTTTCTTTGGTCACTAAGGACCATGAGGTAGTCTTTGCTCAGGTGTTCGGGGGGCATGTTACGGCTGCCCTCAAGGACACCAAATCTAGTGGTGTGTCTATTCTACGATGGTACCAGGAGAGGGTCTTTTCTAAGAGGCATGCAATGTTGCTTATGGTCGTTAGCAACATACTTCTCCCAAAGGAAATTTGAGGCAATGTGGGTTCTCCATCCAGATTTACATAATAAAATTGCAAGGTGGTGGCAACAATAGGTGGTTGGATCGCTGGAAAAATGTTTTTTGAGCTCTGGTGATTTGGCGGGAAACTTTCTGAACTGTCGTCGACAGAGGCTCTAGGGTTTCTGGTGGGAAGATTCTACCAGGGACTCAGGTATTTTGCTAGTGTTTTTTGCTGACGGCTCTTTCATTGCCCCGGGAGGGCCCAATGGGGTCTCCTCTAGGATTTATTTATGGGAAGAAGACCTCTTATGCCGAGATATTAAGAGAAAAACCTGTGTCTTCATTCGATGAAACTCAGTGGAGTGCTTACCATTCGCTATCCAGGAATGCGGGCAAGGGTTCTCCTGTGCATAGAGTCAATGGATGTCTCCTGCAATCCACTTCCAAACCGAAGATTGTCATAGAACCAGAGCTGGTCGAGGACACGATCAACTACCATGCTACTCATGATCTGATTTGCAAATTCATGGGCATCCGACCCACCCTGCACTTTCTGCACTCCTGGGTGAGACAAAACTGGGAGCCTATCGGTGAGTATTCCTTATGGCCCATAAGCAATGGGTATTTTATTATTAGTTTTTCCTCCTTAGCGGATAGAAACATAGCATTTGAATCAGAAAAGAGGAGCCATGGCCCGACAGGGTTATTTGTCCAACCATGGAGAGCGGGCTTCGACCCTCGCATTGAGCCCACGGCTGTCCCGGTTTGGATTCGGCTGTATGCTCTCCCGATGGAGTTTTGGGGTGAGCAGATTCTTGAACTGATAGGTAACTCTCTAGGTAGATATTTGGGAGTTTCCAAAGATACCATAGAAGGAAACACTGCTGTTTATGCGAGAATTTGTGTAGAACTGGATATTAGCCAGCCGCTACCAGTTGAGATGGAACTGGAGTTAGCAGGACACTCCTGGATACAACAGTTAGACTATGAAGCCCTACCTTTTCGATGTAGAGTTTGCCATAAGCATGGCCATTTGGCAAGGTTCTGCCCAAATATCTTGAGCACCAAAGCGGATGCTCCACAGGGAATGCCAAATCACCCCCGAGAGGGTAAGTCCACTCCGATCAAGGAACCACCCATCATTCCCCCTGGTTCTGATGCCCAGAAATATGGCTTTGAACAGCAGAAGAGAAGAAGAAACAAAAAGAGAAATGGCAAGGAGCAAGCTCATCCCAAGCCAACCAACCGGTATGAAATATTCAAATCTCTTGTGGATCAAGAAGACCAAATTATGGAAGGAGTAGATGGGAACCTTGAAGATAATATCATCCTTTCTCATGCTCCTCCCTCACCAACCCCTGTCCTAGAATAGGTGATTGACTCCTCTGAGATTTTGCAGCTAGAAAACCCAGGGGCATTGGTAATCCACTCCCCAGCACAGCCAGCTATTAAAGATGTCACCATGGGAAATGCAGAAAATTTTAGAGAAAGACCAGCTCTAGGGATTACCCAGGTGGAGAAGAGGTCAAAAAATAGTAATTCCCAAGGGGTGGGCAGGAAATCCAATAAGGATCTAATTGCAGTGCAAGGAGATAAGCTAATCAATGGAGGATTGGTGAGAACAATTGATTCGTATTGCTCCCAAGGTTCCAATGATTATTCAATCTTGGAATGTGAGGGGTTTAAACAGTAGAACCTATCAATCTGCTATTCAAAGACTTTTAGAGAGAAGTAAAACAGACTTTCTGCTCATTCAGGATACAAAAATGTCTTTAGACCTTATGAGTAAAACTGTCAGTCGAATCTGGAGGGGTGCTGGCCATATGGCTGTGGCTGCCCTAGGTGCCTTGGGAGGGATTGCTACTCTTTGGAACCCTTTGGCGTGGATAGCAATAGAACATATAGCCTGGAGGGGTGTCCTCACATCTCTTTTTAGGAATATTGTTACAGCTGAACAAGTCTTAATTACAAATTTCTATGGGGCTCAGAACATTGATGGTCAGCGGTTTCAATGGAAAGCTGTTCAAAACATGAGGTCCTCCCGGGAAGATTTTGATTGGATTATTACTGGGGACTTCAATGCCAAATTATCTGCCAAGGATCAGGAAAGTGGCATCCCAGTTTTGGATACAGGGGACCGGATTTTTATTGCCCAAGTCCAGGCCTTTAACCTTGTTGATATCAAAGGCCCTGGTACAAACTTTACCTGGACTAATAAGAGAAGAGAGCCATACAATAGGAGGGTTAAGCTTGACCGATTTCTGGTCTCGGAGGAAGCTTATGTTAGATGGAATATCAAATTCCAAATTTTGGAGGGCCCAGTCTCAGATCACTCTCCCATTTTGCTGGAGGGAGGGACTATGTCAGGGCAGTATTACAAACCATTTAAATTTGAAAATTTTTGGTTGCAAAAAGAGGACCTCCGAAGGAAAATTCCACAGTGGTGGGAAGAAGGTCGTCTCCCTTTTGGGACAACTATGTTCAAATTTCATAAACAACTTTTTGTTAAGAGTAAACTAAAACAGTGGAGGCAAACTAACAAATCTGATTTCCAGCTCCAACGGGCTCCCTTGTTGGCCAGATGGAATGAGGTACAAAAACAATTTAGGGAAGGAATCATTTCTAAGCATCTTAAATCTGAGGATGATGCTTTACACAAAGCAGTTGAGGACATTGATAATCAAGAAGAGATCTACTAGAAAAAAAGAGCAAGAAACACATGGTTATTATAAGGAGACAGAAATACAAATTTTTTCCATCGCTCTGCCTGTGCTAGAAGACAATTGAATAACATGGAACTCCTTCAAGACGAGAATGGAAAATATTTTGACACTCTCCCTGATATGCACTCCCACTCAATGGAGTATTTCTCAAACCTCTTTAAGGAAAGTATGGAGCATGATGTGGAAGCCCAAAATGAAGTCATTGATGGCATTCCCTCTATTATCTCTCATGAAGAGAATCAGGCCCTTCTTAAGCCCATTGATCATGATGAACTCAAGAAGGTGGTCTTTGGGATGTGCACTGGAAAATCGCCTGGTCCTGATGGCTTCCCTATTGAGTTTTTTCAGGCCTTCTGGGATATCCTGGAGGAGGATGTGCTGGCTGTCATTGAGGAGTCCCGAAATAACAAAAGAATGCTCAAGGCTCTAAATCACACCTATATTACCTTAATTCCAAAAGGAGAGGGGGGGATCACATTTCTGATTTCAGACCTATTGCCTTATGCAATGTGATTTACAAAATAATCACTAAAATTATGGTTGTAAGACTAAAACCTCTTCTTCAGAATATAATCTCCCAAGAGCAAGGGGGTTTTGTTGAAGGGAGACAGATCTTGGATGGAGTGATCTTGGCTCAGGAGGCTATCCATACTATGCACAATTCAGGTAACAAAGGAATGTTCATCAAACTCGGATATGTCTAAGGCTTATGACAGAGTAGAGTGGGGCTTCTTGGTCAAGATATTGGCAGCCTTTGGTTTTTCTCGAGATCGGATTGCCTGGGTCATGAGCTGTATCTCTACACCTTCATACTCTGTTTTAATTAAGGGGCTTCCCTCGCCACCTTTTGGAGCCTCTCGGGGTCTCCGCCAAGGAGACCCTTGCTCTCCTTATCTCTTTCTCATCTTGGCTGAAGGATTAGGCAGACTCCTCCTGAGAAGAAGACTTCAAGGACAGATAACAGGAATTAAAATCGGGGCATAAGTTTTGACTCATTTACAGTTTGTGGATGATACTGGATTGGTGGGAGTGGCCAGCCTCAGGGAAGCAAGAGGAATCAGAGATTCTCTTAACGTCTACCTCCGGGCCTCTAATCAAGTCATCAATGAAACAAAATCCAAAGTGGTCTTCTTTAATCTTGATCAAAGGTCACAAGACAGAGTTATTGAGATCTTGGGATTCACTAGGACCTCTCTTCCTGTTGTTTACCTGGGGGTTCCTCTGCATTTCAAAAAACTGAAAGATGATTTCTGGAAGAACCTTTTGGATGGCATCAAAGAGAGAATGAATCACTGGTATCATAGATGGTTAAGCTATGGGGGCCGACTGAATTTCTTGCAGTCTGTTATTCAGGCCATGCCAATTTATAAATTCTCTATTCTGGCTGCCCCTCCATCAATTTGGAAAGAGCTGGACAAAGTGGCTAGAAGTTTTCTTTGGGAAGGTGCCAAAGGAGAGAGGAAATGGGCCTTGGTTGGATGGGATAAGGTCACCCAGCCTAAGGAAAAAGGTGGACTGGGATTAAGAAGTTCCAAGTTTAACAATCGAGCTCGGGTCGGTAAACCGTATTGGAGGTGGATTTCCCAGCCCAACGTCCCTCTTCGACAGAATCCTCTCTAGTAAATACTTGGGTCTTGTTCACCCCAATGACTTGGGACGCTTTCCTTTGGAGGGTAATGGATCATTAGTGTGGTAGGCGCTCAAGCTTGGATCTCGCATTATCAAAGATCAATTGTTCTAGAAAGTTGGGAGAGGGGAGAAGGCCCGGTTCTGGACTGATTCTTGGGATCAGAATCCTCCCATTCTTGTTGTGTTTCCTGAATTGCATCCATTAAAATCAGCTCTAGAAGATAAGGGATGGATCCATATTGAGAGCTACTTCAATACCAGCCAATTGGGGGAGTATAAGGTTCAAAAGTTCAAGCGGCTAGGTGAATGGCCTATTCCAATCCCTCCGGAGCAGGCTCCAACTTTGGAAAAACTCTTGTCAGAACGGTTTCTTACTAGGAGAGATGAGGAGGATGAGCTTTCCTGGGGCTTTGGGAACCTTGGGGTTTATACTGTGAAGGAGGGCTATGATTTGATCCTTCCAGAGCCCCCCCACACTCTTTTCCAGTTCAAGAATGGAGGAAGATTTGGCATCCCAAGGGCTGGCCGAAAGTGAACTTCTTTGCCTGGAAGCTGATGCACAATGGAATCCTGACCTTTGACAATCTCAAAATCAGAGGCATCATTGGTCCTTCCCAGTGTGTTTTATGCTATAGGAATGAGGAAACTACGGATCATATTCTGTTTGATTGTCCTTTCACACAACAGATTTGGCATCGTTGGTTCTCCCATTTTAAGCTTCAGGCTATTGGAGACTTGTCTCGGACCAATTTATGGGAAAGCTGGAAGAGAGGTAGATTTACATCTAAAGCTCTTCGAACTGGCTGGGATCTTGGTTTCCTTTTTATTTGGTGGCAGGTGTGGTTGGAAAGAAATGCTCGTATTTTTCGTGAAACCTTCTCTTCGGTGGATGGGATATGGCAGGTCATCTGGAGCAAAGTTTTGGAAACCATGGCCATCTATGCTGAGGAGGAAAATCAGCCTACTTCTAAGCCTCTGGAAGAGAGAGCTGCTGATCTTGAGAGACAGGTAAGAAGTTGTTGGAAACATCCCCCAGAAGGCTGGATCAAAATCAACACTGATGGAGCTGCAAAAGGCAATCCGGGCAATGCTGGAAGTGGAGTAATCTGCCGTGATCATGTTGGGGCTGTGCTCTATTGGGAATTGCAAGGTCTGGGATATGCCACAAACAATGAAGCCGAGGCCTTTGCTATTAAATTTGCTTCCATCTGGGCCGTTAAGCAGGGTCATAGAAAGATAATCATTGAGTCTGATTCCCAAATCCTGGTTGGCGCTCTTGATTGCATGAGGAACTTTGCATTAAAATCTTGGAGGCTGCGGATTCTGGTCTCCCAAATTAAAGAGCTTTGGAAGGAATTAGAGGATGTGATACCTGTTTATGCTAGTAGATCTCTTAATAAAGTGGCTAATTTCCTTGCTAAGATGGGTTCTGAGAGAGATGTTGGGATGCATCTGCATAGTAATATGCCTGTGGAGGATGCAGAGATTAGACAAGGCCTTGAACAAATTTTGAAATAATGTGCAGTGTTTTTTATGCTAAGGAAATTTTTTGTCGCGATATCGCGACATGTTGTGCTGTCATGGCCTCTAGCTGGAAGCTGTCGCGATATCGCGACAGGTTAAGCCTCCGTGGCCTTTGGTGGGTTTCTGTCGTGCTATCGTGACATGTCGCGCTATCACGACATGTCGCGCTATCGCGGTCCTTGTTGAGATCCTGTCACGATTTCACACCCCTTTTGAAGTTGAAAAGCAAAGTTGAAATTTCATCACGTTATCGTGACAAGTTGGAGAGTGGGAAGCTGCAAGGTAATCTTGTCGCGATATCGTGACACGTTTGGCACTTAAGCGACTGGGAGGAAAATTGTCGCGATATCGTGACCTGTAGCACCGTCGCGGCCTCGAGCTGGAAGTTGTCGCGATTTCACGACAGGTTGAGCCTTTGCGACCTTTGGCGGGTTTCTGGCGCGATATCATGACATGTCGCGCTATCGCGGCTCTTGTTGAGATTATGTCACGATTTCACGCCTCTTTTGAAGATGAAGAGAAAAGTTGATAATTCATCGCGATATCGTGACAGTTTGGTAAACTGGAAGCTACAAGGTATTTTTGTTGCGATATCGCGACACGTTTGGCACTTAAGCGGTTGGGAGGATAATTGTCGTGATATCGCGACCCTTTTGTGGCATGAGTGCCGTTTAGAAACTTCGTCGTGATTTCATGAATCCTTTTGCGGGCGGCTGCCGAGGGCCCTTCCTGTCACGATATCGTGACATGTCGCGATCTCGCGACATGTCGTGATCTCGCGACATGTCGTGTTATCGTGACTGTTGGCACCGACGCGATCGAGACGGGGGTGACTGTCGCGATTTCGTGACATGTCGCCTTTTCACGCCCTGTTGTTTTCTTTGCCCTGTGGTTGCTAGTGCTGCCTTTGTGCTTTGTCCTTGTTGTGTTGCTCTTTGCTCTGGGTCGGGATGTGTTCTCTCCCATTTGTAATTGGTCTTTGTATTAATACAAGTTTTCATTTTTTCAAAAAAAAAAAACATACTTCTCCCAAATAGATTAGGTTTGAGGTTCCCTTGGAACCTCCTTGCAATGGTTTAGGATTTGGTGGATAGTGAGGACCCTATCATCTATGCATGGGGGAGCACTTTCCTAGCATAGTGCTATACTGAGTTGCATGGCATTCATAGACAGGGTCACACCAACATTTATTATAGCCTGCTCCAATAGATACGGGAATGGGAGCATATCTTTGTATATCATCCTAGAGGGCTTCCCATAGAGATCATCGAGATTCATGATTCGATGTAGTGCTATGCCACCATATGGACTTGAGAGCATGAGAAGTGCAAGATACGCCCTCATGTGGGGGAACTTCCCCATTATATTACTTCTTTCACTGGGCTAAATATCCAAGATATCATATGGCACCCATATCATGACTACCCGAACTAGGATGATCTAACCATATTTACAGCTAGGACACAATGCGAGTGATGGATCATTGGCCACAAAGGCATCATTAGATAGTATTTCTTCTACTCTCATGTACTTCATTAGTACTGATTGTAACAAGATATACCTCTTGTCCCAGTTCTGTATAGGCACATTGTACCAGAGAGAGACCTTACTCTACCACATATTATAGAGCTTATCAATGATGAGGTTGCCCTAGCAGTTGATGTAGGTGTTGATGGGGGAGTCACAGATGCTTTCACCTAGTGGTGGGGGGATTAGTTGTGGCATGGTGATGGCAGCCTGGGCTATGAGGATGACGGTGATGATGGAGGCATAGATCCAGAAAGGCATAGATTCCAAGCCAGGATTAAGGGATGGGATCAGTCGATAGAGCAATTGGTAGCAGAGGAGTGGGATGCTATTGAGGAGAGAGATTATCCTCTTAGGGTGTAGATGCATGAGGTAGAGGATGAGCTCTAGTAGAAAAATATCTAGGTACAATGGTGAGATGCCACCATATCATAGTGAGATGCTACTATAGAACAACTCACAACACAGTTACATGTATTAAAATCTGCTATCAGGAGTGGTGCTACCAAGATGTATGTTGTGGTTATTCCTTCTATAGAGGCCAAGCTTCAGTCGGCCAAGATCCAGTTATAGGAGCAATATGCCACTATAGTACAACTCACGACATAGATGCATGCTTCTACTAAGAGTGTTGTTATTGGGACAAGTTTTTGCTACTCCTTCTATACCATAGGGCCCTATAGGGACAGATCGAGGGGTAGAGACTAGGCATCTATAGGGCTGGTTGGATGAGTGTGATGAACATATATCTGATGATGCATCTTACATTACCAGTATTCTATAGAAGATCAGGTGGCTAGGAGTTATTCCTAGGGTGAGACCAGGTGCAGGTGGATCATAGTTTAGTAGGGTCTCTACCTTAGGGTAGTCTTCAGTTAGGCCAAGCTAGAGGACTCAGGCCTATGCAGAGAGACCAGTGGCTTCACACCATTCTATCTGAGATCCATCCATGAGAGGTGGTGACCCAGTGGGCGTAGGCCCAGTTTGATTCATGATGTACTTTAGCTTTTATTTTTGAGGTCAGCTAACCTATATGACTATAGCCCACAAGCATTTTGTACATTTACGTATTGATCCACACATTTATATATGATATATTTGCATTATAATTCATTACGTGTATATTTTATTGCTCATGTTTTTGTTTATTTATGTGATGTGATGATTACATTGTGATTATTTGATGTATATGTTATATGATAGGTGATATTCATGATGATGTCGATGTTTAGATGGATGCTTATGTGATCTAATTATTGTGACATGGTGTGATGTATCATGAGTTGCCTTAATGATGGATTTATGATTGTATGCATAGGTGGATTATGATGTATGCATATATGGATGCTTATGGGGTTTTACGTGTTTTGATTATGGCTACATGATGTGGTGCATATGGATATTGCTTACATGAATTGATTATTGCTTTATGATGTGATGCATGTGGATGTGATGATGTGACCTTAGATGTAAATGGATAAGTTATGAACTATGTATTTGTGGATGCAATGTTATTGTTAAATGTATGTTTAATATTTTTCTTTAGTTTGTATGCATTCGACTTGTGTTATGTTATGGTAAATGCAATGTGTAATGCATTATCTATATGGTGCTTGCTCTAATGTGAATGAACCTATATGCTTTAGTCACTTAAAATATAAGGAATACATATGACATGAATTTAACAATATAATGGGCGACACCACAGAAAGTATATTAGTTATGAATGTAAATAATCACTCTTATCATAAGAACTAATTATTTGATCATCCATATGTGAAATGCAATGGCATGGAATGTATGTATTTTATTGATAAGCTTCAACAATTTAAAATATTTAAAATAGTCAGTGGTCATGTAAATATCATTTTTGACATCTATACGGTATCTAACCTACTCTTTTAACACCCTTTAATTCACCAAACCTCACAAAGAAAAATTGATGATGTAATTTTTTGCTATGTAGGAAGTCTTGAGGTTTTTCCCGAGACTCAAACACTCTAGTTACCCTATCAACAGTTGCATACTGACCATACAAGACTTTTGAAAAGAAAGGCTTTCATCATGGACCTAGATATTCATTATCCCTATGTGTGCAAATGAATGTATTTAGATAGAACTACATTTCCTCCAATGTCAGGCGGGATTCTTTTAGCTCATTTCTAAGATCGGGGATCCTCAATTGTTCATATGATCTTGTGTTGGACTTAGTTGGACTATACCACTAGGCAATATTGGGTTACCCAAAGCTAGCTCATCCACATGCAAACATTCGTCTACACAAATGCAATATACCATTGTGATAGACATATCATCATGCGTAAGGACACCACCATTGCCAATATGGTTGTACACCAAACCTGTAATGGGGATCTCCTTCCGGTTTTATACAATGCTGAGAATTCTAGGGATTCAAGCTTCATTCCCTTATTTTCTTCATTTTATTTGGGATACTTGCTCATGTTTAGTGATGAAAATCATTATTTATTTTTTATTGATTTTTTTTTCTCTTGAGCAAGGGATTTATGTAGTGATGATAATCACTTGTTTATTTTGATTTTGATTTTATCTTGATTCTGGGATTTTTATTATTTTGGTAAAAGTAGGGGATTGAATTGGGTAGGGTGGAAATTATCCTTTTGAAAATTCTCAATACCTTTAAACCGGTCACACAGGGGGATAAGCAAGGAAGACCCTTTTCGCTTAAGGTAACCTAGACCACTTTTGCAGCTTTTATCTTTCCCTTGTACCAACTAGGATTTTAGTGTTTTTAATTAGTGATGGGATTCTGAATATCCAAGGCACTATCACCACTAGACCTCACCCTCTACTAATCAAGATGGCTTTCCACAAAATTTGATAATACCACTAGATATGGTTGAATAATAGGAAAACCTTAGCCTATTCCTTATAGCAACAAGAAGTGGTTGTGTTGAAAAAAATAGTTACACACAACAGATGATTGGGTGAATATGGATTTGAGTATTTGTAGTTTTGATAAAAATTGTGGCATTGCTTACGATATTATGATCATAACCTATCATAATGAAAATGCAATGGATATGAATGTTTCATGCAATGCAACTATGTGGATGCAGATGTAAGATGCAAATGTTTTTGTATTTTTGATCTTTGCATTGTTTTTGTGCTTTTGATTATTTTGTATTGTTTTTGTATTTTTGATTATCTTGACCAAAGGGCTTATTGTGCCTTTGGGGCTTTTGGGGTTTGACCAAGTGGTGAGAAGACACCCTTGGAGCAATTTTGGTTAAGGTGACCAAGCGACGTGAAGATACCTTTGGAGTATTTTTGATTAAGGTGACCAAGCGGTGTGAAGATACCCTTGGAGCATTTTTGATTGATTTTGACCAAGCGTCTTGGATACCCTTGGAGCATTTTTGATTAAGGTGAACAAGTGACATGAAGATACCCTTGGAGCATTTTGATTCAAAATTTTGACCAAGTGGTATAAATATATCCTTGGAGTATTTTTGATTGAATCTTGACCAAGCGGTACAGAGATACCCTTGGAGCATTTTTTTGTTTTTGAATCTTTTTATGTTTTATGATTTGTTTGTAATTTTAATGTTTTGTATTGTTTTTATATTCTATGATATATTTGAATGTTTTTGTATCTTATGTATAAAATACCTTTAAGTGAATGATATTGAAAGGCTCATGCTCTTCAATACCATTCAATTATGTGAGGCAATATGCTCCAGGCCCAACCCTTTTCGAGATTACGTATGGGCCTATCCAATTTACCGCAAATTTGTCTCATAGGTGTAGTGGTAGATTTGAGTTTTTTTGGTTTTCTTTGAGTACAAGATCCCCAAATTTTAATTCTCTTAAGTGGACTTTTCTATTGTAAGCTCATGCAAGGTGACCCTAATAAACATGGAGATGCTCCAAGGAATTGACTTGGCGTTCATCAAAAAGTGTTAATTGATAAAGGTGGTCTTGTTGTGCAGTGTCATCATCTATGAAGTCCTTCAATGCTATGTGTAGGGTTGGAATTTCCAACTCTAGGGGCATGATGGCCTCAGTGCCATACACAAGTGAAAATGGTATTGCCCCAGTGGGTGTTCGTACACTAGTCTTGTATACCCATAATGCAAGAGGTAATTGCATATGCCAGTCCTTATGATTATCTTTCATCGTCTTTCTTAAGATGGAGACTATTGAATTTTTGCTTGCCCATTTGCTTGCGGATAATAAGGTGTTGAAAAATTGTGTTGAATATGGTATTTGTTCATCAAAGCATACACATTTTTATTCTTGAAAGATGGCCCATTATCCGATATTATTTTTGAAGGGACCCCAAAATGACTTATGATATTGTGGAGTATAAGCTACACAATCCTTGGTCCAATTTTAGACATCAAGGGGATCGCTTTGACCAATTTGGTAAAATACTCGGTGGCCGTTATGATGAACATGTGTTAGCCTGAGGATGGGGGTGAAATCTTCCCAACTAAGTCTAGTCCCCACTATGAGAAGAGTCATGCTGCCTAGATGGGTTGCAAGGCTTGGGATGGCAAGTGTGTGAGGTTTGCATGATGTTGGCATTTAATGCATTTCTTGACATACTCATAATAGTATTTTTCAATAGTGGGCCAATAGTAACCCATTCTCAAGATGCACTTAATGATGGCCATTCCACTAAAGTTATCACCACACGTACCATCATGAGCCTATGAAATTGCCTAGGGTGCTTCCTGTTGCTCAAGGAAATAGAGGAGCATTCCATCATAACCTCATCTATAAAGTATCTCTCCCAATAAGATGTAACTTGTTACATTATGTTTAAATTTTTGTCTTTCAACATGCGATAAGCCTTGCAATACCATTCCAAGATTTAATAAATTTTGTAACTAGGAAATCCAATCTTGATAAGCCATAGCTTCTATAGAAAATATGGCATGTTCCTCCTACATTCTAGAACTTATGAATATAGATTGAGAAACAACCCTATGGTGAATGGTTGTACCACACTCCACAGGACCTTGAGAGATCAAATACCCCCAAGGTGTTGTTTGCAAGAAATCTCTAGCTCTAAAGGACCAATCTTGATTTGGTTTGATATTGATCATGTTGATTGATTCTTGATTATCAAAAGCCTCATGTTGCATCGTAGAGTGCAAGAGCACTTTAATGTGAATGGTTGTGAAATCCACAAATGGATTATGAGCTATTAAATATCCCAAGGATGCCATGGTGTTTGTGAATCTATTTTATGTACGAGGGATTACCTCGATGTCATACCATTCTAGCTGGGCTAGGTAGGTGTCAAAAAGTTCCTTATATGATTTTAGGATTGGGCATCGACATTGGAACAAATCCTTGACTTGATTAACTATGAGCAAGGAGTCACCAAAGATATTCAATATTTTAATGCCCATTGCGATGGTCGTTTGAAGTCCTAAGATTAGGGTGTCGTACTTGGTGTTATTATTTGTGCAATTGAAGTCTAGTTTGAATGATAAGGGTAATGGAGTGCCCTGTAGTGTGATAAATACAATACCTACTATGCCCTCTTGCTCGCACTTCAAACCATCAAAGAACAATGCCATGTCTCTTTCTTTCTCAGGTTCTTCGAGTTTGGGTAGATCTGATAATACAAAGACTACATCATCAGGAAATTCTATGGTGAGAGGCTTGCTATCCTGAAGAGGTGCCTTTGCTAATTGATCAGCTATGACTTATCCCTTGATGGGCTTTTGGATTATGAAATCTAGATCAAATTTTGTCAATAGCATGATCTATTTTGTGGTACGTGTATTTCGATAGGTCTTTTTCATCATGTATTACAAAGGATTTTGTTTGGATATAATGTAGGTCATATGGCTCAACATGTAGTGTCATAACTTTTTGGTTGCAAAGACCACTGCCAAACATAAATTTTCTACATGTGCATATCCCAACTCGTAACTCACCAAGGTGTGACTGATGTAATATATGGCTTGTTCCTTATCTTGTGCATTCTTTTGGACCAGCATGGTGTCCAAAGAAAAATTAGTAGCCGATATATAGTAAAAATGGTACATCTGGCCTTGGTGGAGCCAATACTAGCGGTGTTGCCAAGTAAGTTTTGATCTCTGCAAAGGCTCATTGGCATTATTCATCCCAATGAAAAGGGACTCCTTTGCATAGCAGTTGATTCATGGGTGTACATTTGTCTAATAACTAAGCAACGAATCATTCGATGGATGCTACCTTGCCTTATAGGCTTCTTAATTCTCTAATGTTGGTAGGGGCCGTCATTTCTAATATAGCCTTTACCTTTGCAGGATCGAATTCAATGTCTCGCTTAGAAATGATGAACCCCAAGAGTTTACCAGAAGTTACACTAAACATGCACTTCTTAGTATTCAACCTAAAATTGTGCTCAATGAGGTGATCGAAGAACTTTATAAGGATTTCAGTGTGCTCTTATCGTAATACAGACTTGGCCAGCAAGTCATCCATATAGTCCTCTAAGATTTTATGCATAAAGTCATGAAATATGTATGTCATGGCCCACTGATATGTGGCACCAACATTTTTAAGTTTGTATGGCATTATATTATAACAAAATTTCCCCCATAGAGTAATGAAAGTGGTCTTATGTTGATCTTCAGGTTTGATCCAGATTTGATTGTATCCAAAAAATCCATCCATTAGGGAGAGCATCTCATGGCCTGCAGTGGCATCAACAATAACATCTATGTTTGGAAATGGGAATGAATCCTTTGGAGTTGTCCTATTCAAGTCTCTAAATTCTGTGTAAATATGGACTCTTCCATCAGGCTTTCCCATAGGCACCATGTTCAAGACCCATTTATTATAGTCGATAGGAACGATAAAAATCACATCCAACAGTTTTTGCAACTTGTTCTTCACCATCAAAGTGATGGTTGGATGTATTTTCATTAGATTTTGCTTGACTAGATTCTTCATGGGATCCAATAAAATATTATGAACAATTAACTTTGGATCCAGCCCTGGCATGTCTTTGTAGGTCCAAGAAAAAAGGTTTGACCTCTCCTTAAGGAGAGGGATTATGATGGCTTGTTCCTCTAGAGATAGACTTTCTTCGAACTTGACTTTATTTGGTTGAGTAGGATCATCGTTGATGTCCACCTCAAAAGTTGCTTCCACAACCATATGTGATCCATACTCTAGCTAGTGAGGCATGGGTATTAAATGAATGTCATCGATGGGATTTATAGGTCCTACTAACTTAGGATCCAAACCAGCATAAAATACGTCATATGCACAGCTTGATGCAAAATGAAATGGTTGTAACATCTCTTCGTTAGTGAAAAGATCCTCAGGCTCTATAGGTGAATCAACATGATCCCAATCAATAGCATCTACATCAAGAACAATGGTTTAGTAGGATCTACTGGGTTATGGAATGGATTGGTCAATAAATGGAGATTGTGTTGATGGATGGAATGAAATCTCCAAGACAACATGGGTGAAATCTTATCTCAGAGGTTTTCCCTTCATACTCGCGATGAGGTTCTAGAGGAAATGGAATCTCTAGATCTGGCCCATGAATAGGCTAGATAATAGGATCATTGGGTTCCAATAGCTCTCTGAATGTAGATGGAGGGGGATTGATCGCACAATAAATGACATCTAAGTTGCTAGGTCTCCCCAAAAATTACAAGCCAAGGTCTATGGCAGGAACTATCGCTTCTCTTTCTACCAGCATGTTGACTTGCTGCAAGTAGTGAGGCCCAAGATAAGCCATCTCAGTCTTGTCTTCATAGTCATTATCACTTATCCAAAAACCATTGGCATTGGTATGTGGTCCTAAGACAAGGGGCACGTGTCTTGGCCCTAAGTAGGCCATCTTTGTATCATCCTCATATTCTTAATCACTTATGAAGATGTTATTTGCATTAGTCTCTTACCCTAAGCTATGGGACCACTACCTTGGCCCTAGGTAGGCTCTTTCTATTGAGTCCTTTGACTCATATCCAATTTCATACGATATGTATCCACTCTCGTTGTGGCTGGACCAGGTAAGGCTTTGTAAATATCAAGACCCATGATAGGCTAAGCTTGCTTGTCCTTCATCATTGCTTGCCCCATATCCATTTTCTTCTCGCTCTTTATACCACAAGATGTAACCTTTAGGGGTGGTGTAAATTAAGAATTTTGGATGATAAATATCTAGTGGTGGTATGTTTACCATGGCCACTTGTCTGTTGATCATGTCTTGTACTTGGTGGGTGATAAGGAATAAAATCGATGTCTTCTCCTAACCCCAAGCTTAATCTATCCAAGGATGTTGTTAGAGAGTCATGTTGACCTTTGATGTGGTAGCATAACCCTGAAGTAGGGAAAAATGGTGCACCTAATTATGAATAACAATATGTGTATCTATCCTCTATCGCTTATGAGCATCAAACGGAAGCATGCATGTGAAAATGAGGCAATACCAAACAACAAGGAATGAAATGAAACAAGTATCCTTCTTATTAATTTGGTGGATCAGATCCAAGGTTACATAGAAGTCCCCTTGAGGGCTCAAATGTGATACAATTGTTACAAATTTTGGGTGCCCAAGGATCAAATCCTTCAAGAAATCTGGGTGCACATCCAGTGTCCTTCCTCGTACCCACAATCGAGGTGGGCGGGCCAATGTCGTCGCTGCTTGTATATTTGATATTTGATGTCTTGTATTCCTTCCCAATGCCTTCTAGGAACCTACACCTGCACACAAGGAAGCCAAAAGGGTCAAATAGCAAGTGCGTGTGATGGAAAACATGCAATCCCCATAGGCACCAAAAGACTAGTAAAGGGCATATATATTAAAAATATATCAAATCAACTCAGAATGACTTGAAATTTTATGGAGATGTTAAATAGGAGGTTTTGAAGGGATATCACCAAAAACATATCTGAAATTGCATCCGTAGGCCCCTCGATTTTGCGTCTCCCGTCTGCAACCTACGAAGACCAAGACAAGCAATTCCCACCCCTAAACATGTCCAAAACACATGAAACTTGGACAGAATACATAAATCAACATTTTAAGACTACCCATGTGGTTATATTTTCAAAATGAGGTGCAGATCCATCTGCATGCACCTGGGGTGCCCGGATGGGCCCTACGAACCTACAAAAACTTCAAAATGTGATATCTCGGCCAATATAACTCCAAATTGCATGAAATTTGAACTGTAGCATCCTATGATAGTCTAGAATAAGCCTAAAAAATAGTAAAGAAATTGTGCACATATTTCTCCTCATCCCGGGGGGACGGTGGTGACTGCAACTAATTGGAGGGCACCCTAGGGGGATACCCACCAATTCTGCACACCTTTTGCTACCAATCCCACTGGGGAATGGTCCTAAACACTCTAAGGGGTATTTTCATCAAATTTGGTGAAGAAATTCACCCGGATGGTAAAGTTATGCCCAAAAGACCCTCTTGAAGTCACCCGGTAACCTCCTTCGCTAAGAAGAGATTTCGAGGGAAAGAGAGCACAATAAAGTGAGGGGAAATCTTGGAAGAACTCCATTGCATATCCTAGAACTCCTCTATTATATTTTGTGTGGACATTGTATCCATTTTATAGCCCAAAGGGGCTTATGTGCAAAAAGGCATGCAAGGGCATGCATGGCAGGAGGCGCCATTTGTCAAAAGGGAGGCATGCATTGGATGTGGAAGAGAATCTCCATTTTTAGCCTCCATTATGAAGCATGTCATAAGGATGCAATGCCCTCTGACCCGCATGCTTCAATTGGTGGGGTAAATGGTAGTTTTTGGGTGCCATTTGTCCCAGATTTGACTTTTTCTTGGTCAAACTTGCTCACCGTCCCACCCTGGGATGATGGCTCACCACCATCCTAGGGTGGGATGGTGGGAATATGCCACCATCCCAGGGTGGGATGGTGGTGAATTTTGGGCCAAAACCTCCCAAAATTGGGCCAGAAGCCTCCAAAACCTCTTCTAGAGTGGCTAGAACCACTGTGAGCCTTCTGAGGGCTGCCCAAGGGGCCATATGATGTCAATTTAATCATTGTTTGTGGATGCTTAATCGGATTGACCATATTTTAGTGTCTACAGATGCCCCTTTTTGAGATGTGTTGTGTGCAGCACAATGTTGAGCAAAAATAGATGACTAAAATGTTCAATGATTAAGGTTACTCGATAACCTAACCAACTTTAGATGCCCCAATCATGGAAAGAGCATGCATTCTTGAATCCTCACTTTTGACTCAGTAAAGACATTGGTCTTGGTTTCTCTTCAGCTTCTAGGTATGCTCGGGGGACTTATAACCCTAGGTGTTAGAGAAAACCAAGTATTTTGGTAACTTTTGAGGTTACCAATAGGCAGGTTCATCTGCACTATTATGTGCTTAATTGAGATATTTGCTTGTTTTCTACCCCAAGCAGGGGCATGATTGTCTTTGTCAAAGATTCATTGGATGAATGCAACTTGCATGATTGAGTGTTTAATTGTTGATTTTTTATTATGAATTTGTTAAGCATGACTACCCCCTCAAGCGATGAGTCGATGAGGGAATGACCAGTGAGAAAAGCGACGAGTCGCTTGACCCAGATGACGTTTGTTAAGGTTGCCTTCGATTGTTCTCATTGAAAAATGGCATAGTTTTGAAAGGATTTGGATGATGCTATGGAGATTTCATGGAAGCAAAGAGTTGAAAACCTCCTTCCCATGGGGCGGTCTAGCCATAATGGCCTTCTTGGGGAGTGAAGTAGTAACTTGTCCATGCATCCATGAGAAGTTTGCATTCCATCTTGACCCTGAATGAATTCCATCATATTTGACTTGTTTTGGTGGGTGTTGAACCCTTTTCTTTGGCTTTTGTGTTTTTTTTTTTGGTTTTTGATTAATATATATGTATGTATACTTGACCAATGGGCTTATTGGATGCCATTGGGGCATTTTGAGTGACCAAAGGGTTTAGGGATACCTTTGGGGCTTGTTTGGGTTGAGCAAAGGGTTTATGGATACCTTTGGGGCTTTTTGAGTTGACCAAAGGGTTTATGGATACCTTTGGGGCATTTTGGGTTGACCAAAGGGTTTATGGATACCTTTGGGGCATTTTGGGTTGACCAAAGGGTTTATGGATACCTTTGGGGCATTTTGGGTTGACCAAAGGGTTTATGGATACCTTTGGGGCATTTTGGGTTGACCAAAGGGTTTATGGATACCTTTAGGGGCATTTTGGGTTGACCAAAGGGTTTATGGATACCTTTGGGGCTTTTTGGGTTGACCAAAGGGTTTATGGATACCTTTGGGGCATTTTGGTTGACCAAAGGGTTTATAATACTTTGGTATTTTGGGTGACCAAAGGGTTTATGGATACCTTAGGGGAATTTTGGGTTGACCAAAGGGTTTATGGATACCTTTGGGGCTTTTTGAGGCTCTTTCGACTCTTTTTGGATTTTTGGATGTTTAGCATTGTGAGGTCTAAGGACCCACTTTATTGTAGCCTACGGGCATTTTTGGAAACTATGATGTATTTTTTTTGCCCCATATATATATGAGATTTTGTTATGGTCATCATGTGTCTCCCTTATTTCTTTATGAGATGGATGCAATGTATGCATTTGCTTCTGTAGATGTGTTGGATGCTTATTATGTATGCATATGGATGCTTTTGTGATATGATGGAATGGTGATAAACATATATCATGTATGCATGTGTATTTGCTTTGATTTGATGCTATCTATATGCATGGATGCACAGTGAGATGAAATATGGGGTGATTGAAAAACATGGATTGTGGCTAATGATTTGACATACTATGTGAACACTATAGACTGTACAAAATACATTAATGCTCTTTGTTTTTGCTTTTTTTTTTGTAATGGAAATGTGAAACCATTATTGCGATGTAAAAAATGGAGTAAATGATATGACATGTTTAAAGAATGTAGGTGAGGTTTTTAGGAGACTCAAACACTCTAGCTGATGTGATCAAAGGTTGTATACTGACTATGCAAGACTTTTTGACAAGGTATGAATCTGCTAGGATGACCAAGGTACGTCATATCCCTGTGTGTGCAAGTGAGTTCATTCCTGTGAAATGCATAAAGATACCACCATTGCCAGATAGGCTATCCACCAAACCTAGAATGAGGATCACCCTATGAATGTCACAATCCTGGGTTCTGTACTTAGTAGGACTAGACCACTAGGCAATCTAGGTTACAAAAGCTAGCTCGTCCACATGCAAACATTGGTCTGCACACACGCACGAGGCTAATGTGACAGACATATCATCATGCGGGAGGCTACCACCATTGCCAAGTAGGCTATCCACCAAACCTGTAATGAGGATCACCTAAATGGTTTGTCAAATGCTGAGAATTCCAGGGATTCAAGCTCAAGCTCCCTTCTTTTCTTCAATTTTATTGGGATACTTGCTCATGGGTAGTGATGATAATCACTATTTTTTTTGTATTATTTTTTTCTTTGAGCAAGGGATTTGGGATTGATTGATGGGAACCACTATTTTTTGCTTTTTTTTATCACTTTTGGATTTTGATATTGAACTTTTGATTTTTTTTTGAAATTTTGATAATTTTTGTGATGGAGATTTTTGGGAATTGGGATTTTTGATAGTGGTGAAAACCACTATTTATTTTGGGGAATTGGGTAGGGAAGATGCTTGTCCTTTTGCCAACTCTCAGCATTCTTGAACCATTCGCACAGGGGGATGAGTAGGATGACCTTTTCACTTAAGGTAACCTAGACCACTTCATGGATTTCATATTTCTTTGCACAAAACTTGGATTATTAATGTTTAACTATGTTTGGGATTTGATGTACACAAGGCATAATCAATGCAAGACTCTACCTCCTAAAAATCAAGCTAGCTTTCTACAAAACCTGAAGAGAAGCTAGAAATGGTTGAGTGACCAAAAACCCTAATGACATTCTAAAACAAATGACTAGGTGAAGGGGTGGACACAAATATGGAATGTGAAAAATGTGGGTGAAAATGATAATTGCGGCATTGAACTATGAGTACTTTCACAACATTGATTTTGAGCGGTAAGTAGTGTACCATCATGGTGCTAGACATGTATGAGCAACTCTAAAATGTAAAGTGCTAATGATGAATATGCCTAAATGCAAGCGACGATAAAATGCAATGGGATGCAATGTGATGTGATGCAATATTTTTGAATTTTTGAAATTTTGATAATGTTTTTTTTGAAATTTTGATTGATATATATGTATGAAAGTGCAATGCGATGCAATGTTTTTGTATTTTGATGTTTTGATGATGTTTTTGAATTTTTGATTGATATATATATGTATGTACCTATGACCAACGGGCTTATTGGGGGCCATTGGGGCATTTGGGGGGACCAAAGGGCTTATGGATGCCTTTGGGGCTTTTTGGTTGACCTAGATGGTTCTAGACCATCTAGGAGCATTTAGGTTGACCAAGCGGGATATAGGCACCCTTGGAGCATTTTGGGGTGACCTAGATGGTTCTAGATCACCTAGGAGCATTTTAGGTTGACCAAGTAGGATATAGGCACCCTTGGAGCATTTAGGGTGACCTAGATGGTTCTAGACCACCTAGGAGCTTTTAGGTTGACCAAGCGGGATATAGGCACCCTTGGAGCATTTAGGGGTGACCTAGATGGTTCTAGACCACCTAGGAGCCTTTTAGGTTGACCAAGCGGGATATAGGCACCCTTGGAGCATTTAGGGGTGACCTAGATGGTTCTAGACCACCTAGGAGCCTTTTAGGTTGACCAAGCGATATGTAGATACCCTTGGAGCCTTTTGTAACTTTGCTTACTTTGTGTTCTTAGGAGGAAGGTGCAATACCTTGTATACCCCCAACATTTACTATGATTGATGTGATGTTATTGACTTGGCCAGGAGGAGCAATAGGAATTGACCCCCCTATTTTGGCAAGGAATCCTAGGTAATGCTAATGTCTTGAGGGGGTAGAATGAGTGACCCACTCATGGATAAAGCTCCCTCATCAATAAGATCTTGGACCTTGCATCTAAAAACATGACAAGTGCTAATGTCATGCCCTCTCATTCGATGATAGAGGTAAGAATGATCCTCCCTATATAGTTTAGATCTGGGTCTATTTGGGTTGAACATGGGTATATCTGGTAAGACAATTGCCTCTGTATCTTGTAGGTTGTGAAAAATGGTCGACATGGGCTCAGATAATGGAGTCCAGGTATGACATTGATGCCTTAAACAAGGTGAACATGGCTGACTCATTTTATGAGGTGATGAGGTTGTATGTGTCTCAATCACCTATTTAGGTTGCTCTTCTTGACTACCATCTATAGGTAACAGATGTTGCACTATGTCAATTTGTTGGTTGTTGATTTGAAGATCATTCTTGTCAAACATATCATGTACCAGGTTTTTGAATTTAAAGCACCTATGCACATCATGCCCCTTCTGCCTATGGTATTTGCAGTATAGGTCTTTGTGATATCCATAGGGCTTAGGTGCATAGGGGTCGACAAGTCGACTCTCAGGTAAAGTAATTGCCTTTGCCATGTAGAGTCGCTCAAATAGAGAGTCCCTAGACTCATTAATGGGCATAAATTATCGCTTAGGGTGACGTTGTTGGTTTAGCCCTTGATTTGTTTGAGACTTAACATTGGACTATGCAGGAGTGGGTTGGTCCTGACAATCAAGGGGTTGAGGTTTTGGATGACTCAACCGTAACTCAATGCTTGTGAGCCGATCCATGATCTATTGTAAATCATTCTGTTGGTGACTCACTTGTAACTCCACATCGGCTAGCCTATCCAAGATATGTTGTGGTACTAGTGGAGGTGATGACTAGATGGCTATTGAGGGAGTTGGATGGCAACTTATATGTGGTGGAGGTGAACTAGGTGTGGGAGCTAGGAGATAATTGATCGAGGGTGGATCAAAAGTCCCTAATGTCTGAGCAGATGTGGATGCTTCATGATGATTGGAGTTGGCGATTATATCCACATGTTCTTGTTCTTGATTTAGCTCATGCTCATGTTCCAACTCAGAGTTTTCAACTGTGGTAGTTGGGTTACCCCCACTTTGGTCTAGGGGGTACATCTGCTCTTGATCTTGTGGAGATGTTGAGTGAGATGGAGTAGGTGTGACCGAATCCATCAATGGTATCTCCTGTGGTGTGGATGGGATGTTGGATGGAGTCGCAAGTTGCATAGATAGATTCAGAGGACTTTGGTTCTCTATCATCACATTGATCATTCCCACAAACTCATGAGAAGATGCATTTACATTTGGACAAGTCATGGCTACCTCATAAACTTGTCCAAGGTGATTTGTTTGGCCCCCATGTTCGGAGGGTGCATCAGGAATGCTATCAATGGGTGGCAACTTGGCAGGGGGACTACCTAGATCCTTGATCGACTCGATGATAGGTGTGAATGCAACATTGGGTACTATGCACTCATCGAGTTCTAGGCAGGTGAATTGAATTGTGTCCTCAACTATGGTGGATGAAGATGGTATGATAGGATTTGATTCATCCGTATCAATAGTGGGCTCTTCCTCCTTTTTGGTAGGAGTGAAAATATATTCTGTAGGTGTATTGATGATAGCTATGGGAGCTTCTGTAGCTGGCTCTTCTGATTCTTCCTTGCTTGAAGAGATAGAGGATGGTACTAGCGGTGGTGAAGGTAGCTTCACGACTAACCATGGGGTTGAATCTGGACTCTAAATAAGGTCATTGGATTTAGTGTCCAAATGCTTGGGTGACACTATAGGCCTTTGTGGATGATCCACCTACTTATAATACTTGAAGGGGTCTGGGTCAACATGGACCACATGGACCTTACCTTCATCAATGTATTTAATGCATTGATGCACTATAGATGGAACACATTCCATGTCTCTTATCCATGGCCTTCCAAGAAGTATGTTGTATTGTCTTGCACCCTCCAAGATGTAGAACAATGTAGGCACAATATTTTGTCCAACTTCAACAAGTAGGATTATTGTGCCCATAGTGGAGGATAAAGCATCATTGAATGCTTGCAAGGTGAACTTGGATGGTGCAATGCGCGAGGGTGGGAGGTTGAGCTGCTTTAGTGAAGTTGTGGTAATAATGTTTATTGAGGAACCTGTGTCAACCAATACTCGCTTATAGGGGAGCCTATTGATGCTTGCAATTATGTGCAGAGCAGGATCTGGTGAACTGGTAGGCATGGGTTTGACCTCATGATTTTGAAAGGATATAATAGGCTTCTTGTACATTTGTATGTATTCCATAAAGTTGGTGAAAGCATCAGAGTCATGATGTTGTACCTCAATGGAATCCAAGATCCTCATGAAAGGTTCCCAATATTTGGAGGACTATAGTAGAAGCTCGCTCATGGTCACTTTGGCTGATGGTGCATGCGAACTTCGCACAGGCCTACTCTGGGTTGCTAACACTTGTTGGATGGGAGTTCTAGGTGGTGAAGACCATGATGTAGAGGGAGTGTAGACCTCCCTGCTAGGCCCTTTGGAAGGCTGATTATATCTAGTTTGTGATTGGAATCGGTGTTGGCTAACCAAATAATCCACTTGATCATGTGGGTAATCCATTGATGTTCTCTTGGTAGAGGTACTTTGGTGGTCGGGTCTTCTATGTGAGGAGTGGACCTCACGATGACTTTCAAGGTGTCGTGCAGGAATGATGAGATCCTCAGGAGAATAGCGAAGGTGACTACTATCAGGGCTCCATGCAGGAGTGAGGAGATCCTCATACCTATAATGATGGTGCTCAAGGCCTCTCCTAAAGTTTTCTACTTCACTAGCTCATGATCGAGCTCGGCTATGCATAGTTGTCATAATGTGTTGACTAGGCGAACCTTGAAGGAAACCCACACTAGATTTTTGAAACCCTATTTTTTGAAAAATTAGGGTTAGGGTTTGGTCCCAGATCTAGGATCTTATGTTGACTACCCAAACATTAAGGAAACACCCAAATAATACAATATTATTATCTCTTTTAAATATTAATAACACACAATAAAAATATCAAAGAAGCACACAAGCAAACAATATGATTATCTCCTTTAAGTTTTAGATGTGAATCCCTAAGTTGTGTGGTGTGTTTAGATTTGTTGTTTTTAATACTTCTTGTTCCATATTTGGAATTAGGATGAGGGAACTCAATCCAAAGTAGGGTCACATATATTCACACAAGTGCAAACATGTTTCTAAAGTCATATCAAAGAGGTGCTAGGGTACTAGCCAAACTCGCCCAAACCAATAGTGATACACATCTCAATAGTGGGAGTTGCCATTTTACATTAGTGACCTAATGACTCATTGAGAGAGTGCCCTATTATACTCTAAGAAGTCACAGATGGGCAATAATTGGTGAAGGAGGTGAAATCCAATGTCGTCTCAATTGGGGGTTGGTGATGAAATCCAACCTTACCAATGTTATAGTGGAACGTGCAAGTGTGTGTGGTTCCTTTTAATCCAAAGAAAGTAAGAAAAGAAGCATTCAATGATCATTCACTAAATGCATGAAATAGGTGTGTTTTAATTTCAAAAATCTAGGATAAAAGGAACCTACAAATGTCACTTATAGATGCAAGCCCTAAATGCTAACTTACCCATTGGGTAAGCCACAAGCAATCAAGCCATAAAGATGCATTGCTACTGCAAGTTTCTTTCAATTTTTCTTCTTCCTTTTGTTGATTTATGTTATAAGAAAAGTAAAAATATGAATTTTAACCTTTCTATGCAAACAAATTATGCAAGAAAAACCAATTTTAATAGTCTCTAAAAATGCAACAGAAAAACAGAAGATTTAGGCACTCACCTTAGCAGTTTTGAGACCTCCAAATTCTGGATTTTTGAGCAGAAATTTCTCTATTTATTCAATGCTCCAGGGTGGGATGATTAGAAGACCTACCACCATACTAGGGTGGTATGGTGAATCCACCATCCCAGGGTGATCCAGATAAAGGTTCTGCCACCATTCCAGGGTGGGGAGGGGAGCACCTGCAACACAAAAAGGGCAAAAATTGCAAAAATGAGGTCAGATTTTCACCCAAAGCACAAGGGACAAGGGTCCCACCATGATCACCACTAAATTAGGGAAAAATAATGCACCTAATTATGAATAAAAATATGTGTATCTATCCTCTATAGCTTATGAGCATCAAAAGGAAGCATGCATGTAAAAATGGAAGCAAAACCAAACAACAAGGAATGAAATGAAACAAGTATCCTTCTTATTAATTTGGTGGATCAGATCCAAGGTTACACAAAATTCCCCTTGAGGGCTCAAAGGTGATACAATTATTACAAATTTTGGGTGCCCAAGGATCAAATCCTTCAAGAAATCTGGGTGCACATCCAATGTCCTTCCTCGTACCCACAATCGAGGTGGGCGGGCCAATGTCACCGCTGCTTGTATATTTGATCTTTGATGTCTTTTTTCCTTCCCAATGCCTTCTAGGAACCTACACCTACACACAAGGAAGCCAAAAGGGTCAAATAGCAAGTGCGTGTGATGGAAAACATGCAATCCCCACAGGCACCAAAAGACTAGTAAAGGGCATATATATTAAAAACATATCAAATAAACTCAGAATGACTTGAAATTTTATGGAGATGTTAAATAGGAGGTTTTTAAGGGATATCACCAAAAATATATCTGAAATTGCATCCGTAGGCCCCTCGATTTTGCGTCGCCCGTCTGCAACCTACGAAGACCAAGACAAGCAATTCCCACCCCTAAACATGTCCAAAACACATGAAACTTGGAAAGAATACATAAATAAACATTTTAAGACTACCCATGTGGTTATATTTTCAAAATGAGGTGCAGATCCATCTGCATGCACCTGGGGTGCCCGGATGGGCCCTACGAACCTGCAAAAACTTCAAAATGCGATATCTCGGCCAATATAACTCCAAATTGCATGAAATTTGAACTGTAGCATCCTATGATAGTCTAGAATAAGCCTAAAAAATAGTAAAGAAATTGTGCACAGATTTCTCCTCATCCCAGGGGGACGGTGGTGACTACAACTAATTGGAGGGCACCCTAGGGGTGGGATACCCACCAATTATGCACACCTTTTGCTACCAATCCCACTAGGGAATGGTCCTAAACACTCTAAAGGGTATTTTCATCAAATTTGGTGAAGAAATTCACCTGGATGGTAAAGTTATGCCCAAAAGACCCTCTTGAAGTCACCCGGTAACCTCCTTCGCTAAGAAGAGATTTCGAGGGAAAGAGAGCACAATAAAGTGAGGGGAAATCTCAGAAGCACTCCATTGCATATCCTAGAACTCCTCTCTATATTTTTTTGTGGACCTTGTATCCATTTTATAGCCCAAAGGGGCTTATGTGCAAAAAGGCATGCAAGGGCATGCATGGCAGGAGGCGCCATTTGTCAAAAGGGAGGCATGCACTGGATGTGGAAGAGAATCTCCATTTTTGGCCTCCATTATGAAGCATGTCATAAGGATGCAGTGCCCTCTAACCCGCATGCTTCAATTGGTGGGGTAAATGGTAGTTTTTGGGTGCCATTTGTCCCAGATTTGACTTTTTCTTGGTCAAACTTGCTCACCGTCCCACCCTGGGATGATGGCTCACCACCATCCCAGGGTGGGATGGTGGGAATATGCCACCATCCCAGGGTGGGACGGTGGTGAATTTTGGGCCAAAACCTCCCAAAATTGGGCCAGAAGCCTCCAAAACCTCTTCCGGAGTGGCTAGAACCACTGTGAGCCTTCTGAGGGCTGCCCAAGGGGCCATATGGTGTCAATTTAGTCATTGTTTGTGGATGCCTAATCGGATTGACCATATTTTAGTGTCTACAAAACCAAACTTGTCAGTGGTAAGCTGGTATTGTAGCTCATACGACCACCTACGTCCTTGCTCATATATACCAAGACCGTAGCCATGCCAATGACAATGTTCAAAGTAGCTTAGAGAAAACTCGGGATTAGAGAGGTAATAAATATTAATAGTGACTAATTCATCATTGTCCTCTTCTATGTATGAAGACTTATGGGCATATTCTAGTCTAGCATAGATAAATTTGGTTTGGTTTAGAGGGATTCCAAGTGGAACCATTATTCCCACTGGTGGTCTTAGGTATTTTGGCCATCCCATGTCTTGTGTAGATTCAATGATGGGTGTGAATGTTACGTTCTACACAAGGTACTAACATATTCCTATACTTACCAAGTATATTATTGCATGTGATGTGGATGACCCTATAGATGACACTGGCAAATTGGGTTCTAGTATTTCCTCGGCTTGATCCTGGAGATATTTTTCTTCCATGGGAATTAGGATTTTTGTAATGGCTATAGTTAGCAATTCCTTGGGATTTTCTTCCTCAATTAAGGGTGCCTTTAGCTTCTGATTGTATTTAGGTTTAGATTCTTATGGTCTCTTAGAAGCATCAATTACTTTGGGTGTAAGAGGAGGTGTCGATGTGGAAGGGTATTTTCGTACCCCTTTGTCTCTGTCATTTAGTTGCGTAGTTGGAGATGAAGGTCTTACATACAGGTGGGTGGAAGGAATCACAAAATCTCCTAGCATATCCACCTGATGGACATATTTGAATGGCTCTTCATCAGCCATAACTACATAGACATTATCATCGTGCACATACATGGCACATTGGTGTAAAATCTAAGGCACACACTTCATATCTTCTATCCAGGTATGCCCTTGGAGGATGTTGTATTACATGGACCCTTTCAAGACATGACATATCATAAGGATGGTCTTATACCCCATATTAATGCATAGGACTATCGTTCCCATAGTAGAGCATAAAGAATCATTAAAAGCTCTTAATGTGTAGGCTCCTAGAACGATATTGGACTTGGGGATATTAAGGTACCCTATTGCTATTGTTGTTATGATGTTGATTGATGAACCTGTATTGATCAAGACCCTCTTAAAAGGTAAATCATTTATAGAAGCAACAATGTGCAGTGGAGGGTCTGGCAAGGTAGTAGGTATTGTCTTAATATCATGATCATAAAATTGAATTACAGGTTCTTGGAATTGTTGTACTTCTCCAAAAAAATGAGTGAATGCATTTGAATCTTGTGGTTGGAGCTCAATTGATCTCAAAATCCCCATAAAAGTATCCTTGTACTTTGGGGATTGTTGTATGAGCTCATAGATAGATACCTTAGTCGAAGTCATTTGTAAGTTTTGTTCTAGTCTACTTCGAATAGTTACCACAAGTCAGGTTGGTGGACCTAGAAGGTTGTTTTGCCTCTGCCTCTACCTAGGTATAGTTGGGACATTAATGTGAGATGTAGGAGGCTATGGTTAGCCATATAATCTACTCCTAGTTACTATGTTGACAATTTCAACCATCCCAATGCATCCATGTGTAGGTGTATCGATTCAGACCTGATTGACTTGGGCACCTTGCCCTCTAGGGACCTCATGGTTTGGTAGTGGGTTTTTGTATATGCCCATCTCTATTATCAAGAGCCAATGGGTTTTCAACTTTAATTTCTCCCACTTCAATCATATCTTGCACCTGATTCTTGAAACCAATGCACACATCAATATCATGCCCCGGTATTCTATGCTAAGGGAAAAAATGATCTTCCCTATATCATTTGGCTTAGGATGGTTGGGATATAAAAGAGGTATATCAAGAAATTTGATCTTCCTAGCCTCGCTCAACTAGTTGAAAATTGATTGCATTGACTCTGAAAAAAGGTGTAAAATAGGGAGGTGGCTTGCATTCTCTGTTTCACCCATGATTGTTCTTTTGGTCATAATTAGCTGGTGGAGGCTGTTCTTGATAATTCTGGGGTTGTTGCGCAGCCCCATCCCTAGGTGCAACCAATACTATTTGATTAACTGGATTAGGTTTTGCCTGCTTCTACTTGTATTTGTCATTATTTCCATTTTTTTCCACTCCTTGGTTCGGAGCTTGATGGTTCCCTCATATATTTTTATGTCCTCAATGAGTTTGGCATGTGCCAAGGCTTCCTAAAATGAAGGATATTTTTGAAGTTGTAACAAGAGTAATATGTGTTTAGAAAAACTCTTGGTGAACATGCAGACAATTTCTTCTATGGGGATGAAGAATGATAACTTTACCATGAATTTTCTCCATCTATCCCCATAATCCATTATTGGCTCATCATTATAATAAGTTGGCCAGGTCTAAAAGGTTCACCTTCTTCTTAGCACCAAAGGAGAAATGTTTTAAGAAAATGTTTACTAGTTATTCAAAAGTGGATATGTTGTGCTTCGAATGCTGGTTGAACCATTGGGTGGCAACCCCCAAAAATGTCATAATGAAAGTTATTAGCATAAGAGCATCATTGTATTCAAGATGAAAATATGCATTGATAAAATTGGTAACATGAACTTGTGCATCCTCTTCACCCTTGAATTTTTCTAATGTAGGCATCTCAAAGTGCTTAGGATATGTAGGGCTAGGAACTAATGGGCATAATGGTTGGTTATGTATTTTACTCAGCGTTGGTTGGTTCCCAGCTGTATCTTACTTCCCAAAGGCCTTCATATTTTTAGTGAGTACCTAGAATGCCTTTGAGGCAAGGAGTTCCTCTTCTTGCAGGCCTACTCGTGATGGTAATGGAGGTTACCCTTTATCCACTTAAATTATTTTGTTCTCCTTCCCCCTATGATGGGATTCAGGATGTGTCTAATCTTGATTTATCATGTTTACCCATGCCCTACTAGTTTTCTCTTGTTCATGATTTTAGTGGTGGTTTCATTGTGGGATTTATTCTTGCCTAATGCACCCTTCTTGTGGTGAGTTAGTGCGTTCATTTCTTGGGTGATAACTACCATTTTATTGTAGGTTTATACGAGCTAGATGCTCAACTTGTTCTCTTAAATGCTACTCATGTTGGCACAAGAGCCTTTCTCTTTGTTTGTCATATTTGAGAACTTCAACTAGCTCTCACTCTTTATGCAATGCATTTTATAACCATTACACATGGTCAGATTGCACTGTTAAAGAAGATTTATGTTTTTTTGATTATGTTCTTGTGGTTATGATTCACAGATTCCTCAAAGAGGTTTTCACTATTTCTTTGCTCGTGCTAGCCAAGGTAACTTGTTCAGTGTGTTGATAAGTACCCCTATGATCAGAATCGGTATGCGTACTATGGGGTCACTTTGAAGCTTTCCCAGGTTGGGTGGTGCATTTAGAAGTAATACTTTATGAACTTCTAGATGCAAAATTTTTTGTGGCTATGGTTTTGGGAGTTGGCCTCAAATGAAACCGATCCAACTCATCTAACTGTCTTGTTTTCCATGACTGATCCCATGGGGTGTCATTTACTCGAATGAGGTCATGATATATTGGAATCCTTCCTCTTGTATGAAGTGTATCTTCTATTTGATGCCTATCACTGGATGTAGCTCTAGTTTCATGCCTCTCAGTGGGCAGATTTGTTCTAAGTGTCCCTTGTGAAGTTTGAGATGTTGTGACTCTCGTGTGTCTTTTTTATGATGAAGGCTTTATGGCCCCACCATTACTTAATGAGGATGGAGGTGAGGAAACCTCATCATCCCTATATGAATAATGGGGTCTATATCCCCTATTATGTCCATGTGGGGAGGAAGCTCTTGAAGCCTCCTCATGTCTTTGAGAAGTTTCTATGTGTCGAGAGGAGGGCCTTGAGGCCTCCTTGCATCTCCATGATGAAGGAGACCTTGAAGCCTCATTGTGTTTAGGTGATTTTTTTCCATGATGTGTCTCCCTAACTAGGGTTTCTCGAGGAGAACCCCCATGGGTTGAGTTATCACCTCTTAGGCTCGTGAAATTACATCCCACGATGTTGCGAGAAGGTGTTTCAATGTTACTATGACTTTGCCTATGGGTGTGTGTTGTTTCAGATTTAGCCTTAGCATTGGGTTGAGGATGCTTACTTCTAGTTTTAACCATTGCATTCATGAATTTATCTTTTGTGTTGTAATTAAATATAGCCAAACAATATCAAGCAAGTGTTTATATTGATTACCAATTTATGTGTGCCCTAAACTATTTTTTGCATTTTTATGTGTTGTTATTATTTTCTTGCTCTTGTTTTAGATTTAGAATGAGGGGACTCATCCATAGTGGGAATCAAGAACACCCATGCCAAACATGATTTTCTCAAAAAGAGAATAGGGTACACTACTTAAGTCCTAGTGGGGGGTTCACCTAGCTCTTCCACTTTAAACCGATGATTGTTCCAATAGTAGGAGACAGTTTGAATGTTGGTAACTTAGTACCACTATAAATAAGTTCATTATTATGTTCTAGGAAAATCTAGGGGGCAAGACGATGGAAGGAGATGAATGCCAATGTAACCAGACTAAATTAAGGGTTGGTGATGAAATTCAACTCCCCAATTTTTAAAATATGTGTGCATGTGTGTGGTTCATTTTAAATTTGCATAAAATAAAATGCATCATACAACAAAAATACAACTTTCTTATATGCCTAATACAATTGACATTTCAGTTTTCAAAAATATGAATAAACTGATATGAGTTTCATGGATGCATCGTACACTACTCTATTTGTGAATATTATTTTATTTATTTATACTTAATCATGTATTAAATGAAATATGTAAAAACATATGCAATCAAAATACAAAAAAATGAATGAATGATTCTCTTTATTGTTTTTTATCAAGTTCGGTTACATATAGATCCCTCTAAGGGATTCCCTTCATTTGATACATATTTTACAAATTAGGGTAGAAGATGTATGATATCCTATCACAAGGGGTGATGCACTCTTGTAGGCTTCTCTGTGACACACACAGAATTGTATGAGGGCTTACAGATGCCTCCTTCTATAGGTTTGGCTCCTAGATGTATCCTTTTGCTTTCGTATGTTAATAACCTCTCTAGTGAACCTATAGTCATGCAAGCATTAAAAAAATAGCAAATGCTTAGCTGTCTGAGATTGCCTCCCTGGATGAGGTTGTTAGTAATAACCCTAATGATAAATAGAAATATGTTCAATGACAATAAAAACTAATGCTATGAATGCAAGGAAATGCAATAAATCATATCTATGCTAATTGCATGAAAACATGTAATAATCTAAAGAAAATAATTCTAAGAAACCTAGACCAGCCTATGGGCCACTGTCCATGACAGTGGTCGCTAAGATGAAAACCTACCTTTATTTCTCCAAGGCTATGGATCTAGGATTGTTGCTAAAGTTGAAATGGTTGTTGTTTATGCCCGATGTGTTGAATATACTACATATGATGAACTCTCAATTGTCCAGCACTTTGTTGCTCCTAAAAGGAACTCCAATTTACTCTATGATCTGACAAGGCTTCACTACAATAAAAGCTCTCTAAATCTTTAAAAGCTCTCCTCGCTTGTATCTCTGCAAAAAGTCTCTCTGAATCCCCTTGGTACTCTTAGGTTTGCACTTTATATTGTGTTGAGGGCTTAGGTTTAGGTCTAAAACCCTAGGACTAAATCCTTCATATGAACTATTTGTTAGCATGAGAAATTAAGTCTTTGTTTTCCATTGAGTTCTAGTTGACTGATGTCTAAATTCATACTTGAGTCTCTCATGTAGCGTGGCTATGATAAGGAATGCAAATTTATACCTGATTGACCTTATTGCATGTAAACTACCACTTTCACCCGAGATTAGGTTGTTTTAATGGCAAGTTGCATTTTAAAGCTTAACCGCTATCATCTGCAGTGACTAGTGATTTACCACTTTGAGATTCATCGGATAGGATCCAACAACTCTGGTTCAAAGTGGCTAGGCTTGGATGGGCTAAAAATACCCCAAAATAAGTGGTGAAAACCACTTTTGGCACTTGGAAGGTTCCAAGGTTTAGTCACATGGTCTATGAATACCTATAGAGGAGTTCTCCTAAACATGACATGTTTTAGGTGCCTACAGATAGGAGGGAAGTGGAGAGACTTTAGGAGATCAACCATAATGAGGCTATTTTTGAGACACATGTATATGGATGATGTGGCTCAAGGGCTAATTTTGAAGTATCCCTATGGGTATTTATGATGTATCTTACAAGATTGATATTCAAGATGTTGATTTGATGGTTGTCATGATATGATGTATGTATGATGTGATGCATATGTTTATACTTTTGATGTTTATGATTGGTGTATGCATGTGATTAGATAGACATGACATGTTAGATGGTATGAATTTGATATGCTCATGTGTGGATTATGGTTCCTATATTTATTTGCATGGTTTAAACTCACATGTGTTATTAGAATCACTTTTGGGTTGTATGTATATGAATGTCGTAATCAAAATTGGTTTAATTTATAAATGATAATGTAATAGTCATAATGATACATTAACACAACATAATACAAGATAACCATCAATGCTAATAATAACCATGGGTAGATTTATAGGGATGATAAATTAAGCATTAACATAATAACAAGGAACATTGAATATAACAAACAAGATGAATGAACATTGAAAAATTACTAAAGGACATAAATAGTAAGTTGAAGCTAACATTGATATGGCTCACCCATATACCCTAGGTTTTTGGATGTGAGAATAATCTCAAGAAAGTCAAACACCCTAGTTTGAACAATCAAACTCATCTAATGGTCAGTCAATATCCCATAGAAATCTAGACCATCCCGAATAAGATCAAGCCTATCATGGACTAAAGTGTGTGCAATGATGTTCATTTTCCATCTTGAGTAAGGTTAGACTAACCAATTATGACTCAAGCCAATATAAGCTAGCTCATACACAAGTACACAAAGGTCTATACAAAATAATATCCCTAATGTGATAGATATGTCACCACTCAAAGGGTATACTCCACTACCAAATAGTCATTTATAGCCTTGATGGAGGTTAGCCTCATAATCCTTCAACATAGCTAGGAATCTATAGCCCTGGTGGAGGCACATGAAATACCTAAGGGGACTAGTCTTTGGATCTTCTTTTTTTTCTCTCTTTTTTCTCTTTTTTTGTAACTTGCTTTTTGGATCCTTAGGTTCAGATGATGAGAATGATAGGATGAGCAAGAAATTTTTTCTTTTACGGCAAGATTACTCATAGTGTTGTCTTCCCTAAACTCAATATTGTATTAAAGTGTGATATGTGATTAGTCCAATAAATAACTCAAGTCAATCAAGGGAAGCCTAAAATCACATTAAAATATAATGACGTTCAACAAAGGTTGATTGGATCAACTAGGAATGGTTGAATAATAGAAGAGGCTTCTATTTACAAGAAACCTATTAATATGATTTATCAATACATCACAAAAATTAGGACACCTATTGCATGCATAGTGGTAGTTTTTGAAAGATAAATAATATGTGTATGCAATATGGTTGACCATAAAACATGACATAAGATAAAACAAGACCTTTAGACAATTGACACTGAGATGTGAGATGGAAAATAATGCAAAAAAAATGAGTACAATATGTAAAAAATGTATTTATCATTGATTAATTATGCCAATTAATATTTGGGAATGCACATCGATGCAACCAAAAAGGTGACCAAATTAACATGTTTTGAGTTTTGATTTTATGATGTATGAATTTTATAGATGAATGCAATGTGAGAAATTATGAGAGGTGAGTGTAAATTATTTGTGGCATCATCATGAATAGATTAGAAGTTACTGAAATTAGATTTGAAAGGAGTGTCAACTCCCCTAGACACAATATTGGTTTGAATGAGTGTTAAATCCCCTAGTCATAAAATTGATTTGAAGAGGAAATAAATGAGGAGGAAGAGAAGGTTGAGGGAGGGATGAATATTTGGAGATGAGTATATTGAAGAAGAGAAAAATAATTAGGATTAAAATAAGATTGAGGTAGGGAGGGAGAAATAACATGCATGCCAATCAGAGGAGGATTCATGAAAGTAGGAAAATGTGCAAAAGAAGCAGTAGGGAAGAGGGGAATCTTGAGGTAGAGCAAGTAAATGAAAGGTGATTTGAGGAATATAAATAGTGGGATGGAAAGCAACATCATTAAATGAAGGAGGATCAATATTGTTTTGGAAATAAAGTGGGATTTGATGAAGGGGGATGATAAGGGTTAATTTGATGAGTTATCTTGAACAATGAATAATGTAAGATGAACTAATTGTGGAATAGACAAATATCCATGAATTTTACCATTGACATGATTTTTGAGCTCACTTGATTGAGAAATCTAACCATCCATAGGTAGGTATCCTCATGACACAAGCATCTATTGTAAGTGGGATTAGGTTACTATCTCAATTAAACGAGTGAGTGAGTAACCATATAGTCTTGGCATGGAGCCTACTAAATATGGATTAGAGTAGAGTTTTAATTTAGAAGAGAATAAGGAGGAGAAGATAAATTCTATATTTGTGCTAGAAGAGTAGGGCTATTGATAGTATCATGCAAATTTATTGGATAAAGTTGATTCCATGATTGAGTGTTTTGTTTTTGGACATTTTTAAGATGAAATATAAGTATCAATTTGATGAAGGAAGATGATAAGGGGTAATGGATATAGTGCCCATGGCTTGGGTTATGATAGGAGGGTCAAGATTAGATGATACATGTGTGGTGTGAAGTTTGGTTTGACTTTGGGTGAAATAAGAAAAAGGATTATCAAAAATATTGAGTGGGATCAAGGAGACTCGAGGTAAGTCATACTATGAAGGATAGGACAAGAGGGCTTGATGTGAAAAAGAGGCATGTTGCAAAGAAGAATGAGAATAATAAGGTTGAGGATGAGAGGAAAATTGAGGAAAATGAGAAGAAGGTTGAAGAAGAGGAGAAAATAAAGTAAAAAATAAGGTTGATGAATGTCAAGGTGGAAGTACATATTGGTTTGGTGTGAGGAGGACAAGAGGGCCCCCCCACTAGGGTTCTCAGGTAGAATGGTGTGGGCGGCCAGATGCATTAGACCTTTATCAGAGTATGAAGTCTCATGATGGCCCACATAACTTGGATAAGGGTGATGAGAAAGGATGGATAGACTATGAGGTGGTTTGGAGGATGCTTCCTCCTAGCACCAAAGTGGGTTTGTCGAAGGAGGATGGATTACCCTAGAAGGATCCATGGAATGATGTTCTTATTCTTGATTTTGCCTTTGGGTTATGACCATAAGGGACTGCTACACAAGTTTTGTTTTTCTTGAATCTTTCTATTCGATAAAAACTATATTGGTTCGGATGATCCATAATAGAAACCATCCATATCTAGATGATTCATATCAAAACCCATCCCTATCTAGATGATTTATGCTGGAAGCGATTTATAGATAGGGGAGAATAAAAGTGAATGGTGGTGAAGAGGAATAGGTGTGGTTTTTTTTTTGTTTTTTGTTTTTGTTTTTGAATAAGCACCTAACTAAGTAAATAGGCAATCAAGCATACAACAAACAATTAACTTGAAGAGGTTTGGACATGATTTATATTGTTTTGTTTGATTTTGCTTTTGTGTTGATGATTTTTTTTATTTTTGTGTTTTGTTTTTTAATGTTAATTTTTGTGTTTATGTTTTTAATGATCCCTAAAATCAACAAAATATGGATAGATGAGATATAAAGGTATGTCAATGCACACTCCCTGATATACTTCAAGGTACGTGAAGAGAGATAATGTGCATAAACATGTGAAGGTTACCTAAGGTAGAGATGACCTAGGGTAGCTAAAAGAGAAAAATACCTCTAATATCCTCATTAGGGGATATAAGAGGTAGCACTATTTAAACCTTCCTTGGACTAGTCATACTTCGCTTCACCCCTAGGTGTGCTTGGTAAAAAATAATAGTTTCACACTCACTATTTCTATAGCCCTGTGAACGAGGGCTCTAACCTAGACTACCTTGAGATAATACCAAGGGTAGTAAGTTTCCTGGTGATGAAGTCCAAGAAACTATGCACAAGCTTCTATGGTGTCTAGAGGCCTAGTTTATGATTGGATATGAAATCCAATGTCATCGATCTCAATCGATAGTTGGTGATAAAATCTAATGTCATAAATCTATGTCTAGAAGTACCTACATGTATGATTAAACTATATGTTTATATTTTATCTATGATGATCAAACAAAAACTAACCTAGGAATGAAAATTTATTTTCCTAAGTAAAATGTGATAAAACAAATATTGAATTAGGAATGGCAATGTTCTACCTAGATTGCAATGAAAAAGATTCTATCCTATGAAAGAAAATGCGACTTTCTTTAAGAAAAGGATAAGAAATTAAAATAAATGCTAGTAAAATAAAGTGCAAGACAAAAAATTAAATGGTGTGAAAGCAAACCTATTATAATAAAATCAAAATGCAAGACGTGAAATTAAATGAGTTTTGAAAGCAAATCTATTCTTAAGAAATAAAAATGCAAGATAGAAAAGTAAATGGCTTTTGAAAATAAATCTATCCTTAAGAAAGGAAAATGAAAGACAAACAAGTAAATGGATTTTGCAAGCAAATCTATTCCTAAGCAAGGAAAATATGAAACAAGAAATGAAAGGAGGAGTAAACAAATCTATTCCTAAGTAACAAAAATGTGAGACAAGAAATGAAAGGATGAGCAAGAAAAACTATTCCTAAGACAAATGATTCACAAGAGAAACTGTTCTAGTCCAAATGATTCACAATAGAAATAGTCTTGGTCCAAATAATTTCCAACAAAAACTATCATGGTCCAGATGGTTTATGCCAAGAGAGATTTCTCGTCTCTCCCCCTAATTGGGTCTATTTTATAGAGGACCAAATTTATGGATTTTCCTACCAAAACAAGAGAGTCAAAATGTTAGAAATTGAATTTTTTTCTTTTAAAAAAAAATATGAAAAGAAAAAATCCTAACTAATTAAACCCTAAAATTGATTTGAGCAACTAGTCTAATAAAAACAATAATCTAAGCTAAAAATATGATATTTGTAATAAAGAGATTAAAAGGACTGATTTTGGAGAAGATAATAGATGAGAAAGAGCACCTTCAAACACCTCCAAGTATTATGAGTTGGCCTAATAATGCACTTGATTGTGATGATGAAAAATGATAATGAGGTAAGGGATTTTACCTAATACCTACCTGAAACTACAATGGTTGTTATGTAAAGCTAGTTACCTAACATGATGGGTTCTACTTTTGAGCTCAGTAAAAACTATCCAATTCTAGATGATTTTGGGTGAAAATAATTTGTTTTTGGTTGGTTTTAGTTGTAAAATATCGTAGTCTAGATGGTTCCTATCAAGAGAATTTTTTTTAAACCAACCATTATGGGTCCTAGTTTTTTAGGGAACGTGTTGCATTTTGGACTTGCAAAAAACAAACCAAAAACAAAAAAGTTAGTAAAATGACTATAAATATAACAAAACACACAAGGAAAAATAAGTGAGAGGAGTAAATGGTGAGAATTGAAATTATACAACCTATAAAGCATATTTTCTATGTGTGGTGTAGGGTTTAGAGGTCCCATCATGATCGCTAAAATGTAGTCAACAAAACATGCAATTTCATTAATCATAAATTGGTATTACAATTGATTTTACAAGCACCCCTTGGGCTACAATAAGGGTCTTCCAATGAGGAATTCCTAAGTAATACAAAATTTTGGCACTCCTTTATCTTCTTTTGCCACCTTAAAAGGGGTGGGTTTATGCTTGTGTACCACCACTAGTTTAGCATGTCCTCCAAACCTACACAACCCAAGGAAATAGTTAGTAGAACCTATTGGGTCTACCTTAGCTAAACCAAGATTTATAAGAGTGCAAATAATTAAACTTAAAATAAGCTACAAACACATTAAACTAACTTTAATCACCTTTGAGGATGATTTTCTAATTTATCAATGTCTAAAACTGGTTCTTGATAAGAACCGTCTTGGCCAGGATGGTGGCTGACCATCCTAGATGATCATTGATTGTACTAAACAATTTCTATTGTGTTGACTTGGATAAAAATTTCTTCAGTGGAATTCTTCTTATAATGTCAAAGTAGCTTTATTTCGAGTTTGGTGGCTATCTAAATATATATTAACAACCTGTTTACAAAAGGAAGGCATAAAGTGGCATCCATGGGGTTAGCACAAGAGAGGGATTGCATACAAATGAGGGCTAGAATTATTTCGGTAGATTTTCTTTGAGGTATTATTCCATTCATACAATTTAAAGAAAGAGGAGGCTATTTATAGAATTTGGCAAGGATTGGGGGGTGAGGTGACATGGGTAGACTATACCTCCTTAATAAGTTTGGATGGAGAAAGTCCTTAGTCCACCCATATGCATTAAATGAGCATGGGTGCACCATACCTCATTAATTTATAGGGGTGGAGAAAGTCTTCACCCCATTTATGGCATGTGGATGAAATTCTTCATGTCATTAATGCACATGGATGGAGAAAGTCTTCATCCCATTTAAGGCATTGAATGGGCATTAGTATGTGGAGAGTAGGGGGTAAGATAGTCTAGGTTCAAGGGTATACTAGGATGAGGTGGACCTGGGCTAGGTTAATGGGATGGTCACATGGTGACCATGGGCTAGGTGTAGTATCGGGTTTAGTGGAGAAAAGAGGCTAAGATGGCTAATTAGTGTTTTAATGCAAAATAATTGAATTTTGGGGGAATTTTTGCAAAAAAATAAAAATTAACACTCCACAATGGATAATGTGACAATTTTTAGGTGTCCACACTTCTTTAGCACCAAGGCTTTGTCTAAAAAAAATTAACCTCTTCATTTCTTCTTTCAATATGGCCAAGCAATCTATACTCTCACAAATATTGTAATTGGTCATAAAAAGCCAAAAGAAAAAAAGAAATGGATATTTTTGAAATTTTGTAAAAGATAAATAAGGTTTCCAAAAAATATTGAAAAACTCATCATAAAACTAGGGCATCTATCTAGTCAAAAAATAACAGAACGAGATTGAGTACCAATGAAAGGAAAAAATGAACTTGTTGATGAATATTTTTTTTGAGAAAATCTATTTATTCTAGTGATATTCTCGTGACCCAAGTTCACTTGGATTTTCTATGAGAAATCCTTCTTTATATTACATTGTTAGCTTAAAAATAATCTTCTCCATAAGACTTTATAAAAATCATCCTAAAAAAAAGCTAGAAGATAAATCTATTATCGATAAAGGTAAATGAATAATGAATATTTACATCCACTCTAATACAATGTTAAATTTCATAGTAGTTTCCAAAAATTAATGGAATTAAACATTACCCAGTATTGCTTAACCAAAGAATAAATAGTATATAGAACATAAAATATGATGGGGTTTCCATAGACACAAAAAAAACTTCACTCAAAGAGAATCAAATTATACTCAAATAGATAATAAAATGATAGATGAGAAGGGGTATTTATATCCAATTACATAATTCCTTTAGGTAAAGGTTATGAGACTAATCCTCAAGAATTAATAGTAAAAATTTACAAAAAATACTTTTTTTTCAAGGTTTACATGGGCCAAAAGGGTAAACATAACAAAAAGTCAACCATGACCTTAAGAGAAGCTTAATAATATGAATAATATTGTATACTCCATAAAGATGACTCATTGTCTCCTTATCCTATCATTAATCTTGTTAAAATATTGAGAAGAGCTCTCTCAAAGGTAAATTTAAAAGAAAAAGTTAAAGGTATTTAGATTTTTATAAATTGTCCCTTAGAATATCATTTCCAATTTATTGATGACACTCTTCTTTTAGGTCATCCCTTGGTCGGTGAGACCATAGAATCTAAATAAATATTACCATGCTATGAGAAGCTTATTGGAAAATTGGTTATTATAACAAAATCCTATAATAGATTATTATTATTGGGATTTAGGATTTAAACTTATTAAATTTCCATTAATGTATCAAGGTATTCTCTTATTTGATATATAGAAAAATAAAAACTATCATTCAACTCAATTTTGGATGAAATGAAATCTTATCTAACTACTTGGAAATGTATAATATTAACCATAGCTAGAATGCTACACTCATAAATATTTCCTATTTTTAAATGAGATAGGATTTATAAAAGAAATAATATTTAAGAATATGATTAAAAACTTATAGATTTATGATATTAACATTAGGAGCAAAACTTATTTGAAGATCAAGAAAAAAAGGTAAAAATGTATATGTTCTATGAATGTAATAAAATTGTTTAGGAAATTAACCTTTCCTAGGGTTTTAGAAACATGGCACTTTGCATTAGATAGTTTGTAAATAATCATGAAAAATATTAGGTGGACAATTGATGACAAGGATTTTGCAAAATTTTGGTCTTATACCTAGTTGAAGCTTTATCTTATTACTTTTATCCAAAATGGAAAATAATGGTTTAGTCCTTTTGGCTTGTAGATATCTAAATTAAAATACCATATTAATGTGATCAACAACTCTAGATCTTATATTTCACTTATTAATATAAATAGTAATTAAACTCTAAAAACTACTTCAAGAGTTATGTATTCATTTTTTGTAAAAGGATGAGTTGGTTTGGAATCTAAGTTAGAATATACAAATTTGGAGCAATTAGAATTTCCTACTCCCAAAGATTTTTCTTGTATTAATATTTGCTAATTTGAAGCCCTCCCTAAAGCATCAACATTCCTTTAATTATTAGTCCAAAGCAAAATGGATTAGGTTATAGTTTGCAAATCTGAGGATATCATGGAGCTTTTAGGTGTGCTACATATAAGAAGAAGCTAGAAATGTTTGATCATCTACTAATTCATTGTCCCTTTGCTTCTAACATTTAGGGCTACTTTTTTTTTAATAGAGAACATATTATGTTTCTCCATGGAAAATAGGAGAGTTGATGAACTACTATATTAGTAATTTACAATCTAAAGTATTAATAATTATATGAAGGATTATTTCTACCATCATTTGTTGGAATTTTTGGCTTGAAAGGAATAATAGAATTTTCAAAAACAAATGTCAAAATTTTACTAAAATTTTAATTTTAATTGTTCTTTGTTATAGAATGTTTACAAGCATGGTGCTCATATTGAGGATTTTTGAGTGTCTTAAAGAATCTAGACAACATATTGACTACATAATGCTAATATATATACAAGGGTAATCTTTGACAATGGAGTTAATGGAAAGGATTTTTGTATTGGGTTAATCAAACTTAATTTTAGTTATGCTTCCAAAATAAACCTTAGCAAAAGCTTGAGGAAGTGGTATTTTTTTAATTAATAAAATTTAAATTCTTATTGCCTACTCAAAATTATAGGGAACTTAAACAAACAACTATGTGGAGGCTAGGCCACTTCTTACATAGATCAAGATTACCATTGAAAAATAATGAAGATATACATTGAGGAAGATTCATAAATAATTATTAATATTTTAATAAAATGGACGTAGATATTGGATCAACAATAACATTATTTTTATATTCATCAATTACTCATGAAGATAGTATCTTAAAAATGCTATCTTATTTATAGATAAAGAAACATGGTGATAGATAATTTTACCAATTACGTTGTTATATCCATATATGACCCAACACACTTAGTATCGGTTATAATGCTTTGATATTTTGATAGAAGAAGATCCAAGAGAAGCCAAACATTACTTGTTAAAAATATAATTTAGTTAGAAAATAATCATCATAAGCTTTCAACTATAACACATAAGTATAGTTATGCCAAAAACTCAAACATTCTTAATGTTGTTAGACTCTCATTTAGGATACTCAAGTGCCAATCACAAAGAGGGTGGTCCCTATTATATCTTGACAAGGGTGACCCTAATCATGCCCCCTGTTGTACTTCGCATTACTTCAAAAACAAAAGAATTAAAAAAGAAAATAAATATATATTTTTTTACAATAATTGTAAATGAAAATATTATAATATTTATATTTTTATTATTGAATGAAATTAGCTAAATTATTTAAATTTCTAAATTTTCAAAGCAAAGAAGGAAGTTTAAATCTCCCTAAGTTTTTTTCTCCAATTCTAGCATTGGTAGAGTTGTCATCCTGTGAGATTGCAGATTTGACCATTTTGGAAACTATTGTTGGTGTTTCTCTTTTTCATAGGGGTTTCCCACTCTGGCTCTGATGCATTGATTCCTTTGAGTGGGAGGCCCCATTTTTTCCTTTTCTAGATATGGCTATTTCTATGTTGCTTTGCTTTTGTGGTTGGTTGTATCTATTGTTTGTCAGAGGGCCTGGTCCATTATGGATTTTTTGTGGGTTTGGTAAGCCATTGAATATATAGCTAAGGTTATTTGAGGGGGATAGAGCCAAATACAAATCCAAACTAATGCAGGAGCATCCGAGGGCAGCAAAGCAATCGAGCATCAACCAATTTTTTTTTTTGTGTGAGTGTTATTTCGTTTTCTAAGTGTTGCAAAGAAAAATATGTGTCATGATATCGTAACACAAAAAGTGTCGCAATATCGCGACCAAAACAAAATATAGGGGAGCAGTGGACAGAATGTCACGATTTCATGACATGTTGCAAAATCGTGACCCAAGGCAAGGAAGCAAGTCCGAAAGACACAAGGTCGTGAAATCGTGACATGTCATGAAATTGTGACCATCATAGGGAAGAAAAGGCGCGGAAGACACAAGGTCACGAAATCGCAACATGTCACGATTTCATGACCGAAGCAGGGAAGGCAAGGCATGGAAGACACAAGGTCACGAAATCGTGACATGTCACGATTTCATGACATGTCATGAAATCATGACCATCGTAGGGAAGCAAAGGCGCGGAAGACACAAGGTCGCGAAATCGCAACATGTCACAATTTCACAACCGAAGCAGGGAAGGCAAGGCACGAAAGACACAAGGTTGCGAAATCGTGACATGTCATAATTTCATGACCGAAGTAGGGAAGGAAAGGCGTGGAAGATGAAAGGTCACGAAATTGTGACATGTCATGATTTCATGACCAAAACTGAAGAACAACGGTGCAATAGAAAAACATCGTGATATCGCAACATGTCACGATATCACGATCGAAGTGGAGGCAAGAAGGCAAAAAGGAAGGAATGTCATGATATCATGACATGTCACAATATCATGACCAAATAGAAAAACATGCACTCCAAGCTTTCATAAATGCGTCCCTTCGTGCGCGGCAAGTTAGCGACAGTGAAGCAGTAGTTTCAAAGGAGGATTTCAACAAGCATGTTGGCCACTCACGCAGGATATCTAGAGACACATTTATAGCAACTAACAGCAAGTAGTAGATCAAGAAGAAGATTTCTTTGGGTAAGGCAGCAAGTCGCGCACCTCACCTAGAGTCTCATCAATGCAAATTTCCAATATTGTTCCAGGTGGCAATTGTAGATCGTGGGAAGTTTGAAAACACAGAGGATCGGGACCTCGATAAAAACCCATGGATTGGAATGAGAGGAGGTTGGAAAATGGCAGATTGCTGTATATTCTTTGTAAAATTCTTTCAAAGTATTGAATAAAAAATTTTGGGCTCTTGTTACTCTAGTTTTTGGTCTTGTGTGAGAACTGTTCTCCACCAACTGGTATCAGAGCCAGGTTCCTGAGTGTGTAACAGATCGTCGGACGTGAGGCAGTTACACCAGGATCTATGGAAGGGCTTGTGATTGGGTGAATAGAATGCCTCCAAGAAGAAACCCTATTGGTGGGAGAGGCATGGCAGCAGCGAAAGATGTCCAAGATTTGTAGCGGTAAATGCAAGCCCTGCAAGAAGAAATGCGTAGAAGATTGGAACCAAGAAGAGATGAAGGTAGTGAAGAGGAAGATAACGAAGAAGAAGACCAACCGAAGGAAGAAGAAGAAGTGGATCCTACTCAGGCCAGACTATACAAAGCCATATCCCAGATTGGGAAGAGGTCGAAGATGGAGGTTTCCACATATTTTGGGAACCCTGATCCAGAGGAATTGATCAACTAGATCAACGACCTAGAAGAGTACTTTGAGTATGAGGAGGTTGAGGATCCTGATAGGGTCAGATTTTCAAAGACCAAACTAAAAGGTCATGCTAGCATTTTGTGGAAGGGAGTGCAGCTGGAATGAAATAAGAGAGGAAAGGAGAGAATAACAAAATGGGAATGGATGGCAGAAAATCTGAAGAGGTAGTTCATCCCTGGTGATTATGAGCTAGACCTGCTAAAGAAAATGCAAGGGTTGAGGCAATCAAGTAAGTCTGTAAAAGAATACACAGAATAGTTTCATAATATTATGATCAGAATAGGCCACTCAGAGGCCAACAAGGAGAATGTAGCCCGTTACATTAATGGGTTACAAGCAAGTATTCAGGAAGAATTAAGTCTAGTCCGGATGACCACCATAGAGGACGCTTACCAATTTGCCCTAAAGGTTGAAGAAAAGCTCAATAGGAGGTTTGAGAACAAGCAAAGAGGAAGAGGTCATGGTGAAAAGACCGATGGAAGGACCAGTGGAAGAAGGAATGATGATTCTCAAAATAATGGAGAAGGAAGCAGCAATCAGGAACAAAGGAGAGAAAATACCTACCATCCCCTTAATTAGAATAATGATTACCGAGGGGGAAGGGGCAGAGCTGGATGTGGCCAAGGAAGAGGAAGATTCTATGGAACTTGTTTCCAATGTGGAGAAGAGGGACATCACCAATATGAGTGTCCACATCAATGAGAAAGGAATAATAGGAGGCCGAAAGGAAATGCCAGAGTCGCAGTCGCTGATGAAGATGTTGGATCTGAGCATTCTGAAGAAGCTGAGAGAGGAGAAGTAATGATTATGAGAAGAGTCCTGCTGAATGAAGAGGGGGCCACAGATCAAAGGAAAAGCTTATTTCGCACAAGGTGTAAATGTGCAGGTAATATTTGCAATATTATTATTGACAATGGTGGCACAGATAACCTGGTCTCAGAGGGAATGGTTACAAAGCTACAACTGGAGAGGAAGAGACACTCACATCCATATCGGATCTCGTGGTTGCAGAAAGACCATAAGGTTTTGGTCAATGAATAGTGCCTGGTAAAATTTAGTATTGGGAATTACCGTGATGAGGTCTTGTGTGACATTTTTCCCATGGATGCGTGCCATTTGTTGTTGGGAAGGCCATGGCAGTTTGACAAGTGTGCGGTTCATGATGGCCGTGCCAACACCTATTTCATAACAAAGAATGGAACATGTCATAAGCTAAAACCCCTAAAGGAGGTGGAAGAAAAGGTATGTGGCAGTGCCAGAATTTGCTTGGTTGACGGAAGAAAATTTTTAGATGATTTAAAACATGAACATATGTGTTATGCATTGATTCCTAGAGTCAAGGATACAGAATGCAAAAATACCCCAAAAGAGGTCCTAGATCTGTTGGAGGAATTTCTAGATATTATATCTGATAATGTTCCTAAGGGTTTACCCCCAGTAAGGAATATCAGTCACCATATCGATTTGGTGGCAGGATCAAGCTTGCCCAATAAAGCTGCACATAGAATGACGCCTGTAGAAACTAAAGAGCTAAACAGGCAGGTCTAGGAGTTACTAGAGAAGGGACTAATTCAGGAAAGCTTAAGTCCATGTGCAGTACCTACAGTGCTAGTGCCAAAGAAATATGGAGAGTGGAGGATGTGTACAGACTCTCGAGCCATCAACAAGATCACAATAAAATATAGATTTCCATTGCCAAGAATGGATGACATAATGGACTGTTTGAGTGGAGCCAAGTACTTCACAAAGATTGATCTCAAGAGTGGTTACCATCAGATCCATGTCAAATAAGGGGATGATTGGAAGATAGCCTTCAAGACCAGAGAAGGTTTGTATGAATGGCCGGTCATGCCATTTGGGCTGTCCAATGCACCAAGTACCTTCATGCGGCTGATGAATGAGGTACTAAAAGAGTTTTTAGGAAAATTTGTCATTATTTATTTAGATGATATATTAATATTCAGCAGAACCCTGGAGGAGCACCTAATGCACATCAGAAGGGTTTTTGAGAAGCTGCGGGAAGAACAACTATTAATTAATCTAAAAAAATGTAATTTTGTGAAGATGGAGTTGGTGTACCTAGGATTTGTCATCTCAGTAGAGGGTCTAAAAATGGACCCAGAAAAGGTGAGAGCTATCATCGAATGGACTACCCCGAGAAGCACAATAGAGGTAAGATCATTTAATGGTCTAGCTAGCTTTTATAGAAAATTCATTAAAAATTTTAGTAGCATTTGTGCACCCCTCACAGAAACAATGAGAGGGGATAAGAAAGAATTCAAGTGGACCTTAGGGGCTGAAAGGAGCTTTGATGCATTAAAGAAAAAGGTCACAGAACAGCCTATTTTGGCACTTCCAGACTTCAACAAAGTATTTCAAGTAGAATGTGATGCCAGTGGCAGTGCAATAGGGGTTGTACTGAGTCAAGAAGGTAGACCTATTGCTTATTTTAGTGAAAAGCTCAATGATGCTCGAAAAAAGTATTCAGTTTATGACCAAGAATTTTATGCTATAGTTCAGGCTCTAAAGAAGTGGAGGCATTATTTTTTGTTGAAAGAGTTTTTTCTATTCACTGATCATCAGGCATTACAATACATTAACAGCCAAACAAAACTAAATCAAAGGCACTTGAAGTGGGTTGAGTTCCTCCAAAGCTATACCTTTGTGTTGAAGCACAAAAGCAGAAAATCAAACAGAGTTGCAGATGCCTTAAGTAGAAGGCAGAATCTGCTAGTTGAAATGACAGTGGAAGTGGTAGGATTCAAATAACTGAGAGGTATTTATCCTGAAGATCCTGATTTTACAGAAGACTGGACGACTTGCTTGGCACCTGTTACTGTGGATAGGACAAAATGGTTGGATTTTCTAATCCAAGATGGAATGTTGTTTAGGGGAAGTAAATTATGCATTCCAAGGAGTTCCATGCGGGAGAACTTAATCAAGGAAAAGCACAACAGGGGACTGGCTAGACATTTTTGTCGGGATAAGACCATTGCCCTAGTGAATGAAAATTACTACTGGCTACAACTTCAGCAAGATGTGAAAAGTTTTGTGTAAAGTTGCAGAATATGCCAGATGGCAAAAGGCATGAGGCAAAACACAAGATTATACCAACCGTTACCTGTACCTGAGAGGCCATGGGAGGACATCAGCATGGATTTTATTCTTGGGTTTCCGAGAAAATAGAGGGAAAATGACTCCGTATTTGTGGTGGTTGATAGATTCTCCAAGATGGCACATTTTATTCCCTGCCAGAAAACAAGTGATGCGGTTCACATTGCAGGGTTATTTTTCAAAGAAGTGGTATGACTTCACGGTCTACCAAGAAGCATAGTTTCTGACAAAGATACAAAGTTTGTTGGGTATTTCTGGAGAACATTATGGAAGAAGCTGAAGACATATCTGAAGTTCAGTTCTGCATACCACCTACAAACTGATGGATAGACAGAGGTGGTCAATAGAAGTCTGGGTAATTTATTAAGATGCTTGATAGCAGATAAACCGAAGGGATGGGATTTGGTTTTGCCGCAGGCAGAATTTGCATACAACAATTCTGTCAACAAGAGTACAAACAAATATCCATTCCAAATAATATATGGAAACAGTCCAAGAAATGTTTCTGAGCTGAGGAAATTAGATAAAGGAGAAAAGTGCAGTGCAGAGGCTGAGGAATTTGCAAAACAAATGAAAGCTTGCATGAAGAAGTGAAGAAACAAATTACAAAAATGAATACTCAGTATAAAGCAAGAGCAGACCAAAAGAGGCGGTTCAAAGAGTTTGAAGTGGGAGATGAAGTCATGGTCCATCTCAGAAAAGAAATATTTCCAGCCAAAACTTATATCAAGTTGAAGATGAAGAAGTTTGGGCCATGCAGAATACTAGAAAAATGGGATTCAGGCAATGCATATGAAGTGGAATTACCAAGTGGGCTTGACATTTCACCTATTTTTAACATATCATATTTAGTGGAATACCATGAAGGAGATAGTATAGAGGCACCAAGCACAGAATTATGGAGCATTCCAGTGTCTAACCCAACCATAGATGAGATCGAGGAAATATTAGATACTCATGAAGGCAAGAGCACAAGGGACAAATAGTATTTTGAATATTTGATCAAGTGGAAGGGCATACCGATAGAAGATGCAACTTGGGTGTCAAAAATAGAGTTTGACCGCCTGGGTCTTCCTCCAAAATATCAGAAGTGAGGATCACTTCTCGATCGACCCCGGGTGTCTGATGTAGGAGCATCCGAGGGCAGCAAAGCAATCGAGCATGAACCAATTTTTTTTTTTGTGTGTGTGTTATTTTGTTTTCTAAGTGTTGCAAAGAAAAATGTGTCACGATATCATGACACAAAAAGTGTCACGATATCGCAACCAAAATAGAAGATAGGGGAGCAGCGGACAAAATGTCACGATTTCATGACATGTCACGATTTCGTGACATGTCGTGAAATCGTGACCCAAGGCAGGAAGCAAGGCCGAAAGACACAAGGTCACAAAATTGTGACCATCACAGGGAAGCAAAGGTGTGGAAGACACAAGGTCATGAAATCGCAACATGTCACGAAATCGTGACATGTCACAATTTCGTGATCGAAGCAGGGAAGGCAAGGCACGAAAGACACAAGGTCACAAAATCGTGACCATCGCAGGGAAGCAAAGGTGCGAAAGACAAAGGTCGCGAAATCGTGACATGTCACGATTTTGTGACCAAAGCAGGGAAGGCAAGGCATGGAAGACACAAGGTCACGAAATCGTGACATGTCACAATTTCATGACTAAAGTAGGGAAGGCAAGGCGCAGAAGACGGAAGGTCACGAAATTGCGACATGTCATGATTTTGTGACCGAAACTGAAGAACGACGACGCAATAGAAAAATGTCACGATATCACGACATGTCACGATATCACGACCGAAGTAGAGGCAAGAAGGCAAGAAGGAAGGAATGTCAACCAAACAGAAAAACATGCACTGCAAGCTTTCATAAAGGCGTCCCTTCATGCGTGACAAGTTAGCGGTAGTGAAGCAGCAGTTTCAAAGGAGGATTTCAATAGGCATGTTGGCCACTCGTGTAGGATATCTAGAGATGCGTTTATAGCAACTAAAAACAAGCAGCAGATTGAGAAGAATATTTCATTGGGTATGGCATCCAGTCGTGCACCTCACCTAGAGTCTCATCAATGCAACTTTCCAGTATTGTTCCAGGTGGAAATTGTAGATCATGGGAAGTTTGAAAACACAGAGGATCGGGAACTCGATAAAAACCCATGGATTAGAATGAGAGGAGGTTGGAAAATGACAGATTGCTATATATTCTTTGTAAAATTCTTTCAAAGTATTGAATAAGAAATTTTGGGCTCTTGTTACTCTGGTTTTCGGTCTTGTGTGAGAATTTTTCTCCACCACAAACCCATAGGGTGATCTAGATCTTTTTTTGTGATGTAGAATGTTCTGGTTGTTGGCTCCTTGGATGGGTCTAGACCTGTATTTTGGTTTTTTGAGTGATGTTTCCATTAGGGTTGGTTTCCAGTTGTGGTTCTTCATCAAATGGCTCTATATTTCTTATAGGTTTAGTTTTCCATTGAATATTTGGTTGGGGTCCTTGAGGAGGATAGGGAAAAATATTGACCCAAACCCATTGGGGTGATCTTGGGATGTAGTTGTTGTAGTAATATCTGGTTGCTTTCCTTGGCTAGCATCGGGTCTAGTTTTCTGTTGCTTAGGTGGATTGGGTGGTTTTAGGTGGTTGCAGAGTTTCTTTCCCTAGGTCTAGCACTAGTGGAGTTTCCATCATGTAAGATTACATATTTAACCTTTCTAGCTACTGTTGTTGGTGTTTCTCTTCTCTAGTTACTGAGCAGGACTTTGGGTTAGCCAGAGTTGAATGTTTAGTTGGGGATTTTTTCCTTGTTTTTGGTTATGTCTCCTTTGCTTGGGTGGTTATATTGGAGGCTAAAACCAGTTCTATTGGTTGTTGTTTGATCTCTATTTAGTTGATGCTTCAAGAGTAGAGATATGGATTCCTTCAGGTTGGTCTTCATGGCTGATTATTTGGACTCTTTGTTTTTGTTGGTTTTTATTTGCTGGATTGTGTAGGGGTTTCAATCCTTCATCAATGGCTCCCCTATTTCTATTGGCATTCTACATTACTTTGGGTGTTTTTTGGAGCCTCGTTCGAGGTGTTAATTTCTAGGTTTCATATTCTGTGTCTTTTGGAAAATTGTTGAATCCTGGTCTTGTATCTTCTACTGTGTATTCTTTACAAGAGATAGGGTTAAAGGGGAAAATAAGGAATGTACCTTTAGAGGAGTAGTAAAGAATGATAATATTGGATAATATTCATAGATAATGGAAATTATCCAGATTGAGGAAAATTGTTGCATTATGGTATTGACTGTTTCTTATGGAGATTGTTGTTTAAGTTATACTTTGTTGTGTTTCGGTCAGATTTTAGTTCATTTCATTGCCAATATGTGGTTGTACAGGGTAATTTTGTATTGCTAATCAAGTTATGTAGCTAACAGGTAGTTCTTTCCTAGTTTTTTTATTTTAAAATTTATATTTTTCTAGATTTTGTAAGGGTTTGGGGACCCTAAAACCCCTTCTTACCATAATAAACAAACAAACAATCAAATTATTTTATTAATGGTATAATATATTTTTAAATATGAGAGAATCTCCATCTACAATATTTATAAAAATATCGCTAAAATCTTATGATGTCTTGCAATATATAAGTCCGACGGACCCACTTCCATTTTGTTTAGAAAAAAAGCAAACAAAAACTACATGGAATACGATAGAACTATATATTTTTAATATAATTTAATATTATAAATAATAATTAATAATAAATATTAAATAATTTAAGAGAAAGTCTTAATAAAAAATGATTTATATTTTATTAATATAATCAAAACGTAAGCATCTAACTTTTGAAAATCATATGATATAATTTTCTAGCAATTGCACATCACATGATAGTTTGGTAGTTTTTGCTTCATATTTTTAATAATAATATAGTTCACTTTTTAATAATAATATAATTCATAATAATTTTATAAATAAAAAGAGATAACAAGTAATATATTAATATAAGTTGTTGGGGTGATCGTTGATAGGTTTGAGAGGGGAGGGCTCTGGTCCCTCCCCTGCTCCCCCTCCCATGGCTTTTGGTTTCTGCCCAGTCCCTGGCTCAACCCAGGTCATCCCTCCCGGGGAGTGGTTGTTTGCAGATGATCTCCTGGGGGGAGATCCTTCTCCACTATCTGCGCCCCTCCCGACCGACTAGGGTTTCCTTGGTTGTTTTTTCGGACTGGTGCTTCCCAGGGATCCCTGTTTGGTTGGGGATCCCTTCCCTTTTTCCCTCAGGCTTCCCCCTGGGGTTTTTTGCAGGTGATTCGCGTGGATCTGGTCCCCTGCGTTTCTCAGTGCGGTGGAGGTGACGGTTTAGGGTTTGGACAGTTTCCCCATTTTTCTTGTGAATCCTCGATAGGCTCTATGCTTGGACGGGATTCTTGGTCCCTGCTGCTGGGATCCTCTTCTGTTTTCCCGGGGCGGGTTCCTTGTGGTGCAACTCTCTGGTCACTTCCTGATGGACTGGATCCTCTCTGTGCTGGCTGTCGGCTTCCTGCAGGATGGCTCTCGCTGAACTGAATGTTTTCCCGGTGGGCGGGATGGTTTCTCCATAGGGCGGGATCCGCCAAATCCGCCGGTTTTCCCGCGAGGCGGTATCCTTTCTTTTCTGTCGGTTTCCCGAATGGCGGGATTTCCCTGTTGCTTCCCGCTAGGCGGGACTGTTTGTGGTGGTTTTGACTGCTTCCCGCGAGGCAGGATTTTATTGTAACGGTTTTTCTTTGCTTCCTGCTGGGCGGGATCTTCTCGATGGTGGTTTTTGGCTACTCCCCGCTGAGCGGGATCTCCAAAACTACTTTTTTTCTTATTTGTTTGTTTCCCGCCGAGAGGGTTTGTTTCATGCTTACTGTTACCGTTGGGCGGGATTTCTATTTTGGTGTTCAGTTTCAAGGGATTGATGCCCTAGGCCCATTGCTTATGTAATCAGGTTTTGGGATCCTTGTTAAAACCCGCTATAAATACAAACACATAATTATCAAAAAAAAATATAAGTTGTTGGGAAGACCATCTATAATTGAGATGAAGGAATTTAGGAGGATACTAACTCTTTAATAAAAAAAATCCCAATAAATGATAAACATGGATAAGAGTAAAACATTGCAGAGAATCAACAGAGAAAAATCAATGGAGCTTGGGTGCACTGTTTCAACTCTACCTTCTATTTACTTGGGAATGACAATGTTCATTGTGGCATGCAAGGATCGAATGTGGAATGTGCTTATTGACAAGGTCTAAAGTAAATTAGCTAGTTGGAAGAGGAATTTGTTGAGTCAGGTAGGTAAGTTATAGCTTCTTAAGAGTACTCTCCAAGCAATCCATGTATATTTATTATTAGTATTTAATATCCCACTCAAAGCAACTAATACAGTAGAAAGTATTCAAAGAAATTTCTTATGGTCATGAATAGAGAATAGTAGAATTCCACTTGTAGCATAGGAGAGAGTATGCAATGATAAATCAATTGGAGGAATTAGGCTTAGAAGAATAAGGAATATGAACAAGGCATTCACAACAAATATGGAATGGAGGCTAGTGAAGGAGGGCCATGCCTTATAGGCAATAGTTCTAAGAGAAATTCCTTGACAATCAAGAGGATAGTAGATTTTGATCACTCTAGAGCTCTATCGAGGATCTCCATTATGGAACCATTTATTAAAGGGTAGAGAGATGTTATGAAAAGGCACCTAATGGAATGTAGGGAATGTTAGGTTTGTTCACTTTTGAGAAGATGCATGGCTAGAGAAGTACCCATTGTGATGGATGAGGAGTTAGCAAGTATCGAAGTAGAACTAGAATAGAACTATGGGAATATGGTGAGTGATTATTTGTCTATAGAAGCACATGAGGTAAGATGGAAGGAACTAAAAATCCATAATCAGTATGAGGATGAGCTCCACAAGCTAATAGTTAAACTAAGAGCATATTATGCAAGCCCTAATTTGGGTGAAGATACAATAATATGAGGAGCTATTCAGGAAGGGTTGTTTGCTATTAAATCAACCAATGATATTTCACATGCAACTCTTGAGGAGATATTTCAATGGGATAAAATATGTGGTAGGAAAGCAATTTCAATTAATAATTTTTCTTTGGCTAGCAATTCAAAATAGGATTTTAACAATAGATAACCTTCATAAGAGAGATTTTCAATTCCCTAATTGGTGTTACCTATGTGAAGCACATGAGGAATCAGTGAGTCACATATTAGTAGAATGTAATTAATCCATCAAAATATTGCATGATATAATAAATAAGATAGAGATGGAGTGGGTGTTGCCTAATAACATGGTAGGATGGATATCATTTGATTCCCTTTCATTATTTGTGGGAGTTTGGTTAGAGAGAAATAAAAGGATTTTTAAAGGGGAGAAGATATCTACAACCAAGAATAGAGAATACATCATAGTGGTCATAGTGGAGATTTTTAAAGCATTGAAAGTGCATGAGAGTCTAGAGTTATTGGAGGAGGCAAAATTAAGTGAAAATTGAAACCTTTGTACAGTTGGGCTTAATGATAATCCCTAAAAAGGCTTGAGGATTATGACCAAGTGGAATCCACCAAAAAAGGATGGATGAAAGTAAATTTTTATGGTGCTTCTAAAGGTAATCTAGGTAAGACTGGAGGAGGGGAAATACTAAAGGATATCCAGGGAGTGGTGATAGAAGCAATGATTGAATACTTGGGTATTGTGACTAGTTATCAAGATGAATCTAGATAAGTGATGGAAGGAGTAAATATAGAAGTCCAATTGGGGGCTAAGAGACTAATAATTGATAGAGACTCATTGAATATTATTAATTACCTCAATAAAATGTCAATGGGGAGTTGGAGAGTAGCATACCTTGTAACAAATACACTAAGATCCTTGAGTTCATTGGAAGAATTTCAAGTGGTACAAGTGTATAAAAAGAGAAATGGGGGGTTTATTGGCTAACCAATTTAGGAAATATCAGAAGTAAAGATAAAACATGGATACCACAAGATGATATCCATCTAGATGTGCTCCATCTAGTGGCAAAAGAGGGAGGACATTTAGAAAGTCGTTTCAATAGGTGAAAGTTTCTATTTTTAGAATGTCAATAGTAAATTATTTTCTAAATATTTATGGACATGTATGCTGGGGGTCCTTTTTTGGGGATTTATGTGATTTGTTAGTTTGTAGTTGTAAGAAGTTGAGAAATTTGTTGAAGGACTTATTTTCTAGAGATCTATAGATTCATCCATTGAGGGTTCCTTTTTTGAATATCTACGAATTTTTCTGTTGAGGGTTCCATATTTTGGAGATCTATGGACTTATCTACTAAAGGTTCCATATTCTAGAGAACTATGGACCTAGCTATTGAGGGTCTCATTTTCTAGAGATGTGTGGATTTGTGACTTTTTGGAAGCATTGTGAGGTTCAAAGTGAGAAGGGTTCTATTTTTTGGAGATATATGGATTTGTTTGCTTAGGGTTTCTTTTTTTGAATATTTGTGGATTTATATGCTCGAAGATATGAATTTAAAGAGATTGGTAATGACTTTAAATCCATATACATTTGAAATAAGTTAGTTCAATTCTTTGGATGTCTTGTAGCCTTCAAATATGAGGCTTTTTTGTTGGTACAACTAGAGAAAGAAGTATAGGATTGTAAAAGGGTCCAAGACATTTCGAAAACCTAGATTGTACCTAATAAAAAATAATTAATATAACTTATTTTAAAAAATTATGAATTTGGTTATTTTCTAAGGAGTTATATTAATTTTAAAAAAATGTTAACAATGAAAAACATGAGTAAATTATAAATCTCTAGGGAAAATTATGTTAAAATTTAATAAAAATTAGAAATCATTTATTTGATAAAGTGATATTTTCTTGTAGGCTATTAATTTTGCACTCCTTTCCCTTAGGATAATGGATTCATACCTAGAAGGGGAATGGGAAGTTATAAGCCTATGCCTCGATGTGAGGGATACCTGGTGTCGTATTTCCTTTGATAATGGTTAACTAATCGGAGGGTTCACCAAGAAATGTTTAAAGGTCATTTATAAGTCTAGACAACGAGGGATGTTTGATGTGTTATTTGATTAACAAATACCTAGATTTGGGATAGATTGCAACTAATATTAAACTATATGCAATTCAATTTTCTTTGAGAACAAACACACAACTAGCAATCTCCAACCTAAATGCAATTATTTTTCCTTTTCTTTTGGTATTTTCTTATGTTTTTGAAATGGTCTATGAATGGACAGACATAGAACAAACAAAAAATAGAAAGATAAAGTAGAAATATATTTGATTGAGCACCTAATTGCACCAAATATATGAGTAGAGGAAATAAAAATATATAAAGTGAATATGCATCTGGAAAGTGAATATGCATCTGAAAAGTGAATATGCATCATGAAAGCGTAGATGGAATTCTACATGTGTATTCATAAAATACCTGTAATCAACTATAAATAGATACTAAAAATTGTAATTAGTATTTGGGGATCTACTTAGGCTAGTGTAAGGTTGGTATTAGCAATATGGTAGTCAAATCCCCTTGGTATCTTTAATAAACCATGCATAAATTATGGAAATCAGAGATATGCTTGAAAACAAATGAAAACTAGAATGAAATAATGAAAATATGCAAAAATTAGAGTGTTATGCAATGCAATATGATCAATATGTAATATGCAATATGTAATATGCAATGATGAATTTAGAAGCAATAAATTACCCCCAGGATTTCAACAATGTGAATTCACTATTGGAAAGTGAATACGCATCTGGAAAGCGAATATGCATCTAGGAATTCTACACGCATATTTGTGATAGCCAGACCCATGTGTAATTTTTTGGTATTTTGAGGGACCAAACGATGTCAGAACGAGATAAATATTATACCGTTGGTGTATAGCTCCAAATTTTTCGCACCCTTACCTTCAGGCTATAGGATCCGTGCCCGAAAGGAGGATGGGAAAAGGATGTCGCGGTACCTCGGACTGAGAGGACTTGCGAAGGTCCCGCCTCTCAAGGGAGGTGTATATTGGTGATTTTTCGACGGATGGTGGGTTCACCAGGAAACATTTAATGGCAATTTCCACGCCTAGGTTTGGAATGTGTTTTTATGTGTTCGTTTTTAGTCTTAAGCATTCATATCCTAGGTTTGGCCAAATGAATCTAAATTAATCTATATGAAAGTGCAGATTTAATGAATACAAAAAATAGATTTAAAGACAGAAAACAGAGAAATTACAGAATACAAATGAAGAATACCTGATCCGGATGTCTGATGGAGATTCTGATGTTGAAGCAATCAGGATCGTCTAGAATTCGATAGAATCGTTTGAGATCAGACAAGATCGTCTGAGATCTGACGAATTCGTCGGACAAATTTGTCGAGACCCGCAAACAAAAAAACAGATGCAAAATACAGAGAATACCACCGTGATGACAGAGGGAAACAACATAAAACAACAATATGAATACTCGAACAATAGTTATGAATAGAAATTCAAACAAATTATGATATTCTAGTGATAAATCATGATCTTATTATGCAATCTAAGCTAAATGGGTGAACTCCAAATGCAAAATAATATAAAATACTGAATAAAATTGCTAATTACAACATAAAACAATAGAAAAGGGGAGAAGAAGCGCAAACTTTAGGCACTGATTGCCTCAATGTTGACTGCAGTCGAAATCGTCCCACATCGGTACGAAATCATCTCTGATTCGACAGGTTCGCCTCCGATCTGAACAGGTTCGTCGACGACGATGAAATCTTGCTCCGGCTGAAAAACACTAAGGTACCTGCAACAAAATTGGTATAGGACTACTGCAAGTGTGAATTTAGAATAATTTAACGTGTATGAAGTTAAGTTACAAAGAATTTCAGCCAGGGGTTGGGAAGGGAAGGTCCTAATGATTAAATAGGCTTAGGGGAATAGTTAGGAGGTTGGAGATCATCCCTATTTGGGAGATCTCCAACGGGGGAGGGTCTCTAATGGCGTAGACACGCTTCTGCCCGGATTAGAGGCCCGTTGGAACAAAAGCTAATTATGCAAAATCAGTTTTGTGACAAGATCGTCTCGACGTCCTTGTCCAGACGAAATCGTCATATCTGGGGCGATATCGTCTGATCGGCGACGATATCATCAAACGGTCAAAACAACCTCTAAAAATGGCATGGAAAAGGGGGAAATGGATTACCCGATGGTTAACGGGCGGTTTGGGAGGTTAAAATTTGAATTTAAATTATTTACTAAGGTGAATGTAATTATTACAATTTCACTGCGCCAATTTTAGGGTGCTACATTTTGCCCCCTCTTTAGCGAATTTTCCGAAGAAAATGCGTTAAAGATGAGTTCTTCTTGATCTACGAGAAAGCAAAAATTATTCCCATTTTTAGGCGATGATTCTTGGTCGAATCGTACGACAGCTTACTATGGTGCCCCCTCCGTGTTTTTACCCAAATCGAACGTTTGAGGTAAAAACGTGGAAAAGCAAAATTATTTTTGAATAAAATTAAGAAAAATAGGGTAAAACCCTAATTCATTTTTACTGTTCATTTTTACTGGTTTTTAGAGCTCTGAAGCAAAAATGGTGGAGACGACGCACAGATCAACAGAGGTCCGACGCGGTCTACGGGTAAGAGTCTAGACTTAACTAGAATGCTTTAATTTGATTTTACATGCTTTTTAGGTAGATTTTAGATGAATTTTGAGCATCACGGCCATTTTTGGGCCGTCGATGTTGTCGGGACGAAATCGTCCCGATTTCGACGAAATCGTCTCAATTTTGTCCAAGGGCGAAATCGGCGAAAGGGGGACGATTTCGTCAAATTAGAGAAGATTTCGGCTTGCGAAATCGGAGACGATTCTGCTCAAATTTGGGATGATATCGTCCAATAGTGGGCGATATCATCAATTGCATAAAATTGAACTTTAACTTGCATTATTAATTACTTGAATTGTTTATTAATGTTTGTTTGTTGTTTCATTGTTTATGTTGCAAAGAGGTTTGCTAAAGAGTAAGGAATGGAAGTATGGAGGTTTGAGGGATGACTTGGCCGCTCTTACGTAGGCAGAGCGAGATCAGCTGGCACAGGTCAGCTTACAGCATGTGGCAGAGATGCCACAGGTGTCTACGGATATGGGGCTACTGACAACCCTAGCAGAGAGATGGTATCCGGGTTCCTCATGTTTTTAGCTACCGATAGGGGAGATGACTCCCACTCTAGAGGATGTATGGAGGATTCTAAGAATCCCCATACAAGGACGATTGATCACTCCTGCGGCCAATCAGGGCCATGCTATGGGATGATTGTGTGGTGACCCGAGCTTCGCCCTGGAGAAGGGCAGAGTGAATATCGAGGCACTGCGTCAGATGCCTGGGGCATCTAGACTCACACGAGTTCTAGCTGGAGTGGTTGGTGGACTTTTGCTGTGCCACCAGAGCGGATGCAAGGTGTCATGGATGCTGGTAGATGTGATCTGCGACATGCGAGACCACGGGTACAGGTTCTCTTGGGGCAGCTATGTACTATGCTGGTTGTACAGGATCCTATATGGGGTCGTGTACAAGGGCGATCGATGTCTGGTGATGACATCGCTCCTATAGGTTTGGTGTTGGGAGCACATTGCAGTGCGGAGGCCGGTAGGGCTTCCTCTGATAGGGGTTGACGGGGAGAGGCCCCGAGTTTTCTATTGGTGGCTCCGGAGAGGGTCACAGCGGTGGATCGACCTTCCTATGTCCCGGAGACTATTAGATGACCTAGTCCCAGACCAGATTACCTAGAGGCCATGGAGGGAGCATCCAGGGTGGGCCGAGGATGGACAGGAGTTGGCTCATGTCAGGCGAGTTTGCTGGCTTTGGATGGAGAGGGGAGAGGTGGAGCTCCACCGCTATGACCGAGTTTTGCGTCAGTTCGGTCTGCAGTAGGGGATCCCATCTCTGAGGGATTATGAGTTTTCTCGGACTTTTCGAGATAACACCATAGTTAGCAGGGCTCCAGACATGCAACGGTTTTGGAGTCAGGACACAGATGATGCCCCCATTCAGCCAGTGGATGGGGACGAGGTAGGGGTAGCCGATGGCTACGATGCCGAGTAGGCATCCACCCTCCTGGATGACGAGGGCAAGGGTTCGATACAGTAGTCATGCATCGGATAGGGAGGCGACAGGCAGGCTATGGAGGCGGCCCAAGGTCACGGCAGGAGAGAGCCGAGGAGGCCACAAGCACAGGAGAGGCCGCGACAGAGGGAGAGGAGGGAGGCGAGACCCCCATCTCCATAGAGGGAGAGGCCACCATCACCCGATAAGGGCAAGGGCATCGACACGGGGGAGAGTAGCGAGACCGCTACTCTTCGAGCGAAGAGAGATCATCTCCAGGCATAGGTGCAGACATTGTAGGACAAGGCTGCACGCCACCGAGCTGAGGTGACACAGCTCTAAGACGAGATTGCATGCCTCAAGGCATGGGGCGAAGGGGCGAGCACTGGGGAGCTGACACGGGCTATTGCCCAACTTACTTTCTACTAGACTTTGTACTATCAGCTGGTGCCAGAGGCGGATAGACTACCCCTGCCAGCCAACATCGTAGATCCGATCAGGATCGGGTCGTCGAGGACCTCGTCCCGATCGAGGACTAGGACTCACAGTACTACTCAGACTGTGATGGGGCCACCTCGTCCACCTCAGGGCGGGGGAGGAGATGATGCAGAGAGCTCGAGGGGCTCTCGAGGCTAGAGGACTGCATAGCTTTGTACAGATTGACATGATAGCATTGTATTATTATTATTTTGTTGATAGAGGATTGAGTATGCCGAGGTACAGATTGTGGCATACCAATCCAGTTTTGATGATGTATATATACTGTTGACATATATATGATATTTTTTTGATCATATGACTTGTGTTATGTGTATGCTTATGATGCTTTTATGTTTGATTGATTGATTTGATAATTGGATTGAGGATTCATGAAATTATGTCGTTTTGAAAATTTATAATTTTGATGTCATGCGGTAATATTTTAAATGAAATAATCTGATGTAACAAATTGATTGTTTATGATGTAATGTAATAAAAAATAAAAAGAGACTTCTAACAATAATTTCAAAGGACATTGTCGCTATTATAGACCATTTCATGGAGTCGCTGCTCACTCGGTCGTCAAGCTAATCCCAAGATAGAAATATTGTTAAAAGTAAAAGAGTGCTTAAGAGACTGTCTTAAGACTTTGGTGCAATGATGAAAATGATGGTGATGATGGTTTGTTTTTCAGATTTTCATGAAAATAGTATGCATGAAATAATGTTAAAATGATTTTTGCTAGGCATAAATTCCTAAGTGTGATAAAATTTTTGGATAATTCTTTAGGAATTATACCATCATTGCAAAATTGAAGGTTGACAGAATGACATGAAATAATGAAAATGTGTTTGCTTTTTAAAAGCATAATTTGTGTAACATAATGAATTAAGTCATATGGTTTTCATGATTTTTAATAAATGGGGAATAAAAATTGTTACAATGATTTGCGCTAGGCATAGAATATGTAGGTATAGACTTATACCATCATCGCGAAAATCAAAAAGAGAGTTTTATTGCATGGTTGATTTTTTAATAAACAAAAAATATGAAAATGAGGACTTGCGCTAGGCATAAAATTCCAATTTTGGTTTTGGAACTATACCATCGTCGCGAAAGTCAACCAGATATATATGTTTTGATTGTATATTTTGAAAGAAATTTTTTGATTTTTCTATTATATAGTTGTCTTTATGGTAAACAACTGTACTTGATTTATTCCAAACAAGTTGCAAAAAGAATATTTCAAAGTATTTTGAAGACAAAAGTTAGATTTATAAGGAATCCCATGTGCATATGTGAATTCATTTCCGATCTTGATTTATCATAATGATACACAAAATCTCTCAAATACAAATGTGTGTGCAATTGCTTTGTGCATTTACCAGTTTTTGAGCAAGATAATATGATACAAGTGATTTGAAGAAACCAAATAAGTGTTCATTAACCATGATGTAGATGCATATAACCATACTAGACTACTATGTAGGTCGGATTATCAAGAGCTAGCTAATCCATAAGCAGACATAGGTCTATACAAAATAAGGTCGCTAATGTGACAGACATATCACCACGCTAGGAGTTACCCAAGGCCAAGTAGGTTGGGCACAAACCACCTGTTATGGGGCTTACCTCATAGTTTTTGAATAATTGAGAATTCTAGGGATTCAAGCTCATCAACCCTTCTTTTCTTTTCAAAGGGTAGGGAAAGGGATTTTATTGCTTTCTTGCTTTCTGCTTTCTTTTGAACTTTGCTTCTTTTTCTTTTTGTATTTTTGTTTGCTTGATTTTTGAGATAGTGCTTGAAATATTGCTGTAATGATATAAAATAACATTTTTCTTTTCTCTTTTTCTTGAACTTTTCTTTTTTTTTTCTTTGCTAGGGATACTTGCTCGGATTAGCTATAGAGCAAGGGATTTTTATTCTGGGTAGGGGTGAGCTTGTCCTTTTGCCAATTCTCAAATATTCTAGACCATGTGCATGATAGGATAGCAGGGGAAACTTTTCGCTCAAGAAATCACTTCTACTATGTAGCAAAACATGGAAATTACAAATATAATCATTTTATTGTGAAAGATGTGCTTGGTTTAAGTAAATAACAAGATCAATTCTCTATGCTCAAACTTTATTTAATTGAATTTTGTGGACTTTGATATAAGAGAGATTAGTAATCATGCCAGATAAAATCAAGATATTTATTTTTGTGAGTGTGCAAGTGAGGGATTCCAAATAAATGCTAATTTATCCAAAATAATTTGAAACATATAACTGCAATAATTGTAAGAAAATATATATATATATACTTTTGAGAAGTTTTTGAGAATACTGACTCTTTCTTTCTTCTTTATTTTGTTTTGGTTTCGAAAGAGTCAAGCATATTGTTGTTTTGATATTTTTATCATTATTTTGTTTTTTGGTTTTATTTTTGTTTTTGAACAAAAAATTTAACAAGTGCCATAAATAAATGCAACAAATAGTTTTGAAGATTTTGATGATTATGAATGTTTTTGGTGTTTTTGGAATTTATAAATTTGAAAGAAATACAAGATAGTGATTTTGAACAAATATATACATGGATGAAGTGACCAAATTTATGCATAGTAACGTTTGAGATGCAAAATATTCATGGGTTCTTTAAGTTCTTTACCATCTAAGGTAGATAATTTGTATGCTCCTGATTCAAATTTAGCAGTAATAATGTATGGTCCAAGCCAGTTGGGCTCAAATTTACCTTTAAGGTCCTTAGTTGCATTTGTATTTTTTTTATTTTCTTTTAAAACAAGGTCGTCGATCTCAAAGGATCGATGACGAACTTTTTTAGCATATGATCTTTTAAGCTTGTTTTGGTAGGCACGGAGATGCTCCAAAGCATTGATGCGTTTTTCATCTAGGAGTTCCAGCTGACTGAGTCTGCCAGCACGATATTCATCTCCTACTTCGGTATCTTGAAGTAGCAGAGCCAAAGAAGGAACTTCCAATTCAAATGGAAAAACTGCTTCAGCACCGTAAACCAAAACAAATGGTGAAGTTCCCATGGGGGTTCGAACACTAGTTCGATAGGCCCACAAGGCTGGATATAATTGAATGTGCCAATCACGGCCAATTTTATTGACCAATATTTTGAGAATTTTGATTAAGGTTTTGTTAGATGCTTTTGCTTGACCATTACCCTGAGGATAATAGGGAGTGGACCAATGATGTTGAATCTTATATTTTTGGCATAATTTTTTAACATCTTTATTTTTGAAACAAGTTCCATTGTCAGAGATGAGATTTGCATGAATTATGAACCTAGAAATGATTTGATTAAAAATGAATTTAGAGACTTGTGTGCCATTGCAGGAAGCTAAAGGCATAGCTTCGACCCACTTCGTGAAATACTCAGTGGTGGTTATGATGAACTTGTGTCCATCAGATGACACAGGATTGATTTTGCCAATAATATCCAAGCCCCATTTAGAAAAGGGCCAAGGAGATGAAATAGCCTGCAGCTCTTGTGCAGGCGCATGGACAAGGTCAGCATGTTTCTGGCATTTGTCGCAATGGCGCACATACTCATGTGCATCCGTTTCCATGGTAGGCCAAAAGTATCCTATCCGAAGGAGCTTTTTAGCAATGACGCTACCACTAAAGTGTCCTCCACAAGATCCATCGTGGGCTTCACTCAAGGCTAATTTAGACTCTTCTAAGTTTAAACATCTTAATAGGATACCTTCAAAAGATCTCCTATATAAAGTATTGCCAATTATTACAAATCGACTTGCTCGTCGACGTAATAACCGACGCTGGTTTCTATTAGAATTGGCAGGGAAAGTCCCATTTTGGAGAAAATCAAATATGTCCGTATACCAAAGTTCAGGAGTAGTTTCATTGATTAGAAACACATCCAAAGGCTCTAAGCATGACTTATTTGAAGCGGGTTCCTGGAGTCGATGAATAATGATAGTGGCATATTCGTCATCTAACTCCAAGGGCAGGAGAGATGCAACTGCGGCCATAGCATCAGCTGCACGGTTTCTAGTTCGAGGAATAGCTTCCAAGGTAACTTGATCAAATAGAGACATTAATTGTAAAACATAGGCCTTATATGGGCATAGTTTATCATCTCTGGTCTGATAAACTTCATTAATTTGGTTTATAACCAATTGAGAATCACCAAAAACTAATAGATGTTTAATTTTTAGCACCAAGGCAGCTCGTAATCCAAGGATTAGAGCTTCATACTCAGCAGTATTGTTGGTGCAAGCAAATGTCAATTTGAAGGACAGAGGAATAAGATGTTTTTGTGAGGATATTAAAATAATACCCGCACCAGCCCCACTCATGCATCGGGCTTCATCAAAGTATAAGGACCATTGTTCAATATGGTCTGCCTCTAATTGAAGGCATTCATCAGGAACTCAATGATGAGGGGATGGGTAGATTCTAAGGGTGCAAGCAACTAATTGATCTCGCTATGATTTGACCCTTAACAGACTTCTGTCCTATGAATGTGAGATCAAACTCGCTTAGAGCAAGAACCCACTTGGTTGTGCAACCCGATAAATAAGGTCGACTCATGAGATACCTTAAGGGATCGTATTTGGCAATGACATACGTTTTTTGACTAAGCATATAGTGTCGTAATTTTTGCATAGCAAACATGACTGCTAGACATAATTTTTCTAACGCTATATAGTGGGTTTCATAACTGATGAAGGTTCGGCTAATATAATAATTAGCACGTTCTCTCTTTTCATCATCAAGTTGAGCTAACATAGCTCCTAAGGCAGAATCTGAAGCTGAAATATATAGGAGAAATGGGCGATCAGGTTTAGGTGGTGAAAGCACAGGTGGATTAAGGAGGTATTGTTTGAGAAGTTCAAAAGCTTCTCTACATTCGGTGTCCCAATTAAAAGGGACATCCTTCTTAAGGAGTTTAAGAAAGGGACCAATTTTGTCCGCCAGCTTATCAATGAAGTGACGGATAGCTTGAAGTTTACCTTGTAAACTTCGTAACTCAGATATATTAGTAGGTGTGGGCATATCAGTGATGGCCGCAATCTTGAGAGGGTCGATTTCAATACCACGTAAAGAAACTAAAACCCCTAATAGTTTACCGGACTTAACTCTGAATATGCATTTTGTTGGATTTAATCGAATAAGATATTCTCGTAATCGATTAAAAACTTTTCTCAAATCATCTAAATGATTGTCTTCAATAATAGAGCGAGCTATAATATCATCTACATAATCATGTAGGATATCATGCATCATATCATGAAAAATATAGGTCATAGCTCGTTGATAAGTTGCACCTGCGTTCTTTAAGCCAAATGGCATCACTTTCCAACAAAAGGTACCCCAAGGGGTAATAAAGGCTGTTTTAGCCTGATCTTCAGGAGCTATCCTGATCTGATTATAACCAGAGAATCCATCCATTAAGGACATCATCCCACTCCCGGCAGTAAAGTCAATGATTTGATCCATGTTTGGAAGAGGAAAGTCATCTTTAGGGCATGCAGCGTTAATATCTCTAAAATATATGCAAACCCTAACTTTGGTAGCTTCTTTCTTGGTGACTGGAACTACATTTGAGATCCATTCAGCATAATCAATAGCTTGTATAAAGATAACATTCAGGAGTTTTTCTAACTCCCCTTTGACTAGCAGAGCCACTTTGGGATGCATTTTTCTAAGTTTTTGTTTAACAGGTTTAGCATCCGGATGGACCACTAGATGATGCATGACTACAGAAGGGTCTAGACCTGGCATATCTTCATATGTCCAAGCGAAGACATCTTCATACTCTTTAAGGAATGCAATGTATTGTTCTTGTTTTTCTTGACTTAATTTTGATCCAATATTGATTATGTGAGGATTATCCTCAGTTCCAATATTAATTTTAATGACGTTTTCTACCTCCATGTGTAGATCTCTTTCAAAATTAGGTGGGGCGGGTGAAACACCCAATTCTTGTAATTCTTGTAAGGTTAATTTAGATAATTCATCTTGAGGATTAGTGGCCTCAAGTTGGGCTATAGTTGGTATAGAACCATCAAAATAAAATCCATTGTGTAACATCTCTTCAACAGAGACATCATGGAAGATATCTCCTTCCAACTCTTCATCGGGGTCAACAATCATTTCAGGGTAAGCTATGGATAGCATGTTGCATGAAAATGACTAATTTTTAAGAGGCAAATCAACATGCCTATCCAAATAATCTTGATAACATATGAGATGATCATCATCCTCAAAAGGAAAGGGTTGACCCTTACTAGGAAATAGGCCCACACCACAGTGGGCGTGCCACGGTTCTACCTCGAAAGGTTCTTTCATGCCATTTTGGAAAGGTCCCAAGCCTTTCCCTTTATATCCCATTTTAAGCATCATGGGTTTAGCTTTAATATAATCATTGGTAAAATAACACCGAGCGTATCCCTCATGATGAGTTTTGATATTTCGAGGGATTCTTCCCCCGTCATATCCTTTATAAATGAAGGCACAACTCCCGACTTGGTAAGTACTTCCCATAGGTTGTGGGAGGCCCAAAGTACGAGGAGATGGGGGTAAATTATTCAAAATAATTGAATCTTGCATGAAAGCATTTGTTTTTTCTGATATTAAGGTTGTGGATAAATCTGGTAAAAGTTCATCAGAAAGGGCATAATATGTAGAAGGCTTATTTCCTATATCTTGATATGTGGAAGGTATGATTGATGTTTCTGTAGGTTTTGAATTTATAGGGATAGAACATGAAGGATTGGTTGTAGATTTAAGATCTTTTTGAGGTTCTAGAGTGATTTGTTTAGAGGGTTGTTGATCTATATAGGAGGATGAAATTACTGGAGGGGGAATAGGTGAAGTTATGGGTGTGTGTTTCATAGTTTTAGATGAAAAATAAGAACTAGGATGTGTGGATGACAGAGCAAGGAAAAATTGCACTCCAACGGGTTCTGCCAAAGCACACATATCAAAAGGTCTAGGGTCACCATGGATAGTGACCAACTAATTTTTAAACTCAAACTTAACACATTGGTGTAAGGTTGATGGGACCGCTCGCATGGCATTGATCCAAGGGTGACCCAAAAGTATATTGTACGATGCTGGGCAATGTACAATAAACACGGTTGTTTCTAGGGTTCTAGGACCAACTTGCAATGGGAGGGTAATAACTCCACATGTTTCTTGTGTTTCGTCATTAAAAGCTTTGATAATCATATCAGTTTTCTTCATTTCATCACTTCTAAAGCCAAATATTTGGTAGAAGTCAAAAGTGCAAATGTTTAGAGATGAGCCATTATCAATCAAGACTCGTTTGACAGCTACATCCCCAATTAGAGCAGTAATGTATAAGGGATTGTCCTTATGTAAACTGTGTTGTGGGATATCTTTATCCCGAAAGTCAATACAATCAACCTCTCTAGTGATGATAGTATTGGCCATAGCTTCAGGTTGAATGTTTTGAGGTACCATCATTTGGCTTAATGTAAGCATCAACTCATCCCTATGGGTGGGAGAGGATCTTAATAAATCCAAAAGGGAAATTTTGGCCATAGTATTGGACAATTGCTCATTAATATTGTAAGGGGGTTTAGGTTGAACATTAGGAGCATGATTCCCTTTATTGGGGTTTTTCAAAATGAATGGAGCCGATCCATCATTCTGGTTTGGTTCTTGTTGGGAATTTTGAGCTTGTTGTCGGGTAACGACTCCAATGGTACCTACAATGTTATAATGAGGACGTTGAACTGGTCTCGGTTGAGCATTTATGGCTTGTTCATTAGAAAGGAATATATTAGAAGAAGGTCGAGTAGTAACTCTTCTAGGAAATGGTTCTTCTGGAACCATAGCATCTGTGATGGGTTGAATAGGATCTGATTCATTTTCAGAACTATTCGATTGGTTTGAAGTAATGTCTAGTTCACTTTCACTATCTGATTCTACATCACTAGAATCAGAAGTTTGAAAATTATGTAAAGGCCTGGTCATAACCAGGGATAAGGTTGTGTCAAATATTTGAGGATCCTGAATAGGTAATTGTCCGCTAATGGTTCCTACATATCGGGTAGGAGGGGGAACATTATGATGTTCGATTTGATTGGCTACCTCTTTACCATGTCTTGGTAAAGGGTGTTGAAATATGTCTAGAGTTTGATTAGCATTTTGATTTTGATTTTGGGGAATGGTATTTTGAGTATTATTAGGAGGGTTTTGTTTAGGTTGGAAGGCTTGCACTTCCATTTCATTATTGTCAATCAAATCTTGTATTTTATGTTTCAACCTTTTACAAGCATTGGTAGAGTGTCCAGGTCCTCTATGGAAATCACAGTGTAAGTCAGCTCTGTATCCGGGTATAGTTGGATCAGGTTCCCGGATAGCTGGTAATTGGATCAAACCTCTTTTGAGCAATTGAGGTAAAATAGTTGATAAGGGTTGGTTTAATCTAGTAAATTCTCGAGGAGGCTTATCAGGAGGTTTCAATATAAATTTTTCTATTGTCTTCGTTGCATTGATATTAGCAACATTTCTACTGTCAATGACTCCATCACCGACAACTTGTTTGTTTTTATATTGATTTCTGGATGTTTTCTCATCATCCTTCTTCCTAAGTTGGCCTCTCCTAATGAGGGCATCTTCTACTCTTCGAGCTAAATCTATAGCTTGATCGAAGGTAGTTAAAGTAGCAGTTGATAGCTCATAAGATATTTGTTCTTGTAAATTATTGATAAAAATGTCCAACATTTCCCTATAAGGTAGCACAAAGTGCAATTTTCCTGTCAATTGCCTCCATCTAGCTAAGAAATCGGCAAAACATTCATCTTTGTCTTGTTTTAAATTGTATAAATCTTTAATAGTTACATGCCTCTCGATGTAGGCACTAAATTGATGGACAAATGATTCAACTGTTTCTTCAAAGTTTCTCAAAGAATGAGTGGGCAATTGATAGTACCACTCTAATGCCATTCCACCTAAACTTTTCGGGAACATTTTTAATAATAGCAAGTCATCATGTGATATGTCATGACATGCTATCCTAAACATGCGAAGATGCTCTATGGGATCTTCGGTTCCTTTATATATAGGCAGGATGGGCATGGGAAAATGCTTAGGGTATGGTTGAGCTACAACTATGGGATCCAAAGGTTGACTACATATCTCTCGATAATTATACGAGGGACGGTAGGGATCTATCTGGTCCATACGTGAAGCTAATTGTTTCACCATGGCTTCCAGATTACTAGTTTGCCCACCATATTGGTTTGGTAGGGCATTGACATGGGTTTTATGGGCATATGATGGAGGAACATGAAGATTAGATGCCATGTTACTATTGTGTAAATTATTGGTAGGAAAAGTATTATGAAGGAATTTTGAAGTTGTATTATGATGTATTTCAGATTGTTGAAAATTGGTATTTGGCTTCGTTTTAGGTTTTTGTTTACTTGAAGCATATTGCTCAATAGTTTGGCGGAATAAAGTAGTGAAGGAAGGTTTCTTTTGTGTGGGAGTGATTTTAGGTTGAATAACAGGTTCCTTAGGAGGTTGGATAGCCTATTGTTTTGACATGTTTTGCATCATAGTGACCATATCCGTATTGGATGGTCCAGCCTTATCACTTTCTTGATCAATGAAAGACAAGGGATTAGTGCGTACATCAAACGCATGTTCCAAGGCTGCTTGAGTGTTACTAATTTGACCTTTATCAATATGAACTGCCACATTAAGGGCGTCAATATTATCATTAAGAAAGTTCTTGAAATGATCTATGTTGTCAAAAGCAATAGTTCCATCTGGAGCTACTCTAGGGGATGAGGATCCATCCTCTTTAACACTTCCTTCTTGTTCATTATCTTCACCTAGGTCATGTTCTGATTGAGCTAGAGTTTTTCCTTCCGAAGTTGGATCTTCAGGAAGGACATTTGGGTCTCTAGTTGTATCTTGTAACCAATCTTCTTCTTCTCCTAAAGTTTCTTTACCATTCCTAAGTTTAGGCATGGTGCTTAAATTTTGATATAAAAAAAAAAAAAAATATATATATATATATATATATATATATATATATATATATATACAACAAGATTAAGAGGTATATATTTACTATATACCTACTACAATATTTGAAATGAAATGTTTAAGTTTTTGCTATGTTTTTTAGTTTTTTAATTTTTTGTTTGTTTTTCTTTTTGTTTTTGAAATAATATTGTAAAGACAATCAACACAATAAATGCAAGAAATAAGACTGAAAGTAATAATCTAGTTTTCTATAAACAATTTATAAATATCATTAATAGGCTCGAGTTGTTCAGGAGTCATGAAGTGTTCTTCTTCAAATTGAAAGTTTTCTTTTAAAAATTTAATGAAAAGAGCTATAGTGATATTATCTGGTCTCGGATGCTTGGTTGATAGAAGTAAAGCTCATGGCAATACTCTCGATATAACACAACTCGAGGAACTCTATTCCATATTTCCCTATCTGTAAGAACAACCTCTTGGTCTTCTACACAACCTAGGAACTGGTGTACAATGGCTGCGTTCTCGAGGTATTCCTCGAAGGTGAACAATTTTGAAGATACTAGAGCTCTCCTATAAGCTAACCATCTATGGCAGGCTCTCTGAAGTTCATGATAAAAAACTAGTTGATGAGGATCCAGGATTCTATCTAGGACTAGCCTCTTGATTTGCTTAAGTTGTGTGGACCTAGATGAGATGACACTAAGTCTCCTATCAAGTTCGTCCCACAAGAGTTGATTTCTATTTGTTTCAGGCACACTAAGTACAGAGTTGACTTCTATTGCTGCCAATTGGTTTTCTACATTTATAGTAACTGCTAATATTTTCTTAGGAGCTACCATCTAAACATGATATTAAACTTAAATGATTTAAAATGCATCTATGTTTTAGTTGTTCTATTTTTTTTTGTTTCTGTTTTTGTTTTTTGTTTTCAAAAGGTTATGATGCATTCACGTCGGGTTCACCAAAATGTATCGCTCCAAATTTTTCGCATCCTTACCTTTAGGCTATAGGATCCATGCCCGGAAGGAGGATGGGAAAAGGATGTCGCGGTACCTCGGACTGAGAGGACTTGCGAAGGTCCCGCCTCTCAAGGGAGGTGTATATTGGTGATTTTTCGATGGATGGTGGGTTCACCAGGAAACATTTAATGGTAGTTTCCACGCCTAGGTTTGGAATGTGTTTTTATGTGTTCGTTTTTAGTCTTAAGCATTCATATCCTAGGTTTGGCCAAATGAATCTAAATTAATCTAAATGAAAGTGCAGATTTAATGAATACAAAAAATATATTTAAAGACAAAAAATAGAGAAATTATAGAATACAAATGAAGAATACCTGATCCGGATGTCTGATGGAGATTTTGATGTTGAAGCAGTCAGGATCGTCTGGAATTCGACAGAATCATCTGAGATCAGACAAGATCATCTGAGATCTGACGAATTCATCAGACAAATTCGTCAGAGACCTGCAAACAGAAAAACAGATGCAAAATACAGAGAATACCACTGTGATGACAGAGGGAAACAACATAAAACAACAATATGAATACTGAACAATAGTTATGAATAGAAATTCAAACAAATTATGATATTCTAGTGATAAATCATGATCTTATTATGCAATCTAAGCTAAATGGGTGAACTCCAAATGCAAAATAACATAAAATACTGAATAAAATTGCTAATTACAACATAAAACAACAGAAAAGGGGAGAAGAAATGCAAACTTCAGGCACTGATTGCCTCAATGTTGACTGCAGTCGAAATCGTCCCACATCGGTACGAAATCGTCTCTGATTCGACAGGTTTGCCTCCGATCTGAACAGGTTCGTCGATGACGATGAAATCTTGCTCCGACTGAAAAACACTAAGGTACCTGCAACAAAATTGGTATAGGACTACTGCAAGTGTGAATTTAGAATAATTTAACGTGTATGAAGTTAAGTTACAGAGAATTTCAGCCAGGGGTTGGGAAGGGAAGGTCCTAATGATTAAATAGGCTTAGGGGAATAGTTAGGAGGTTGGAGATCATCCCTATTTGGGAGATCTCCAACGGGGGAGGGTCTCTAATGGTGTAGACACGCTTCTGCCCAGATTAGAGGCCCGTTGGAATAGAAGCTAATTATGCAAAATTAGTTTTGTGACAAGATCGTCTGGACGTCCTAGTCCAGACGAAATCATCAGATCTAGGGCGATATCGTCTGATCGGCGATGATATCATCAAACGGTCAAAACAACCTCTAAAAATGGTGCAAAAAAGGGGGAAATGGATTACCCGACGGTTAACGGGTGGTTTGGGAGGTTAAAATTTGAATTTAAATTATTTACTAAGGTGAATGTAATTATTACAATTTCACTGCGCCAATTTTAGGGTGCTACAAGTTGGAAAGTTCTTTCTAAGAAAAATTCAATGGTATATGTTTTGTGAGAAAAGAAGAATATTTTGTTGGAGAAAACTTAGCTCAAGTATGACCTTACTTTTCTAAGAGAAAAAAAAATATGCTAAATGTGAAATGCAAGTGTAAAAAATGAAATGATGATGCTAAGATAATTATAAAATAACTTTCTTACAATGGGGATATTACCAATTTGATCACCTATGGATGAAATAGTAATGGTAGAAAAATGGATCCAAGTAGCAAGTAGAAATCTCCAAAGTGTTCTTCAATTAGCAACAAACTTGCTCTAGCATTCAACCTACAACACTCTCTCTAAGTCCTTAATTTCTCTCAACTCAATTGCTTATTCTTTGAATAGTTTTTCGCAATTCTCCATTAATTTTTTGGGAAGGTATAGTGCTTATTTTAAAGCTTCATTGGACACAGGTTGAAATATAATTTATGAGATTTGGGGTAACAAATCGGGGTGGTTAGTCAATTTGGGTAAATTTCCAATCTGAGCAAATACACAAGTAGGATTCCCAGCTGCATATTTGTGAAAGTTGCAGGTTTCAACCAATTTTGGACTGAATATTAATGAAATCCAGGTGGTTGAATGGTTTTCTATTTTTATCAAATACGTGGTTCAGATTTATATATGCGTATTCATGAATTAGCAAGCAAATTCGTGGCCTAAACCATGAATTTGCAACTAAATCCATGTGCATTTTTTGGCACTTTGGAAGGCCAAATGGTGTTAGAATGGGACATATCATATATCATTGGAAAGATATTTTCCAGCCTAATCCAATGGTATATATTTTATGAAGAATGGTGATGATTATATGGGGATTTTTTTAGTTTTCTATGGGAGGTAGTACAACCACAAGATGAAGGATAAATAATCTAAGATAACTATAAAACTAATGGCACAATAATATGCAAGAAAATAAAGATATGAACATCTAAAAATAACTCATTAATATGCCATTAATGAGAATTATAAAAATAGTAAAATGCTATATAATGAAGGACATGAACACTCCATGAAAGTATATGAAAGAACTACATTGTACCACAATACATCTACTACACATTGTATACTTACTATATCACTCTCCTCATCTACTACATTTATGAGGTATTTATATAGAAAGAAATATTTATTGACCTTTACTCTACCTAGGACTCATGTACATGTGGACACGCACATTAACACTTGTGCATTTATTATAATACTTGGAGTAACTAACTAACTTTACTCTGAAGTAAAATTCTACTCTAGATATGTGCCAAAGGTGCTATATTTACATGACCTAAATGATGTAATACACTCTAACACCCCCCTATATTACATTATTTGGGTATTGAAGACTTTAGTTTTCAATATGGATATTTCATCTGGTCTTTGGAATTGGTATCCTCCTTCACTATTTACTGTAATCTTCTCAAGTAAGTAGTTAGTATCTTCATACAAGGTAAAGAAAGTTGTAGCTAAGGGTTCTTCTGATTTTCCATCTTGAATATGTCCTTCTGGTTCAGTATTTGTATTTTCTTCTTTGTTCATATCTTCATTGTTATGTGTCCTCTTAGTATATCTTTTCTTTTTCTTCCTCCTTCTCCTATGATTCTTTAGTGATGCCAATGGAATCTCTATTTCATGATCACAATATTATTGATTTGTATTGCTAGTTTGATTCATGTGTTGAGCAAGTAGAAAAATAATTAATGATATATAAATCATCAAACATTACTCTGATGTGAATATAACTATTTTTTATGTATTCCACCATGCTCTGAAGAGATTTTCATGAAGATAATTAATTAATATTGTAAATTTACCTTATTTTACCTCTTTAATAAATAAGAAGAATCTCTCTTTATCACTAGTTGATAGATTCTCGTATCCTTCAAGGGTATCTATTAAGTTTTGGGAGTACAATTCTACTTCATGAAATAGTTCCTTATTATTAAAAGCATTTCTTAATATTTCATCCATAATATTGAGGTCAACCAATATAGTTCTTCTAGCTCTTAGATCCTTTGTAGTAGTTTACCTTATGACTCCCTAGTAAATTAAGTTTATGATCAAGCTAGAAAAGTTTGATATGTAGTATTCTTTTACTCCCTAATAGTTGATTTAAGGGTGTTGTAGAATACTATATCTATCTCAAGTACATTGAGTATATGAACCGATTTGATAAAACCTTTCTAGACTTAGGTTTTGTATAATTCCTTATGTATCCTTAGTGATTAGAGTAAGTTATAAGCTTAATAAAGTGCTTAGTAAATAATAATTCATTTTGAGTTGATTTTGTAATGTTTTGTAAGTAACAATAATCAACTTCTATTTCACCTTATCTCTCCTAATGAACTATGCACTTAATTTGAAGTTCTCTATGGTTGGATTTATTTTTCCCCTTTAGTATGAATATGAGACAAGTGTAAGTATATAATTCCAATTTTTTAAAGTAAATGAATAAATTCCTTTTATAACCCTTAACGTCCAATAGTTTAATATTTCAAAATTCCAATAAACTATTTTGATGTAGTATACCTTATAACTCCCTACTTTGGAATATTAGAAAATAAAAATAATAGTATTTGCAAATTCAATATTTCTAGTTTACTAAGGTTGACAACCTTATATATCCTACTTGGTGATTTGCAAATATCTATAATTTCTTCTACTTTTGTTAGGATGATTTCCTTAATTTATAAGTTTGTTATTTTAATAATAGTAATCAACGTTATGCTTAACACCTTATAACTCCAAATTTTAGAAAGCAAATACCTAAATAATATACTTATCTTCCTTTAACGTAGGTGACTTTATTGGCAGTGAGTATAGGATGCTCTCACTGGATGACGATAATGAAACCGGTTTGTTCTCCCTTAACGGTTGTGATGTAGGCAGTTTTGCTCTACCTTAACCATGATGATTTAAGTGGTTTAGATCTCCTTTGATAGGAGTGATGTAAGATTTTGCTGGACGGTGCTTGTATTATATTTTCCACTTGAAAATTTAACACCTAATGGGTGATGGAATCACTAATCAATGATAGGATTTTAGTGAATATCCTTTGACTCATTGGCTTTAGGCTTTCAATGCATCTTCGTTGTAATATGTGTAGATACAGAAAATTGACCCACTTATAGTGGGAAATATTCCTTAGAGCTCCTACGAGGTCCCTAAACCTTTCCCTAGGCAAGGGTAAGCCTCTTTTCCCCCTACCTTGCCTTTCTTTAGCCTTTTAGCAAAATCACACCTAGTTACGATAGGGTATGACTTCATGGAAGCGATATCGCACCCTGTTGGCATGGGGTACAATTTCACTATTTTAGGGTTTTAATTTATTAAGACCCAAGTTTAACCCTTTTAGAATGCTTAGCATCATCTTGAGTTGTTTTCTCACTTCTTTCACCTCAATTTTTATCTATAAAAAGAAAGACATGTGATCGATCTGAGATAACAAAAAAAGCTCAAAATTCTTATGATTGATGTGTGCTCGTATTTTTACTTTTGCTTTGCTTCATATTCCTTCTACAAGCTAACCCCGAAGTATGAATTTTGGATTTTATCTTCTATTGCATTGATTTGGATTGTTGTATGGTTTGGTGGATTCGTGTTGTAGTTCAAAAAGAAAGAGAATGCTCATTTGGATACCTCGATCTCTTATGCCCACTTCTATGTCATACATCAGATTGTGTGCACTTTGTTTCCTACATTTATTTATGCTCTATATTTATCTTTTATTTTTTGTGTCTCTAAAGAAAAATTGTGCCCTGTCTCGGTGAGGCATGACTTTGCTAACCCTAATTTATGATTTTTTCTCACAAAAGTAAGATCGCACCCCGTTTTGATGGAGTGTAGCTTCACCTATAGCGTTATTGTGCATACCATCTATGAGGCATGATTTTACCTAGGATTAAACTGGGGGCATATATCAGATTTTGATTGCATGAGTATTTTCTAAATTGCATTTAGGGCATGATAGCATAATCTATTTTCTATTTCTCTATTGTTGCATTGTTTTTTTATGATTAATTCTCCAAAGGTCAATTTTTACTTTTGTTTTCAAAGGTCATCTAAAAGTACCTAGGGGGCTTGACTACTACAGCTCCAAGCATTGTTGTGCAATGGCCTAAGTAAACTCCCTAATGCTAATCCAATTTTCAAGTGTTTCATAAGTTATCTTGCAGGAACAGACATTCTTGAGATCATTGGACAAGAGGAAAAAAAAATCTAAGCCAACCACCGGTCTAGATAAGTGCCCTAATTATTTTATTGGTTGAAGATTTGATCTAATTATTAATTCGTAGTCATATGAAAGTGAAAGGTATATAGTGTGCATCTAGGGTTAATATTGCAAATTTATTTTGTGTCCTTGCTTTAAATATTTTTTGGATAAAACCCTATGTTAGCAAGCATTCAAAGAAATAATCATATTAGGCTAGCTCTTGTATTCTTGCATTCTAATTTATGCATTATCCTTTATATTTTATAGCATAGATATAGAAAGGCCAAACTTAGATGATTGCTTGAAAACTAAATACATCAAATATTCCAAAATTATAAGGACTTGGAGTGAGTCCTAAAACCATTCTTGGTAAACTCTTCCCTCTATCACTAAGTGTAGAGAACAACATACCCTCACAGTTCACACCATAAGGCTTTCTATCTCTCATCGGTCCAACATTTTTTGGAATTATACATGGTAGGGTAGTTTTCCTCATATACATATTTGGTGAACCCGATGTGAACACCTCCTTTATTTTAAAAAACTTTAAACAAGATCATTATTTCTGTTTGAAAATTCTTGAAGAAATTAAAATTTGTGTGTTAATGTTTTCCCCTAACTATTTCCACTGCTTCTAAATGTCTCCCTTCCATAGAATTCATAGGATACAATTAGAATCTAATTATGTTCCCTTGCAATATGACCATATTAATAGGGAAGACCCTAATGTATGTCCAAAAGAGCAAGAAGAGGTAGATATGGAAGCTGAAACTAATCCTAATCCTTATGCTGGACCCAATGGTAGCTTTTTCTTCTCATAATTTGATCATATTTGGAAATTCATGAAAGTTCATAAGGAGAAGCTATTGGAATATGTAGAATGAGAAGCTCATCTTGAAAAAGAGGATGTTACTCCTTCTCCTCCCATTAGGTCTCATATACTTAATCATGATAATCCCACATCTCAACCTGTGCATCTTAGTAATTTGAAGAACCAAGTGACTTGTGCTACTACTAATACCACCAACATTGGATGGAATCCACCTATTCCTCTAACTAGTAGTGGCACTCAAAATTATTTTCAATTTCCTCCTTCATCTTCTAATATCAACACTATTGCTTTCATTCCACCACAAGTTAATCTTCCATTCTCACAAGGCACCACATATAATAACAACCTTCTCATGTCCAACTTAAGTCAAGGGAATATTGGGAACACACATAATTTAGAAATGCAAAATTTGGCAAATATAGTGAATTAGTTGGTTTTAAGGATGGATATGATTCAGCCTTCAGGGTTTACATAGAATTATAATGAAATGTGTAGTCAGCCATTTGATCCTATTATTGCTGCTATACCTTATCCCAAGAATTTTCCTATACAATTTTTACCAATCTAAAAAATAATAGAAGATCCAATAGAGCATCTAAGAGGATTCTAGATATCTTACCATGATCTTGTTTATGATGATATGCTTCTATTGAAAACATTTCCAAAGAGTCTTATTGGGGTTGCATTGGAATGGTATTATTGGTTGCCCAACTATTCTTTAAAGAGCTTTGAAAATATTACAACAATGTTTGTTCATAAATTTAGTGCTTATATTGAAAAGGAAGTGACAATGAGAAATCTATATGACCTAAAGTAAAGTAAAGAAGAAATTTTTTTAGAATTCTTAGCTCGTTGGAGAATTTTAGTTGGTCGATTAATATAGCCCGGGTCTTAGAGAGATATGCTTGATATATTCATTAGTAATTTACAAGAACAAAGATATTATGCACTAGAAACTACTAATGTTACCTCTCTTGATCAAGCAATTGAGTTAGCTAGAAAAGTGGAACAAGCTCTCATTAGGAGAGGTCAACTTAAGAATAAAGAAGAAAATTCTACTAATTCTCAACTTAAGAATAAAGAAGAAAATTCTACTAATTCTCAACATAAGAATAAGTATTCAGGAGGTGATAACAATAGTAGGCCTATTAATAATCTCACTAATAGCCTACAAAATATTGTACTTTAGAAACCTCCTCAAAGGAATTTTACTAGACTTAATATACTTATCAAAGCAATTTTGAAGCAACTATTGGAAGCTAAGGCTATTGAAATACCTTCTCTAAGACAACCAAATACTACAACTCATTGGTATAAGGTAATTCAATATTACACATATCATAGAGTAGGACACTAGATAAAATCTTATAAGAAGTTGAAGCATGTGGTTCAATATTTGATTGATGTAGGATGCATTAATCTAAGAAATTCTCAAACTTCAAGTAATCGGGCTCCTATTCAAAAATCTCTAACGAAAAATCAAGATATGGGAATATTCATTGATCCATTACCAAAGCATGATAAAAAAGCAACCAATTGGCTTATCAAGATGATTCCCTATGCCATAGTAATGTGGTTGGCATGGTTGGGGTAACTACAAGGAAACAAGTTTATAATCAACAAGGATAGAGTTCAACACCACAGCCTAGTTTAGTTTTAAAGGAGAATTAGAGAAAATATTTAGCTACAAGAATTTCACCTATAGTGCTAAGACCATAGTCACATATTTCATACGATCTTCAAAAGCAGTTAGCTAATACTCCAATAAAAATATCAGTCTTAGAACTTTTGCAAACTTCTCTTGATCATAAAAATTCTTTAATGGAATTTTTAAAACAACAAGTTGTTTCTCCAGATGTTACCCCTGATGCTATAGTTGATGTCATAGGTTATTTTAGGATATATCATGTTTCATTCTTAGATGATGATAAACCTTCCTCAAACTTACACTAAGACTCATCACTTTACATCACTACACTTATTGGGGATACCCTTATCAAACGAGTTTTGATTGATAATGGCTCATCCCTCAATTTGTGTACATATCAATTCTTTCAAAAATTTGGATTAAAAGAGGAAGATTTAACAAAATATGATATCCTTATTAAAGCTTTCAACAATAAGTCCCAAGAGGCATGTGGTGTCATATATCTTCCATTAAAAGTGGGGCCCAAAATATTGGATACTTTGTTCTACATGGTGTCTTGTCCTACATCCTTTAATCTTCTTCTTGGGTGACCTTGGATTCATGCGATGAAGGTCATCCCTTCTACTTTTCATCAGTTTCTCAAATTTAAATTCAAGAATCAAGTTATCACCATTATGGGTAATCCTCGACCATTTGAATTATGTTCAAATATAGAGTTAGCTCGATATAAATATTACTCTTTTCCTATTTCTTCAACAATTTCTCCATGTTCCTCATCTCGACTTTTAGAGCATCTTCAAAATTTAAGAGTGAGGAACGTCAATCCTATTCTTCATCCTTGGAACATGATAATAAGTTTCTTCAAAAGCCTCTTCTAGATCTCACCAAGCTACCACCATCACCTTGAACTATGTATTTACCCCATAATAAGGATGGTATTATACACATTGGCATGTATACCTTTTTCTTTGGAGGGACTACCTTCGAAGAAAATATTTGTGGTAGCAACCCATCTCCTAGCAAGTGCTTTTTTGCTCAATTTTATCTCACTAATGATTCTTCCATTTCTAAGTAGATCCTATCTAGTATGGGATATGTAGGTAAAGGATTGGGACCACAACAAAAAGTTATTCAAGAACCTTTGGATGTTGATATTTGGATTGGGAGATGTGGTATAGGTTTTATACCTAATAAAAATCAACCTTTGCCTTTTGAGGATGATGATCATCTTGTGACTTATGTAGAATATATAGAATATCAAAAGATGATAATAGATGAAAATAAAAGTATTAATAGTGCTTCTCCTCAAAATTTAATGTCTTACAATATGATTTATTCTATTTGTTTTAAAGATGACATTGCTTCTATGCAAGAGAGTGGTGGATATTTATATAGTGTTTGTTTTACTAAAAAAACATGGTGTTGTTAGAAGATGTGTTGATTATCATGGTATGCATATCCAAATAAGGGCCTTGGAATAACTTTCCCATGATTTTTATCATCGATAAAATGCACTCCTTTGAGATATATTTGATCTGACACCTCATGGCACACTAATTTATTTTAATAAGATGAATGGTGCATTTAGGTTTTTCATTGATTTCAATTTTGTATAACAAAGAAAAAACTTTGATGTAGTTGAATTTGCATTCCCATTGCATCCACCCACTTGCTCATATTTCACTATTGCTTGTCATCCTTGCATGATTGCTTGACATCTAAAGAATACCTTGCATGCATAATTGCATTGTTGCTTGTTCATGACTGCTTGTTCATATAGATTTTTGGGGATTTTATGATAATGGCATGTGATGATACCTAGTTAGGACATAACTCACATGCATTTCACTTCTCACTAGGACTCTGATGCCTAGCAAGACCCCCTAGGGATTTCTCCTTTCTTTCTTCTTATGATTGCTTCTTCTCCTTCTCTTAATTTCTTTATCATGATAATGCTTCTATTAATAAAGTTTTTGTAATATCCCTATTTGATATAGAACTTGCATATAAATAATTTATTTATATATTACACCCCACATGGGATACTTATACATCCTAGTGGGTATTACATCATCTATGACATTCTATTGAGTCATACTCTCTTTTGAATCAGTAGGCTTAATACCCCATTACAGGATAAGATCCTTGGTTAGTTCAGTAAACCTCGACATACATCCTAGTGGGTAAGTGCCTCATAGCATTCAATAAGGGAGCAACCACCCATAGTGGGTCAAACTCCACACATCTATTTACACTACTACAAGTGCTAAACCTATAGCAGGTCTAGCTCTATTCCTAAAATAATCTATGGTATCTAACTACATTGGTTCCTTGTAACCTATGCTAGTTCCATGCTATGGGTCATCAGTTCTTCTCCTTTTCAAATGGTTGACCTTTGGATTTTCTTCTTCTTCTTCTTCTTATTCTCTCTCCTTTTATATCTTCTTATTTCTTCTCTTCTTTCTTTGTTTCCTTCTTTTCTATTGTCTCCTTCATCCTTCTCCTTCTTCTCATTTCTTTTCTTTTGCATCCATCCATTTTTATATAGTTTGCATTAAGATAGTTTGCATACATGAAAACACAAATAAAAACACATTACACACAAATAAAACAACAAAAATAATTATATATTACTTAAGAGAAAAAGATTTCATGTCAGGTTGGTGTACCACAATCCAGACTCAATAAAATCAACCTAGGGATGTACACCACAATCCAAAATTGGTGTATCATCCTGATCCCTAGTCCTCTCTATCCTAGCTTCGAGATCCAACTCCCTCTTGTTAAGATTAATTAACAAATACGAGCAATAATATAATGTGGAAATAAACATATAATAAATTATGTAATACATAATAGACACAAATATAATGTGGTTCACCCAAATCGTGCTACTCCACAGAGAGAAATAACTAGGACCTTTGTATTCCATCCAAAAAAACCCCTCTATACATAGCCGCACACCTCATTACCATATTTAATCACCGTACAACCTCCTATTATAATAATGCATTACAATTTTAGGGCAAAAAACCCACCTAAAATCTATCATTCGATCTATGACCTAATATCCAATGGTCCAGATTTACATGGAGGAAAAAATATCTATTTTTAGCTTCGGGGGCGCTACCCCTGAAACTCCCGCCTATGGGGGGCTCCATAGTTGTCGCCCACCTCGACCCCCTGGAGATAGTATTAAGGGGGATAATTCCCCCCCTACACCCTCCCTCTTTCACGTAGTGGGTCTAAGTGTGGCTAAAATAAAGGCCTTCGATTTAATCAGGCTCCATAATCAACACCTTTGGCCTATCTTGAGGAGAAGGCAGCCTAGGTTGTGACATGGACTGTCATGATACCACTATTTTCTATGATTGATACCATGATATGCTCACTGATTGAAGGGATAGAGGAACTGATATCCTCTAACCTAGTGGGATAGTTGCATTGTAAGCCATATCATAAAACATATCCCACTGAAGGCCTATCTCCAACCTCTTTACCTTATACTATAGCTTTGTCTGAAGAAGCTACATTATGTCTCCCACATGGATGCTCTCAATGAAAGTAATCCCCTCTACCCTGGCTCTCTAGCACTCTTATTATAGATAAGCCATCTCTCCTTAGATTTGGCTGATCTCTACCCAAGATGCATCCCTCTTAGCATCTATGGTGCTCAATGAACTTTGTAGTTCCCCCAGCATCTTGGACCTATCCTCTTGAACATGAGCCATCTAGCTTTGTAGAGAGTCTACCTATGCTCATAGATCCTCTATCTACCTCCTATATCGACTCTCACTAGCCACTATTATAGATGTGAAGGCCTCTCTAGGATCTCTGATCTATGGCCTACCTATTTTTTTTGGCATACCTCACCCCCTCTCCTATCCCTACTTCCTATATGGCCTCCTTTACCACCAAGATCTGAGCATGAGTTGGTATTTATCTCAGAGTGGTGGGAGTTTTTTGTGCCCTCTCTATGGCTTGACCTATTAGAATGATCACTATAAGCTTGGGTCCATCACTTGGTACCTCTATATTGATACTAGCAGGGAGATCCTTTGGGGCACAACTCCTCTATACCATCACCTATATCTAATAGCCACTTGTGTGTCATCTACCCTTGGATTAATATAAGTAGGATCATCCATATCCTCCTCAGACCATCTAGTGAAGTTTGGCTCATCTCCTACCCCTACTGGGTCCCAGGTCACCCTTTGGTACCAGTAGTTCCCTAGGTTTAGGACTCCCTATAAGATCTTGTGCTACTGAAGGACTCAGTAAAATATAAAAACATTTGACTCTCCCTTATCTGACCTCAACCACCTGATCCTTCATATCTTGGCTAGCTCTATACCATCCTCTACCAACATATGGTAAAGATTCCATGGCTTCTAGATGATCTTCACCTCCTGAAGCTCATCAATCACATACCTTGCTAGTGGAAGGTTCCCTACATAGGTCCTTGTGGTCCTATTGAGGTACCTCAACCACTTGTATGCTATTGGCCACTTTGGGCTAGGTAGTGGGCCTGGTAGTACCTCCAATATCTATACTATGATGTGCTCCTAGCATCACACTTGGAGCAATGTCATACATACCAATCCTGAATGCCACTTATACATGATGTTGTACAACATCCTATATAGGTGGGCCAACACATATGGATCCCATGTGAATTGATCCCTTTTATCATGCATGTCTACCACTACTCTTTCCATAACCCATGGTAAGTACCTCCTTCTAGTATGACACATCAAAATCCCATCCACAACCCCACAAAGCACAATAATTAGAGGATCTACCCCATAGCGGCCCACTAGATCATCGAATGATATGGTGCTCTCTTGCACCTAGTGGGTAAACCCTACTGAGAACCGCTATAGTGTGGCTACCCATCCTCATGCTCTATAAACTGATATCTCTCTAATAGGGATACACAAAATCTACCACACATCCTCTAGTGTGATGGTGAGCTCTCTTGTGGGTAACCAAAAAGTAGATAACTCTAGGTACCATATCTCTACTAGGGTTGTCAGCATAGCCCTATTTGTCTCAATGCAAGGCATCCCTGCTAGGTAGTCTAGCCCCACTACCTCTAGCCAAGCCATATTCACTAGCCCTAGTGCATATAGCTCTACTTCTAGATCCCCTACCCTCCACTCTCAACTCTCGAGGATACCTAGCTGCGTCCACAAAAAAATAAAATTAAATCAGTTTCATGAGTTAAAATAAAAATAATAAAATCCATAATTTCAAATCAAAACACAAATATTGATCATAATTTTGTAATTTGTACTTCACAGTTGCTTTTTTTCCATATTTTTCCTCTTGTATTTTCTTTTTGCTTTTCTTTTTTTCTTTTTTCTATTTTTTGGTGAAATTGCATCCCACTCTTAGGGCGTGTGATTTCGTTAGCACAAAATCGTGTCCTCAATTTTAGGAGATGTGATTTCATAAAATTATGATTGGTTTTATTTGGGTGTGATTTCATTGCACTTCATCCAGAGCAAAATCATGGTTGGGCTATGAAATCATACCCAGATCAAATGCAAGTTTCATCATCTAAATCGAAAAACTTCCCTATTTTTGCCCTAAAAATTCATGAAAAATAGAGGAAAATGTGCATCAGGAGGGAGGAATTTGGTACTTACCTGCTCTCATGACCACTTCTCAATGAAATAGTAGCACCATTTCTTTTCTTCCCCAGATCCATTTCTCTACCAATGCATGATGAAAATGAATGAGGGTTTTATCCTTTTTCACCCTTTTTAAGTTTTTTTTGTTACCATTAATTTCTCTAGTTTTCATTCTTTCTCTCTCTTTCTTCTTCTGTGTTAGTTCTTTCAAGTTTTTATGATATATGTCATCTTCATAAAAACTCGAGGGGGTACCCTAGCCTACAAAGGCATTAATATCCCTAATTCCTTGATTTGCATGTAAAACAAGAAAGTGTTTGGAATGACACTATTTCTACACCACCCCTTTCTTATAAACTGGCCATCCCATTTTTTCTTTTTGTCTTCTTCCAGTGAGTGTACCTACATCCTTTATTTGATGCATTTACTTGGCCTTAAATGCATAAAAGAGGGGGTAAAATGTAGACACAAAAAATTGACCCACTTTTAGTGGGAAATATTCCTTAGAGCTCCTAAGAGGTCTCTAACCCTTGCCCTAGGTAAGGGTAAGCCTCTTTTCTCCCTACCTTGCCTTTATTTAGGTTTTTAGTGAAATTGCACCTGACTATGATGGTATGTGACTTTGTGAAAGTGATATCACACCCCGTCAGCATGGAGTGTGATTTTCCTATTTTAGGGTTTTAATTAATTTAGACCCGGGTTTAACCCTTTTAGCATGCTTGACATCGACTTGTGTTGATTTTCCCACTTCTTTTGCCCCAATTTTTGTCTATAAAAAGAAATACATGTGATCAATCTGAGATAACAAAAAAAGCTCAAAATTCTTGTTCCTTCTACAAACTAACTTTGAAGCATGAATTTTAGATTTGATCTTCTACTGCATTAATTTGGATTGTTGTGTGGTTTTGTGAATTTATGTTGTAGTTCAAAGGAAAGAGAGTGCCCATTTGGATACCTCGATCTCTTATGCCTACTTTTGCATCATCCATAAAATTATGTGCACTTTTTTTCCTGTATTTATTTACACTCTGCATTTATCTTTTATATTTCATGTCTCTAAAACAAAATCGTGCCCTGTTCGAATGAAGCACAAATTCACTAACCCTAATTTAGGGTTTTGACTCATATAAGTGAGATTGCACCTCATTCTGATAGAGCATGACTTTGCTTGTAGTGTTATCGTACCCACCATATGTGAGATATGATTTTTCCCAGGGCTGAACTGGGGGTATTTGTCAGATTTTGATTGCATGAGTATTTTTTAAATTGCATTTAGGGCATGATAGCATAATCTTTTTTTTTCTCTACTATTGCATTAATTTTTATGATTAATTCTCCAAAGGTCAATTTCCACTTTTTTTTCAAAGGTTATCTAAAAGGACCTAGGGGGCTTTACTGCTACACCTCCAAGAATTGTTGTATAGTGACCTAAGCAGGCCCCCTAATGCTAATCCTATTTTCAAGTGTTTCATAATTTAGCTTGCAGGAATAGACATTTCTGATATCATTGGACAAAATGTAGAAAAATATAAGTCAACCACCAATCTAGATAAGTGCCCTAATTATTTTATTAGTTAAATATTTGATTTGAGTATTGATTCTTACGTATCTAAAAGTGAAAATCATATAGTGTGCATCTAGGGTTAATATTGCACATTTATTTTATGTCCTTGCTTTAAATATTTTTTGGATAAAACCCTAGGTTAGCAAGCATTCAAAGAAAGAATCATATTAGGCTAGCTCTTGTATTCTTGCATTATGATTTCTACATTGTCCTTTATATTTTATAGCATAGATCTAGAAAGGCTAAACTTAGGTGATTGCTTGAAAACTGAATGCATCAAACATCCCAAAATCTTGAGGACTTTGAGTGAGTCTTAAAACCATTCTTGGTGGATCCTTCACCCTAGAATCGAGTGTAGAGAACAACATACCCCCATGGTTCACCCCATAAGGTTTTCTATCTCTCACGGATCTAGCCTTTTTGGGAATTGTACGTGGTAGGGTAGTTTTCCTCCTCTACAATACGGTTGGCTTCAATATACTCTCCTTAGACTTTAATTACAATTTCTTACACTTTCTTGGACTTCGTTGTAATTACTTGTACTGGGTGCTTATGTAGCTTCTCCTCTCCTTATACTTGCACTCATGTGCTATTGCTAGCTAGTGAGGTGTTATTATAATGCTTTAGCCTTTGAGTAATGCTCATTTATTTTTTAAATAATGAGCAATGATGATGATGCTCTTAATGATTCCTTTAAACATCCAAATATTAAATATTATCTTAAGCATTTCCTTTGTGAGCATTACAAAATACTCTATTGAAGAACACAAGCTCATACTGAGAGGGGGGGTGAACAATATAAGATAAAATCTTTTACTTTTCTTTCCAAATGATAATAGTAATGATATCAATGCAGTAAATGAAACAATGCACAAAATATCATACACATGAGAGACAAATTTAACATGGTTCACCCAATGTGGGCTACGTCCACAAAGAAAATATTTTTTGATAAATTTCCTCAACCAATCTCTTGGGAAACAATTCCCTATTACAATGTTTATGGGCACCAACCCAAAGGAGACACCAATACCCTATGCTCAAGTTCATGGACCTCTATCCATAGGAGACACCAATCCCCTCTACTCTGGTTCATGGACCTCTATCCACCGAAGACCTCAATTCCATCTATTATGGTTTGTAGACCTCTATAAACAAGAGACCTCAATCCCCTCTAATCTAATTTTCTACAAGACTTTATATAAGGCTTGCTCAATTTTGCTCTAATACTTGCTCTCAACTCTACTCAGATCTGCTCCAAGTCTGCACACAAGACTTGCTCAAATCTACTCCACCAAAACCTGCTCTTAACTCTACTCAAATTTGCTCCAATACTACACTCAAGGCTTGCACAAATCGGCTCCACAAAAACCTGCTCTTAACTCTGCTCAAATCTACTCCAAGCCTACACTCAAGGATTGCACACATCTGCTCCACAAAAACCTGTCTTAACTCTACTTAAATCTACTCAAATCCTACACACAAGGCTTTCTCAAATCTTCTCATAAAAACTTGCTCTCAACTCTGCTCAAATCTGCTCCAAGCCTATACTAAAGGCTTACATAATTTTTTTCCACAAAAATCTACTCTTAAATCTGCTCAAATATGCTCCAAGCCTACACATAAGGCTTGCTCAAATCTACTCACCAAAACCTTCTCTCAACTATGCTCAAATCTGCTCCAATCCTACACACAAGGCTTGCTCAAATCTACTCATCAAAACTTGCTCCTAACTATGCTCAAATATTCTCCAAGCCTACACTCAAGGCTTGCACAAATATACTCATAAATACCTACTCTCAAATATGCTTAAATATGCTCATAACACTTGCTCAAATATGCTCATAACATTTCTGGTTATTGCATACAAACAATGCTTAAATCCAAACATAAACAACATACAAATTTACTTCATAAATATGATTTATAATTTTTGCACTTTCATTTAAGATTCATCCAAAGCAATGCACAATTATATTCTCAAACACTTGCACTTTTATTCCCATTATCATTCAATGCTCATCCACAACTTGTTCTCAAACCCTAGCTTAGATATTTTTAATTTCAATCAATACTCATGCACAACTTGTTCTCAACTTCAATCAATCACTAATGCACATCAAATCAATCCTTATATCTCCACCATATGATATCAAAAATATTTTCCTTAAGAAAAAACCACCTTGATAAAGAAATCAAATCACCATACCTCTAAAGGTGTCTTTATGAAGATGTGCTCTCAAAAACCTATCTCAAAATAACTCCTTTTATTTTGGTCACTTCAAAAAAAGTTAGAAAAACTCCTTTTCAAATAATCCACATAAAACCCTTTCAAAAATATGTGCACAAGAATACCTGAAAATAATGTCCTATAACTCCTTTTTGGTTTCACAATATAAAGCTCTTAAGAATAAACCAAAACCCTCAAAATATCATGCAAAAATACAATAAAAAAAAAGCCTCAATACACCTTATGTCTCCTTTCTAAAATGCAACAATTACAATTTCAAAACAATCCACAATACACCTTATATCCCCTTTTCTCACATGCAAAAATATCCCTTATATTTCCTCTTTATAATATTTGCAAAATAAAAGTCTTCATTACATACACCCTTATAACTCCTATTTGCAAAATAAAAGACTTTATAACACACACCCCTTATGACTCCTATTTGCAAAATAAAAGACTTTATAACACACACCCCTTATGACTCCTATTTGCAAAATAAAAGACTTTATAACACACACCCCTTATGACTCCTATTTGTAAATAATCAAAAACCTTTATAAATACCTCACATAAAAATTTTGTTGGTGCAGATGAGAATTGACCCTCTGACCTCTAGCACCCAAATGCCGATCGTGACCACTTGGGATAACTAGGTGGATGAGACTTCAAATGCGCAATACCTCCTTTGTCTTCTTCTTCGTCATGCTTCCCAAAATGCAATACATCAAAACTAGCACCGCAAAAATCGAACCATGAATCTTCCGTCATGCAACATCCTCACACAAATCCAACGACTAGTTGGGCTACACCAGTAGGCATGACTCAAAAGAAAACTTCCAAGGATTTATCTTGATTTTTGTGCCTTCACTTCTACCATTCGCTTGCTCACCCAAATATTATTCTCGATCGTGCATTCAATATTTCTCATCATCAAAAGTGGATAAAACATTATGTATATATAAGCACACCTTGGTTTTAGACGACATCAGTACTTTTGAAACTTTAATACTTTTATTTGAACATTGGTGCCAAAATGCATGGTTATAATATTTAAATTTTTAATTTAAATATTATAAGGTTAACTCCCTTTTTAAAACCTTGCAATGATTAAAACCTTTAGTGGCCCAACCTTGATTTAGTGTGAATAAACCTTTGTCCTTCCTTTGAAAACCTTTGGCCTTCCTTTTATAAAAATTTGTCCTTAGGCCTTTATAAACTCTCTTTATAATATTTAAATATAATATTTAAATATTATAATCCTTAAACATATTTGCCTTGCTTTCCATTTACCAACCTTGTAAACTCATCCCTTTTGAAGAATATTTTGCCATTTATACCATGCTCTTTTTGACATCAAGCCTTTGACATCAATGACAACTATTGACATCAATCCTTTGACATCAATGACAACTCAATATGCTCAATATTTACAAAAATCTCCCCTTTGTCATTTATGGCAACCCTTATAAAAAATATTTCTTTTGTTGTAACTCGATTTAAAAAACTGCTCCTCCTGACAAGCTGCTTCCCCTCACTAAATTCTCTCTCCCCTTTAACATCAATGGCAAAGGGCTCCTTGGGGCTAATAATAAGACTTTTAGCATAGCCCCCTCACCACCTCCTTTCTTGAGGTGATCAATTTTAGGATGGTATTAGAGCTACTCCTAATTTTCCTTTGAGATATTCAAAATTTTCCTTTGGAAGTGGCTTGGTGAATATATAGGAAAGCTATTCCTTTGTAGTAACATATTCCAATTTAACCCACTGATCCGTCACCTGCTCTCTCAAAAAATAATATTTTATTGGAATGTGCTTGGTCCTTGAATGCATCACTAGATTCTTTGAAATAGTGATGGCACTTGTATTGTCACAAAGTATGAATATAGGATGATCATGCTCTATTTTGAAATCCTTTAATGTTTGCTTTATCTATAACACTTGTGTACAACAAGCAATTACTGCAATGTACTCTGCCTCTATAGTGCATAAGGATATTGATGCTTATTTATTTCTTAGCCAAGAGACTAAACAATCTCAAAGAAATAATTCTCCCCCACTTGTGCTTTTTATATCATCAACATTGCTTACCCAATCCACATATGTATATGTTGTGAGAGTTAAATGATTGCACTTGGGGTAACATAGTCCAAAACTCATAGTACCTTTCAAATACTTAAATATTCTCTTAACTTCCTATACATATGTTTCTTTTGGTGCATATTGAAATATTACCACCACTCCAATTGTCTGCATTATATCTGGCCTTGTAGCTATGACATACAGTAAACTCCCAATCATGGATCTATACAATAACTGATTTGCCTCAGGAGACTCATCATTTTTACTTAACTTACATCCTGTAACCATGGGGGTACTTACAGGATTGCAATCCTTCATCCTGAATTTTTCAACATTTCTTTTACATACTTGGTCTGAGAGAGAAATATACCTCTATCTAATTGTGAAATTTGCAAGCCAAGAAAGAAAGACAACTCTCCAAGCATTGACATCTCAAATTCATTTTGCATACTCTTTGCAAATTTCTAACACATCTTATCATTACTACCTCCAAAGATGATATCATCCACATAGACTACTACAATCAACAAGTTATTTCCTTTATTTTTGATGTATAGATTATTGTCAGCTATACCTCTTCTAAAACCCTATTCTTGAAGATACTTATCCAACCTAGAGTACCAAGATCTAGGGGCTTGATTTAGTCCATAGAGAGCCTTCTTTAATTTGCATACGTAGTCCGACTTATCTGTTACACTAAAACCATCTAGTTGTGTACCATATTAAAAAGCATGCACCTAAACTATTGCATCATTATATCAAAGATTAAAGCAATAAAGCATGTATAACAACGAGTTAAAAAGAATGTGAAGGTTTCTTTTATTAAATCATTACAAATCTCAGTTACAAGTAGGTTCCTTTTAGGGATAGAAAAATCTTGATAAAATGAATACAAATTTGAAGCCCCTAAATGGGGATGGTGCAATCCATAGGCTTTTAGAGTAGACACGAACTTCTCAAGGCTTATGGATGCCTTCTTCTCACTTTCTTGGAGGAATTTGATGCAAAGAATGCTTGGAAGATATTAAGAACCTATGATCTACATTCAAGAAACAACATAGCACTATTAGAAGCATATGAGGCCTCTCATGATGAGGCTCTTATTGAAGATTTGCAAAGAATATGATAAATATAAAAAGAAAGCATAAAAACTTGTAAAGATAATCATAAAATATCTAAATTATGATAAAGCATGCTAGGAAAATAGTAAATCTAGCCAATATGATGTATAATTTATAATTAAAACAAGAAATAGATATAATATAAGAAAATAAATGCAAATTAGCAAATACTATGAAATATGAGCAAGGCTACCTCTAATTTCTATAATTAATCGTACATATGCATGAATGAAAGTTAATATAAGTTAGATTTACCTAATTGCACATATGAAATGAAATTCCTATGGCTAAAATGGAGGGAAAAGTGATTCAAACCCTAGCCACAAGTCCTAAGTACAGCTAGCTCTCTTAGCCACAACTAAGGAAAAAATCTTCTTTCCCTTGTAACCATGGCTTGAAGCTACTAATTACTTCGAGGAATTGATGATCAAAGGTCACCTATTCATTCTGTAATATGTTGGCGGTGAATTTCACTCGAATTTGCTATGGAAGTGGTTCAATTTGCAAAGCTTGCTCCTTAAGCTCTTAAAATATTCATTGCTTCAAATGAAGTCATGATTCTCCAAATGGACATGTAGACACTCCTCAAGGGTTGTAAATGGCTCTCAAATTTGGCAAGGATTTGTTGCATTCAATTGAAAACTCTTATAGTATTTCTCCCCAATTTGGAGGGGGGTCTTATAGTACTCTCAACTCTTCATCCTAGCTTCCTTGAGAAGCCAAGATCAATAACAGGGAGGTTGGAGTAGTTGGTAGGAATAATACAGAATATTCCTCACTTGAAACCATTCGAAATCCATTACCAAGGCCATTGTAACTTATTTTGGCTTGGATTGGGAGTCCATGATAGTTGCAGAGCTAACCGCAGATCTTAAGCACAACTAAAATCCTAGTCATGGGTGTCAACTGTAGCTAAGATATTAGTTGTGGATGCCATTCGTAGCTAAGACTGAGTATGCTAAAGATACCTAAATTGAGTGGTTAGAACCACTACTTTGCCTTGGAAAGATCCAAGATCATTCATATGGTCTACAAGGATACCCATATGAGTAGTCCCCTAAACATGATACGTTTTAGGTGTCGATAGATGCCACTTTTGGGATGCATTGTAGGAACACAATGCTGAGAAAAAATAGACCACCTAAAGCCATGTTGTAGGTTGGATGATAATAATTTATCTGATTAATATTAGATGCCTAGTCCTACAAAAGGATGCACATCCTAGAATCATTGCTTCCAATGGGGTGGAAGGCTTAAATTTGCAAATATTTCACGTGTCCATGGTGATCAAGTAGCTAGTGCTATGCTTGTTCCAATAGGTGGAGAGCTTTAAGATTAACTATCATATTTGATTTTTACCCTAGCAAAGGGTAAGCTTATGATAGTTGTTGGCAATGATTCATAAGATGAACATAATTTACATGAACGAGTGATCATTTGTTGAATTTGATTATGATTATTGATATTATGACTACCCCCTCAAGTGACGAGTCAATGAGGGAAGGACAATTAATAAAGTGATGAGTCGCTTGACCAAGATGAATAATTTGGATGATTTAAGACTTTTGCATTTTTATTATATGGCAAGGCCTACTTTAGTCGTGATTTCAACCATTAATAGTAATTGTACATCTCTATCCCAGGGAGTAGTCCAATTGTCATGGCCTTATTAGGGAATCAAGATGATATAAATTCCAATTAGGCTTGTTTTGAATCACTATTTGTCGATGATTTGCAAAAAATATCATATAAGAAATGAAATGAATGCTTCGTTCCCATGGGGTAATATGACCGTCGTGGCCTTCTTCAATATTGAAGTGAAGATATTTCAATTCAACGATGACTAATTTACCCCAAATGGCATTATGGTGATTTACTCATCTTGTCAGATTACATGGAGTGCAAGTCACTACAACCGCCAAGTGTGTAGAATAAATTACTGAATACGAGGCAAATTTGAATTTTGATTTATGCAATCTCTTTTAGATTTATTGAAAATTTTGAGGTTTTGCATCGTTGAATATTTTTAATTTTGCATTTTAAATCTATCCATGATGAAAATTTGGAAGCATTCATTATTTTATTCTAGTTTTGGTTGTTAGCTATAGCTAGTTTCATAAAATTTCTTAGCTACGTCTGAAACCTGCGATGGCAAACCCTAATTCTGTGCCCACAGTTTCTAGTCACAGTTGAGCATTGAACTGGAAATATAAAATAAAATTTTGGTATTTTGCATTTCATTATTTCCATCTACCCATATTTGATAGGAGAGCTCTAAGAGGTGAGATTGCAATCCTAATATGAAATACTACCAAAACTACAACCTAACCCGAGAGCTGACCAACATAAAGCATCCACTAGTGGCAAAATCCAATGTTTTGAAGGTAGCATCGTGAGCCTCATATTTTTTGAATTTACCCAATGTAAAATGAATCACATTAATTAATGGGTTAAATTGAACTTCACTAAACTTTTGGTAAATATGCACACCATAGTTAGGATTAGTCTAGGCTAGATTAGTGGGTGGGTTTTAATTTTTTTTGGGTTGCTTGGGGTGGGAAATGACCTCGAAAAGGGTCATTCCCATAGCCACGGGTGGCAGCCATAGCTCCCAATTGGCCAATTGGGGGCCATGACTATCACCCACGGCTAATATCACCATCAACGGTCAAAAATTTGACCATTGACCCCAGCTACGGGTGACAACCGTAGCTAAGCAACATTAGGGAAATTTTTTTATTTTTTTTATTTTTCTAGTTTTTGACTTGAATTAATTTTTTTTTTGCAACTACAACTTTTTATTTTTTATTTTTTAATTTTGGTACATTTTGTATTGTTTTTGAATTTTTGAAGTGTTTTGAATTTGTTTGAAATTTTGAAGTGTATTTGTTTTATGTTTTTGAACATTTTTTTCATTGTCATTATTATTTGTTTTTAGAACTTGAATGCTAGAGCGCAAGAGTCATATATCTTGCATGAGCTCCTACCTAGACTAGGTGATGCCGACCAAGATTGGTTCATGGCCATAGGTCTCGACTATGTGCTATGATTACCCTTTATCTGGGCTGACCAGGCCTACATGACTACATTGACCCTTCATTGGGATGCATGGCCTAATACATTCCACCTTCCCCCCAGAGATATCATTGTGAATTTGGAGTATATCTACTGCATCTTATGTATCCCAGTGATGGTGAGGCCATCACCTCTTCACCTAATAAGGTGAAACCTGTAATATTTTAGAGGATCCTCGGTGTCTAGAGGGATGAGGAGATGGAGGACATTGATCATGGTGGGATACCCATTGAGTACTGGTATAGGGCATGGGTTTTATCATGGTGATAAGCCATACTTATGCACATAATTATGAATTTTGTGCTTCCTGACACATCTGGAGTGAGGTTCCCTTGGAACCTACTGGCCAGGATATAGGACCTGTTGGCTAGCACCATAGTGCAGCCATTAATTCTATCCTGGGGGAGTGCTCTCCTTGCTTAGCTTTATGATGAACTATACCATATAACACAATGGGGGTGAGCAAGAGTAGGATGTAGCTTTTTTCTCCATATCTGGGCATGGGAGCATATCAAAATTTATCATCCTAAAGGATTATCTCTAAATATTAGCATTATTATAGAGGAGTCACAATGCTATGTAGTTTGCTGGCCTAGAGAGGTCGAGGGCTATCGGGGTAGGTCTCATGTAGGGGACCTCCAACATTACATGGATCAAATTATATGGTTATAAGTAGGGCAGATCATCTAGCACCCTTATATGGATTACCCTACATGGGAGGAGACGGACCGCTACCTGATGTGGGCATGATGTGATAGATGGATCATCAATTGCAATTATAGTGTGCATGAGTTCTACTTATTATGTGTCTCTTGACAGTTTGGGATATGTCAAGATAATCCAAAGGAGCTAATAATATACTGCCACCTTAAGGTGAAGGCTTAGTTAGCATGGCCTCGAGTGACCCCATTAGGTGATGATGATGATGACTTCCATGACTAGGGGCTAGCTAACACAAGGACCATAGCAGACCATGATGTCTGGTGGAATACTAGGCTATGGTAGGGCGATGGTTCTCTAGGTAGATATAGAAATAGAGCAAATGCAGAGGGTGTAGGTGGTGATCCTAAGGGGCAATAAGTTCACTAGAGGGTAGAGGGTGGATGGGGCCAGGCCATTGTAGCATAAGAGGAGGCCTGAGATGAGGAGAAGGACAAGGAGGATTCAGATGATGAAGTGTCCCAACTTAGGGCCCAGGTAGCTAGTCTAGAGATGCATATGTAGATGGCATGGACACATATCCTAGAGAGAGATACCTCCATTGCATCCTTGTAGGCTCAAGTGGCATCATTACAGGCACATCTTATAGTAGGGCAGATGCAATGGTGGGAATACCAAGAGGAGAGGGTAGCTTTCTAGGCATATATTACCATAGCTTATAGAGGTATAGACAATATCACTAGGCAATGTGATCTTCTCCAGTCGTAGCTGGACTTTAGGACTGTAAACCAAGACCTGCTCAAGATAGTGAGGAGAGATCCATTGACTTCTCAGGCTACTTCTATAACTTTAGCTATACAAGTGCGAGCAGGGCTAGACATGGTTGCAGAGATCTGATGATTATAGGATATAGTGCTAGATGATGCAAGATGATATGCTTCTAATGCAGTGCACATCGCTCTCCTTGAGGGTGAGGTTAGACTACAAGGTGACATAGTGCTTGATAGATCTACAACATCATCATATCAAAGGATCAAGACGAGTGAGATGGGGTAATCATTAGCATGGCCCAGTCACAAGATAGGTGGCAGATCATAGATGTCCACAGGCACCAGCTTGAGGCACACTCACAGAGAGGGTGGAGGCCAGCCAGGGGGTGTAGGCCTAACTTAGTACAAATATTTAGATACGTGTACCTTTTTTTAGTGTAAGGTCTAAGGACCTACATAGTTGTAGCCTACAGGCATTTTTGATGTACCTCTATATGTACTTGGACTTATACACATATATATCTGATTTTATCTTTTGAGACTCATTATATGTATTAAGTGTTGTTTTTGCTTTATGTTGATGTTTATGAGATGCACATGCATGCAATGTTGATATGCTTTGATTACTGCTATATGATGTGATGCTTTGATGACATGCACTAGCTATATGATTTATGTATGTGTAGATGGACTACCTATGATGTATGCATATATGGATGCATTATTTTTATTTTTTTTATTTGTGGAAAACATCCCAAAAGGGATGCCACTTTCGGGTAAGACCCAAGGAGGCGGGGGTATCCATTCCACAAAAAACGCCCAGGACTCGGACCTGGCCTACCACCTTTGACATACTCAAGGAGCAAACAAACACACAAAACCAATTTAAAAATAAGTAAATAACAACAAAAATAATAAAATAAAATAAAAAACATGCTCCTTGAGTGTGTCAAAAACAAAAGCACAACCAAACACGCACAATAAGATAAAATAAACCACAACACAAACCACATAGAAAAACACAAGAACCACATAACAAAACACAAACAAGACAAAAACAACAGAACACTACAAAGACATAACCCAAAAAAAACATGAAAAATAAACACAACCAAAACCTAAAAAATAAAAAAAATAAAATAAAAATAAAAATAAAAAACAACCAACAAGAGACAATAAACAAAAACAAAAAACATAGAAAACACTCACACATAAAAACACGAAATAACACAAACAAAGAGAAACCCAAGAACAAGAACGAAAAAAACACAAGAACAATAACAAAAAACATTAAAAAAAAACAAAACAACAAAAACACAAGAACAACAAAAAACAACACAAAGAACACAAAAACAAAACAAAACAAAAGAACCCACCCACCTTAAAAAACTAAACAAAAAAAGAAAAAAGAAAAAAAAATTGAACAAAACAATGACCTATCTAGACCAGAAGACTATTAAGGCAAGAATCAACAGAGGAAACAAAATAAAGAATAGAATGAGCTAGGGAACTAAAAAAAACTGAATGAACCAAAGAGAAGAAAAAAAAAAAACAAGAAGAAACTAGGTACCTTCAGAACTAGAGCCATCCAAAGAAATGATAGAAAGAAGAGCTTCCCTAATTTGAGAAGCCCACCATATAGGAGGGTGGCCATAACAAGTAAGATCACCTTTGTCCAAAGCCCAATTAGCTAAAGCATCAACACTCTTGTTTTGATCTCTGACCACATGATTGTAATCAACTTTCAAAAATCCCATCTGGATTAACTGAATCTTCTCAATAATTCTTTTTATTCTCCAATCCACCTTATGATTCTTAGAAGGAGTCTTCAAGAGATTAATCATAAGTTGAGAGTCGGACTCAACTAACACCTTTTCCCATCCAACCTTAGTAGCCTCCTGAAGGCCTCTGAGGATACCATACCCCTCAGCAAGGTTATTGGAAAGAATACCCAAATTCTCAGCAAAAGTAAAAACCAGGGAGCCATCTGAAAGTCTACCAATTCCTCCCACACTGGCTTTTCTAGGGTTCCCTCTAGAGGCTCCATCGGTATTGACTTTTCCAAAATCCTTAGGAGGAGGTTGCCAATTTCTAGTCCTATCCATCTTACTAATACTCACATTCCCTTTAAGTTGGTTGCCCTTAGAATATTTAATCTTCAATATTTGCATCACTTGATCCCATCTTTGGTGGGAGTTTTGGGGGTGATTAAGGAGTTGATGGACTGATTCAACTAAGTTGGCTATGGTCTTTTGCCAAATATAGTGAATATCCTTCCTATCTTGATTAAAAATTTGGTTGTTCCTTTCATTCCAAATATTCCAAAGAAGAATGGTAGAACCCATCCAAACTAACTGCCTAATAAAATGATCAACACCCTCTTGATTAGGCCAATCCCTCCAAAGTTGTTCAAAAGTAAAAAAATTGGACCACTTGTAAGCCAAGTAAAGTGGCCATTCTCCTCCATAGCTCAGAGGCTAAAGTACACTCAATAAAAATATGGTTGATATTTTCTACATTCTCTTCACACATTTCACATCTAAAAGGGCCATGAAAACCACGCTTCATAAGTTGCTCACCAGTAAGCACCCTACGATGCAATAAAATCCAATTAAAGAACCTCACCTTAGGCCAGAGCTTTTGAGCCCACAATCGAGAAAATATGTCAGAAGAATGGTTGGGATTATTATGGCATAAGGTCAAATAACCTTGAGCAACTGAATACTCACCCTTAGTAGTGTTGTTCCATCCAAAACAATCTTTTTCATGGGACCAAGAGAGGGATCTCATATGAAGGATGCCTTGGATATCTTGTCTTTGCCTTTCTAGGATTTGAATAGGCCAGTCCTCAATAGGGATCCAATATCTACCAACCTTTGAATTACCGAGTATGGTACCGAAAGTAATTAGCCACCTTTATCCAATTAGCTCGGTGAAGCTCCTCCATCCAAGGCCTCCAATCGAGAAGCTGAGTTATCAAAGGCTTGTGACCATCCCAAGAATCTGTCCAAAAATTTGCATGTTGACCATTATGAATGATCCAAAATAATTTTTTCTTTATCAAATCCTCACCAGTCTTAAGAGCTGCTAAAATGGGAGAACCTTTGGTAGGAAGTTGATAGCGAACAAGGTCTTCGGGACTTTTGTTCTCAGCATATTTAGCATGGAGATTATTGGCCCAAAGAGCATTGGGGTTATGCAACATCCTCCAATATAATTTAGCAGCTAAAGCTTTGTTGTTATTAATTGAAGACCGGAATCCTAACCCCCCTTCACTCTTAGGAAGACATAAAGTATCCCATTTCACCAAGGCCCATTTTCTTTTCTCCTTAGTACCACTCCAAAGGAAACGATGACTGATTTGATCCAATTCTCGAAGAACAGCCTTTGGGATATTCAAAATGGAAGAAACATAAATAGGAATAGCTTGAAGGACTGATTTTACCAAGGTGATTCTACCCCCAGAAGAAAGCCACTTGTTGGTCCACTTTCCAATTTTCTTCTTGACTTTGTCCAACAACCAATTCCAATATTTATTTTTCTGCCTTTGAATATTTATGGGAATACCTAAATAAGTGATTGGAAGAGAGGTCTTCTTATATCTTAATTTATCCAAGACCATGGATTCCTGTCTAGCGAGAGCGGTGAAAGAAAATAACTTTAGATTTGTCTTCATTGATCAACTGCCCAGAAGCCTTAGAAAAATAGCTAATGATTTGCTTAATATTAGAAGCTTCCTTAACTGTAGCTTTACCTAAAAGAGTAGAGTCATCCACAAATTGAAGATGAGAGATAGGTCTAGCTCCATGAGCAATGGTAACTCCCTCAAGGGTTTTGTTTTCCCTCTTTTTGGTTATAGTCCTACCCAAGCATTCAACAAGAATGATGAATAAATAAGGGGATAGCGGGTCACCTTGCCTAATACCTCTGGAAGCTGGGAAATACTGAGAAGGCCTGCCATTGATAAGAACTAAGTAGGAAACTGAAGAGATACATCCCATAATCCAATCCATCCAATCCTTAGAGAAACCAAATTGCCTCAAAACTTTGATAAGGAAGTGCCAATCCACTCTGTCATAAGCTTTGGATAAGTCTAACCGAATGAACATGGAAGGAGAATTTTGCATATCCATGGAATGGATGGCTTTCTGAGCAAGAACTATCTCATCTACTATTTGACGTCCTTCCACATAACCCCCTTGCTTGGGGAAATAATCTTATGCAAAAGAGGCTTCAACCTTTTCGCCATGATTTTAGTAATGATTTTGAGAAGAACATTACATAAAGCAATAGGTCTAAAAGCTGAGATATGATCAACCTCTTGAGCTTTTGGAACAAGAGTAATATAAGTTTTATTGATAACCTTCAAAATTTCTTTGGCTTTCCTGGCTTCTTCCACCACCTCTAATAAATCAACATGAAGGATATCCCAGAACTCTTGGTAGAACTCAATGGGAAAACCATCGGGACTTGGGGTTTTCCCTTTTTGCATTTTAAAAACTACTTGTTGAAGCTCATTGATAGTAACAGGAGCAGTCAAAATAGAGTTCTCCTCAGAAGTGATAAGAGAAGGGATTGCTTGAAGAACATTTTGTTGTGAAGCTGAGTCAAGAGGAGTAGCAGCAAAAATATTGGAAAAGTAATCAACAACAATAGAGTTCATGCCATCCCAAGTATAAACAACATCTCCAGAATCTGATTTTAAGGAAGAAATAAAGTTGTGAGATCTTCGAGCTAGAAGAGATTTGTGGAAGAAATTTGTGTTTCGATCTCCTTCTTTGAGCCATTGAATTCTAGATTTTTGCTTCCATAAGATTTCTTCTCTTTTTTCCCATTCCTCTAAGCTGAGTTGTGAGTTTAATTTCATCTGCACTTCTCTTCTCTGTGAGGCCATCTAAATGGATTTTCTTATTCAAATTTTCAAGATGAGCAATAACTTCATGTTTTTTTTATGAACATCCCCAAACTCTTTCCAGTTCCAAGTCTTGATTTTGGATTTAATGTATTGCAATATTTTGGAAAAATAGAACATCTTAGTCCCATGCCTAGGTTTACCTTCCTTCCACCATTGTTGCACATGAGGTCTGAAGGAAATGTCTCTAAGCCACATTAATTGAAAATGAAAAGGAGAGAAACTCACATTGGTTTTCCACATTTCCACCATGAGTGGCCAATGATCCGAACCAGCATTATTAAGAGTCTTCACTTTAGGAATGTGACCATGGATTAAGAAATTTTTAGAGAGCAAAAACCTATCCAATCTCTCCATTATACAAGCTAAGCCTTGCCTTCTATTAGACCAAGTCATAAGGCCATTATCTAGTTGGATATCCACAAGATGGAGGTTTGCAATATATTCGCTCATGAGGTCAGTGCTTTTGTCCAAATTTCTATTTCCCCCACTTTTCTCATCCAGAGAGAGGATGGTATTGAAATCTCCTCCGATCAAGATCCAAGCTTTAGGAAAATGAGAGATAATATGAGTAATATCCTTCCACTGTCTTCTTTTTTCCTCCAAAGAAGTCGGAGCATAAATAGTAATGCAGAGCATAATCTGGTTGGAATGTCTACTTTGAATAGCTATAGCCAACAAACCCCAACTGCCAACCATATGGTGAATAACTACCTCTTTTGGGTCCCAAAGACAAGCAATGCCACCCGAAGTCCCTTGGGAGCTGGCCAAATTTTACTGGCAATTAAGTCCATATCCTCCATTGACATCTTTGTTTCTTGAAGGAAAACAAGATGTGGATGATTTATCTGAATCATTCTTCTAATTTCATTTTGTTTTGAAAGACTCCCTTTGAGTCCTCTAATATTCCAAGTGATGATCTTCATTAATACCAGGGCTAAAAAAGTTGGGAAGGGCATTAATCTTACCTTCCTCTACAAGCTTTTCACCTTCTTTTACCATATGATATTGATTGGTCTTGCGACCTACTTTTTGATTAGAATCCATCTTCAATTTTTTTTCCCTATTTCTTGACTTATTCCAATTGAATCTGAGATGGCTTCTAACCTTGAAGAATGCTCGTACACAGCCAAAATTTTACTAGATGGTTCAACGGAGTCTATATTGGGACCTGCATTATTTGAAGTTTTGACATTTGAAATATTGTTTTTCTTGTGTAAATTTTCTCCTTTTTTTCTGTTGAAAACCTTTGATTTGTTGGTTTGTCTCTGAGTTCTTCCCTTCATATTTAAATTGTGTTTCTAAGATTTCAGTTTCCATTATTTCCTCTTCCTCACTTGGGACATCATTTGTGGAAAGGATTTCAAACATATTAGCAGATGACTTTGATTGATCCTTCATAACTGGTTTTTCTGAGTGTTCTTCTTCTTAGGTATTTGGAAACCTGTTGAGTTTATATCTTCTTTCTTTTGATCAGGAATTTTATTTGGGCAAGCACTGGCCAAATGACCATATTCATGGCAAATTCTACAACGAAAAGGAATGTTCTCATAGTCCACTACTTGCTCCCAAGTGTCTTCCCCAAATTGTAATGTGATATTTTTAGGTAGGGGTTTGTCAAAATCCATTAAAACACAAATCCGAGCATAAATAATATGTTCAAAATTTTGAGTACAATCAGCGATCATCATAAAAGTTCCTAAAGAGTTTCCAATTGAAGAAAAAATAGTAGGATTCCAAAATTCAATAGGGAGGCCAAAGAGTCTAACCCACACGGGAGCTATAGAAGGCATCTCTTCTTTGGATTTAAATTTAGTATGCCAGGGCTTCATGAAAAGCCCTGCCCTTCCAAAAAACCAAGGACCCCCTTGAAAAGTTTTCTCTCTATCTTCATTATTAGCAAATAAAACAAGAAAATAACCATTTGGATAAATAGATATTTGTAACTCACCTTTAGTTTTCCAGCTTTTTGCAGCCCAGACTTTGAAAGCAGATAGACTCGGACGAAAACCCACGAACCGACAAATTAGTCCTCTTTTTTCCAAATCTTCAATGCCAGTCTGAATGTTACCCATATCAAGCTTAACAATAGGAGTTCCATCAGCTGCTTTAAGACATCCTGACTCCATTTTCCTGGGATCAATATTAGGCATTCTTAGAGGTTTATGGGAAGCCCTAATATTGATATTAGCATTGGGCTGAGGCTGTCCACCATGAAGGGCATCCCTAAAATTCATTTTTGGGACTGAGTCTTCGAAATTCTTACCCTTGACAAGGGGTTTTCATAGTAGAATTATTTTGTGGGTGCACCTTAGCACCAGATTCACTTGAGATATGAGCCATTTTTTGATCAACTTCTTGAAACTTGTTTCGTGATCTCTTTAATCCTTGCCCTAGATGTCGTGGAAAGGTATGGTTTTCACTTTTATTTTGTGCAGCAAATTGGAAGTCGTTGTCACTCAAGTTCATAGTATGATCTATTGAAAGACAAATTTCTAACCCATATTGTATCCCCTGCAACATTTCCTACTAAAATATTGAGCATAAACCACAAAAATATTGGCCGCTAGGGCCCGAAGGCCCTAAAAACCAACCTCTGGAGCTGCTTGCACTCAACCCGAATGAAACCCTCGCATAGCCGCTTGCCAAATATCTCATTCACACATAGGGATGTGCTAGGATCTGTGTTGCTCCAAATGATATGAAAATTGGTGGAGATGTTCTAGGGTTTTTCAGGCATCTACCCTCAAAATTTTAGCTCAATCCGAGTCCGGATGAGTGAGATATGGCCGAAACGAGTTCGACAGTTTGGGCAGTCCTACGAAAAACGTCTAATCAATTTTGACTAATTTTTTTTCCATCATCCTGGATGCAATATTTTTAAATGCATGTTTTAATTTCGATTGAATTGTATGCATATAATTTATTATATGATGAATGCAATGTATTTAATGCATTATTTACATGATGATGATCTAATATAAATGAACCTGTATGCTTTAATCACTTAAAACATAAGGAATAAATGCAATATGTGTTTAACAATCTAATGGATGACACCACAGAATGTATAAAAATTATGAATGAAAATGTTAAATATTATCATAATAATTAATCATTTAAACATCCATATATGAGATGATGAATTTGAAATATATGTAATGGTTTCTGAGATGAGATGATTTGTTGCTAATAGGGAATTTTTTTGAGGTTTTCCATGAGACTCAAACACCCTAGTTGATTAATCAAAATTTGTATAATGACCATACTAAAACTCCTAAAATACCAATATTTTGTTATAAAATACCGAGATATTCATTATCTCTATGTGTGCAAATGAATATATTAGATGAGACATAAGACTACCTCATTGCCAGGTGGGATTCATTCAGCCCATTGCTATAATGAGGATCACCAAATGTTCACCATGATCCTAAGTTTGGATGTAGTTAGACTAGGTCATTAGGCAATACATGCCACCTAAAGCTAGCTCATTTTTAAATTGCTTAGAACTACCCCAATGCCAAGAGGGATTCATTCAACCCATTGCTATATTTGGGATCACTCTATGGATTTCAAGCAGTGACCATTCCAGGGATTCAAGCTCTTTACCCCTTATTTTTTTTTAACTTATTGGGATACTTGCTCATGCTCAGTGATGAAAATCATTGTTTATTTTGTAATTTTGTTTTTCTTTTGTTTTGAGCAAGGGATTTGATTTGATTTTGGTATTTTTCTCATTTTGTAAGCAAGGTATTTCTTGGGTAGGGGGGAGCTTGTCCTTTTGCCAATGATCAACACTCTATACCATGTGCATCACAATATGAGTAAGTATAAACCTTTCACTTAAGGTGACTAGGACCACTTTGTAGTGTTCATATTTACTTGCCCTAATTAGGATTGTTAATTTTTTATTAGTGATGGGATTTTGAAATATTCTAGGCACTATCAAAACTAGACCTCATCTCCAAAAGCAAATATAGATTTCTACAAAATCTAAGAAGATAACTAGGTATGGTTGAATGACCAAAAAACCCTAGTATATTCTGCAACAGGAGGGGTTGTGTTCAAAAACACAATTACTCACAAGGGTGATGGATGATGATGATAAATAGATGCATGATTAAAATACAAGCATGGTGTCACTTGTAAGATTTTAAACACAACCTATTCTAATGCAAGTGCAATGGATGGAAATGTCTAATGCAATGCAAGTAAATGAATGCATGTGCAAAATGAAATGCATAATGTAAATGTTTTTGTATTTTTGATGTTTTGAAATGTTTTTGGATTTTATTGCTTTTTGATTTTTATGGATTTTGATATTTTCCATTGTTTTTGATGTTTTGATTATTTTGAATGTTTTTGAGTTTTTTTTTGAATTTATGTGTGGAATGCATTAGGATGAAGGATGTTGAGAGGTTAAGGCTCTTCAACACCTTCAAGTGATGTTAGGTGATATATTCCAAGTCCTATATTCTCTAAGATGATATATGGACCTAACCAATTGGCCACAAATTTATCTTGTAAGTGCGGCAATAGGTTTGAGTTATGTTGGTTTTCTTTTAGTACAAGATCCCCAAATTTAAAGTCTCTCAGATGGACTTTATTATTATAAGCTCATTTTAGGTATTCTTGATAAACATGGAGATGCTCAAGGGCATTCACGCAATGTTCATCAAGAAGTGTCAATTGATCGAGGTGAGCTTGTCGTGCAGTTTCATCATCAATGAACTCTTTCAATGCAACGTGCAGGGTTGGGATTTCCATCTCTAAGGGCATAATGGCCTCAGCACCATATACTAGTGAAATTAACATTGCCCTAGTGGATGTCCGTATACTAGTCCTGTAAGCCCATAATGCAAGGGGCAGCTGGATGTGCCAATATTTATGGTTTTCTTGAACAATATTTTTCAAGATAGCTACCACTATCTTGTTTGAAGCTTTAGCTTGCCCATTTTCTTACGGATAGTATGGAGTCACAAAATTGTGTTGTATATTATACTTGGACGTCAAAGCCCTCATAGTTTTATTTTTGAATGATGTTCCATTATCCAATATGATCTTGGATGGTATCCCAAAATGACTTATGATATTGTGGAGTATGAACTCCATAATACGTGCTCTTGTTGTCATTGTTAAAGGGATTACTTCCACCCATTTTGTAAAATACTCAATATCCATTATAATGAATGTATATTAGTCCGATGATGGGGGAGAGATATTTCCAATTAGATCTAGACCCCACTGAGAAAATGGCCAAGCCACTTGAATGGGTTGTAAGGCCTATGATGGCAAGTGCATAAGATTAGCATGATGCTAACATTTAACGCATTTCTTGACATATTTGATGCAATCCTTCTCCATAGTGGGCCAATAATAACCCATTCGAAGGATGCACTTGACAATGGCCATGTCACTAAAATGACCACCGCATGTACCATCATGAGCTTGTGAGATTGCCCAAGCTGATTCTTGGGGCTCAAGACAACGAAGGAGAACTCCATCGTAGCTTTGATGGTACAAGATGTCTCCTAACAAGACATACTTTGTCGCTTTCTATTTGAATGTACATTTCATAGCATGCGACAATCCCTATGGGATTAAACCAAGTTTAAGGAAGTCATGTAATTGTGACATCCAATCCTGATAAGCTACATCCTCGATTGACAATATGACTTGTTCCCTTTGTGATTCGATATGCACGAATGAAGACTGGGACACAATCTTGTGGTGAATGGTGGTGCCATTCCCCATAGGACCTTGTGAGATCAAAGACCCCCATGGCACCTTCTTGAGAAAGTCTTTGGATTTATAGAACCACTCATTGTTTGGTTCTATATGAATCATGTTGATTGATTCTTTATTGTCAAAAGCCTCATGTTGCATCACAGATTGCAAGAGCATCTTCACATGAATGGTAGTGAAATTGATAGATGGATTCTGAGGGATCAAGTACCCCAAATATGCCATAGTTTCTATGAATCTATTTGATGTACAAGGGATTACCTCGATGTCATACCACTCTACCTAGGATAGATATGTGTCAACAAGATCCTTATAAGCTTTTAGGATAGGACACCTACATTGAAATAGTCCCTTAACTTGGTTTACAATGATAAAGGAGTCACCAAAGATGTTTAATATTTTAATCTTCATTTTGATTGCTATTTGGAGACCCAAGATTAGGGTCTCATATTCAGAGTTATTATTGGTACAAGGAAAGTCTAATTTAAATGACAAGGGCATTGGAGCACCTTGTGGCATGAAAAAGACAATTCTTGCACCACCCCCTTGCTCACACTTTGAACCATTGAAGAACAAGGTCATGCCAACTTTGTTATCTGGTTCTTTAGGTTTGGGTGACTCTAATAATGCAAAGACTGCATCATCGGGAAGTTCTATTATGAGAGGCCTACTATCCTTGAGAGGTGCCTTCATTAGTTGATCAACTATGACCTATCCCTTGATGGAATTTTGGCTGATGAATTCCAAGTCAAAATCTATCAATAGCATGATCCACTTTGTAGTACATGTATTATGATATGTCTTGCTCATCATATACTACAA